>RCWM02000046.1:2613333-3920000 GCA_003667255.2 Euschistus heros
TTATGTAAATTTTCTGGACAATATGACAGATTAAATACATTCAATTTATTTAGGAAGAAAACCAAGTACGAATTTTAAAAATACGAGATTGTCCAAATACTAACTATCCAATAAAGTACAACACCAGTGTGCAACAGGTTGGAAAAGGATCCCTTGTGATATTTGGCCGCATATCTCTCACGGAAGACGTCAAAAACATAACTTTAGTAAGTACCAATATAGTTGTAAATTTCTAAACACATATACATTTGGTGACTTCATATTCATACACTACATCTCTGTTCATTTCACTTTTTGCCTTCTCCTTTTACATAAACATATATTTAATGTTATAAGTTAATTAAAAGATCTAATAGGGATTGCTAGTTGTTGAGTAAGAGTAAGAATTTAGTTATTGAAGGGGATTAGTAAAATAATCCAAGTATCGTAAGAAAACACCAAACTGTTTTAAAATTCCAAATACAACCAAAAAATAGATGATTCTATTGATAAATATATATGCCTACAGGTTTACTATAAAATATTCACAAGATACAATTTATTATGGCACGCTGGAAGAAAGGGAGCGAATGGATACTGGTTACGCAAAGCGAGACCACCATTTCTGTCAATAAGAAACCGAAGTGTAAATAAGTTCATATTTGATTTCAACATCTATAACAATATTAAAGATAATAGTGAAATCCAAAACTGTTAGTTGTCGCATTGAATTTTTGAAATTGTATGAAACCGTGGTTTGTTCTGTTTTGTCTATTTCATTCAAATTTTATTCTTCTGTTTATTTAGGCCTTTAAAATAAAATAAAAAATAATTATGGCCGATTAGACGGGAGCACTCTGTACCAGAAGTGTCACCAGTTCTAATCTGGTTTTGATGGTTGTCTGCTATTTCACGATTGACCCAGGAAATTTATCTCAACCTTCATACCCTGCCAGTAATAAGTAATTATTCCACTATAGTGTGAATTTATATGGTCGTTAAATTAAATTGCCAAAAAATAAAACATAAGATGACGTGATGTGTTGGATGAAAGGACGATTAAGTTAAGATATAAGCCCTTGAGACTCATTTGTGTCATGAAAATTATTTTAAAAATACTGTGATGTTTTATTGTACTTGAATTTGTTTAGGATCTTTCAGAAGAATTTTTCGTTAGTATTTTCCTAACCAACAGTTTATAGAAATTACAAAAACTTATATTTTCAGAATAAATTATTACGCATTCAACATTCTCGGTATAAATAGCATTATCCTTTAAAGCGTCACTTTAATCTGTTCCTTTTTGGATTAGAGTTTATTTTTATAATATTATTTTCTCTCATTGCCACCCTTATTTTGGGTAGGGATATCAGTATGAACGTATTTCAGCAGGTTATTATTTATTTTTTTATACTCTTTTCGCTTTTTTAAACTTATCGGTAGGGATATTTTTTAATAATTATGCTGCTATTATACAAATGTTTAGAACAATCACTAATACAGTATTTTGGGGAGGGGGTGATATGACTCTAGGGACTGTCACTATGGATAGATAGATACATTTTTCTTGGGCAAAAATTATATTATTTCGAAACTTTACTACTCACATAGCGTTATTCTCTTATGAAAGACCAGGGATCTAAACAACTAATTATTATTTTCGTATTGTTCCTTAAGTTGCTCTATGCCTCTTTTCTGTAATTAGCTGGAGGTTAAATTGCACAAGTGTGGAAGTTATTCAGCAACTGAGACGTGTGAGTACTTCACAACATGTAAATATCAGAATCCATGCCCTTTCATAGCTGCCCGTAAACAGGTGTGGTCTTCGTTTGTCGACAGTATACACCCTCCCATGAGATGTCCATTCAAGAAGGTAACTAAATATTAATAAGTTTAGAAAAGAAGAAACTTGAATTGTTTTTAACTTTGTTTTCCTTTAACAGGGAACCTATATTATCCAGAATGCTTCATTTGATACTTCTTTTATGAAGAGTGTAGCTGGGATGAATGGAATGTACTGGGATATAAAAGTAAAGATGTATGTTGAAAAGAAATGTGTTACTTGTTTTTAAATAGGTATTGATTTCAGAAAAATACGAAGAAAAATCCATTGATTTTTTACATTATTTGTATGTAAAAACAAAAAGAATATTAATATATGAAAACAATTAGGTTTACTGTGTTATTTTCATATTTATCTTTTAAAAAATATAATGGAGCAATACTGTGCTGAAAGAAAGGAACAGCATTCAAAAATGATTGGTCCAACGCACCCCAAAGTCGGAGGCAACGAAAAAGAGATATAAAAATTGATTGAAAAAGTAATGCAACATTTTCATACATAAGTTAACATATATTATATTATATTATTACTCATTATATTGATATATATATTATATTATCATTATTATTGAAATATTACTCATTATATTGAATATGACAAAGTAAAATATTACGACGGCATGAGGTTTTAGAAATGGGAGGCCAAGCTGTTCATACAATCATTTTGAATTGGTTGTAGTATTTACTTAAGGAGGTTTGTTAAGTCTTTCGGTAAGTTTTATTAACTGATTTAATGAGAGTTGTTAATCTGAGTATATTCCATTGGAAATGCCGTTTTAGTAAGTTACTATTTTTTGGTGTCAATTTATGCTCACTAGTCCAAGCAATGACGGAGCAACTAGTTGCGGTGAACCAGCTTAGATATGACTGTAAAGAACAAAGAACAAAGAGAAAAATAATAAGACTGCACTGTGCGAACATAAAAAAAATTCAAACAGGAATTTGACTTCGAAATTACAATATTATTAAATCATGAAAATAAAACAAACAATAGAAAAATAATGAAAGCAATTTATATAAATAAAACAATAGACCAGGCTGTAAACTACAAAACAGATACACATAAAATAGGTACAAGATATGCAAAATTAATAGATAGATTGAAAATATAAATAGTTTATATAGGAATAAAATCATTAGTAATTAAAAATAATAAAAATGTGAATAATAGTAAGAATACAGCTAATAGAATGAAATTGGAGTGGGTAATAAGAACCAAATTAAATAGGCCAGAATGTTAGTAATAAATAAACAAAACAATGATTGAACATGGCCCATTGGTGTCAGTGTGAATGAGGATAACCAAGTGAATATCACAGTGTAAGGTAAAAATTCAAATATTGTTAAATGTAATAGTAATATAGTATAGAATTGTAAATATAACACATAAGAGATTGTAGAACCTGAGGATGGAGCAATTGATAAGCTCTGAAACATGTCGAAGTTAATGAATAAAAAATGAAAAATGGGGAGTTATGCCTTTTTTAAAATGAATATTATTTGTATTCTTATTTAAAAAATGTAAAAATTAAAATATAATAATGGTTTATTGTAATATAATAAGGAAGCTAGAGGGAGGGGCTCTTTTCCGGTCGAGATTCACGTCCGCACGGAGTCATATTGCGGAATATGAATCAAACAAACGTCGAAGAATCCCATTTCAGATGGGACGCAAAAAAAGTCAGAAATACTAACCCGCCGAACATCATATTAATTCTCACAAGAGTCGACGCTGCTAGGAGTCAGCATACACTCTCGCGGGACTCAGCTCTGACGCAGAGAGTCGATTCAAATGTCCCAGTGCGTACTAGGCTTTAATAGCCTTTGGCTATCTGGATTACCAACTCATACATTGAAATTAAAAATTGGATGTCAACTTTAGCTAGTATGTAATCTTCATCTACCTAATCTATTAATTTTTAACCAGGTTAAAAATTACTGCTATGCGTAAAAACGTCGCCGAAAAATAATGCTCAATACTTGAATACAATATTTTAATCGTTAAATATATAAAACTTCAATTTTTAGTTAAAATTATCGAATTTATTTCCCTAAAGAGCGGCAAAGCCGCGTCGATGGATGCTAGTTAAGTAATAAAAACAGATCGCGAGATTATCACTTCAGGAACTTCATTATTTTGTTTTTGTCTTATTTAGTTGGGAAAGATATTGTGGCAATGAAACTTGTACTGGTGAGTAGAAAAACAGTTGTACTCTAGCGCCTTGTTATAAGTTATTGATGTTCGAAGATAGAATAAAAGCAGTAAACAAAGTGTTCTAGTTTTTGTTCACCAGTAAAATGATAACCAGCTGTTAGTCAGTTCTAGATCAGGAAGTGCGGTTTTCTCAGAGCGGTTTCCTTGTCAATCGTCAAACTGTTTCCGGGCCGCGTCATCGGTTTTCAGAAAATAAAAATAATTATCTTGTAAAAAAAAAATTATCTTGTCCAACTAAATGAATTCCTCGGAATAGTTTTACTGGAGAAAAATACCCAAGGATGTATTTAATATTTCCGAAAACAGTAACATTATTGGCGCTTACTTTTCATGTTAAAGTCATACAAGACTAACAAATATATAATTCTTTTTTTTACAACTAAAGTGATACAAAAAATAAAATAAAGTTATACGCATCGTTAAAGATCCTGATCCGAGCAAATAAATCTTAATATATATAAATTACGTGTCGCTGTCTTGGGGCAGGTTGACACCTAAACTACTGAACCGATTTTAATCAAATTTGCACACCGTGTGCAGTTTGATCCAGCAAGAAAGATTGGATACCTTATATATTAATTTATAGTCGCAATATTATTTGTATATTATCTGTAAGTCACAATTATCTGTTAGTTCTATACGATTCTAACATACGGCGGTATAAGGTTATACTATTATATAAAAGGACAAGCAATTTTTCGTTTGTGTTCACTAAACTCCAAAAACTACTGAACCAATCTCTACCAAATTTTGACTACATCATCTTTATAGGATGGTTTAGCAATAGTAAAATCTAATGATTTTCAACTAATTCTTTATTGAAAAATGAATAATAATTGGATAACAATGAATTTCAAAAATGGCGGCAATTGCCATCTACATGAAAGGTTAAAAGGTACAGTGTTACATAGAGGTGAACATCGATAATAAAATTTACTTATTTCCAATTAAATTGTTATCAAAACAGCTAAATGGAGTGAAATATACCAAATTTTAACTACATCATGTTCATAGTTCTAGGTTTAGCAACAATAAAAATTTAAATGTACAATGTTGAGTGTTAGAAACGGGTTTTGCCACACAACCACATACTTTTATGGTTAGAAATTAAAATCCAACCAAATCAAATCAATAAAATTATTTCTGTCGAATGAAAATTATTAAAAATCAAAATTCCGATCCTCAGCTGTTTAATATTGTGTGTAAAAATATGAAATTTGAACCTTTACTTTTAAGCACTGATAATGCAGTTTCTTAATAGTCTCTGTCCATCTGGATTACCAACTCATTTATTAAAATTGAAAATTGGATGTCTAATTATGCTTTATGTTATCTTCAAGCACCTAATCAATCTAAATTTAACCAAGTTAATAATGGCTGCTATGCGTGAAAATATCATCAAAAATATAATTTTCAATTGTTCACTTTAATACAAGATTTTTATCGATAAACAAAAAATCAATTATTAGTTAAAATTATCTAAGATCTTCACTTATGAGAGAGGGCGAAGCCTCGACGGGGGATTATGAAGTTATATATAAAAGGACAAGCCATTTCCGTTGGTGATCACTAACCGCGAAAACTATAAAACTATTCTGTACCAAATATAACTATATCATCTTCATAGTTCAAGGAAGGTTTAGCAATAATAAAATTTATATATTTTCTATTAAATTACTGTTTAAAAAGCGATAAATATGTGGTGTGTAGTAAAGCGAGCGCCATTCAAGAGAGGTTACAATGATCCGGTGTTAAATATATGCAGCTAGATATTGATAATAAAATTACTAAATTAAATTAATTTGTTATCCAAAAAGCTATAAATATGTGGTGTGACGTGTGGATTACAGTGAAATTTAAAAATCGAATATGTGGCAGGCGACAATAGCATTTTAGTAAAACTAATGAACCTATCTGAACCAAATTTTAACTGCATCATCTTCATAGTTCTTGAAAGATTTACAATTAGAAAATTTACTATAATAATAATTTATACTATTCTATAAAAGGACAAACCATTTTTCGTTTTTGATCACTAACCGCGAATATTACTGAACCAATCTGTACTAAATATTAACTACATCATCTTCATAGTTCTAAGAAGGTTTACCAATATTAAAATCTACTGATTTTTAATTTATATTTTATTAAAAAAAGTTAATATGTGGACAACAGTGAAGTTTGAAAATTGACCGATTGTGTATAGCGCCGCCATTCCACAATAGAGTTAACAATGGTAAACTGAACCTATCTGTACCGACATCTAAATAAATAATTTTTATAATTCTAGGAAGGTTTTGCAATGGTAAAATTTACAATAACTAACATTCAAATGTATAATGTTGAGAGGCAGGACCGAGGTTTGCCGCACTGTCATATACTTTTATAGTTCGAAATCAACATCCAACCAAATAAATAAATCAATAAATTTATTTCTGCCGAATACAAATTATTACTAAATCAAAATGTCGATCCTTTGCTTTTTTTATATCGTGTGTAAAAATATGATCCACGGGCCTTTTGTCGTAAGCACTGATAATGCAGTTTATTTTCCGCAAGAGTTTCTTAATAGTATTTAGCCATCTTTGTTACCAATTCATGCAGTAAAATTAAAAATTTTATGTCTAATGGTGCTTTTACGTAATCTTCAACCACCTAATCAGTGCAATTATAACTAGATTAATAATTACTGCTATGCGTGAAAAAATCATTGAAGAAATAATGCTCAACCACAAGCTAAAATACAAGAATCTTATCAATAAACAAATACAACTTTAATTTTTAGTTGAAATTATCTTTACTTATGAGGGCGGGCGAAGCCGCGACGGGGATGCTAGTCTATTTAATATATAAATAAAAATAACGTATTAATCAGCCCGCTCTACTATTGCTTCTTGTGTCAAATAAACAGTTAATAATTTAGTTTAAACTATAAAATTCAGAATAAAATACAAATATGTATCATAAAAACTTTAAATAACAGACACGAATATTATTATGTAACTTTAATTTTAATTTTAGGCAGCCACAAGATCTTAAAAATAAATTCTATTTAAATAAAAAATAATTATCCATCCAATGTCGATCTTTTTGGGCTTAGTGTGATCAAATATCATCATGTAATTGAATATTTTCATAAACTTTAGTTTGACCACAATCTATCGCGTTGAAAGAAGATTATGTCCAATAGGACCACGCCCATATTGATTAAGTCGGTACCTTGAAGGTAAATTACAATAAATATGGACACCAACTGAGCTTGTATGTGAATAAACACTAATTAACAAATAAAAAATATATATATTTAAAGAACAAGTAGGTTATAACATTTTAAATATTTAAAAAATCTATTTAGCAGATGGAACGACAGAATGTTAGCTGGAATTTAGACACCTCGCAGCTAGTGGGATTTCTTTCAGCAGAATTTTGAACATCTTAAGAATAAATTCAATACTGACATTCATGAATGTTGTGATCGTGTTACTTGAAAATAAATAGGTTTAATATTTCTATTTTTAAGTATTTACTTGAATCTCGTTTACTTTGAAGAGGCGACTTAATAATAATTTTCTTGCATACCTACCAACTCATAAATTCTAAAATGACAGCAAAATTAAAAATGTTTTATTTATTTATTACCTTAGAAATTTCGCCTGATTTGTTCAAAGAAGCTCTGTAAAAGTTATAGAAGTGTTGCTAATTTAAGAAATTGAATTCCTATATGTTACAAAAATCGTCTAAAGATTTAGAACTACGGTGAACGCTTCCCACCCCCCTCCCCCAACCAAAAAATGTATGTTTTGATGGTATGGAAGTATTAGTATGTGCGAAAGAAACTTAATTGCCAAATTTCATGAATATCAGTTGAGTTGTTCAATGTTATTGGTAACCCGACTAATAACACATGATTGCTATTTTTTTTAACGCTATGGCATTATTAATAGCTATGTAAAAAAACAAAACAATATTAAGGAAAAGTAAAATTTGCGACGCTTCCCAGCCACAAAGAGCCATTTCAACTGTTTCTCACAAACTAAGTGTTTTTTTTTATTATTGTTTAATGTTCTTATGTATTCCAATTAGGGCAGGAAGAAAGGGTTATCGTTCAGGTTACCGACCTATTCTAGCCAGGGTGGGGAGGTGAAGATTCATTCTTTGGGTTCGTCAAGAAATAAATATATAGTAGAATAAGGTTATTCAAACCATTCAACAAATGTAGGAGTTGAGGAGCGACATTTTCAGCAGGAGCCACAGAATGGACAATGTTTTGCCTCATACCTGACATGGTAGCATTCTCCTTTCCTTTTCCTTCACGTGCTGGCAAAGAGTGCGGGGATCCTTGTTCTGGTTGAGAGGGCTAAGGTTGCTTGAAGTTTGTGATAGTAAAGCGTTTCAAGGAATAAGTGATTTAATTAACTGTATGCAACATGAGTAAATATATCAATGAGGAAGAGTGGTGACCAGAGTTGGGCAAAATTTAATCATAGCTAAATAATTAATGTTTAGATATGATTAAATTTTACCCAACTCTGGAGGTAACACAGAACAATAATAAATAAGATGTGGTTAAAGAAGGTGGTAACTAAACAACAATATATTAATACAAAGTTTTGTAGCCCAAATAAGATAGCGGTAGATTGATAGAATGCAGACATTAGATGCGGTTGAGCTAGCAAATTTCTGAAAGTCCTTAGCTCCTTCAAAATTTGACATCCTCTAAAGTTCGTCCAGGCCACTAGCACATGTACGTTAGCTGGCGTATCCAGCGATCTATGATATTAGGAACAGCCATACTTTTGGCCGCACCTAAAACATTTATGTGTATGATTACAGTGGGTCTTAGAGTGAGCCAATGCAATGAGGCAATGATAACAATTAGGTATTATCTTCTTTTCTCGAGGCTTTACAATATACTTTCGAATAGGAAAACATTTTAGTTATATGTTTCTTATGTAATATCAACAAAATCATAGGTAACAGTTGCATTAACCTTTATACAAGGTTGTAACATTGATCGCCTCTTAATCCTTACTTTTTAACCTATCTATAATAATATGCTGAATTATTCAACTATTTTATTACCACCCATTGACGTTGACGTCTATATTGGGGTTACTGAAAATTATGGAAATCGTCATTTTGTATAAAAATTGACTTAAGACTGCCTGAATCTGGTGTTTCTGGGTGAATGCAGATGTCAGGAGAAGATCGCAGTTTTGCATTGTAACCTATGTACTGAACATGGAGCATTGCAATTGTGGGCGTGTCCCTCCTGCGCTTTCTCTGACTTTACCAAGTATTTTGTCTCTTATCACGTTCTGTTTGATCTCTTAGGCTGGTAGTTGAAGGTTTCATACAGCTGTTTTTGGCATCATAACCTTATAGTTCAAATTATGAAATCTACCAGTGGTTGAGCTAGGAATTAGATTGTTTAAATACAAGTATTCCTTAATTATTTAAGTTTCCTTTGACTGTTCTAAAATTTATAAATATTAGTAAAGACATTCTCGGGAGAAACACCCCAATTTACTATTTTCTTTAAGTCCAGATGTTATAATCATTTACAATAATAATCCAATGGCTGCTGAAGGAAATGAAGAGGCTGAGGAGTATGATTTATATCATGTTGATTTCACAACGGCATCAGAATGGGAAGTTTTCATAGCTAGAATCGAAGAAGTTCTCCAGCAATGGAAATTTCACCAGAATAGATTCTGTAATCCTAAAGAAAAATTATACAATGTGTCTTGGAACACTCTAAATGAAAATATATGCTTTGCTGGTAATAATTGTTTGTATTTAATTCATAATGAGTTTTAGATTCTAAGTTATTTTAGTAGCGTTAAATTATAAATGACAACAATTTGAACATAATTGTAACATAATATTTTCTGTAAAAAAACTGAACTTAGAAATGGAATATGATTATGTTAATTGTGAAATCTTTTTCTGAATAAAAAACATGAAAATAATAATAACGATTCCTAAATATTTACTTATAAGCTATTTTTTTGGAATCTTTCCTTTTTTAATTTTTATATATTTCCTGTTTTTGCTATTTGATCTGTGTGTTAAGTCAGTTGATTCCTGAATATTATGTGACATTTCTTTATTTTAACATAGATTTTTTTTCTAAAAGATCTTAAGCTTCAAATAATTTAATGAATTATTTAATTTAAATAATTTTTTAATTTATTTTAAGCTTCCTGTTATAATTAAGTTCAAGAAAATTGCTATTAATTCCATTTTTCACTAATCTCATAAAGAATTTTTTTAAAGCCTTTGGAAGTATTGACATGGTAGTAAAATTAAAAAAATTATTGTGCTTCAACTGGAATATGGAAATCACTCCTTAATAAATCTGAAGGAAATATATCTCTTCCTTATGTTCCTATTAAATACTACATTTATTTTATTGTATTCTTATAGAATTATACTCCTTTCATAATCTGTAAAGCTCTATCTTGTTCATTTTAATACCATTTTTCGCCCTGACCCCTATAACTACAAAATTCTTAATTCCAATTTCTTTCTGTTTAATTGTTTGTATTAATTGATTTACTTATTTATATTATTCTTGTTTATTTTCTGTTGGCGACTCAAAGTTTATTTTAATTTTATTTTTTTTATTATTAAAAGTGTCTTCCTTTTCCTTAATTATTGTAATGTATTATAAATTATTCTGATTTACATTTATTTTTAATTTGGTTTTATGTTTTAAGATGATTTTGAAAATATTTTATAGTGATTTTTAGGACATGACAAATGATAGTTATAGTTGAGATAAGCGTTCTTCAATTGGTTGTACAGTGGGTCCAAAAAGTATTGACAGTAGTATAAAGGTTAATTGTTTGTTACTCAATTTGATTATAAAGTAGCACACAACTTTTAATTTTTGGTGGCAATTGGTTGAGCTAATTGAAAACAAACTGTAATTTAAAATATATATATATATATATATATATATATATATATATATATTTATATATATATATATATATATATATATATATATATATATGGATAAATTTCTTGACTGTTACTATTAAATGTTTAGTAAGGTTCTTGAGGTTCAGTCATAAAATAAAAAATCAACTATTTTGGCGGCGACGTCTCGAGACTATATTGTTCTCATAATCATGCCAATGTTACTGGTGGAAATGAGATCTCATATCTACCAGTAACATTGGCATGATTATGAGAACAATATAGTCTCGAAACGTCGCCAAAATAGTTGATTTTTTATTTTATGACTGAACCTCAAGAACCTTACTAAACATATATATATATATGAATTTCAAGAGTAAAAAAAATATTGGCACAGAAGACATTTTTATTTTGATAAATATTTAAATTTTATGTACATTTTAATATTTTGTTATCATACCATTTGCAACTATTATGACCTGAAGTCTTCCTACTATTAAGGAAATAACTTGGTGGGTTACTACAGATGGAATTTTATCCCACTCTTGCTGTAAAACAGTTTTAAGCTGTGATTTAGGAGATTTTTATCTTTACGGCCTTAAAAATACACAAGTGTTCTATGGAATTTAAATTTG
Organism: Euschistus heros; assembly: GCA_003667255.2. Taxonomy (NCBI): domain Eukaryota; kingdom Metazoa; phylum Arthropoda; class Insecta; order Hemiptera; family Pentatomidae; genus Euschistus; species Euschistus heros. The sequence goes on from RCWM02000046.1 coordinate 2,624,932, forward strand.
GGGACTGGAAGAAGTTTTGATTTATCTCCAAACATTGTAAAGCAACCACTACTCTGTTTTAATAGCAGTATGCTGAGGGTCGTTATTTCGCAGGAAGATATTTGTGTCCTTGTTCACCATCTTTTCAGCACTGCTTTTCAAGTTATGGTGCAAAATGCCAACATATTTATCTGCATAATACCTTCAATGAAGTTCAAGTTTCCCACTCCGTTGCACGACATGCAATCCCAAACTTAAATGCTCCTAACTCCATGTCTATTGTTGGCCTAACATTGCTGATTTGAAATTCTCTGTTTGGCTTTCTCCATACATAGTTATGGCTATCAGAGTCAAAAACATTGTATTTGCTTTAACATTGTATTTGTCGATTATGACAAACTCAGGACATTTTTTCGATTGACATCGATTACGAATGGTTTCTTTCTTTAAACGCTCCGACAATAATTAAAACTGGATTATATCATTTACTGTTTTCAAGATAAAAGTTGTGATAGAAACTGATGCTATCTATGTTAGAGGCATAAATAGAGCGTGATTTTGCCATTATATTGTGAACTATTGTTTTTTTCATTTTCAGAAAATGTTGGTTGCCAGCCTGAGTGTCGTTTGTTAATCACTGAACCAATCTCATTATTCTTTTTTATGATGTTCTTAAGTGTCCAAAAACTTATATCAAGTCTATACGGAATTTTACAATAACTAAATCCACAAAAACACAATTTAACCATACGGATTCATAATTATACACAATTCTTTTGTGTTTTACCCTTATTATTAACTCTGAACTATTCAATATATAGTGTAAATAATAATATACATTTTTGTTTGTATATATTTCGGACAGAAAGGATAAAGTTTGTGGTAATAAAAATATAGAACTTATTATTTAAGTTTATACAACTGTGCCAATACTTTTTTGACCCTTGAAATTTATATTTTATTTTTTAAATTACAGTTCGTTTTCAATTAGCTCAATCTATTGCCACTAAAAAATAAAAGTCATATGCTACTTTTTATACCAATTAAGTAACCAACAATTAGCCTTTATACTTCTAAGATATTAGAAAAAATGTTGTGTTCCATTTCTTTTTGGAGCCACTGTCAGTCAAAAAAAAATTAAAGGTTTACTTGATATTATAAATTTAAATGAAAATAGCGAATTAATCTAGGCTATTTTTATTCTGTTGATTTTTAATGCAATTTGACAATTTTGTTTTCTTAATTTATTGTTTGTTGTAAGATAATTAACTCAGAAATGGATCACAAATAAGTTCTGTTCTCCCAAGTATAATTCAAACATTATGATAAAATTCTACCGATATCCTTATGCCCCTAAAACAAATTCTTAAAAGTTTCCATGTCTTACAATCGTTCCAATAAATCAAAATATAACAGTTTCAAGAATGACATGTGGTCTGTTGATGAGAGTTGATTTATTAATTTAACTTCTTAGAGTTAAATCTGATTTATATAAATCTAAATTTAGGATTTGAAGTTAGTCTATGCTTTAGCTAAGTAATGATTACCAGATATAGTATTACCTGGGAGAATTAGTGATTAATTACTAACAACATGGGCCACTATGTATTATTATTAGCATAAATGACAATAATATTAAAGACTATCTATTATTTGACTTGAGTAAAACAGATGAATTAATGAACAGACGAAAATAAAAAAAAAAAAAAAAATCATGCCCATTTTCCAATTTAAAATAACAATGTACTCATAAGTATTTACAAAAGGATTCTTAAAAGTAGATAACTTTTATTTATTATTGTTTTTCAGACTATGAGTTTGTAATAACAAGATATTTTATTAAGAGTTTAGAAGAAGAAAGTATTTCAGAAGAGGAGAAAAAAAAACAGCTTCCTGCCACATTGATAACATTGATGGATATCATGAACTGTGAAAATGATTTTATTCCTATAGTTCATGATGGGGATGAATCTTCTCCCCATGTTCTGGTCCGATGGTATGGTTTAAGGGACTTTGTTGTTTTAAGTCCATTGAAAGGACACCTAACATCTGAAAGTAAACTGAAGATGCTTTTGAGTTCTTATTCGATGGCAGCAAACAACATTGGTTGGTAAGTAACGAAATTTACTGTTTTCATTTTTTAAAAGTAATTTGCCTGAATCACTCAAATTTGTAACTATAATTATTTTTTTTATTTTATTCTTTGGTGTTGGTTGGAGCCACCGCCCCCTTCCCAAATCTGATCGGGCCTTATGGGGAGTGTAACCTTAACCATTTATATTGAAATCATGTAAGTTTTTTGGCTAATAATTATTGGGAGATAGTAGCCTCTTATTGTTCCATCCCCTGCCCGGGGAAGGACTGGCTCTGTCAGCCGCCAATTATGACAATCCCGAAGGAGGGAAGAGAGAGAGGTGAAGGATCAGGTTGTGCTGGGAGGAAGAAATTGAAGCGGACCTAATGACCCTTAGTGTGAGGTACAGGAAGAGAGTTGCTGGTGATCAAAGTTTGATTCTATGTTTAAAAAAAGGAATGGTTTGTATAGTTGATTGAACATCTTGTTTTTTTTGGCTTAATGTACAAACATAGATCCAGATCACTCCGGTTGTTTTGGCGGTTTTCTATTTTAAATGTCTCAATTTAAATGCTTTTCAGGCTTTCTGTTAGAGCCTGTGGCTCATGAACTTATTTTAAAACTAGCATGATCATGAAGTTTTATGTATTTCCCTAACTAATGCTTGCTGTAGATTCCCCAGAATTTCAATTTGCTTGAAGAAAAAAAGGCTCTCTTCACATTTGTTAGGAGCTGCTGATCTATCATAGTCAGTCGGTTATTTCTTGAGGTTATTAAGGAGCTAAGATATTTGTACCGTCTACTTCTTTTGATAATGTTTTTCTGTATGTGCAGATCCTGTCCATCGGATAAACTTTTTGTGAAAAATCGTGTACTTCCCTTTGTTCTCATTTAATTCCTTTTTTTTTTTGCTTTTGCTTCATTTATTATGCTAATCTTAGTTGCATATGTATATGTATATATATTTTATATTATTTTGATTTTAAGAATAAAAATATTAAAATATATTTTCTCTTTTACAAAACTTCATTTATTAGCTCTGTTGTTCATTTTGTAGAGATCTAATTTCAGTCCATTCCATCTCCAAAACTTGATTTGTAACCATTTATAATTCAATAAGTGATACTTCCCTTTTTCTTTTTCAGAGTAGGCCGTGAGCCCTTAATATTACAGTTAGTTTATATCTAATTATACACAGAACAACTATGTATTATACTATTTTTTATTTTATTTATTTTTTAATATAAACTTAAGGATAAGTGTTATTAAAAAACAAAACAATTTTTTTTTCTTTCTATCTTTTCTCTTACTTTGGAGCATTCCATTGGAATACTTCTTCAATATTTCCTTTATTTAATGCTTTTTACTACTATAGCTTGTTAATAAAAGCATATATAGGCATTGTTTTTAATTACATCTAGTTATTAATTCTTTAATTTTTTTTTGTAATTAGTCAAGTACCACTGTTTGTAAGATTTTTGGAACCCTGGCAAAAATTTTATGTTGGTATTTATGAAGGGCAAGAAGTAAGGACTGATTTTGAAATGGTGCATTTGAAAAAGATTCCTTCTCAATGCAGACATTTGACAGGTAGATACATCTTTTAATTTTACTCAATTAGCTTGATTTTATATACATATACTGTTTTATTTTCTTTGTATTTTATCAATATCAGAAATAGTCGAGTGTCACCTGATAGCTTTTGTAATAAAAAATCTATTATCACCTTAATAATGGAAGGCTATTGAATTAAAAATTTTAAAAATTGAATTGAAAACCAAATCCATGCAGGTTGTTAGAAATAATATGTAATAAAGAGTTGCTGACTTCTATGAATGATTGAATTCCTAGGATTCTATGATTATAATAGGGACATTAAATTGGATCCAGATATAAGCAATTGAATAAAAAACAAAAAACTAGTGGCATAGATTATTAATTAATAATTATGTACCCAAGTACCAAATAATGGTTTATGGAAGCACAGTTGGTAGAGCTTAATTTTTGTCCTAGGATAGAGAATATTTTTAAAGAGTAAGGCAATAAAAAAGAAAATCAGTTACTGTATGTAACATATGGCCATTCGCAGGAACTACTTGCCTAGTTGAACTGGTCTTGGTTGTCAAATCATAGAGCAGGGAAAAGAAAATATGTTAACCTTAAATAATGAATAAAACTAGAATATTGAGGCGTTTAAAATAAAAAGTTGCTACCTATTATAATATTTGATTATAACATTTGTTTAATAGCAACAGTATATAATGTAAGATTGTTATTCAGTTCTTGAGGAAAAAGAACTATGAAACAATATTCTTTCAACAGTGACGTCTTTATTTATTTATTTGTTTAAATAAAATATTTTTCCTCTTTGAATCAATCTCTTTTTCTATTTTAAATTTTATAGTTTTTTTTTTTTATTTTAGGTCTGTTAAGTCTTTTTAAGTCGAAAATTGGAGAATGTGATTTTACTGAGCCAATAATGGTCGCAGCAAGATTTGCATACTGTTTACAAGATTGGACCAATTTTGCCTGGACTCAGGATCCTCCAGATATTGAACTTTTCTCTGGCGACATTGGTTGGTCAGAACTTGGGAGTTTTCCATTTGGTTCTGTCTGTGAACCTGTAAAGTAATAATAATATTTTATTTATATAACTTGTAATATTATAATTGTTTATCAATATAGAATTTGAAATAGATAAATGTTTCTGCTTCTATTTATCATTTTATGTGTTTATTTCATTGCTTTCATTTAGAGGAAGATGATTGGCTTATTGTATTGGAAGAATATTGAATTCTTTTGTCCCTAATTTAACTTTTTTTCAAGCGAATTTTTTACATTTTTTGTTATTTTAATTATAACTTATTTTTAAAAATATTGTGATAAAGTATCAGATGTTAAAAATTAAACTTAATAATATCATTCGTTTCAGTTCTATTACTCTGTATACATGCTGGCCTGAAGTTCTTGAAACAATGGCGGTGGATAATGAACTGTACAGTGACTTCGACCCCCTTAGTGCTCCAGTCTGGTCGTTATCGATTACCAAGACTGATAATCCAGTTTGCCTTCTCACTGATTATGTTACTGAATTTCTGTTGTTTTGCACATCCAATAAAACCATCGAAGATCTTCTTGGTGATTTTGTAGCCAAAGATGGTGTGTAATAATTTATATTCCTAATATCACTGATTTTTCTGGTAACATTGTTTTTAAAATGTAATTATAATGGGATTTCTATCAGTTTATTCTTCTTTCTTAGGGGGGCTATAAAAACTGGTTTCCTCTGCCTCTTTTAATATTTTACAATTTTCTCTTATTTTTCAGCAAATGACGTGCTTCAACCTTTTAGCCTTTTGACAGAATCGAGGATCCCTACTATAAGTACCTTACTTAGCCAATATGCTTCCAAAAAGAAATCAGTTGAAGGCCCAATTAACCAGAAACTTCTGATGCCTATTCTCTTTTACTTATTTCCTGATGTTGAAGAAAATCCTGTAAGTTATTGTTTGTATTTAAAATTTTGTATTTATAAAGCCTCTAACTCACTGCTACTGCTACAGACACTTTATTTATAGTTCTTTAACTATTTAAAATAATTTACTTAAATATGTTTTTTTTATAACTGTAGACACTTCTTTGGATAATAACCAACCTTTTTAAAAAACCAACTACTAGAATCTAGAAATTAAGATGCTTTAGGAACACCATAAAGAAAATATATTAACTCATTTTTTATGCAACGGAATGCAAATTTTTGCAATAGAATGCAACAATCGTTAGTATCATTTGCTCTTCATTTGTGCTAGATTGTTTTTATATTTAGATTGACACCTCCAAAGACAGCCGGAACATTTTTAGTTGAACTTAAATTTGACAAGACAGAATAATGGTGCAATTTGTCATAGTTGTTTTGTTCCCCAATATTTAAAAATTAAATAGAAAGAGAATATACAGGTTGGGGCATGGGAACCTCCCACATTTCAAAAGGCTGGTAAAAAATGAAGTACACTGGTTAGTAAAATAAAATAATATTTGCTGGAATGGTTATATTATGTAGTTTTTTCAAGCTATGTTTCAAAAATTATATCATCCAAATGATGACCTTTGATGGCAACAAACATATTGAGCCCTAGAGATTTTGCATGACTTTCTTGAGTTGGAGGGGGGGGGGGGGGGGTATTTAGCTGATTTTTTTCTCAATTGGAGTCTTGAGGTCTTCTTGAAGTGAAGATCTCGAGGGTTTTCAGCTCCTCGGTACAGCCAATTCTATTTATTTACACACCCTGAGAAATGAAAATGAGCTTCTTCACTGGTCCACAAAATCGTGATAGAAGGCAGTTCTTGAAGGATCGCCTGACCACATTCTACGCGCCAGCCCCAGCCCATTTGGGACAACTCCTGGGCAATCACGATCTTTTAGGGGTGCACATCTGAAAAGTAGATGCATGTTTCATGCTTAACACGTTGGACTCTGTTCAATATATGCCCTCACTCTAGCGATGTTTTTGGGAGTTCTGACAGTGACAGCCGGGCCTTTTTTCTTTGAAATTAGCGCAGATGATATCGCCCTAAATTTGTGCATCCAAGACAAAATTGTTTTCCAGTCGGGAACAATAGAAGACGACTACAAACTGTATCACATGTGGAAGGCCCTCAGAGTGGCATTTACAGATTCATCATTTTTGGAAAAAGTCTTAATAATGAACTAATAAATATATGAAATAATGGCATGTTAACTAATGAAAATTACACCACCCTCTCCTCCTAATGAGACCAACCTTACCCATCTGAGATCACCTATTCGCCTACAGTGGTTTATTGAAATGTAGGGGGATCCCGTGCCCCACCCTGTAGTTAACTGTAGAAATAGGGTTGGTTACGGATGCTGTAAGAAAGGTGAAAAAAACACACTTAGCTGATTACTCTCAAGCTGGCCTTAAAGTCGCTACGAAGAAGACCTGCTAGGCTGTTGAAATGTTGGTATACTAATAAAGGTTTTTATATTACAACTAAAGTGTTATTTCCACCTTTCTGATTACATCCTGATGAATTGGGGTGAATAATCTTTCGAAATGAATCCTCCTTCACCCATTCCATTTAACTGAAAAACAATTTAGATTTGTCTATAAATTTTTTATTGCAGAACACTTTTTTCTATAGTCAGACTTTATTTTAGTTTCAAGTTTTCGCTCTGATTAATATATCATACACATATATTTCCAAACCCCTGAAATTCATTTAATATCAAATTCTATGACAATGGAACTGCTTTCTCTTTTCCTCTTTTGTTTATTTTCTTTTAAAATGTTAAAAATGTAAATGAGCATAGTCAGTTATGTTTAACAATTATAGAATATATAAAAAAAAATAATGCAAATAAATTAAAGCCTTATAAAATTGTAATTATTCTTTTATATCTTATGATTTAAAAAAAAATATTATGAAGAGATTAAAAAAAATTTTTTTTCTTCTATTTTAAAGTAATTTATTTTATTTTACAGAAATATCCCTACTCAGAAGAAAAAGAAGTTGATAAAAGCTCATCTCAGGTAATATTTAATTATTTACTTGAGGTACGCATGATGATATAGAAGGATCAATCCTAATTTAATTATTTATTTATTTTTTAAAAATAGTAAATTTGCCATCAGCAAAATTATTTATTAGTCAGTAGATTTGACCACATATTTAGTTCTAAATAACTGCCTCTTTAACAGATGTCTGCTTTCATAGTTTCTGGCTTGGCTCTTAATTTAGTCCTCTTTTAGTGATGTTGAGGTGTTGAATGGTGCCTCCTCAATGGGTAAGACTTCTTATTCTCAAGGTTTTGTTGAAGCCCCACACCTCTACTCCCCATGTCTTTGAAAGTTTTAATAGTACTCTGTAAAAGTACTACAAACTGGAAGCTCGTAAGAATGGTTTTGGTTGTAATTGTGTGAGAAGTGTGACCTGATTTCAGGTTAATACAATTTGTAGAAAAAAATATCTTCATTTTCATTGGATAAAGGGCTTAATGTAAAATGCTGGATATGTTTTGTTAAAAATATTTACGAAAATTTTGTTATCTTTACTTCAACAAAAACCTATGGTCAATAGACTACTAAGGGTGAGATGGGTCAGTGTTCTAGAAATGTGGTTTGTAGGTTAAAGACAGGTTAGAACATCTATCCAGGAACCTAGATAATTTTCCATATCTTCTGTTTTATTCCGGATTTGATTCATGCACTTGCCAAGGTGAAGTCTCGGTTAGCAAACTTTTTTTTTATGGTTGCTTGTGAAAACATTGTACTCACATTTTGTTTTATTTATTTATATTTTATACTTGGTAACCCTATTAGGGGTATCATTAGGTTGAATTTGTACAATTGTAGATTGTTTTTGTTAGATGTTATTGATATTTATGTCAGTTGCATATGGTTAGTGAAGTGCTTGAGTTATTATAGAGCCATTCTCTTCAAAAAAATTTCAAGTCCTGCTGAGGCAGATCATTGTTTATTTTGTTACATCAGCTGAGGATTAACCCTGAGGAGTCAGGGATGAGGAAATTTATAGGGTACTTCCAGCCTCTATAGAGTATACCTTTATTTGGGGGAAAAACCTGGTGGTTAAGCAAGATTTTGGCTAAATCACTTTTAATTACTGAATAGGTTACACCTCAACAATGTCATAACCCTCAAGATACATCATGGGAATATTTTTTTTTCCTTAGTAGCCCTGGCTGTGAAAGGGCGAGCGGCTAACAATATTTTTCTGCAACATGGTAGTTACTCTCTGTTGTGACTTAAGAGTTAAGTAAATATCATTTGCTCTTCAGATGATCTGAATTGCTTTGACATTTAGATAGGTGTCTCCAAATACTACTGAAATATTTTTAGTTCAACTTAACTTTGACCAGATAGAACTGGTGCAGTTTGTAATACTTATTTTGTACCCAATATTTATAAATTAAATAGAAAGAGGATATAGTTAATTGTAGAATTGAACTCAGTCATGATAGAGGGTTACTACTTTGTTGCCAGGACTCTCGTCGCTAAAACAAGTCTTTCGTCCAGTGATGAAAAATGCCTAAATAAAGGTAAAAGATGAATAGTTCTATATTGTGAACTTACAGTAATCGTCTGAGCAAAGTAAGCAATAAAAATACTGAGCTTATTGAGAGCCATATTTTGTCCTTTCCCAAGCAGGAATCATTGCTACTGCCATGAATCCTTGTTTTATTATTTAAGAGGTACTATGAATGAAAAGGTTCAGGTTTAGGCTCTGATAAAAAATCTTGCATGTGTGGATTAAGCCTTTGTTGAGGTGACCTATTCAACTGTTGGTCTAAAAACAGTACATCCTTACCACAGTACTGATCCCCTTCATGGGTTATGGTGGCAAAAGTATTTTATTTTTGTATTACAATCCTATGCATCTATAAATACATTATTATTATTTAATTTCAATAATTTATGTAATATATTAAAGTTCAAAAATGAATGTTAACTGGTAAGTAATATAAATTTTGTTGTATAAAAATGTAATTTGAATAAAAAAATCCTAAAAATCAGTCAATATTTCCTCTGTCGAAAGATCTAAAGTTTTTAAGGTTTGGTAAATTTTAATTAATGCAGCTGCTTTATTTAATTTATGTTTGCAGCGCATGAAGACATGTGCTCGGGATAGTCTTATTTGGCGCTTGGCTCTTGTTATGGCTCACTCCCTCCACATGTTTGGTGGTGCAAAAGCTGCTGCTCACATTTGGCATGAGTTTTCTCAAGAAATAAGGTTTCGCTGGAACTCCAACAACATGATCCCAGGGTAAGTGAGATATTTACTTTTTCTAGCATTTTGTGAATAAATTTCTAGCAAGAGGTAGTACTGTTTATGATAAAAATAATTTTCTCTTCTCTTTGTTATTGTTTTGGAATTAATCAGTTTTAATAGAAACTCGCTAACATGACACTCAATAGTATGTCAATAGCATGTGCATTATCAACTACACAATTACTTTGCTACAAAAATAATTATTTACTTCTTAAAACAAGAGGTGTTATAAGGTGTGGACATTATCCACTATTTACTAGCTATATAGGGGTTTCAAAGAAATTTGTGTCCTTTATAATAAAAAATTTAATCTATACAACCTTCAATACACAGAATGGAAGATTCCCTCGATAAGAAGACGTTTTCTTATATCCACTTTAGTTATTCTTTCAGGGTTCTTTATTTTTTATTTACATATTTTTTTATACCTACATTTTTACATATTTAATTAGGTTAGAGGTGCCATTCACACATCAAAAACTACAAGTTTTTGTAAACATTAGTTTATTTTAAATAGTTCATTATTATATATTTGAGGTGTATTATTTTCAACTACTCTGAAACCATATGGCTGTGAGGCAATTAGAATTGACAATGTGAAGGCAATCACTGATTGTAAGAAGCCTGAAGATAGAGCAAAGACTCTAGAAATATATAGTTTCAAAAATAAATATATAGGAGTTATGCCTAAAAAATTATAATATATCTGAAAATTATAATAAAAAATATTTGTGTAAGCTATGTGAAACTTAGCTATAAAGGAATCGTTTAGAAAAAGTCCCCAAAATAGAGGAATTTAGTGGCGAAAAATGCAGGACAAATACAAAGCTTTGCTTGATGCTGACACAGGCCAAGGTACTAGCCATTACGACACGTTGTTATCATCTGCAGTCAACATGTTAAAGATGTGGAAAGTTATCAAGTTGTGCAGTAAACTTGATAAAAAGTATACTTTTAAAATCTAGGGATGTGGTTTAAGCCAGAGGAATGCTTATCCTGAACTAAGATGAATTTATTGTGGAAAAAAATACTGTATAATTTAAAAAATAAATTTGTTGAACATGCTTTGGGTTTTTCTTTGTATTAATAGCCTGTTATTTGTAAAAACATTTAATATTAATTATGAAAGAATTGAAAGTCATAATAGTTTTATTAGGAAGCAAATATTTGAACTTTTCAAAGTAAGCCAATTTTTATTTTTTTGTGTGATTTATATGATCTAATAGTTTTGATGTTATATCCCTGACCATGCCCCTTGAAGATGAATTTTATTCCCAGGATTCCAAGGAGTTTTTGTGAAAGTGTCACTCTAGGATAGTTTGAGTAAATAATTGTTTGGATGCATTAAGTTTTGATATTTAAAGTTGATTAAGAAACAGCTATAAATAATTACTTAAGGCAGGACAGTGACTAAATATAAATATACCTGTATATAATACAGTAACTTAATTCTAAAGTTGTATACCTTTTCTTTGGTATAGCAACTGATTAAAATCCTTGACTCTCTATTTCATAGGGATGTTGTGATAGGGATTAATGCTGTGGAAAATTCACATTATCATATGCAATTTTAAGCTCTAAAAATAATTTAAAAAAAAAAAATTTATTTAGTATACATATACATTTTTTTTTCTTTTATAGTGAACACAATAAAATACAAAAATCAATCATTATAATTTTGTTTTCTTTCATTAAATTATTTTAAATGAGTCCTGACGGACACTGATTATTATTAGCACAATCTACCTAAAAAATCAATTTTAAGTTTCTGAATTTTTTATAAATCAACTGCTTCATTTATTTACATTTAATCATGGTTAGTGAAACATTTAATTTTCATTTTTATTTATTTATTTATTTTTTTTTTTTATAAAAATAAAGAAATGCAAAGAAAATACAAACTTCTTATAATTCTTTATTTTATTTCCACTTCCTTATTAACTTAACTGGTAAAATCAATTTTAATTAACCAATAGCTTAATCAGAAAAATAAATAACTTACAAATTAAATTAAAAAAAAAAAAAAAAATCAGTACTAAAGCAAATATTTAAAATTTTAATTCTGATTTTGAAGCAATACATTAAATTTGTTTACATTTGAATAGTCTCGTAAGTTATGTATTCTTACAAATAAATGAAGCAGTTTGAACTTTTATTCTGTTATTCTTTGGTATCAACCTTTGTTTTTGTACATATATTACAATATTTCATTTGTGGTTATTTTGAATAAAATAACTAACATAAAATTCAAGAATATGTAATTTTGATGTTGTTATTTAAGTATTTAAAATATTGTGGTGTAATTGAGCTTTCTTACACTTACATTCTCCTACTAATTCATTTAAAGCAATTTACATTTGTATATATATACATTTGAATATACATAAGTGTATATAAACGTGCGATGCTTCATTCAGGGAGAAAATGATGTTCCTAAAATATACTATTAATTATATTGAGAAGTTTTCATTATCACTATCTTCCTGAATAAAATATTCATTAAATTTCTTTATCTTGTGATCAAATGTCATTAGAATTTAAAAACAAAATCTGAATTATATTATTATGTAATGACATTTTTTTTTACTTGTTTGTAGTATTAATACTTTCATTGTACAATAAATTATTCTAAGTGACAATAAACATATATACAATACAATCAGTACAACTTACAATAACATTTTGAAAGCAATTATTAAAAAAAATGTTATTAAGAAGCACTATTGCCTTTGATCTGAAAGCTTTGCTTTCATGAATATTTTTGAAAAAATGGGTGAGACAACATCATATTTCCTAAACTTATTATAATAGATTGTATGCCATCTTAAATATAGGTTCAGCTGTTTATTGCATCACCCAAAATTTCAAAGTTTCGCAGGGATTACTCAAGTAATGAATTATTATTGGTGACTAGAGAGGTACAAGGCCACCCCTGGTGGTTGGATTACGGGCCATGTAGATGTCCATGTCATGATCCGTCCAGTTGTCTGAAGTATCTCCGCAATAGTTGAGGGTATGTGTTGAGCCAGCTGTGGAATATCTGGATCCAGGCCGACCGTGTTCCCTGCCCCTTGATCGCCTTCGTCCTGTTGGGTAGCTTACTCTTGACATCCGTTCTGATACTGCCAGGGATTGACGTGACTGCCTTAATTCTAGAACATCAGTCAAAATTTTACATCTACACAACAAATTTTATAAAGTAGCCAAGAAACTAGTCATAAAAGGTGCTAAGCTGCGTGATAAGAAAATCACGAGGTACAGACCTTATAAGATTATAAGTTCTTGCCTAAAAGGCTTTCAGTTCAGACTGACCATAAGAACTCCAGGAATTCTGGATGTGTAAAAGGACAAGATGAAGATAACTTATCTATTAAAACATATTGTGTATAAGGTCACAATTGTATATACTTTGAATTTTTTAAATTTTAATTAACAATATAAAATGAAATTTATACATTTTCCATTTCTAAACAAAAATTTCATAGATCACATGCAAAGCGGAAGCTACTTCATGCTAGAGTTTTTTCCCGTTTTGCATAGCAGACAGATATTGGTGCAGATATATGAGATTTTGTGTGGTATTGAGATTTTCTTTTAATATTTATAAACACTTTTGGAAAAGCTGCTTTCCAACAGTTTGTCTGTTAAAAATAGCTATTTCTTAGCACTTATACTTCAGAGGATTTTAACTACAACAAACTCAATTTGTGTATTGTAGGTTATTCATTTCAGTTTACTTTATTATTAATTTGGACTGGGAGAAATAATTCTAATATTGTAACTAATATGTTAATAAATAAAAATATATTAAACATTATCTAAACCTATACTTTTCCAAACTGTTCAATTGTTGAATAAGCTGATCTGTAGGTATTGGCTAACTCAAGACTACTTCCTAATTAAAATAGTAGTTTACCCTGTGGCCTTTGAGAAAAGAGTTTTTAGTAGTTTTAAAGTAGTTTGTTGAAATACATGAATATTTAACCCTTGATTCAACAACTGGCCTTTAATGGTTCTGGACCTTTAATCTTTTTTAAACCTATACAGTCATAAATAAGAGATTTGTCTGTTATTTATAATTATGTATGCATAAATTTCTGTTTGCTTAAGAAAAAACAAATCACAAACTTTTAATTCATTCAAAGTAGTATCTATGAATTACTCAGACTGCACAGCTCAATGTACCAATTGGTAAATTAATATAATCTTTGACATTAAAGAAAAAAGAAGTATCTATTGATTTAATATGCAATGTTTTTTAATTAAGTCTTTGTTGAGTCAAGAGGGCCAATTGTGACAACATTGATACATGTTATATATGTTTATCTCTTTCTCAGCTGAATCCTAAATAACTGTCATAATTCAAATCTACATCATCATAGTTAGACAAATCCTCTAATGTATGTTGTAATTTCTTTCTTGCAGGCTTATTCATCAGTTCTTCTTACATACCCTTTTCAATCTTGTTATTACAATAGAATCTAACTAATCCAACCCATAAGGGACCAATGGGTAGGGTGGAGCAGTCAAAAGGTCAGATTAACTGGAGATTTCAATGAAGCACATGTTTTTCATATTGATGTCTAAATGTCTAAAAGGACATACAGAGCAAATACCGTAAAAAAACTTTTAGAGAGAATTCCAAAAATTTTAAAGTCTGTATCTTAGTCCTTGTTTAAGCTACACAGCTTATTTTCTACTCAAACTGTGTATAAATTTAGTCTAGTCTCTTTTTGAATATAACAAGCTTTTCTTTAGAACCAACTGTGCAGCAGATATTTTGGTGAAACATAAAAAAGTTTGAAATATTTGACGCTTTAACACTACAATTTGCTAGCAATGGCCCTTTAAGATCCTTTGTTAAAAAACTTGATATTTGTACACAAGCTCAGCATTAACATAAGATCAAAAAAATAAAACTACCTGCCCTTTTGCATAGGATTTGTTGAAAAGAAAAAGTAATAAACAATATTGACAATGTTTTTTAATTTTATTTGGGCCTACTGAGGACCACAAAGCTCATATTTTCTTTCAGCTAGGATCTTTTGCTTCTTTTTATTCTAAAACTCTTTCATTTTTTGGCTGTGAGAAAAATCCTCACCTTCCATAGTGAGGATCCTGGTGCTGAGTCTTCTGGGGCTCATACGAGAATGCCCGTAGAAGGTAGAAGACGTCTTCCAGATGTTCATAGAGCTCTTTGAGTTCTAGTTTTCTGGGTGGCCCCTTCCACTTCATTACAAGACATTCAGAGGCATAGAGTATAGAAGGTCTAACTACTGAGTTGTAGTGCTTGATTTTGAGGTTTTTGGACAGGTACTTGGAGGTATAAATGCTTCTGCAGGAATGGTCGGCCCTTTCAAACTTAGTACACCTGTTGTCTATGGCTAGATTCTCAGTTCGGTCCTGATATTCACTCTCCAAGGTATCTGACTGCAGGGACTCTATTAATGGTGGTTTCTTCAAGTGGGATTAAGGAGGGAGCTAACTTAATGTTGGTCATGAATTCAGTCTTCCATACATTGATCCTCAAGCCTGTCTTGACTGCAACACTGTATGTAATGAGTAGCCTCCTCTATGTTTCTGGCTAGTAGAGTAACATTTGAGGTCATGTCCCTCAGGGTGTCCTGGACTAGTCTGATGGTTGGTTTTCTCATCCAGGCCTAGTTCCCGCAGGATGGAGAAGAGTGTCTGTCTGTCCACCGAATCATATGTCTTCTGAAAATCAACCAGGATGACTACCCAGGGATGTCTACCTCGGCTCTTATAGGAGAGAATTTTCTTGAGGTTTTGTATCTGCTCCCTACAAGGTTCTATGGCCTGATATTCTCCTAATAGGTAGTATAGCTGGTTTGTGTCTCTAGCTAGCAGAGCTCTAGAGAAAATTTTGTAGGTGATCTGTAATAGAGAGACACCTATGAAGTTGTGGTCAGTCTTTTTTCTCTTCTTATGCAGCGGGTGAATTATTGCTGAAGTCCACCCTTCTGGTAAGGTCTCTGTACTGCAAACATCCCACATTGCATATGCTCTGCAGGGATTGTTCTTCTGTATGCTTCCACATCTCTGCCACTATGCCGTCTTCACCATAGGTTTGGAATATTATTCGTTCTTGTTATTTTTCAGGCCTTTGATGATGTCTTCTATTTCTTCCCTGGATAATGAACATTATGGGTCTGGCTATGAAATTTTTTGTCCATGTCCCATTGGGACATAGTTTGTTTTTGGCTGATAAAAATCCTGAGTATGCTCACAACCTGCTTGATCTATATGATTGATCTTTGGTATATACATTATTAAAAACATTACGGAAATTGAAATAGATAAACTAACTTTCAAGCAACATACTTTCATGTTCACTACAGTTTTATTGATATTGTGGTGATTTTAACTTCTATTAGGAAATTTAAACAGTATATTTTTCATAGAAATCATTAAAAAAAAAAATATGTTTTAAGAATTTTTTTCTGAACAAAAATTATGTAAACTAGCCAACTGGCTTTATAAAGTAATGAAGTGATAATTACCTGGTCTCGAGCTGACTAAGCCAGAAGAGAAAGCATTACTATTAAGAAATCTGCCGGAGTTGTTGGAAAAACTGTGTTGGGATTGACCATCAGCTACAGATCTTGTTTTTGTACTTTTTCCATTGTATCTGATATCATCCCCTACACATCCCCTCGTCATCGATCCTATCCCAAAGAATTCAGTTATATATTTCAGCTTCTCGCCATCGGTGTTAGTGTTATTCAAGTAGGTTGTTATTTAGAAAAAAAAAAATGTTTGTGTAGAAGCCCAACAAAGAGTAATGTTTTTTGTTATTGTTAGAATTAAATTTGAAACTATTAGCAGAAGACAGTTTTTCAAAAGTGAAACAATTATCTTGTTTCATTATTTTTTTTCCGCTAGTGTTTAATCAAGTGTTAAGTATTTGACCAATTTAGTTTGAGTGATTAGAGGGAATGATAGGAAATGTTAATAGTTTTAGCAGATAAAAAGTATAAAAAGACGGTTATTGTATCGTAGATTTTATTTTTCAATAAATATAATTATACAAAGATAGAACAGAGATTTGAAGTTTTTAAGAAAGAAGATAATAAATTACAAATATATCTATTTTGTCTAAAAAAAATATTTGTATTAAATATAACAAGTCATTTAAGTATAATACATGCTTTTAGTATTTAAAAACAAAACAAAACAGATAAACATGCATCTATGTTCTATTAGTAATAGAAGTTAAAAGAAATCTAAAGGAACTTGGATTGGCAAGTTATTTACAAACATTAACAGTGATAAAACTAATAAAATTAATAATTTAAATAGTATAACAAATATTTACATTTTTTTATTTTGAACTGTCATGAATAAAACTATATAGTAGTTGTCTAATGGAATCAGCAGTATACTTTATAAGTCATGTAGAGATCAGTTTCTTTTTTGTTTTATGTAAATCAATATATTTATAAACATTAAGCAAAAAGTCAATTTCCTGCTTATCTTTTGACCAACATTATAAAATAACTAATGATGTTTTTATTATAATT
Source organism: Euschistus heros (assembly GCA_003667255.2). NCBI lineage: Eukaryota > Metazoa > Arthropoda > Insecta > Hemiptera > Pentatomidae > Euschistus > Euschistus heros. The sequence continues at coordinate 2,642,335 of RCWM02000046.1, forward strand.
TATTAACTTTATTATTAATTAATTTATTCCAGTATATTTAAAAATTTTTGAATTGTTTTAATATGATTTAGAAACTATTTCTGTTTTTTATTTCTTAAATAATGATCTAATGGTCTTAATTTTATTCACAGTTTAAAGTTACATGAAATTAGTGTAACAATAAATTAATTTCTGATTAAATACATTAGTGCATTGATTATATGGTTTTCAATAAAACTAAGCTTTTATTGAAATTCGCATTTTTATCAACGCATTTTCTTTTTACTTTCAGTTTTGATATTTGATTATAAGAACTTTAATATTAGAGAATGAAATAAAAAAATAAATAAATTAAAAAAAAATATGAAAAGAAAAACAACTTTATTCTTAAATACTGCTCTTTGGTCTAATTAGTCCATTTAATCAATGCTCTGCTATACTCTTTGTAATGTTCTTTATTTTTATAGAATATTTGGTTGTCCAGAAATCAATGCAGGATTTCCAGTTTTCATTAAGTCACCTCTCTAGATAATAAACTGTTAAGTTCGACGGATATTTTTTGTGTAGATGTATTCATTTATTAATCCTCTTTCAAACAAAAATGTTCGTTTACCTTTTTAGCATGTCACTGCTTGGGTATAATACAGTTTTACTAAGGTGTCAAAGCATGATTTTCGCCTAATTTCATTTTATGTTTCAACTCAATTGGAACAGGGCTTAAACGATCAGAAACATTAACGGTCATAGTGTGGTGTGGTGGTCATACATTGGTCATAGTGTGAGTGAGTGCACCGTACAGCAATGTTTTGAAAAATTTTGGGAGGTCGCAGGTCGTGGAAGTACTCCGTCGCTTGATGAAGATCTTATGAAAGCTTTTATTGAAGAAAACAACAGAACAACTATTTGAAAACTTGCAGAAAATCTGTCAGTCTGCAAATCAACTGTTGCTGACAACCTCAGGGCAGTGGAAAAGTTAACAAAGCTCCTAACTTAGGTACCTCATACATTAACTGATTGTAAATGTGCCATTTATGATCAGACAAAAATTGTTTGGACTTGTTTATGAGACTTTCTCATCCAACCTACTCTCCAGACCTCTCACCAACTGACTACCATTGTTTTAAACGATGGACCACTTTTTAAAGGATAAAAAATTTCACAATCAAAATTGGATGGAAAATGCGTTTTTTTTAAAATTTCCTAATACTAAGAAATCAAACTTTTACTGATTAGGCATAGAAAAGTTATTTACCCATCAGAAGAAATATACTGAGGGTAACAAGACTATTTTGAATTATAGAAAATATTTAAGATCATTTATTTTATTTTTTATATTTTAAAACATAAACCTGCATTAATTTCCAGACAATCCAATAAAAAGGCCTAGGTTTCATTTAATTAGGACAATATGATATTAATATCTTCTTCATTTATATTTTATTTACTGAACTGTTGTTCCTGAAATTTACTTTATCTTAATAAAAATAATTCAGTTAACATGATTTTAGCAGTTCATTGACAATCACTGATTATCCATTTCTTACAACTCCTTATAAAATATAAATATTACTGCTATGTTTAAGATTTTCTACTGCTCCTCCTGAAAGTTCTATTTCTTTCAGTGAACAGTGAAGAAACATAACATTATTAATCTAAATTTTATGAAAAATGTTCATCAATATATTTAATTCCATTCAAATACTAATTAAAATTTAGAACGAATAGATGAAAATTGAGCAAAGCAAAACACTTCCAACTTTTTTTTTGTTAAACATCTGTTATTGACAATCACATTCAAGTTAATTTGTTAATTTACGCATTATGTAAGCTCAAGTAGAGCTTTCTTCTAAAGTCTGTTAAATCGTTATCGTGATACGTACCTTGTCGTTCCATGTGGTAAAGCCTATTAGGTCGGCTAAGACTTCGATTGCTGTAAACAGATACTTGATCCCAGTCTTTGTGGGATGTGAATGCGTTGAGAGTGGCCAGTGATGAAAGAGGTCCTGGACTTGATGCTGGACAGCAAGCCACTGGTAGGCCACCAACAGGCAAACCCATCTTTCCAGAGTGTCCTTCAAGGGTATGGAGTTTGCGGGAACGTCTCCGACTGGCAGCCACAAATATTATGACAGCAATTACAACAGTACCACAAATCGCTGCACTTGCAGCTATGGTTATCTTATCCATATTGTTTGTTGATGACACAACAGTTCTGACCTCTCGGCACTGATTATATGGCACTGTTTCAGGTGTTACATTGATTTCTTCCAGAGAAATGACGCAAACTATAATGCATTCCTATAAAATAAAAATAATATATTTGTAGTTATGTTATTCATATAAATTACTTTTTATAACTATTTAACTTAAAAAGTTACTTGAAATTACAGTAACAAATAATTTTATTTCAGTCTAATTTCTATTATATCTTCATAAACATTACTATTAATTGAAATAATATAAATTACTTATTCACTTGAGGTACGCATGATGATATAGAAGGATCAATACAATTAGGATTGATGAATTAAATGCCACTTCTATTGAGATTATTTTATTTGAAAACTAGTTTCGAATGCTAAACATTCATCTTCAGTTCTAAAACATACAATAAAATTTTCAACACATCAGTACTATGTTACATAAATTAAATATACTAAAGTTTTTTAAAAAGATAAGACAAGAAATCAAGCACAGGCACTCACCTTCGAGGTAACTAAAACACTGAATTTGTGAGAAGTAAAAGGGGGGGCAGGTAGGTTAAGTTTTAGATTTACAACGGGGTTTCCCTTATGACTCATTGGGTTTTTTCGTTCCTATGGGAAATAAATTTAAAATGGGGCTATTGGATATGTTAATCTGATCATGTTGTCATGATCAGATTAACATATCCAATAGCCCCATTTTAAATTTATTTCCCATAGGAACGAAAAAACCCAATGAGTCATAAGGGAAACCCCGTTGTAAATCTAAAACTTAACCTACCTGCCCCCCCTTTTACTTCTCACAAATTCAGTGTTTTAGTTACCTCGAAGGTGAGTGCCTGTGCTTGATTTCTTGTCTTATCTTTTTAAAAAACTTTAGTATATTTAATTTATGTAACATAGTACTGATGTGTTGAAAATTTTATTGTATGTTTTAGAACTGAAGATGAATGTTTAGCATTCGAAACTAGTTTTCAAATAAAATAATCTCAATAGAAGTGGCATTTAATTCATCAATCCTAAATTACTTATTGTATTACACTTCATTTAATCGACAGCTGTTTTACTATGCTGTAAAAGAATGTTCCAGAATGACTTTTTTTTTCCAATGATTCCAAGAAATATTTGGAAAGAATTACTTAAAACCTGTATTACTACAACCCAGAAAGGGTCTTAGGTTATTTGTAAGTATGTACTGGTTGGAGTTTGGAGCTTGGTTTTTGGAGTAGATTTGGTCAGGACCATACTCAACTGCCAGGTTTTTTTCCCAATGAAGAATACTGACTTTACAGAAACTGGATTTGCTCCAGGAGAGTACCCTGACTCCAGGGTTGATCCTCAGGTTTAATAGAATCACCTTCTTCTGCCAGACTTGGGAGTTTAAGACCCTACCCACTGAGCTACTGCACTTCCAGAGAAATATTTCAATATTTTGATTTTTGACCTTAGTATCGGGATTAAGGTTGGTTGAAACCGATTTTTTTATTGATGTTTCAACTGTTTATTTTTTTAAACGTTTTTAGTTATTTTTCTTGTAAAATCTTTAATTTACCAGTGGCCGTATCCAATTCTATTTTTGGCTGGTATTTCAGTTATATTTTCATTGTAGTTATTTTAAAGATAATTGGTAATTCTGATTTGTACATCAATTTTTATATTTCAAATAGGCTTCTTTAATTTTATTTTAAAATTGATCATACATTATTTAAGATGGAATCAAGGAAAGAATTTCCAAAAAAAAAAATAGCTGTTGATATATTTTCTGTTTGTTTGTAAAATATGTTAAATGAAATGCTGTCATTACAGGTTTTGTAATTTTGTAATGCTGTCTGTCATGTCAACGTATTTTGTAGTTATAAATTTCAATAAATTGTTAATGAGAAATATTGATGGATAGCAGGAATGAAGTGGTGACAAATGCATTTATCGCCTTGTAAGAGTTGAATCTTACTGTTTTAGATCATCTTATTTCACTATTCAAGTTAGTAATATTGAAAAAAGGATGTCTCAAAATTAGTATCTATATCATATGTTCTCTTATAGTTGTTAAAATAAAAGTCTATAAAGTGCAGAAGATTCTTAATCAGGGATTCAGTTAAAATTGCTTTGTTTGTCAATGAAATACTAATTTCAGTGAGAAGTGAAATAGTTTAGTAGATAATTGCTTGAACTTCTGGGCCTGGGTTTGTGCATGGCATCTTTTATTTGCCAGTGTTAAAAGGGAAACCTGGTGATTGGGCATGTAATCTGACCACATTATGACATTATGTGCATTGTTTAAGAAAATTTTTTATGGAATTAAAAATAAAATGTCTTACTTTATATTTTTAAAATTCCAATATATTTCAGTATGGAAATTCTAAAGTCTATTGGAACTATTATCCCTCTATTTTATTTAATTATGTATGGTTAAAAGCCAAAGAATTATTTAATAGTATGTTTAAATAGTAATAAATACCTGAGATGGAACATTCTTGATCTTGAATTCCCTTTCACTAGCTTCAAGCGGAGGCCCTTGTTTGAAACTTTTGTCGCCAAACAGCCTGTAAACTACTCTGAATCCAAGAATATTTGCTGTTTCTGAATCCCATTGAATAATGACTGAACTGTCCTGCCTGTGAGCTGATCGTACTATTACATCCTGTTGACTTCTTGGATGATGACCCAAAACTAGGGGTGGTCTCTGCTGTGGCCAAGGAGTGCTTCTTGATAGTACAACGCTACCTTTCCGGTTTGTAGTTGTTTCTGGTTTGGTGGTCGTGTGTTTTGTTGGTGGTTTGGTAGTTGTACTAGGCTTTTCTGTGGTTGTGGTAGTGGTGGTGGTTGTTGTGGTTGTTGAAGTAGTAGTTGTAGATGGTGTTGTGCTTGTTGTGGTGGAGGAGGTTGTTGGCTGGGAAGTTGTGCTGGAGGCTGGAGGTTCTACATATGCTACTCCTACTCCAATTTCTGGAACGTTCTCTTCTTCTTCAAGAATTTCATCCTCGATAACAGGCGTTGCTATTCCTTGTTTATTTGTTGTACATACTAATTCTGAAAACCAAAATGTAAAAATATTAAATGTTACTATATTATTAATATATTTATTAAATAAATTACCATATTATTTTAAAAAGGTTGAACTAGTTATGTAACTGAATTAGTTATGTATTATTGAAATACATAAAGCCTATTAAAATGAATTCAGTCAACTTTGAACATTATAAAATTTACATTTACTATGTGACAAACTGATTTGAATCATTCGATTTTGTTTTATTATATTTTTTTCAATATATCATACCATCTGCCTCTATGCTGTAGAAGTTTCTTTCAGTGAATCGTGGAGGTGATCCACAAAACTGAGGGTTTCTCTCCCTCGATGTTACTTGTAGATCTCCTCTTCGAATCCACTGAGCTACCCATTTAAGCCTACAGTCACAATGCAGAAATCTTCCTCCCAGGCTTAGTCCTCGCAATGTTGTGTTTAAATGAGCAATAGCAGCAGCAGGCACTGTTGACAGTGGGTTTCCATCAAGGGCTAGTAGTGTTAGGGAAGGATTTCCTGAAAACGCATCTGTTGGAAGTTCTGTTAAGAGATTGAAACCAATGTCAAGGACCTGAAATAAATATTATAGGACATTAGTCAACACTTATATCAACTTGATAGAAGATAAAAAAGATTCAAGTTCTATAATTACCCTTAATTCAGCTAAAGGTCGTAGTGCTCCAGTAGGAAATTCAGTTAATAAATTGTTTAAAAGACTGAGTGAACTTAAGGTGTCACTGATGGCTTGAAACGTTTCATCCCCCACACTCTGAATGACATTGCGCTCTAAATTTAGAGCTGTCAGAGAGTGAAGACCTTCAAATATCGCAGCTGCTCCTGGACCAGGGAGATCTCGCAGTCCATTCTGTGCAAGGTCAAGAAATGCTAGAGTTTTCAGTCCTCTGACAGCTTCTGGAACTTTCCTTTGTCGTGTCCCTTTAAGATTTAAATTCTTCAGAGAAGATTCAAGTCCATTGAATGCATTTCGACTGATTGTCAGGTTGTTGTCTGAAAGTTTTAGAGTTGCTAAGTTGATTAATGTTACAAATGAATTATCTACTACTCGTGATATCCTATTCTTTGAGAGATCCAATGTTGTTAAGTTTCTTAGTAACCTAATACTTTCCACTGGAACCTCTTCTATTTCATTGTCCTGAAGGTAAAGGTTTTTGAGTGTTGAATGGAGGCCTTCAAAAGCTCCAGAAGATACAGTTCGGATTCTGCAGCTTGACAACTGTAAATTTGTTAGTTTTAAATTCTTAAATGCTCCTGAATTGAGACTTTTTATTGTACTATTGTTTACGTATAAAAGATCTATGGATGTTGCTCGACTATATTTGTCAAGCGCACGAAGGAGCTGAGTGAAATCCACCATATCACATTGCACTGATAGCTGTTGAAGGAGGTTATATGCACAGATACATGATGATTGGAGTTCTGTTACTTGTTGGTCCCAAGGACATTGTGCCTCAGCTGCTTTTGCTACCAGAAGGCCTCCCAATGCAAGTAACACCCAAAAACCCATCACGACCTGAAACAAAAATAAATATCTCATTAGGCTAGGGTTTTAGCTTGTTTAAAAATGCAATGTGAAGTTTTTGCATTTTTTATTAGGAGCAATTACAAATCTAAAATGGCTTGCTCCACTAGCTATGAATTATTTCAGAAAAGTTAATCGAATTTCTTTTTAAATAATAATGTATTAATATATAGGACTAATATTAATATTAATATAGGATTAGAGTCAAATTTTATGATTTCTGGATTATTAAGTATAATATTGTTTTCTTTTGATAATATTTTCAATAATGTTATGTTACTTATAATGTCCTTATGCTCACTTCAACCATTAAGGTTACTCTTTAAAGACTTTTTTTTTTTTTTAAATCCCTTTTTTTTCTTGAACCCTGTTAAATTTATTTTTCATATTTAAGATAATGTATCATTTCACACACCAGTTTGATTACAGATTCTTGAGTTGTTTCATAGCTTGTATCATATGCCACCATTTTCCTTGTGGTTAATGCAAGAATTGATAATTAGTCGTTGATTCTATTTATTGTTTTCCCTCATGATATAATTCTAGTGGTTTTGAATTTTATTTTATAAGGTATATAATTTGAGTAGGGAAAAATAAATTAAATATTTATTTGTTGTTTATTAGTTTAGATTTCTACCTTATGAAGAGTAAATAATTAAGTAGAAAAATTAACTTAAAAATTATATTATTTATTCATTTATAATTATAATATGACTTCAATCATAAAAATATTAGTCTATTTAAAAAATTGTAAATGCTTAAGTACTATCAAAATATGTGATACATTTCAGATGTTACCTATACTTTTTTTTTTGTATTTTTTATTGGTAGAAAGTAAAGGGTAAAAGAATTTTACTTCAAGGGGGTATTGGAATACAGTCTGCATAAATTTGATTATTAGTTATGCTTTGAGATTTATTTGGATTGCAAATCTTGTTGTTTTCTTGTATATTATTTCGGATTTGTTACTTGTGACTGTACTTATAAGTAACTTATATAAGAAGAATCTATCCGATGATAGGCCCTTGATTTTTCTGTCCTGAATTATGATATTGAATTATCTTTTCATGTAATTTTATGGTGATGTCCAAATTTCTGTGGATTTGGCACAAATAATCCTCCAAGTGCTTTAAAAGGCGTTAAACCATTCATGATTGTTATGCCTCTGTATGAATTTAAGAATTACTAAACTCTTCTGCAAATGTTTCGTCATTTTTACGGTACATTGAAATAGTTTCGTTTTGCTCACTCATTCACTAATGTGCCATTCAAATTCTCAAATACTGACCCAAATGTTGCCCATGAACGAGGTACCACCTACCGTTAGCTTGTTATAGGAGTGTGATCTTTTTCTTTTTCTCTTCGACGTTCCACTATCGAATACACGGCCTAGATTCTCTGTTTGCTGAGGTTGTTTTCAATCTGGGAGGCCGTCGCTCTCGAACCTGAGTAATCGCTCCAAACGATTTTTTCCCCAATTTTCTTCAGTTGTATATACGAAACATATGCCTTTTTTTCTAGGAACACCGTTTCTATTTCTTCAAAACTAGCTGTAGAATACATGCGTCATTAGAATAATTTTGCTCGATACCTTTACTATTATATTAGAAATACAAATATAGTATTAGTCTTATTAAATAATGCTGTCTGATTGATTTTCGAAATTTATCTTTTCGAATTTATTTTTTTTAATTTGCTGTTGAAATAATGATTTACATCCGCGCTGTGAAAATATTTTTTCATGCCTCTGCTAATAGCTGGATAATCAGATTGCGCGATATCTGAGACCAGATTTGCTACTGTGTGGTCAATAATATTACAAAAAGGTTACTGGCCAAGTACTAGAGGCACCATATTCTCAGACTCGAAAGTTTTTAAAGCTGTAAGTAAAAAAACAATTATATTTGGCGTGGACCCTCATTCCGTCTTATAGTATCGTAGCTGAATACCCACTAACTTTTCAGATGATGAATGATTGTTTTCAAGGAACTGAAATTATTTATAGATTTGGAAAGTTCTTTAATCTTATGCTTGGATTATATCGTTTGTTTTATTATGTGGATTAATCATTTTTTCCAAACCTGTAGTATCCTTAAGCAGTTTCTAAGATTCCTTGATTCAAAATACCTATCCATTCCTATATATGTTTCCTTTCCTTAATTTCCCTCACCCATTTTTTTTTGTTGTAATGTTTGCTGAATGATTAAGTTTCTGTGCTTAATTTGGCTTAGATTTATTATTTTGATTTAGTCTTTGTCTTGAGATGAAACCTATCGATATAAATACCTCCCATAACTGTTTCCTTAAGCAAATAGGACTTCCTATTTCTAATCGTAATTCTCTAAAATTTCCTTTAAACTTCAGTTAACCTATTGTCTACTTCATGTTTCTCCATCTTAATTATTAATCCTAACTGATTAGGATAAGATCGATTTTATTTGTTATTAGATTTTTAATATTTAAATTTGGAGGTTTTTTCCCTCAGTTGCTAGAAATATCTATTTATACTAAATTTTCCAGACTACAGACAAGTAGTCTTCATCGACAAGACCGTAGTTTTGTAGTCGCTTTCTTGTTGACTCAAAAAAATAGTTCCAATCGTTACTCAGGGATTAGGATTAAATATCGCACTGTCTCGGTGAATACAAATAAGTTTTCTATTTGCTGATTTTTTTAAATTTTCATGTACATTAGCCTTATTGATATATATCAATTCTTCAATTGATGGCATCCGCCCTTTTATGGAATTCACCGTCAAGGCTGTCACGTCTTGGACATAATTTTGTTTTGTGAGACGCTTTGGCTCATTTGTCAGTCAAACGTCGTTTAGCAACACATTGAGAAAATTCTGTTATGACACATATCAACTGGAATGGACGCAATAACAAATGAAGCACTGGAAGAAGCGGCCTGAGAATGGGAAGGTTCCAATTCTCACGCTCTGTCGTCATCTTTGAGAACTGAATTTAGAGTAATACTTGCTCAATTTCATTTTTAAGTTGGTTGGTCTTTTGTTTCTTTCATATTTAGCTTGAGTCCTTCTGGCCGAAAACGGTTCCCCAATGTTTTCCTCGTTGTCTGTTGAATTTATTGTCCACAGATTGGACCGTTTATACGGTTACAAACCAAATCTCTTTAAAATTAAAATAAACGAAAACGAATTGTTAGCAATAATTTTCATTGAACGAAGATTTTCAATAGACCGCCATGTATTCATCAACGATCAACGACTGCCATGTCTGCACCAATGAGCTTTTTATCTTGGTGTGGACTTGAACACACGTGTTAATAATGTTATTAGTAAAATGTGCAATAGAATTAAAGCTCTGCTTAGTAAAATTTATCCTTCCTTTCATTGACACTCTAAATTATCCCACAGGATCGATTCAATATTGTACAAAACAGGAATCATCCCAATGCTAATATATTCATCATCTGCTTGAAGTTCATAGCTGTGAAACTAATTACAAAACTCGGAAGTCATACTAAACGCATCTATGAGAATCCTAAAGTACACAAGAATATCTACTATGATCACCGACCCCAATCCCACCAAAGTTTAGAAATCAGTCAGGAACAAGTATAATTATTTTTAATTTTTAGTGCCGTATCCCATATCCCTAAAGTCAATAAAAATATAAATACAAATAAACTAAACTAATATTACTGGATGTTTGGAAATTAAATTTCAATAAATTAATAATATTACACCCGTAGGATTGTGGGACAGAAAAAAAAACAGAAGACGCTACGGAATTTACAGCATAATCGAGCGTTCGCCGAAAGAATGCGATCTTACTGGAAATATCTTTGAAAAAAAAAAAAAAAAAAAAAAAAAAAAGGAAGAAGAAGAAGTGATTCGATTCCCTTTCATTTTTCTGTAAAGGGAAATTATGATATAAAAAATATTACGCATGTTAGAAAATTGTATGTTTTTATTACTATCATTAATTTTTTAAAAAACTGTTTATTGCTATTTACAACTGTATACATTATGTACACAGGTAAATTTGAGGAAAAATATTACAATAACATGTAAAGAACTACTAACTAGTAGCACTTCAAAAGAACTTCTACATGATAAGGTCACTTGGCCATCTTCTTTTCAGACGCCTCGGAGGATTATCGGGAATTAAGTGTGAGTCAAGTTGGGAGACTAGTGGATTCGATTGTATATAGAAGTTGCTATGAAAGGATATGTGTCTGGTCTGAGCCATATTAGTAACATATGGAACATTAAGATTTTCATAGATAAGCTTATTTGTGATTAATAAGGAGCATTGGGGATTTTACTAGCAATTTTGGATTGTACGGATTGGATACGAGAAGAATTAGAAAGAAGGTTTAGTGGAGCCCTAAAGCGGAAGCTAATAAAATCATTACACAGAAATAACTTAGTTGCATTATTTAATAACTTTTTTCTTTAAAGTTCAGAAAGTGATTTGATATGGATCATAGCACGGCTTTTATCCCCCGAACTGTCATTGTCGATTCACGACCATTCTGCCTGTGCATATCATTCAATCGCTAATTGTTTCCATTTGTTTCATCCTCGTAACAATCGGATTAGAAATATATGATATGAATCACCTGAGCTTAGCATGGACCCCTCATTGATTAGCGATTGTCCAGGTAGCTTATTATTGGTGGTGTATAACTCTTCTGTATTGGTTGCATTGTGCCGGAGCATACTATAGGTAGTTAGGGCAAGTCCATGGACCCCTGCTTTCTGAGAAGCAATCTCAACTGCTCTGTGTTTCGCCAATCACCTTCCTCAAAGGAGCTCCATCGACCAATAGGATAATGGGATGGGTTCTTTTCTCCTCCGAGCCTATAATTAAGCCAATATATTGTTAGAGTCGAGGGTAGAATATGGTGGTTCTTTTGTTATTTCTGCTTCATGGTTATCTGCCATATTTAGACGAGAAACGAAATGGATTTTAGTTGCTTCTAAATAAATAGATTTACTATATTTGGTTTTCATTTGTATTTTATCCTTTTAAAATATTTTAATTAATTCACAAACTATAAATAACTTAATAAACTATGCTGAAACTGCCATTCATGTATTATATCTTGTATATATAGCGTGTTATGTACTATATTTTGTCAGATAAACGTCTCTTTACCATAAAAAATAAATATATATAATAAAATAAATAAATGTTATTTGTTTTTGTATTTTACTTTTCAAATATTTTTGAAAAACTGCTCTATTTTTGTACGTTCATCGTGTCTGTTGACATGAAATATGGTTGCTGCTTACACCATACAATTTGGGCAGCTTCATGATAGAAAAAAAACATTAAAAACTTTGTTCCATGGGATAGGCCGGTTGATCCGAGGAGAGGTCCGTTAAAAGGGAATCTCTTATGTTTTCAAAAGTTAATTAAATCCGTGGAAAATCCTGATGCATACTCTGATAGAATTTACCCAATCTTAGTTTGCAGTTTGCAATGCGGCCCCCCGTTGTCGTACAATGAGTGTTCATGAATAGTTAACCGTGGCTGTGCAGATATAAATAGAGAAGGAGACGCACGAAACTGAAATATTGCGGCTTGCGCCCAGCTCAGGGACGAACCTTGCGCAAAGACCTTTACGGTGCCGACGGCTGACAATGGCAGACCACGTACGGATGAACAAACTGTCAGATCTTTTACGGTCTCCCGCCTGACCCCGATCGTTGCAATATGCTCCATCGTCCGTTATGATCTAGATCCTTCTTATCCTATCCAATTCTCGGCTCCTTCCTCTCTGTTTCTCACTTCCTGTACGAATCGTAACTTTTTAAGGCCCAACTTTCTATTTAAGCTTCACTGAACAATTAACCTCCTTCCTTGGAAAAAAGTATAATTGTAACTTTGGCATATCGCTGAGCTAGCTTTTAATTCTATTACCTCAATATTTTTGCTTCCTCAACTAATTACTAGAGATAAAGAAAGTTTACTAATCGTACAAAAACTTATATTGTTCTAACCTACTGCTTTAAACCAGAACTGTTCGCATAATTAGTGAATAGTGGTTTTAAATGTTTAGAAATAGAAATAGAAATATCTACGTTTATAACCTTATGTATATAGTATATATATATTAAAAAATATCTATTTATTGAAATTTAAACTGTATACAATTAAAAATAAGTACATGCAGTAAATGAGATAACAATTCTCGTAATAACATGTCAATTGCTTGTAAAGCAACTACCCATTGGTAGCACTTCTATAAGTTCTATATTAAAAGGTCTCGAGGCCATCTTCTTTTCAGAGGCCTCGGTGGGTTATCCGAAAAAAGTGGGAAGCGAATCGAGATTCTTCAGGATTTGAATTGTTATGGAGTTTACCATGAAAGGGTAGATATCTGGTTTGCACTAGGTAAGTCAGAAACGTAACGTAAATTAAGATCTTCGTGGACAAGTTGTTTGTGACAAAGTAAGGACCATTGAGGATTTTTCTTAGGATTTTGGATTACAAAGATTGAATTCGATGGTTTAGTGGAGCCCGAAAGTTCAACTCCATATGTCCAAATAGGTCTTTTACTTACTAGTAACTTTTTCTTACTTACTAGTAACGTTTTCTTACTTACTAGTAACTTTTTTTAGTCATTACTGTTATGTAAATGAACCTTTTGTTATTAATCGGAAGGTTTTAACGTTTGCCAAGTAAGTATTTAAGTATAATTTAAAGTATAAATTTTAGATTAAATAAGACATTGTTTAGGGGTGTTGTTAAAAAAATACTCCAAATTAGTTTTTTTATTGCGCTTACATTTCTGGTTATATTTTTGGTTGTTTTAGTTTGTTTTTTTTTTCATAACGTTTTAGTAGAAAAGATTGGTATTTTTATATATGGAATTTTAAATAACTAGGATTTAGTTTATAAGGGATTTATTAAAAAAAAAAATTAAATTTTTTCTGTAATGTTATACAATGAGTTAAATGTTAAATATTTTACTTTCAATTGGATTTTAATTACTACTATGGTAATCTTTACAAAAATATAACCATAGGTGAACCCTGTAATCAACCACGTTTTATAGTCTTATACGGGATGAAGTTGCATTCTGCCGTATCGCGGTACGTAGCATCAATAATGCAATAAATATTAAAAAAACTGTGATGATATCATCTGTGATTAAATCATTACTTATTTTATTATGTGAATAGTACAGCATATTCTTTTAGTTATGTGCTGTTATAATCTTTATTTGTTGGGTGAAATACCGTTAGTAATCTGACCCAGTCAGGGTACAAAGGCAGTTTATGCTAACTTTACCAAAAATTAATAGCATGCTATAAAGTATAGCTTTTATGTCACAAATAATAAGTTCTGTAAGTTTAGTGTTAAATTTGAAAGATTAGCGGGCTATGTACATTCGATATTTGTTTTTTTTGTTATTAATTATATAGAATTATATTCCTGACCGCACTTAAAATGTTAACTATGGCATTTAGAGTGTCAACTTTTAGAAAAAAATAAGTCAAATGTTACAAGCTGATAACAGAAGGCCCTGCTGTTAATGACGATGCCGCCCTGGACTCCCGAACGAGTCAAAAATCGATGTAAACGTTGAAGCAGTGAGGAAAAATGTTAAGGAGAATTGCCCATATTATTGAAGAAGTTGCTGAGGATGTTGGTGTATCGGTTGTCAGGTTATTCATTACAATTTTTTTTCGGATGTTTTGGCCATGATAAGTGGGTGAGCGAAGTTTGTTGTACCTCCAAAGAGTCATAAATTATTACCATTTATAATAATAAGCTCAGAAATCCCTAAGGAAACGGCAAGAATAGCCTAAACAGAAAAAACAATTTCTTTTTTTTCGATTTCAATGGTATGGTGCATCATTAGTTTTTCTAGAAAGTCATACGATCAATAAGGAATATTACCTTAAAGTTAGGCGTCGTTAGTATGAATAAATGTTAAGAAAACGATTTGTCGCAAGACAATTCATAGCATCACGATAATGGTCCTGCTCACACATTGTTGCTCTTCCGTAATTTAAGACCAAAAACAACACCTTAGTCATGACTAAGCTATCGCATTTCCCGGCCCTCTGCGACATTTTCCTATTCACAAAATTGAAAAGATCCATTTAAGGACGGAGGAAATTAAGACCAAATCGCTGGAAGAGTTCAAGGTCTCTTCATACCGAAAAATGCTTACCAGAAGTGTTTCGAGGGTTGGGAAAAGTTAAGAAGTTTAGATTACCTATTTGAATAAACAGTTAAAAATATAATTATTAAATATTTATTTTTGATTGCGGAGTTCACGCTAATGAATATATTGAGGGAATATTTTAAGTCACATGTTATATAAACTAAATAAGCGACTTAATTGAAACTAATGGTTTCGATTTTAAGGAATAATATCATATACCATTGTTATATATGCATGCTATCTACAATACAAGATTTTATAGATAAATAAATAAAAATTCAATTATTAGTTTAATTATTTAAGTTAATTATGTGAGCGCGCTAAGCCGCGACGGGGAATGCTAGTTATTTATGTATCTGTTTTGTGTTTCTTTGGTAATTATGTACGTGTATAATTGATCTTCCTACTAATAAATATAGCTTGAAATGTCAAGACTTTAATGTTACAATTTGTTTTACTTTAACTGAATTATGTGAATGTAAAAATATTTTTACGGTGTTTTCTTCAATTCAATAATTTCTATTAAAAATAAAAGATGCATTATGCTAGGCTTTCATCTAAATGTTTTCTATGCTTTCTTGTGGCTGGTTTAAGAAAGGTATGAGGTTTAGTTGTATTAAGACGTTCTTTATTTTTCTTTGGTTAGAGAACTCTTGTGGGGGGTTCGGTCTTTTTTCTTCTCTTCCTTGCCATTTCGACACGGGGTTTTCCAGGCCGGGAGGTTAGGGGGATTAATTACTATGAATTAATTCCACCCTCTAACCTAATTTGAACTTACAATCTTCGGTTTATCAGGTTTCTAGGTTAACGCTCGTTTTCGCATGTCCGTTTCCCCTGATCTTTGCCAGCCCCAGGAGATTCGACCTCAAACGAATAAGACTATGTTCCCAGAACAGGAATTCATAAGTTTTTGTTAAAGTGCTCATTTTTTTATTGATTCAATGTTTTATTTAGTTGGTCTTTATAATCCGTTCATTATTAGTGTTAGTGGAGACGTCAAACTTATTTTGAAGACACTCGTAATGTTTTTATTCTGTAAGATCAACTGTGTCTGAAATGAAGCTGCTTAAAAGGTACCTAGGAAATCAAGTTGGTATGCAATCAGGAATAAGCATTTAGAAAAAAAATTAAAGATATGCTCTTTTCGGAAAACTGTTGAAAAAACAAATTAAATGATTTGGAGATGTACGAATCTTCTTTAAGATCTGGTTAAGTTATTGGAGGTAAAACCACTTTGCAAGACACTCAGAAGACGAAATAGAACTTCATATCGCTCATCCGGTGGAACGTTGTCCTAACCACAAAATCGGGTTAAAATGATTAATTCGTCAGAAGTGCTTCTAAATGCTTAATGCGTCGGTAGAATCATCAAATAAATTATTGTCTGGCCAATCCACAAGTTTATATGAATATTACTCATACATATAATGTTGGTTGGAAGTTTTTCATTTCAGTTTCTCGCTTCATTTTTTTGTAGTTGCTCCGGATGAGCAATATGTTGATACTCTAACTGCCTATTTGTTAGGATGTTCCATATGAATTCTTCAATGTCGAAAACAAGTTAAAAAAAAAAAAAAATCAAACAATGCAAATACATATACAAATACAAAATGCAATACCGTAAACGGGGACTACTTTGAACAAATGCGCTTTTCTGGTGAGCTCAATTTAAATTTAGTATCCTCCAGTTTTTTCTATACATTTAAGGATTAAACATAGAATGTACTGCGATCGCGTTAAAGCCGCGAGCACAGTCCGTCCCTGGCCGATGTAAGCCTTATTGTATCACTGTTAACTGGTGTATTTATGAACGTGTCCAAACCTCATCTGGCCTGACGTATGTGGCAGCAGGATTGTTTCATATGAGTAGTATACCAATCTATTCAGCAACATCTTTTTTTTTTTTGTCATGTCACCAGGCAATATGATCAACATCTTTCAATTGACCTGATCGGTGTCCATAGAAATACATGGCCCATTGCTGCGGAATCACCAAGCTTTAACTCATAAAATAAAAGTTCTTAAATATTTTTAATAAATAGAGGATCAGTAAGTATTACTGAGGCGTATAATTCCATAGATAAAAGTCTATTTTTCATAGTTGGTCGATAAAGGTAATGGTTCGAATGAAATAAAAAGGTTTATATAGCCGTTTTCAATGTGATTTACCTAATTTTGGTAGAAAACCTTCCACCTAAATATAATTTTGTAGAAAAATTATTTAAAAAAAAAAAAAAAAATTGATCTTACCCGGTTTTGGAATATAACATCTCTATTCATCTTATGTTAATATTTTGCCGGAAATCAACGGACAAATCTTTAACCCTCTCTAAACATTATCATTTAAAAAATTGGACATTTCATGTGGGACAACCTTTTAGGAGAAATAGGAAACCATCTCGGAAAACTTTTCGGGGAGATATGGCCATAGATCAGTATCAGTATTGTTGTAATTACCCTATGCTATGCATCTCGAGAAGAAGAAGAAACAGAAGTTTCATTTTCTTTTTATATAGTGATTCTTATTATAAACCTTTTAGGTGTAATCAATTTCGGGTCTAAAAGATGGTGAAAGGTTCATTAAGGTTAGATTGAAAGCACTTTCAATAACATCAAGACATTTATATTCGTGACCAAAGTGTAAAAAGAAGATAAGGCGTACTCAGCTCTCTGTTGGTAGAGGTCAGATCCATTTGCGAAGTTTTTCCAAGCTAGACATTTTACATTTAATCACACTGAAGGAAACTTTCTTTTCGTGATGTATTAGTGTATATTGCTGTGAACCATTTAGTTTCATCCCAATCCCAGCAAATTGTGATTGGATTTCTTTTTTTTATAAATTATTTAAATTCATCATTCAATTCCTTATAATAGACGTTCGTAATTTTTTAAGAGTCAAATCTCTGGTTACTTGCCAGAACTAGTTAGAAATCGAATTCTCCTCAAATTGCGTTGTGTTGGTGATTTTTAAACTCTTGGGCTCTTAGACTATTGGTACAAGTTGATAACTCTAGATCCCAATAGCTTTTTTGGGAGATTATTCTTTATAGAGTTATCAACTTGTACCAATGTTGTAAGAGCCCAAGATTTAAACAATGATCAACCTAGCGCAAGTTGACTTAACTAGTTATGGCCAGTGACCAGAGAAATAGTGCTCAATGTTTATTAAAGGTCATATTTGTCTTGGTTTCAATATGCATCACGTGGTTAAGCCATGTGTTCGAAAGTTCACAAATGTCAAGGTAACAGTTTGTCAATATTCTGGATTTAGTAAATCCGGATTCTCGCACTTAAGTGTCCTAGAATAATTAATAGCAAAACATTCTACCATTAATATCGAGCTCCATTGCGAAGATAATTTTGAGGCGTTTAGATTTTTTAAACATTTTGATTTTCAATTCTAACTGCTTCAATTGTTCCTCATTATCTCATTTTCTTGAGTATAGTAAAAATTCTTCATTTACCAACTTTATATTCCAAAAATATTACTAGTGTTTTGAACAGTCCATTTCTATCTGCTCCCAGAACTTTTCAACTTCAAATCCAGAAAATAAATTTTAGGCATTGTTTTAATGGGAAACGTGTTTGACTAACTTGAATAATTGTAATCATTTGACGACTTTATTGGTTATTTATCTTCATTAGTTATTCACAAATGGAAATATTTAACAAAAATACTATGAATATTATTTTTTTGAGATCTGAATTTTCGTTTACAGTTGAATTGGTACCAGCTAATAAAAACTATTTATATTTTATTTTATGTAATAAGTCTCTGTTAAATTGTGTGACATCCCAAATAAATTTTAGGCTCTTCTATGGTGTAAACTATTATAAATTAAATAAAAGATAGATAGAATCATAATTTATTACTGATATCGCTGATCTTTCGAATATAAACATTTCGCAGGATTAGATTAGAAACTTGAAAAAAAAACGTGTATTTATAAATTAATTGTATTGCTTTTCATGTCTGTAAATATTTTGCGAAAATTCAGGAATTATGTATTAATCCAACTAGTAGTTATTGTTGAGTAGCATTGTCGGCTTTATGAACTTGGGAAGGGATGGTTATCTTACTGGTTACTATGGATAATTATTTTGTGGATCCTCCATTAAATAATAATTAATCCGCACTTACCTCTTCGCAAAGGTTTTTATTTCTTTTTTATATTCGTTTTTATTTTGGACATGGCATTTTTACATTTTAATGCTTTGTTACAAACGTCTCAAAGCTGAACTGAAGTTACTTCAGAATTAAAAAATCTGAACTTATTATTGATGGTATATTTGTTACTGCTATAGTAAAATCTTATAACTAATTTGAGAATATATTGTCTTGTCAAATGGGAAACGTAAAATGGTATCTTGACCGCTGAAACGTTACTTATCTCTTGATGACCAATTTTTTGAAGCTGTTTATATACAACTACGTGTATCTCGGCACTGAAATAAACTGTGACAATTTAGTGAGCGACGAAGTAAAAAAAAAAAAAAAAAAAAAAAAAATAATAAATGACAAAAGAGCTTACTTTAGTTTCATGAAGAAAGTTGGGCTCTTAAAAAAGCTGTCCCTATAAGCCCTGAGAATCATTGAAACGAAGATTTTGAGACGCTTTTTCGGTTCATCAGGACTAACAAAGAATTGGACGACCTTATACAATATGAATATATTGTAAGGCTTATTAAATCAAGAAGAATTAGCTGATTAGGACAACTAAAAAAGGATACCAGACACAGAAGTGGCCATAAAAGCTTTCTAACATTCACTCAAAAGGGAAGAAAAGGACGTTCCCGTAAGAGTTGAATTACTGACGTGGAAGAAGACCTGATAAAAATGGGGATGAAAAACTGGAGAAGAAATGCTGTCGATAGAGATGGTTGGAATTTGATTGTTCGGGAGTTCACAAAGGTCTATTGAGCTGGAAAAGATGAAAACAAAATGAAGAGTCAAGTGGTTGAAGGTCATAAGTAACGTTTTAGAAAAAACTTTGTTATCTCTATGGATAAATATGTTGTGATATATTTTTAATATTTCCTACTTCCATTCCCGTAATTAAATTTACGAAATAAGAAATCTGAATTTCTTTTATAAAACTGGTTTCTTCAAAAACCTGCCAATCCGAAACTTTGATTTCATATTTCAGGAAACGCGAAATGTTACTCATTACCTTCATCCGCTTGGCCCTTTAATTTTCATGTTTTATGTAAAATGTAAAATGAATAACCATACTTTTCACGCGGCTTGAAGAACAAATAGACTGCATATTGTCTTGTCGATTAATCATAAACGTTTTCCTTAGATCTAAAGGATTTTTACTCGACATTAGAACATCGTGCTTGTCATTTCTTACTGTAAAATGGGGGTATTGGAAAATGGTCTTTTCCACCCTCGATACTTCGCACTGAACATAACGATAGTTTTCATTAGACTTCTTTGAATAGTACTACTTTCTCACGACCCACACGCTATATCATTTGTACGTTTATATCGTATACCTGTTTACAATATTACCAAGAATTAAAAGTAAAAATCCTCCCTCCTACCTCATTCCACAAGAGGATTCAGTTCAAGTATCTCTTCAGTGAAACTGTTGCGTACATAATTAGACTTGGAGCTAGGACGGGCATTGTCACGAGGCAACGACCTGTAACGGGAGGAGCATCACCGGGCCAAGGGCGACTACTTTCCGCCGTCTGAGATATTTCTTGTTCGCCGTGTCCTTTATGTTTTCCATTATAATCTAAATATAGTCGTGATGAAAAATAATTGAATTATGTGAATAAAAGTTTTATATCCGGCTTCACACTAAATAAAAAAAAGAGGGCTTAATAATGATGATACTTTAGTAATTTTGATGTTTTTCATTTTCTATTCACATAAAAGTTTCATGAACTTTGATTATTATTTATCTATTTTAAACATGTTGAGATAATATTTTATAACCTTTATAACAGCAATATTTGATTAAACCGACTATATCAAACCGATAATCCTGTTCAACAAGTAATTGTACTTAAAAATATTTTGAAATTGTAATGATGCATTGTTCTAAAAGCACGCTAATTGGTTATCAAGCGATTGAGAAAAGCCGCGGTATTTCTTTTCCGTATAAGAAGTTGTCACCTTTCCGGTTCAAAACTGAATGTTTTATTGCAGAAAGTTGGTACGAAAGCGGCACTGGTAGGTTTCATATGAATCAGCCGAGGAATGAGGTTAGGATGTGAGCGGTGTCCAAACCGGTTTGGAAGCTGCAGGTGAAGTTCAAGGTTCACTCCTCGGTCCTTCTTACTTCCCTCTTACCTTCTTCCACTGCCGGTGCATCCAGGTGCATCCCACCTAGCGTTTTTTAATTAGCGAATCATATTACGACGTAGAAGTTAGATTACCATGCTGTGTGATTAACATTAATAAAAAAATGTTGAATAGTATAAATTAATAATTAATGTAGCAAACTATAGAAAATTTGTGATTAGGCTGGTTCATCTCTTGACTAATATATGATTCTAATTAGTTTTATACGGGAGTTTAAGGAAATGTGTTCTCACCCTGACAAAGCTCTGTAATTATCTGTCAAGAATCTAATTTAGTATGCTAAATCAGGATTTGAACCGGATTCATTGAACTTGACGTTTGCTTCCTATATTATATTCAAAAAATAATCTTATGTTTCGTTCTATAATCGTTCTCCAACATACGACATTTTTACTTAGAGTTCCAGTATAAATAACTACTTTGAAGGAATTTTAAAAACGTGATCAAAGATTCACTTACGTACTCAATATCATTTTTTCATTATGACGAGTGCAGTTTCTAAATCAGAATTATTAATGAAATTCTTTAACGGCATTTTATTTAATTTTTATAATTTATTAGTATCAATTTCTAGGATAATTTACATTTAGGTTTCATTATTTTTTTTTTTATTCACCGAACTTATAGATGGATGTGTCTCATCCTCCTTATAATAGTGTTCTCCTTTACTTTCAGGAACCATTCGGTCTTCAATTAATTGATTTCAATAAAACAACGCTCCAATATTGTACACAATCAACAAACAATGATTTATTATTTAGGATTGAAACCGGTTCGTTGTTATTCACGATGCTTAAATAATATTCAACATGGATATATCTTCTGACTGTGGGTCTATAATTTTCTTGTGTATCTTTTTTTTACACTCAAAAATGTAACGTTTTGACCTGCCCTAGCTCTGTTGGTGTTGCTCGGATCGGTTAATACGTTATTGTTCGTCGGTATGTCATAGGTATATACTAAGTATAGAAAAGGTGCTAAAATTGAGCCTTGAGGGACTCCTGCTAAAATAGGTTTGATGGAGGAGATATCTGAGCCCTGGCGAACAGAGAAAAAGCGGTCTGAAAGAAAAGATTTTAAGATAAGGTAGTAAGTGTGTGGTAGTAACGGTTTCAATTTTACTAGTAACCCCTGGTGCCATACTCTATCAAAAGCCTGGGAAACGTCCAAAAACGCCCCAGAAACGTAAAGTTTTAGTTCTAAAGCAGCGGATATGTAATCTGTGACTCTATGTAACTGTTGTGTTGTTGAATGATATGAGCGGAATCCAAATTGGTGATCAGGTATTGTATTTAATTCAGTCAGTAATTTAGTAATACGGTCCAGTAGTAATTTTTCAAGTATTTTAGAACAGAGCGGTAAAAGACTAATAGGTCTGTAGGAAGAAGGTGTGTATTTGTCTTTGTTCGGCTTATTAATGATCGAAAATTTGACGAAAGTTTCCTGATGAGAAATATAATGGAGAATAACTTTTGTTATGTAGCATTTGTTGCCAGTACCTACCGTTTCGGATGTACATTGGTTTAAATGAAAAAAATAACTTTTTGTCTACATTCTTTAAGTGTTAGGTCTTTTTTGATCCGCTTTAGCTCAGTTAGCGAGTCTCGGATCAAAAATATGCCGACAGTTTCCTTTTTAGAATAAGTAGATATAAAAGCAGTAGAATATAGATAGACGTATCCATGATCCCACCCAAGGAAACGTTGAGTTTTTATTTTTTTCATAAAATCGATTTTTTTTTCATGAATGATTTTTTTTTCTCCAGAATTTTCAAAAATATTTGAACCCCAAAAAAAAACAAAAACATTGATGGTCTTATTCGTCATTGCTATAGCAAAATACATTTAAGACAGCAACATTTTTCTTTCGTTTTGGAATAACTGTGGTGTTGAGATAAGAACATTTCAGACCTACAACGCAAATAGTTCGACGCTTATGGAAGCTCCCTGTGTGAAGGAAATGTCAATTTGAGTTACGACATAGGTTATAGTTATGTTCCGAGGATGACATTACGTATCAGATTCTTGTCTTAATATTCAGCTAAGTCACGAATCCTATTAAATCACACTTGCATTCTGTTTCGTTCAGCATATTTTAGAGTGTTCTTAAATCGTTTAAATAAGTACTTACTTAAATTTAATAAACATTTTTTTTTATTTTGTACTTAAGAATGGTTTTATTGCACGGACCAGAAATATGTTTTCATGGTTTTAATTAGTTGTTATCGATTGTCGATTTCGAAGATAAATGAAGTATAATTTTTATAAGAAGTAAATTTTACTAAAATAAATTTATTTTGTTTACCGAAGATGTGATTGATAGTTAAGTAAGTGGATGTAAGCGTTATGTTTTATGAAATCATTAGAAAGGATGGACATGCAATTACAGATGGAAGTGGTAAGAATATTGAAGGATTTAAATCGGTAGGTTAGTTGAGTGTTTTTTAACCCGATTAGGAACAAGGCTAGAATTAGTTTTGATTTTTCTCCAAAGAAATATTTTTTGAGTAGTTTGATTTAAAAAATAATTAATTTTTTTTTTTGTTCAGCCATAATGGCGCTCATTCAACATTGACTTGTTGAATATACATTTTTTTTTCAGAGATAGTTAAGGTGATATATTTATAAATGCTACCATAATACTGTTTCATGGAAACGTTTATTGCATTTTTTTACGACTCATACAACCGTTCAAAGGAATAAAAAATTACAATTTTCACACAAAAATTACAATTTCCATCTTTTATTTGTAATATGCTATGGCCGATCTTGGTTTAAATTTATCATAAATCGCTCACACAATTTAATATTAACTACCCTTATTTGGCTGAAATTAACATTTAAATCTTACTTTTCATTAGTGTTGAAAAATAACTGGTTGTGCTATAATTTTTCAACGGATTAAAAAAAACAAGACATAATTTATTAGAATTTTTTTTATATTAATTACAAACCTTAAATAATAAGCTGATGTAATAAAGCAGAAAAAGGTGTGAACTTGGAATAAAAGGGTATCACCATCATCGTGGAAGATATAGCGGTGCTTTTTTTGGCTCTTTTTGGTTTTAGGAAACTCACTCTCCAATCAATACTGGATTATGGCTATCTCAAACCTTGCCTAACTTGGGAAGACAGAGCAAAGTAACTTGTGGCAAGATTACGCTTGATGATCCAGGAGAAGAATTTATAAATGTAAGGCTGAGTGTGTGTAACGTATTCTGTTATTTCATAAAAAATTTCAGCATTGAAACAGTAGTTGAACATTTAAAATGTATCAGATCACATGAACATGAAGACTCTCTCTTCCCTCATTAGTTATTGTAGTATCGTGTTTTGATTAAGCAATTGGTGATGATTGGTATAAAAAATCCAGCATCTATATGTCATAAATTCATCGATGACTTGTTAATAAATAAATAATAAATTAATATAGGATTAGAGAACCCGAAGGTTCGATGTCGACGCCACCAACCATTGACCACAGACCTCCCTCCAACCCATGTAAACCAGAATCCTAACGCAGTTCTTCCATCTACGTCTCGGTCTTCCTCTCAGATGTTTACCCGAAGACTCGAACCTGATTACCCTTTTCGGAATCCAGTCATTATGAAAACCAACGACTCTACGTGCCCATATTAACAGTCGCGCTGCTATTACAAGAATTATATTTACCGGATAAAGCTCCTGCAATGCCCCTTTGTGGAACCTTCTAAATTCTCCCGTATGTTCGTCCTTCGTTGAGGGAATTATATTACGCATAATCCACTTTTTTTTTTTTTATAAACGACTTACTCGTACATAGAACATGCTAAAATAATTAAGTATTACATAGTGGGTACCTTGTGGTAGGCAGTCCAATCCTGAGGCCCCATTTCGCACTACTGAGCCGCCCCGAGGGGCTGATCCCCTCCCACTAATTATACAAGTGATGCACTAATAATGCTGGGGATAGTTGCCTGCGGTTCACCCACTTTCAATGCTTTCTTGTTGCCTTCATGGTCGTGCTCGTCCGCTTCTCCTGGCCAGGCGGTCTTCGAAGTGTCTTTACTATATCTCCTTTGAGAAACATGTTTTTGGTCTCTGCATTTCTCGTCAGTAAAAAAGCATTCAATAGAGTTAATCTGCAGCTTTTAGTATTTTTAATTAGGGAATCTAAAGATTACAATTTTAATTTTTTTTTTTTACTCGTGTTTATTTTAGTACAATAATTCTTTCCTACTTGAGTCCGTATTTAGTTATCAATGGTGATTATAAATTGAATTCCAGCTTCTTAAGTTAACGAACTATTTACGGATAAAGTTGTCTTCAAATAAGAGTTATTTCCTGTTAAAAACTGAAAGAACATTGAATGTCGGAAATGAAATATAGAATGTACTCATTACTTTATGAAATGCTGTAAATAAATTTCATAAAAATGAACCTGTGTTATAACGAAACTGGATACTTAATGCTGTTAATATTATATGGAAACTTTTAAAATTTCTTATTTTTTATGAGGATTTAAGTATTTTCTTCGACAAAAAAATTATTTATAGGTAATATTTATATTTATTTTTCCATGATTATCTGAAGTTCGCCTAAATTATTGTCAATAGAGTAATACAATGTTTCAATGGAAATATATATAAACTTTATCCGTTCCGGGGGACTAAAATCTCCAGGTTAAGCACAAAATACAAATTATTATGGTTAAAAAATATCAATGTTTTGTTATAAATTACCACCTTCGATTTGATCATGTAGAAATATTTGTTTGAAATACTTTGTTAGTTTTTGTGGTAATGTTTATAATTATCACGTGATTTATAGCTATTAACATATCAATTAATGAAAGTTAGCCTATTAAAGAAGAATGATTTAGACATAATGAGACGTTTTCAGTAAGAGACGGTTCGGTTTTAGCCATAACACGCATAGGCCTTACAGATCAGTGAGCGTCATTCCCATAACCAAATAGAGAAAGTCCGCATGTTTCTAGGGCGTTTATTGACACCGAGGTTGTTGACCTGTTCTAAATTTATTATTTAATTATTTACCCGTACCACACATGTCATTTAACCCGTGGCAATAAGCAGATGCGTTTTTTAATTTAACAAATTAACTTTCATGTTAAGCATGGAAGAAGTCTGCATCCAACGGTGTTTACACAAACATATTTTTAAAAACTGTTTATCTGAGCAGATCCCTCAACATACTATTTTTATTTTCTCTGGGTATTTCGGGTATGGTTTTTGAAGTCATTTATTGTATATTTTTGTTGGTAGGTCTGTAGAGTTTATCCTGAAATATTTTATATGAAATCTGGATGTGATCTTGTACCATGGGTATGTTTAGTCAATGTGCTATGTTTTTTACTGACGGAATTGCTTTAATGAGTTTAATTGTTTTTGACTGGAAAATCCGTATTCATGTAACGTGATTCATTCAAGAACGAAGGCTATGAACTCCTATTTACGGAGAAAATTTAAATTGAAAGCTAATGTTTTCTTCAATATAATAACTAGAAAAGATCTTAAGACTATCGATGAATGGCTAGATAAATTAAAATTTTTTTATTGTGATGAGATTTCTGGTTTGAAAATCTGTCACCAGATCATTCAGTTGCCAAACCTTCATTTTTCAATCCAAATTTGCGTCTAAAATTCAAGAGTTGGGTCCAAAACTAGCCTCTAACCTCGTAACTTTCTCTAATGAGAAAAATTACTACCTCTAGAGTTTAGTACCGAGCGAAACTTTCTTTCATAGTAATAAAGATTATCAATCTCTCGGCAAAAAATTATCAAAAGATCGTTCTTACTTTGATATGTGCCAATAGTTACAATAAATACAATACAATACAATAATTTATCATTTCTTTTTTCTTTGTTTTCCTTTACATCCAGTTATCCGCCATTTTCAGTAATCCTTCATCTCTCTGGTCCCACGTGTGTCGGGTTATCAAGACCGTACTCTTTTATCTAATTTTTTAATTTTATTTTTCATGAAATAATTTTATTTATTTCTGTGTTCAATGGATGAGCAGAAGAATTAACCGTAAATCTATTAGATTATACTCGTACCTACAATTTTAATTATTTATTTTTTTATTAACAATTAAACGATTTTTAGTGTAAAACATATATTACCAATTATTTTTGATATTATTAATGGATAATATATTATATTTATTCTATGGTTATTTCAAATTTAACATGCCTTGAAATATTATGGTAATGCTTTATTTTGTTGAAATATTAACTTTTTCAATTTTGATTATCTAAATAGTGTTTATTTTTATATTATTACTATTTGTTTAATTCCCAAAAGATTATGTGTTTATTTTAATTATGCTATCTTCTAAAAAAACTAACTACTAATGAAGCGTCTTATCAGTACGTGATAAGAATGTTCTTTTCTTGAACATAACAAAGGTTATCTAAGGAGGTATATTACTTAGGTGATGAAATTCTAAATACAGGATTTCCTGACTCCAGAGTCCATGGAGAAATGAATTTAAATTCCTCGACAAAACTTGAACCTGGTTCAAGTCTCCAGTGACCTAATGCTTTGAACTTAAAAATGTATTGACTGTGTTTAAGATTGATGTATTAGAACAAAATATTGGGCCTAATTCGGCTCACAACGCAGAATACGTCGTTGTCAAAGTACAAAATAGGAATTTGTCGAGTTGAAATTTTTCTCACGAAACACTCAGTGTCGATTTTACTGAAATGTTTTATTCAAGAGTAAACCACAATCAGTTCAATTCGTGGTCGTAAAACCAAACAGGAAGTCACGTGTGAGACGTCTCTGTATTCCGGAAACACTCTTATTTTTTCTATTTTTTTTTTTTTTTTTTTTTTTTTTTTTTTTTTTTTTTAAGAAAAGACAAGAAAATAAGAAAAAATACAAGGAATTTTCTTTAAATTCCAAGAATCATTTCTTTTTTCAGTATATAGTTCTGATTGTATCGTAGTTTTTATGTTTACTGTATGTTATTGCATTTTTTACTGATGGAACCAGTTGCACATATCATAGATTGGAATATTTTTAAACTTTCATTTTATTGATATAGCTTTTGAAAGTTAAAAAAAAAAAACTTTCATTTTCTATGACGAATGTTTAGTGATTATTGTTTAATTTGATGAGTTCAGCCTTAAACACTATGAACTGAATAAACTGATACTGATATCTAAGTGTCAAATATTATATTATTCATTAATCACTTCCAGTTTAGATGGATTTTATCATAGTTTATAACTATATTTAAAATTCCTTTTTAAAAATGTATTTAGAGTTTGATGAAATATTATTATTTAAACGATTCTCGAATTTTAGGGTGATTCATTTTATATATTGTCCTTGAGCGTGGAATATTATAAAGATTGTTAGTATAAATAACATAAAAATAAAACACATAAAGAAATATTTTCTTTCTGAGTTGAAAATAAACAAAATTACGTGTTGTTTTTTTTCCAGTGATTTATCTGCTTCCGCGTACATAATGGAATTTTACAGTTAAGGCGTTACTAATATCCAGGTACTGCTTCATTTTTCTAGTGTTTTTTTACTAACTCCGTAATGTCGTAAGGGGGAATTTCCTTCGACGAAGTCGCAATATTTTGACATCTTATTATAATGAAGAATTTTAAGATCTGTGTGTTGTCCTATTAATTATGGTTGATCACAGTCTGTACTCTTTTAATTCAGATCTCTCCTAATCTGTATAATATCTTATGATGTATCATTCATATACTATCATATATCATGTTTTAATAATAGTAGATGTAAAATTATTGTAACCTATGTGTTTTGCTGCATTGTTATACCAACAGCTACATATAAGCAGAATTAAATCATGGTCAGACCATTCACTGATTTACTCAGTGTGCTTTAATTTTGTTTTCTTTTGATCGATCATCTGTGGATGATGGATAGGATATGAGCAGTTCCAATACTCTGACTCGTTACAGTGTATGGACCTCCAAATCTAAAATTTTCGTCTCCCCAACGACTAATTAATCTTTTTTTAAAAATTATTTATTATTATTTACGGCTGAATACATCAAATGAGTGTTTGGAAAATGATTCAAACGCATGTCAATAACAAGTAAATAGCCTCTTATAAAGTAGATTTTCAGAAAAGTTTTACATTACGGTCTCTATGCGATCTTCTTTTCAGACGCCTCGGAGGTTTATCGGCAATCGAGTGAATTGAGGAGTTGATGTTATGGTGTTTACTATGAAAAGATAGGTGTCTGGTTTGTGGTAAATCAGCAACATATTGTTGATGTTATGAAGATCTTTATGGATAAGTTTATTTGTAACAAAGAAAGGAGCATTGAGGATTTTTCGAAGGATTTTGTATTGTAAGGATTGGATAAGTGATGAATAGGATGGCGTAGGGGAAGTAATATTTCCGTATGTCCAAATAGTTTTGATCACCGTCGTGTAAATGAGTCTTATAACGCCAAGTAAGGCGTTTATTAAAGTGTGAGTTAATCGGAAGTTTTGAACATTTGGCTAGTAAATATTGAAGAAGTTAAAAACAACGTGCAGTTTCTTGTCTTTTTAATCTTGTACGAGGATTCCAAGTAAGGCGTTTATCCAGATGGGAGTCCCAGGTAGTGGATCTGTTCAACTGGGATTAATTGAATATCATTAAAGGATATTGTAGGAGTAGTTGTAGATTTACGATGAAGGAAAAAGGTGTGTTTTAATTTATTTTATTTTTCCAATTTGGCACCATTCTTGAAGGTCTGTGTTATGAGATTAAAGTGTGTTAAGAGACGCAATGAAGAAATCATTATTTACTGACAATATGTATGTTATCAGAGTACAGGTTGTGGGCAGTACTAAGATGAGTAGGGATGTCAGCTATATACACCGTGTACAGCATATTACTTCTAGGAACATTGGTAGATAGGAAGGGAAGAGTAGGAAAAATTATGATTTGCTGTAGGGAATCGGAATCCATTTTTCAACAAACTTTGTCATTTTTTTGTTGAAGGGACAGTACAATTGTTTCTACTGAGTTAATTCAAATACATTATTTTAAAATTAAATAGACAAAGTAAATGAGATCCATGTTTTTATCATTCCTAAACCATTAACCATCCTCTGTTAGTCAATTCATTTTAATAACTGAATATCGTTTCTTACAATTAATTTATAAAGGATGTGATCATTGATTTGAAATGGAGCAGCATGAAGTGGCAAAAAGTTGGTAGAAAATCAATTTCAAAATAGCTTGTTTTACATCAAATGTCAAATTCATTTGTTTCATGAGGTGCTTCGAAGAAATGAAAATAATCCTATCTGAAGAAAAACGTTGCGATAACATTTGAACCCATACCGTTGATGGTGGATAAGAAACTAATACCAGCACTTCTTTTGAATACATACCAGTACTCATGTATTTATAGGAAACAAGATATTTAGATTTTCTAAGCAGCTTTAAAAATCTTTCGTAATCACCGTAAGGTGTCATTTGTTTTATCATAAAATTAAAATACTATTCAAAACTGTTCGTAAAGGGAAGTGCCGTTCCCCGCCTCTTCTGTTTGTAGTTACGTAGTCAAAAACCACAATGATGTAAACCCTGAAAGACATTCATTTTTAAATAAACTTTGATTTTTTTTCCGCTAATGCAGCACTGTGCAATGACTCAAAATATTGGTTTAGGTTCAGAAATTAATTATTAAAAAAAAAGAAAAATTAAATGGTTTGTTTTCATAAAATTGTCGTTGCTTAAACTGATCAGAACTCTAGCTTTTTACCACTAGCTCTAGATAACAAACAAAAGAGTAAGGAAAAAAAAAGATCCATTCAATGTTTCACCGGTCAAGGGCTGTTGAGAGGATACAATGGAGAATTTTCGCAAGAGACGGACGGAGTAGATAAGAGATGGAAAACGCCTAATGAAGGAAATGCCTAGGTCTATTAGGAACAGATTTCGCACAGTAACCAATTAACCGCACGGAGCCAATTGGCAAATCAACAAACCGTTTTTCTTACTTGGTTACTGCTAATTTATTTCCTGCAATCCGCTGTATTACTGTTAAGACTAGTTTTTTGACCTGATAAAAAAAAAGAATAAGAAAAAGGTAATTCAGCAAATGTAAAAAAAAAAAAAAATTAAAAAAAAAATGTTATTTATTTGACAAAAGTGTAAAGAAGTACTTTTACTCGGCAATTTGCAGCACTCGCTTCGCTTCGCACGCTCGTAGTGAGTAAAATTCTTTTACAAAAAAAACAAATATGAAAAGTTTTTATAAATTTTATTCAGGTAGCAATACAAGTACTTATATTATTATTTATTATAAATGTTTATTGTAATATTACAATTATTGGCGTTAGAAATAAACGGTTGATTTAAATTGTTTGCATTGAAGTTAAGCTTACTGCTGAAATGAGTATTTGAATTAGAATTTGAACTGTTAACAACACATTGCTTATGGTTTTGTGAACCTCCTTGTAATATCAGCTGAGCAGTATTCATTTTAGTGCCAATTGATCGGTCTACATAATCTTCTACCACACTAGTACTCTTCCAGCCTCCGTGTTTTTTAATCTGTAAAATATCACCTCCCTCGTCAGCTAGTAAGGAAGGTTTTCTGAAGTATATTTAATCTTGTTTTTGACACATTTTTTATAATTGTTAAACCTTATGTTGTAATTTTTTTGTGATTTATTGGGTAAAAGATTACTAATCTCATTTTCTGCTGTTTTTTTCATATTAGGAGTGTTTGTATAACTTGAATCACTATCCATCTTAATTTAATTTAAATTCAACTTAGTAGCAATTCAATTTAAATATGTACTATCCAATAAGGAATAAAAGTAATAACCTTTCGAATGGTTGCAATTAGCAGTTTTCTCTTTTATTTTAAAGTTTTTTCTAAATTTGTCCTGCTGTTTTTTAAAAATGTTTTTGAATTGTTCATTTTATGTAAAGTACTGTGCATTTATATAAAATACTAATTATATAATTTAAAATAAATAATAATGAACTTTGTTTTAAGGTATGTATTAAGGTGGCACTGAAATTTTACATTACACTCTAGAGAATTAAAGTTAAGCTTATGGGATTTTTTACTCACTAGAGAATGAAATGGAACGTTAATCAGCTGCTTTTAATTGAATAATGTTCCCATTATTTAACGGTTGGAGAAAAAAAAACTTAATTCAATTTTTAACTATTAATCAGTGAATATGGCATGAAGAAAAAATAATTTATACTTTGAAACAGTATGAACTTTACCAGAAATTAGTGTTTTCATTAAAACACCAGTCCAGATAGTTAACTGTTTGCGTTTGGCGGATTATTTCATTGTATGGATTTCTTTAGTTATTAATCCTCTTTTACTGCTTAGATATAGTTCAGTTTTGTTAAGATGTCAAAGCGTTATTTTCGGAAGGTCATGGAAGGACCTTTATGAAGATGTTCTGAGAGCTTTAGTCGGAGAAAGCTGTAATTATTTTTGGACAATCCAATACTATTATTCTTTGAATGAAGGAAATGGTTCATAATCAACATTTTCATCGATGTCTGTACGCTTTATTACGGTTCATCCTTGAATTGAAAAACGGGTCGAATCATTGGAAATACAAAAATTTGTGGTTTTTATTGCCGTGTTAATTTGTTTCCCTGCTTACATTGGTTTATTGCAAATTGTGTACAATAAGGTTCTTCCCTATCTTTCATTCTTTTGTATGTCAAACCGCATTTTCCTCATCTTAGGTTTGAATAGACGTTGAGGTAAATAATCAGGAAACCATCATTACGTAACAAGAAGATAATTGCCTTGAGCAACTTCATTCCGAATTTTTCTTGTATTCTTAGATTTCTAAATATATCGCTCAATGCTTGTATTACGAAGTCATTCTCGGTTTTAATCTCTCCTCCATATTTTGAAATATTGCGGTATAAGTGAAACTGGTTTGGCTTGAAACTCATTGTAAACTCCTGTTTGATTCAATTATTTGATTAATTTCCACCATTTTCCACTTCGTTACGATGATATTCGTTTGTATTACAACAGTTACAAAAGGTATTGTTGACAGGAAGTAGGAAGTTAAGCAGTGAAAGCTTCGGATTCGATCTGCGAACCTTGGGCCCGCTGCGCGAAGGATTGTCAAGAACAATAAGTTGAAGAAGATATCGCAGGCTGTCCACCCTCTATCGCTCTGTCTCCCCCTAGCAGAGAGCCACAAAGCCTGTAACTGATTTTTCGGTTTCACTGGGTTGAAGCAGTGTCGCTTTCATTTCAAGGTTTGATTTCATATGCCTCATTGATTACCCACTCCAGTTATCCTGTGCTTCACATTACGGGGATTCGCAGGGTTCAGATGAACCTTCATCACGAGGAAGCAGAAATACTAAAAAAATTCCATTTTTTTGAGGTTTTAGCTATATATATTTCCTGGTTTTCTATGGTTTATTACCTGTATGTTGAGTACCTCTATTGCTGCATGTACCAAACTTGGGCAGTAGGACTTTAAAAAAAAAAATGGCTACTCATTAAATCACATTTATTTTCCAAACAAATAACTATAACTTGCAAGATAATAACAATAATTAAAATTTGTCAATTTCAAAATTACAATAATAGAGTCTCAAAATACAATATTTACAATATTTTATTACTTCTTCATACTGGTTTTCGGTATTTAAAACTCAATTAAAATAACATCCACTTACCTATCATCCTATCTACAGTGTTTATTCAATGGTTTTATTTTAGTAAGGTTTGAGATTCCTTAAGTAATAAATAACACCCTTGAAATGTGTATCTTCTTCAAGAAGAATTTGAAATATGAACTACTTTTTGTACATTTTCATGTTTTTATCTTGTATATTATACGTATTACTTTAATGAGATCCCATAAGGGTATTTTTGTAAGAGCAGTTTATTTTTAAACCGAGGTATTGGTATCGAAAATCGATTTTTTGGTATCCGTAACGGGTCCAGTTCCAAACATTTTTTGAAACTGACACATCAATAGTCAAAACTAAAGAGAATACATTCAGTAACTTGAGCTATTTCTTTCAGGTTCGGCAGTTAAGATGAGAATGTAAAGTCATTGGATTTAATAAAATATCGAACATTAATGGAATTTTAGTAGGTTGTTGATAATAGTTCAGCTCTGACTAACCCAGGGGTTCCCAAACTTTTTTGTACCACGCCCCCTTTTGTTGAAATGAAAACTTCTCGCGCCTCCCCCCCTCCCCCCCACATAACAATAAATTGTATGGGCCTAGGAACAAAACAAAAACAAATAAGTGTTACATTGAAAACAAAACATTTATTTATACTGCCATAAGATACAACAATATCAGTTTTCATAAAATACAAAAATTATTAATAAAAGAAAAATAGATTAGGTTGGTTATTGAGATGGATGGGCTTGCATTTTCTTTACTAGTATGCCTATTCGTGGCTGAGTTTTAGTAAGTGCACAACGCAAGTCACTAGCAACATCAAGTTTATTCCGATACTTTTAATTGCCACAAGTGTTGAAAATGCTTTTTCGCACAAATAGGTGCTTGAAAAAGGAAAATACAAACGAAGAGCTTCCCGTGATGCACTAGGATACACTTTGAAATATTTTAACCAAAATGAAGGTTTGTTCATTATATCAAAGTTGTATTCGGCAGAGGAATTATGTTTTATTTCCAAAGCATCTTTTTGAAGTGATTCAGGCAGGGGGTCTATGTTGACATGGAATGGGTCAGTTGACATTCTGTAAATGCTATCTTTACAAATGTTTGGGAAGTTTTTCTGGAACTCTTTAATTAGGCTCTGCAAATGGTTTGATATTTGGATTTTCAAACTTGATCCTTCATAAATGTCCTTAAAGTGTGTATCTTCTGAGATTGACTCTACTTTAGGGAAATTTGAATAATTGCAGGGATTCGCTGATATTTTACGCCTACAAAGTTGCAATTTCTCAATATACATATTGATCGCATCACGATGAGTAACTAAATTTGAGTCTCCACCTTGCAGTTTTAGGTTATAGTTGTTCAACGAGTCAAAGATGTCTGATAAATAATCCAATATTACTAGGGTACAAGATTTTTTGAAGGCCACGCTTAGTTCATTTTGCTTTTTATGTTCCAAGAAGGTGACTACTTCATCTCGAAGTTCAAATAATCTTGCCAACATGTTTCCTTTTGAGAGCCATCGTACTTCTGTATGAAGTAGCAGTGCTTTATGATCACTTCCTAAATCTTCACAAAGAGTTATAAACAGTCGAGTATTCAACGCATTGTTTTTATGTAATTCACTAATTTAATACACAACTTTAAGACAGTATTGAGTTCATTTGGAAGGGTTTTTGCTGCCAAGATTTGTCGGTGTATAAAACAATTTATCCCAATCACATCAGCATTCTTCCCTCTTAGTAGTTGCACAAAACCTGAGCGAGAACCAAGCATTGAAGACGCGCCATCCGTCTACTTTCACATACACCGATCAGTTTTTGCCAAGAGAGGTTATGTTTGTCAAAAAAGTCTAACACTGCTTTCATAACATCAATAGCTTTTGTCGTGGGCTCCAACTCTGTCGAAAAGAGTAGCTCATCTTTCATTCTTTCGTTTTCAATATACCGAACATGAACAATTAACTGAGAACATTGTGCTATGTCTTTTAAAATTTAAAATTTTAGAAAGACAACCAAAATTTAATTTAATGTTCTACTTATCTCGCGCCCCCCCTGACATGTTCTCACGCCCCCCTGGGGGGGGGCGCCCCCCAGTTTGGGAACCAATGGACTAACCAGCTCTGATTAACCACAGTAGGACTTTAAAAAAAAAAGGCTCTACATTAAATCACATTTATTTTCCAAACAAATAACTATACCATGCAAGATAATAACAATAATTAAAATTTGTCGAAATTTAATGTAAATTTTTAATGTAATTCAAAATTACAATAGTATAGTCTCAAAATACAACAATTAAGCTAATGCACTATTTCTAAGGGGAAATAATAGCAATATTAATAATTTTCTCCTATCAATGGAACCACTCTACCACTCCCAGTTCATAACAATCAAAGTTGGGAAAAATTTAATCATAGATAAATATTTAGCAACGAATTTCTTGGAGACAATCACCTAATTTAATCTTGATTGAATCTTTCAGTCGATTTTTTTGTTAACTAATGATTATTTGACTCAAAAATCGACTGAAAGATTCAATTAGGTCGTTGATTCCAAGAAATTAGTTATCAAATATTATGCTATGATTAAATTTTGCCCAACTCTGATAACAATATACCGTTGCAACAAATAACAATTAGGTATCTTACTGCTCAGGAACTCAGGATACTCTTTCTCAGGAAGTTCTCTAGCGACACAATTATATTTAACTGGGCAACGGAGTTTATGAATTAATAGGCGAAAAAATGATGTATTTTTCCCCTTTCGACTTCTGTTATTGAACTATTTAATTAAAGAGCTATACATCGCGATAACTGTTAAATAAAAAGTAAGTTTAGCCGATGATCATTGTAGGAAATTGAATAGTCTTAGAAAAAAATGTAATTTCTTCTATAAAAGTTGAAGGAAAGAAATCATAGGGCGAAAACCACTGCAAATTTATCTGTTCTTTCTCTAAGCTTCTACTGGTTCCTTAGTCGAAACTAAGATAATCAGAGATGAACTATTTTGTACAATATTATTATTATTATTATGTACAATATACTAAAATTACATTAATTTTCGATATTTTGTCTGGTTGATGTCCCTCCTTACTGTACTGTTTTCAACTCTGGTTTGTTTTTGGAATTCGGTCATTATTAAATGCAATGACTTTACATTCTCACCTTAACAGCCGAACCTGGAAGAAATAGCTAAAGTTGCTGAATGTATTCCCTTTAGTTTTAACTAGTGATGTGTCAATTTCAAAATATTTACGAAATTTGAAATTTACAAAAAATAGTTCATTTTTCAAATTATTCATGAAGAAGATACATATTCCAAGGGTTTTATTTATTACTTAAGTAATATCAAACCTCACCTAAACCATGCTCTAAACACGGTAGATAGGATGATATGTTATTTTAATTATGTATTAAATACAGAAAACCATTATGAAGATGTAATAAAATGAAAAATATTCTTTATTGTGGGGCAACACAAATCCCAAATAACTAACAAGATATACTCGTAATAAAACGGTGCAGCTATCTGGCTGCATTTATTTTAACAGATTTTCACCTTTGGTAGTTTGGAATTATAATTAGATTTCTTAATTTTCAAACTGACGATACATATTTTCAACAAATAGACAAAAAAATACTTGATTTTTTAAGATTTTTAATTTTTTAATTTTGTGCTGAATAATAGCTCTGTTGTTAAACAGGAAAATAATTTTTATTTAACATTATGGAGAAGTATCGATGCTTAATGTTTCTATGATTAAGGATCGCAAAACCTTGTTCATTGTAATGCGATTCTTCAATTAATTTTTTTTTTTAACCTCTTCACTAAAGCTCGTAAAAAAATTATTTTGGTGCCTAAAAGGAAATTAATTTCTCGAAGTTATCTCGTGGCGCATCTTTCGTTTAAATCAATGTATTAGAAAAAAAAGCCTTTATCAGTAGTTACTAATGTTTAATATTGGTAGGAGATTGTGTCAAGTCTTAGGATAGATTTTTGACAGTGTTGAATAATCGACCGTATGTATCGCCCTTGAAGTAAAAGTTATTCTCTAATATTTTGGTTAGTAAAAGTCTGTTGTAACTTCTCTATACATTTAAATTTATATGATGCAGATATATCCATACATGCCTTTGGTGGGAACATATTTTTTAGCGAACTAGATATGATTCCTTTTTGTGGAATACAGTTCTAAAGATCTATTCAGTAAGTAAATCCCTATTCTCCTTCGCTTACATGCGAAGATATTTTTCTCTTTTTAAAATAAATTACAAAAAAAAAAAAAAAATCTGGTACAATGAATTTTTTTATGTTTCTGTTAGTTATTTTAAACGATTTGTTCACTAGATGGTAATGAATTGTATTTTGCATAGTGATGTCTGGTAGAGTTCTGTTTGAGGTCATGGGGTCACTACCTGTGTCTCACGTCCGACCTGATTGCCGCTTGGTTTATGTCTCATGTATCTGGTGCTGTTTTATCTTTGTGCATATGCATAAAACTTCAGTTTTATTACCAGAATCATGTTTTTTCTTTAGCCTATCTTTTATTCAATTCTTTTTCATCGCTTTTCATTTATCTTATTGTTTGAATCAGTCACATCGCACATGAATTGATTAAAGATTTAAAAACGAAAGTATGTAAATATTATATATTTATAATTATATATTTTTGTAAGGTAAGACAAGACTTATCATCATGAATTCGACATGATTTAAAAAAAACAAAAGGAAAATTTAAACTTCTGATTTTAGATATTATCTAGGTATTCTACGAAACACCCAATTCTCCTTTATAAACTATTAGATTTTTTATGTTTTTACATACTAAATAACAATCACAAGAAATAATTGTGGGAATTTTTTGAATAGTTCATTTATGAACCCCTATTCTGGTCTAAAGATGTTTATTTTTTAAACGCGGTATCGGTATTTTGAACTTTTCTAAACATTTAAAACCTGATCACAGTATTAGTTTACCCTGTTTAATATGTAAATTCATTGATAAAACTACATAATAATAATTAAAATGACCCTGCATAATCTAATGTTACCTTTATAAGAAAATTACTGGAGGTTATGTAAAAATAACTAATTCTTTCTTATAATGGTGTATGTAATCATCTATGCTTTTCAACCTCATCAATTCATTTACAATGTATTTTATAAATTTCTTCAAATAATCGATTTTCAGTTCAGAGTTGAGTTTACTGTTTATTTGTATCGCTTTGTTAAATCCTAGTATTTAAGTTACATTTATTATTGGGTGTATAAAGAATAAACTCATGGACTTTTTAAATAATTTCATGAACTGAATTTGAAATTT
The DNA here is from genome assembly GCA_003667255.2 of Euschistus heros. Classification (NCBI taxonomy): domain Eukaryota; kingdom Metazoa; phylum Arthropoda; class Insecta; order Hemiptera; family Pentatomidae; genus Euschistus; species Euschistus heros. The sequence goes on from RCWM02000046.1 coordinate 2,681,523, forward strand.
CCTTGCTATAAGTATGGTGTCGATTCATTCTTAAATATTGGTGTTATTGTTGTGTAGGCTTTGTCTGACGGTATAAATATTTCAAAGGAAAACTTTTCGCCATTTTTGTATTAAATTTTTAATAGACATGATTTTTATTCTTAAATTCTTTAGGGGTAAAATGGTTTTAAAACAAAATACATAAAGCATGCGTTAAAAAAAACAAAAAACAAAACAAAAAAAAAAAAAAAAAAAAAACAAAAAAAAAAACAAAAAAAAAATTTACGTACGGTTTCCCTTAGATTCAATAAATCAAAAAGGCCTAATTTATTATTTGCAAATATTATATATTTCTACTTTTTGGGGATTTCCTTCTAGTATAAGAATATTATATTTATTATTAATATTTATGTTAATTACTCGATTATATTACATTTTTTTTTTAATCATAAACTTCAAATATTATTGAAATTTACTATTTTTTTATTTTTGTTGCAGGTAAGATTCACTGATAGTTTAACGTGAGTATTTGGCTAGTGTATTAAGTTAAAAATATTTCTTATGCAGAAACTTCCAAGAATTTAGAATCGATTTAGAGATTTATTTGTGCAACTTGTATCTTCCTCGTGGAATAACGTTAAAATTGTCCACCTGACATTATACATTCCCCTTTAAGATTTCTTTTAATTTAGTTTTTAAAGGCTTGCTTTTATAAACATAGGGCTTAAGAATTATTGGTTATTACATTTATCGATCCAGTTGGAAAATGATACCTCTGAGTGAAGCAGTGATAAGATTTTTATGTAACCTGTTTTCTCTTTTCATTTAGGAAAATTTCCTCTAATTATTAATCATTTTTAAAATTTTATAATAAGTGACTGAGTAATTATTTATGAACTGTTTATATAACCAGTGACAAAAATCAGCTTCGTGGTTACTTAACCGTCAGCTTCTTTTGTTTTGATGCTTTGTCAGTTTAATCTTGTCAAATCACTCAGCCATTGACATGTAAATGAACGATTTAGAAAGATTTGTCATCTCCCACGCCCCTCTAGGTCGCCTATAATTTCAAAATGTTATCAGTTCTTTTGTAAGATGTAAATTAATTTTCAAGTTCTCGTGATTTGCTTTTAGATATAAGATTATGCTATTGTATAATATATAGTAATTTTGTATTGATTACAATCATACAATATTAATGGATATTTCAGTGCATATTAGTGACAGTCATTTTTATATACTTCATTCTTTTATATTTATTTAATTTTTTTGTATAAAGATATATTTAATACTATTTATGAGCTGAAATAATAGGGATTGATCATTGTTGATTAAGAGAAAACAATTATTCATTCAAGGGGATTTTTAAAATAACCTAGTATCACAAAAAATTCGCTCAGATAGATATTTTCTGAATTTGAAAGCAGGGCTCATAATTAACAATAATAAGACAAAATAGATGCTTTCATCCAGGAATGGCTCGCTCAGTAGAGACCTAATTAGGAGAGCGTTCAACATTGAGAGCGTAAACAAATGTAAGTATCTCGGTACAAAAGTAACCGAAGATAACAAAATAGAGATAAAGGAGAGAATTTAGAATGGAAACAAATGTTACTGGTCGCTCAGGAATATTTTTTAAACTGCAAGAGCGTCCAGAAAGAGAAAGAGGCAGGCCCAGGCTGCGTTGGCTGGACGATGTGGAGGCTGATCTCCGATTCCTGGGTGTGTGCTCATGGAGAGCCGCGGAAGATCGGTCTCAGTGGAGGAAGATACTGAGGGGGACCCAGGTCATTTTACCATAGCCCAGGAAGAGCTAGTTAGTTTATCACAAGAAAACAGAAAACTGTATTAAGCTCTTGAAACTTGATAAGCTATGCAATAAATCTAAAAAGTTACGCCGAACGTTATTAGATTACTTTTATCTAGTTTGAGAAAGTATTGATTCCGATGGATGCCTCAAGTATACTATTCATACTACAAACGATCCAAACTTTAAGACCGTAGATTTTATTTATTTTATTTTATTTTTTTATTATTTGTGATATACCTATAAAACATTTACGGAACTACAGAAAACGCATGGAAACAAGTATTTTTATAACAACTATTAGAACTTCTTACTTAATTCTTGCAGTAAGTTCCTAATAGAATAAAAACAACGCGCAGAATATTTCTCAACAGACTATACGACTGGCCATCCTAATAAATTTAACATTACATGCAAAATAGGAATTGGATGTAAAATCAAATCAAGTCAAGAAAGAAACAGCTCTCCAATCGTAACACTTCTTACTAGGTTTTGATACTTCAGTAAAATTACTGGTTTCAATTTATTTCAAGCTGAATATAAAAACTTTTAAAAAGTTCTGTGTACCTTGGATGAACTGTTCTAAACCATTGTACTTCGCTAGCAGAGCATACTTTGTAAGGAATAATTACATGTGAAACTGATTCTATCTACATATAAACGAGTTTCAGAAACTTCATATGCCAATAAAGAAATATGGAAACTTTACAACTCCGTAATGGAGTTGGGAGGAGAAAACTAGCTTGAGTTGTGGTTATGGTGCTTGAACTGAACTCCACGTTATAAGTCGTATTAAAGAACAATTTCCTCTGGCAATCTATCCCATCTATCCCCTGACCACAGGTGAAACGTTGCTCCAGATGGATCCAGTCCTCGGGAATTACATCAATTGCTAATTTGACCGTTTCCAATGCTCTTTCTCTCCACTCTTATTGTACTTTCTCCCTACCGTCAAAACATTTCTATTTTGTCTTTGTCCCTTTTTTTATTGTTTTGTATTTTGGGCAAATAATATCAAAGAAATCCTGAAATATGTTTCAATTTAGATTAAGGGTTCGTCTTCTTAATGTCTGCATGATTACTCACATCCGTTTCATTTAAGTTTCTTGTACGAGGCCGACATAGTTGTTCGTTTGTTGCTGAGTATTTATAAATAAACGATTAGAACATTTTTTTCTGAAATTTAGAAAAATAAATATTGCAGGTCTTTGGTTGGTTTGTTGATATTGTTAGGATTGATATGGAACAATTACGTTAATACTGCTTATCGCTTCAATTTAAAAAGTAAATATTGTATATTTAAAGTTATTATGGTAAAGTTATGATAGGTGCTGTGAACAACCACAGATATTGGAAAATCAGATCAAACATGGAACTAGAACAGCTGTTTGGTAGACTTTGTTACTTTCTAGGATCAAAGGATCGCCGGCGTCTTGGCAACGTGCCGAAGGATGCCGGAATACGGACTACCAAAAAATAATGATTTTCGGCAGGCTGGGAGGAAAGTTATTGAGGTGGCTGGACAACGTCGAGAATGACCTAAGGAGGTCACGGGCAATCAATTCCTGTTATTGCCACAATTTAAGAATTTTATACGGTATGTTTAAAGTTACTATAAAAACTTGTTCCACGACAACCTATGAAGGGTCTTGGGTTCAGTACTTATGTAAGGATACACCTTTACTGGGCCAACGATCGTGAAAGGAGGAGATTTGGCGAAAATCACGCCTCTCTAAAGTTAGTATGGTAAAGTTAAACTTATTGTTTTTGTTGCAATGCATGATGAAGATCAAGTGTAAGGGAAACGGACAACGGTGTTTTGCTCTTATTACTAAACAACACGTATTACATTTTGAACTTTATTAAAGGATAAACTTAAGAGTTGGGGGAAAATGGAAAAAGGTTATCCGGGATGGTTCTATCGAAATATGGAACTTCAAGAAAATACTTTCCCACCGTTCAAGTACGTTTGTATGCGAAATGTGTAATCTCGGATTACTGGAAATCACAATTCCTCACAACACATGAGGGTTTCGGGGCTGAACTTTATAGCCTTCGTGTATGGATAGATCACTTATTCTTAAGAAGTTGAATTCTAGAAACGGCTGAGCACATTATTATGAATAGTACCTATGAAGCTCTGAGGGCCAAACCACTAAGGAAAACCCTAGTCAATGTCTCCCGGAAGAGGACCTATTTATAGTAGGATGCCCGACAGTGAAGGCGCTGTAGAAGAGGGTGACAATCTTGGAGCAGCCTAAGATTGGAATTCCTTACTTAGAGTTACATCATTGTATTGAAGATTTATTATGTTATATTATACATAAGTGTTGATTATTTTTGGCTATATTATTTTACAATTGCTTAAAACTGTATTGCCTGAAGACAAGGTAGAGTGAACAATAAATAAATAAATAGTTTGAACTTAATTCAAGGGTTTGTCAAAGTTGAAGCCGTTTTATTTTTGTACTTCTAATGAACACTATACGGTTGGTTGGACCATAGAGTACATGTGAGGCGGTACCTTTTAACCATTGTCATTTGATTGTTATATAAAGACAATGCATACCTGAGGCTGGCAGTTAGTTATTAGCAGAAGCAGTAGAGGATTGGAAATGAAAGGATCCATTCCCGGTCCTTTCTGTGGAGAGATGGCTCCTCCTGGAATGACGTTTGACTATCTGATGAGATTAATTAAGACGATAATAATCTAAATGTCGTGCTGCCTGGAGCTTGCCTCTCCTGGCCAGTCGTCTCCTATCAGTATCTGTCTTTTGTCTTCCGACAATCCACTGTTTTCTTTACTTTTTTAAAGATGATGTCTTTGTAGTTGCGATAGTAAAAATCTTTTTTTCTTGTATCGATGCAGGTGCTTTCATTGTTAAGTATCGTTATGGGAAGTACCGTCCGATTAGCTGGAAGATTCTGATGATTATGGGGTTATATCATTTTGAAAAAAATATGTATTATAATTGACGCAACTGCTAAAAGATCGGAAGTTGTTTCAGAATTCAAATCAACATCATTTAATAATCTCTTCCTTGTTTCCTTCCTAGTTTTTTTTTCTGAAAGTGGTGTAGGGGAGACCGGGGCAGGTTTCTCAAAAGTCAAATTTCTCCGTAGCTAGTGGTTTTAAGAAAAAAAAAACTGTCAATATTTGCAACAACCCGTTTATGCATAACTTGTCCTGTAGAATGTTCCTGGTAAAAGTTGCTATGGTTTTGGTCAATGCTGTCGTTTTCATGCAACAGTAAATATTCGTTTTCTATTATATCAAGACGATCCTCTTCGTTATTGTATTAATTTTGCATGTTGTTGAGTATCAGCAGGTAGGCTCAACTTTGTCCTTTAATTGTATGGGGTTTTTTGTCACTAATACTTTTTCTTATGTATTTCTCTACATTCGTTGATGATATTTGTATTAAGATAAGTGTGAATATAATATATGAAGTTACTTAATATACTGAAGAACTAAAACAGGATGTAATCATTTCGGAATTTTCCATAACTCAAGTTTGGATGATTAGTTGTGCTATACATAATATTTTCAATCTCGATTGTTACATATTTTTAACCTTGAATTTAAAAATGCTATTTCTTAAAATAGACGATACATATATTTCTTACTGAATGAAACATTGTAAAAATAATTGTTACAGTTCTAGAAAATTGATACGATTATTTCCCATGTATAGCAAATATATTGTATGGAATTTCGCTATTAATTCTTCTCACTTAAGATACGCATGATGGCATAGAAGGATCAATACAATTAGAATTGATGAATGAATTTTCACTTATGTTGTAATCTTTTTTATATATTTATGAATCATTAAAAATAATAAAATCGTTCAAAACTAATACAGATTTTTGTTTAAATGGCCGGATAAAAATTTACTGTAGTCCCATTTTAAATATATTTTCGATAGGAACGGGAAAACCAACCATAGGGAAAACCGGAAAAATTTAACCTGCTGACCTTTTCACCAGTTCTAATTTAGTATGCTGTAGATTCTGATTTCTTTCAGGAGTCATTTTCATTTTTCCTCCATTGGCAAGTACCAGCATATTTGATTTCTTTCCTAATATTTTTAAATAATTTTAATATATGTTTAATCTACGTAACAAAGTGTTGATGTTTTGAATTTTTTTAATGTTTTTAAAACTAATGATGAATAGTTAACATTTGAAACTAGTTTTCAAATAAAATAAAAATTACATATACTGATGTTAATAATATCCTGTTATCACCCTGATATTTATTGTCTACTTATCATCAAGAAATTAAATCGAAGCATTGACCCTGTTTTTTGACACTCATATGTCTTAGAATTATATTGAGTCGCTTATAACGATTTATAGTTCTGGACTGTAACGCGTTACGGTTGATTGGAACATAAGTGACAGGCGTAAAGGCAGCACTTTGATAACTGAATCCGTGAGAGTAATCGTTACAAGCAATTGATTCATCGATATTGAAAAGAATGGACAAGTGTTTTTTTGACATCAAATTCTGGGTATTATGTTTGCTTTCATGTAGCCTTTTTATTGTGAGATATTTTTTAAATTAAAGTTGTACGGAGAAAATTACTTGAGTTTGAGCGGTGACTGAATTTGGATAAAAATGAAATAAAATAAATTGAATTAGTGACAAATTACGGTGTAGGGATAACAACTATTGGAAATAGAATGGTGGCTGATAAATGCTAAAATCTTTTTATTTTTGATTGCCATAAAATTTTTTTGTTGTCATTTTATATGTTTGGTAGTACGTAAAAAAGAAAATGGTATTTAATCGTTTGTAAGAAATTAATATTAATAACAAATTTGTTAGATATCCTTAATTAATATTATGTCCGCTTTATATGTGATGAAATTAACAACGTGCATAAGATTTGATTAAATTATATATAAGAACATGTTTTGCTATCCCCCGGTTGTGATCAATATTTTTTAAATGATAACTAAATATGAATTAATTTATTTTGTCAGATAACAGACAGGTGCTCTGGTATACATCGGCATGTATGCAGTCGTCCCACTTCTCGGCTTATTAATAATTCATTATAATATCTAGGACGAATACTCCGTAATATAATATCCAGTTCCGACTAGGTAATTGAAGAAGCATTGGCCGAGGGATTTACTGTCAGCTTGTAAAACAAAAGTTGTCATCAATATAATTGTTTGATACGTTTATTGCAAACCTTCAAAGGGTAATTTTATTTTATACATCAATTGTGGTTCGTAGATGATCATAACATTTCGCATCTTTGCAACTTGAACCACTTCCTTTGTACAAATTTCCATCGCCTCAGTTATGATTGCTATTTCTGGCATTTTCCAGAATTTATCTTAGTTTATATGTTCTCAGACTTAATGGCACTGAAAGCGTCTGTGGAATGTGAAATTCCGATCTTTTTTTTTTATTACCATTAAATTAATTATTCACAGCTGTAATAAAATTAAACTTAGCAAATAATATCAGCAAAAATATAGTCGTGAGTGAAACAGTACTTAGTGGTGCACGCTCCTTACCTGCGACTGATTTATAACTTTACGATAGAAGATCTCTGATAACTCCTCTTCAGCCTTCGTTGGGGCACCTTATAGTCGCCATTTTTTTGTTTGTTTAAATGTTCATGATGATGTCTTAGTTTTACAGTTTTGATCCTTTTTAGACATGCTCCAAGTTTACTGTGGGATTAGAAATCTCTATGTGAAAAATTAAAATCATTCTTGGACATTTTGGTGATAGGAATTATGGATTCCGTGCGATAGGAAAGAAACCGCAAAGTTTACTATCTAAGCTACAACTCTTGGCCTACAACAATCTCCTCCAACCGACAGTAATTTTTTTTTGTTAAGGATTTTCCACAGTCCAATGGCTTTCCTTAACTTTAAGCTCTTCCTCCATATTCCTCTGACTTTCATCTTTTCAAATACTCTTCTATTTCTTCCTTCCATGTTTTCCTTGACCTAACTCGTTTCCGTCTTTTTTGCATTATCCACTCATAGACTTTCCTTGGTAGCCTTCCATCCGCTATTCTTTGTAAATGTCCGTACCAGTTTAAGGACTTTTCTTAGTCTCTTCCTTGATTTTCTTGCTCTTCGGCACCAATATTATATTTCAATGGCAAGAGACTTCTTCTGAAAATTGGCCTTCATCGTTTATGTTTCTGCTCCATATGTAAGTATACTCAATACCATTTAAATATATACCGTTTTGTTTTATAATGCGTTCTTATTTAAATAATTCATGACGCAAAGTTTCTGCTTTTTGATTTATAAAATTTGTTTTTGTCGTAAAAAAATATAAATGTTAATATTTTTCGAAACTTCAACTTCAAATGCACTTTGAATATGTACTCACAATTTTTTATACATTAGCACTGATTTCAGTTTACTACTCCAAACCTATTCAGAGCTCTCTAGCTACTCACAAGTATAATTGATTTATTATATGTATCTAATCGGATTTTATGAATCTGTGGGGTTCATGGAAACAATCTATGAAATTAGTGGAACCAGTTCTGTGAGATGCTCCTACTACTAGGGCTAGCCCGCTGTGCGGTATCGGGGTGTGCTAACGGTACCTCGCTGGACGGAGGAATGCACCGTCCTAGGTCTTCGTTCCCGTAGCGTACTACGATCAGCTGTCATCCTATTGTCACCTGAACCGTATCTGTATTCCCTATTATTGTATTTCTTCTTATGGAATTTTCCAATCGTTCCCAAATTCTTTTGTGAATTCTTAAAACCCAGAAGTATCCAAAATAATTGGAATTAAAAACATCAGAAACAAGAAAGGATAGGAAATCATAGGAAAACAATTCCTGTCTCATCTGGAAAATCATCGATTTAATAGATTGTTCTATCTCTCAGGTATGCTGTTAGCTGCAATTGAGCAAAATATATTAATTTTAATCGATATTTTAATAGAAATTACGAGTTTTAATATGAGATCCGATTGACTCCGCTGACGTTGGAAGTATTTAATGTTTTTTTGAACAATATCTTTAGTTTCAGAGTAATTTTTTATTTACTAGATTATCACTGCTTCATACAGAATTTAAAACAATTCTTTTGAAAGATTAAGCATTGATACTGTAAACACAGTATGTATTCCCTGTTGGAAAATGGAGAAATAGTATCATAATTTCCAAATCCAGAGAAACATTAATGCATCTTCCCACAGTATTTAGTAAAAAAAAAAAAAAAAAAAAAAAAAAAAAAAAAAAAAAAAAAAAAAAAAAAAACCCATTATTTTCACTAAAAATAGCCCCATCGATGAACTATTCACCGTATTCACCAGATTAATAAAACGAAGTTTAAAAAAGTATTTATTATAGAAATAGTAATTCAAAAAGCCTATTATTATATTCTATAAACAATTTTTCACTCCTCTTGTAAAATCGATATTTTGCTCATAGGAGGTATTCCTTATTAGCTGAAGATAAATTCATTTTTCGTTCATCGAATTGTAATTAACTTTTATATTATATGTTGTAAATTTGCTGTTTACTCATTTTTTAATAATAATAATTATGGTTTTTTATATAGATTTTTTGTCTATATTTCTCCATTCCACACTTCACTGCTCAAACCGCGACAGTATGCGGATGTGATAAAAATAAAATTGGCATGTCAGGCCGATGTGTTCAGCACCAATCGGTACCTTTTTATTTTTGCATTTACAGGTTTATCTTAGAAGATATCTGAGCCAGCTCTTCTTTAGCCTTTTTCGGTTTGACTGAGGCATGTTCGTGAAGTTTGTCTGAAGTATAAATATAGACCTTTGCATTTTATAATTTGCATATGCAATGTTCTGTTTCTTACGTAGCAGAGTGAAGGTCTAAGTTTGTTATTTTCTAATTTGAGTCTTTTTTGCTGTCCTTAACATATGTGTTCCTTTTTAATAAATTTGGTTTGATTGCTTTTTTAGTTTTCATATGGATTATTTTTGTAACAGCAATTTATTTTTGATTTTTTGGTTGCTAGCGACCCACTAGTAATCGACATATTTTCCCTCCTTTCATGATTGCTATTCGCAGTTACAAAGGCGGATAAACAATATTGTGCGTAACCACAGTTAAATTTGTCACGAATCTTTTAAACAATAGTTTCCTCATTTTGAAGAAAGATTTCCTGGCGCACTCACTTTAGGTACTGCTCCAGAGCTTTGAGGAAGCTACAGAGAAGAAAGTATTGAAGAACCAGTCGCCCTTCAACTTTGCAGTTTCTCTCAGCTGAGGTCCAATGCCACGCTATTATGTCTACATGCCGCCGTCCGGGCCAGAGCATTTCTTAGACCGGTCCGTTTACTTTTTCTCATTTTCTACAATTTTATATAAGAAGTTGTTGGGAATATATAAAATAAGTGGTTTAAATTTGTTACTATATATTGTTTTGCGAAGTTCTGATGGTAGTATAGTTCACATATTATACAAACCGCTGCCTGGTGTATTATTTTATCAAATATGTGCCTCTTTCGTGAAAGGGAAAAGTAAAAAAAAAAGCTTTGGTAGTTTCAACATTTTTTTTGTATTATTAATTTACAATTCGTTTGTAAATTTGTTTTATATTTTTAAACTTTTTCATTTAATGGACGATATGATTTGTTGTATCTGTATGGTTTACAATTGTTGATTAAATAAAATTAATAAAACCTCACCTTGTTTTAGGAAGCCTAAAATAATGTCAATGTATTCTTATATTACCTGCATAAAAACAATGAAATATATAAATATTTTACAGATATGTAAAATATAAATACAAGAAAAAGATACTGAGACAAATATTAAATATAAATATAATAGTGTAATTAGGATTGATCCTTCTATACCATCATGCGTACCTCAAGTGATATAATAAGATGATATATAAAGGGCGATTTACAGAATATCAAGAAAGAGGAAGAGAAAAAGAACACGTAGGAATCTGAGAGCGGGAGAAACATGTTACGCCCACTGACTTCAACATAATCGAGTTATCAAAACTCGCTCAAACATTGAATTGAACAATAGGAATTAGTGGTTAAAATTTTATTGGCAAATCAGAAAACTACGTGAATGTAGAGTAACTCGTCAAACATTCGAAATGTCATTAATCTCAAACAACAATCAACATTGATTACAGAAACGCAGAAGGACCTGACGAAATTTGGAACTAAAAAGACTAAAATTTTGACTGGGACTTCTTCAGAAATATGATCGAAAAAGGGAATTCACTACTCGTGTAAACAAATGACTTCATTGCACCATTATACCATTTGTTTATGGTATAGATAACTTCGAGCTTCATACCCCGATCTTACGAACATGCAGGAATGATGCATGCACAGTATCCTAAATCTATTATTTCATTTTTGGCTGTATGTATAATATAGGGGGTATAATATTTGCTTGTTATATTATTAAATTGTGAGAAAATAACGAATAGAACTTAAGTATGTAATAAAACATTTAGGGCTGAAATGATTAGGCACGGTAAGGATTTGAGGGTTTGTTGAAGCCCATTGACCAATACCCTATGCAATACCCATCAATATGTCTAAATTTGTACCTCAGAAGCGAACTATCGCAAGAGACTTGCGGAAAGTTTTGGATTATCTAACTTTATTTCGCTATACAATATAGTAATAGTCATGTTAGTATATATTTTTTTTCTTTTCTCATCTTCCAAATAAAATTTAATCTTTAAGCAAAGCTGTTTATATTTTACATAAATATATGTTTTTGCCTGTAGTATTTTAAGCTAAATCTTCGGTGATGTTAGTGTTCATTCAGCTGATACTATCTATACTTCTTTGGGATAACTGATATGTCTTTATATTTTATTATATTTCTTTAGTTTATACCTGATTAATATTTTTAATACGATATTTTTCTCTAATAAACTTACATAAAATTTATTATTATTTTTATTATTTTTAATGGAGTGTATAAAAAAAAATGACCGTTTCTTAAACAAATATTTGTATTATTATTTCTTTGATATAAAATACAATTAATACTCAAAGTATAGTCCATTGTTATCTACCGTCATTACCCATCTACTAGCTAATGCTTCGGTGCCACGCTGATACGATTCCTTGGGATGGCTGTCAAAGAACTCTTGGACAGCATTTTCAACTTCCGCAAAACTACCAAATTTTTTCCTTGAAGAAAATGTGCCATGGATCGAAACAAGTAGTAATCCGGAGGTGCGAGGTATGGACTATATGGTGGATGAGGCAGGAGTTTAAACCCATAAAGTTCTGTAAACTTTTCTTTGGTTCGACTGCTGATTGTTGAGGAGTAAATTCGTGAGAGACCAGTCTACAGATCTTTTTCACCTTCCCCATGGAGAGAAGATGGCGACTAACAGTATCTTTCGACACACCACACTCCCTGGCAAGTTCGCGAGTACTTGTGGACGGATTTGACTCAACAGCTTTCTTCAGAACCTCATCAATATCCATTAATGGCCACCCGGAGCCCTTCTTCCTTTCCAACGTCGTATCTCTACTTCTAAATTTTTCAAACCAACGCCGCGCAATGCGCTCTTCAAGGACACCTTCCCCTTAATGTTTAATAATTTCAGGAGTTGCTTCAGCGGCTGTGAAATTTTTTGTCTTAAAATTACGAGAATATCGTGGGACACTGTCATGTTTCTTCTTTGAAATAAATAACTAAACTGAGGCTTTTTTTTAAAGACGTCTCGTGTGAGTAAACAAGCTTAGAGAATGCTCTAAAGGGATTATTAAGTATTGGTAAACAATAAATAGCATTAAGATATTTACAGACTTTTGAACTCTGAAATTTGATAAAACGGTCATTTTTTTTGATAAGCCCTATTAATTTATTGATATTTATAACTGAACATGATATATACACCTAGTAAATGTGTGTCAAATTATTACTACGGCATGTGTAAAACTTGTAAATAACTGTCCATTAGTAGCACTTCAATAAAAGCTTAACATAAGAAGTTCTGTAGTCCATCTTTAAATAACATATAAACGTAATTATACTGCATAAATTTTATTTGTAACGTAATATTATTGTCATTCGTTATTTTTTTAGTATAATATTGTCAATTATAATCAATTTTATGAAAGTGCAAACTAATCTTTTATAATATCTTTCATGTTATTTATTTAATCCGTTTCAATAAAATTAATAATAATGCTCTTCCTTAGTCGTAAATGTTTAGATACCTTTATACGAATTTGCATCCTAATGAAAGCTAGTTTGTGAACTTTATTATTAGTATTCGAATATTCGTTGAAGTATATTTTAGATAAGATGGTATGTTGAGATTCTTAAGAAACGACAATTTGACTGAATACACGGTATATATTTTTTAAAATCCGATTTTGTGACTTCTGGAAGTAAAAGTTGTGAAAGTGGATATGTAAAAAAAAAAAAAAAAATGATCTTTTTTCTTGTTCGGGAACCATGACGAATCCTGAGAGCAGGTTGACTCCGGTTCAGTGCAGGTCCGATTAAGGCATTAGGCTGTAGGTCAGGAGTACCTTAACCGATTGTGCCCACTTTCCAACTAGCACTTTTCACTACAATACCTCATTTTTTTTCTTTGTTAATAGCAATCTCTACCTTGATTTAAGAATTTAAGTTATAAGTACGATACTCAACGACAAGAAAAAGCTTGTTTTCGGCTACTTCAACATTTACTTGACAAGCGTTCAAAGCTCCTTTCTAATAATTATTCTAATAATAGAGATCTAATAATTAGAGCCTGTCAATAAACGCGAAGATAAGACACTAAAATACGGTCGTCAAACCGTTGATACTGTACGGAATGGAAACAGCTTCCCTCCTCAACCTAAGAAAAATGTTAGGGATAGAAAGAAGAATACTGAGGAAAATTTACGGCCCAAAGAAAACACAAGAAGGTTATAGGTTGAGCCTTAATAAGGAAATATACCAAGAAATAAATGAAATTTGGAAATAGAGAAATCTTCTATAAAATGAGAGGATACATGAGTGCCGGCGGGGTATATCAAACTAATGAAGGAAGAAACTGAGAGACAGAAAATAATAGATCAAGACTGTTTCGATAGGAATGACTATAGGGCTAGGGTTAGGGTTTGTGTTAAGGCGTTTAACTGCAAGGTTTTTTACGCCAGAATGACTATAGGAAAAGGCCAAAAGAAATTAAGGTTCTTGTGGGAAACAGAGATGCTATAAAAGGAATAGCGTTGATCGAGGAAAGAAGGAAAGAATGAGGAAAAGGTGGGAAGAGGGAAGAAAGAAAGGGTATGAAAAGAAGTGAAAATAATGATATTCGCGTGGTCTGTAGGGCTGTTCCGTGAAAAAAAAAAATATAGAGATCCAAACAAATCTCAGTAAATAACCTTTACCCTTCGGTTTAAACCTACTACTTCTTGTCCTACGGTATCTTTAATGATTTTCAATCAATCTCCTGTTGAACAGATCCGCTACCTAAGACTCCGTTTGGACAAACGCTTTACTTTGAATCCACTTACAGAATATGACATGCTCGTATAACATTAGACTTCTAGAACATTTGCTAACCAAACGTTAGATTCATTTGGACATACGGAGTTGAGCTTTGGACTCCACTAAACTATCCAGTTTTTCTCCGAATCCTTACTGAAATCTTTCCGAAAATCTTTAATTCTTCTTACTTTGCCACAAATAAACTTATCCATAAAGATCTTAATTTTCCATTCGTTGCTGGTTTAGTATATCCCAGATACTTGTCCTTTCATATTAAACTCTATAATCACTCAAATGTCTTTCAACTTACTTTCTTCCTCCATTTCTGATAACCCCCGAGGTGACTGAAAAGAAGATGGCTTAGGGACCTTCTAATGTAAAATATTTATTGAAATACTACTAATGAGTTTTTCTTTACAAATTATTGACATCTCATTGTACTGCTCATTTACTAATTGTATATATTTTATACAGATGTAAACATCTATAGATAAATATATTTAAAAAAAAGGAAAAAGTATTTTAAATATAATAAATATGCCTGTACCACTACAACCCATGAAGGGTTTTGGGTTCAGCACTTAGATAAGGATGTACTGTTACTAAGCCAACGGTTGTGAAAGGAGAAATTTTGGCCTAAATCTCGCTCAACCGCTAGGTTTTTTTCAATTTAAGGGTACCCACTTTGTAGAGGCTGGGTGTGCCCCAGGAGGGTTCCCCGACATCGAAATCGAGCTACAACCGAAATAACAGAATATAAATTTTCTGCCTTCAGTCGGTCACTTAGGTTGGAACCGGGAGCTTGGTAGTAAAGTCCCTTACCCACTGAGCTACCTCGCCTCCTTTTTAAATATCGTATCAAGTTTTTTAGCCATCACCAAATTTATGCAATTTCAAGTCCGAGTGTTTTTCCTTAATACACCTTAGAACTGAAGTAAAATGAAATATAAAATTTTTAAATGCTATTAATGTTTGGAAAGAAAGTTTCCTGTGACTCCATTGATATCTTTCACAGTTCAACCCTTTAACGGGCAGGCTGGAAATTTTTGAATACATTTCTTCTACTTTTTTTTTTTTTTTTTTTTTTTCCTTTGGTGGCTATAGCCGCGCTAACCTCCACACGTGTATCATGAAATTAAAGGTTAAATAAAGGATATTAGACGATAATGAGTAGTACAATGCGTCGGCCATTACGTCATTTATTGAGTATAAGGGATTAAATATGAGTATCCTACAGGATGCATCGCCAGTTAAAGGGTTAAATAGGTTATTTAAATATGAAATACACAGAAACCTACTTGCTTGTGTATATAACTATAAGTATCTTTTAATATATAGTTCAATGTAGGATCTAAATATGTGATAGATTCTATAAATTGTTGTTGGAAGAACTATATTAATTGTAGTGGATAAGTTCAACTTTATTTTAATACATTACTTGAGAAAGGTTGCCATTAGATAATAATTTTATTTGAGTGTGAAGTAAATAGCATTCGTAGCATGTTGTAATATTACAATTTTTCTGCAGCTGTTAACTCCAGACTGTGAAGGATTCGTGTTGAAATAACGGCTTGTAACATTCCACTTTTCCACCTTAAAAATATTTTTCCCTAGACAAGTTCTAGTATATATATATTTTTATTGAATAAATTTAACATAAAAATATTCTTATTTTTTGTAGAATTAATATGTTTAATTAAAAGAAGATAAAAATATGAGTTATTGGATATAATACTGGTGGAGGTTAAGTAGATAGGCAAAAAAAAAAAACTCTCAGCTCGTTAAAATATATAGTTTTTTTTAAACTTTTATGGGCATCTATGGGCATTCATTGCTGGATTGTACCGAATTGACTCTCCAGGGAGTTCAATACTTTTATATCTTATATTTCGTCTTCAGAGTATGTATACATATACGAAGGCTCGATGCGTTCTGTACCATCATTGTCCGCATACTTCTTTCCTTTACACCCTATCCACTAGGTCAGCTCTAAGTCAATCCACCTATCTATGTGTCATATATCTTACCGGACATTTATCCCTCTGTTCAACTTTGCCTTATTTTTATTATTTCCCCATTTTTAATTTTAATTTAATTAACCGTCGCATGCCATCAATCGTATTTACCGGTTTTACGTCTTTCAATTTCTCATTCTGTAACGTATAAATAATGAAGATTATATATGATTCATATATAGCTATTGTTATCAGCAGTAATTAAAGCAAATCAAATTTAAAGCATTAGGTAAAAAATATCTACCTATTATATTTATATTAAATATAAGCATTAGGTAAAAGATATTTAGCATATGTTTGATGTTTGAATATGTCTTATTTACATTATTCCCATAAATGTTTTTAACATTTTTGAAAATTTTTTTTTTTAAATTTTGGAAGTTGACAGAAAAATTGACATGAGAATTATATTATATATTTTTTATAAAACCTAAGGAGATTTAAGTTTATAAGGTGTATCAAATCATCAACATCATAAACAGAAAAAATAATAAAATAAAATAAAAAAAATAAATAAAAAATAAAATAAAATAATGAAATAGACCCTATGCAAAAAAAAAAAATTTAATCTATAAAATTGAATGCATAACATGCAATAATATTTATAGGAGAAACCCAACAAAAACTTGAAAATAGAATCAAACAGCACAATTCGGATACTAAAAACATCAATAATATCAATAAGATAGCATTGGCACAACATGCAATTAATAATAATCACAAATTTAATTTTAAAAAAACAACATTTTATGAAAAAAACAATTGTAGAAGAAAAATTTTAAAGTCCATTTTCATTACAAAAAATTTAGAAAAAATAGGAGCCCACTATGCACTGGTAATAAACAAACTAAATATTTAAATTAACCTTTAGACCTGATTGTAGTCAGTTATAGATATAGACAGTATAATGTGCTCCCTGATGAATTATTTTTTAAGATTTATCATTATTAAGATAATTATAATTTTTAAACAATAGTAATAATAATAAATTTTGCAAAGTGGTATTAGTGGAATAATACAGTATAGTGTTTTAATATTGCTGAAAAGATGAAATTTTTGGATGTAATATAAATGACAAGACTATTTAGTCGATAAAATTATATTCCTTAGACCTAATCCAAATGTTTGTATGAGGGCACAGAATGATAATTCATTCATTATATATAATGTTTATTGGATAAATAGCAGTTTAATATTGTCATAACTATTTTCATATTTATCCTCCGTATATGTTTTTCATGTTTTAGGGCTAAAAAATGTGGCATGGAACGTCGCCTAAAAAAGGAATTATGTAGTATAATTTTTTAAAATATAATAATAATGAGAGATAATATTGCAATGAAATACACCTTATTGACATGAGAATTTTTTATGATAAATATGCAAATAATTAATTTTATGATGAATGAACCCTTCTTTCATACAGTTCATTCTTTCATACAGGAAGGAAAATATTAAATATCAAAGAAAAGAAATTAAAATTTCTGAAGTAAATTATTATTAATCTATATAGCAACGTATTATAAATTAATTGCATTACTTATCATCTGTTCATATATATATATATATATATATATATATATATATATATATATATATATATATATATATATATATATATATATATACACTTAATTTACT
Source organism: Euschistus heros (assembly GCA_003667255.2). NCBI lineage: Eukaryota > Metazoa > Arthropoda > Insecta > Hemiptera > Pentatomidae > Euschistus > Euschistus heros. Next base: position 2,699,432 of record RCWM02000046.1, read on the forward strand.
TTTTTAGAAAGGAAAATAATTCTACATTGTTATTTATGTCAGAAGTGGTAAGAACTAGTTACCTTATTTTCCCCTGATACTGTTATCGATCCTCTTCCTGAAACATAAAAAAAAATCTTTAAGCACTATATTAAGATGATAAAAAAAAAAATTATTTTAAGAAAAATTTATAGAATAAAATTAAGATTTTAAATTTGTGATTAGTTTAGTTTTGTATTCCAATCATTTTGGATCAGCATTAGAACGAATAACGGTTCGAAGTATTCTTCATGTGTTAACAGGAACTGGTTAACACATGATAGTAGTGATTAGAGAAGGAGCTAGGTAGGAAGGAACCGTGACTTTTAAGTAAAGATGCTGACCACATCAATCTTTATAACCGTTCCTTTATAGGTGAGTTTATTTTTACCGTATTTTTTTCTTTTATAAAACTAAATTGAGAAATAAATGACTAGGTGTTATCAAAATAATTGACTTCATAAATATGTCCTAGATTTTGTATTCTTTATCGGGTTTTATTTAAACCTTCCCTACCGCCAACTTCATAATTCGACTTTTTTCTCTTCTAAATTATAGTGTGATAAACAAGCGTCACTAATATCTTGTCTAGGAGCTGATGACAATGACAGATATAAACACAACTAGCCGTTAGTATTTATCACGACATCGTTTTTATAATGGACAAAGAAGTAAGCGTCGAAAAAATTACCAGCTTCCGAAGTCTTAACGATTTTATTATGTTAAAGGTGCATTATGAACAAGGGCGAAGTTAATTTTGATAATGTAAGCCAATCTCTCAAAAGTACGCTGTATTATAAAATATTTATAAAAATTAGAATTCATTTTATGGTATTCTGCAAACCTGAATTTTGATACCTTATATTTGGGATATATTTGTATATTGGTCGTCCTTTAGTTTTAGTAGATATTAGCCAATATCTCTTCCTGTCATCAGTTATTATGTAATTTTTGAATATGTAAAGGAGTCTCATAGAAATATTGTTTTAAACTCTTTACATTAGTAAATTAATCTCATTTGATTATTTTTGTTACATTGCCTTAGTCACTACAATGTCGTGTACCAAACTCCTAGTTGTTATATAGAACCAAGTGACACCAAAAAATAGCTTCTTTCTGACACACTAACACGCTTGAACTTGAACGAAATCCAAGGCCTGTTGAATATGAAAGCTGAGACAATTAGTGAATGAAAGTGACTTTGGGTGACATTTCTTACTGGCTTGGATGTCTCATTAGGAGATTTCAGTTGTTCTGTGAGTGTAGCTGTATTCTTTTTAGTTTGGATTACCAAGATTTACTAAAATAATGAGTCAAATTAATTACATAAAATTTTAGTTGTCTCCTAAACTTTGATAATAGTAATTAAATTAAAAGTAAATATATTATTTGTTTGCTAAACCTCCCTCGCCAATTTTATAAGTTCGTGTAAAAATCTGAATTGATCTAGAATTAGCAAAGTCTTAAGAATTTAATATCTAATAAAAATAATTTCGATTAAATATAAGGAAAACATTATTCTTGATCGAGAAAATTACGATAATTTTTTATCTTATTGTCTTTAGCACCCCAGGAAAACCTCAAATTGAGATTTCCGTATGAAATCACATGCAAAATTATTATTTATATGAATGATAGAAAGGAGATCTCTTATTTCCAAGCAGGCAACATACAAACAACGATACAAGATACAAGAGGATAAAAATAATATTTTAATCTCACGATGAAAAAAATGTTATAAAATTAGAATTTCACCACGTTTTATTTCAGCTCCTAGGGCCCATTCGATGAAAAGGAAAAATAAGCATAGATATTTTTTCGTAGTAGGATCGCAAAAATTTCGATCAAAATTTTCTAAAGGTTTGTACTTTTTTATAATTTCATCTAACTAATGGATATTCTATAGTATTTTTAAATATTTACTATGCAAGTATTTAAATATGCAATTAGATCGAAATTCATGCCTCAGAAATTTAATTTACCGAAGTAACAAGAGTAATAAATATTTTCAACGATTAAAAAAAAAAAAGAATATAAAAATAATGGAAAATTTTTGAAAAAATGGGAATGTATTGCAGAAACTAGGAAAGAAGTAAAATGTTGGACTTTGAAGATAATGACTGTTAACTTTATTTTACGTAATATTTATTCTATTTTATTTTACTACTGCTACTACCTCTTACCGACTCATGATCGTAGAAAAATCCTTTAGAAGTGGGACACCAGGTCCGCATGCATGCAAAGATGCGGTCAGTTACTCCAACTGACGGCGTAGACTTCATCGTAACGGCCAGTTGTGATTTAGTGAGCCGTAAGCCTAGGCCCACTTGCTTAACAGAACAATCTTAATAACTTGTTTAACGCTGGCTGAACGCAAAACAGCTCCTTTAGATATTATGAATCCTTAAAGCTAGTTTTGAATACGTCCATGGTCCCTTGTTAGTGTGGTTATAGAGAAAAGTATTGACAGAAGGGGGGGGGGGGTAAATGCACACTGTTATATTATATTGTATTATAGATAGCCATTGTAATTATACCAAGCGCCTCTTGAATCACTGAATAGGTATTCCGGCAGTTACGAATGTGTTTCATAAATACTGCTTTATTTTTACCTGAAAAGAAAATCGTATGAAGCAAAACGGAGCGTTTAGATAACTAACTTCCGAGTCTATAAGACGTTCCATTTGCTTTCTACATTCTTTGGTTTACTTGGTGAAGTTTCATTATAGATAAAATGTACACTGAGTTGTAATGTGTAAACCAGCTTCAAGATTAGTCAAACTTTTCACGACAGGGACACGGTAAAAATCAGTTTAATAATATAGCTATAGTTGATATTCCAGTTATCAGAAGACGCATGTTTAAGAAGATGCCAAGGTTCTATCAAATCAGTGGATTGTACCGCAGATTGGTGGTTTTTTCTTTTCCCCTAGCTTTACAATAAATCGTAAACAACATCGTAACAACATTCACTTATGGTAATTAAAGTTACGAATAAAATGATTGAATTAACACACACATTGCGTTGAGGAAGAAGTAGTTTCGTTTTTGGCAATAAGATGCCTCAAAATCACTTAGGCATCTCTTATAACCCTTTTTAAATATAACCCCATCACAGCTCGTTTAAAATGTCCACAGAACATTCTAGACAGATACTCACAAGGATTTAAGCAATCAAATGCTATCGCACTTTGGAAAATTGAAAATGGAGGTTCCAGAATTTACTTTAGTCATATTTTACTTCCTAAAATGGCAGCGCAGACTTATCGCGAAAATAGTTTGATGTTTATGGGTGATTAGTGCTTAAGTGAAGGCCAGTGTTGGATTTTCAACTCTTGGCCATGCAAGTCAATTGTTGAAAAAGTTAATTAAATTCTTCAAATAAATATAGTAAAAACCGATATTAATGTCAGGATGTCATATCAGAACTTTGCATCAAAAACAGTTTTGAACCACTTACATAAGACTGCATTCCAAAAGGAGCTCGATGCTTAGCTACTATATTAACAGTGAAAAATTTAATGGTCCGAGTTTCCATCTGTTCATCAATGTTGAAACGATGTGAAATCGATACATTTTTAAACGAATGATTTCTGTCTTAGATTGTTTTTATTTATTTTTTTTTAATCTATTTATTTTGGTTTTATTTATTTTATTGTATCCAGTTATCTTCGAAGTTACTGTTTAATCGATCACGGTGCCAGTGGAACAGCAGGGAAGCCGAAACAATTAGGTAAAGAAAGTGAGCAAGGAACCATGGCTTCGTTAATTGTTGTGCTCTGGTTAGGAACTTTTTATTTCGGTCCTACAATTAATTACTGGGTATGATTTATTATATTAAATTTCTGTGGGGCCACAAGAACGGGAATAACTTTCAAATATTTCCGTCATTGCTGTTAATGGCTACGTGACTTTACTAGATAATTAGATGTTTAATTAGAAAGTTTACTGGTGAAAGATTCATTAGCTTTTTCAAAATCGATTTGTTTTTTATTCTATTTGAAGCCGAATATTTATGAACCAAACCTTTCTGTACTGGGGTGGATATTGGTTGCCCTGAAGGAATGCTCAGGAGTACGTGTTGACTTTTTTTAGTCTAGCGATTGTATATTATTTTAAAATTCTTTTGTTTTGGTCAAATCATTTAACTCAAGGTTGCGTTTTAAACCCCCTCTTGTATTGCTTTTATACCTCTAGCACCACAATTTTCGTTGGTGACACTTACTTAAGACTAATCAAACCCTTCAGTAGCAATAATTATGTTTTAGAACTTATTTATTCTGCAAAATGGGTCTAAAAATCTATACTATTATGTAAAACGACTTTAGTTTGAAAATTGACCTATAGGTGGCGACCGCTATTCTACATGAAAGGTTAAAATGGTATGGTGTTATATAGAGCTTGCAATTGATAATAAAATTTGCTTAAATTTCATTAAATTGCTATAAAATATTTGAATATGCAGTGCGAAATATGGATCCCACCGAAATTTGTAAAGCAACCGGTATGTGGTTAGCACCTCTCCGCACAGTGGTAAAACTACTAAACCCATCATTACCAAAATTTAACTAAATCATTTTCATAGTTCTAGGAAGGTTTAGTAATAGTAAAATAAAAACGAGATTTATCACACTGTCACATACTTTTGTGGTTAGAAATCGAAATCCAACCAGATGAAATCATAAAAATTGGATGTCTAATTATGCTTTTCAAACACCTGATCATTACAATTTTTACCAGGTTAAATATTACTTTTATGCGTGAAATTATTGTTGAAAAAATGATACAATGTACAATTACTTCAATGAGTGAAAATACAATAACTTCAATACAAGATTTTTATTGATAAACAAAAAAAAACATCAGTTATTAGTTACACCTATCAAAGTTCTTTACTTATGAGGGCGTGCGAAGCCGCGACTGAGGATGCAATGGGAAATAAAATAAATTCTTTAACATCGATAAAATTTTACTTTTTCTCTACCTTATTTAACGTCTACTGTGTCTATATTTTATGTGTCTGATATATTATGCATATCTGTCAAGATCTCAGACCACGTAGTAGCTATAACACAATTGGAATTAATATTCACAATGGAAAAGATTAGATTTTATTAGATGGTACAATCATCTTCCTTATCTTCTTGATTTGTCTCTAAAACTATGTTTAAGTCTGTCCAGGCTTAAACATAGTTTTATAGATACATATAAATGGAATTTTGAGACTCAGCAAAATGTGTTAATGTAAACAAAATTCAAACGCTTTAAAAAATTTCTAACGCACCATGGTTAGTTTCAAATAAAGCATTAACCGGCGCAAACATTCCTTACGTTAAAACTTATGTATAACAACCTTACTATTCCTCCTAAAATTATCTAAATCTACTAGTTCAGTTTCATCCTACTTTCTTGTTACCTATAAGAAAATTAAAAAAAGACAATGGTCTAAGGATCCCCATTTACTCATTTTTTGAATCTTGATCATGAAAGGAATAAAGTAAAATAATGTTTCATTGGCGCAATATCTCTCTGTTGTCCCGGCCATAACGTTTAGACAATGGGCCTGCCAAGCATACTTTCCACGCATTATTGTATACACATGATAGCACACAGTCCTTGAAGCAAACAAGTTGACATACTGCACGCAAGTTGAAAACGGCTAATTTAACTGACAGATGTTCAATGTCCGTTTATGATGATCAATGTTCCGTTCATGATTTAGCTAATAGCATGATTCGAACATACTAATTGAAAAAATGAGACAGATGAAACTGCTTTTCTGGACTTGGGAAAGCAAAGGAAATTATCCTGAATATATTCGAGGGTTTTATTTGCAATTAATCCTTTTTTTTTTGGATGACATTTTCAATTAAAATTGTTTACTTGAAATAAAAATAAAAACATCTACAATCTTATAAAAAAGAATAATTTGCCCACTACACCTTCCCACTTTCCCACTTTAATAACTAATATTTAAATATAAACCGAATTAAAAATAATAGTTAAAAAATACTACAAGAATGGACTATGGTATATAATATTGTAAAAAAAAAAGAAAATAACTATTCCAATTCAGAGTTTTAGTTTTCTCATTGCTTACATGCCCATATAAGATATAAGATGTATTATGATGCTGTAAAAAAAATATTTTTAATTTCTTTAATATAATTTTTTCTATCCCTTTACTAAGCAACTCGTTGACCCTATGCGTTGTTGACTAACCTATTGCATACAAACCGTTACCAAACCATTGATGGAGATAATAAGCAATCTGCCAAGAGGAAACGAACAGTGTGTACACGGTTTACGTAAACGTCCGTCATGTTAAGCCTACCTCTCCTTCTTCTCCAGGTCACAACTATCGACTCTGGAGAACAATTAGCCTAGCTGGAAAGCGTATCAGGCCTCCCAAAAGCGAAACTTTGAGCACATTCGGTTGAACAATGGGTTATTGGCCTCGGTTCTGACTTACAATCTAGAAATTCTCTACTTCCTAGTTTTATACATTGAAACATTATTCAATGATCGTGTTTTAGAAAAAAAAAATCCGCAATATTCTTTAATCATGAGTCCCCAAAGTTTATAACAATATGTATAATTGCTGTTTCATCTAATGATAACTTAATTTTTATTTTTTGCTCATTCTATAATGTTTTGGGTTATCCCTATTTTTATAGGAATCCCATTTTATTCAGGTCATAATTCAACCTGTTATTTAACTTTCGCAATTATGTTTTATTATCCTATCTAGAATCTGTTTTGTTATGATATTGAAGTTGACGATTTCAAAACAAAATTAATTTTATTGTAAAATTGTTTTCTAAGATGACTTTTGCGAAATCTATTTAGTTTTAGTAAATATACTCAGCAATAGTTTACTATTCTTGGTTAAATCATTCGATTAACGTTTGATAAGAGAAAGACTTGTAGCCCGCACACTAAAAAAAAACGCCGAATCTTAAACCAAAGACTCAAACTACTTCATCCTTTACTCTTATTTACTAAAACCCGTTCGGACTGAGGCATCTCAAATGTTTGGTAAGACTAAACAGACACACATACAGAGACAATAAAAAAACTCTTAGACTTATCACACAAGGATCTTGGTTGCCGACACAACATTACATACTGACTCACGTGTATCAACAGTTACCGAATACATGCCGACTCACTACTAACGTTTCCATCATAATTTACAAGTACACAGAAATTAACTAATAGAGCCAATGGCGATCACCTATAGGTCTGAAAATACAAAAATGAGACTGAAAAGAAGTAGGATGATTGATCTACTTTCCTAACTTTTCTTGAGTGAATGAATGTCTAAGAAGAATTAGCGCTATGTATCTTTTTTCCTTATGTCGCTCATGTCATTTTGTGAAGTTTTTTTTTTTATCAAGCCAGACACTCCGCTTATTGTCGATGTATATGTTGACAGGTATGAATTAATGAATAAATTTAAAAAAAAAATTAGGATATTGCAGTAAGTCACATGTAATTTAGAAAACCACGCATTACCATATAAATGACATACCTAGACGAATAGGACATTTAGAATTATCTACATTCAATTTCTTGTTGCTGTGCAGTGTTTTAAAGGATCAACAGTTGCTGATTACTTATTAGGTAGCCTGAAATGAATTAGTCCTTTGTGTGGTATAGAGCCACGTGCTTATAATACTTCTCTACTGGAAGAGTTCTTTTGTTGGCTGGAAGTCAGTGGGAGTCCAGAACAATGCAGCGGCAGTAATCTCTGACTGGAATAATTACTAGCCGATGGAGTACCGTTGGAAGGTCTGTCTTCAGGAATTTCTTCTTGCTTTTAGTTTCTTTACAACTTTGATCTGAGAAAGAATTTTCATAATGAATTTGTATAATCAAGTATATATTGATCGATATAAATTGGAAGCAATGTCAAGCCCGTCAAAGATATCTAGGTTTTTAATTTGTCATCTATGACAGTATTTGATTTAATGTATTTACTCATTAGCTTTATGTTTAATTCATATTGTTTGAAATAGAACCTTGTTGAATATGTAAAAGAAAAAATAAAACTATACCTCTGTTACCTTTATAGGGTACCAGTAATTAAATAAGGATGCGAAAAAAGAAGATTTGCTCGAAATCTCGCTCCATAGCCAGTTAAGGGGTTTCCCCCAATTAAGTGACAAATCTATAAAGTAGCACACCCACTTTTTTGGGGCTGGGTGGGCCTCAGTAGGATCTCCTACCACAAAGTAAAGCCACAGCTGAATAACCGAATCTAAATTTTCTTCAGCCTAATAAGATAGTTGGGTGTCTTGAGCTTTACTTACTAAGCTACCGCACCTCTTTGCTGAAGTTTTTAAGGTGCTCATTACGAAACTTCGATCACAAGAAAGTTATGAAAAAGAAAGTTTTATGAAAACTGGTCTCCTTGAGCCTGTGGACTAAAGAAAGAATAACATGGAACATGCTTTAGGGATTGCACCCTTGACTATCAATGCTCATATGTTTTATATTTCCGTTTACCTGTATGGTTTTATATTATAACCATTAATGATTATTCGTAATAAACAAAGTTGAGGAAAAACCGGGGTTTAATGTTTTTCATTCAAACCAGTATAGCTCCTAAACAGGAAGCCCCAGCTACATGTGTTATATAACAAAAATATTTTCTATTTATTTGCTGATAAGTTAACTTTAGGCCAATTTTCAATCCTAGTGGCACCAACAGAGCTAGTACATGTTAAAAAAGCTTCTACACCTAGAGGTCACATATAGAGGTTACAAACGTAACTTATTTCATTCAAACCAATACAGCTCCTAAACGGTAGGTTCTAGCGACAAATGATATATAACAAAAAATATTTTCCATTTAATTTTTGATACCTTGAGGATGTTATCAAATTTTTGATCCGATGAATACTAACTGAGCTAGAGTGTGTCAAAAAAGTTTTGTTTCGTATTAGAATAACTACGACTTTAATATTTTTATAGAACTCCAGCAAAATATCCATGTAAAAAACAAAAAAAACTATTAATGAAAAGAACTAAGAAATGATGCTGCACTGCTTTTATAGTAACAATAACATATAATTTGTATGTATGTTCCAAAATACGCTCATTGAAGCGTAGGAACTGTTCAGATGTAACCGTCTGCCGTATTATTTCATTACGAAACCTGAATTTTACGGTGTTGGAGGAACAGTTGTTCAAAGCGCTTCGGCAGTAAACTATTACGGAAGAGTTCCGCCTCGCCATGAACGCCACATAATATGGCTATCCTGTGATTGGCTATGGCGCAATCCTCTGCGATGATTAGCCATGTTGACGAAAACGGATTCCCTCATCCCGCAAGATTATAGGACGTTGTAATCATAATTTCTCAAAACGTGTGGCTTAGTGGTAGCACGTAAAGAGTGTGATGGTTTATCTACGTAACGGATGGTTACATTTTAGTATTGCTGATGTAGGTCGGTATTCATTTGTATTTACTTATAATTTGATTCTAGTATTTGAATGATGTAATGCTGTGCAGATACGCGTATTAACCGTTGCACGAAGAGAGCATCTCCGACTGATTTCTGGGTGGAGTAAGAGACAAAATTTTACACTTTCTACTAATAAACACCTTGACATAAACACAGTTGGAGATAAAATCTTGGACACGAAGAGTTTTCCATGATCCCTCCAAGTGCGATGGCCTTGTTGAGGAGTCTGTTCACACCCTTGGGAGAGTCAGCACGAATTGTCCAAAGGATCACGCGATTCTTCTGAAAACTGTGGTGTAAATATAACTATAGTTGATATTGCTTTATAAATGAGTGGAACAGTTAAAAAAATATTTATTAATTTCATATTGTTGTGGTTTATTGGGATGTGAAACTAATGATGATGTAGGTAGTTGGGGTTTGCAGTCAAGAAACACAATTAAAAATATTAATTTACTGTGCCGACGTTTCGGCCAACAACGTAAACATTGTTCAGGGCTAGAAGAAAAAAAGCAAAGAAGAAAATTGATGTGAAAAAGTGTTTAAAAAGAAAAAATAAAATTAATAAATTAAATAATTTGTTTTTAAAAAGATTAAAAAGAATATTATGACAATTGATGAATTGATAAGGTCGATTAACAAACGCATACTACTATATCAGTCAGGCAGTACATTGCAATAAAGAAATATATTTAAATTATATTTAGTAATATATATATATATATATATATATATATATATATATATATATATAGTAAATATATAAGAAATATATTTAAAAAGAAATATAATTAAGATTGAGACGTACATAATATTAGAAATTCAAAAAGTACATAGAGAAAAGGAATTTAAAAAGGGAGCATTGTTTTAATTGTTTCCTTGGTTCCACACCCAAACTATCTACATCCTCGGTATTAATTTAAGACTGGTATTAATTAAAATGGTATTAATGGTATCGGTATTAATATTTATCTCATCTGTCGTTAAATTAAATTATGTTGTACGTAGTTTTTACTTGTATTTCTTGGACTTCACTAGGCCATATGCCATTTATTATGTAAAAACAATTAATTTCTTTATGTTTATTAGATAATATAGGGCTAAGCTTCTGTTATAAAAAAAACCGATGATTCTTTTTGATTATATTTGGGTCATAAAGTGCAATGTTTAAGCATTTTTCTAGTAAACTATTTTTTTTTTTATTTTATTTTTTTTTTTTTTTTTTTTTTTTTTTTTTTTTTTTTTTTTTTTTTTTTTTTTTTTTTTTTTTTACATCTGCTTCGTAAAGAAAGTGGAGGCACGGTGGTTAATTCAAACTTCTTAAGCTAAAACTAAAACTAACAAGGGGAGGACACACTCAGTCTCTCACGGATCTTGTTGGCAATTTTTTTGGAGGTTCCTGGTCAAAAAATATTAGACACGTATTTCTACGTAAGTGAAGTATATTCAATATATTTTTTTCACAAGAACCGATATCGGATTCGAATTCAGCATTCAAGAGAACCCTTAAATACGAAATTTCATCCAAATAGAAAAATAAAAGTTTGTAAGCTTCAAAGTTTGTCTGACCAAATTGTTTAAATTGATAAAAACATGAATTACGCTTAGACGGTTTAACGTATCAACTTTATTTTTTTACACAAAATATAGGGTTGTAATACGCTTGAAATGTATTTGGTTTCATCATCCTATCTGGTTTCAAACTCAAGTTAAAAATCAAAATGTTTTTCGGATTTTCCAATTTTTTTAATAGGTTTTTGTTCATCGAATTTTACATTTATATACATCAAAAGAAAGCTGAGACCCTCCTCTTTCCAGCGATACCAACTAGTGAATTGCATGACAAAGTAATGACGATTTAAAGGTATGTAACCAATAATCGGTTTTAAAATTTCATTTTCCTGGAAGAGGGTGAAAAAAAATGATATTTTTTGATTTTGTTGAATAACCGTTTTTTAATGTTTTTGAGGGTGCTGAATTAGAATCTGACCTCAATTTTGTGTGAAAAAATCTATAGAGGTAGTTTGCTTGAAAAACTAATCATTTTTTTTAGAATTTAATTAACCTAAACCAAAATCTATGGAGCGACTGTATTTTTCCTTTAATTCGCAATCAAAACTGAAAATCTTGGTGCAAGAATCATGTCGATATCATTTTTTAAACTCGAGATAAAAAATAAATTAGTTTAATGATATTTTATTTTTTTTCTCGGCTTCTAGGGCCCATTGGTCGGAACGGCAAAATACGTGTCTAAAATTTTTTGACCAGGAACCTCCAAAAAAATTGCCAACAAGATCCGTGAGAGACTGAGTGTGTCCTCCCCTTGTAAGTCAGCCAGAAGGCACACTTCACTTGAGGCGTCGATTTTTAAAATGGGATAAATGCAAATCGTAAAACCTTTGAGGAGATACAAAACGCGATGTAACTAAGATGCCTTCAATAGTTAAAAAAATACTTTGCAGACTGTAATACAAATAATATCCTTGTCATCTGTAAGCTCCCACGAATTCCCAAAATGATATATAGATTTTACAGTGTAAAAATTTTATCTTCAAAGGGATAACTTGGACCCCTGGATTTATTGATGTAATTTTTTATGTCAAGTCCAAACTTTTCAAGTTTTTCTTTTTCACAGCTTCTTGTGTCTATGCTTTAGCACCTTTCCCTTTATGTAAATGGTAGAATTTTCATTTTTTTTTTAAATAAATCTTTTTGCTTTTATAAATTGTAAATACTCCTGGCCATGAGGTTTCAATACATTAAATTATAATGATATTTATTAAGTTTTGATATGAAGCAATTTCATCAAACGATATATAAAAAAAAATGTTTTTAGAAAATTAAGATAATTTTTGTTCTCCACAAAATAGATATAAAATGGAAATCGACTTCTTTAACTATCTTCCACTTTCTGTCAACTATTTTAGCTAAACATTTATTCACTTTTCAAACCAACAATAAATAGTTGGTCGGGTAGAAGAAGTCGAAATATGTTCAGCCGTCAAAAATACTTATTTCATGTTTAATATTCGATTATGCTTTTATCTCCCTATATTATCCCTTCTATAAGGATAAATATTGGGTCGTTTCATAGGGAATATCCCTCCCTACAAAGAGGAGTAGTGTTTTAATAAAACAGCTTTTTGAAATTAAAACATTTTTATTCAAAGTATTTACCCCTATGTTCTCCATATTTTCCTCTACGTTTTATCAACATTGCAAATATAGAAATAAAAAGTCAGGGTGTTGTGAAGAAATAAATTCAGGAAATAGGTACTTGATCTGAGAATCATTTTACTTTAAGGAATTCGTCCAAATTTATGAATAGATTTGTTGGAGATATGTCAGGTGAATAAGCTGGGTATGGAAGGAATTCTTAACACATTTCGTTTAGTTTCTTTATTGTTTGTCGTGAAACATGAGGTCTGAAGTCGTCCTTAAAGAATATAGATCCGATCCTATTAACCAATGCAGGCTGTTTTTTTCAGTTTTTGGTGCATTATTATTGCTGGGGTACGATGTGGATGTTATGATTTCATTTCTGGAGAAATGAATTATTCTTGCCATTGACCACCACTATACAATAGCATACTAAACAATGTGCGATCAATTAGAGTCACTGTAAATATTATAAAAAAAGATAAGATTAATAATGGTTCATTACAATCTGTAAACTATAGCGTAGTAAATAACAGATGTCCACTAATTTCCCTTGAATTTCTGAAATAAAAATAACAGACATTTCTTATGAAAGGACCTAATGCAACTGAAACCGTCTTGTTAAAGAAAAACAGTTTCTAGCAAAGATTTTGAGGTGCCTTGTCTTCACTCTTTGAAGATTATCATGAGCAATGATATACATTTTCCAGAACATGATCTACGTTTTCTTCCTTGCAGTTTTATTTCCTGAAGGGTGACAAGGATATTTTTTTGAACATTTTCCCGGCTAGTTGGCAGTTTTTGCTGAAATCAGCCGAAGCATTGAGAGTGCACTTCTGTTACGTTGCAGGTCCTGGGAAAGGATGATTACTCATGCATAGAATCAGTCTAGTTATCCACTTTCAGGAACGGTTTAATGCTTACCAGTGAAAACTGTAACTCTAACTAAAGTGAAAATAACGGTTGTTATTTAACGTACTAAGGCAAGGGATTTAAGAAAATCAAATCATACAAAATGTGATAAAATGCAAACGATTTATCTTTTATATTGCTCATAATCTCTGTATGTTTTTTTTGTTGTTTTTTTTTAACAGAACTGTTGTTAGTTTGTTGTTGGCAACTCTGTTACAACCCTATTTCGTTCTATCATCATTTAGTTGCTAGCTATTGAAAATCCAGCTGCAAGATATTCTTTAAAGGTGCTTAAAGAAAAGCTGTAAACTATTTAAACGTTCTGGCCTTTTCCTTTTCCTTGCATCTCTGACACCTCCTGCTGCGGCGTTCATAAGAAATAGAAAACTGTTTTTTTTTATTTCGTTTAACTTCACTTTATGCTGCTATGGCTAATCGGACGATGCTACGGTGGGAGTCCTAAATTTTGCCTATCCAGGTATAATTAGGATAGGGATCTTTAACGAGTACCTGACATCGCACAGGCTCGGGACCCCCATTTTACGTCCCTTCCGAAGGACGGCATAGCAAGGATTTTTTACTCCCTTTAGAAAATCCTAAGGTCATCTGCCGGGCTGCGAACCCGCGATCTTGTGTTTAGTAGGTTGCTATGCCAACCACTACACCACAGGTGACCCCAATAGAAAAATGTTTACTTTCCTTTTAATACAACTTTTTTTAAATTCTATTCATTTAGCCTCGCTGTGACTGCAAAAATGTACAGCGATGATTAGCCTTACATATTTCGTTGTTCTTAGATATGTTCGGATGTCCAAGTTCCAGAAATTTCATTTTCATTCATGAAGGTTTTGGACATCTGAGATTATTTTTATTTTTAGAATATAGTTAGTGGTACATTGAAATGAAGTTTAGTTAGAGAAAACAATACTCTAAATTTCAATGAAATGAAATGAATAACAAAATTTATTCTAGGAAATATTGTCCCTTAACAATAACAATAATTCATTACTACTTGTACAATCGTCTGACCGTATGAATTACAAATCAACTCATCAGTAATAACAAAATAAATTATAAAAACAAAAATCATTTAATAGTGAAAAAAATACAGATATGCATACAGATATACACATTATTTACATATTTGCGGAAGACAGATCAAGGTGGAAAAAACAGTAGTGTTTAATGAAAGTAACTGGGATGTGTAAAAAGGGGAGCATAAATTATTAAAAAAATTTCTACGGGTGTGGTATACAGGCTGGAAGATAGTATTATATTGGAGAGGTTGGTGGAGGAACGCAGAGGAAGTAGGTTGTATACATAAGACATTTTTTTTTTTCTTTAGTGCTTATTTATGAGAACAGAAACTTTTTATGTCGAAATGTCATAAAAAAACCACTCCTATTTCACATGTAGTTAAAACTTCGTATACTACCCTATTCTAGTTAACATTACCCTACCTCGTCACCCCTAGATAATACCGGTAAGAAACGCAATTAATGTTAATTATTTTATTTTTGCTTAATTACTGCAATTTCGTAAGGCTTGGAAACCTCTATGAACTTTCTAATACTTCTGATATTTTTGAAGGTACCCATAATAGTGATAATATGATCAGGGGTTTGACTAGGAATTTTCATCTGTTCTCTTTAGTACTTACTTACATATAACATAGATATATAGATTGTTTGTGGTGTTTGTTTTACAAAAAATATGTAAATCGTGCAATTTAGTGAAATATGAGAGTGAGGAGAATTTAGAAGGCTCCACAATATTGAATAGCGGGGTATTTATCCAGAGGGACGTGTGAGGTAATAACAGCCTTACGGTTAAAATAGACATTTAAAGTCGTTGAATTTAATAATAACTGGATTTAAAATAAAAGTAATCAAATCTTTGGTTAAACTTCCGAGGTCTACATGAAGACGTTGACAGAAAAATTGTCGATTTTTTGTATTTGAATTTTGAGTTAGATGGAGGTATTTAGCCCGAGTTTGGTGATGTCAGCATCGATCTCTTAGGTTCAAATTTTTTATTTATTTATTTATTGTTAATATCAAGTAAAAAGGTGATACGGATGGTTAGTAATTTCTGTCATACCTGAAGCGTTATTATTGTTAACTACACATTCCATGGAATTATAAAGATAAATGTTAAATTTTTTTATTTATTTTTATTATAAATATTTTATTGAGAAACTTTTATGGATCCAAGCACACAATATATACAATGAGAATATTTGAAAAATATAATTAATGGCTGAACGAAAAATCAAACGACAAAAATGAGATATATTTACGTTTATTTTTTTAATGATTTTTTGTTACGTACTGGATAATATGAAGATATGTGTTTAAACGGAACCAATCTATAACATTTCTTAAATCGCTTTGATATCCGCATTTTAGTTACACAGCTGTGCCCAGTTACATGATATTATACGGCCGAAATGTTTAAATTAGTGGTAAAAAAAATTTAAATATAAAACGATTACGATATTAGAGAGAAAGTATTACCGAATGTGTCAAGACTGATCGATCCTGTGACTAACCTGTCTAAAAATTGTATTAACTCATCCGCAGATTTGACAAGCTTCTCTCTGTAATCGTCTTTTCTTTTAAACGAATTGTTACTATATTTTTTTTTTAAAGCAAAAACTCCATATCTAAAAATGTTTAAGGGTCTTTTCTTCAGTTCATTACTTCCTGCTGAATTACTGTTGTTACAGTAACATACTGTTTTTCAAGATGATGGATGATGTCTCTCACGCACAAAATTTATGTTTTCCTTCAACGCAATGAAGAGGTTAGAGAGATTTTTATTTGTATCCCCTGAGTTTTATTTTATCTGCGATTAATATAAAAGAAAATAAATTCTCTGTCCGGAGTTGTTCCGTGGTAGCTTCTCCACTAATGTTCTGAGCGGCTGTGACATAACAAATGTTTACACTATTGGCGAGAACAGCGTTAGGATTATTTTGTACACGGCTTGCCCTCACAGAATTGGGGGGGGGGGGACAAGCTCGGTTCGGGATTTCGGGATATTTGTATATATTGTACAGGTATACTGTCGGTCAAAAGTTTGGTGTCACCCTGAGCCGAAATATTGAAATTTAAAAGATTAATATATCCCCCTCCCTCTTTATCTCTCGGTATATATGTTTTTTTTTCTTTTTTTTACAAGAAAAAACACTTTCTTTCTTTTTAAAGTTTTTTCTCACAAACACATAGACTTCTAGATATTACATTTTGGAAAAAAGGGACTTATTTGATAAAAATGTAATGAAATTTGAAATGGCTCTACAAAAATCCTGTTACCTTCATTTAACGCCTCTGGGAGCTTTTCTTTTTTTTTTTGCTTTTTAACTCGAATTTCAAATATTTCTTTGTGAATTTCAAATCGAAAACCAAACGAAATTGTTGGTATAAATATGAAAATAACAGTTTGTTATAAATTATGTATTTAAACCTTATTTATTAATTTTTGCCTTATAAACTGATGAATTTGAAGGTCTTGGACTGAGCTTTTTATTTGTCTACAGTTATTGATCAATCACTGATTATCAAACTTATAAATGTACTTATCGTTTCAGGTTGGTCTCATACTTTTGACCGACAATGTATATAGTGTTACTGTGGTTTTTATTTATTTTCTCTTTATTATTTATTTATATTGTTTCTAATTAATTATTTACAAGTATAGTAAGAGTTTTTTTTTTCCTATGACCGTTGTACAATATTGTCTAACTGGATTCGTTGTCATCGATATTACTACTTGCCCTTTATAGACGCAGCTTGTATTAATTATTCAATAAAACAATTTTTAAATAACAAAAATAATTTTAACCCTTGTACTTTATTACGATTTTCAGTACTTTACTTAGCTGCCAAACCCTCAGATTTTTTTATACTAATTATTTTTCTTACCTCATAAATTTATGAATAAGCATATTATGATGAATTACGATATCTGCTGTCAAATACCACAAAAATCGCGGAATGTATCTACTAAAATAAAGCATCGGACTTTATTACTTATTTTTAAAGTAAGTTACTTGTAGCACTAAGCTGTATCGATCGAGGACTGGCTAAGTTGGTTTAGAGAGTTTCCATTGGCGAAGGCGGTCTCATTAAGTCCTCTGGTTCCGCCTAGTTCAGGAGATAATTGCTCCTTCAATCGCCAAATCGGGGCTTTACACTTCCGCAATTAGAGCATTACCAGCCCTCTATAGTAACTTTAATTGCCTTCATAAACTTAATTGTGTATACAATTTTATGCACAATTTAATTTCTTAGCTGTACAGTAACTTTTACTATCATTTTAATTTATTATGTCCGTTACTTGTAGTTTGAGACAATTCTGCACTATTAATATTATTGCTATAACAATACTTTGATGTTGTACGGTTGTAATTTAGAATTTTTGATATCCAAATATGTGGAGGTTGAAAATGAAGAAAGTTAAAAAAAAATAAATAAATAAAAATAATGGCATTAAAGTTTTGAGAATAAAACTAAAAAATTTATGATTATAAATATAATTTTATTATTTATAATGAATATAATAAATGTCATACTCTTTATTTAAACCGGAATGAGTCCATTCATAAGAATTATACTATTGACAAAAAAATCTTTTTTTGGAACCTTATAAAAAATACAGATAAAAGCGCTATAAATAAATACCGAATAAATAAAAAAAAACAAACTAAATAATAGCGCAATAAATAACTAAATGAAATCCCAAAAGTCGCTGAAGTTTACTGGTTTCAGGTCTGCCAGGATCCGACGATTTTCGATGGCCGATGGATATCTCTGGCCACTCTCCTTCCCAAATTAGTTTTAGTCCTTAAGGTTACTATTTTGAAATATTTCAGGATTTAACGATTTTAAACGGTCGCAGAATAGTCCGTTATTATTTTCCTTTTCACTGCCATTGTTGTCCTCTGGATTTACATATCTCCTTTTGGTCATTGTCTAACATATTAGTCGGGAGGTCCCTCAATCGTATCAATCCTTTCTTGTCTGTGTAAAAAATATAGAACTAAAATAAAATAAAATAATTTATTCTATTTTCTATTCATTTGGGGCTACAACACGATGTTGAATCCTGACCTCCTTTACCAAAAGCAAATAAAATAATGTGAAATAATAAAAAAATAAACTGTTATTTAATTAGAAAAGAAATTTTATGGAAATATATAAGCACCTACTTACAGGTTGTATTTTTTGAGGAACAGGATAGGTAGGAGATTGAGCGGAAAAGAATATTATGGAAACGAGTTTATGATTTTGAATGAGGAGGAGTTTGGTTGAAAAGTTCATGTTTGAGAAAAACTTCAAACATGAAGAAATTTCTAGAAAAAAAAAAAAAAAAAAAAAATAATAATAATTTTGAATGAAGTTGATCACTGACGTATGATTGAAATTGAGTGTGAATTAACTTAGGGGGAAAAAAAAAAAATTGCATCGGTTGAAAGCGTTATGTAGCCATTTCAACATTCCAAAAATCGAAAGACCGAAGCATTCCATGAATTCCTTAAGATCCATCTTAAAAAACCTATTGTGGTTTTAGTTTTGCCTCGAGATCTCCATGTTCGTCTCCGTTCCAATTTAATAATAGTTTGGGAGGGGCGATAAAGTAAATAAGGGACCATTCGAGTTTTCAATGTAATTTGGAAGAAGTACTAAAGGGAGATATCAGATAAATGATTTTTCAAGGGAAGGATTTTATTAAAATTAATGTCCCATTGGTTTTGATTTTCGTCGGATTCCTTGTTTTTTAAATGGTAAAGTCCTTACTCTCACTAGGCCTGTATAGACGTACGGAGTGTTTATTAGATTGTTATTTAGAAACGAAAATCTGAGTTATGGTTATAAGAAGGTAGGACTTTTAAGAAGGAACCAGTTTATTAAAAACCTTTCTAGCATCATTCAGCTAAGCGCTTAACTATGCATCAGCACTTTTTGGATTTTCTGTCGGATTGATATGTGGCTAAAACTTGCATTCTTTGAATAGAGTTCACATTACTTTTTCACGGATTTACGACTTCTACAGCTACTCCGTTTTCGAGTACTTGGGGTTTTTCTTTTCTAGGATTCTTCTAGTCTAGAATTTGCAGCAGTCGTTTGTTTCTCTTGAGGTTGTATCCTTCATTAAACTTCTGTGACCTTAGCCGCGCGATGGGAGGATCAAGGTCACCTTCCCCTTCGGCGCCACTTTTCTCACGGGTCGCTTCCGCTGAGATGCTCTCTTTCTTTTTTTCTTTTTTTTTTTTTTTTTTTTCAGTAATGCTCTAAAGTAACGTGCCTTTTTTAATGAATATAATTTTGGACATTTTTATCCTGATATCATCAGCTGAGAAAACACAGCAGGAAAAAAAACACGATTGGCATGCTATTTTTTACGGCATAGTGGCTTCTAATTTATAAAATAAATCCTTTGATCAGGGAAGAAAATATCAGTTTTATAAATAGGTAATTTATCTTGAACGTCTTCTATCAGAGTACAGCTAGTTGTAATATTAAACATTAATAAAAACATATCTAGTAATCATAAATTCTCAAAATGTGGATTAAAATGTTAATTTGTATTTTCCTCTGTACAAATGAATTGTAATTAGTTGGGTTGTAATGTATATAGTTGCAAAGCGTGTTGGTAATCAATTCATTTTATCAATATTAATATATTATTATAAATTATTATATATAATAATTAGTGGTTAAGATATAGGAATATATATTTATTTTTATTAAATCAATTGAAAATTGTAAATTTATAATTATTTAAAAATTTAATTCTTTATCTTTAAAAGCAAAAATTGTTAATGCTTGTTATTTCTCCGTTACTCTCGAGAATTTTAAAAATTAATATATATAAGACTATTATACTGCCAACAGTTATCTACGGATGTGAAACATGGCCGCTTTTGTTAAGGGAGGAAAAACGCCTTAAAGCTTGAAAAAAAAAAAAAAAAGTACTGCGTAGAATATTTTGCCCAAAAAAAGATAAAGAAACCGGAGAATTTAGAATACTTCACAATGCAGAACTACGCGAGTTATATCTGGTATATATGGTTCAGGTAATATCAGCGCGACGGTTATCAGAGCTGTAAAGTCGTTGCTTTTAGTAATGATCGAATTCCGAGAAAAGTGACCAGTTTTGAGCCGTCGGGTAAAAGACCGAGGGGTAAACCAAGACGTAGATGAGAGGATTGCGTCAAGGCTGACCTGGGAGATTTGGGTTTTGGGGGAGTGGGTTGGAAGGAGGTGTGTGGTCAAACGTGTGGTGTTGTCAGCATCCTTTATTTATCCTAAGTCTTTATTTATTTATCTTTTAGCGCCTGGTTGTAATATATATATCAGGTTGAATATTTTTCTATAATATTTTTTTAGTAAATAAAGGACATTGCTCAATCTGTTCTATGTCTAGGAGGCAGTTACACTTTTCAGCGTTTGTTCCTTTGTATTAAATATTCATGGGTCATTTTTGCATGACCTATTCTTTACCAGGTCAAAGCTTTTTCTTCTCTTCGAGAGTTGCGAGTTGAGGTACCCCAGGGCTCCGCGGTATTTTATATTTTATTAAGCTTGTTAGGAAGACTTCTAATCCCACATTTTCTGCCACTCGTATTTATTTTTTTGCTTTGAAAGTAGGGTTTATTTCTGCTATATTGACTACAGCACTCCTTCTGGCAGGTAGTACTAGAGCTTCTCTAGCTGCTATATCCATATATGTATATTTTTGCAATACATATTTTTTTAGTATTTTTAACGCCTTGAGAGAATCTATGATAATTGTTATGTTGTCTGTAGTTGTATTTATAGATAATTGCAGAGTTTCATTTAATTCGCGGTGTATACACTACATAAAGGAGATAGCTTTTACTCACTAATGACCTCATATTCTGTTGAGGTATCTGACTTGGATCCCCCCCCAAAAAAAAAAAAAAAAATATTATATTATTGGGTACACTGTTTAATTTTTCTTGAAAACTTTTTTTTTATACTCAGTTGTTTGATTGGATTATTTGTTATATTTTGAGCTTTCTGAAGAATGAACTGTAGTTACCCAGGCACAGTACTCAGCTTTAGATGATGCTTTATTTATAGTATGTTTTTTAGAACATATTCTCATATTTTTCTTTCCTTTTTGTGAGACACTTAATTTTCTTTTTCCGTTTCTAAATTTAAACAATCAATATAAAATGAAAACACCATCGAGGTTATCAGATCGTGAAGCTAATGACCTCTTTTCGAACGAAAGCCCGCATATAGCAACTCCTCTGTCATGAAGAACAGTTATAAAACTTGTTCCAGAAAAAACATAGCTCGCTGTCATTTAAATATAAGCAAGGAAACCAATACATTCTGGTTCATTAAAAAATATTTATTATTCTAGATGTAACTATTAAACTTTGTCCCAGACGTTTTATAGACAATTTAGTATTTATGTTTTATGCACTATGGATTTATTTATTCATATAAGTAAATAAAATTAATAATTATTTGCTTACTCACTATGTATCAGAAATGAGTCGATGGTGTTTAAGATACTGACTGTTCTCACAACAGTGTTGATTTGGTTCAACTGTTATCGGTTTTGTGGTTTTTTAATTTATCGTTGTTCACTTGTTTGCTTTCCAAGAACCGCATTCCGGTCTTATTATATTAACCGAAATTATTTGACATGAGATTCCTAAATAGAAATTTGATTGAGAATTTTTTTTTTTTAACTTAATTAAATTTTTCGCTAGGACCTACCGGTTATGAACTATACTAGTTTGAATGAACACAGTCACGTTTGAAACTGATATTTCCCCTCGAATTTGTTTATTTAAGATAATCATTGTTTTTTAATTTAATTATTAATTATAATTTAATCATTTTAATTGCAAAATGTAATTTGGGAAAAGCAGTAGATTACAGATTGACATGATCTATTGTTTTTCGCAGTCTGGGTGAAATTGAGTATTTTTTTTTTTTTTTGTTAGATATTTAATGAATTTTACAACCGTATACAAAATAAAATAAAATACATCTGACATTTCCAATGCTTGCACAGCAACCACATATTGGTAGCACTTCAATAAGAGTTCTATATCAGAAGGTCTCGAGACCATCTAATGTCATCAGGTTATCTGGAGTAGAATGGGAATCAAGTTTAGATAGTAGGGACTTAGTATGGTTATGGAATTTACTATGAAGGGATAGATATATGGTTTGAGTTAAATCAGCAATACTTGGTACATAAAGATCTTTGTGGATAAGTTTGTTTGTGACAAACTAAGGAGCATTCAGAATTTTTCGAAGGATTATGGATTGGATATAAGATGAATTGGATGGATTAGTGGAGCCCCATACCTCAACTCCGTATTAAGTCTAATTTCTGACATGTAAATGAGTCTATTTTATTTAATCGGAAGGTTTGAATGTTAGCCTAGTAAATGTTGATGTTTACGAAAACGTTTTTCGTCCTTTTTGTTTTGTCATTAAAGTTGAATACGATTCCTTTTATAACAATAATTTTGCAAGTACATTATTCCTTTATAGGTTCTTATTTAACTATCGTATTCAGCACATTTGATCGTTAAGCCTCGTGTTGGAACACACCTCACGAATCCATGAAGTCTCCACAGCTATCCAGAAAGCCATTTATGTCTCGGATATAGAACTTTTGACGTCCTGACCCGCCACATCCGTCCAAGCCGCTAAACTTTTCTGCTAAGGTTATCTCTGGTCCATAAAATTCTATAATATCTTGCTCCTTTCGTAGCTCTATATGTATGCATAAATTTATTTTTGATCTTATTTTTCGCAAATTAAATTGTAACACTAAACTTTCCGCATAGTGTTCCATATTAAAAAGGATAATTATTTTAAATATTATTGTAATTTAAAATTTATTTGTTGCTAAGGTAATTAATCTATCGGTACGAGTAGATTGATTAAGGATTACCAGATGTAATTAAAATATTTAGAACTGATTTAGCTTGGAATGAATCTTTAATCTGTGATTAAAAAAAATTAAAAATCAGCGAATGTGTACTGATTGGTGTGACCATAGAGCTCACCTGTGATCCAATGAAACGAGCTAAAAATATATGTATGTTTGGTAATTTTATTTTTCAATTAATTCAGACCAATATCATTGATTACATATTTCTGAATTAGAAAACTTTATTTGTTCTTACCATTACTCAAAATAAATTGTATTGTAACATGGCATTGTTCTTAGGCACAATTTAGCTATATTCAGCAAAATTTAATTATGATTAATTATATTATTTATAATTCCACTTGTTTATTTCTACTTGTAGATAAGATTTTATTTATCTCTTTTAACGAAATTTTAATGTTTTAAATAGACAAGATTAGGTTAAAAAAAAAATAAAAAAAAATAAAAATGTTACTGTTTCGCACTTATAAATATAAACTTTTTTTTATTTCTTCTGAAAAAATCTAAATATTTTGTGAACATTTTAGGCCAAAATCATTGAGCAAGCGAAAATGTAATTCTGACTTACAAAAAACTACTGAAAAACAAGTAAATGAAGATTTGTCATTACCCTAAATTTTGGATTTATAATTTTATAATGTAATTCGTTGTATTTTTCGATCTTTTCACTCGTATGACCAAGTCAGATAGTGATGAAACAAACTAATTGGCCATCCTGCTTTGATCCAGTTTAAAATTGGTTGCATATGTGTATGCATTTATTTAGTACAAATTCATTCAACAATAAATCTGCAAATTAAATGAACATTATGTAGTATGTGTCAATGCGTGGATTATTTATTTTTTGGTTACTAAGTCCTGTTGCATCGGATTAAAAGACCATACTAGACCAGACCCTAAATACCAAGTATTTAGTATAAACTTACTTTTATAGATGTAGAACCTAACCCAAAATGAAACTGTGTTAATGTTTACAGAAATTTGTATGCTTAGATAAAATTAAACCTTTAAAAATTATTTTAAGTATGATCAAGATTCTTTATTGTGAAAAGGAAAATTTCAAGTAAGACAAGTAAAGTGGCTTCGTTTTTTGGTCCGATACAGTCTTTTAATTTTATAAAAACCTCTTTATAAGTTTTATAAAAAAACCTCTTTTTATTTATTTTTTTTTTAATTCAACCTTATCAAATAAGTTTAACTACAAAAAGTCCGCACCTCTTTGTTTTTGTTTTTTTATTCCAATAATGTAGTACCGATTCATTATACCAAAGCCTGTGTACTAAAAACATCTGTAAAATCCAAAATATGCATGCTAAATTACACACAATCAAAATATGTGTTATTTCCAGTCAAAATAACACAATTTTCAGATCTTTTTTTATACGTACATAGAACTAGTAAAAAAATATTTATAGATTTGACATAAGTGGGGTTGAGGAAGGTTGATAAATACTTCTCTCTGCACTGAGACGATTCCACACACATCCATTTGGTTCGGTGGTTTGACGGTTCCATAAACTTATACGGAGATAATCGGCTTTTTAAAAGCAAACACATTCTTCAACGCACTAACGCACCGATGTATATTCACCGGCAAACAGTTAAATTTTGTGCAACTCATGCCATGAAATTTTCATTCCAGCCCGCTACCGAAAAGGATGTTAAAATGCTGCATTTAATGCTGTCGCATCATGCAACATTCAATTGCAAAAGACGTCACTTTTCTGCAATTTCTATGTTCTTATCCAAACTTGTCTGTATTACCAATGTCTATTTTTGTTTTTCATCAGAAATATTCTTGAGTAAAGATGTGGTCTTGATTATAGCATTTGTGATCTTAACTTTCTGTAACATTCAGGTGCATAATTATAATGCGTATTCTTTCTTCGTTTTGAAAGTTTGTTGTATTGGAATGACGAATAAAAAAATAAGTTTTTCCGTGTTCTAGTTGTAGTTAGTATTTTCTTAAAGTATTTATTAGTTTTTAGGTGACTTCGAGAGAATAAAGAAAAAAAAATCTTTATGTTTTTCCATAACTATATTTTTTCGTAACTTAGTCATTGCTCCTGGTCAGATCAAACCTGAGGGAACCTTGGAATCGACTTGAAATACAGAACGATTTATTTTTGTAGTAAATAGTTTTGAAATTAGTCGAAACTTTTTTTATACATTTTACCAAGATAATCCACTGTGTTCTTTTTCAAAAAATGAAAAATTATTTCATCTAAACATATTCTCTTTTCCTAGAAAATTATTTCCCTCTTAAAAAAATTTTAAAATTAAAGAACAAATTTTAATACCCCAGAAATTATGAGGCATCACCAAACTGCTTTTTCTCTGGGGAAAAAACACTGTAGTCCAGTGCTTATTTGATTGTGTCTAGTAAATTGAAGAGTCATGGAGAAAAATTAGGGTAAGTAAGTGAGAATAAGGTTAGTATCTTTGAGTGGCTTAGGGATATATATAGATACCAAAAGCCTCTGAAGGATACTGGTTTCAGATCTGCCATGATCTGACGATTTTTGAAGGACGAATGATGTCTTTTGCCACTCTCCTTCCTGACAAATCAGTTTTCGTTCTTTGGAAAATTAAATGAATTGTTTTAATTTATAAATCTCTCTTCCCGTTTAATCCTTTCCACAGGACAATCTGAGGGTGCTATTTTGAAATATTCCAGGATTTATCGTTATCGACGGTCGCAGAACTAGAAGTACTAAACTGAATTTGATCAACTATTCAAGACAGTTCACAAAAAAACCTTTTTGAACATTATCAATGATTTTTTTTATTGTAATTCATCTGTATATTGAAAATCCATGCATCTAAAATTATGTAACTCTGCTAAAAAAAAAAAAAAAAAAAAAAAAAAAAAAAAAAAAAATATATATATATATATATATATATATATATATATATATATATATATGTGTGTGTGTGTTAAAATGAATCTTTTTTTGAAGTCAAGTTGTTGTTTGTACGTACATTGAAAACAATTCTTCTCTTATTTTTTTGAGTGTAATAAATCAGTCTTTATGATTTGTCTGTCATTTTAAAATTGTTAAGAAGATTCGGTACTAATTATGTTGTACAATTAGTGATTTCTTGCGATAAATTAAGAAAAGTTATTGTAATCCGAACCTTATATAATGTAAATCGTTGACATTCTTGTCAAGTTATATAATCTTGTTAGCTCCAATATTGATGGCATGTATAGCAGTTCCTGTTGCCGAATACCCGGCCATCGCAAGACATTGGCATTTATTGTTAGTTATATACGCTGTTGTTACGCTAGAGTTGCTTAAAGTACAATCACTTTTATTTTTCACACTTTCTTTATATATATAATAAATAGATAGGTATACAATGACAATTACTGTTAACATGTTATTGTTAGGTTAAACAGTGTCCATGTCACACTCGTGTGCAATAGTTAAAACATGGTGCCAGTCACCAAACAATGGGTACTCCACTCCTCCTTTGAACGGAACTGTTTTGTGTAAGATAGACTATGTTCGTGGTACTCATATAAATAATTAAATGGTGTTTATTAACCGATCAAATGATTTTAATAAAATAATTTTGAATTATCCATCAAGAGGAACGTTTGTTGAAATGATTCCTCAGCAACAGTGTCCTGCCGTGTAAGGCTAAGCTCATAAAATTCTAGACTGCTCGTTAAGGTTTCTTTTTCTTTTGGTAGTGAGGTTGTCTGGGCGTGATGGCATTTGGTCACTGGGACGATGTTGTTTTAAGAAATACATTTGTGCTGAATGCTAAATATTGACTACATTTTATATCGACGTGTTTAGCTTACCTGATGTTGGATTTTCTTGTTTCTTCGATCCAGGGTTATCCTGATCGAGTTCATTTGTAGGGGTATACATTTGCCTACGCATATAAAATGTCTCTTGTTGAAATTTAAAAAAGAAATGAAAAAAAATATATTTACTGGATATATTATTATTGCTTCGTTTTGTACTGGTTCAAAAGATAATTATTCTAGGATATTAATTTTTAATGTTACTATTGAAGTGTACTTGTTTGTCCTTTTTGCTTTCCTTATATAAAACTTTTTAGGACTGAGTTAAAAACAGGAAATGGAGTGAGATGTGTTCTATTCTGTTTTAAAATCAGTAGATATTTAATATTTTTTGGTAGCAATAATCAATTTTATTCAAGTTTCATAAAACAAAATATTACTATAAAAATATAAATATATTAATGGGAATTCTGCCAGTGTTTTCAGACATCCCCTGTTCAAGTGGTCGCTTGGATCCCCCAAAAACGATGATCTAGTTGCATCTACTAATGTGCTGGTGAATTGATCACCACCTGGGGTCTAACTAAACAGATTCTAGAATATACAGAAAAGATCAAGAATATAGGATGGGTAACTGAAGTAAAGAAAGATCTTAGGGAAGCTGGAATAACAAAGAGAGATATAACAGATATAACACAATTCTGACATGAGGTAGACAAATGGGAAGTCTGTCGGAAGATAGGAAGAATGCAAAAAGTGAAAAAATGAAAGAGATATGGAAGATCAAAAAGACTCAAAAGTTTGCGTAGTCCTCAGAGGCTATTAATATAATTGGTTTAGATACTTGGGATATTTAATCCAAGGTACTATCCTCAGGACTGATATCCTGACCCATCTTGGCACTGTCCTCACCACATACACTGATGACACGTTTGTTAATAGTAAATTATGATCCCTTCATTGCATTCTGAGAAACTGTTATTGTTTTCGACTGCATCAACATTTTATAGAAAACGTTGAAAGCTTCCTATAGATTAAAAAAATTCATTAACAGGACAGTAACTATACCTATTTAGGTATACGGAGTTGTGCTTTGTGCCCTTTCAATCCATAATCCTTTGTAAAATCCTTTATAACATATAAATGTTTCATATGTTGCAGATTTGCACCTACATAAGATACCTACCCTCTCATAGTAACCCCATACGCACTCGAATTCACTGGTCTTCTTACTTCATCTTCGATTCCCGATAACCATCTGAAACGTCTGAAAAGAAGATGGCCAAGAGACCTAATTTAGATATTTTATTAAGCTGCTGCTAGGGAGTAGTTGTTTAGAAATTATGGGCATGCCGTTGTTATAATTTTCCACAAAGTTCCTTATCGTGTATCATGGCCACCTAGATGCCATGAACACAGCACTTATTATTTATTAAAAATCAGCTAATAACAGAAATTTCGTAATTTCGAAAAATAGGAAAGAGAAATAATTGTTTTAAATTTAAGTGTAGGTTGTGAATACCTGGCAATATAAAGAATGTTTTTGTTGTGGCTAGAAATCGTAAGGAAAGAACTGGATCGGTTGTTGTTCTAACTAGTCAATAATATAATTGTTACTACCTATAATACAAAGATCAGTTTTGTGAAATAAGAGAGTCCTAAACTGTATGCAAAATAGGAACTTTCGTTTTCCTTTAAATGATGTAGCCTGAATTGCTAATAGCCAGTAAATAATGTGTGTGTGGCCGGTTTCCATTGTTACTTAAATGAAAGGGAACTTTCTTGTTGATTCGGGGAACATGCGATTGTTTTTTTTTATTGTTTTTCTTTTTCACTTTTACTTGTGATCTTCCCCCGGATATGGCCAATAGGGCCGTTCTATTCTTTTTAAATCTATTGTCCATTTGAATGATGCCATTTTATTCAATTCGAAAATAGATCTCACCCTGCGCGTGGGAATAAAAACAATACACGATACCGAGGATGTCATTAAATCATAAAAAATAATAAAGTTACTTTCATTTTCATTGTTTTTATTGTTGTTTTTTTTTGACAATTCATTACTTAACATTTTCAGAAGAGGATTTATGCTTAATAAAATTTTTTAAAAAAAAAATCAGTTTATAGGACTAGGCTTGTATGATTTAATTTTTATTCCAACCAGGTTGAATTAAAATATAGTTAGAATCTTAAAAGTTTAATTCAAACACTTTGAAAATTGAGAAAATACACAACTTGATTATAGTTGTTAGCTAGATTAGATGAGCTATTAAAATAAAATATAAAACATTTAATCTGTAATGAATGTAAACTAGTAAACTGCTTTATTCTTAATAAAATTATTTCCAATTTAAATCCCTACTGAATATAACCATGTTTATTTAATGGAATAACGAACATAGCTTCTAACAATCAAGATTTTCGTTATTTCCATTTTTCCATACGTTTAGAGTATAGCTACAGCAGAAACGCACAAAATATTTTATGAGCTTATGAATTTTTATTTTTTCAATTTCAATTCGATTTTTCATTCTTTCGAGAATTTTAAAATATTTGAATAATCTACACAATATCAGTTATAGAAATCCGAACATGCGTTTTGTTACTTCCGCTCAATTCTTAAAAATTTTAAATCTTTTCTCATATCACAATAGTATTCGGCATCATTAGGAGATAAATTCTTTCGTAAGTTTTATTAATATCTTATGCCCTTTTACGCTCACGTTATTTATTTGTTTATCACTACTTATTATTTTCTACTTGATTATTGTAGATAATAGAATTTCTCATTCCAACATATTTTAATGATATGATTTAAAATCGTTTATTTGTAATGTTTTTCTACTTCTTTAAATTTTGTCAGTTTCCAGATCTTAAGACACAAATATTTAGATATTGTACTGATGCTTAATTTGAATAATGTGTAAATATGTATTCTTAGAAATAAGTGATATGTTTCTATCTTTTTTTTTTTTTTTTCTTGACAGGCGATTGAATTTTTTGTCTCCTAAATCCAATATTTGAATAGAATTTAACGACTCTGTCAAACGCCCCAGGCGATTCATTACAATTTCCCGTGCAAGGTAGGGAAAAAAAAATCTTATAATGTTTGTCATGCTTATAGAAAAAAATTAAAAATAACTAAAGCAGTTTTCTTACAAATATGCGTTGGTCGTGTCGATTTGATTATGGTTTTTTTTTTTCTAAGGGCTAACTGGATTGCTGCAGTGACCTATGCAAGTTTTAATTGAGCATGTGATAGATTGTTATATAAATCAACCGAGTATATTATGTGGGTTATATAAACCATTTATAACGTGTTTAGCGACGATTTATTATATACCATATCAACATTGTTTCGATTCCCGTGACTTATATTTATTTACAGAGGAACCTTAAGTGAACGATCATTCCTTTAACCGCTTTTTAATACTGCAGTGCATCTTTCGAGGCGCGTTGATGTACATCTTCGTTGTTATCTTGAAATAAAAATACGGTTTTAATGTTGTTGATACTGCTTAAGTACAGTAAACGGTTATCGTGTTTATCATGTAACAGATCGCTGTCAGATAAGTACTTCATATCCAATAATCTTGTGTACGTACTCTTATTACACCGTGTCATATTACACGTCTTAGTAGAAAAACTTTTTTTTTTTTTAAACTTTCTCCAGCCTTTCTTGTATGTACAGTAACCCTTAGTTTTAATTTTTATGAAAAAAAAAACAAAAAAAAAAAACTACTCGAATTATCTTTTGTAGTCTGCGCCTCCTTGGCTGCCTCCGCGAAGTCGCTAGCCTATCTTATCAGGACTTAATAGACGTTTCCTCTTATCTTTTCGCCCCTTATAAATTGGATCGGATTGCAATATTTAGACATTATGGGTATTAGAACTTATTAAAAAGAGACGTTATATGATCAGTTGGTTTTATTTTTATTTTTAAAAATTACTAGCATTATAAAACGTGGTCAGAAAAATATTTCTAAACGATTTCCTAAAGTTAACCTAGATTTTGTATATATAGCGATAAAGCGAAAGTTTACATTTTTTTTTTTATATAGTCATAGATATAGACGTTTCATAGAATTATGACCTTTTTCGATTTTTTTTATGTTAAATTTCAGTGGAGGTAAGCTTGCTCCGACATTTTTGGTGCATTGGAGATTCGTTTGTTGTGGTTTATACTTACAAGGGGAAGTTTGCAGTTGTAACTCTCAGATTTGAATGCCAATTTTTGTGTAGGTAGTAGGAACCTATAATAGTGCAAAACTACTTACATAGCCGCCAATGAGCATTCAAAATCACGTTTTATTTTTTTCTCAGCTCTCAGTCAAGATAGAGAAATGATTCTCTCACGTTTAATTGCTGTTATGTATGATATTTAATGATAAAAATGTTTAAACTAAAACTGATATTTTCCGATTCCTTATAAACATGTAGAACTAAATTTTGTCGAAATCAAAAATAAATTTTTTTTACCTTTAAAATTTTGTATGAATTTAGAAGGCAAGATCAAGATGCTGTCAATTTCTGAAAAAAATGTAAATAATTTGCGCTATCTCACATATTCGCCACCGATTAAAACCAAATTTTAAGGTCATCTAGAAGCCGTAAAACTACATAGTTTAGCTCTAATCCAGAGGTCACAGGATTTCACCTTATTGAGATATCTCAAGTTATAGGTGACTTTGGATTTTTTTATTCACATTAGTTTTTGTTCACTAAAATCTGGAATAATGCCAATGTTATATGCATGGATAAAAAGCAGAATGTATGCTGATTTTAGTGATACTAATACCATTACAATCAGTTGAACGCAGCAGTTGTTATGGCCGTTAGAAATTGTTGATGAAATCTCAACTTCGAAATTTTAATAGGGGTAGAAAATCAATATTTGTTGATTTTGATATAATTTCACATATAAAGGTTTGTAGTGAGTTAAATCAAAATTTGAGGTCAGTTGTCCTTGAAAAAAAATTTCCACTGTTTTACAGCGGTTTTCCTTGGAATTTTGTCAATTTTTTAGATTTTTTGAGGAACCTAAAGCCGGGTGGTGTATTTAGCATAGCGGAAGTATTTTTACATCAAATAGCATACATAACTGCAATTAAAAGTGAAAGAATCATTTCTCTATCTTGACTAAAAGCTAAGAAAAAAATAAAACGTGATTTTAATTTTTTTTTCTTGGCTCCTAATGCTCATTGGCGGCTATAACTCTAGTTTTGCACTATTATAGGTTCCTACTACCCACACACAAATCGGCATTCAAATCTGTGAGTTACAACTGCAAACGTCCCCTTATTAGATTAGCAAATCTGCATTCTTACTAAATTTTATATTTGTTGAATATATCGTACATCTCACTGCTTTTTATTCTATTAATCTATCCAATCATTCATAATTTTATTGAGTACGCATTTCTTTCTCGACAGAATTCTCACTGCTGTTATTGTATTCCGACCATGACTTATTTTATATTTTTTAACGACTCTTTTTCTGTCAGGCAACCGTCAATAAAGGGTCAGGTAATGTGGAAATTCCTTTTTCTACCGATAGATATTGGAGGGTTACCCCTTGTGAACTGGAAAAATAATATTCACCGTAACGAACGAACAGTGAAATGGATCGTGCTCCGGATGATTGGACAGACTGCTTCCTGGTAGTCTACTGCTCTGTTCACCAAGGTGAATCGTCCGTCCTCAAGAGCTTCTCCTGGCTATGAATAGGCGATATCTCAGCAATGGGAACCCTCCGTATTACTGCCATGTGAAAATATCCTGTGGAGAAAGTGATCTCTAGTTACGAAACTGGATCTACGTACAAGATGGAAAAAGGATAGATTTCGAAGAAGTGTTGTTCGAGACGGAACTGTTTTTTTACAAACTTTTTTATTATGGCCAAGGATGTGAAGTCTGCCTACAAGCAGGATAATGGATTCTTATTTTTTTATACATATTATGCTCTTCATCTCTTTCAAGTTACGTCTCTGGTTTACTGTCTGGATCACTTGACATCATAACACCATTGCGCGCGCCTGTGTGTGGTAAGATCCATTTGACCTTAGTTTCTTGATGAACACTGCCAACACCCGGAAATCTTAAAACATAATTATTGAAAAAAAAAATTAAAATCATATAATAGTAGATATGATGTGACGTATAAACTAAATGTCTCTTTCTTTGGGTATTAAGTATTTGAGGTATCTGTGTTTAATATAAACCATATAGCACATTTCTTTTTAAAGGGACCTATCTAAAAATATTTAAGTTTTGATATTAATTCAATAAGTCACTTACCAAACTTGTTTTTTTTTTTTTTTGTTTTTTTATTTAATCTACATTTATTGAAATTTACAACTGTACAATATATATACATAAAGTAAATGTAATATTAATATTAACATCGTTAATAATAACATGCTAAAACTCATCAGTAGCACTTTATTAAAAATTCTACACTAGAAGTCTCTAGGTCATCTTCGTCTCAGACGCCTAGGAGGATTATTCGGAATGGAGTGGGTAGCAAGTTGAGAAACTAACGGATTTGATTGATTATGGAGCTTACTATGTAAGGATAGGTATCTGGTGTGGGCCAAATCAGCAACATATGGAATATTAAGGTCTTTATGGATATGTTTATTGGTGACAAAGTAAGGAGAGCATTGAGGATTTTTCGAAGGATTTTGAATTGTAAGGATTGAATACGAGATGAATTGGATGGTTTAGTGGATCCCCAAAGCTCGACTCCGTACGTCCAAATAGCCTAATCACAGTCATGTATATGAGTCTTTTACAATTAATTGGAGGCTTTGAACGTTTTTCTAGTAAATGTTGAAGTAGTCTATAACGACGGGCAGTTTATTGTCGTTTTAGCTTACCAGACTTAAAAGACAAGAAACTGCTTTCCCAATGAATTACAAAAGACTTATTTACATGGTAGTAATAAAACCCATTTGGAATTACGTAGTTGAGCTTTGTGGCTCCACTAAATAAACATTCCAATTCATCTCCTATTCAATCCTTACAATCAAAAATCCATCGTTAAATCCTCAATCTGCCTTATTATAGTGTTACAAACAAACTTATCCATAAAGATATATTGATATGTTGCTGATTTGGCCCAAATTAGATACCTCTCCTTTTACAGTAAACTCCATACCTACTCAAATCCACTACTCTTCTAACTTGCCTCACACTCCATTCCCGATAATCCTCTGAATAGAAAAAGGCAAAGAGACCTTCTAATGTTGAATTTTTATTGGGGTGCTTCTGGTGAGCAGTTCTTTACATGTTATTGACATTATATTGTAATCATTTTCCTCAAATTTACTTCTATATAATGTACACATTTGTAAATAACAATAAATTGTTTAAAATAAAATCATTAAGTAAAAATATGCATACTGTTTTGTTTTTTTTAGAACAAAATAAATAATATCGACTATTTTTTATTTGAATTATTTATATTAATTTTCAAAAAAGTATTAATATTTGTTTTTAAAAAATGTAAGGCCAATCGTAGTGGGATAATTCAATTTTTTAGTACAGGTTTAACTAGATAAAAAATATTTTTTTAAATGAAATTAAGTAATTTTGTTCTATATAATTGTCATAATAAAGCATTTTCAAATTGTTTTTAATGTATTTGATGCAATTATTAACATCTAATAATTATTTCAATCCCTCCGATGCATTTTATTATAATATATAAAATATGCTAATTACTCCATTGAAGAGAATCGAATGAATACTCATTTAAAACTTGTTCATCCTTCGACCAATATATTTTAACATATTCTACCCGGTCCTCGTGAAATAATTGCTCTAGATATATCCCGAAACGTTTATTAGTTAATTTTATTACTAAATGTAAATATAGATTTTGCTTACTTAACAATCGAGAGTAATGAGAAAGGCTAGACTTTGTTTGCCCATACATGACTTTTAGATTTAATACAAATATTTTCAACTCGATTGGACTCTATTGACCAATATTTCAAATTATTTTTTCTCAACCAAACAGCAATCAGGATGATCACACCAGCAGATTTATTATCGTGTGATTTCTGTATTCTCGTGTTTAACTGCCTCTGCAAACCAAAGTGTCATGTGAGCTAACAAGGTTATTGGATGGTTCTACTCCATTCGCTCCGGCTACATTCAAGTTCAGGTTGAGGGCACTCTGGGTAGAGCAAGCTCATCAATTTTTAATAATAGCAACACGTCCTCGGGAGCTTTCCCTGTGAAGAAGATAGATCGTTGACCTTCCTACCATTAGCTGCAAACTTGTTCGAGGAGGCGATCTTTGGAGTAGACTGAAGATCTACTGACTGATCTTCGGGGAGATCTTAGATTAATTTGCTCAAATGTATGTTGCTGTAACTTTAAATCAAGGTTTCAAATGTTTCTTTTATTAAGTATTTTTTAATGGTTTATTTACTGATATTTTTAACTGTAAGGAATATATACAAGTAAATTTGCAGATAATGATTTCAATGGAATGTTAATAAAATCTACTCATTAGTAGCACTTTAATAAAAGAATTACATTGGAAGGTCTCTAAGCCATCTTATTTTCAGACGTCTCTGAGATTTAACAGGAATAAAATTGAAAGCATGTAAGGAGACTTGTGGATTCGAGTGTGTATAGAAATTATCATGGTAAAAAAAGTATCTCGTTTGGGCCAAAGCAGCAACATATGAGACATTTAAGATCATTGTGGATAAGATTATTTGTAAAGTATAAAGAAGTATTGACGATTGTTTCTCAAAGCTCAACTCCACATGTCCAAATAGGTCTAATTACTGTCATGTGAATTAGTCTTTTGTAATTAATCGGGAGTTTTGAACGTTTGACTAGTAAGTGTTAAAGAAGTCTAAAACGGCTGTTTATATGTGGATTTTTTGGTATTTTAAGTTTAAAGTATAACGTTTGATTTAAGTTGATTTATTTAAATTTATCACCATTGCTTAACTCTTTATGCAGTATGATGTAGATGTTTGTATAAACCTAGTTGATAATAGTATATTATATGTACGATACTCATAAAATTAAAGTAATCGTTCAATTTGTAGTAAACCTTATAAAACATTATAAAAAAGTTTTACTGAATCACCTTCTAATTTGGAAATAATTTTTTTTTAATATTTGGATTTATTTGGAAGAATATATATTCTAGTTAGTCCTATTGTGTTCTACTGACATTGATCACTAATATTTTCTTTTTGCTTTCAGGTAAGTGAGACTCAATCTGCTTATTCCAGGTAATCTAAATGTTCTATAATTTATTTATTGATATTGTGGCTTTAGTTCATTACTTACTCTTAATTTTGTTTACGTTTTTTTTACTTTATAATTATTATTATTTGTAAATTCAGTAAATAGTCTACGACCACAAGTAGTAAATAGGATAAGATAGATAGATAGATAGATAATTTTTTTGCTTGTAGAGATATATCTCATAGCAAGGAGTTGGCCTAAATAACTAAATAACTAAATTCACAAAAATAACTATATATATATACATACACACCCACATACACACACATACATACATATACATAAAGTATAATCTTTCATTATAATCGAATAAAACTAAAAATACACAGAATTATTCCTTAGTTTCATAGATACGAAATGAAAATTACAATAATCGGTTGATATTACAGCTTTTATAGTCTCTTTACCTTTATTCATTTCTTAAAAAACTTCTTGTTTTTAGTAAATTTAAAAAAAAAAAAAAAAAAATGAGGTTTAGCTTTGGCATGGAATCCAGTTCCAGCACAAATACCAGGGAATCTCTATTATAATTTGGTCCTACGATTGGATTAAAATAATTATCCCTTAACTGAGCATAATGTGGGCATACAAATATCAAATGAAATAAGTCTTCTGTTTAAGATTACAGAGAGTACAGTCTTCCTCGCAATTTATACAATATGTGGTGCCTTTATGATATATTCGGATTAGTTTTGTTCCTCCAACTCTTAATTGGCTCACTAGTCTAATCTTTGAAATATTGCAATTGAATTGTTGGTAATAGAATAAGCTTTGGATGTATTTTTTGTTGATAAAACTTCCACGATTTTAAGAACCGCAGTCTCTAAGAAAATCTTTGCAAATAATTTGTATTCGATTTGAAGGAGGTACAATCGTTGAAAAATAAGACTCATTTTATTTTTTTCTGTCATCTGAATTGGCTTGGTATCTGTGTCACAAATTGTTTAAAATGACGATTTGTTGAAAATTCATAACTACCAAAAAATAAGCTCTTTATTGTGAAAGAATTATGTTAAATCTACTTTTTCTTGGATTCATCGGTTTCTTTAAAAAAAAACCAAAAGAAAACCTATAACTTTCAAAGGCCTGTTAATTTCTATAACACAACTGAAGAGCTCTTTTGAACTAGGATGAATTGAAACCGTGTTTTGACTCACGTATCCTTGGACACGTGCTTATTATCCCACCGTGCAAGAGATTTGATGGTCGAAATCGGAAAAGCTATCTTTTATGAAATCAATTATCTCAATGGAATTTACAAACAAAGAATTAGGTGACAAAGAATCTTGCAGCGCAGCCAACATCGCCTCTTGTTGCCGACATACCTTTTGTTGTCTGCATGAAACAGGCCGCTGTGAAAGGAAAATTTATTCTAAAATATTTTCCATGGCGAGGAAAAGAAGAGTGAATAAATTCGTTCCGAAGGGACACCAAGAATTTTTGTAATGTTTTTTAGAGGTCTCGGACACGCTGGGTTTCGGAATATAGAAATACCATATTGTGCTCAAAGCGTCGGTTCTGAAACCTCTTTTAATAGTTATAATGATTCAGTTCAGTCAAAATCACTTGTTCATTCAGATAGCCAAAACCGTTAAGAGCTTTTTATTTAGAATGTGTCGATCCTAGATTCCGATAAGAAAAGAACGGTATCGAGAATAGATGATGCTAAGTCGATTCCTCGATACCTCTGAAGGTTGGAGATAAGCTTTGTGCTACTTGATTGTGCAATTATTTTACATAGATTCTTCTCTCTAAT
Organism: Euschistus heros; assembly: GCA_003667255.2. NCBI lineage: Eukaryota > Metazoa > Arthropoda > Insecta > Hemiptera > Pentatomidae > Euschistus > Euschistus heros. Next base: position 2,737,745 of record RCWM02000046.1, read on the forward strand.
GATACAAATTAAAACTTTTTAAACCATTTTTGGTCCGTCTTTTACTGTTTGGAAAAAGTTAATTTCAGTAACATTAATTTTTTTCTTTTTCATTTTATTGCTTTTTCTTCATATTTAAACGCGGTGGCCTATTGTGGGTGATGTTTATTTAGTTCGTAAAATATAAAACATCTCAGGATCGTCAATTTTATTTAGAATTTTGTGTCTGTTGGTACACTTCATAATCGTTTGTTGAATATTATGCTGAAAGCTTCATTAGCGTTCACTAATTTCCTAAAAAAGTTTTCTATGTAAAAGTTGTCGTTTCTGCGGTGATAAATTCAATGAAGCCCGAATGAATTCTTTTGTCCAGTGAAGTTCTGTTCCATTGTAAATTGTTGTTTATTTGTTTGAGATTTGAGCATAGTATTAAAATTCATTCTGTTTGCATTTTAAAATTACAATTAACTTTTATTTAAATACGTTAGGTTAAATGAAGCTATTTATAAAAAATAATAATAATTGGTAATATTCTAAGTATTTCATTAGCAAATTACCTTTTTTTATTATAAAATATTTAGATAAATGCAATCTTCTATAATTGAAATATATGACCTAAACCTTTGGTTTTACTATCCGGTTGAACCATATTTAGAACGTAGATATCTCCAGTCATTTATAGTTTGAATGTCAACTTTTCGGACATATTTCCATGAACTGATGGGATTCTATATACACCATTCTTCTGATGATCCCCATTGATTCGAGTAAAGTGACAGTCAGTCATAAGTGAAAACGAATGATCCATACCCGTGACTCTTTCATCTAATCTTTGTAATAGTAAGCTGTGGAAGTAAATGTCTCCGTGATCTTTGGTTCTGAATTTCTGGTTTGTTGTGAATTAGCTGTTGGGTGGTAACTTTTTTTCTAGTTTATTCCTTCTACTGTGAGCTAAATAGCACATAGTAGTTCAGTAATACCTAAACTTTCCCTAGTTTTGATTATCTGAGATTATAACAATGTGAAAGCCTTCCACATTCACGAATTACCTTTTTGACTATTCGCGAAAAAAAATCTTTTTTTTGTTGGTTTTTCACTTCGAACGGTTAAGAAAGCTGGCTTTCATTTGGTCATAGTTTCTCATTTTATTCTATGTGAGGGATTATAATAACTGTTAAAATAAACCGTATTACAGTATTTTTTTAAATTTAGTAACGCAGTTTGTTTTATTTTTATATCCATTTATTGAAACTTACAACCGTACAAAATAAATACATCAAGTAAATGTGTTGATAACGATTACAATAACATATCAAAACTTCGAAAGAATTACTTATCAGTAGAACTTCAATAAAAATTTTACACTAGAAGGTTTCTAGGCCATCATCTTTTCAAACGCCTCGGAGGATTATCGGGAATAGAGTGGGAAGCAAGTTGAGAAACTAGTGAATCTTAGTGGCTATGGAGCTTACTAGGAAAGGATAGGTATCTGGTTTAGTCTCTCAGCAACAAATGGAACATTAAGATCTTTATGGATAAGTTTATTGGTTACAAAGTAAGGTGCATTGAGGATTTTTCGAAGGATTTTGGATTGCAAGGATCGGATACGAGATGAATTAAATGGTTTAGTGGAACCCCAAAGCACAACTGTGTACGTCCAAATAGGTCGAATCACAGTCTATGAGTCTCTTGTAATTGGTTTGGAGCTTTGAACGTTTGTATAGTAAATGTTTAAGTAGTTTGTAACGAAGGGCAGTTTCTTGTCGTTTTAGTCTTGTATGTAGATTCGAAGTTAGACGTTTTTCCAAGTGGAGTCCTAGGGAGCGGATCTGTTTAACTGAGATTAATGGAATATCATTAAAGGATTTTTAGCATCATTAAAGTATTTAATTAAAGAATTAACCCTAAGCAAAAAAATATATTTCCATTAAAGAAAAGTGATATGAACCCACTTGATACCTAAAGTCACTCTGTGAAGTACAAATAATTGATACAAATTCAGACATACCTATTTAATTATACAGGATTCTTACGACCTCATAAAATGTTGACGACAAAATTTACTGCCTTTGTTATGTTTAGATAATCCCGTTGAACAGTGATCGCTATAATGAATTGATCTTGGCCAATTTGACACCGTCCTTGCTCCAGGAAAGGTTTGGATTTTCCTCAGAGGACAGGCCAATTTGTCTCTAGAAAGATTTGCCAAGTTGCTGGCACTCGACCGTGCGACCATGGTTCACAGCTATTTGAAATTGCGCAAACTGTAACGATTTTGCAGTGTCAACCGGATAAAGTGTAACAGTCTCTTGGTATTTCTGTTATCAAATACAGGAGAGAAATATTTAAAATCTAAATCTACTTAGTTTTTATTTATTTTTTTCATTTCGAATCATGTCTTGATAATGTTTTAAATGATTTAAAAAAACAAACAACAGATTTCTTCGCGATTTCGATTTAATAGACTGTACTTGTAACGCTGTTAATTCTTATGTATTTTTTTTGTCAGTTTATGGCCATACCTGAAAAACGAGAAAACAAAGGACAAATAGAAAAACAAAATCAGATAATTATCTATGAAAGAAGTATGTTGTATGGGACACTCCAATGAACAACTGTACCAAAATTCAGAACTATGTGATTCTTTCGATCGTCCTTCGTTTCCTGGATAATTATGTATTAATTTAATATATTCATTATTTTATTTTTATTTTTTCATTCGGTGGATTGGTACTGCGATCCCTATAGGATCTAGACCTTCTTTAATTATGTACATCTATAGTCTTCAGGTCTGCCTCAATATTTCTTATTATCTCATTCGAGACCTCCCACACCTTCGTACACCACCTTGCTTCCCATAAAGGAGTTTCAGGTGGATTATATTGGGTTCGTTCTCTCCACATGCCCCATCCTTCTCGATCGCCACATCTGGATAAAGGATACAATATCGCTTACCAAATAGCTCCTGGATTCCTGGCAGCATTGCATGTGTTTTAGCTGAATACATGCCTCTTCATCGTCCCTCTTTCCAGTCGTCATATATATTGTCTTTAGAAGATTGGTCTCAAGCCTGAGTTCCTACGTTTACGTATTCCTACAGATCACTACGTCATCTGCTAGGATCTAACGATTTCTGACGTTTAACAATCCTTCCCGACAAATTAGTTTTAGTCCTTTTAAAAATTTCTCTTTCCATTAATTGTTCTGACAGAACAATGAAGGATGCTAGTTTCAGCTCTGCCAGAACTTAACGATTTTAACCTGTAGCAGGATTGTCCACCATATTTTATTTCTCTTACTGACGTTCAAATTCAAAAGTTTAACTACTTTTTTTTTTTTTAACATTGTTAGATATAAATATTATATATACTCAATTTCGTGTTTGCTTACGTTGAAAGTAATTTTATAAGATCTTTAAACCTCATATTGCGGTATTTGCAAATAAAATAGTTTATTTGTCCTACTAGTGCGGTGATGATAAGAATGTATGTATTCACTTTCATTTTAAAAAATAAAGGTGAGATGATTCGATCCTATGGTGCACTGACCCTCCGTGAAGGGCCCTAACATCCCTTTTGTTGTTGCTTTAGTCTTGGGCATGTCTATCATTCTTCACGATGAGTGGAGGCGCACCAAGGATAATTGAGACATTATCATCAGTCTGTGCTTGAGCTTGAGGTGTTAGGGTGCGCTGAGGGATCTCGACAGTCATCTGACGTGAACGAATTCTTCACAGTGAAAACTGGAGAATAATAATATTAGAATTTTTTTCCCACAAGAAATAATTTTTTACGAAATTCTGTTTATTTAGCTATCTATATCCTAGAATCTCCTTCACTCTCTGAATTGGAGGATATTATATACAAAATTTAATCGAGTGGGGAAGTGGTGGATTCTTGCTTGAAGGCTGTAGGAAGATCATTTGATTAGGTTTTATCATTCCAGATCGTGTCATCTCTTAACTTTAATTGATTTATGTGAGAAATCGCCTTTTTCTAAAATGTGTTATTGCTCCTTGCGCCATAAGATGTCGTAATACTGATTATAATTAGTAATAATCTTTTTGAGTATTCATGGCTGCTGTTGTCTTTTTTTTAGCACTGCAGACTAGGGTGGACTTTGGGCTTCTCGCACAATTCTGCTCCATTAACTCCTATCCAGAGTCTACTCCTCCAGTTCGTTACTTCTTTAATCGTCTTCTGCATCCTTTTGTCAGGATTTCCTAGGGCGTCCTCTTTTTCGTTTTCCTGGGAAACTCTCTCTCATAATCTTATTTACCATTCTCTCACCGGGTATCCTCTCAATGTTTCCTCATGGATGATCAATTCGTCCAGTTCTTGGTTACTTCTTATGCGCCAAGCGCCTGGTTCATAGATTGGACCATATATTGGTTTCATTATCTTTCTCTCGAAGACTCGAAGATCTTAGTGGTATACATTTTTGAGTGCCCAAGTTTCAGTATTGTAACAATTCTTAGAATAAAAAAATATTTTTTTTCTTTTCGACATTACAAAATAATGTTATGCTAAAGTTTGTCGGAAAATAGTTTACACGCTCTTTCTAATATTTGGTTGAGTGCCGACATAGCCACTCAGCAACACCGAAATTTCCACCTCGCTTGACTCAAGAATCTGTTATCATAATCCGTTGATACCAACGTGATCCTTGCAAACTACTCAGACGACTGCCGAAGGGGTTGACCAAGGGACTTACTGAAGCGTTTATTGGTGCAAATATAAGATTTGCTAGAGCTTCAAGCTACTTTTCTATTTAAATGACCAACACAAGCCCACAAAATAATTTATAACTAGCATCGAAGAAAAATTTACCTTTAAATTATTTTTAATCTAACGGACTTTCAATTAAATTAATTTAGATTTCAGAATGTTTTTGTTTTAACAGACATCAATTCAGGTTATCACAAAAGTAAAAAAAAAACCATAAAAGACTGCAATTATAATTTAATTATTATCTTTTATGTATTAAGTTGTTAAGTTATTTACTATCTTAAAGCTGCTTTAGGAATAATACGTAGCCGAATGTTGATAGATAGTGAATGATTCTATAATTAATACCGTTGCTAAAAAAATGTGTAGGCTATCATAGTAAGTATAATATATTAAAAAACTATATAACTATATTAATATATAAGAAAAATATATTGAAGTCTTGTTTAAATACATTTTTCAAGCCTCGTGAACAGTTTGGTTATCATATTCGATTATTTACTGTTAAAACGATTATATACCGTTGGCTAAGATGTGATACCTCTTAAGCGCCAATTTAAAAAAAAAAGTTTTGAAACTATTATTTTCACAAAAAATAGGTGCATCGATGAAGTGAGACCGTGTATTTGCCAGATCAATAAAAAGAAGTAGAAAAATGTACTCATTAAAGAAATAATAATTCAAAAAACCTATTATTTTTTTAATAAACTGTTTTGTGCTTCTCTTGTAAAATCTGTATTGAACACGTGCGAGGTATTACATATTAGCCGATGATATTTGTTAATAATGTTTATTATGAATTTAAATTGCAGCTATTCAGCTATGGTTTTATTTGAAATGCAAAAGATCTTATTCGGGGTCTAAATGCCCCTCAATATTAAAAAAAATGGCTATAAATAAATTTGTGTTACCGCATATTTATTAAATGATTTATATCAAATATAAATCATCCTTGGATGCTGAGTAAGTTTTTAACTCCAAAATTAATGAGTTTTGAGAAAACAACTTAATATTTTTTACTATGTATTATGAATTAGGTTGGGATCTGAAATATTTACCCGTTTCTGCCGCCTATTAGTGTGTGTAGTCATTTCAGCTTTCTATTAAATTAAATTTCTTTCTAAATCAAATATTAAAAAACAAAAATATAAAAATATAATGCTTTTGAAATTTACCCTGTAGCCAGAGGTATAATAAAATTGGTATAAATATATTTATTTCCTACACGTAATGGTGTCCTAATTGTATGAATATGATTAGAAATAATAAATAATGGAAAACGGTTTTTACAAAGATGTAGCGCGAAAAAGTAATGTTTTATTTACAGCAACAGCGCCATTGGATGGTTAAGGTAGGCAGGTGGGAATGTAAAAAGAAAACAAAAATAATGAAAGCTATAGGTTCCGAAGTCAAAACAATAGTAGTGATAAGATACAGTTGTAGAATTAATAAGAAAGGTATGCATAAATAATATAGGTAACGTCCAATATAATTATAAATAAAGGTATGAAACAGACGCGGTTGAGTCCCTTTCTCCTATAACGCCCTTATTTTCATATATTTATTCCTTCTATAAGTCAGCTTGTCTGACTGTTAAATAGCTAAAGTATGGCGTGCGAATTAAAAATAGTAAGACTAGAAGAGTGTCGTAGAAGTCCTCTAGCTTGGGAAGATCGTTAATCAAATAGTTCTCTCGTATTCATAGATCGAATAGAACAGTGCGGATTCTTTCCAAACAATTAAGTCTCTTCAGTCTTATTTTGAGCCAAACTACAGACTTCATATACTACAACTCTATCGATCAACCTCAATAGTGAACATAATGCAGGTGATAGATATCAAAGGAGGCATGATTTTAAGTTAAGGATTTGTAAGAACAATAATACCAACGACAACGAAGAAGAGTTGATGGATTTAAAAAGGGTCATTGATGGAAAATTTTCAAGATTTTATCGATATCTATGTCTTTTATTTCATACATGAGGCTGACATACATTTTCATTAATAATATTCTTCAGTTTCTTTTAAGGATAAAAACTCTTAACAAAATGTTAAGAACCTTGAATGATCTTTAACAATGTTATAAAAATAAAGAAGTTGCTATAGAATAATGAAGGACATTAAACTCATGTGTGTACTTATCTTTAAGTAGCCTATTATAATTTTTTTTCTATAAGTAATATTATATTTCTATTCTTCTTGTAACAAGTAAATAAAAAAAAAGAATTTTAAAAAATGTTTAATAGTGGTATCATTTTTGGGTTATTCACTGCGCACGTGCTACCGCTAGCGCATAAAAAAAGTCGACGCGGGGATGGCACGCATACCAATGTTTTGCGACCTTGTTTTATCGCGTTATGTGGTACTGTTTGGAAGTACAATGTAAAACCGTTATTTTTTGAATACTTAAACTGTTTTACATGTAGCCAATTTGTAATTATTAAGCATTATTGGTCCTTAAAAAGTATTACCATATGTGAAAGAAACAAGAAAGAGTGATGCATGGTCATTAGCTGTTTAGATAAAGACATGAGATTATAAGTGTATGATAAAAAGTTGTTATTGTGTATAATAAATGCTAAGAAAAAAATATGGCAGAAATTGATATAGCTTTTAAAATGTTCAACGACTCTGAAGAATAACTACTCATTACTAAATTGAGGAAAACATAGTTTGAGTAAAAAATAAACAAAAATAATTTATTATAGGCTTACTTTTCGTCCTCCTTCAGTTCTTCTTCAGGGTTATAAAATATCACGTAAAGTTATGAATATTATGTTAATTTATGATCTATAATAGTTATATAATTAGATAACAAAAATTATGAAACAAGAATACGGCCTTTTTTTGGTATGATGTCTACAGGATCTTTGAGTCAGTTCTGAATCGCTTAGATAAATTTTTACATAAAAAACCTTTCAAAATGTTTTGAATATCAACATGAGTGTTTTAAAACTAATTCTGATTGACTTTTCCTGTTTAGTTAGATACGGTATTTTGATGAACTGTTTCGTTTCCTTTCACAGCACGCCAAGATGTTATTTTTTTTTTTTTTTTTTTGTCAATAGGAGTCGTTGTAACTTAAGTATCTGATCTCTGCTCAATAAGTTGCATTGGGAGAGGGGTTTTCAAATACTCTTCAAAGCGACATGAAAGTCTAGAATGCGATTTTAAAAAAAAAACAATAAAACAATATAAGATAAAGAAATTTTGAAAATATACACTATTATATCGAAAACATTTTTTTTTTTTTATCTAGGAAACATTTTGGATACAAAGTAAATAACATTTTAAAATAGGAATGAAGAAACTGTATCAATGATAATGTTATTTCTAATAATTCTTTTTTTTTTTTTTCATTTTATTATTGATATTTTCAGCTGTATGGGACTTACATAGAGTAAATGTGTGTGAAAATGAATACAGTAACATGACAAGAACTTGGAAATGAATCACCCATTAGTAGTACTTTAATGAAAGTTCTATATTAGTAGGTCTCGAGGCCCTCTTCCTTTCAAGATTGCTCGAAGAGTTATCTGGTTCGAAATGGGAAGCAAGTTGAGAGACTAGTGTATTTGAGTGGTGATGGAGTTTACTATTTATTCGGTTTAGGCTGCATCAAAAACTTATTGAACGTTAAGATCTTTTTGAATAAGTTTATTTGTGACGAAGTAAAGAGCATTGAGATTTTGGATTGTGAGGCTTGGATATTAGAAGAATTGGATGTTTTAGTTGGGCCCAACTAATAATTCTCTAAAATAAAATGAATAAGCAAATGGTATTAATGTTTTTTTTTTTTTCCTTTTCACCTAACTTTGGGGTACCTTGGACCAATCACTTCTGAATACTCTGTTCCTTTCTTTTAGCCCAGCATTGCTTCATTCTTTCTGATCTTGCTTTCCTATCCTGTTCAGAGATTTGGATTGTTCGTTTTGTTTTAATTTTGAATCGGAACCTCTCTTTAATTTTTTTTTTTTTTGCACTTTTTCTGTGAGCATATTTACTGGTATTAATGTTATTTTGTTTTATCCTTGTTTTTTCTTTAAGTACGTTGAAATTATAAAAAACAATTATCGGAACCATGTTTTAAATTTGAAAAATTTCTGATTAATAATATTCAATATTTGAAGAAAATTAAGAAAAATAAATTGTTCCAATTATGCTTACTGATATTTCTAATAATTTATAATTATGGACCTATATAGCATTCGATCATTTTATAAACAGAACTGTATATTGATAATCGATGGTTAAAGGTTACCATTAAACCAATCGTTTATTATAAATTCCATGTTGATCAATAGTTGGATCTAAACAGGAAAAATTAATATTTATAGTATGAATTATTTAAAATTATGATATTAATAAGTTTGATTATCTTGCTCATTGAATGGGAATTTATTTATTTTACGTTGGTTAAACAATAAATATTAATTTGTTTTTAGTTAATACATATTAGTTTGGAAATCTTCTGCCGTTTCGAATCCCTCTCGGTCACGTCGGACTCTGAATCTACGTGTTTCCCTTCGCACTTATTACAATTTCTCCGAGTTCGAATTGATCGAGTCAGATTTCTCCGATTCTATTTTCATCCTTTCGGAGGGTTCTCGTCGATATAAATATTGTAAAGAAATTTTCGAAAGCGCTCACTAAAAAATTAACTGCGAAAGAATAGCTGACTAATCGCAACGATGGGAGAAAATGAGACGGTTTTTGCACGGAAGAAAGTTAAGACGTTGGAATGATTTGCTAATGATCCTTCAAAGCTATTTTCATTCTTCTTCATAACCGTTCAGAATAATATACGTGTTTTATCAAAAAACGGCAATCATAATGTAATGCTAGAGCGATATTCACGAAAAGAAAATCAAGATTTTGCCAAACCCTGAAGCCATTGTTCCCAGATTTAGGAAGCGTTTAAATTAAAGTGAATTTCACCGATAAACTTGGAGTATTATTTAGTATTATTAGTAGCACGTGAAACGTTTATGCCCATTTATGTTGTTATGTGATGATGGGCGTTTTTAGATTCTACCGGTTTCACGTCCTTAACCAACACGCTCTTAAGAACAGTGTTATGGAGCGCGAGGAATTTTAATATCCCATTAAACATTGAATGGAATTATAATGTTTAATGAGGTGGATATTTGTACAATTTATTATTTTTTTTTTTTTTTACGGTGACCTAGCAGCGTGATCTCGAAGTGGTGAAAAGTTGGTTGATATCAGTGTTTCATAATTAATTATATTTTGAACATCATGTATGTGCGAATATTAGCGAATGTATAAACTTTTAGTTTTTATTTAATTAGATTTAATTGTTTAAAAAAATAATGAATAATGATAATTTACTTATTTTTCTTGTCGTGTTAATTTCTATCGTTAAATAATTTGAAAATTATAGCAGATACACTTATTGCCCCTTATCAAATTTTGTTTAAGATTATTTTTTTAGTGTAAATAATTTTAGTTCATCATAAATCGTGATAAATTATTTATTTTGCCTTAAAAAATTTATTTTATTTTATTTAAAACTCGATCATATACTTATCATCATATACGACTTGAACAAGATTGTTTGATATAATTAACTTACAATTATAAATAACCGATAAATCAACCTTATTATTTATAAATAATTAACTTTTGACTAAGAATCATTCGAAATAATTGACTGTATAATACGTCCATTGGGATTTTGATTTAAATACCGTTTTAATGTTTATTTTCTGAAAGTTATTTATTAACCCAATTTCCTTATAAGAGGCCTAGTACCAACGATTCGTGAAACCATACCAGACGATCACTTAGCACAAGAAACCCTGTAATATGGATGGAAGCACTACAGGACGATGAAGAAACATTTTTGAATTATCAAATAATTGTAAATTGTTTATAATGATTTAGGCTATATACTAAACCGCTAATAGCCACCCTTAAATGATATATATATATATAAATGTAACTATTCATAATAAGATTTTACCTAATTTCTTGGCAAAAAGTTTCATTCTTTTTAGAAAATTACGTCCGCATATACTCTCACCAGAACATTGAAATTTATTAGGTTCATTAAAAATAATGTAAATATGTATCTAAAAATATTACCAGGCTGTTTTAAATTTAAGATATTTTAAATTAATTAGGATTATAAATAGGATTACTGCCCACTTCGTTCATAACATCTTGCATAGAGTATATCTATTACTCGTAAATATATTATTTTGAATTAATTCTTGAGGGATATGCAATTTTTTTTCTATTGTACTGCCTGATTTTAGTTAATTAATATTTTTAATAATTCTAATAACTTTACACCCAAAGTTGAAGTTCAAACGTTTAGCGGAAAAAAATTAAAAAACAATCGGGCGGAATTTGTGGATTTTGTTCCTTTCAGTACACATTTTTTCTTTTATATTTTGATCTCTGTATATTGTTTTTTGATCTTAGTTTCATCTAGAAACTTTCACTTATCTTTCATCAGATAATTCAAACCACTATCAGTATTGCCGAAATAATCCAGTGCGGCTTTGCGTGCCAAGCGTACTCCTTGGGATAGTCACTTTCTGGAGAGAGTTGAGTGGGACAATTGATGTGCCCTGTTTCAGATGGCTGCATTAACACTTTCTTTGGCACTAAACACCTTTAAAATCCTTTCTTACTTTTCCTTATCATACCGCTTATTGAGATACAATCGTGATTAACCCGGAGTTGAACAGTTCTTGTTTGTATAAAACTCGTACATAAATCGAAAAATGTGTTTTCCATATTGAATTTTAGGAATTAAATTTTTCTTAATGAATCATGGAATTAAAAATTTGTTAGTGTTATTATTATTTGATGTGCCTTTATTTTATTACATTTTCCTTTATTTAGTTATTATTATATCTTCCTATAAATAAGATCAGAATATATATGATAAGAATCTTTCTCTTTCATGCATTGACCATCAGAGTAAATCAAAATTAAAAGATAAATATGCATAGTGAATATGTTGATTAACTTAACGTTTTTCAAATAATTAATGTATATTTATATATATTTTTATTATTACTTGATGCATATCTATCAAGTTTGTATTATTATTTTTAATTAAAAATTATACTTTTTTTTCATTTATTTATCTCAAACTTTAAAAATATGGTCTGCACACATAGTCTAAAAACGGTTGATTAATAATTTTATTTATCTAATTGATATGTACTTCTCTATATAATATATACAAGTAAATGTGCGGAGAAATGATTACAATGGCATGTCAAGAACTTGTAAAGAAACTACCCATTAGTAGCACTTCAAATAATGTTCTACTTTAGGAGGTCCCTTGGCCGTCTTCTTTTTACACGCCTCGTTGGGTTATCGGAATATAATGGGAAGCAAGTTGGGAGACTAGTAGATTCGAGTAAATATGGAGATTGTATGGAAGATTTAGATCAATATGAATAAAATCGTGACATAATAAGGAGCATTGAGGATTTTACGAAGGATTTCGGGTTGGATTCGAGAAGAATTGGATGTTTAAGTGGAGTCTCAAAGCTAAACTCCCTATGCCCAAATATGTCTAATCACTGTCATGTAGATATTTCTTTTGTAATTAATTGGCAACATAGAGCGTTTGTTAAGTGAATGTTAAAGCAGTCTATAATGACGAGGAGTTTCTTGTTTTGGATTACAAGTAGATGGAGTCCCAGGTAGCGTACCTGTTCAACAGGGATCGGTTGAATATTATTAATAGGCATTGTATTACAGGAAGTTGGAGTTTTACAACGAAGCAATAATAAAGTTTAAAATGAAAAAAAAAAAGAAAGGAAAAGATCTGATTATTTGCAAATATATTCCCGATATACCAATATAATAATAAATAATAATTATACGAAATTACTTATTTTTTGTTTTGTATAAGTTTAGTAAAATTTAGTAAATTTCATCGATTCATATATATAATTTTTTAAATATTTTTTTAGGCCGAACATATTTTTTTCCCAATAGCATCAATCCTGTGAAAAAAAAAAAAAAAAAAAAAAAAAAAGGAATTACTGAATAAAAAGTCTTGAAAACTTTAAGTAGGATAGTAATATGCAAGCATATCGGAAGTAATATGATTCTTAAAGCATAATATGATAGTTATCCTAAAGATCACCTCAGAAATACCATATTCATTTTTAATTTTTATTCATATAAATTAAAAAAGCTTCAACACCTTAAAACATAAAAACTGAAAAATATTAGCTAAAAAACTCCAAACAAACCGTTCTTTTTTAATTTATTCAAATTCTGCTGACAGACTGGAGGGTACAGTTATTCGAAAAGAAGTTGGGTTGGATGGAAGGCCTATGAATTCTGATATAATCCTATATGGGACAGGTATTTTTCACTGAGAGTGGACTCCCGGGCCTAAATAGGTTACCCGTTATCTCAGCTCCCTCCTTCTTTCACCTGCTCCGCCTATTGCTTGGACTCTGCCGCGCTGCTTCTTTGGATCAGTATTAGGTAACGCTATTACTAGTATCTCACGGCGTTTGACAAGAGACCACGAGGAAGAATAGAAGAAACAATGTCACTACATTGCTACAAGGAAGAAGGAAGAACACTCAAAGCAGGCGGAGGTTGATGCGGTTGTGTTGATGTGCAATGGAAAATAACAAAACAATCGAATGCACAAGATAGAATAGATAAAACATCTTCCACTTAAAATACACCACTTATACAGTTTTCTATTTGATTAAATGTGTTAATATAGAACATACACGAGATGATTATAAAAGGTATACAAATTAATAAACGGATATTTTTATTTATTTAAAAAAATAAAAATAATAAAACCACTAATAAATTGCTCTGATAGAAATAAAATATGTGTTTATGTTTAAAATTAAAACCAGTACCACTACAACCCATGAAGGATCTTGGGTTCTGAACTTGATAAGGTTGTACAGTTTACACATACTGGTCAACGTTTGTGCAAGGTGATGATTTAGCCAGATTATCATTCAACCGTCAGGTTCTCATTTAAGGGTCTCCACTTTATAGAGACTGGTTAAACCCCAGGATTATCTTCTGACCTTCGGTTCATATTACAGAATAAATAATTAATCTGTTGTTTTTTTTTTATTTATTGTAATTTACAAATGCACAAAATATATATATCAAGTAAATGTCTTTACAGTGATTACAATAATTCAAAACTTAAAAAGAACTACTCATCAGAAGCACTTAAATAAAAAATCTTTACTTGAAGGTCTCTAGGCCATCTTCTTTTTAGACGCTTCGGAGTATTATCGGGAATGGAATGAGAAGAAAGTTGAGATACTTGTAGATCAGTGTGGTTATGGAGTTTACTATGAAAGGATAGGTATTTGGTTTGTCCTAAATCAGCAACATATGGTACATTAAGATAAGTTTATGGATAAGTTTATTTGTAACAAAGTAAAGAGCATTAAAGGTTTTGGATTGTAAGAATTGGATACGGGAAGAATTAGAAGGTATAGTTGAGCCCCAAAGCTAAACTATATGCGTTTGAAGACACTGAACGGTACTAAGCTGATTTTGCAACATTTCTAAAATTTATTAAATGGCTAAAGACTTGAATTTAGAGGATATATTTATTTATATGAATGTTTCCTGGTTCAGTTCTTAGATAAGAATATACTGGTTGTGGGTCAACGGTTGTGAAAGGAGGAGATATGGCCAGAATACTCGCTCAACCGCCAGGTTTTTTTCCTAATTAAGGGTTAACACTTTAAGGAGGCTGACTGTACCCCAGGAGAGGGGTGGTTCTCCAGACCTCGAAGTCAAGCCACGGCCGAAATTACAGAAAATAAATTTTCTATTTTTTTGTTGAACTATCTAAGAAATAATTAGGAAATTTTTTTTTATAATTTAATTTTGAAATGAAAATAATAAATATAGCAATACAAATAGGTATTTAGATTATCAATTTACTTAAAATTATATTACAAAAAAATAAAATAAAATAAAAAATAAAAGGGTCGTTAATTGAACATTCGGATAATCTTCGCTCCACTGTACTGGTAATTTTCATTTAATTTCATATAAAGAAATAATGTGCTGGGTAAAATATATACAACTCAATATATATATAATGTAGTAGTGTAAATATATATAGCAAATTTAGAATTGGAAGTCGGTCTTTAACCTTTATTAAATTACAGATCCTTAAGGACTAAACAAGCCTACTGATTGGCAATGATCTTTGTGGGTGGCTGGGGGTACTCAAGGGGCTGAAGGGTTACACGCTAGAATGGGCAATCAATCAATCATGAAACCTAATAACAGATCAGTGTCGCCAGGGAATTCCTTTAAAAGCCTCTCATAGCCACCATTGTTCTATCTCAACAGCGTGTCCATAACGGTACCGGCTCACCAAACCATAACTGTCCCCAGTAATAATTAAGTTTCTTTGGCAAGTCTCAAATTGGGATTTCCTAATGTTGGTGTCTGAACTACTTGAAGCACTTAGGTGAAATAACTAATCTTGAGGATTCGGTGCATCTATCAAGCACGAATCTTATCAATTTCTTGGGTGTGCTGATGATATTGTGGTTCTGTCAAGAAATTAATAAATCTTAAAAGACATAATGGCCAAGTTGGTTAAAGTATGCAAAATAGTAGGTCTTGAAATTAATGAGGTGGAAAGTATGTGGTGTATTAAACCTCAGAAATTCTGAAAGAAAATTTTTGAAATTATCAAGTCTGGGTATCTAGCCACTGAAATATACTCTTAAATATAATATACTAAGTGACGAAGTAAAAAAAAAGGTAATGAGTGGGTAACATTGCCTGCTATCCAAAAAAAACAAAATCATGCTGTACAGATCTCTTATCAGGCCAGTTAGTTGCTTTCATGTAGAGACGTGCAAAATTAAAGCAACGGACCCAGATGCCCTAAGGATCTTTAGATGTATGATTTTGAGACGCATCTTTGACCCAAATTACTAAATAGCTAAAATGATTATTAATTTACCTGATCCGCTAGAATGAACCTAAACGAAATATATTGCGTGGTACTGATAAATTCTGGTTTTGGATATTACATTAGTTTAATCTAATCTTTATGAGAATTGGTATAATACAGCTTTTATTTTGTCGCCTATATATTTAGTTTTACTCAAGTTTTTTAAGACCAAAAATGTTATTGTTAACGATATTTTTAGAAAATTTACTTTTAAATAATAACTAAGTTTTCAATAAATGGTTTTTGTAATAATTAAACACCTTGTTACAAACGACTGTTTCACAGGATCACTACATAGTAGGAAAACAACAAAAAACAAAAAAAAAACAAAAAAAAAAAACAAGTAGGAAAAACAACAAAAAACAAAAAAAAAACAAAAAAAAAACAAGTTTTTCTTTTTTAATCTCAACTTTTTTTCCTTTTAATCACAAGTTTTATATCGTAAGTTGAGAAATCTTATCTTTAATTAGTCACTTCGCCCTGATTTGATAATCCTTTTACGATATATAAGTATATTTTTCCTCAGTTTATTTACATTTTTGTCGTCTAATATGCAAGGAAAATAAACTCCAGGGTATACTCTGCTCAGATAAATGTATAGCTCCTGCATTCGTATTAGGTTGTGACATTTCATTCAAAATTTCTTACTATTGCTCTTTAAAGCTGAAAAATTATTTTTGATACGAGTTAAAAAAAAAAAAAAAATTATTTACAGTCCTAAACGTGCTAAAACCTACTTAGGTTATTAAAAAAACCTTAATTAGTGTGAAAATGTTTTTAACTGCTTATAGGTTAAGGAATATAGAGAAGGTGTCTATTGTACGGAGATGTTTACCTACAGCAAATTGTTGTTGTGGGTATTTTCCTAACCCATGTACTTTATACGTATATTTTTGTCAAGGGTGCGTGTTTCTGCTATGGGGAGATTTTTTATAATGACCGCCAATATCCGCCAAAATTACATCAGGAAAATCCATATGTCTCTTAAACTAGTCGCTCTAGCAAAATGTTTTAAAGGAAACACTTTTTTTACAATAAATAAATGTATTTACTTCTATATGCTTTTCAATTTATTTTATTTTTTTTTTTTTTATTGGGGCAACATCCTTGTGTACTTTGACTTTGACAGGAAATACATATGTATCATATTTAAATATGACAAATTTTACAATTTATCTTATTTAAAAATGTATAAATGAGGATATTATAATTTTATCTCTGAAACATCCCGCTCCAGCTAATATTAATAAATGACAACAAACTTGGATAGAATTTAAAACCCTTCTATTCAAATTCTCAAGCCTTGCAAGAGCACAAGTGTGGAAAGTCATCTGGTTGGCTTTGTTAAATAATGTTTGGTATCCACCATGATTCAAGTTTTCTTAAGAAGAGTTAAGATGTAGCGAATTTTGCTCTTCCAACAGGTTGTAAATATGCTCTTTTTTTGTCCAGAGAAACACTCGGATGATGCTGGAGAAAGCTTTGTACAATCTAACTTTTTCATTTGGTGATGGTTTTTCGAAGCTCATTCATGATATTAAAGCATTTCCTCAATAGTCTTGTAAATTATTCCTCAACTTTTTGAATTATATTATCGATCAGCTCTTCCTTTCCAAAATCTTGTTTGAGATATGCACAGTTCTTAGGACTGTGTAAGAGCTGAGTGGTTTGTTCTAAATTTACTCGTCTTATCATATTAAGTCAGTGAGTATACGGTGGGCAGAATTTCTATTAATTTTTTTTCCTAAGCTTTCAGTAGCGGATAAAGTGGAACAACTCTTGAGATTTGCTCTCAAAAGAATCCATAACTGATTTAATCCATTAGAGATGAACACTTTGTGAAAGTAGTACAATTATTATAATGCGTATACAAATATGTCTGTCAGATAATACTATTTGGGTGGCATGATTAATGTGCATAAATAATAGTTCATTAGCTTGTTAAAGAGAGGATTTCAACGCTAATAATAATTGGAAACTAATAAAAGAAAATTTGTTGAAACTTGTACCCTTGATAAATGATGTATATAGGTTAGGGAAACACCCTGAACAAAAATTCGCTGTACACATCGTGCAGTCACCTTCTCTATAACCTCTAGACTATGAGCAGTTTGGAACGTCGGCACACTAATAAAGATTTTTCTTTTAAATAACCTTAGTAGGTTTTCGCAAGTTTAGGAATCCAAATAACAACAAAATATATTGTACATATATGAAGTTAATCCTAATATATGATTTTTTTTATTGAACAACACAATAATATGAAATTTGAAATGAAATATCACAACCTTATCCATGTTTGTCCACCTTGTCCTAGCATATCAGTCGACAAAAATGTAAATAATAATACCTTCTCTGTGGCTACTGAACTATTAGTAAATCCGTAGATGACCTAATGAAGACCTTTAAGGCAGGTCGAAGCGTCGGCACAACAATTAAAGGTTTTTTTTTTATTGTAACGTAAGTCTTCTTTTCGATCTGCACACTTGACCTGAACTGCTCTACAAATATATTATTGTTATAAATAACTTTTTATATGAATATAAATATGTAAGTTTCACTAACAAGCTAGTAGTCGATTCCCATGTCGTTGAACTAAAATTGTTCAGATTGTTCCCACGAGAATTGGCTTCTTATTTTCTCCGAGCTTTGAACCGACAAAATGTAAATTAGACGGATTGTGATATTATTATCCGTTTGAACCCTAAATTCATTGATTATATAAAAGTCGAATATTTTACCACATATATATTTTTAGTCCCATGGAAATAAATCGCTGTTGTGTAGTATAGAGGAATAACGATTTTTTTAACCTTAAATTTGCATTTTAATTTTTGTTAGTCTTCAGACTGACTATAATTATCACAACATCAAGCAAGGTCTGATTGATAACTGTGCCTATTACGACTTTCTCTGACTGTATTTTAGCTCTTTTACTTGTTAAGGAGAAATTTTGAATATTTAAGAATTTAAAAATGGAAATTTATATAGTATGAAAAATGTTTGTCATAGTATTGCAGAATATTTTTTCTCCTGATAACATAGTATTATTATATTTAATCTATAATTTCATCATTGATAACATTGTACCTATCTATTACATGGTAAATTTTAATTAATAAAATTAGTGATAATAATTTTTTTTTGTGAACAGAACCACAACGTTGTTTGAAATAATTCTCTCTAATCATATGAATTTGTATTATTTGATTCTATTTATATTTACGGGGTTGTTTATTGTTTTTTTTCTAATGAGTCTACAGATAAGAACGTTTGATTGTTTATATTTTTTTTTTACATGAGATATGTAGATAATAAAATAAAAAACTTTATTTTTCAATATTAAACATATATTTGATCAATTATTGCCGTCCGGTTGATTTCATTTCTGGAAAGGAACTTGGCGATGGTTATGAAGATTTAAGTTATGTAAGTTAATAGAGCCAAAACGTAATAGGACAATTGTTTTAGCACACATACTGGAAATGTTCTTTTCCTCTATTTTGAACTAGAAAATAATTGAAGCAGTCTTAAGTAGGTAGTATTTGCCTTCTAGGCTAGCGATTATACAAAATACCTGAACTATAAGCTATCTTTCATCTTTACTATCTTTCAATACAAATTTGATGGTTTTGATATAGTTCATAATTATAATTTTTTGGTAGGTAGAGGGGATATTTATAATTTGAACATTACCTCCAATTATATGTGACAAAGCCGTAGCGTTGAACGCAATGGGTGTGGGGTACAGAGGCTGAACCAACACGAAATATTTATATAACCGGAGTCTAATCGTTTTAATGCTTGCTTAAAAATTAATTGAATTAATTTAATTATTTGAATTTTTTCAATGGCTAAAAAATGTATTAGATATTATGCGAATATTTTCCGATTATTTTACCTATTCAATGAATAATGTTGTGGAAATATTGCACGGGGATTCCGTTTTTCTGTAGCTCGTTATTATTCACTGCAAGACATTTCGTTGGATAGAATAAATTTTACAAAACGTTTAAATTATGTAATCTATAAAAATTATGTTAGAAATGAGCCCATTTTTTAAATTTCTTTTAGGATGGATACATTTTTATTTTAATTTGATTTCCTTATTGTAAAAACTATTAATATTAATAATAAATAAAAATATGATAATAATTGCTGGGCTTAATTTGTAAAATTAATGTCAGTAAAAGAATGTACATGAGGACATCAACTTCAGCCAAGATGACATATAGATAGGAAATGGGACCTTCAAAAACTGTAAATAATTTAACTACTTAGGTTTTATGTTCACCAATAAAAAGAGAGTGGATAAAGATATAAAGGATCGAATATCAGCAAATAGATGAAAAAAACTATTTACTAAGCAAAATCTGCAGAAATTCAAAAGTTTATCCAGAAAGGCAAAATTTCTTCTGTATAAAGCAACTGTGAGACCAATGAATGAGCTTCAAGCTTTTTAAAGTTAGCTTAATTGTCGAAAAAAAAAAATAACATATTCATGGTTTTTGACATAGGATTCATTTTTTTTTTTTTTTTAATTATTATTTTAAGTAAATAGCAAAATCTATAAAACAGTTATCAAACTTTTAATTTTAGTTTATTAGCTAATCTGTTAAGGGCATGGAGGGTTAAAACATCTAATAGAGTCAACCTCTTTTTTCCCAAAGCCTTATAAAAAAAAAATAAAATAAAATAAATAAATAAGAAATTTCATATAAATATAATTATTATTTTCTACTCTAAATACGTTGTATACTTGATGTTCATATGCTACTAGAATATTTTATATGAACATACATTTATTCAGTAGTCCCTAATTAATTAAAAAAATAAAATAAAGTCATACTATATACTTGAGGGTTCGAGCTACTTCAATATTTTTGTATAGTATTTATTAATAATATTAAAAACTACAATATTATAATTTTTTCAGTTAGTTTTAAATGTTTTCTATCTTTAAATGAGAAAATGAAAAACTTATAATTTTAAAAATATGGTTTAATAAAATATTAGCGATAAAAAAACTTTTGCTGATTGCTTCTCTAATTCTTCCTGGTACCCTTTTATGAAACAATAATTTATATAAATAAATTATGAGGCGCGGTAACTCCTTGCAGAGTTCGAGTCCGGGGTAAAAAAATTATTTTTTGCTGTTTCAGGGGAACCTGAGCCTCTAAAAAAAATGGGTACCCTTAATGGGGGTGGGGGAACCTGTACTCTGGCCAAATCTCCTCTTTTCACAACCGTTGGCACAGAAAGAGTACATCCTTACCGAAATACTGAACCCAAAAACTAATTAAATATAAATTAAGAATATAATTAAATAATACATGCCAAGAACTAAAAACATAAACTGTTGATATTTAAACATGAGACTAATGTCTTTCTTAATTTATAAGAGATCTATCATCCAGCTTGTTTTTACCATTGTTTGTGCCGTTGATGCATTTTCTTTGTTGCCTGTTAATTTTTTTTTAATTTGATTTTTCTTGAATTCTTTTGGGGAGGGATCTTAGGTCATTCAGCTCATATTTGTCTATCCACTGATATTTACATAGATTTTTGTGAGAATCTTTTAGTACGAGTTTGTACTGTATATTTGTTTCTAATTTGTATTGTTTTTGTAGGTAAGTCAATTTAAAAATAAAATTTCTTTTCTAAAAGAATTACCTAGGAAAGACTATTCGTTAAATCTAATCCATTTTCTCCTAAGGTATCCTGAATATCTAACCACATTTTGGATACGATTAAATGTTATCTCCCTATTCACGACTCGGTTTAACTCTTGGACGCTTTCTCTGCAGCCTAGCATTGATAACCCTTTTAGTCCTCTTATTTTCTAACTTCACAGCAATTTCATCTCCGTGACTATCCTGCCTATTATAGTTACCTAATCCACCATCAAATGTCCTCAATCGTGCTGAATTTTTTTTTATTATCTAAATTTCAATATTATATGGCGAGTTGGTTTATGCATTTTTATTTATTTTATTCATTTTTTCTTTTATGGAGTAATAAACAATATATTTTACTCAATTATCAACTTTGTTATTCTTGTGCTTTTAGTACCTAAACAATAAAGATTTGTCAAATAATATCTTCTTTTGATTGCAGAATATATACGCATTTTTTCGGTTTAGCGCTAAGAGCATTTAGATTCTATCCTCATTTTGCGCATTTTAGATCACTAATGTTTTACAAAAATGAATATTTTTGTATATGTTTCCATCGTATCTTTTTTTTTTTTTTTTTTTTTTTTTTTTATTGAAGATAGTTGGTTCCTTAACTTCCAACTTTCTGCTTTGAGTATCTTTCTTCTTGTTAGCCAGTGATTTAATGTCCTTACACTGTGCTTAAATGATCAGCTTAGCCCTTTTTACCAAACATAATTTTGAAATATATTAATTGACAATCTCGAAATCTGAGATCTGAAGAATATTTCTCTACAGCTATGTTGTTTTTTTATTTGATATTGCTTTGTAGTATACATGTTCTATTACACCGAAATTATTACTGTTTTTACCACTGACTGTATATTTAATTTTATACATGTTTCTTTCATTTTTTATTATAAATTAGGTTCTTAGGCAGATTATTTATCGATACTCAACCTCTACGGTCTTCAGTGTCCTAGAATAGGCAGTGTCAAGACCTAGAGTAGACTGGTTGTAATAGAAGGTAGGGGTAGTAGTGTGGTTTGGTAAATATATGTTGTATTTGTATTCATAAACAGTCCTGATAGCTTCCAAATTGTCAGAATCTGTTTTCCAAAGTCCTGATGTTTTGAAATTTTTATATATTTGTAAAACTTATAATGAATGTTTAGTCTTGGAATAAAACCCTTTAATTCATATTATTCATTGTCCTTTAGTGAGGCAGATTGTCATATTTACTCGATAAAAGCCTTTACTTAAAAAAAAAAGAAGCATAATTTGTGCTATTTGTGGTTTTTAAGGACTGGGCTATAAATCAAAATAGATTTCCTTCGATTAAATATAAATTGGTACAACGATGCATCTAAACCCGTATTATTTTGTGAAAGTTATTTTATGAAAGAATTATTATCTATTTCTTATTATTTATAAACCTACAAAGAAGTAATTATTTACTCATTATTGCTCAGAATTTTTATTTCACTTTAAATCTGATCCTCATTTATCGGCTCCCTTACGGTGCCATTCCTCCGAGGCGGGACCTAGAAGAAGGTGGACCTAGGATCGGCCTTGCTAGAGGCAGGGCATTGACACCCGCAGCTCGATAGGAAGAGAATGTCACGGTTATTGTACAGTTATGTATAGTTAGTTTCTTGGTTCCCTCCTCCTGTTACCTTTTGTTATCCTCTTCCTCGGGATTCCTTGTTTGTTTTATAAATCCTTTCCTTCCAGAAAGTAAACGGAGGATCCTAGTACGTCTTGCCGTGTGGGATTCCAGAACTCCTCTACCAAGAAAAGATTAAGAGTAGTGACTCAAAGACCAGCGTTATGTAACTTGGCACTTGCGGTATGAAATGTATGTCTCTAGTCGTAACCGTACATTTTTATGTGCATAAGTTTACTTCCCTATAGTAAGGAAGAAAAGTATCTATTCGAAAGAGGAACCAAAACTCAAAAAAGGCGCTTGTAATATATTAATTATAATATGAGAAGTAAGTTAATTCTCACTTATTTAGACTTTAGTTATTTCTCATGTATTCGAAAATTAGAAAACAGGTAGGTTCCTAACAACTTATTTACTAAATTGTGGAACCAGTCATACAATTTTCTCTCTATTTCTAATTTTACCATTTTCCAATCTTTTCCCGTTTCTGAGAAAACTATTTGGCCTATAGACAAGGTTCAGGTCTCAAATCAAAGCAAATTTTCATTTGCTTATTTCAAGCAATAGGAAAGTACCCAGTGGCATCGGAATTTAGGAAAGAACCACCCAAGCTCAGAATATCAGCATGTAACGTGGGACCGCCTGGGGATCTCGAAGATAAATCTGATTTTATAGAAAATTTATTGCTAATTAGATTTAAAATATGCATTTTTTTTTTTTTTTTTTTGCTTGTTTATAAAATATATTGAAAAAAAAAAAATTGTGGTACTTAAAAAGTTCTTCAAAGGACGATAGCATAAAGTTTCTATGCTCTCTCTATATCGGTGGTTTTCGTAAAATATCGTTAAGTCGAATTACCTCGTGCAAGTGAACTCTGCCTTCAAAGCTAAAATTTTTATCCTTGCGCTGTGAAAAACTGGTTTAGTTGTGCTCCTTAAAAAGGCCTTAAAGTTTCTATTTTTTCGTCAATGGTATTTTTAGAGTAATCACAGGATTTTGGAAAGCGATGAAAAATTTGCTGTGCCCTACTGAAAAGTGAGAGTAATTTTGACTTCTCGAATTCTTCACAACAGCTAGGTCTTATAAAAAAAATAATAAATAAGTGCAATTTTTGTTATCCCTGTAAGATTTTTTGCCTAAATTAACCTGTTTCAAACTTTAAAGTCGTCGGAGATATTTTTAACATAAATAATTAACCTCATAGGTTTTTTGATTGACAAATTTAAATAAAGAATAGTTGAAGATGAACAAGAAATTATTAAATAAACAAATGACGTGTACATTGTGAACTCGCGCTAGCTCCCAGGAAGTCATTGACTTAGGTTTTCTTTGATATCCTTGAAAGTAAATTGTTTTGAAGGTTAAAATTATTTTGATAAATTACTAAATTTGTATACAATTAATACATTTACGAACAGTATATTCAATATAGATTCATTTTACAAATATGGGAATAATTTGGTAAATAGTTTTTGTTTAATTTTTTTTTTTTTTTTTTATACATTTATTGAAATTTACAACCATGCAAAATATATACCTACATCAAGTAAATGCATTGTCAACGATTATAATAACATGTTAAAACTTGAAATGAACTACTCATCAGTAGCACTTTATTAAAAATTCCACACTAGAAGGTCTCTAGGCCATCTTCGTTTCAGACGCCTCGGAGGATTATCAGAAATGGAGTGGGAAGCAAGTTGAGAAACTAACGGATTTGAGTGATTATGGAGCTTACTATGAAAGGATAGGTATCTGGTGTGGGCTAAATCAGCAACATATGGAACATTAAGATCTTTATGGATAAGTTTATTGGTGACAAAGTAAGGAGCATTGAGGATTTTTCGAAGGATTTTGGATTGTAAGGATTGAATACGAGATGAATTGGATGGTTTAGTGGAGCCCCAAAGCTCAACTCTGTACGTCCAAATAGGTCTAATCACAGTCATATATATGAGTTTTTTTTGTAATTAATTGGGAGCTTTGAACGTTTGTTTAGTAAATTTTTAAGTAGTTTGTAACGACAGGCAGTTTCTTTTTAGTCTTGTTTTTAAATTTAAAATTTAAATAATGATCGTGAATTTTTATATGGTAGAATTTCTACTATTCACTCATATCAGTGTATTATTTTTTCCAACTTCATTTTTACTAATTTTCATTGCTTCGCCTTGTGTGTATACGGATTTTCTTTTCTAATTTTTTAATATAATCCATATATTGAAAATTGAAACTGTACCTATAAAATACGTCTATTAATGTGAATATCAACTAACTTTTAAAACTTTAAGATTAGCAAATCTACTAAGAATGTTAGAAAATCTTTCAGTTTTTTAGATAAATTACTAATTATCTAATTTTTAGTTTTCTAAACTTAAAAACTATGTCTTCAGATTCTTCAAAGAGGGCATACATTTCTTTTATGCATACATTTCTTTTATGCTGTTACCATTTTTTTTTTTTTTAACTTTCCTTTTCAATCGAATTTTCAGTGATCTGAAAACATCACATTAAACACATAGTTGGAATTCGGTATACAGTGTTTTTTAAGCTTGTTCTCTTTGCGTCCATATTTAAATTGTACTCGCTATGTCTGAGTGGTCATAATTCAAAAGGCTTTAAAGAATTCCATTGGAAAGTGAGACAAAATATTAGCCAGTGCGACCCAAATACAATATTTAAACAATATAATGATGTTTATACGATTTATTTAAAACTAATTAATGTTTAACTTATAAAATGTCTGTACTTTGTGCACTTAAAATTATTCATCTCTACTGAACAGGAAATTTAATAGATAGACCATGAATATTCTGAAATGTTTGATTTAGTCGAAAGGATGAGTTATTATTATTGTTATCAGATTTTTATGAACAATTGACGGAAATGCTAAAATCTAAAAATATTTTAAAGCATGAGATTTACAAGAGATCTATACCCTTACATTTTTTTATTTTTATGAATATAAAAACATCTGTCCTTTTCCCCCTAAAATATTTCCCTCAACTTTTAGATACATTTTTTAAATTCCCGTTATCATCTCTTGACTTAGATTGTCATATGTAGTGCTTTCATAGGAAACGAGCACAGAGCAAAGCGACAGTCGTTCCGGTTTGCTCAGACTCGTCCATCACTGTTAAGCTCTCTCCACTTCCCTCTTCTCTAGCTTTTAACCTAGTATCTATCCTAGGGGAAACCTTTCTAGTTTCTAGTCCTTTCCTTCAGCCTCATCCGGATAATTTCACTCAACTGGCGAGTCATGTAATCTAAATAATTGGGGGTTCAAATGGATACTTGACTGATGGGTTGGCACCGTCCAATGTCGAGTGCCAGTGTGACTTGCAAAACGTAATTCCCTGATATTAATTCGAAAGCACACGTGGCAGTGGTTAGATAATCTTTTAAACGACTTTTTTTTTTTTAAACTATATAAAAAAATATTTGTACTGATAAGAAACGTTTTTCATCCCCACAGCCATCATATACTACAATAAAAACTTTTTGTGTATTTTTTTTTTTTTTTATTGATATGTAAACATTGAAAAAATTTGATTATAGATGTTGGCCTATAGTTTATATTTTGTGAATACTATTTGTATTTAATTAAAGTCTTCAGTTCTGTAATAAATAATTCATATTGTATTACTAATTATTAATGATAATAATATTAATCAACTGAAACATAATAAAAAAGTTTTGATATTGAATGCCTGTCTTCATAATTGAGAACAATAGCAGCATATTTAATGATTAATCTATTTTAGTCATTCATTATTATTCACTCTATATGTTATACTAGCATACCCCGTCGCGGCTTCGCCCGCTCTCATAAATAAAAATTAGAATTCTTTCAACTAATAATTGAATTTCATTTGTTTATCGATAAAAATATTGTACTGAAGTAAGGAATTAAGCATTATTTCTTCAATCATATTTTCATACATGGCAGTTATCTTTAACCTGGTTACAATTGCATTGATTAGGTGTTTGAAGATTACGTATAGCATAATTAGACATCCAATTTGGCATAAATAATTTAATCGATCACAGGTTGGATTTTAATTTCTAATCATAAAAGTATATGATAGTTTGTCAAACCTCGTTTCTGGAAATCAAGACTATACATTTTAATTATTATTATAGTAAAATTTATTATTATAAACCTCCCTTGAACTAAGAAAATATTTTAGTTAAAAATAGTACAGTTGGGTTTAGTAGTTTTACCGTTGCAAATTCTGTTACAGAATGGACACATATCGGTCGATTTTTAAACTTGTTTTAAACTTATAGGTTTTTTAATGACATTTGAATTAAAAATAATTAAATTTTATCATAAGTTTCTTGCTCTGTATAACACCGTACCTTTGTAACATCTCTTGGATAGTGCTCGCTACCTATCGGTCGATTATCAAAATTCAATGGGCACTACATATTTATCGCTTTTTTATGGAAATGTAATTGAAAATCTTTAAATTTTAGTGTTGCTAAACCTTCCTTGAACTATATATATGATGCGGTTCAAATTTTGTACAGATTGGTTCTGTAGTTTTCACGGTTTGTTATCACAAACGAAAAATGGCTTGTCCTTTTATATAATAGTATAGATGATTTTTTTTTTTTCTCACTTCTTTTCATTCATATATTTTTTTTAAGTACATATACTATTAATGAATTCCTTAAAACATCCATTTTATTATATGTTGCCTTCTTTCAGGCAGATCGTAATACTTACTTAATTAAGGTTTTACAAAAATATTATTATTTCATTTCATTTTATATATTTTAAGAAACTGCCCGTCGTTACAGACTACTTCAAAATTTACTAGACAAACGTTCAAATCTCCCAATCAATTACAAAAGACTCATACACGACTGTGATTACACCTATTTTGACGTACGGAGTCTAGCTTTGGGGCTCCACTAAACCATCCAATTTATCTCGTATTCAATCCTTACAATCCAAAATCCTTCGAAAAGTCCTCAATGCTCACCAATAAACTTATCCATAAAGATCTTAATGTTCCATATATTGCTTTCATAGTAAGCTCCATAATAACTCAAATCCGTTAGTTTCTCAACTTGCTTCCCACTCCATTTCTGATAATCCTTCGAGGCGTCTGAAACGAAGATGGCCTAGAGACCTTCTAGTGTAGAATTTTTAATAAAGTGCTACTGATGAGTAGTTCTTTTTAAGTTTTAGCATGTTATTATTATCGTTGTCAATACATTTACTTGATGTATATATTTCGTACAGTTGTAAATTTCAATAACTGTATATTAAGAAAAAATAAATTTTATATATTTTAACTATTAATTGTTATATAAGTGTGACCTATTTAAAAGAGTGTTATCTATCTAACTATGAATACATATTAGGCTCTACCGTGTGAATTTAATATGCAACTGCTAAATGTTCTTGAGATTTATTTCGCGATTACCCAAGGAATGTTACAAAATGAATTTAATTTTTCTAACCCTGTTACTGCTACTTTTTTTAACAGTTTATCATGAGTTTTTTCCTCGAATGTTACGTGATTTATAACCGCTCCGTTCGTTACTAGAACCCCAGCGACTCTATAACACTTTCCGCCCTGGATCTCGAAGAAGCGGTATTCCCGTGCTGGGTCCAGTGGCCCTTCTATGCTTCACTTCGAATATAGGGCGTTCACGGATTTAAATATACTTTATAAAATTACATAATTTATTATTAGACGAGTTGAGTAGGATATACATTTTTTGTATTCGTTTTACTGTATCTGTTTTTGTTTAAGAGTATAGTATTGTTCCTCTTATCAGTTCGCCAATCTTACGAACACACAATTTATTCTTATGAAATACAAATAGTTTTAATCATATTAAATATGTTCAACTGTTAAAATTATTTAACTTATTATTATTACTACATATTATTATAAATTATTCTTTCAATTATTTTAAAGTAGAGTCCCTTTAGGTTGGGACATGATTCAGACATAAGTTAATATAATAACTCTTGATTACTAAATTAGTAATGGTAATTAGATTAGGATTTTAATTTATAATTATTTATTACCGAAAAGAAATTAATATACATCAGTTATGTTTATTAATATATTTATTCTATTGATTAGTGTTATATACTGTGTATAATTTACGTACTGTTAAAGCATAATGCTATGCTTTCAATAAAAATTATTGTTAAGTAACTTTTGTTTTTTGATTTTGATTTTTTTTCAATTTTTGATTTATTGAAGACAAAAGGTAACAAATGAAAGAGTATTGCAAATAGCCGACATTAAAGAAACTATTATCGACAACGTTACCAAGAAACAGCTGATATGGTACGGTCACGTGCAGAGAATGCCAGAAAACAGACTTCCAAAAGTAGCTCTTAAATGGGTACCGACTGAAAGAAGAAAAAGGGGAAGACCTAGAAGAACGTGGGGCGAAGGAATAAGAAAAGCAATGAATGAAAGGAACCTCACGGATGATCATTGCCAGAATCGTGAACATTGGAGAACGAGTCTAGAGGTCGGACAGCGTGGACAAACGCTATAAACCGGCATATATATATAAAAAAAAAGATATTCTGTAAAAAACATGTGTTCTTACTTTATATATCAAAGAACATATTTTTGTTTTTAAAATTTTATATTTTTTAAAAAAGAGTATTAGAGTAAACCAGACAGTTATCGACACCCTTAAGGAAATATTAAGAAATATTTATTCTATAATTATAGAAAAAATAGTCCAATAAAGTTGAAATTTACCGTTAGTGTCCCCTAATTACTATACTTAAAGCTGAACAAGAAAATTTATACTAAAATTTATTATTGGAATATATTTTACAAGATAGTTACAATAACTAATGCAAAATCAGTTATCGACACCTTAAGGATATATTTTGAAATACGGGCAGAATCTAAAGTATTTTATCACGGCTGAGTTGTAGAGTTTGAAGGAATTCTCTTACATTTATTTCGGTGATGAATCTTTTATTTTTTAATTTCTGAGTTAAGGTGTCAGTAACTATCTGAGGTGTAAATAACTGTTTGCTTTATCCTTTTGAAAAAAGAAAAGAAAAAAAAAAAGAGTGAATTTACTTGTATAAGAAACTTATTTTTATTTGTAAAAGTTGTTTTACAATGCATAATTTCTAAAATATTTTATTTTATTTTTTTATGATAATCGAAATAATTTTTAAATGGCTCGACATAAAAAATAACCTTTTGCTCGCAAAAATCCATTTGTCCATTTTCATGTTTTTCCCTGAGCAAATAAACATTAAAAAAAACCAACCTCCTTTTTTTTTATTTATTACATTCAAAATCTGATGAATATTAAAGGTCTTAAGGATCTATTACCCCCATTTATTTTAAATTCACTAATCTCTTACAAAGATGTTACGTTTTTATCTTTAACGATTTATTATCATTACTGACATTGACCTTTAGTGCAATGTGTTTTATTTGTTGAAGTATATGTCTTACATCCACTATGTTATATCTAGTCTATATAAGTTGTAGGTTCTTAAATCACTATGCTGCAGAATTACTTAAAACGTTTTATAGTAAATACACGTCTAAGTGCTGCAAAACTCATAAAACGAATCCTTGAACCAATGAACTACGATGGTTTTATCGGTTCCTTCTGCATTCAATCTGGCAACTCTTAATGTAGTGATTACAACAGTTTTTTATTGTCAGGCATATTTCACATTACTCGTCCCAAGTTTATGATCTCTCCTTTTATTACCGTTATTTACTATAAATAGATCTATTATTAGCATGGCATTCTTTTGCTAGTCACGCCGGTAGGAAGTCTCCACACTGCCTCCTAATTCTGCTGAGGAAGGAAGTGAACTGTTCCGAACGTCTCCCGCCTTTTGTGTTAGTATGTATGTGATTCCAAGTCAGTGCGTGAATCATTGATATAGACCGCATAATTATCTTAAATTTTGGATTTGTTTGTGGTATTATAAACGAGAAAATAATGTTATCTCTTTTAATCTAGTCTATGATTATTTCCAATCTTAGGTAATGAGTTGCGTTGATACTAAAGTACTCAGATATCGAAAATCTGCGTATTATAAACATTTTTTTAATATAAATCATGATTTTTTTAATGTTGAGAAAAAATGTTTTTTTTTTATAAATAAAAATATTTTTATTATCAGAATAGATGTTTGGTTTGTATCTATTGTTAAAAGGCGTAGAACCTGCTGGTCACCAAAAGTTTATGGAAACATGTTGCACTATGTTTAAAAAGAAATTAATAGAACTTATATGTTTTTCATTTAATTACTTGCTTATAAAATTAAGGGCGTTGAAATGAATTGAACTGTTGTATCACTGCCTCCTAGAGCCACTGTTATTTTTCGATGAATTTTTTTTTGTGATAGTTTTTGAATATAGAATTATATTTATTGATGCATGAGTGTAAATTCAACTTTTGGTAATCAACATGACAAACTTATGTTTCTTTGATAGACGACACTCATTTGAGTATGATAGTATATAATATGATCTACGAGTTATTTTATTGTAAAGATTAACTTGTGGGCATTTTTAATGATATTTGAATAATTATTATTACTCAATTACTTATAAAAAAATAAATTATTATTTTATGTTATTCAGTCACTAATATTCCATTTAGGTAATAGGTAATGATTAATTTGATTATTTATTTAACTTTTTACATTTTTTATTGGTTATTTTAAATTATTTTTCAACCCTATTTTAGTATGCTAACGTATATATCGTAGAATCGTCCATAAATTCATTTATTTAAAAAAAAAAAAAAAAAAAAATACTATATATCTTGACAATTCAAGATCTAATTTTACTGACTATCAGTGATTTTTTTTTTTTTTTTTTTTTTTTTAAATTTATTTAAGAATGAAATACTTCAATTTAATAAATCACATGGACTAAACGAATCTTTAATTTTTTTGGTACACGTTTTAAAATCTGCATTTAGACAACAATATATGTGATATTATTTTTCTCTAAGGCTACTTACTGTAATAAAAACCACCCCCGAAATCCAACTAATGTCAAGTAAATCTAAAAGTACAATACAATCTTTTAGAATGCACTAAGTGCCAATATAAGCAAGACAAGATAATCAAGGAATTTCAATATTACGAGTACTTAAAAATAAAACGTTTTCACAAACAAATAATTGACTTTTTAAAATAAACTAATCTTCACAAGGACTTATAGTTCTCAGCATGTGTATGCTGCTTCTAACCAAAATAAAATTTCTAATTGTTTTTACTTCATTTGATGTATTGTGTTTATTATATATATATGTATATATATATATATATATATATATATATATATATATATATATATATATATATCTTAATGATTAGTTTTCTATATATAGATAATATATATATTATCTTAATAAGTTTTCTCTCTGATTTAGTTTATTCTTTATTTACTTCTTACTCATTAGGTATTTTGATTGTATTATTTTATTCATTATGTTTATCAATTGTTATCCAATATTATATTAAATTATTTTATAAAAATGTTTTTTAGAAAATTATTTTTTTTTTTTTATAACTTGCTTCATTAAAGGGGAAGTTATCACTATGCATATTTTTGCCCTAAAGTTATTTATAACCCTAAATTTGAAATTAATTCTTAATTTTTTTCTATTTATCTAAAAAGTTTCGATATTAAAATTCATTGTTCACTTGCATTAATTTTCTACTGGATTCGTAGCATTGTAAATATTTAAACTAAAAATACGTTTGCAAATATTTGAATCCAGTTCATTAAAAAAAAAATACATAACCCTAAATCTTGGATGTCAATTTTGTATTCATTCACTCAGTTTTCAAAGAAAATGGTTACACAAATTAATAAAAAATCAATAACTCACAATTAGCTGTTTCCAGAGGATCCGTTGTTAGTTGCCGAACGTTAAAGTCTCCCGGAAGACATACCAGGACGAACGCACTCTGTACACTAGCGAAGACCGCTGCTGACTGGGTTCCAGTGGGAGGGACGTTGACCCCACTCCTGCAAGATCCAGTCTTCTCTGGAGTAAACATCTACACCATCATCTACTTGCTCTAGGTCTTGTCACTGTGTTTGGATAAGCACTGTCAAATGTGTTGCTTCGTTCTATTGGCTAACTTCTTTTTTTGGTGAATATAAAACCAAGGATTACATGTTATAACAAATACTTTTATAAGAGGAAAAGAGATGATTCCCTCTTCTGTACACATCCACTTTCAAACTTACAAGGGGAAGACACACTCAGTCTCTCACGGATCTTCTTGGCAATTTTTTTGGAGGTTCCTGTTCAAAAAATATTTGACACGTATTTTGCCGTTCCGACCAATGGTCCCTAGAAGCCGAGAAAAAAAATAATAAAATAGCATTAAAATAATTTATTTTTTATCTCGAGTTTAAAAAATGATTTCGACATGATTCCTGCACCAAAATTTTTAGTTTTGATTGCGGATTTAAGAAAAAATACAGTCGCTCCATAGATTTAGGTTTAGGTTAATTAATTCTTAAAACATTATTAGATTTTCAAGCAAACTTAAATTTTCAAACTCAAGTTAAAAATCAAAATGTTTTTCGGATTTTCCAATTTTTTTAATAGGTTTTCGTTCATCGAATTTTACATTCATCTCAGAAAGCTGAGACTCTACTCTTTCCAGCGATACCTACCAGTGAATTGCGCGCCATAGTAATGGCGATTTAAAGGTGTGTAACCAATAATCGGTTTAAAAATTTCGTTTTCCTCGAAGGTGAAAAAAATGATATTTTTTGATTTTGTTGAATAAGCGTTTTTTAATGCTTTTGAAAGTGCTGAATTAGAATCTGACGTCAATTTTTGTGTGAAAAAATCTATAGAGGTAGTTTCCTTGAAACTCTAATCATTTTTTAAGAATTAATTAACCTAAACCAAAACCTATGGAGCGAATGTATTTTTTCTTAAATACGCAATCAAAACTAAAAATATTGGTGCAGGAATCATGTCGAAATAATTTTTTAAACACGAGATAAAAAATAAATTATTTTATTGCTATTTTATTTTTTTGCTCGGCTTCTAGGGCCCATTGGTTGGAACGGCAAAATATGTGTCTAATATTTTTTGACCAAGAACCTCCAAAAAAATTGCCAACAAGATCCGTGAGAGACTGAGTGTGTCCTCCTCTTGTTAATGTAATGCAAATGAGGGAACCTAAGACAAGGTTCTGTACATTCCATTTAGTTCTGAACAGGAAACACTTGCTTTGGTTGTTTAAGGTATTATTCACCTGTATAATTTTTTTTAAAACAGAGTGATTATTTGATTATTCACTTTATAGACGTACCAAGAAATTCGCAATGGTTTACATAATTATGGTTTAAAAAATTAGGAAAAAATATATACAAATATAAAAGAAAAAGAGATTACTAACAGAGATATTTTTAGAAACAAGGCAGGTCTGAGGAGCGAAAGAAGCAGCACGGTGAAAATATGAAGGGATACTGGATGAAGAGAGAACAGCAAAAAACAAAGGATTGAAATTGGCATATGGTCCTAAAATACCTTCAAGTACTGTGTTACTCATAATTATTCGGTACCATTTGGCATAAATTAGGCAAGTGCAAAATCATTGGCGTTCGGGCAGCCCTTTGAAATTTCTCGTCTTCAGTGTAAATGTTTTAATTTTTTTAGTACGCTTTATTAACTTCACCTGTACGTAACTGGATCTTTTATCGTAATTTTCACCAATTTCCTCTAATCTGAAACTTGAAATTTGCTCACTTTTCAAGGTCCAATGACAATACAATAACTGCACGACTTTGTTCTAATGTTCTCACCTAGTCTAGTTAAATTGCCCCCATAATGGGGGTCTGCCTTGCAACAGGTGAAGTAGTAGGTTTTACTTGTATATATGGTCCAGATGGGTCCTGAGAATAAAATATCAAAACTGAAACTAAATTCGATAAGAGGAAAATTCAATAAGGAGAAAAAAAAACAACATATTTTTTAACTTTTTTCAGATTTTGGAAAAAAAAAAATTGAATAATTCTTTAAATTGAAAACTGTTTTATTTACAAAATTAAAGTTTATTAAATTTTGCGTCTAAAAGCATCCTATAAGCTGAATTTTATTCATGCGTTTAGCCACAATCGATTTTCAAAAATCGAAGAATTGTGCCAACTTTAAAAAGTTATTTTTGGTCGTGTTTAAGATTCTATAACTCAGAAATGGCTAATTCAATCAAAAAATGTTATGTACTAAAAGTTTTAGATCATTAAATTTTGTGCAAGATAGGACTTTTAAAGTAAACATTTGCCCATCCTGCTCTGAGATATGTACAAAAAAAACAAATATTGCTGGTTGAGTTTGGATAAAATGTGTTAAAAATTCAAACAAATCACGAATATAAAAGGGAAATTAGCTTCGAACCTTGAATCAAAAATATAAAATGGTCTGGCTGCTGCAAATCGTTCACCATACTTTTTAGTTAGGTTTGCTATTAAAACGCGTTTTCCTAGTTTTTTAAACTATAACGTTATTTAATTATATTTCTAACTGCCATTATTCTACAAATTGTTTATCTACTATATATTTGTCAAATACCACTCACTCATTTAACACGAAATCCTTCCTCTAGGGCCGTAGGTGCTCGCTAAGAAAGGAATTTTAAAAAATCGGCCTGGATTGCGGCTAATTCACGAAAAATGCGATTACAATTTTTATTGGGTGAATCATAATACATTAATTGTCATATGGTATTTGGAGATAAGCTAAGTTAAAAAATAGGTTAGATGTTTAAGCCGCTCACTTTGACCACAAATTAAGTTCCTTATAGTTGTAAACAAACAAAAATACGATCGATGTCGAAACCTTATAATATAGTACTTTCTGTTAACTCATGGTGGCTGCAGAGGTGGACCCTTAGAAGTGCGAGTTTTTTCGTAAAGAGAAGCTATTAAAAGACTTATGTTAAAGAGGAGGTTAAAAGACTTATGTTCTCTGGTGATGACATGTAAGGCCAGTTCGATGTACATATTCCTTACAAGCAACCCACCTACATTGCTTCACCAGTAGTTTCGTCCCCAACTACCCTTCCTTCAGTTTTCCGGTCACAAGATTCAGTCAACCAGGCCCAAGTTGTATTTTACAAGTTGTACCTAGCATTTCTGAATTTCATTCCTTGAACCTAGAATATACCTTTTTCTCAGTTCAGCTAAGTCTATTAACGTTAATTTTTACTAATCTAAGTTGCTCTTAATCCTAATGATATTAAACCGTAGCGGAGCAGGGTATTTTCAGCTAGTACTTTATAATAGAATGCACATGTATTGCATATATCCATGTATATAGATGGCAAAAAATGCCTATTACGTTATTAAGAATACTATTGACATTACGACTTGCCTACTACACGTTGTGCAGGACGCCGATGTAAGGTGCCAAGAGTATTCATCTCATTTTGGATAAAAATCGATTATATAATTTTCCCCAAATTGTGCAGAATTATTAGAGACATTAAAAATTAATCATATAATTATTATAATAATTAAAGGATTTCGTGTATGTAGGGATTATGTAACAAAACAAAATTTTGAGTTACTTATATTTAATTTTTTTTTTTTTTTACAATTTCCTTTAGCAGGAAAATGTTACATAGTCTCTTCATATCTCTTTTTCTAGTTGTTTTAAAACATTCAGATTTTGCTACACAGAACTTTATCCACAAAACCCTTCAATTAAATATAAAACTCCAGGTTTTAAATTTTCAACCAAAAACTTTGATCTAACTACAAATCATCTTATCTAGTCAAAATAGTTTCCTTGATTATTAGGATGTATTAAAAGTCTTGTGTTTAGCCTCTTATTTGTCTTTGAACTAAAGGGTTATGAATAAAGCAGTTATACCCTAGAGGCAATATTGAAGTCTTGTGTGACCCATTCTAGTTAATTTAGGACTCCTAAAATAGGTTATTCATTCCATCCATTAAGTTAGAACTGGTCCTAGCCTTGGTCAGCCTCAGGCTTAATAATGTTCTTCATAGCGCCTTATGTATCATCACTCACTGTGTCAGGGTTACATAGTTTGGTTACAGGTAAATGTTGACTGGGGTTAATGACTCTTGAATAGGTGTATGAAAAGTGTCATATATATATATATATATATATATACACACACACACACTGTATAAATAGTAAATTTTTTTTATAGACAGAATTGTATACTTCTTCCTCATTTATTTCATTCTATGTTTTCCTTTTTATTATATTTCCTCCATAATATTTAAATGTCTTTTTTTTTTTCTTCTTTAACAACCAACATCACTACAACGTAACAGACACACAAAAAATAAATTGGTACAAATATATATGCAATAACCATAAATTGCATTAGTCCTATTTACCATGTATATGATTTATACATATACCTGTACCTTAAAAAAAATTAAGGTTTGAAAAATTCAAAATGTAGATTGTAATGGTCTCCAAATATAGCCAATAGTTAACTTTCATTGATATTATACAAATAGTTATAGAAAAAGAAAAAAAAATGGCCAAAATGTTTGTTAATATCAGTGAGCAATAACTTCGGTTATAAGTTACATAAAGCTTCTTTTCGCAAAAAGGATAATATATTAATTTTTATTAAGTACGCATATATTTCTCAATCTCAGAATATGTACTTGACATTTTTGGAAAAGTTAATATTTGTTTTCTTTAATTCTAACAAAATTGCCTTTAATACACCTGTGCCTACCTAATGACCTATACCTAAAACGATTGTATGTCTTTAGCATGATTTGAGTGAAAAAAATGCTGGTGTATCAAAATCTCTGCTTTTTTTTTTTTTTTTTTTTTTTTAATATATAACTTTTTAAACCTTAAATTCCCAATTAATTATAAAAGACTCATTTACATGACTATGATTAGACCTATTTTGACGTACGGAGTTGAGCTTTGGGGCTCCACTAAACCATCCAATTCATCTTGTATCAAAAATAGCTATCCAAAATCCTTCAAAAAATCCTAAATGCCCCTTACTTTGTCACCAATAAGCTTATCCAGAAAGACCTTAATGTTCCATATGTTGCTGATTTAGCCCAAACCAGATACCTATCCTTTCATAGTAAGCTCCATAACCACTCCAATCCATTAGTTTCTCAACTTGCTTCTCACTCCATTCCCGATAATCCTTCGAGGCGTCTGAAAAGAAGATGCCCTAGAGATCTTCTAGTGTAAAATTTTATTGAAGTGCTACTCATGAGTAGTTCTTTTCAAGTTGTTACTTGTCATTGTAATCGTTATCAGCTCATTTACTTGATGTACATATTTGTATAGTTATATATATATATAAAAGTGATCCAAAAAGGATTTTGGGATTTTAAGGATTGGATACGAGATTAATTTGAAGGTTTAGTGCAGCCCTAAAGCTCAACTGCGTTCGTCCAAATAGGTCTAATCACAGTCATGTAAATAAGTCTTTTGTAATTAATTGGCAGCTTTGAACGTTTGTCTAGTAAATTTTGAAGTAGTGAGTAACACCTTAAAATTAATTAATATTTTACTAGTATAATTATGATTTAGCCAACTGGATAGGAATTCATTGATTTGAAAAAAAGAATAATAATATAAAAAATATTAATTCTAATACTTTTTGGCCATAAAAATTAAACAAGTAAATGAGTCTATTTCCATCTAACCGTGAAGGTTATGTTGACCAAAAAAACTTAGCTTTCTCAAAAGGCATGTTTCACACGCTTAACATATTCATGGTCGTAAGGGTGTTTACAGATTGGAAAGTGTACATTCG
The DNA here is from genome assembly GCA_003667255.2 of Euschistus heros. Lineage (NCBI taxonomy): Eukaryota > Metazoa > Arthropoda > Insecta > Hemiptera > Pentatomidae > Euschistus > Euschistus heros. Next base: position 2,776,536 of record RCWM02000046.1, read on the forward strand.
ATGTGTCGGAAAGCTTATGAAATTGACGCTTGATTCCTTAAACTGTGAACTAACTTGGAACATTGTAGGCAAATTTCTTCTCACAGTTCTCTTTAATGCATCCCAGGACAATGTTGTGACTCGTCGCTCCTCGAATGTGCCGAATATTGCCAATTATTGATAATATAAGAAGACATCACGCCATGACTGTTTTTATAAGAGTATTATAATTTTAATGTACGTTCGAAAGAATTTGACCAATATATTCGATGGAACGTAAAATTCCCATTGTTCGACTACTGAGTCACATACCGCTCGTTTGGAGAGTGGGCGTGATCAGTGAAGGATTTCTAACGACGTCATGGTCCGGATTGGTAAATAATTAGGGCAGCTCTCCTGGCTACTGGGAAGAGGCAATAAATATTCTATAAGGTATTAATCGTTATGAATATGTATACCGGAGGGAGAAAATATCTCGGATGGACCGAACAATTGGCCTATATGGTGTTAGGCAAATGCTTCTATTGAAAATATTTGATGCTTAGCAAACCTATAAACGTGAGAATGACCATTACGGTGTTTTTTTTTTTAACTACATGCAAAAAATCGCTTGAAATTGATTGTTTAAATGTTGTGTGGTATCAAGGGATTGATTGGGATTGAATGGGACTGGTCGGTCATTTTTATTCATTTATATTTTAAAGGTTTAGTAGATGAAAGGGCTATGCAACAAAACATAATTTTGAGTAATTTATATTTACAGTTTCGTTTTGTTTTTATTTTATTTTTTTTTTACAATTTTCTTTAGCGGGGAAATGTTACATTGCTATATTTTGCTACCTAACTCTTCTGCACTTAAAGTCTTCATCCAATGAACTAGATAGTATTAAAAAAAATATTCCATAGCCCCTTCAAATAGGTAATTTTACGCTTAGAAATAACTGAAATTAAGTCATTACCTATATTGAATAATAATTTTTAACTTAGGTGATCCTGTCAGTTTGTCATCTGTATATTTGTATAGGATGTCTTTTATTTTTATTTTGTCTATAGTATTTTTTTATGAATGTTCATATATCAGTTCAGATTTATTTCAAGTTATTGTTATATAGGGAATTTTCTCATTCTCATTTCTCTAATGTTCATATATAGCAGTTATGTTCACTTGGTGACTTTTTATAAGAGGGGAAATGATAATATCAACACACAATGGCTGTTTGTCAAATTTGGGAAAAATTGCACTTAGTGACTTTTACCTCCAAGCAGACGATATGTGAAGCTTAGCAAACCTTATGGATAATATTCCATAAACGTTAAATAAAAAGTTGAGAAAAACCATTACGGTGTTGTTGTTTTTTTTAACTACAAACAAAAAATCGATTGTATAAATGTTGTTTAACATCAAGGGATGGATTGTTTGAGGATCAAGGGAATGAGACTGGTTGGCCATTTTTATTCATTCATAGTTGTTTGGTGAAAATAGGTTATCTGAAATGAAATCATGATTAATAATAATTTTTATTTTAGATGGTCCTTAAAGTTTGTTATTTAATCCAGTAAAAAGAACTCTTTTTAAGTAATCAATTATCGAACTTAAAGAAAAATGAAAGATAATGATAATAATAAAAATAATTCGATAACTTCTACCAACTATTTTTTTTATAGGTGTTTATTTGCAATTAGATATAAGCTCTTTTTTTTATTTAATTTTTTTTTTTTAAATTTTCTATACAAAGAATGGGACATCTTAACTTTGAATAAATATATGTTTATATGTATAGTTGTTTAAGAATATTTCGTTTATAGTTATTTTGTATAGATGTTCGTATATGAAGATTTATTTAAAGCTAGATTTTTATTTATCGTATTATTGTTTGTTTTGTTTATAATGTTTCCTATTATTATAAGCAGGTATATTCACTATTTAAAGTAATCGCAATGGTTTCTATTTTGATATCAATCGCTTGACTTTTTAATTTTGGTGATTGAAATTATATTTATTATTTAACGTACAGTAGAACCCCTGTTATAGGGGTAATGGGTATGGGGGTTAACGGATAATTGAAAACCATGTATTTGAAGTACAACGTTTCATTGACAGAGTAATAAGAAGGCTAATTTAAAAAAAAAAAAAAAAAAACGAACAAGGTTAAAAAAAAAAACAGAATTGTGCATAAAATCACTTTTATTAAAAAAACAAACGTTTTATTTACCTTTATTAAATTACAATATACAAAAGTATATAATAATGGATATATGTATCCTTGTTTTTATCTATGTATTGAATTTTTATTTAGGGAACAAATCAGTAATTTTAGTCTGTTTATTATTGAACATATCTTTTCTAATATCAGTTCTCTTCGCCAAGATTCTTCAAATTGGTGTGATATCAGCTTGCCGTGTTTTTCCATTCACAATGTTATTTCATTATTTTTAAGAACAATACGTAATTAGCAATTATTTTTTTAATAACTATTATACATATAAAATAAATTGTGTCAGTAACAAAAAAAAAAAAAAAAAAAAAAAAAAAAAAAAAAAAAAAAAAAATTAAAAAAAAAATTGTCCTGTTTTAATTCCGGTTTATAGATTCTCGGATTATGGGGGTTCTACTTTATATTTATTATAATATTTCTTTTTGATTAATTTATTTAGTTTTTTCAGTGTTTACTAAAAGAAAGTACTCAAATTCTTTTTGATTATTGATTCTCTCTCTCTCTCTCTCTCTCTCTCTCTCTCTCTCTCTCTCTCTCTCTCTCTCTATATATATATATATATATATATATATATATATATATATATATATATATATATATATATATATATATATATATGAGGAGAGATTCGTCAAAGAAAGTTAAAATACATGAAACTATGGAATCTAAGAAAACACTCCGTTACACGAAGGCCCGTTTGTAAACAACGAAAGAAATAGTATAAGATTAAGTGAACAAAAACGTGTACTGAAATGTCCAAACGGCTTTAAAGCTATAAACCAAGCACCAAGAGAATAGTTTTTAGGCTATCCCGTCTAGTCGGCCCATCTCTATTATATATCCTTAAATATATTTACTTTTTTGATATTCTGATATGCTTTAAAAATTAAGAAGGTGGCTGAGGTCGCGTGAGGAGGTTCAGGCGTACCTCAGGTCATTCTCTTCTATTTCTTTCTTTTTTTTTTTAAATAGAAAATTAGTTCCAAAACTTTATTTTTGATTGGACTATTGGTAGATAAACCAAGAAGCCATTTCTGATGATTTATTTCCACTTACATTCTAAATGTTAAAAAGCAAGGTATTTTAACTGTTCATATAATTAAAATAATGAAACTAATTTACCAGACCTCTACAAGTACTAATAAAACAACGTTATTAATTGTTACTTTTGTACTTCAACTTCTTTATTGAACGTCGTGTGTAGTAATACCTGTTTCATTTACGTCTTAAGAGGCTGTGTGGGGAAGTAATTTATATTGTTAATTATTATAACTGTAAAGCGTAAAACTTATAATATTATACATGATTATATACATGCATAAAAGAACAGTTGAATCTGGCATGAAAAATGGAGAAATTCAATGATATCATAATTAATAATTAATGGTTCCGCCGAAAAACGTTCTAAGCGACAAAATTTTGAAGTGACAATTTTAAAGTGTTCTAAATGTAGTATAAATAGTACATCATAGTATGATATAGCAATCCATTATGTTATTATACATGTAAGTATCGTATAACAAATTACAAGGTGAAAAAAAAAATCTAACTTACAAAACTAACAAGAACTTTAAATTATGATTTTCTTTCACTGATTACTCAAAATTTTGTTTGTCGCTTAGAACGTTTTTCGGCGGAGCCATTTAATTGTTTGTCTTTCCCCACTACTCTTTTTGCATTTGACACGATGGTACTTAAGATACCGTAATGGATTTTTAAAAAAAGTCCAGATTGCTTTTAAAACTAGTTTTTCTTTTATGGTTCCTATATATTTGAAGTTGCACATTCTTAAAATTTTCCGGGTGTTAGATGCAACCCCATCTGTTCGCGACATATTTTGGTCTTCCTCTTATTTTCGTTACGTAGCGAGGTTCCGTCAAAAACTTCCCGAAAGCTCTTCTTCACCTATCTGATCCACAAGTCCCACCCATTGCAATCGTTTGAGGGCCTGAAAAACATTCTGGTTCATTGGTCCCACAGTTGGTAATCTCCAGGTTTCATACAACACTAAAAGAGTACTGTAAAACAAAAATTGGTTAGGCGATAAAATAAATTTTCATTTTAATTATTAAATACTTTACCCTAATCTTAACTTACAATTAGTTTTTGTGAATGAAATGTTTCTGCTTGTATGTAATAGTTTGGTCTCATCTCGACTCCTTAGAAAAGGATAAATGGATCAGAAGAATGTCGACGGACTTGTTTTATAACCTTGTAAGGTCATCATCGTTAATGACTCTGGAAAAAAAATGGGTCGTAAAATCGTGACTCTTTGCAAACAGATTATTTTTTAATGGCATATTAAATGAACATTGATACATCCTGTGATCTCTGTCTCGTAGTTAAAATTACTTCAGTTTATTTTCTGATTAATTTATGTCCAGTGTACTGTAATGTAATTTATTCTCAAACTATTCCTCATTAGATATAAAATACCTCATTTGCTTATTAGGAAATTAATCCTTTTTTTATTTTTAATTTTTTTTTTTTAACTACTGTATTGCTATTACCCGGGTTTTGTAATATAACATATTTTAGTTTTGGAATTAAAAATTTTTTGGTAATGATGCAGATTTTGAAAGCCGAAAGTGCGTGTTATTTCTCATTCGCAAAGCCAATTACTCTTCAGAAATTAAAAAATTAAGATATATAAGATTATTATGCTAACAACAGTTGTCTATGAATGTGAAACTTGGCCGTTACGTTAAGGGACGAACGACACCATATGTTTTCGAAAAAATAAAGTAATGTGTAGATTATTGGGAAGAATTCAGAAGGTTTCACAAACTGCGGAAGCTTTATTCGGTGAATATAATTCCTCTATAAAAGCGTGACGGTTAAAATGGGCATGTAAAGACGTTGGATTTAATAATGAACAAATTCTAAAAAGAAGGTAATCAGTTTTGAGCCGTGGGGTAGTCCGAGACGTAGAGGATTGCATATTGCAGATCTCGTGTTTTGATGGATTGGGTTTGAGGGAGATGTGTGATCAGGTGTTGGTGGTGTCTTGAATCATTTTGTTCGCTAAGCCTTATATCTTTTTCCTTCTGCTATTTTAATGTAAAATTTTATTTACTTACAATTGCTTTAAAATTTATGGGCCAGATATGATTTATTTTATGTCGTGTAAATTTTATTCTTAAGGGACTGTGTCCAGAATAAAACTTGCTTTCTATTCTATCCTGTTATATTATGTGTACTTATACTCAGCCAGGGGACCCCTAACCAAGGCTCCCCCCCATTTATGATGAATACTCATTTAGATTACAGCGCTTACAGCTGTGTTAAAATCCAGTGGAGGTAGAGTGAATGCACTATAGCTGCAAAGTTTCAGAACTTGATAGGTGAGTTTGGCCATTTAAGGAACTCCAACATAAATATATTTTTACATAACGTTTCGGTCCTTTGCTGTTTTAATTTACGACTAGGGTAATTAGGATGCCTGAAACTCGACGACAATTAAGCCAGAAATGGGGTTGAGATGGTGGAAATAGATAGGAATGATTCTAATATTGAAAAAAAAACCCAATAAAAAACGAGAAATAAAAATTAAAAAGATTTTTGTATTCAAGTAATCACTATTTATCGGTTAGAGATATATATCCTGAGGGGTATTTGTTTATTAGCAGGATTCCATAAATGGCCAGTTATACTAAATATTACTGTAATAGAAAAATAATTTGCATTCCTATTTAAGTCGTGTAAAACGATCTTTACTCTTTATCTACGATCAAAATGTCTGCCTACTGCTAAAATAATTAAAATGTGGTTCTTTATCTTCTTTTTGAACTTTAATGTTTGATCAATGGAGGTGAGAAAGTTTCTTTTCGGGTAGTCACTTCTTCAGCCGCACGAAAGTAATGGACAAGGTGGAATATCCACCGGCGGCATAGCATCCCATTTCTCCTTCACCCTTTGTCATCCTTTCCTACCGTTATCCCATCATCACATTTCATCTGTGCCTCGCGGTCCGCTGGCCGATTGGTTCTCTACTATCGGCTGCCAGTGAAGCTGAAGAAGTTTCCGATTCTTTGTGCTATCGGAATGTAGTGATTACCAAAGCGGATCCTGTCTTGAGGACTAAATTGACCAATTTTCCTATTGATCTTGACATTCTGAAGTTGAGAAAAGGCATGTAGCCTGTAGGTGTGTCCACTGTTATCTTTAAAGTATTGTAAACATTTTGTCAAATTAGTAGTGGCCTTGTAAATTGTTTATTTATCGAACGAGTATTTTTGACGCCCCCACGAAATTTATTGAATCTTTTGATTAAGGCTCCATTTTTTTTTTTTTTTTAGCTATTTATCGAAATATACAATATAATAACAAATACATCAAGTAAATGTGATGGTAATGCTAAAAATGACATGTCGATTTCTTGTAAAGAAACTATATATTGGTAGCACTTATAATGTTCTGTAAATAAAAGTTTCTATACTAGAAGGTCTCGAGGCCCTCTTCTTTTCAGGTGCCTCGGAAGGTTATCTAGTATAAAATGTAAAGCAAGTTGGGATACTAGTGGATTTGAATTGGTTATGCAGTTTGCTATGAAAGAATAGGTATCTGGTTCGGGCTTAATCAAGTTGCAATGACGGCGCTTTGCGTTACAAAAAAAACTGTAGATCCCTAGCCAACACACACATCCATGTCAAACAAAGAATGTTTCTTGATTACGCATTTCAGTTTGCCAGCGGTCAAGGTCCACATTCTACTTAATGGCGTTATTAGTTGAATATAATCTAACACTAAAACTAAGTTCTTCTTACAAATAAATCAAACAGGTAATTAAATACATAGAAAGTTCTTGATATAACAGGTAAAATTATGTCTATTTCGTCTTTAAGTAAATTTTTTTTTTTTTTTTTTTTTTTTTTTTTTTTTTTTTTTTCCAATCCTCCATTTATTTTACAATACATACAATATAATATACAATATATATATTAAGATCTTGGATTGCCTTGCGGCATTTGAAGATGGGTGTCCTCGGCAGCTGCTGGATCCACTCTGTTGACGGATGGTCTTCCTTCTTCTATGTTGAGCGAGGAGGAGTCACTCTGCTGGCGGTGGTGGTTCTAACGGGTCAGTCTGTTGAGCCTGAACCCCTTCCCTCGGCGAGTACGTCCGCTAAGGGGGTCAAACCTTGCCACCTCCCAGGCCTGGGAGGCGGGGCTACGTCCCTGAAGAGAGGGTTGGAACAGTGCTTCAGACCATCAAAAAATTTGATATGTCGTCGGCCAATGTAGGTCGGGATGGAAGGCATCCTTAGCTGTTCTAGGATGTGACTGTTTTTGGCCCTCTGAAGGTTGGTACCACGGACGATTCGCCGAAGGACGGTGTTCTGGAACGTTTGGAGAGCATGTAGTGTACTCTTGTACATGTGGTGCAGCAGTGGAGCTCCATGGAGTAGGGTGGGTCTAATTATGGATTTGTATATCTGGAGCTTGAGGCGGAGGGATAGTTGGGGAGAAGTCAAGAGATGATAGAGGCGGTAGGTCTTTGCCCTGGCCTGTTTGATCCTGCTCTTCACGTGGGTGGAGAAGGTCAGGTGTCGGTCAATGTTGACCCCAAGATATAGAATGGAGCTGGATATGGGTTGCTCAACATTGTCTATTGTGAAGTGCTTAGGCAATCTCTGGGATCTCCTGAATTTAGCAAAGGACATCACAATAGCGTCAGTTTTCTTGGGGTTAACCTTGATTCCACAGGTGTGTAGAGCTTCGACAATGGTGGAGGTTGCCCTCTGAGCCATGTCGAGTGCTCGGCCAGGGTTAAGGCTGGAGGCGTAGACGGCTACGTCGTCTGCGTATGCAGCAACTACCGCCTCGGAGTGTTTGATGGAGACCACTGGAGCCGTGAAGATGTTAAACAGGATTGGTCCCAGTACTGATCCCTGTGGTACACCGCAGGTGGTGAGGACTGGTTGAGACAGGCTCCCACCGACTCGTACGACGAAAGATAGCTTCTGATCAGTCGGCATAGGGCGGTAGAGAACCTGTATTCTTCCAGTCGGCGGAGTAGTAGGGGGTGTGAAACACAATCAAAGGCCTGTGTGCAATCCAGCGAGATGAGCGCAGTGGCTTTATTCCTATGCATCTGGTCGATGGCATATGCCTGAAGCTTGGCCAGATGGTGTTCGCAGGCAACACCTCGCTGGAAGCCGGTCTGTTCAGGTGGTATGACTTCTTCACGGCGACAGTGGTCGAGGATATGGTAGTGAGCCAGTCTTTCGAACACCTTGCTGATGTGAGAGAGGAGGCTGATAGGACGGTAATCTTCCGCTACGTTACCACGTCTCTTAGGTTTTAAGAGGGGGACCACCACAGCCCGTTTCCATACCGTGGGGAAATAAGCAATTCGGAAACACGAGTTGAAGATGTTTAGTAAGAAGGCTTTACCCTTCCTAGGAAGCATCTTCAGCATAGTTGACGGGATACCGTCCAGTCCGGATGCTCTTCTCCCTTTCTGGCGGCGGAGAACAGACTCAAGATCCTTGAAAGTAGAGAAGATGGGCTTCTCATTAGGACTTGGTAGTGGTCCGTGGGGTGGCAGTGGCGCATCAGCCGTCCTTTCAGCATCCTTTGCTGAGTATGCTCTAGCTAGGTGTTCTGCCTGTCCAGCGGGTGTTAGAAGCTGGTCACTGTCAGTGATGAAAACCGCACGCCTTTTGTTGACGAAGGTTCGGACCAATCTCCAGAACTGTCTGTGGTCGTTATGGGTCCGCCGGAGCTGATCATGCCACAAAGCCGTCTTCCAATCGCTCATGAGCCTGGCGATTTGCAGGTTATGGCGTTGATAGCAGGCTTGAGGCTGTAGTCCCGTGTTCGCCAGAAAATGTTCCGGAGATTATTCCTCTGTCCGATCAAGGCCAAGACGTGCGGTGGAGGAGATCGTTGGCTGTTGGGTCGGGGACTGAATTTAGGGATGTGAAGGTCGGCAGCATCAAGGATAGTGGTGGTGATAGTCTCCACTGCTGTGTCGATCTCACCAGGGGTCAGGCACGGAGTCACTGCTTTAAGTAATAGATGTGATTATTATACCTTCATTAAAAAAGGGCATTCCGTTTTTGCGAGAGGCAATATGTTACTGTAAAGGAAAAATTAAATCACATTTAGTTTTTTTTTTTTATTTCTTGAGATAAAAATATTACTTTGAAAGTTCAGCTATTGTACTGCAGTAGTGAAGATGCAGTGGAAACAGTTACAATGTGCAGAAACTACTAGTAGAGCGGATAGAAAGTGGTGTTGGACTCTATGCTGCTCCACCATTACAGCACTAAGTACCTATATGAATAGTTGATACAGCTAACTTCACCTTATTTCTTTTTTATAGTAGGTGTCCCTGAATTAGCCATCTAATTATAGGATGGAGATGAAAAAAAATTGAATATTACCATCAATGCCTAAAAAAAAACAGCATTCGTAGTAAGTAGTGTTACTACAACATGCCTCCATGTTTTTGATAACCAACCTGTTCTACTAACAGAAAGAGTGCCTTAACTGACAGATCCTCTATGTAAGCTTGACATAGATCCCTTCTATGGACTACCATAAAACAGATTTATGGCGCAAGCATAAAGTGTAACTCCAACATACTATAACGGTTTTATTAATGGACCATTCTCCTATTATCGATCATTTTATATTCCATGGACCTACCTGTGTGAAATTTCCAATATTACAGTTGTGTCTATCTTTTAATAGCTATCCTCAGCTTTACCTCGAAGATAGTCTCAGTATCAAGATTTTCATAAAATAGAACTTAATCTGTCAATATTTATCTTCATTACTTGTCCCTAACTTGGGTTGCTAATTTCGATAACAGACAAAGTTTCCGTTCAAAACCTCATGCTTTTTAATAGGGATATGCCTTTTTAACCGACTTCAAAAAGGAGGAGGTTCTCAACTCGTCTGTATTTTCAAGTCTGTCAATTCTGATCAATTTTGATGATTCTTTTTTAGATCGGTAGGGCAAACTTCAGAGGTGGTCCCATAAAAAATATTTTAAAATCAATGCAGTACTTTATAAGAAAAATCAAAAAAACAGTTCATAAAATCACTTATTAACAGTTGTTTTTTTTTATTTTTCTTAAAAAGTGCTGCGTTGATTTCAAAATATTTTTTATGGGACTATCTCTGAAGTATGCCCTACCGATCTGAAAAAGAATAATCAAAATTGATTCAGAATTGACGGAGTAATCGGTAACATAAACAAAAAAAATAAAAAAAATAAAGACGAGTTGAGAACCTCCGTCAATTCTGAATCAATTTTGATGATTCTATTTTAGATCGGTAGGGCCTACTTCAGAGGTAGTCCCATAAAAAATATTTTGAAATAAATGCAGTACTTTATAAGAAAAATCAAAAAAACAGTTCATAAAATCACTTATTAACAGTTTTTTTTTTATTTTTCTTAAAAAGTGCTGCGTTGATTTCAAAATATTTTTATGGGACTATCTCTGAAGTATGCCCTACCGATCTGAAAAAGAATAATCAAAATTGATTCAGAATTGACGGAGTAATCGCGTAACATAAACAAAAAAAATAAAAAATAAAGACGAGTTGAGAACCTCCGTCAATTCTGAATCAATTTTGATGATTCTATTTTAGATCGGTAGGGCCTACTTCAGAGGTAGTCCCATAAAAAATTTGTTGCTAGTCAATTCCGAATTTCACGTAGTTCTCTTTCGACCGTCCTAAAGAATAAAGAAACGATCGCCACTGGTGGAAGACGGTAAGTCTACTTTTAGGAACCCTCAGAAAAAAGCGCAATTCAGTTGAAAGTTATATGACAAATTGGTACCAGGTATTTAATTTTCTGTATCAATGATTTTATATGTATGTGCAAACTATATACACATACCCATTAATGAAAAATATACGTAATGATTTCGACTCCGATTTTGTGTTAAATTTTCCCAATTACAAGAAGGTAAGTGGAATGATAACTCGATAAGTCTTTGTTCAGTAAGTCAAACCATTTTTCAGGGAAGCTTGAAGATCGAGAATTGACTGTATAAACAAAAATACACTCACCACTAAAAAGTGAAAAATAAAAATAATTTTTAGAGAAAAAACAAAACCGACTTTATGATTAAACCTACATATACAAACTTGAACTAAAAAATAAAAAATAATGTTTTAATTGCTTCCTAACAAAAACCATTAAATGAAAATCAACGAAATTATCGATACTTATAAACCTATTCACAATTTATAATCAAGTTATTTTTGGAGTCGGTGCCAACCAAAACAAACAGAATTTGAAAAGAAATTGTAATCGTAAAGATCCTCCCACTGCTTCATCACCGCCATACCGCACAGTGGAACGAATCAACGAATTTGTTGGACATTGGACCAATTCTCTAATAACTAAATTTGTCTTTTATTTGGATCTTAAATTATACTTTATACTTCTTTTCAACAAAATCCATAGATAAATTAATGTTAAAATCAAATCTTATAGGAAAAATTCAGCATTGAAATATATATATTTTTTTAAACTCATATTTAAAAAAAAATCCATTGTTTGAGGTAATGCTTTAAATTAACCGTGCAACTACTGGAAAACAACTTATCCATAATAAGATATTTTAGGCAAATAAAACTCGGGATTATTTCAAACGTCTGGGATTTTTCGATGAAAATTAGGAGAAAAAACTCAAATGTAAATTGCGAAAATCGCCTAAAATCGCCCAAAAAACTACCTTCACAGTAAATAACTAGAATGCTTGAAGTTTTTTTCCCATTAGTTGGATTTTGCTCTTAGGTGCTCTTTTCCGAGAAAATGATTTTTTTCTTTTCTTTTCTAGGTCTTGAGAATTAATTTTAAATGATTTCTGTTGATATTGGCGCTACTTTTTGCAAGTTTTCTTTTGTTTACCTACTTTTGTCTTTTGTTTGTCTGTTTACATTCATTTGTCCTCATATAAAATGCTCAGTTTGTGTGTGTTATTTTAACGACATAGGTGCAATGATTCCTAAAACAAATTTTCAAGTTTTTCAATTTTTCCAATTTAATCATATAAGTTTTAAAGATTATGACCTGGCATTGGAAACATGGATTAATTCGTTTGGACTGGAACAAATTTCTAATACCGCAAAGTTCTGCTTACGGGAAAAATTAAGAAATTAAGAAAATTCAGTAGTAGTTTGAACTCTCGCTGGATTTCGTCCCATAGGAAGATCAATAGTTTTTTGGAGAAGCATGGAAACTGGTTGCATTTGGATTTCATTGTTCCTGAAGATGTTATCCAGAACCTTCATCATCATCATCAACAAGCGCAAGTATACCATCTTGTTCTCAATCATTCGAGCAATTATCTGATAGACAAAGACGGAGAAAAACGGAAAGTTTTAGAAAATGTTCAGAGGATATGTTCGCTTTTGTCATGAAAAAAAGGTTCAAATCTGATGACGTAGATTACATTGTTAATTTTATTAGGGAGCATCCAGAACATGTACTAAGTGTCAAAAAATTTTGTGAAAACCTTTTAAATCCAAAGGACCAAGAGAACGAAAAGGCATTAGCATTATATACAGCCGTTGATTTTACTAAGTTTCAGTACAATGCCGTCAGAAATAATGCAAAAGCATTAGGATATACATCACTTTACCCCAGCTACTATCAGATCCAAAAATTAAAAAAAGATTGTTATCCCCCAGAAGAATCCATATCGGTTAGTGACACTGGAGCAAATATCGTATTGCAAAATTTACTTGACCATACTTCTTCTCGGATTTTACAAGTCGTGGGTGGTGAAATAGGGAATGATAACTTTCGTAGTTTAACGTTAAACATTAAGTGGGGATGTGATGGGGCGGGTAACCAATCACAATATAAACAACGTTATTCTTCATCTGAAACATTCAGCGAAGATTCGGTCATTTTGATTGCCTGTTTAGTACCGATTAATTTGATAAATTCAGAGAATTGTCAAATAGTCTGGCAAAATGAATGTCCGTCATCGACCAGATTTTGTAGGCCTATCTCATTTAATTATACGAAAGAAACAGATGAAACTGTAACGTCTTTAGTTCGAGACATTCAGAATCAAATTGATAATTTACTTCCCTATATAAATGACAAAATCTCTGTCAATTATAGAATGTTATTAACTATGGTTGATGGCAAAATATGTAATATTTTAACTGAAACTTCTTCAGCTATGAGGTGTTTTTTGTGCAATGCAACACCTAAAGAAATGAACAATTTAAAAATTATTACAAACAAGGAAATAGTTAATTATGAGTATTACTCATTTGGCTTGTCCCCTTTGCATTGTTTGATCAGGTGTTTTGAGTGCTTAATTCACATCTCTTACCGATTAGATTTCAAGTCCTGGAGTGCAAAAACAACAGAGCAAAAGGAGTTACTTGCAAGGAAAAAAAATCAAGTTCAACATGATTTTAAAATTCAGTTAGGACTTTGTGTAGACCACGTAAGACAAGGTTTTGGTACAAGCAATGATGGAAATACTGCAAGGAAATTTTTTGCCTCCCCAGAAACTTCATTAGCTATAACAGGGGTTGACGAAAATCTAATTAGACGCTTTGCAATAATATTACAAGCTATTTCTTCTGGGTCAATTATAAAACTTGATAACTTTGAAGCCTACACGAAAGAGACAGCACGGTTATATGTATCTCTGTATGGCTGGTATTATATGCCAGTCACCGTGCACAAACTGCTCGTGCACGGAACACTGATAGCCAAAAATGCTATAATACCTATAGGACAATTGTCAGAAGATGCTCAAGAAGCGAATCACAAGTTATTCCGAAATTTTAGACTGTTTCATGCCAGAAAATCATCGAGGCAATCAAACAATCGAGATGGTTTAAATAATTTATTAATAAATTCGGATCCCTTAATTTTGACTCTTAGACCGAGAATAATAAACATTAAACGTGATTTATTACCAGAAGCACAATCACTTATTGTTACTTAGAATATAGAAAAAAGAATCTTAATTAAAATTATGTTGTTATGAGTTTAATTCTGATCGTTATTTAAATAAACGATTGTATATAGGCACCTACATATATTATAATTTTGATGTATCAATTAGTTCTAGGATATTAACTGACAAAAGTAATTATCAATTGTTATATTTTTTTTTTTAATAATTAAATATTTTAGTTTGTTACGTTTTATTTTGTAATTTTATTTAATACATATGTATTTATCATTCCATAGAATATTTTATTGCATATATTCTCGTAGTATATAGGTACAATAAATGGTAAGTAAATGATGATAAATTATCCAACATCGAAATATCAAATCAGGAATTCTTACATGTTTCCTCTTACGATCTGATCATGATTAGGATATCATTTAATAGTCCATTCAAAAAGCTTTAAAACGGTACCAATAGGATCATTCTAGGAGAAGCAGAAGCGGAGATATTAACGAATGTCCATTCCGCCCTAACGTTCGTTCCACTGTGTACCGCTGTCTCTGGCCCTTCAACAGTTTATGTATTGTAAAGACAGGATTAAATTTCCCTTCTTGGCTGGCACCGACTCCAAAGATAACTGATTATAAATTGTGAATAGGTTTATAAGTATCGATAATTTCGTTGATTTTCATTTAATGGTTTTTGTTTGGAAGCAATTAAAATATTATTTTTTATTTTTTAGTTCAAGTTTGTATATGTAGGTTTAATCTTAAAGTCGGTTTTGTTTTTTCTCTAAAAATTATTTTTTTGCTTGGTGTCTTTATTATCTTAGTGTAACGGTTTTTTCACTCTCAAAAATTTAACATTTTCCTCTAGCTATGTTGGTGTTGCACGGATCGATAATATGCCGAGCATTTCCTGATCAGACATTTAATGGAGAAAGTTTATTATCATATAACATTTGTCGCTAGGACCTACCGATTGGGAGCTGTATGTTAGAATGAAAAAAAAAATCACGTTTGAAGTCCCTATTTTCTCCCAACTTTGTTTATTTCAAATAATCATAAATTTATAATTTAATTTAATTATTAATTTAAGTAATTTGATCCTTTTAATTCTAAAACGTAAATTACGAAAATCAGTAGATTGTAGACATATGTGTTTACAAGGGAGTTCAATAATCAAACTAAGATGTGATAAGAGACATAGGCGAAATGGTATAATTTAATAAAACTTTTGAAATCTTATCTCTCCTTTTGATTAAGGCAAATAAGATCAAAATGGATATTTGAGATTTGTAGAACCTGATACCTAAACAATCAGCAGTCGTTTCGGGAAAATTCCTTGAATGCCTAATATTGATTTTATTTTTTAACTAAATTTATTTATCCACACTTGTCAGAATATATATCGACAATCTATATTTATGTGTCATTGTAAATGTTGATGGAATCGTTTGTAGTGAGTTCGGTAACTGTTGTTATCGTTAGTCAGTATGTGAAATTGTGTCGGTAACATAAAAAGGAACTTGTGCTAGAAAAAGGCTAAGAGTCTTTTATTAAAAAATGTGCAGTATATGTGTATGTATCTTTAAATATTGATTTAGCAAAAAAAAAAATTTTAATATTTTCTGCCGCATCAAATATTATCTCGTGTTTAAGTGTAATCAATTATTATTTAATTCGTTTCTACATACAAACACTCTCACACGCCCACACAGGCACCGTTATATAAAATACTTTTATTTAAGACCTTAAGAAATTTAAATTAATTATTTAAATTGTTAAACCTGGCCTGTATTAAAAAACAAACTTGAATTTATCAAATCATCAATTTTGACCGACTGACTAGCATTTGAGGAGATAGGAACCTTCTCAGTGAAGTTGTTAAAGAAGAATACATTGATATTGGCTTTGTGTACGGATAATAAAAAAGGTTTCATTTTATTTATTTAAATTATTTTATTAGTTGTGAAAAAGTAGTTAAGTTTTGCTTGTTGATAAGACCTTCAAGTATCTAAATTGTGCTAAAATGAATAAGGATATTGCTAATTTTGTGATATTAATTTGCTAAGCACTTATATTTAATTTTTTTTTTATTATTAAATGCATTGGTATTTATCACAAATGTTTTTCTATACAAATATAAATGCTTAGCAAAGTAAATATCACAAAGTTAGCAGTATCCCTATTCATTTTTGCGCAGTATATACTGGCTCAAATGGTATTTTTAGAGTTATTGCAGGCTTCAGGAAAACGACAGAAAATGCCCTTCTGAAAAGTACACAATTTTTCTTATCCACATCTTTACGATAGCCAGGGATATATTTATATTCCGAAGAGGAGTATTTATTTTTTAGAAAACACTTTTTCTGCATTAAATTTCTGACGTCTGCGTATTGTGAAGATGTCAAAATACCTCCAAACCACTCTTCAGAACATAGTTTGCATTTATAAAAACACATCTTCATGCTTCAGTAAATCCGATTTCAGTGATTTCGTAATGTCTTTAGGATAAGTTTCGAAATCGAACTCACTTTTAGATCAATATTTACCATTTTACAGTTTTTCTCATTGTTTTGCTATAACATAACGATTTAGAAAAAGTCCTGTTTTTTCAAGAAAACTTTCATCTGTTACTTAAAAATTTAAAACTAAATAAGAGGATATAAAAATTCTGTATCCTTTTATTTATTTTATGTATATCTTAGTGGTGAGTAGGTACCAAACTTTTTCGATTATCGACAAAAAATTATACCCACACAAACACATACCCTATTTTCATTAAAAAAAATGATTGCGTGATCAATTGTGTAATAATCATAAACACAGCTATTTCTAACAATCAAAAAACAGCTTTCAATGAAATTCTTTTCAGGCAAGACGGAAAACTCACAACTTGAGCAGTCGGGAGAAATCCCTCATTGCCTGGCGATGGTTCCATAACTCCCCTCTTTCATAATGGCAGTGAATAGATGAAGTGTTTTGGTATTGAACTTGCTACATTCATCATAAATTGTGCCATTTCGCGTATCCACCGTGGATAATCGATGTCAGTTCGATGTTAAACCCGAATGGTTATCGATACCTTCATCTCTTGTTGGGGAAAGATCATTTCGTCATATCTTTTTCTTCCTCTTCTTTATGAACTGAATGGGGACAACAGCATTGTTGTCCGGCCCTGGTTATAACAATGTCTCCATCGTGAACTTCGGTTTTCTGTGTTGATGTTGAAGGAAAAATTTAAAACGTGCCTTGAAGATCATGCTGGAGGTTGATTTCTGTAAAAGAGATCTGCCAAAATCTGATTCAGATTTTCCTATTCACTCCATTGCCTTAGTAGTGTGGCCATCATTAATATGTAGTGACGTCGCGTCTTTTTCTTCTTATGTAGTTAGATAGTTTGATATTAGGAGAATAGGAGCAGTTAAGAGCTCTACTCTCGTTATAATAAATAACACTATCACTAGGAGACAGGCTATAGTGAGTGAGCTCTTTTTAACTTTATTTCTCCGTAGTATGAAATAAAACATTTAACTTAAGTTTGACCGATCCTGCTTAATCCCACCTTTTCTAGTGTTGGTTTCTCGGAAAAATAGTTATATGCTGACCTTGAAAAACTTTTATGTGAATAAATGTCTCAAGTAAATCGATATTGTAATTAAAATTCGAATTTAAATATCGACATAAACCCCTTTTATATTTGTAAATATTAGAAACTAGCTATTTTTTATTTTATTTTAACAATTATCATTATTTTAACTAGCATAAAATCTCAGAATAAACAATAAAACAAAAAGGAGAAAATCTCAAATAAAATTACTATTATTTTACTAAAATAAAATGAAGAATTGAATTAGTCATCGAATATAATGCAATAACAAAAAAATTTTATTTCGTTTTATCGCTTTTTGTCTCTAAAAAATTAGTCTGCTTTGTAAATATACAATCCATTTATACAGAAAAGGGGATAAAATAAAGAATTTAAGGGAATAGAATTTAATTTTTTAAAAAATCATCTCCTACAGGAAATCTTAAATCACAGGTAAGCAAAAAAAAAAAGCAAAAAACATGAGCATTGTCAGTCAAGGGACAACCCCTAAAACATTATAATCGATAAAGACCATATTTTTATTTAAATCAACCTATTTGTAAGCGTAAAAATATAAATAAATAAAAATGGCCTACAAGTCGGCGCTTTTTGCCGACTAATCGCCGACTACAAAAGCAGCCGATTGTTCGGCTTTAACGACTAGTCGACCCATCTCTATAATAAAATTACTTATTGAAAAATGTCATGTAAATGTTCTTTTCTTGAACAAAATAAAATATAACTAAACATTTGACGCTGCTATAATTTCAATTTTTTTTTTTTTTTTTTTTTTTTTTTTTTTTTTTTTTTCGTTTTATTTATTCATCAATACAAGTAAAGTGAACATGTAAACTGTCTTGACCAGTTATACAATGTAGGGTTATTTTCCAATCCTCAGACAGACGAATTAATTAATATTTATATTTATCCATCTTAAATTATGTTCAATAATTATTATTATTATGTTTTGCTTGTTCCTTCGAAATCTGATAATTGAGTTTTTGTCATAATTTTTAAACATTTTTTTTTTAATCCTATGACTTAATTTTGTGTATCGAACAGCTCCTGTTCGATTTAAAGGATTTGATCTATCTAACTGAAATATGTATGCTATTTTGGAATTGAGATATGTATTTACTATCCTTAAATTATCTCCATGTACATATAAAATTTTTCGGAAAGGTTTTTTCTAATTTTGCTGTTTATAAATTTGCTTTGCTATGATCCAATGCCGACTCTAATGGTTGTAGTCCGAACCTTGCAAAATGGCCTTTGTGGAAGAGACACTGAAGGGCTCTCAATGAACAAGCATCAATCTTAGCAGATCACTTTCGCTCAAATCGATTGTTCTCATAACGTCCCCTCAAAGAAAATTCATAATTCATCTTCCCCATCATGTTTCATAACGAAATTGCTTCGCCGGTTGTGACAATCAATGAGACGTTCTCCAGCTCTTCCATCTTTATAATATGATTTCTTAAATTGCTAAAAAGATGGAAATCAGTGCAAATTGGGTTATTCTTATAGAACAGTGGAATGGAAAAATATAGTCATTGGTTTATGAATGTATTCGTTTCATTTTTACTTTTGTTTTGTACCTTTCTTATTAGTTTCTATTTCGATTTCTGAGATTGGAACTGCTGTTATTTTCTTGACATAAGTTTCTTGCCAGGATTGTTTGCGGATAGTATGAACCGTTCGGTTTAGTATAATTTCTTTTAGATTTCGGAAATGGAACTCGACTTTAATACTGTTTGAAGAGTAGGGGAGATATTACTTTTGGACTGTTTTAACTATGGACATTTTGTTTTAAAATTTTTAAACAGTAGGGAATGGCTCCTTAAAAGCATCGAAATTCAATTTAATATAACATGATAAATAAGAATATGATTTGCTGTTTTCTTCTAACATTTAAGTAAGCAAAGAAATGAATTTGATTTTTTTAATCTATTTCTATTTTTTAAAGATTATCTGTCAGTTGTATTTTATAAACAAGGTTTCGGGGATTTTGAAAACAACAACTATTTGTTTCTGCCCCACTTCAGAAAAAAAGAATTGCTTGCGTTGCATCCTAGCATTTGCTTTCAGTGCACCGTAGATTGATGAAAAACCGAAAATGAATGCAGTAGAAAAAAAAAGTAGAGTAAATTACGGGTCTCAGCCAACCCATCCGAAAGTACAAGGCTATCTGGAAAAAGTAGTATAAAAGACAAATTTAAATGACAAAATCGTTGTTAAAATAACACTATTGGGGGGGGGGGACCCAAATTTTTATCTTATGTATGTCCACAGGCACTTCAGATGGCTAAACTTCCACATTTCGAATTTTCCAATGTTCATTTTTTAAAATATTGAATAATAAAAAAATAATTCATATCAAAGGGTACAGAAAATAACCTCTACATTTAACTAGGAGAAAATGTGTTTCCTAGTAGCCGAAAAAATAAAAATGTTAATTTTTTTCACAGATACAGCAGTCACTCCTGCATTGGGAATACACACTCATTTTTTTAATGCCGAGATTTACCCAAAACACTGTAGGTCGTGGGTTCGAATCACATCCGGGTGGATTGAAATTTATTTCGTGGCGGGCCTAAAGAGTAAATCTTGACCTTCCCACCATGGCTAGAATCTATTGAGACAATATCTATACCTATATTTAAAAATTATCCGAAATGAAATACACAGCTATGACTAAAGTAGCTTGAACACATTTCTAAAACCGGACGTACTAAAATCCGAGCAGCAGACCGAGACGTTGATGGGAACTTAACTTGCTATTCAATCTCTCCAAAGAATTTGATTGATAAAATTCAGTTCCAAGGATATGTGAATAAAGTAAAACAAAAAAGGTTTGGAACACGTGTAAATTATCTTTATCTTCATCTCCATTCTTATGTACACCTGTTTCTTCGTACCAACAAGGCGCGATGGCTTTTGGTAGCAGATAGTGAAATATTAATGAGCACGGACTGTGAGAAAAATGTTTAATTAATTCAGCAGCTTAATTGTCCTAATAGTCTTACTATGAGAAAACGTAAGAAGCACAGTTAGTTGTAACGGTTTTAGTGGAAAAATATTTTATGAATCCGAATACGATTGAGTAAAATTAGGAACTTCTCGAATTAACACAAAAATAAATACTGCAAAATATTCATGGAGTTTCCGAGTTAGTATGATATTTAAAATTTTAGGGCTCCACTAAACCATCCAATTCATATCGTATCCAATACTTACAATCCAAAATCCTTCGAAAAATCCTAAATGCACCTTACTTTGTCACCAATAAACTTATCCATAAAGATCTTAATGTCCCATATGTTGCAGATTTAGCCCAAACCAGATATCTATCCTTTCATAGTAAGCTCCATAACCACTTAAATCCCCTCATTTCTCAACTTGCTTCCCACACTATTCCTGATAATCCTCATGGAGTTTCCGAGTTAGTATGATATTTAAAATTTTAGGGCTCCACTAAACCATCCAATTCATCTCGTATCCAATACTTACAATACAAAATCCTTCGAAAAATCCTCAATGCACCTTACTTTGTCACCAATAAACTTATCTATAAAGATCTTAATGTTCCATGTGTTGCAGATTTAGCCCAAACCAGATATCTATCCTTTCATAGTAAGCTCCATAACCACTCAAATCCCCTAATTTCTCAACTTGCTTCCCTCACTATTCCTGATAATCCTCTGAGGCGTCTGAATAGAAGATGGCCCAGAGACCTTCTAGTGTAGAATTTTTATTAAAGTGCTACAGATGGGTAGTACTTTTCATGTTTTGTCACGTTATTCTAATAGTTACCAGCACATTTATTTGATGTATAAATTTTGTACAGTTGTAAATTTCAATAAATTTTTATTAAAAAAAAAAAATTTTTTTTTGAATTGGTACCTTCTAGTGTTTGTTGATGGGTTTTGCGTTTTTCTTTGTTCTTGACTATCCTAACTTCCACGACTTAGCTACAGAATGTTATAGTCCTGGACTAATTCAGTGATAAAACTAACTAGAACAAGTTTGTTACGAAGCTGAACTGAAACTGGCAACGTATTCGTTAGCTTCAGAACTGTTAAACCACAGATCAAGTCAGCTTAAATCCGAGACTACATGAATCTAGACTCAGCAGCCTGACTAATTAATTTCGTCTTTGTTTATCAATACTACATTTCTAGTTTAGTAATCAGAATAATTTTCCGATGTGACTGAAAGGCAGTATGTGGGAACTTTTTACACTGCTTAGTTATCAATTATACATATTGAGTTAGTTGTTTTTATTACTTATTAGTGGTAGCTTTAGCATTTCCGTTAGTTTTAAAGTACCTTTCACTTGTTGCTCGGTGATTACAATAGCGGGGGAAATTACTGAATTGCTTCACCGATTCCTATTAAAGAATGTTAGTTAGCCAGTTGCATCCTCTTTTAACTCTAAGTGCAGTTTTGTCATTCCGACGCTCTATTTCGAGCGATTGTTACGTTTGTTTTTGTAAATAGCATTATAATAAATATTTTTACACGCAATAATTTCACCCAATCAATTTTTTATTTTCTCGGCTAAAAGTTTCATTTTATTTTATTTTTTTTTTTTTTTAGAGTTTTACTTGGCTATATGCTTTAATTAAGACATATGAAAAGTATTTGAATTATTAAAAATATTAATTAAATAGAAGAAAGTTGATTGATGAGTTATTTTTTGACTATGGAATTAATGAAGATATAGTTTAGTTGGGGTGTGCAGTCATGGATAAACAATTAAAAAATAAATTTTAAAAAGGCCTTCTGTGTAAGCCTTGATCAGGGTTTGAAGAAACATAAACAAAAACATACGACAAAAAGAATGAGTGAATGTTAAAAGATAAGAAAGGAAAAATAGTACCTATGAAAAATAAATTATTATAAATAAATAAATTAAATATTTTTTTTTTCAAAGATACTCATTAACTATATCCACTTATCTTTTTATCTTAATATCTTTTTTATCTTTGTAAAACCAAAATATTTAATTCCTTTTTTTCTATTAATGTTTCTTGTTTTTTTTTTGTTTTTTTTTAATTTTCATTTTTTATTTCGTACTGTTTTTCTGTTCCTATCGTTTTAACATTTGTTCCCTTTTTTTGTCATATTTTCTTTGTTTGTTTTTCTATAGCTCTATTGAAGGCTTACGTAATAGGCCGAAACGTTTATCTAATTTTTTTTTTGTAATATATGTATTTTATTCGTGTATCTATGAGTGCATACCCCAACTACCTACTTATTTAACAGATGGCAGTATTACAAAGAAATTAAGGTCACGAAATTTTAAATTGATATAATAAATCACAGTTAAGCATTAAGTAGGTCATATCCCTCAAGAATGTATTCAAAATCACATTAAACTAAATACCCATCAAATGCAAGACGTATTGAACGATAAGTGTAGATAAAAACCTAATTAATAGAAAATTTTAAAAATTTAAAGTGCTTTGTAATATATTTAAATCTGCTGTATTTTATTTGAATCATATTTTTAAAAACCCTAAAACGTTTCATATGCCTTGGTTAAAGTATGCTTTGAAAGAAAAATGCAACGTTTAGCCGAGAATAATAAAAAAAAACAACCGGATGGACATCGCTCTTGGTGACAGTGAAACGTCTGTGCAAAGTTTATTTAAATTTTTGAAAATATCCAATGTTTATAACTTTGTATAATTATGCTTACTTTTAATACCAATAATGTTTGAATTAACTGAATGTTAAAAAACACATATATTTGTTGTTGCTAATGACCCTCTAGGGTAGATGCTTGTAAAATAAATAAATAAATAAATAAAAAAAAACAATTGCTGTCTGTTGCATGTCGGTGTACTTGTACGGTAACTTGTAATAAATTATGTGCAATTTAATTATAATATATGTGATAGTTTTCTTATTTTTTTTTTAGGGTAGCACCTGGTTTTCCCGATCCGAAATCATGTCTTCTTCACCAGAAGCTACAGGTATATTTTATAAATTGGTAATTTAAAAAATAATTATGAAATAAAAAAAATGTTTTGTTATTTGTTTTGGCTTGAAATCAAGTGATAATAGCTGTACGTTCTGTAAAATATAGATCATAATTTCAAAATATTAAGTAATGGATAAAAAATATAATATTTTCAAACAATGTCAATTTATAGAAAAAAACAATATTTTCATATAATGATTTTTATTAATTATTTTTTATATCTAACCTTTATTGTAATCATACTAAAAACCTTGTGTATTTGTACATGTCAACTTCTTTATATTATATTATTTCCATTATGTTTAATGTGTATAAGTACTTTTGTAATTTTCTTGGTTGAAAAGTGGTTTATCCAGTTTTAGTCCAGTAAAATAAGGCCGTTTTTAAGAAAAAACTGTCGAACTTTTATTCTCAACGGATTTTTATGTTTTTTGGGGTGCTGAATCCGAATCTGAAGTTTGCTAGTACGGCAGACGTCGGCTTAATCTCCAAAATCGCAAAATACCGGTTATTTTCGGCTTTTTACCTATAACACAAAAACGAATTTTTTTTTTCTAAGAAAGTCTTTTAATATGAATTGTACCTGGAATTATTACCAACGCAATGAAAAAAAATACTCCGAAATCGGACAATTAACCGCGAAGATATGGTCTTGGGGAAAAGTGTTGAAATTGGCCAACTGGCGGTCAGTCCCACTTCTCCGCGAAAACATGTTTGTCGTATTAAATTTTCATTAAATCTCGTAAAACACCCACGCTAGCCCACTGCACATGTTTGAGATGAAGGAATGAAATATTGAATCGGGAAAATAGTTTTGGAGTTATTGCGAAAAATGTGCCAAAAAAACGTGGCTAGTTACTCAATTTGGTCAATATTTGACTCAACCAATTATTCACTGGGATGAAAGATGTATGTACAATGATTTTTGTAAAACCTAATGGTGCACCCTTATCTAATGTAAGTTAAAAGTTAATTTATTGCCCAAGTGACAACTTCTGGAGCAGTGTCCTCTACCACTATATTTACCTTTTTCTTTCTTAAAACCCTCGCACTTTATTTACGAAATTATACAACTACTCTTTTGAAATGCACCCAGTGTTTGTTCTTAAAACTCGATCTCGTGTTTTACAGATGGTCAATTGCTGCATCGAAAGAAGGAAGAAACGCGACGAAGCGGCAATGGGCCAAAGGGAATCAGGTATATTTTTAAAATTTACTTTTAATATATAAACAAGAAAATATGAATAATTGCTTACAATATGTGTTAAAGCTATTCAGATATTCTCAATAGTTTTTACAGAAGGCTGAGACTTTTAAATCAACCTCTACATAAATGATTAACATTGATAAGATTATGCAAAGACTAAATATTTATAAAAACTTATTAAAACCACTATGGATCTACGCCTCACAAATTTATGGAATAGCTAAAAAAAACACGCATTAAAAAATACAGACTCCAGTCAAAAACATTAAAACTCAATACAAAATCATCCTAATACATCATTGACAAAACATTACGCAAAGACTGATTCATACTCATAATACAAGTTCACACCCAGACTTCATACAAAAGATTTTATGACAAGTTCTACAGACATTTCAACAAGCATTACTAGCCATGGCCTCGAGAAACATGTTAGAAAATACCGAATGTTAAAAAGGAGTTGGTTGAGGGATCTACTTGGATAAAATTAATTAACTGTCATGTTAGGAATAAGTACCGCTGGGTGCTGAACTCCCAGGTATGAGGGATGCCAATTATCTTTTAAATTATCATCGCATCTGGTTGTTTTCATGGTATAAGTGACAGGCGTGAATTAAAAAAAAAATAAAGATGTAGGTAGCTGGGGTATGCAGTCATAGATACACAGAAATTAAAACTTGATTTTACCTCCAACTACCTACATCTTTAAATAATTCTCAGTCAATAAATACCCCATAACTAAAAAAATTAAAGGTAAAACAAAATCCATATTTAGGAATATGTTTTACAGTTGAAAGTAATATCGGCTCTAAAATTAAAAATGAAATACTTTAAATATTTTATAAGTTTTATAATCTGGAGTCAGCAATACTGAAATAAACGAATTTTCAGGACAAATAAATGCCTGGTTAAAGCGGGGAGAATGCTTGTTTTTTTCACTCAACAAACCACTAACCCGAAACCTAAAAATTAGAATTTACGAGGCTATTCTCCTTCCTACAGTTATTTATGAGTACGAAGTGTGGTTCCTTGGGCTAAAATATCCGTGCCTTAGGATTTCTGAAAAGAATGTGTAGCGTTAACTATTCGGCTTGAAGAAATCTGAGTGGTATTTGGTCCATTTAAATATTTATTCAAAATATAAATGCGGGACATTCTTTTGGTAAACATTATTGATTTAATAAAGGTTTAAAATGGTCATATAATTTCAGTTTCAAAATATTCGATATACCCTTGCAAAGTTGAAAAACTTTTTATGATTTCTTTATCCTGGATTGATATTACTATTTAATATTTTATTACTATTTATACAACATTATCATACCTTGTTGATTATTAAGATACAATATCTGTAAATATTTATTTTTAATGTGCGTTAAAATCATAGACAACTGTTGTTATTTACGATTTTCTTAATCCTATAGAGGTTGAGACCGATTAATAATATTCTTACTTCAGAGCAGTGTTGAGTTAGTGGAACATTTAAACCAAAGTAAGCACGTCAATTATATAAAAAAAAAAAAAAAAAAAATGTTCTACAAATGAAGAGCACCGTTTGATTTATTTATTGAGTAAGGACGGGATGAGTTTAAGGGAGATCGCACGTCGAATCGAACAGAGGTTTCCTCAGTTTCGAAGTTTATTGGGAACGGAGAGAAATAGAGAACCATCGCTCAACTGGGAGACCTCCTGCTTTGTCGTTGCGATAAAAACGGAATATTCTACAAATCGCATAGAAATCTTGTAAAACGACAAGAGAGATTGCTGAGGAAGCTGCTGGAGTTCAAATGAACCTAGTTCAAAAACACTAGTTAGAAAGATATTAAAAATAATGTCAGTTTTAACCAGCCGTCGCAAATTAGTTAGGACGATCTTTGCTTGATATGTTATGCTATAGACTGAGCAGTGGAGAAAAATTATCTGTAGTGATGAAAACAAATTATATCTGGATAAACCTGTTGGATTTTTATATTATGGTCACGGTTTAAGATAATAAGAAAAGATTTTACTAAAGCGGCAACTGGGAAGAGGAAAATTTATGGTTCGAGCATTCGTTTAAAAAATACGTTTCATCAAGGGTAAACTCTGTTGAATATAAAAACTGATTAGAAGAAAAAATGTCGACTTTTAATTCCATGACTGAAGAAGCATTAGCCTTTCAGCAAGGTAATACCCTGATACATTCAGCAAGAATTATTAAAGACTGGTTTACCTTGAACAATACTGCCAAATGGATTGGCCTGCTGTCTTTACAGGACTAAACATTACTGAAAATGTTTGGGAAATTCTTTTAAGAAGGGTGAACAGTCAAGACAGTTAGATATAGTCTTTGAATTGATAGCAACTATTCTGGCTTCATGTAAGAATTAACTCAAGGAAAAAGCAAACAGTTGTACTATTAATCAGTAATATACAATAGGAGGTGGAAAGCCTACGAAATATTAAAATTTAGTTTAATCGCACTCTCAAGGAAATATGTCCTACTCGAAGTATCAGCAGTAAACGTCTGATGGTGATATCAAAATATAGGTTGGAGGGCTGTGTTAAAGCTGACCTGGCAAGTTTAAGGATCAGGAGGTGGGTGTCTAGCGATTTTAGGTTTATCGTCCTCGAACTTTCGGATTCCCTGAGCCTTATTGTGGTTTTGAATAAATTATGCTGCTCATGGTGCAGAAATATCGCCTTGTTAAAACACACTAAGTGTCTTGCGTGTTGCGAGAACTGCTAGACTGTTACTAGCACCTTAAGTGGATTTTTAGAAGTATAATTTTCAAACATTTGATTTTTATAATATTTTTGGATCTTTTATTGTTTATAAAAATTTTAACAAAATTATTTTGTGGATTTATGTCCTGTTTTCGGGTATCTTTCAATTAGGGTGGAATTGGATTAAACGTGATTGCCGCGATTATTCCGAGTTTACTTACAGTCTTAACTGGATATCAAAGAAAAAAAAAAAGAAAAAAGTGACTAGTGGTAGCTCAAATACGTAATTTCCTAGAACGGTATTTTTTAAATTTTTATTATTTATTTTTATTGCTTACACGTTGTTTCGTTGCAATTAGGTTGACAATCTCATACAAACCAAACGAACAAACAAACTTTATTTAAATTTCGGTTCAACAATAAATGTTATCCACGAATTGTTTGAAGAAAGGAAAATGTTATAATCCAAGTAAATCTTGGTAAGCCCTAGGCTTTAATCTTCTTGATATGGAGTTTCCAAGGTTATACTCCACAGCTCCAGATGCGACGTGGAGAAGCTCATGGTGTCGCCTTGTGAGCCTGTTAAAGACCTCTTCGAGTCGATCAACTCCCAGTTCCCGGTGAAGCTGGGAATTCCTTATAAACCAGGGTGCGTTAACCGCCATACGCAGTATTCTGTTTTGGAATTTCTGTCGTCTCTTTTTGGTTGATTTTGAAGGGTTGTACCAGAGAGGACAGGAGTATGTCAGTAGGGGCCGCAACATGGTTTTGTATACTAAGATAGCAGTTCTGTGTCGAAGTAATAATTTTCTGTTTAAAAGAGGGTACAAAAGTTTAAGTCTTGCGTCAGCTTGTTGTAAGATGTAGTTAGTGTGTAATCTCCAAGTCAGTCTGGTGTCAAGGTGTACTCCTAGGTAACGCACTGCCTGGTCTTTAGGATTCCAGGGGACTGGGAGGTTATCGAGTCGAAGTGTAATCAGGTCAGTGATAGACGTAAGGTGAAGATTTTCGCTTCTGTCTTCGATGGGTTTAGCTGAAGTTTCCACTTCCGGAACCATATCGAGACACCGTTGAGGCCACTCTGAAGTTTCCTGATGGTTTCGTGAAGGTCGTCATCTTGGGACAGGAGTGCTGTGTCATCAGCGAATTGAGCCATACAAAGCAGAATCTTAACATTATAGTAATGATTAAAAAAACAAACGAACATAAAATTAACAGATATTGGAGAAAAACAACTGTAACACTCTTGTTAATCAGAAACGACTCTTTCAGCTCATAAATATATTTAACATGATTATAGATTGACGTTTTATATAATTATTTTAAATTTAAAATGCCACTGACAAAAAAAAAAAAAGTAATAGCACCATTATATTGCCCAGTTTCTTCGCTTTTTTTGCTAATTAAAAAAAAAATAGGTGTTTTAAAAAAACTATGTAATTTGGCTTGTAGTGGTGGTAGATGGCCAAGCATACCATTCTGTTTTTTTAGGTACGCATGATGGTATAGTAGGATCAATAAAATAATGATTGAGCAACTATTTGCCACTTTTATTGGATTTACGAATGGAGCTTCCATTCCAATACATCAACACTTTACAACATAGGTTGTATATGTAACATTTTTAGAAATTTAAAACAATAAATCAAACATTTTGATACTCCCCTTAGGGGGCAAAATGCAATGACTTCTAAAATATATCTTAGATCTAGAGCTAAGTATAATGAAACATTATAGTACATTAATAAATCGGTTAGATGGGCATTTTAGGTTTTTCCTGTGACTGGTCGGTTTTTCTGTTCCTATCGGAAACATATTTAAAACTGTACTATTGGGAAAATTTATCTGGTAATTTAAACGAAATTCTGGGTTGGTTTTGAACGATTTTATTATTTATAATTATTCATATTTAATATGAATTTCCTACATTTATATTTCCTACATGATGTATTAGTTTTATTTATGATGTATCTGTTAGCCCGTTTCCTAGTCATAACACCGATGTTTGACCAGGACTGACGTACGCCTTTGCAGCCATAAATACGTGGTTATTTTGTTTTCCTCAGGCAAACCGTTGAATTAACAAAACGAAACCGAAAACATTCTGGAGTTTGAATTAACAAAACGAAACCGAAAACATTCTGGAGTCGTTTGACTATCTTAATTCGAAAACCAATTTTTTGTAGTTTCACCACTATGATTCTCAACAGGCGTTGTGTTCTTTTTATCTTTGATTTACTGATAGTCCACTTTTTTCAGTGTACTTAGTTTCACAGTCATTACATTTTAGTTCGTACTGACCGCTTTTTTGTAAAGGGTTTATTTGGTCTTTAGGTGAAGGGAAATAAGATGACATGGTTAATCTATTTTAGATGCAGGATTTAAACCTAATTTTCTTAATTCTTGTCTGACTTTGGTGGATATTGGGTCATGGCATAGATCAAAATTTATTTCTTCGGAGTACGGATGTCCTCTGGAGGTGTTCAGTATATATTATTAATAGTTTTTTTATAGATTTGTTTTTATGAAATGTTGTAGATCGTTTTTCACTGTATCCGTCATTGGTAGCTGTAATGTATATGGTTTGAATTTCTTCAAGTTAGTGGTATCCTGGAATGATTGTGTATAACTGCATCTGTGTCTGTTTCTATGTATTCTAAATTCTTACAGTTAATGCTTATCAAGATTTCTCGGTTTAAAAAGTTTAAAGTTTTTTTTTTCTATTCTAATGTGAATTTCATTAATGGGTGGATATCCTTTATATAATTTAAAAATATATTGATTTGTCTGTTCTTCCCAGATCATAGGCACATTATGCCATCGAAAAAAAAAAAAATAAAAAAAAAATAGGATTCATCAATCATAATTCTTTTTTCTATCTTCTTACCGCTACGTCTTTTTCACTGTTACTTGTTTATCCTCACCATACTGAACCAAGGTTACCAACTGCACAGGATAGATCTTGAATTTTCCTTCTTAGGTGTTCCAAAAATTCCCTCTTGTGATAGTAATCGTTTTAATTGATCACCGAGAACTAGATATTATACGTCATTTCAGTTCCAGATGTCAAATAGGTAATTTTTAGAGCTAATGGTCTGCTGATATACAGTTTTATTTATAGTTTAATATTAATAAATATTATATACAATACTATTTAACGAAAGTAAAGGGGCAATTACTTGAGTGGAGCGGGATTCCTGAGGAGAGGAGTGAGCTAGATAGGGCACCTTAACGGTTCCTCTACCTGTCCTGTATTTATTACTGGTCCGGAGAAAGTATTTATTACTTTTATTTATTCAAGGCAATAACTTAAGAAAATTTTTTTTATTTATTGTTAAGATAATTTATAAGTATCATGATTAATGTATGTGAGTTCCTTCACGTATATTTTCATCATATTCTCTATAGAATGTAACCCAGCGAGATTCTGAACTATTAGAATTTCCCGTAGTTTATTGGTCGAAGTACACCGACAGGCAAATGATTCCATCCAATCGATTCATTCATTTTCACGATAAAAGTTTTATTCTTTTTGGGGTGTTTACGTCCCCATGTACTTTAACCAGTGCATATGAAATGTATTAGTAATCTACTATATATTTGTCAAATACCACTCACTCATTTAACACGAAATCTCAGAAACCACCGAACGGATTGGAATGAAATTCGATATGTAGCTTCCTCTAGAGCCGTAGGTTCTCGCTAAGAAAGGAATTTAAAAAAATCGGCCTGGATCGCGGCTAATTCGCGAAAAATGCTATTACAATTTTTATTGGGGGGATGATAAAAGAGTAATTGTCATATGGTATTTGGATATAAGCTATGTTAAAAAATAGGTTAGATGTTTAAGCCGCACAATTTGACCACAAATTAAGTTCCTTATAGTTCTAAACACACAAAAATACGATCGATGTCGAAACCTTCTATATGGTACTTTCTGTGAACTCATGGTGGCTGCAGAGGTGGACCCTTACAAGTTTGAGTTGTTTCGTGACGGGAAGCTATTAAAAGACTTATGTTCTCTGGTGATGACATGTAAGGCCAGTTCGATGTACATATTCCTTACGAGCAACTCACCAACATTGTTTCACCACTAGCTTCGTCCCCAACTACTCTTCCTTCAGTTTTCCGGTCACAAGATAATCGGCTTTTCTCGACCAGGCCCAAGTTTTATATTACAAGTTGTACATAGCATTTATGAATTTCATTCCTTGAACCTAGAAAATACCTTTTTCTCAGTTCAGATAAGTCTATTGCAACATTGAAGTAAACCAATCAATCTAAAAGTAAACAACGTAGGAAATGATTCACTGATTCAGTTCGCAACAAACAACTAAGGAACTCGGCTGCAAAATAAATTCAAGCACATGTAGAGGTCAACAGGAAAGCTGTTAAGAAATAAATAACAAATCATCCTGAAATTAGCAGAAAAGTGGTTAAAAACTAAAGAAAGCCAACCTGAAGTTAAAGGATATGCTGTATACACATATTCTGTGAATCACCCAACTGTACTTAGAGGGACTTTACAGAAGTATAAGAAAACCCATCCTGAAATCCATAGAAAGTCTTAAAAAAAAATTATCAAATTTACTTATTGACATTATTCTAAGAATGGAATTCTTTAGGTTTATTTAAGTAATAATAATCATCAACGTTAAGCTCAACTTTTACTAATTTCAGTTGTCCTTAATCTTAATGATATTAAACCGTAGCGGAGCAGGGTATTTTGAGCTAGTTAAAAATACCGTAGCGGAGCAGGGTATTTTCAGCTAGTAATAAAATATATTAATTAAATAAAAGCAAGCAGTATTTGAAAACCATTACCTGGTCATTTTAAATATATAAAATTAAAGTAGTTAAAATTTTTATCTATAAGGTTTATATCCGCACTTTGCGTTCAATACGTTTTGTATACTTGTATACTATGTATATATAAATATGTAGGTCTAACATGATTTTGAATTAACTCTGGAGGAATATGCCATATATTATGAAAAACTAATAAATCATCTTAATTTGACATTTCGTGCCTTTAATTTTTGTTAAAATACTACTTGATTTCATTGAATTAATATTTTTAATAACCCAATTGGTAAATTAGTTAAAACGAAGCTACTACGTTGTAGAAACTACTGTGGAGTGATTAAAAAAATGCTAACTCTAGTAGTAATCCCGTTTCAGAAGAACTGAAGATACATCTATAGGTAAATACAACTACTTCAATTATATCTTCCTTTCATTGCTGTACTCGTTCTTCTTTCATGTTTGTTCTCCCGGCACTGTGCCCTCTCCTCTTGTAAGCCGTCAGTTTTCAAGTAGAGTGAGATCCGTTTGTAATTTTTTCCGATTTTATGTTTGAAGTTTGTGTTTTTGGCTGGTTCCATTATCATTTCTCTTAAGAGGAAGCCGACATCGTGAAGAACTTTACAGATAGGACTTTTTTCTTAAAACTACAGTCAAAAAACAGTATTACTGTATAAATCCATTTTACCCAAAATTATTTTTAAAAAGGTGTGGGGAACTTTGTGTAAATATTAATCCCAAACCACTGGGTATGGTATGATATTTTATAACCCCACTCGAATGTCAAAAATAGTACAAAACATGATATCCAAAGGGGGGGGGGAAGTAGATGTAAAACCGTCGGGGAACAAGAAATTAAACTAAAAAGACTCGTAAACAAAGTTAATCCGGTCCTTAGCTTTGTTCCTAATACCGTCTATCACGTAGTTGATGTTTTTACACTCTGTCGAGTGGTCCACTCTAATATCTTCTATTGCCCCGCTCTGAAAACCTGAATTAGCTCTATAACGCAAAAATATCTCTATGCGTTATCTCGGAAAACGTACTTTTCCCCCAATTTCATCACTATGTGACAGAAATTCTGATGTTAGGGAGTCAATATTCTCTGATTAAAAACGTATCAGCTCCTTGGATCTATTCAAAACTCTCCTTTCGCTGAACCTTCTTCCATAGCTTACTTGCATAAACATCGCCATATTTAGTCGATCAACTACTTACCAATTTGTAGTGTGCCGATTCTCAGACTCAAATAATGAAGTTGTAACTATAAAGAATAGTTGTATTTTAACTTTAATCACACCAAAAGTGAAGTTATAAATAAAATCCTGGAAAACTCTTGATATAGCTACAGGGGTATTTGAAAATACTTTTTTGATCACACTTGGTAGAGAGTGATTTTGGTGAAATCTCCTCCTTTCACAACCTTTGGTCCAGTAACAGTACATCCTTAACAAAGTATTGAACCCTAGATCCTTCCTGAGTTGAAGTGGTATTTTTTTTTCCTTTTGCTATAAAAAGTAAATTTTATACTGGATTTGCCAATTGAGAAATATTGCCATGAATGGTTGACTTTTAGTTACTTTTATTAAGTTGAGCCTGACAAGGGGATTATAGATCTCGAAACTTGTCATGATGGTCCATGAAGAAAATACAATAGATAAAGCTCTTAAATTGGTATTTTATTAATTAGCGAATGTCAATGCCATCCAAATATATTGTACTTCAAAATCAATGCAGTCCGAATTAATATTAATATATACCACTGTCCACTTCTGCCTATTTGTTGAATAATCTAAATCCATTTGCATTATTTTTTTTAGCACTTAGATCATTTGAACCAGCTATGCCTCAATGATTTTACGATGGTACAATACAATATTTATATGTATGCTATATCTACTGCTCCATTTGTTGCCCATGTTTCTAATTACAGTGTTACTAGTCTAGAATATTAGCTGGCCTGGTAATTCAATAATTAATTAACAATCTCTACCCACTAGAAAATTGAAAATGACTTAGGACTACATGAATTTCATCCATTTTCTCTTAGCATTTATTTCTAGTTTAAGTTATAACATTTATGAGGAATTGAGTGAATATACAATACTAGCTGAAAGGACCCTGCTCCGCTACGGTTTAATATCATTAGGATGAAGGACAACTTAAATTAGTAAAAGTTAAGGTTAACATTGATAATAATTATTACTTAAATAAACCTAAAGAATTCCATTCTTAGAATAATTTCAGTAAGTAAATTTGACAATCTGCAGAAGTTAATTTTATCTTATTTTGATAGTTCTCCAGTGAAGCTTCGAGGCAGCACTACCATCTTACCCAGCTCTGATACCAGACCATCAGCTTTTCTTATGGCATATTTTAAGTGAATATAGTCTCAACTTTTTTATTTTTTCGAATAAAGTTTAATCTTTCTGTTTCTATTTTTGCTTACATATCAAGCATAAATTGGTTGAGGAGATTACGAAGTTAAAGTAAATAAGGTTCTTCACCTCATAACATTTAGGCGTAAAAATTAGCTTCAGACATGGTTTTCTTAAGTGGTGCATTATTGTTTGGGTCACGCTGAGGGATGTTAATACTGTACCCATGTTCTCCATGGTAAAACATGAGACGATACTGAAGAGAATCATACACTTGATAGAACTCACTGATTCTTATCAGTTTTTTGTCCCTACATCGAACTGGCCTTACATGTCATCACCAGAGAACATAAGTCTTTTAACCTCCTCTTTAACATAAGTTTTTTAATAGCTTTTCGTCACGAAACAACTCAAACTTGTAAGGGTCCACCTCTGCAGCCACCATCACAGTTCACAGAAAGTACCAATATTATAAGGTTTCGACATCGATCCTATTTTTGTTTGTTTACAACTAAAAGGAACTTAATTTGTGGTAAAAGTGTGCGGCTTAAACATCTAACCTATTTTTTAACTTATCTTATCTCCAAATACCATATGACTATTAGTCTATTATTATTATTCACCCAATAAAAATTGTAATTGCATTTTTAGTGAATTAGCAGCGATCCAGGCCGATTTTTTAAAATTCCTTTCTTAGCAAGCACCTAGGGCCTTAGAGGAAGCTACATATCGAATTTCATTCCAATCCGTTCGGTGGTTTCTGAGATTTCGTGTTAAATGAGTGAGTGGTATTTGACAAATATATAGTAGATTATTGTTTAAAATATACTTACTTTACATTTTACTTTAATCAGTCATTGTTCAATGCAGCAATAAATAATATTGTTATTCAGATGAATCAGACGATGAGTTCTTTGACTGCGATGAGAATGTGGAGGACGAAGCTAAGCCACTCAGCACCACCCCGATTGGCAGGCTTTCTCAGCACAATTCCCTCAAGTTGATCAAGACAGGCCAACCTTTATACATTCCTGTAACACAGGTATATTATGTTTCTCCTATCCACCTTACCTTCAGACTATTATTCTCTTAGTGCACCTAAGAAAGTAGTAGAATTATTTTCTTATGTTTTAAATTTTAGCTAAAAAGAACCAATATTAAGAAAGTAATTGTAACAAAATTAAAAAAAAAAAAATCAATTAAAAGTGATTATCTAATAATATTAAAATGGCTTTTGTTGTTAGAATTGTATTATGTGTGATGTACTAAGTAAATTTTATTAGCTTAAACGATTAATTTCAAGAACAATCAGTTATAAGTCTACTGTTTGTCCAGGGCGCCACTCCAAAAACAGAAGATCAACTTGAAGAAGATGCTCAAGTCTTGATCCAGTTGGGGTCTGATGCCGAAGGTTCACAATTGAGAGCAAAAATTATGAGTGCCTCTCTCCTCTCAGATATGGAATCTTTTAAGGTTTGTAAAAATAAATAAGGCATTGAAAAAAATTTAATTGCTTGTACATTTTTGACGAATCCTCTTTTTACATTTTGAATTATCATTTGTGATAATGTTTCAGGCTGCTAATCCTGGGGCTTGCATTGAAGATTTTATTAGATGGTATTCTCCCAGAGACTGGGTAGAGGAAGAGGAAGAAGATCAGTTTGGGCAGAAAAAAGGTACTGTACATTTTAACAATGAGAGTTGAAAATAATATTAAAACTTTTTTTGACATATGAATTCTGAGTCTTTTCTTGAATGAAATCTGTACTCCTTAGTGTACAAGTGACTTTGGTTTGAGGGAAATACGCTTAAATTACAATAATACTGGTTTATAGAAGCTAAACCAACACATCTATTCCTAATCTGATTCTCTTGTCTCTGGAATTCCATCCCTTTGTCCTTATGTCATTTAAATACAAATAGTTTTAAATTTGAAACTAAACTTAGAAGGGTTTTTAAATGTCAAAAGGAAGAAGGAATTTTCATCCATTTTCTATTGATCTAGCTGGAATTTGTTTGTTTTTTGTTTTATTGATATCAATATAATGCTTATTACCCCTATTTTGAATTATATAGTATTCAAAATGTTAATGATTTCTCGAAATAAATACTTTTTTATCTCTATTATTGTTTCTCTCTTACTCAATAAAGGTCAGGAATAGGACCTACCTAGACATTTTGTTAAGTATTAAGCTTGATTTTAATTCTTTATGTTAATAAATTTATGGACTATACTGGCAGTTCCTGGCAGCACTGCCTTTTGAATCTTTTCAAATTATTTTATAAGAAGATCTAGTTTTCTGATGTTGTTAGCTGTTTTCTCATGAATTAAGCCTTTAGTAAAAATGATCAGCAGTAAAACCCCTATTTTTACATGCTTATAAAGCTGTTTAAGTTCTTCTCTTAAATCTTGGTATTTTGAATTTTCTTTTTCAACCCACTTGTTAACATTGTCATCTGATGGTACCCCTATTTCTATAATACTGGCAACTTTTTATTCTTTTATTTATTAGTAGAATATCCGACTTATTTTGAGGTAGGTGTTAACAATTATTTATGATGGCTTGGTCCGAGAGCAGAGGGCTGTCCTGTAATATGGACAAATGTCGTCTACATGTTTGAATTTATTGGGCAAGGCATGGTTGAAAATCTTTGCCACATAGATATGTTTCAGCAGGTATTCTTTTCCTGCTAGCACTTGACTGGGAATAATTTTACTCTAGGTGGCCAAATTAAAGATGAAGTCATTTCAATTCATGCTGACGATAAACTGTAGCTCTTAGATATCTTACCTGTAGTTCTTGGAATTTTAAGCAAAACTTCTTGGTTTGGAGAAGAAGGGTTACTATTATTATTATTAATCACAAAGATTCAAAAAGTATTATCTGTATGTAATGATTTTTTTAAAAAAAATTTTGTACTTGTAAAATTTTTAATCCTTTATTTCTGGGTTCAAAGTTATAGAATTTATTTATCATATTACTGGTATTTTAGATTTTTTTATTTATGTTTGAATTTGGGGTTTTGTTAAATGGAAAGTTGTACCTGCATTACTGTAAATTTTAGAAGGCTGGATTATTCAGAATCTTGGAAAATTTATCTGATTAATATAGTTATGGTAATAACAGTGTTAAGGTTAAAAGCAGCATTCATTGTTGGAATTAATAATATCTGGACCCCAATATACATTATAAAATTTAAACACTGGGGTAAATGCAGAAGAGGTAGACCGAGACATTGAAGGTAGGATTTTTTTTGGGTTCACTAAGCTTTTCATTTGTTTGTTTTTAAATTATATATATATATATATATATATATATATATATATATATATATATTTTTTTTTTTTTTTTTTTTTTTTTTTTTTTTTTTTTGTATCAATGACTCAGATAGATCAGCCTTTAATCATGATTCAGCTTTGTTTTAATATTAGAAAATTATAATTTAATAATTTTTCATTTAATTTGCAGCATTAAGCTTTGAAATTTTTAAATTCATTAGAATAACTAATTTAAAATTATAGTTTATATTTTCGGGAAGAACCGTTGAGCTGGCCAAAGAACTGCTTCATGCGTCTGTTGCGCCGAGAATGAATGAATGAATATTTTCTTTAAATAAAGTGTATTCTTATTTTATTTTTTGATGTTTGTTTCTCTGGTTTTCAGTCAGAATTAGTCATCTAATCCTGTAATTTAAAAATATATCCTTAGAAAAAGTTTAAAGTTTTGAAAAAAATGGCATCCGTTATAGACATTTATTTATTATGTTTCCTTTTGAACTTTAGGAAAATTAAGTGCTAGAATGACACTTCCTGGTAATACATGGCTTGAGGTGTGGGATTCTGCAAAACCAGTTCCTGCCAATAGACAAAAAAGACTGTTTGATGAGACAAGGGAAGCAGAAAAAGCTCTTCATTTTCTGGAATCTCAGACTCCAGGTATGATTTACTTTTAGCCTTTTAAAATTCTTTACTTTGTTGTATTTTGTTAAAATAACATTATAAGGAAGAAGGTGGTTGGAGTGTGCATTCATAAATAACACAATAAACTGCATTAATTTATTTTTCTGATGTTATGGCTTACAATATGAGTCTTCATCATGGCTAAAAGAAAAACAGAAATATATGACAGAAAATGAATTTAAAAAATATTTGTACAAAAAGTATTAAAATAAAAAATATGATTGGTATAAAAAAAGTTTGACAATCAAAGATTAATAGGTATAGTTAATAAACAGAAATAGATAAACTAATTATAAAATATAACTAGTTCACAGCAAAATCAAAAATACTAAAGTAAAAATTGAAGCATGTTTAGTTAGTAATGTTGTAACATAGTAATGTTGTATTGAGGAACCATTCAATTTATTCCTATATTAATTCTTCCTCTGTAAAAGTTAAAATACTTCTCCTTCCCTCTCTTCAAATTCTTAGTCATAATAATCCTTGTGGTATCCATGATTCGTTTCACTTATATTATCACCTTTAAATAATTCTGCGAAAATTTATTTTAGCTTCTTTTGATGTTCAAAGCCTGTTTAATAATATTCTCATTTATAATGCACTTCTTACTGTAAATCAAAACTGTCCTACTAAAGAACTCCACACTTCTCTTGACTGTACCTGTACTATACCTCATACCTTGAATCTATTGATTCGATAATTTCTTTATTCTCTAATGACATTTTTTGAATTCAAAAATATGTACATTATCCTATACTTATCCTAAATCCTAATAACATCTCTGCCATCCTATTTGCATTCAACTCTTACAATCCCTGTTTCCAATTCACATTTGAACATGAAATTAATAACTCACTTCTGTTTCTAGACCTCCTTATCAATAGAAATCATGACAAAACCATATCCCACTGGGGTCACCTGTGGTGTAGTGGTTAGCATAGCAACCTACTAAACCCAAGATCGCGGGTTCGCAGCCCGGCAGATGACCTTAGGATTTTTTAAAGGGAGTAAAAAATCCTTAGCTATGCCGTCCTTCGGAAGGGAGGTAAAATGGGGGTCCCGAGCCTGTGCGATGTCAGGTACTCGTTAAAGATCCCTATCCTAATTATACCTGGATAGGCAAAATTTAGGACTCCCACCGTAGCATCGTCCAATTAGCCATAGCAGCATAAAGTGACGTTAAACGAAATAAACAAATAAACAAACAAACCATATCCCACTGGGTCTATTTACCCAGGGAGGCTCTAATGATGGATACTAAATTAGAATTCTTAAACCTATTTCAGGTAGTTTTTTTCTATGCATTATCCACAAACTTTAAAATAATTACATTAAGCTGCACCTTCTTCATCTAACTCTCCCTTATCACTTCCTCTATATCTGTACCCTATATTCCTATTTTTTCAGACAAGATCTAGAAATCTTTAAGCTCACCTTTCCTATCCACCTACCTACACCTTAAACCCCATAACAAATTTCTCAATATCTACTCCAAACTTTAAGATCCCATTCCACTCCCTCTTTGATCTAACATTGTCACCCACATTCCTTGCTTCTCTCCTCAGAGTAATTCTTCGTATGTCAGTGAGGCAAAAATAATTTCAAAACTCAAATTGCTCATTATAAATTCTCCTTCACTTCTCATAATGCTTCAAATTTTTAACATACTTTTTTCCTTTGTCAATTGCTAAATCTATAAAAATCTTAAGATGCATTCAGTGAAAAACAATTCTTATTGAGAACTGAACAG
This sequence comes from Euschistus heros, assembly GCA_003667255.2. NCBI lineage: Eukaryota > Metazoa > Arthropoda > Insecta > Hemiptera > Pentatomidae > Euschistus > Euschistus heros. The sequence goes on from RCWM02000046.1 coordinate 2,817,015, forward strand.
CATATCATTTGTGTTTGTGTTAATACAGTATTTATAACATTTTATGAATAATTATCTTGTTTGTGATTTGGAATTTATAGCGTTTAAAGTTCTATCGCCTTGCCCTCTCATATCAGACACCAAATTTGATTTTCTTGAGTTGTCAATTATAGTCTCATTAATAGTGGCTTTGAATTTGTTTGGTGTCCATTATGAAATTTTGTAAACTTTTTTTTTTGTAAAAGTGCTGACCCACAGTATTTTCATATTTATTATTTAATATAATTATAAATTGAAAATTGTATCATGAATTTGTTAATCGAAAATGTTGAATTATCTAAATAAATTTATTTGATCTGTCACTCTTTTCTCTACCAGAGTTCTTTAACAATATTACTTGTACACTGCTTGAAGTTGCTTGTATACATAGTACTTTTGTTAAGTCAATATGGGAAGTAAATAATAATCTGGAATAGTGAATAAATTAATCAGGCTTAAAGTTCATTTCATTTCTTAAGTTTTAGTTTAATATGAGTAGTACATTCAATTGATCCAAACTTTTTCCTAGGTAACACACATTTTAACACCTTCACTGCGGTAATGAAAAAAGTAGATTCTTTTACAGTGCGTTATCGGTCCCCGGGGACCGATGTAGTACTTACCTCTGGTGCGGTATCGGTCCTCGGAAACCGATACATTAATTCTATTTAATTCTGCCTGTAATATTTTAATCAGACTATAACCTAATTTTTATTATTTCGATTTGTATCGGTCCCCGAGGACCGATGCCGCAGTGAAGGTGTTAAGAAGTTTATTAAATATACTTTCAATCCATATTTGTGGAAGTAAAATACTCTAAAGCAAAATTGCATAATATGTTTCATGAAACAATACAGTTAAATAAAGAGGTTATACTATTATACATTCAAATACCTATTTTCAATGAGTCTTTGTTGCTTTGATAACAATCTCCTGTTGTATCATTAAAACATGCCTCATAGTATTGACCTGTAGCTTATAAACATAATTTTTAGCGTCATCTGGGCTGCTGGTGGTACCAGTCCTGGCTCATGCTGCAGTAGAAAAATTGAATGAAGAAGCAAAGAACATCCAGATTCCATCACTGCAAAATACTATTCAACAAGCTATTAAAAGAGTTGAAGCACTTACTAGAAATGCTCCAATGGATGTGCACAGATATCAGGTAATGAATCATGCTTCAAAAATCTAGTTTTTTTTTTTTTTTTTTAATCTTGTTAGATAAATAATAATGTATTCAATTTATATTTTATTAATAATTGTGGATTTTTTTTTAAATAATCAGTATTTCCTTTTTGGAAAATATTCTTATCTGATAACCAAGCACCTCTCTGTAGAGTTATCATATAAAGCCGAAGTGTATGTAAAAATTTTTTCCTGACTTGATATACCTAATATCTTGGTGGTAGTTCAATTTGAAAATACTTTATTTTCAGAAACCTTCAAAGTATTTATAATTATAATATTTCTCTTATAGACTGATATATCTTCGGTAAAAAAAACAACTTAATTTTATTTTGTTGTCATTTTTATATTAGTTTATTATTGCTACAAGCAGTAGTGAGGGGTGGTAGCTCAGTGGGTAAGGTACTTGACTACCAAACTCCAGGGCCTGAGTTCGAGTCCCACTAAAGGCAGAAAATTATTTTCTATAATTCGGCTGTGGCTTGACTTCGAGATCAGGATACCTTCCTATGGCACACCCTGCCTCTATAAAGTGGGTGGGTACCCTTAATGGGGTAAAAACTAGGCAGTTGAGTGTAATTTCAGCCAAATCTCCTCCTTTCACAACTGTTGGCCCAGCAACTGTGCATCCTTATCTGAACACTGAATCCAAGATGCTTCATGGGTTGTAATCTTACAGGTTTTTACAACCAATTATGTTACCATCTTTTCAGTAAAAATCCTATAATTTCAAGATTTTAAAAATTATGTAATAATTTATTTGTCTAATTTTATAGAAGACTATCTGTTATTTTCTGTTTTTGTTTGTTTTCTATACTAGTTTAATGAAATCTTAAAATGCCATTTATATTGTATTGAATTTCTGAAATCAACATTACATTTTTTTCAGGAGCTGTGTTTTGAATTAGGTTATGCAGAAACAGTAGTTTCCCAAATAAAATCTATAGAATCAAAGTTGGGAAGTGATGATATTGCCAAGGAATTTGCTTGCAAATTAGTCAGTGAAGGTGAAACTGTTCTGCCTGGTGGAAGTACTGGATCAATTGCTACTAAACTCAAAAATATTTTTGTTGATGCTCGTAAGGTGAGCTTGGTTATGTTTTAATTTTTTTTTAAACATGATTGGTTATCTCTTCTTTTTTATTGAAATATGTTCACTCTTGCTACGTTTTATTGGAAAGTAACTATTATGCTTAAAAAAGTTGACTATGTAAAAAGGGAGTTTCAAATTTCTTTCACAATTCCTGTCTTAACAGCTAAATGTTACCAACTGTTTAATGCTTAATTTGTTTGCTAATTTGAGTAGATACCACATTTGCTCAAATATAGGAAAACCTGAAGTATAAGTGAATCCCCGTATTTAGGAAAATAATAAGGGGGAGAAAAAAAATCAAGAAATCAAAATAGTATCAAGGAAGATATAAATTCAAACCAAAGAATAGAGCTTCTTAATGCTACTTAAAACCAAGAGTTTAGAATACAAACCTAATCAGTATAATAGTTTAAGCAGATATAAAAATTGGAATGAGTGTATCTTACAAATAAATAGTCAAGTCACGTGGAAAATATACTGAACCATTATCAATCGGAACTCTGAAACCACCCAAAACAAGTAACCAAATCATTTTTCATTTTAGTGCTTCATTTATCTTTCAATGAAAGACATTCTATTGTTTGAAACATTATTTAAATAAAAACAAATTTAGTTTCTCCATGACTGGGAATAACAATAGACCATGGATATATCTATATGTCTATCTATTATCTACTGCTTTTGATAAGAAAACTGTAGTCAAATTTTCGATCCGAGCAACAGAGCTAGAATGTGTCAAAAAAAGCAACAACAGGTAAAAAATGTTGGCAAATCCCGACTTTTTTCATTGAAACCAATATAGTTCCTAAGCAGTAGGTCCTAGTGACAGATGTTATATAACAAAATATTCTCTATTAAATTTCTGATAAGGAAACTGTCATCAAATTTTTGATTCAAACAACTGTAACAGACCTCAGCTTGTAAAAATGTTATATTTTTGAGTTAGAAAAAAAAGTTTCACATTTTGAGGTTCAAAAAAAAAAGTTACATAAGAAAACTATAGACCTCCTGCCAAATAGTGATGGGTCATTCAGGGTGGAACGTAACGTGAAACTGGTTCCAGCTTTGAACCGGTTTGGAATGAAACCAATCGCCCAAGTTTTTCGTTTCACCTGGAACGAAAACAAACACCAAGGGATCTCTCATTTCGTTCCCTCAGTGTAGTAGGGTTTAGATTGGCACCTCTCTCGCTGTTGATTTCCTCCCCCCTCTCCATCACTCTGTCACCCCACGCATGGGCATCTTCAAAATTAACCGCTTTCTTTGAACTTTTCTATTTTACTGACAGGGCTCCGCTTCTTCTTTCAGATTCAGAGAAATGAACCACACAAGGTTTTACTGCTCATGTAACTAAATGATTTTTTCACTATTTGTTTAAAAGCTGCAAATAGTCGAACTGACGTGGAACGGAACGAAAACTGGAACTGTTTCCAATCGTGGAATGAAACGTAAAATCTCATTCCACTTCTAAGCCGGAACGACCCTTCACTACAGCCAAATGACATATCCATGTCAAAAATATGGTCCCACAGATTAATTTAACATCTAACTACTTATTTTGTTTAAACGTTAAAAAACTTGATTTTATAATTTCAATTTAAGTACAAGTTAATGAAAACAAATGCTTTTTGTCTCTTTATGAATATATTTCCTTGATAAAATAAGTTCTGAACTTGGTCTTTTTCATGAAAATTACTAACATAAGTGATCTTGATATCACTCATTACCAATATGAACTGCATAAAGTCACTTATCACAAAATTAAAAATGTATATAAATTATGAAATCACATGAAATTCAATTGTTTTTATAATCAAATTTTTATAGATTGACTTTGAGTGTCAGTTGATCCCTTATTTTATTAAAAGGAATGTAAGAAAATAAAATGACCTATATTTTGTTAGTTGACAATGATCTTGCTTTAAATCATTTGAAGAAATATATTAATAAATATAAATAAAATAATATACAGTGTCCTAAACCATTTCAAAAGTTAAATCTTAGTTTAACAAATTGAGAGGAATTCAATTTATTTAGAACATACTTCCTTAAAATTAGTAGTGATTAATATGATTACTGCTTTTATTTGTTGTTATCAAATGATTTAAAGCAAGATCATATAATAACTTTGTCAGCTAACAAAATATAGGTCATCTTATTTTCTCACATTCCTTTCCATAAAATAAGGGATCAACATACACTCTAAGTAGATCTATTAAAATTTGTCTATAAAAACAATTGAATTTCATGTGATTTCATAATTTATATACATTGATTAAAATTATTTTTTTCCATCAAATATGTTGTTTTTTTCACCCTCAAAAATGTATCATTTTGACAGTTGGTGTTGCTTGGATTGAAAATTTAACAACAGCTTATCTTGTAAGAAATTCAATGTAAAATATTTTTTGTTACATAATGTTTATTGTGAGTACCTACCATTTATAAGTTATATTGATTTGAATGAAAAAATTCAAGCTTTGCCAACATTTGGCAAAGGCCCCAGAATAAAATTTATTTTCATTCATTCATTCATTCATTTGATAAGTTTTGGGGCTTTGTTTGATATGCTATAGTTCTTTTGGCATTGCTGGAATTGGAAATTTGAAAACAGTTTTCTGGTCAGAAATCAAATGGAGAATATTTTTTGTTGTATAACAATTATCACTAGGATCTACCATTTAGGAACTATATTGGTTTGAATGATAAAAGTCGCATTTGAAACTGCTGTTTTCTCTCGACATTGTTTATTTCGAATAATCATTGGTTGTTAATTTAAGTAATTTGATCTGTTTAATTCTAAAATTTAAATTTGGAAAAACTGTAAATTATAGATAAATCTATCTATGATCTATTGTTTTTCCCAATAATGGAGAAATTGCAGTTTTTTTTTTGTTTTGTTTTTTAATTTGTTACTTTTGAAAATATATGAATTTATATTTACTCACGCTCTCACTAATAAAAGTTTTTGTATGAAGATAAGTTTCTATTAACCTCAACAAAATTAAATTTTATTTGAATTTTTGTTTAAAGGCTTGTCTCATTGGAGATTTAGATGCTGGAGGAGGTTCTTCTGGAGACCATGCAAATAACTCAATCCTTCCTCAAGCAACAGAAAAAGAATTCATTCTCCGTGCTACAGCTCCTAGGCCTCATAGGCATTCTCGACCTACCCCTCAACGACTTCACGTGCGATTTTCAAAAACTGATATTTCTATGGCTGGAGCTTTCACACAAGATAAAACATTCTTTTAAATATTCTAAACTTAATTTTTGAAATTAATTTTTAGGAGGGGAAGAAAATCATTTTGATTTTTTTTTTTTTTCAATATATAATTTTTAACGTTATTATTTTAAAATACACATTATATTATTATATATTCTGTAATTTATATATTTGTATCTGTATTTTCATTTATTATTAATAATCAATTAAGACATGAATGCACAAATATTCAGCAATATTTTGTTAGTTATTACTCAAGTTTATTAGTTTTGTTTTTAATTTACTTACTTTTTAATTCTTTCAATTAAATAACCAAATTATTGATTATTCTATTCTATAATTTTTCCTGTATGAATCATTTGATAAATATTTTTGGTTGCATAATTATAGCTTGTTTTTTTGGTCTTCTTACTGTAGTAATTACAAAGTAGAATTACAAATTGGTGTAAACAATTTGAAAGCAACTGTTAACTGAGTATTACCACTAAATAAATATGTGTTCATCGCTATTGTTAGCTCACTCATTAATTGATACAATTAGTGAATAATATTATTATAAATAAGAGTTAATCATTTACGTAAGTAATAGTGTAACAAAGGTGTAGGTATTAAGTTAATCAATCATATATTTCTATTTCTATTTCTGTCTTTTACATCACTCTGGTAGTTATGAACCTTTTTCTTGTATTCTGTGTCTTTTATGATTATTCTAAAAAGCCTTTGTTTGAAATTTTCTGTTTTCTTTCCTCTTGTAAATTTAGCTAAGTGTAAAATTATATATTTTTCTTAATAATATGTTTTTTTTTCTAATTTTAGATCCATTAGCATGATCCTGATGGTCCCGTGCCAACTGCATCATTTATTTCAACATCTTACCTCTTTCCTCTCCCAGCTTGTGAACATGTCCTCTGTATGTGGTTTGGAGTCTTCCTCGTGGTCTTGTGCCTCTAGGTCTAGCTTCTGTATGTCTCTATTGATTCATTCTGCAAATGTATTCAAACCATCTCAAAGGCCATTTAAATAAGGACTCTTTTAATATGTGGATTCCCAGGTCTTTCCTTATTCTTTCAAACCCAATTCTGTCTCATTGTTTTACCAGTGACTCTGCAAAGGTATTTTATTTTAAATGAAATTCTGCTTGTGTGCTTATCTACTGTTACCCGACTATTGCATTGGTGCATCTAAGTAGGGAGAAATACTGCTTTATATGTGTATATATATATAGTTTGACTTAGTTACTTACCTCTCATTTGCCCATAATTGTGTTGCAAATTTGATAACAGACGTTGGTTTGCTTTTATTATCCTATTGGAAATTTCTTGGTCTATCCATCCAGACTTGCTAATAATTGTTCCTAAATAAGCTTAGTCATTGGTGCTTTCTAATTTCTCTCCATTGAAGTTGAACAGTACGTTTTTTTTTCTCTGTCCTGCAAGCCAAAAAATATCTAGATTGTATTAATATGCAGAGAATTTTTTTAAAACTACTTTAACTTTGTGTCACCCTATTTCCTTAATTTAAAGCATTAGTTTTAGCCAAACATTGAAATACTTGTAGCACACAACCATTTTTGTGGATACTAATATGCTTGCTTTTTCTAAAACTGTTAATTCTTAAAATTCCCTAATATATTCCTGAATTTTATTATGACTGATCAGTTGTTTAGAAATGGCATTAGTTGATCATTGGTTTGTAAAAGACCAAGAGATCAAAAGCTCGGTAAGATTGGAACCTAATGAACTTATATATTTTTAAATCATTAATATTTTGTTATCATCTTTGCTACATTCAGCAAATTATTGGAACATCGACATGGGCATGTGTCCTCTGGATTTTGTAATCTGTTGATGTTTTAAGTTTTATTTTGATATGAATGTGAACCGTGAACCTTCAGGGAGGAAAACATTTTAAGCATTCCTTTTTCCATGGTTTAGAAGTAACCTGGTTAAAATAATATTATCTATTTAGATATTAAGATAACTTTTATAATCTGTCTGGACAAGCCAATAGTCCATTTTAACCTTGTATTATAATATATAATACCTGTTAAAATTACAAGTTTGTGAACGTTAGGATCTCTCATAAACCGATAGCCTGTGTGGAGGAATCGTCTATACACCGTTAGATTCAATTTACTATAATTAGACCTGTAAGATGTAGAAACTAGAAGATACAGGTTTATAATATTTGCTTCTGAATGCCCTTTGTTGAGCTTAGGGACCTAATTTTAAAATTATGAATCTAGAATTATAATTTTTGAAGTTTGATTCCAGGATGTGGTGGTTATTTTTAGGTCTACTAAAACCCTCTGGTCTGTTAAAACCTCTAACCTTTTCTATTAGAGCTAAGACAAGCTTTCAGAGGCCTCATCCAATAAATTCAAATTTGGCTGCTTTGAAGTCTGAGAATAAGGAAACTAAAATACCATCTACTTTTCTCATTCTTGATATTTGACACAATAAAGTGCAACTGATTTTCTTATTTGGTCACTTAAAATATTATTTATATATTTCTTATGATGCACTCTTTCGTGAAAAATTCCTCAACTTTTTTAGGTCTTTACTAATCTTTCATAGGTTAGAGGTTTTGGCTTATATTGAAAATATCTTTTATTGTTGTTAAAAAGTCTGCAATAATAATGTAGCATTGATTTGAATTGCAGACCTATGCCAAGCTGTGCTGTGAGTGAGGCAACTTAGAATTGTTAGTCCTTTCAGAGAGTCAGTACCTATGCCTCTTTCGAGTTCTGGGGCTAATGATTATCTAAGGAAATTAGTAAGCTAACTAAATAAATTGCTAATAGCTTGTTAAAAGGGCAGTTTTCAGTAGTTTTATCAAATAGTGTTCAGATATTCACTGTAAAATTCCCATTTTTCTCACCATTGACTTAGTATGGTAAAAAATAAAGAAATAATAATAAATACATAAAAACATTTATGTATGTACATGAATATTTTCATTCATGCATTAGTTGGCTCTAAAGTCCTTTTAGAAACTTTACCAGAGCTATTGCTTTCTTCCACTCTTCTCTGTATGCTGAAAGGTGTCTCCAGTGGTTAATGCCTATCTCCTTCAGGCCACCTTCTGCGTCATCCAGCAATCTAAGATGGGTTTTCCTCTTCCTCTCTCATCTCCTGGTCTGCCATAAAGTATTCTGGTCTGGTCCGTCCTTTCTACACAGCCTGACCATCGCAGTCTCTTGAGCTGAATTAGTTTTAAAATATCCTTTTCACCAAATAAGTTCATTGCTTGAATTTTTTTTTTTTTATATTAAAAATTTAATTAAGTTTTTAAAAATATCAAAATTCACGTTATATTTTATTATATTAAATTACATTTATTTCTTTTTTGAGATAATTATAAGACATTTCTTACATTTCTTTCATAATTATAAGAATAATCGCACTGACTACAGACTGAAACAAAAGCTTGTGCGAGTTGACGGTTATTGGTCCTATGATCAAATCTAGTTAAAAATTTCAGACATCTATTTGCTAAAATAGGTTGATAACAAGTATGATAACCTCTCCTTCCTTCCCTAGCTTAGCTTCACAATGACCTTAAACTGAAGAAACAATATCAATGCTTTTTAAGAACTAATCACCCGTAAAAATGATGAAAATACAAAAAAAAAATTACGTAATGACAAAAAAAAAAAAAAAAAAAAAAAAATAAAAAAAAAAAAATAAAAAAAAAAAAAAAAAAAATAAATACATAGAAAATTGCAATACATTTTTTACCATCTAAACTTTTTTAAGAGATCTGAAATTTTTATGAATTAGTAAGATTTATGGGAAAATATTGGTATAATAATGTTGATTTTTATTACTATACTATTAAAGGAACTATGATACTTCCTGCCTGGTGATGATAAAAATGGATTTTTTGATAACTGAGCAAGAATATTGAATGGTTTTTGAAAATGAAGTGTTGTTTGGAATATTTAGTCCTAAAAAGTGAGAAAATATGGGCTTGACATTTTGATAGATTTGAATTTTAACAGAGTTTAGTGGAAGTAGTATTATTAGCTAGGTATATTGGCATCTGACCTCTGCGTTCTCCAGGCTTTATAATTATTATTAAAATAAAGTTGTTTATGCATCATGCATTTATAATATAAAAAAAAAAAATCTTAAAAATAATGAATACAAAATTAAAAAAAAAAAAAAAAAAAATGTGAAAAAAAAATTTATGCTTGAATACGGAGTACGGAGTAAGACCATAATGATTTAGAGAAATGATGGGAACAATCTTTTGTAAAATATTTAGATAACATAATTTAACAGAATCATAATACTAATTATTTATGTATTAACCAATGAATGTCTTAAAAACCTCTCAGGTTTTTAGTTAGCAGATAGAATATTAAAAATTTAACATTGACCCATTGTTTAATTTAATTGCTTTTGACAGAATTTCTAAATAGAAGATTCAAGAAACTTTTATGTTCTTGTTTAAATCTTGTATTATTATGAAATTCTTAGAGCATCAAAATTTTTCTAGCAACACTATTGCTAGAAAAATTGTGTTTCTTCATTTATAACAATTTAATTTTGAATAACCCCTAAATGAAAACATTTAATTTAGATTTCAGTAAACATTTCTATAGTTTTTTGTGATTTTTTTTTATACCTATGCATAATAGTAATGCATAATGACAGGGTCGATTGTGCTCATTATTTATTTGTGTTTTAGCATAAATTAGTTACTGTTCCAAGAATCCTCTAGATTAATTGAATCGTATGGCTGGTAACAATTGTTATTATAGATAATGAATGATATATCTAGGAAATATTATTTTAAATGTCAGATTTTTAAGATATATAAAAACAGAATTTTCTCAATTGAGGAAAATTTAAAAGGACATGAGAAAAAAAAAAAATTAGGTTAGTAATATGTTATTCGCTCATCTCATTTGGTACTTATAACTTTGGTACCTAAGCAATAAAAATTTTTAACTTTCTCTAACATTTTTCAGAATATTAAGGGGAGCATTTAAAGTAATTTTGACCATTTGTTGTGCTCATTTAAACAATTTATCATTTTTGCTAGATCATTATTTATGAACAATTGAATACTTTCATAAAACTAGTTAAGAATTTTGAACTGTATTTACTGTTCAGAAATATCAGCAGTAGGTCCAAAGAAGTAAGTTATTAAAACAACACCTGAATGTTGAAAAATAACATTATTTAAATATACTGTAAAATTTAAGAAAATATAGTGATATAGTTGCTCATGTGAATGGGTAATTAATGTTATGAAGAGTTCATTGTTGTATATTTAAACAATTTTGATGACAAATTATGAAATATTCTCTTAAACCACTTAAAACTAAATATTTTGTCTGGTTTGATAAAAATTTATATTTTCCTTTTTCGTTGTGACATATCAAGTTATTCACATTGGTAATGTTTCCCTGAAATTTGTTGAACACTTTCCTCATTATGTACAAATATTTTACTTTTTCACCTAAACTTTATTATATTAAAAAAAAAAAAAAATCTCAATGTCTCTTTGATGTTTTTGTAATGCTTATATCGTTGAATATAATTTGCTTTGTGAAATATAAGGAACATTAATATACATAATAAACTCTGAACAGCAATAATAAAGAATAATGTAAATTATGTTACAGTTTAACTTCTTAAGATCAATTCTCATTTTAGAATTTTAATTCAAAAAGGAAATCACTGATAAATGATATGGGTATTTCAAAAATTGAAACTGGGCGCCAAGTTATTCATAAAACTTTTGAAATAAATTTTGAATTTTGAAATAAATACATTACATTAGAGACTGTTACAGTACTTGACAACCAGGTGTTAAATTATTCATAAAGGAAGGTCTTAATTTTTAGAAAAAAACAAAAACAAAACAAGAAGCTGCTATTACTGCCCTTAAAATAATATAATTTTAATGATTGATAACAATTTTAAGAGCAGATAGGGCAAAAATTGATTATTAATTGAATTAAAAAGCAAATCGTAAATGATTTGCACCGACAAAGTAATGAATTTTATTATTAGCTTTATTAATTATAATTATAAGCTTAGAAATTTGGTATATCTAAACTTTTAGCATTTATTTATAAAACACTTTTCATTTATTAAAAAAACTTCTTTGATAATGCAATTGGTAACTATGCTTGCCTTTTTAAAAATTTCTGGAAATTTGGTTTTTTTTTTTTTTTTTTTTTTTTTTTTTTTTTTTTTTTTTTTTTTCTTTAAGAGCTGTTGTCAAATCTTTTTTTTTTTTTTTAATTTTTTTTTTTTTTTTTTATGAATTTATGGTATGAAATGTATATAAAACATTTATGTATTTATAAAACAATATTTGAATAATTTTACTATTGACCTTTCTGTATGAAGCATCCTAATTTGTTATTCCCTATTCAATACGTTGAATAAAGTTAGATGAAAATATTATATTTATGTGCTATCAGATATATTAATGTATATAACTGTGTTGAAAATTTTCTATATGATAGAAGATGCTAATGAAAACTTTTTGAACATCATCGTTTTCACATTGCTCTTTCCTCCGCCTTCTGTCTTTCATAGATAAATGTTTATTTTTTGTTTATTGTTGGATTAGGAAATTGTTCTGTTGGTTTTTCTGACGTGCTAAGCCTACATGACATAAATGACATTTTTGGTCTAAACTTTCTCTGTAAAAATGTGAAGTCAGAACTATCAAATTCAAGTCAACAACTTAACGTACAGTTTAACCAAAAATGTCAGTTACTTTCCTTTATGCTTAGTGTGGCAGTATTGTTTATGTATTCTATAGATATTTAAAATAAAATAATTAGCAATGAAGTTTTGGTTCAACTTCTTTGTCATAAGATATTTTTAAAGAAATATACATTTGTATTTAATTAAAGTGTTATTTAAAAAAAATAATATCATGGGAGCAACAAAAAAAAAAAATTTAAATTAAAACATATATGTATGTTTAAATGCTTATAGCATTTTCGAATTTACTAAAGTATTCTAGAACCTTCTTTCAATGTTTAATATTTACGCCATACTCTGTAATTGATTACTGTATAAGCATAGTTCTGTTAAATATTTAAGATGGCTTTAATTATTCCTACTATGCATATAAGTTGCTGCCTTTAATCACGATGATAGTACAACTTATTGGTTCTATGATGTAATAGGAAAAATGAAATGGATCTTTTATTGGTTTATGGGCTGTAACTGTATGTATTTTGTTATTCTTTGGTCCATTAGATGTTATAAAAGATTGATACTACTAACTGCTCCATTGCCAATGTATACCTCTTGATACAAATAGTACATAGTTAAAAATATTTTATTTTATTTTTTTACCTTTTTTACGAAATGATTTTACAACAATGATTTCAATTGGTTGTTGTGATTTTGACAGGGTTTATATATAGCGAATATCTTTTATTTATAAAAAATTATACAAATCTTTTATGGTATCCAAATAATTCATGATTTTTATTGTGTAAATTTGAATTCTGGTGGTTACGTTAAAAATGTAGGATTGTTTATTTAATTAGGTTTGGAATCTAGATCTTCTTCACCTTCAATGAAAAGATTAAATCATATTGTTGTATTAAATTACATTTCCATAAAGGCTAATAGATTTTCAATCAACTTTTTAAAAAATATATTAAGATAATTTATAAATTTATGGTCAGTTAATTATATTTTAAATTTTTTTATTCACAATAAGTTTCCTATTTTAGGAATGTATAATGATTATTCCATCAAACAATTACCTTTTTATGTTAGTAATCAATTATTTTGAATTTTTCATAATAAAAATGAATTAAAAAAAAAAGAAGTTATATATCAGAACGCAGTAAATGCTGGTAATTAATATTAATATTGTTTCAATTCAATTGCTGTCAACCAGTAAATATGTTAAAATTATAAAATGTTTAATATGAATATGTTTATATTATCTCCGTTAACTGAACTATTATTTTTGTAATTCTTGGTTTATTGACATATGGAAAACAATTGTTTTTTTTTTCCCATCATGTTAACATGGTACATTTATAGAGGTATAGTATACATTTATATAAGGAATTTAATTTATTTTAAGTTTAGCCTTTGTTTCTGTAACTGTTATCTTATAAGGACTGATGTGACTGTATTGATTTATGAATTGAGTTGTAGCTCATTACTTGCGCATTAATGCTTTGATCTGAAAGAATTTTTTACTTTGGTTGATTACTTTTTTGTTTGGCTTCTTATAAATGTTTGTAACTTTTTTATATGAATATTTAATGAGTAACATAATTTTTTAAAATATATTTATTTGAGGCAGTTAGAGATAAAGTGTGGTAAGGCCAGAGGATAGAGGTTATATCGATTGCTTTATATAAAATATTTTCAAGAGAATGAAATAAAATTATAAAACACGAGTTTATAAAGTACTTTTTAGCAATATCAGAATTAAAAAACCATACTGTTTATAGCAGAACAATATTCAGAAATTCCTAAAAAAAACAAGACAATTATTTTAATTCTTGCTTTTTCAGCTTATCCTTGCATATTTGTCCAAATAATTGAAAACCCTGTATTTTTAGTTTCAAAAATGACTTCTATTTCTTTCTTTTAAATTAAATAATGGTTAAGTGTATGGAAACTGGATTTAACTCATCCTTTGCGTGTTTCTGACTTCCACTACTTTTGTTCTAACAGCTTATTTTTGTGTGGTGTATTTTGGTTCATATAATTTTCTCTATTTTAAGTGATATTTTTTCCAAAGTGTTCATTTAATATATTTACAAATAAATAAATTTTAGTTATTGGTTTGTGTTTCTTTTTTTAGTACTATACAATATCAACCTTTTTGCTTTGTTATTTTAATCCTATTTATAAATTAAATTGATAGAAGGGACTATCATTAATATATTTTACGACGGATTTCGATAGAAAATTAAATTTTGAATCGATTTTATACTGGTGAATTTTTTTTTATCCGGGGTACCGTTTCGCCCCAAACCGCGAAAAATTATTTTAAGAAAATAATAAGTCTAAAACTGGTATTGAATGAATAAATGAATTAAAAATTACTTGATATTAAAATTATATTATATATATATATATATATATATATATATATATATATATATATATATATATATTTATAAAATTATATTAATTCGTTGTTAACTTGACGAGCTGTGAGAACTGTTCACTTGGAAGGTTTCCCCCGATATGCTCAAATCGTCGACGAGCCTCATGAAACTAATATTTATGTACTGGCTACGGTGGAAGCGTATCCTCATCGGAGCATTCGAGACATAGCCAGGGATACCCACCCAGTTTTCCTGTTTTAGACTGATTATTTTCTTAAAATGATTTTTCGCGATTTACGGCGATACGGTGCCCCGGATAAAAAAATTCATCGGTATAAATTCGATTCAAAATTTGGTTTTCTATCGAAATCCGTCGTAAAAAATACCACATCCCATTGAGAATTCCAAAAAGGTCGCTGAAGAAGAACTGGAGAAGGTTGGAGAGACTATAACCTGAAAAGAAACTTTATTTGACACAGTTAAGATCCTGAGAGTTTCGTTTGAAAATTTCAAAAACGTGAAAAAAAAGGGGTGGCCATCGAATATTGAACAACCTGTATATATATACAGGTTGTTCGGAAGATCGTTGGCCAAAAAATTATCTCGGGTATGGAGGTTCATTTTGAACCTATTTAAGGTCTCTTACCTATGTACAAAGTCTTACGTTTTTTTTTTTAAATGAATTTTTTCGTAAAAAGGGCCAAATCCAAGCATTTATGCCTTATAACTCCGTTGTTTACTGATATATCAACGCCATTTTTTTCTCTTGTAATTACTAATACATTGTCCATGTAAAATAAAAAAAGATATGGTGCAAAAAACAAATACAAAAAAAAACGGGAGATCGTTAAATCTTGTCAAAGGCAAAAATAAAAATTATGAACTTCAAGTTTAGACCTTTATGAACTTCAAGTTTAGGTTCAATAAAAAAAAAAAAATCAAGCACAACAGCCAAATCCAAATTGTTTTAAAAACTTCTCTATTTAACACTTAAAAAAAATACCATTTGCAGGCACGCAGCACATCTAGTTTTTTTTATTTTTTATTAAGTAACAAAAGGGTGCCACCAGCGCCTCTTCTTGTTCATCTAAATCGTTCATTTCGGATGGTTAGCTTTGCAGATAAAACACACGGCCAGTGCTGACGTTTCTGTGACTGTTTTGCGCAATTTTACCATCAATCATAGAAAATATTAGTTTATGTTTCACGCTGAGAACCTGCCATCGACATTGATGGCCGATTCAGTGAGCTGTATAATTTCATTTCTGATTCTGTCCCACTTCATTCTTAATAGTAAGAGGATTTTCTCTCGAAGGACCTGAAATTGAAGAGGGGGGGGGGGGGGGACGACACAATATCTTGTAGAAGAATGGTCTAGTGTTTTCCCACATGATTAGAGAAGAATTAGTACTTTCACTTAAATGAAGAGGTACGAGAGATGACAAAAAAATAATTTGCATCAGAGGTGTTTTCTCCTAAAAATGTCTGTTTAAATTCATTATGACCAGCAGAGCCGTCGCAACCCCCATTTCGTTACTAGAGTAAGATGTGACTAATCTTATCAAAATCTGTTCCTGATTTGGTCTTTAAAATCCTAGAAGCTGTGTGGTCAAGTAACTCCTGTAAACCCACTTTACTGTTAACTCTCCGTTGTTTCGACATTACGACGGGTAACATCTTTTTTGCGATGCAAGAACTTGATTGTAGGAAGGAAAAATGTTACATCCTATTTCTTTAGCTGATTTCCTCAGAATTTCGTATTGATATTTTGAGAGGGACGCGTCTAGGTAATTAGTGCTAAAGCTTTAATCAGGACTGAAAACATTTAACTGATTCTCCAGAAATTTTTCTTGGCTGCTGCTAGGATTATATCATCCGTAAAAACTATTACGGAGACTTTTAATTTTATATTGTTGGGATCGAGCACAAGATTCGTTGAAAGCCTTTTCAGGGCGTCCAACCCAAGTCATGGGTAGTCCATGCACCTGTAGTTATTTGTGGAATGCTAATATTTATGGATTTATTCTCAAGCCAGGTTTCATTTTTTTGTTTAAAGTACCGTTTGATTCTACGAGCCTCTCGCCATTTAATGTTTGAAAACGTGGTAAAAAAGTTTGACATAAAATACCCTTGTATTGTTTGAAGAAGGTCCGGTGTTAAATATCGATGATCCTTCTTAATCTGCTCAATGGATTTTTCTTTAATCACGACCACCTATTCAACCAAATATCAACTAATTCACGATTTGACAATTGAAAATTCAGGTTTATCGGTGTCACTAGAGCAAGAATTAAAATAATCCTTACGTTCTCTCTTCTCGGGGTAAACAACAGTGTTTTGTGTTTGAACGACTCTAACAATAAATATTGCAGTTTATAGCGGCTGAAAATGATTTTATCTTTTAATTAGGACTCTTGTGCAATTTTGTATGCAAACATCTCATCAAGATAGCTAAATAAATTTCCTTTATCTGATATATTATTTTACTTACTGAGAAGGACTGAAAAAATTTGCAATTTTGTGAGTTTTGTGCAAAAGCATGATTTGCTTTGAGATGTGCAGCGCTTTGAAGGCACAAATATGAAACAGAAATTAATTTATCATCATGATTCTTATCGATGCTTGTTTCTTGATCGTTTACTAATTCTTTATCAGTAATTTTAATATGTTTTGAACATAATAAAAAAATAGGGTTTTTTCGCTATTTGAACCACTGTGCAGCGCACACCGACAATAATAATGAATCGAATCATATTTTTTATGCAAAACGTAACAAATAGTTGTGTTTCTTTATAACATAGGTTAAACTGCATATTTTCTCTTTCTTTCTCGGAATTTCGATTTTATCAGAGTAAACTTTATCTACATTTTTGTAAACAAAAATCAGGGAACAAAATTAAACTAATTTTAAATTATTCATAAATTTAATTTGTAGAGTATCACAGGTATTGTTCAAAATGATCTCCACTATTTCTAATACAAGCACGATATCTTTTTCTTATTTCTGTGGTAGTTGTTCTAAAAAAAAATTCTTCCTTCATTATGGTAAACGCGGCATTGATTTTTTAAATAAGTTCTTGTTTTGAAAAAGCCCACTACAACTTACCTGTAAGAGAATGTTTAAACAATTGTTTCCCACAATCCTGGATAGGAAGACGGGGTCCGATTGAGTGGCCAGCCCTCACGCCGCTCGATTATTACGCCTGGGACCATGTCAAAGATTTGGTTTATAATGAAGAATTGTTTTCAAGACAACAACTTATTCAACAAATCAATGCCGCATTTACCATAATGAAGGAAGAATTTGTTTTAAGAACTACCACCACAGAAATAAGAAAAAGATATCGGAACCTCCCTATCCGAGATAATTTTTTGGCCAACGATCTTCCGAACACCCTGTATATATTACTATGAAGTTATACTTTTTTGGTAGTGCAATTTTCATAATTGGGAAGCCATTTTGGTTATTTATAAGTTAATATTATAAATATCTTCCCATCTTGTGTAAAAACTTTTTCTTAAATTATTTCCTTTAAACAGTTTAGCATATTTTTAACACATAAGGCAATGGGTCACTTGTGTACAAGAAAAGTTTCGAGGGAGGTAAATAGAAAAAAAAAATTCTAGAGCTGACGGTATTAAACATAGGTAGAGTTAGATGTAAAAGAAAGCAATCATACCTACTATGCTGTTAACTGACTCAGAAAGTTATCTAACAAATATGGAATATGAAAGATAATTTACTGAAAGAAAAGTATGTATTTTTCAGTCGTGATCCTTCTCAATGGATGATATAAATTTAGAAACAACACAGATGGATTTGTATGG
Source organism: Euschistus heros (assembly GCA_003667255.2). Lineage (NCBI taxonomy): Eukaryota > Metazoa > Arthropoda > Insecta > Hemiptera > Pentatomidae > Euschistus > Euschistus heros. Next base: position 2,835,432 of record RCWM02000046.1, read on the forward strand.
AGGAGGTTTGGAATAAATAGGTGATAAGGAAATCGGTTATACAATAAAATTATACAAAAAAATAAAAGTGGTAAAGAAAGCTCTAGACTATCATTGGCCTTTAGTTAAACTATTTGAAAATCGAGATCAGAAATCGGTAAACCTTTCCAAAATAGTATTATGTTATTCTGGATGATATTGTTAAGAGAGGAATAACGCCTTAAAATTTTCGAAAATAAAGTACTGCGTTGAATATTTGTCCCAAAAAAGGATGAAGAAACCGGAGAATTTAGAAGGCTTTGCAATGCGGAACTGCATGAGTTATATCCGGTAAATATAGTTCAAGTAATAGCAGCGCGACGGTTAAAATGGGCCTGCAAAGTCGTTGGGTTTAATAATGATCGAATTCCGTGACCAGTTTTGAGTACTGAAACGTAGATGGGAGGATTGCATCAGGGCTAACCTTGGGGATTTGAGGGAGTTTGTTTGGCCAACGGTTGGTAGTGTCGGCAACGAACCTTCGGGTTCGCTAAGCCTTTATTTATCATTATTATTATTATAGATGGAGGAATCAATATCACCAGACAAGATACTCATATGCACAATTTATAAGACAGGTTGGTGACCTTTTCCTATTGTTAAATCTCTCTCTTGAATCTCTTTGCTTTATTGTGTTTATAACATCCTTTCAGATATCGTCTTCTTTTTCTCGGAGGATTTTTTTAAGCACATGGGCTAAATTTTTATTCTGCTCGTTTTATATATTCCCGCCCAAATATTTCTTTACAAATACGACAAAAATTATTATTATTATTATTAACATTATTATATGTATTTAATACGAACTTATTGAATGTACGAACTTGTTTAATAGCCCAGTATTTTGCGCTTTGCATCTTGTTATTCTGGATGGAGGAATCAATATCACCAGACAAGGTCCTCATATGTACAATTCATAAGATAGGTTGGTGACCTATTCTTCTATTTTGAGAAATCTCTTTGCTTTGTTATGTGAAGCTCTAAACTATCATTGGCCTTTAGTTAAAGTTTTTGAAAATCGAGATCAGAAATCTCCTATCCACCCAGACTTCCAATATTTCACTCCCTGCAATACTCCCTTAGTAGTAAACACTTTGATTCCCTTGAGGGCTGCAGAGAGTATATAAAATCGGAGAAATTCCGATCATAAAAAACAGCTTAAGTTCTCATTCGAAGGAAAACCCTATTTTTTTTTTTTTCATTTCATTTAATTGAAAAATAGAACGATTTTCTAAAATTAATTTAAGCTGTATGCCTTTGCGTGAAGTTTGACTAGATGGGAACCGGAAGGGGGGAACAAAGGAACGACAGGAGGACGAATGATCCCGCCATGTTGCCGGAAACAGGGAGCTCCTGCGACGAGAATTAAACGTTTCCCCCGCCACCCAGATTGACGGTTACACCTCGGGGTATAAACCCTGACTTATGGCGGATTTGTGGTACTAGCAGCTTCAGGATTAAGCCTCAACATATATTACATGGCTCGGCCGAAAGTCAGACAAAATTAAAGAAATATTCGATGCCGTAGGTGTTTGTAATCTGCTCTTTTACTATCCTCAGTGATAATGGATAGTATCAGTAAAGGTTTATTAGGGATAGAGCTATACGCATAAAATCTTTCATTATTTATTTATTTTGTACTGTTTAGTACCCATGTCTATGTATAGTAACAGATCTTCAGTTTGACATTGAGCTATTTTAGTTGTAGAATGGGAAAATTAAATCATGGGAAGTACGCATGGTGATATAGAAGGATCAACAAAATTAGGATTGATGAATTAATAGCCACTTCTATTATTAATAATACATCAAGTAGAAAATAGCCTAAAATTAAATATTTATGAATAGTTAGAAATAATAAAATAATAAAATAATAAAACCGATCCAGATTAACCCTGCGGCGGTCGCACCTTTTGAAAAGATTAGTTGGTCGCGCTGCTGTATTTACACCGCACCCATAAAAGTAATTAAATTTAACCTTATTTTATCATAAGAAGTATGCAAAGGGAGATAAACACATGTTTACATGTTTTAAAAAAGTATTCATACGTTACGTATGATACGTACATGGTAACAGATTTAATTACTCAATATACTGCAAACATACCTTCGCGTCGAATTCGTATATGAAAAAAATCACAATAACTAGAAAGCACAATCTTATTGTCAAATTTGCACAATCTTTTGCATTAGCAAAAGAAAAATAATTACCTAATAAAACAAGCAAGTAGCGTTATATTTCATTGTGCCTTGTTACTTCACCATTTTCAAGTCTATTTCCCTCATCATGTGTAAAACTTCTTCAGCATCATAATAACGGGATTCGTGTGACCTAAAAAAAATGAGGTAGGGCCAAAAATAAGTGAAGTTCGAAAAAAAGAAAAGAAAAATAAATTATCCGTGAAAAAATACGTTATCATCGAAAAAAAAGTTACCAATGAAATAAATACGTAAGAAATCAACAAGAGGACATTTTTCTGTTGTTTTTTTTTTTTTTGTAATGAAATAGTTAAAAAAAAAAAAAATGAGTTAATGGCGAACTTACATTGTGACTGACTGTTGTTGCGCAGCATTGTATGTTTAATCCGCAAGGAGCTGTTTTCGCATGTGGCGAAACTTAATGACTGATAATGTGACTCAGCGATACTTCTTCCTTGATGCTTGGCACCTGCCTTTTAGAGATGTCAACTAACGAATTCATAGGTCGCTCAGTAAAATGCGCTGGCTTTTAAACCATTGGGGGCAGTTTTCCCAGAGGTGCGGTGTAAACACCGCGACCGACGCAAAATTTAATGACCAAATAAACATTTCCAATAGCCCCTTTTTAAATTTTTTTCCGATAGGAACGTAAACATCCAATGAGTCATAAGGGGAAGTTCAAGATTCATTTCGCGGGTCCGCCATGAAATAAATTTTAACCCGCCCAGGGGGATTCTAACCCACGACCTTCTGATCCGAGCGAGCCGAGACGTTATCCCCAACGCGCTCCGCCATTGAGCCTACTACGCTTAATTTTGTATTATATATTTGAATATACATCTTTAAATCATGTAAAACAGAACAAGTCCTTATTTGTTAAAACATTTTACTAATAATAATAATAACCTACTTATTTGTTAAAGAAAAAGATCTTGTGCAAATATTTCAAAATATAAACAATTTAGTACATACTTCTTATGAGTAGCTGACCGCACATCTTAGTAAAGTTTGCATTGTGAATAAAATAAAATGTTACTCCTACTATATACATACTACACATTATTAGATTCTGGTATAAATGCATAGTTTTACAAAAACATTTTACTAGTCCTCCTTTGATTTAATGGTAAAGTAAAGAATTGCAGGAATAGGTGCATATGATACTTTTGTCAACACATTCATAAAAAAAAATCATTAATGTATACGTGATTAAGTGTGTATATAAAATGTTTCGAAAATACAATCGTTAAACAACAAATTGACTCATTATAAAAGTTTTATATTTTTTTACGAAATGATATTCTTTTTAATTTCTTTAGCAGTAGGACTATGAAATAGAAAACTGTACTATGAAAAACAGAATGATAACAAAAATATTCAACTTTCTTCAGAACTGTTCTTAATTCTTAAGTGTCTTTAGATGATTTTACCAAGTTAAAAAAAAAAACGTTGTCAGTTATAACTAGATTTAAATGTTACTGGAGCTGATAAAAAAAAAAATTCATATTGCTTAGGGATGATTGCCTGAGTTGAAGCAACAATGTTGGTGGACGGAATTTGTTTCGAAATCGAAACTGAGACCTAACAAATATGTTTTTAAAGATTAAATTTGGGATTCATCATCCCGCTGGAATAACTTTAAATATTGGAAAGGATCAGTCAAAAGTTTATGCAATGTCAACAAACCTTTTTATTTTATTAGCCAACGTTTCGGCCAAATGATTGAAGGCCATCGTCAGGGTTTATATTTATGTTAAAGTCGATTTCTTTGACTCTATGATTTCAATATTCATTAGTTAGTTACATCCGTTGGAATAACAAACATATTACGAGTTTTTGAATCCTGAGTATGTTTTATTGCATGTCTAACTTGTACTCACGCTTTTGATTTCAGGATAACTTTTGATTTCAGGAGTAACTAATTTTTAAATTTAACACTTCATTTTAAATTTACCATCCATATTTAAAAAAAAAAAATTTTAATATATTAAAAAAATGCAATATGGATATTTAATAATAAATATTTAAATGATCGCAAGGGTTGATGCTCAGGAAAACGTTATAGAATTCCAAGGATACTGTGAATTCCTTTCATCGCTTAAACTTTCGTTTCAAATTAAGTAGATCCATTTACTGTGAATGATGAAATAATATGGTGAAAAAGAGTATCTGTCACAATCAATAAAAATTTAAGAGAAATTGTTAATAAGAATCTTCAGATACTAATTAATATGTTGCAAAATTAATGAATTTTCAAAGCTTTATCCGTTTGGCTCTTTACCAGTTGAAAATTGTGTTCCTATTCTGGAAAAATTTAATTAGAAAAAAAAAATCTAGTTTTAAATAACTGCCATTATTCGGACTGATGAAAATTTCAAAACTATTGGAGATTTTAGTCTCCTTATGAATTAATCGTTGATAAGTATTTAATAGGTTTCGAAATGGAAATATATTGAAATAATTTGAGCCATAAAAGATAAAATATAGCGAATTTAATCCGTAAACTTAATTAAGTGGAATTTCTTTAAAAATATCCAGCTATTTAAGTAGCAATAAATGTCTTTCATGATGTGAACAGTTCGTTTTGATGACGCGATTTAGGAAGCCACCAATGATGAGCCTCTGCATGCTGAATAAATTTCTATATTTGCCGCCAAACCATTGGAAAAACATCAGGGCTGAGGAGTTTTCCATATAATTATTCTGTGAGCATAGGGAACAACTACGTGTCCCGAATCGTACCCTTGGTCGTCCGCCATTCGGCACTTTTTTACTAGGACAGAATGTTTTCTTATTGTTTTAGGTTGTTGAAGCTTAGCGAACTTATATACTGCAACTAGGTAAGGAAGTACGGGTTCTTCTGGTTACTAACCTATTCTAGCCAGGAAGGGAAGATTGAGATTTTTCCGTGGGCTCTCCACAAAATAAATGATTCAAACCGGCGTCGCAGAACTGAGAAAGCTAAATCACCTTACATTCTAATATGCTTGGCTATCTTGGCCTCTTGACATATTATTTCTTCATGCACACATCTCCGAAAAAAATAATAATTGAATTCGTACACTTTGCGTATGTAACATTGTTTTACTTCTGATATAAAAAAAAATATTCTATTCTAAAGGAATGGATTAGTGCACAATCTATACTATTATATAAAAGGACAAGCCATTTTTCGTTTGTGATCACTAAAAACTACTGAACCAATCTGTACCAAATTTTAATTACACCATCTTCATAGTCCAAGGCAGGCTTAGCGATAATAAAATTTACAGAGTTCCAATTAAATTGTCATAAAAAATCAATATACAGAGTGGGTACTTCTTAACGTAAAAAAAAAAAAAAAAAAAAAAAAAAAAAAAAAAAAAAAAAAAAAAAAAAAAAAAAAAAAAAAAAAAAAAAAAAAAAAAAAAAAAAAAAAAAATGGGTGAAACGAAAAATGCCGCAGGCCTTACCTTTCTATCCCAATCCATTGCAAATATACGATAGTTCAAAGACTTTTTTAAGTAAACCACGTTTTTTCCCATGAAATATGTAATATTGTAATAGCTCCACTTTGTTTAAATATTTTTCAGGTTTTGACCACATTTTCAAATTTAGCATTAAATTTCCTATAAGAGTAGAGTACATGCAACCTTTAATTATACGAACTTGGGAACTAAAGATCTGCTTGAACTTCCACTTATTTAGGGAAGTTACAATGTCTTCTAATTCTTCAAAAAAACTGTCCGCAAAACTGTAAATATCACCAAAACTTGCAAATATAAAAACTTTCTTTTGGTATGATCAAACTAATTACACTATCAATTTCACGGATAAATAAACTTTTAAAACGGGAAAAACATGGTATTTTAATTTGGCATAAAAATCAGTTACGTGCGTGAATAAGACATTATAATAATCGCCAAATGAAAATATGTATTTTATACATAAGAAACTACTTCATTCGAATAAAAAGTAATGAAAAAATTGATTGTTTAATAGAGAATAAAGGAAAACTGCCAATTAACCACCAGATCAAAGGATTTTATGTTGTTACATTTATTTATTTGTTATTATTATTTAGGATGTATTTTAATAAATTTTCATCAATGTAAGGTTCAAAACCCAATGATAATGAACATAGATCTCAATTTTGCCGTTGGCTTCTGAATGCAGTTGAAGAACACCACTTTTTCAGGTGAATTTTATGGACAGATGAGTCTGATTTTAAAGGGGAAAGCATTTCTACCTATTTATGATGGGCGCCGTTGATTTGTTTATTGTTAGGAAGTAGTTCTTAATTCTATAAATTCGATAGCAGATATAAGATATGAAAGATTAATACATCTAAGAACCAATGTTCAAATAAAAAGTAAAAATAACGATGAATAAATAAAAAAATATTGACAATTGAAGATATAAAAATAAAAATGAAGAAATGGCTTTGATGAATGAAAGCAGTTTTACGCCAATAAGCATGCAAAAACAATTTGATAGTATTCCTATCAGGAGCATGTTATTATGACAATGAAGTTCGTCATATAATCATCTACATTTATTTATTGTTAAGAAGTAGAGTGTTTATTTCTTAATTCTATAAATTCGATAGCAGATATAAGATATGAAAGATTAATACATCTAAGAACCAATGCTCGAATAAAAAGTAAAAATAACGATGAATAAATAAAAAAATATTGACAATTGAAGATATAAAAATAAAAATGAAGAAATGAAAGCAGTTTTACGCCAATAAGCATGCAAAAACAATTTGATAGTATTCCTATCAGGAGTATGCTACTATGGCAATGAAGTTTGTCATATAATCATCTACAATCACAATGATTTGAACATGGTTGTTGAAAATCTCTTTGTAGTTAGTGGTCATCAGGGTAATTCTGTGATTGGCCATACAGTCTATTTGCTCTTTGTATTAGTACGAGCACATTTGTTCTTTATGCCAACATCGATCAAACTCGTTGCCGTATCGATAAGAAAATTACGAAAATATTCAATTTTTGAGTTCAAGCAACAAAACTTTATGGCATCTAATTTAGGGAAGTCAATCATTTTACCTTTCTCTGTTATTTACCAAAATAATGTTTTGGTTATGAATTTCAGAATTAACCTTTTCACAACCAAACTTTCCTCTTTTTTCTCACCTGCTACTGATACAACTACATAATCGTTTCGCTAAAATGAATTAAAAAAGAATTAAGGCTGGGCGAATATAAATGTATATTCCGAAGAAACACAAGGCACAACTACATTCTAGTTACCTACTAATTTATTTTTAACTGTTATGAGAAAAATAAATCCATCCCCTTTGAAGTAACAAACTTGTGTTAAGAGCAAATTGGCTTGTATAGCTTTCAGGAGTAATTACCGTCCAGGGCACTTAAGCAGTCTGTAAAGTTAAACGGTTCTCTTTACTGTTCTTCTTAGGAAAACCTAAGGATAATAATTATTGCTAAAATTAAAAATAAATAAATAATAATATGTATTTATTGGGAAGAGACTGTAGACCAAAAATATATTATATTAGTATATTTCAGTAAAATATTTTAAACTAAAAATATGTTCGATCATTGAAATCGGGATATTAAATATTTTTTAAATCTTTGCCATGTTTTATCATTCTGAATAAAACATGCTTATATTTCTTGTATTCATATTGATATTAAAAAAATCATAGTGTGATATTAAAACTAATGAATGGCCATATTTTGTAACAGATATGATAAAATTAGGATATACTTTTTGGAATATGAAATATAACTTTTTTTTTTTTTTTTTTTTTAGAAAAGCCTTAAATTTACAACTTTATACAATATAAAATATAATACATCAAGTAAATGTTATGATAATGCTAAAAATGACACTTGTTTTAAAAAAAACTACTACCCATTGGTAGCACTTATAAAGGTTCTATGTAATGAAGTACTATATTAGAAGGTCCCGAGGCCATCTTCATTTCAGAGGGTTATCTGGAAAGGAATGAGAAGCAAGTTGTGATACTAATGGATTTTAATGGTTGTGAAGTTTGCTATGAAAGGATTGATATCTGGTTTTGAGCTAAGTCAGAAACGTATGCTATATTAAGGTCTATGTGGATAAGTTTGTTTGTGACAAAATAAGAAGCGTTGAAGATTTTGGATTGTAAGGGTTGGTATACGAAATGAATTGGATGGTTTAGTAGAGCCCCAAAGCTCAACTCCTTAGGTCCAAATTGGTCTAATTACTGTTATGTAAATGAGTCTATTGTAATTGATCGGAATGCTTGTCAAGTAAATGTTGAAGTAGTCGAAAAAGACGGGCGGTTTCTTGTCGTTTTAGTCTTTTATGTGGATTCCAAGTAAGACGTTTGTCCAGATGGAGTCCTAGGTAGCGGATTGGTTCAACAGGGATCAGTGGGATATTATTAAAGGATACAGTAGGACAGGAAGTCGTAGGTTTACGACGAAGAGTGAAGATTATTTGATGGGATTTATTTTGATTCTCCATTATTAACACCATTCTTGAAGGAATATTTTAAACTTAATTAAGTTGCTTATTGATGGCGATTCATTAATTTTCTCTTTTAAAAGTTAGGATTGTTAGAGACTTGTCTCTTGGCCTTAACTGTAATGGAAGCCGATATCGGTGAACTTTCATAAAGTTTTAATTAGGAATATGTCGATTCCAAATGTCGATTCTCGATTCCACAGATTCTTTGGAAAGGAACCGTTATCGAGAATCGAAGTCGATTCTTAGAAACCGATCGTTACCGCTGTATTTTTATTTAATTATTATACATCAATTCTCCTGATAATTAAAAAAGAACTGGAAATGTGCCAAGTAGTCCGCAAAAAGCGCCGACTAGTTAGCCATTTTATTCAATCATATTTAATATGCGCTTAAAAAAAGATTGATTGAAATGAAAACATGGTATTTATTAATTATATTTTTTGTTTTAGATTCATCTGCACAGTTTTTAATTTATTCTTGGAATATAATCTTTTTTTTAAAAATCAATTATCGAATTTTTAGAAAAATTTATACTGAAATACTGAATAAAGAACTACTTTTTTTTTTTTTTTTTTTTTTTTTTTAATCACGATATTAGTTTTGTGTCATTATAAAAAATATTAGTTTTCTATTGAAATGTAATTTAAATATTGGAACTCGAAAAGGAAACTGTTATTTTAGCAATTCAGTGTTTATTTACAAATACAAGTAACATATTTTTGTGTTATTTATGTGAGTTCATAAGCACGATATTTTTTTCGGCATGATTGAATTCCGAAATTTCACAATTATCTATCTAAAATAAGTAAAATAAATTGGTGACTTTTGTTTTATTTTTATAAAAAAACACTCCGTTACACACCTGTCCGTTTGTAAAAAACAAGTAAAAAAAAAAAAAACAAAAAAAAAACTTGTAGTTACCTGTACTGACGGCAATACAGCTAGCTATAAACGAAGAGCCTTGAACAATGCAGATGTCACAAGAATTCTAACAGAAGCAATGATCGGCTTAGCCGACTAATCGGTCTTTTTGCAAGCCAACTAGTCGGCCAAAATCATAATCGGCCATCTCTAAAAAAAAAAAAAAAACTGTTATAAAAGATATTTTATCCATCTTTCATAACACCGCAATTTTTCATACTATAACACTTCTTGGCATAGAACAAAATACAACACTCTCTAAAAACCAATTATAGTTTCTGCAAGACGATTATCGAACTGTTGAAGGTATGTAACTGCTATTGAAAAAGCTTTCTGTAAATAAAAAAATAGGATTATAATTTCAATCTGCAAAATATCAAGGACTAAAGAAATAAATGCTCGCTAAAAAATAGCACCAATGTATTATACTTTTTTTTTACTCTTAGGAGATTTTCCTTTCCCCAAAATAAAGATTATTTTTTCATTTTTCATAACATGTTCATACTGGTTTTGGAGCTCTAACAAAGTATTAAAACAGCATCCATAGAAATATCAGTGCATCTTCCTATGTTTCTCTACCATTAGCTATCGCTGTAAGTGATAATCGAAACCCAGAATTTTTGGAATATTTATCTTCTTATATAGGGGAGACCTGGAATGGTTGGGACACTGAAATTTTTTATTAATATGTTGGCACTACTGAATTGGCTTTACAGCTGTTGATCACACTCCTGAGGTAGGTTCTAGTACTGTGCTTTGGCGGCCATATTTAAATTTTATGAGAAGAGAGAGAAATTTTTCTTAATTTACACTGCAAAAGTAAATATTTGGATGAACTTTAGAATAGTATTTTCTTAAAGTCAAAAAACCCTGCCAGCGTCTTAAATTAACATATAAAACTCCTATTAATTATCATTCGATTCCAATAATCAATCTTGAAATACTAACCTACATGTTTGTCAGGCAGTATTGAATAAAAAAGTAACCTAAGGTATGGTTGGGACACTTCATCTCTGGGACGGGTGGGACAGAGTCCAACCATCCTGTTATATTTTTGCAGTTATTTATATTTTGTTACTTGCATTTTCTCATAGTTTTTTTCTTTACAGAACCTTATTTTTCAACATCATGCCTTATTTATTTATTGGTAAAAGTGTTCCTTTTTTAATTTAATTTATACTATCATTTTTGTAAGAAACACGTAGTACTATTTTATTATGTTTACGTTTATTATTTAGTAAATAAAAATATTGAATTGTAACTATGTGTTACCTAATTCATATATGTCCCAACATCCCTTATAGCTGTCCCAACCCAGGATAGTCGGAACACTTTTAAATGTTTTATATTTTTTTTTTTTTTTAGTGACTTGTGTTCATTATTATCATTTAGAATAAATCATACATACTTCTAAAAGGTTATTAAAAAAGAAAAATATTTCCAAAGTTACAAAAAATAATTGTAGCCCTAAAAAAAATAAAAAATAAAAAACTTGTCCAAACCATCCCAGGTCTCCCTTATGAATTTGAAAAATGATTGTTTTTTTTTTTTTTGTTTTTTTATATATTGTCTAAATTGTAACAAATTTGTATATTATATGATGTAAATAATAAATGATATTTGCTGTTTACCAATTTATTTCTTTAATAATAATTATTTTTTAATACATTTATTTTGCTTTATTAGCTATCATAAAATTATTTTTAGCGATAGCAATTTATTTTTAAATGAGGTGTCGGTACCGAGAATTTAGAATCAATTTTATTGAAAGGTTAAAATACTTTCAGAATAAATTAAAAAGGTTTTTAACATTAGTATTTATCCCTGGATCGGCTGCCGCCTGGAGACTCCTAGATCACGTCAGAAGTTTCATGCGTATCACTGAAAACGTCAGATCCGTGAAGGCAAGAAACTCTAACTTAATGAACCCGCCACAAAGTACTTAGTAAACGGGTTTAAACTCCTTGGATAAACCTTTCCCCTGTTTATACTCAACCAACTGGGTTATGCCTATTAAAATTCAGAATTGAGAAACCGCACCTCTACCATAGAAACTCTGCTACAATAAACAGAATTTAAATTTTCTGATTCGATTTAAGTATTTTAGTTTAGTGTTTAATACATGTTTTGAGTTAATTTTTTTTTTCATCAATTAGACTTTTTCCACGCTAACCCGCAGCATTTTGGTTTGTTTTTTTTTTTTTTTCTTTCTTCTAGTCGCTAAAAATAAACAAAATGATATCTTGGTAAACAGTGATAGCGACGACATATATAACGATTTTAAACGGTCGCAGGATAGTCCGCCTGTTTTCCTTTTTGATATTTGAATTAATAATTAAGTTTTTTTAAATGGACATATATTGTTTAAAAAAATATATAAAATTTTATCATAAAATTAGGAGACTAGTTTGTTTCAAGAAATGGCGGATATTTAATATTTAACCTTCGCAACTGATAATTCACTCTCAAATCTGACACTGAACGGTATAGTGGCTTCTACCGTGACAAAAGACCGACATGAAACCCTCACAATCGACTTAAAAGGCAAGAACTTATGAGGCACTTTAGCCAATTGTCTTAAGCGAGAAGTTTTATGTTTATTTTTATTTTTTTCCGCAGTCGCCATAAATTCAAATAAACTGAACAAACTCTTACCCAAGGTATGGTGATATAACATAACATAAGCGGCGCAACAATTCATTGCTGAATCAGGGCCCTCTCCAAAAGTTTTCGCCATTCATCCCTATTCTGTGCAGCAGCCATCCAGTCTGGTTTTCCAAGGATGTTCCTGGCATCTGCACGGACGCTATCCTGCCATCTCATTTTGGGTCGTCCGACTCTTCTCGTTAAATGAATAGCCTCTATAGTTATTTTTTTTGGAATTTCGTTCTCATTCATCCTGGCGATGTGCCCCGTCCACCTGAGCCTCCTCACACTGATCCACCTAGCTATGTCTGTGTCCTTGAAGAGTGCGTAGATTTCTTGGTTTTTTCTACTGATATCACCCTCCTGGATCGGACCAAAAATTCTTCTCAGGATCATCCTCTCAAAGATAAGCAGCCTATTTTCATCAGCCTTAGTCCATGCCCATGCTTCAGATCCATATGTCAGGACCGGACGTACAAGGACTTAGTATAGCCTTACTTTAGTCTTGTTGGTTAAAAACCCACTTTTAAATTGCTTAGCGAGACCAAAATAACACCTGTTTGCTGCTGCGATCGGACGTATAACATTCTTAGTCACATTGTTTTCTGAATTAATCTCCGACCCGAAGTATACAAAATGTTGAACCCTCTCAAACTCTCAAAGGTATGGTGGTAGCTATATATTTGTTAAAAACAATTGTAAAATTTAATCATGAAATTAAAAAAAAATATGTACCTATGACATAAACCCATCGAAGGGTCTTGGTTTCAATAATAACGCTCAACCGCTAAATTTCCCCTCCAATTTACCATAAGAGTATCCACTGTATAATGGCTGATGATGCGCAAGGAGGTTCTATGTATTGCGAAGTCGATCCAATGCTGAAATTACAGAATTAAATTTTTCTATTTTTAGCTGGACTTAAATTAGTGCCACGGAGCTTGAGGTTCAGTGCCTTACCCAGTAAGTTTTCCCACTTCTTAATCATATAAGAAATCTAGGAAGATTTTTCTTCGATATTAACTTTTCATTTTATTAACTCTTGTGCTCCTTTTCCTTTTTTCATAGTCTTTGTACTTTGACTCTTCGTTCATCTCCCATTGTTACATTGCTGAATCACTTATGATGTCGTTCCTGAAGAATATCTTTGGGCAAACCAACCACGTTTCTCGGAAACCTCATTCCAGCCCCAGTTATCTTTCTGATATGCTTATCCAGGACTGTCCAGCTTTAATATCTAGTTAAAAGCACCGGGAGAAACACTGCCCCGAAGAGTCTCAATTTGGCTTCTTGCCTTACTAGTAGAGTACTAGTTGATAAAAAACTCCATTGGCCTTCCCGACACTATTCAGGACCTCTTGATCGACTCATATATCACTACTCATAATTGTTTCGAGATTCTCATAATTAGCTTCTGCTTCTAGCTTCTTGCTGTTCAATTGCCGATATTTTCCTTTTTAGTATTTCGAACTATTTCTCTAAAGCTGTCTTTAGTTTTTGATGCTTTATGCGACTTAACAATGTTGTTTGGATATTTGAAGTTTTTAACAAGAACGGGAATCAGATTCAACAACCATACAGTGGTCCTTGGAGTCCTACTTTTACATATCTTCCGCACTACATCCATCAAAACATTGAAAAAACAGTTTAATTAATGCGCATTAGGCATAATTATTAAATAGATTTCCTATATATAGAAATAATCAAAGAAATATACAGTAAGGGGAAGTTGTAGCTTTGCTTAAAATGATCAATGAATTGATTGATAAGAGTAAAAAATATGGTTTACAAATAAATTACCAAAAATCGAAAGTAATTACAAATACAGGAAAACAACATATAACAATAGGAGAACATGTAACAGAATACTCAAATCAATTTATATATCTAGGGCAGGAAATTTCTTTAGAAAAAAAATATAGTAAAGAACTGGACAGAAGGATAAAAATAGGATGGCATAAATACTGGTCCTTAAAAAAAATCTTTAAGGGTGATTTCACTATAGAACTAAAAGCAAAAGTCCTACAGTCTTGTATTTACCCCTCAATCCTATATGGCGCTCAGACTTGGGTAATACCAAAAAAGGAACGGGCGAAACTAGACACCATGCAAATGAAACTTTTAAGGAGTATGGTGGGAATCCGAATAAGTGAGAAGATTGATAACCGAGATATCCTGACTCGTGTAAAAGTTAAAAGTCTCAGCAAGGAAGCCCAAAAACTGAAATGGAGGTGGGCCGGACACCTAGCGAGAGTCAAGGACGAAAGATGGTCGAAAAGCAGCACAGAGTGGACACCGATCGGCCAAGTTAGAAGCAGGGGAAAGCAATACATGAGGTGGAGGGATGAAATTACCCGAAGAGTAGGAACCAACTGGATGAAAGTGGTCAGGGACAGAGACTGTTGGTTCAAAATTGTAAATAATCTATAGAAAGAAAAAAAAGTTTTGTTTTGTATTTGTTTTTGTGGTTTACAAAGAATATTGTATATTTTATTTTATGTTGTTACGACTCAGTTTCTATTCTATTGTAAAATTATTTTGGAGCTGAACTCCATTTAACCTTCTAAGGGAGAGGCTTTTGTCAATAAAGCTTTATTATTATTATTATTAGGCATAATTATTGGGAAACAGTAGCCGAAATGAAGATGAAATATTTATCACCGATTCACTACCAAACTTTTAAGAATTGTTCAAGTTTCAGTATTTATTATACTTAAAAGTACTGTAAGGATTGCAGTGTTTAAACAAAGATTATCATTATATCAGTGTCTTAAACTGGATAACAGTTTCTATTAGTAGTGCAGAGTAAGCTATTCTATTTTCCCTTTGAAAAGGAGGCGGTAGGAGTTGCTGGAGTCAGTAGAGTGGGAGAATATCGGGAGGGAAAATTAATAAAAACTTTGTTCTCTCAATTGTCCAGGCTCTACTTTCGCATCTAGTGAAACTTCATTAAACTTTGCTTTACTAATTTATTCCATTATCTTGATAATTCGCCACCCAATAACATTTTCTACTGGATAGTGCTTGGGAACTCTCTTTAGAATAAAGAAAAACTCATGGTTTTGATGATGATTTATTTATTAACCAATAGATAAAGATATATCTCTGCATATTTTGAGATGATATAACAGTTGATAAACTTTATATATATATATATATATATATATATATATATATATATATATATATATATATATGAATGGGTGATAGGAGAAACAACATAAGTCATAGTATTAACTAACATATTGACTTATATGGTTTCTCGAATCAGTAATTCATATATATATTACAAATTATTTACATTTAGTTTCTCCGAGGCCAGAAAATACAACAACTTGCCATAGAACATTGCCACAGAAAATACAACAACATTGTTGTTCAAGGCAGCTATTGAGTCAATTTCTGTACTCCCTTTTGCAGATATTCTTCAACACCCATTCACGACTATCCTATTCTTCCTTCGCAATCCATGATAATGTTACGGGCCACTGGGGGTATGATAAATCAAACTACAATTAAATACAAAATATTAATTTATTTACAACTTAATAAATACAAATAGGTTCTTAAACTAATAACAATTATACTTAGGTTTAAATTCTATCTAATTACACTAATTTATATATTATACAATACTTATCTAAATATCTTAATACAATTGTACATAAGATTCTATTACACTGACACACAGAGACTGTTACTACTTTAACTGAAATTGATAATCACTGACACTAACTCACTGGCTGAACTGTCACTGACACTTGACTGACTGATCGTTCACTGATCACTGACACATGAACAGTATGATTAACTCATATAATTTATGTTTATTACATAAACATGAAATACTACATTTTCTGCTTGATATATATGTTTAAAAAAGAAGATATTTTAGTTTGTGTGTAGTTTTTTTGTGGTATACCTCATGGATTTATTAAAAAAAAAAAAAAAAAGTTGCGATAAAAGTTTATTTAAAAATAACCATATTACGTTTTATGAAACAGGTTTTATTTCAATGTTTCTCAAAAAAAAGAAAAAAAAGAAACGTAAAATAAAATTCTACTAAAAAAATAACAAGATATACAAAATCATACTTAAAAACTAGTTCTATAATAATCCCAAAATAACATAGAAGATAAAATACAATCATTGTAAAAGTGTTTGATTTTCTGCAAAAAAATATACTGCCTACATATCTCACACTTGAAACGGGCCATTCTCGGTATTTTAGTTTGTGATCATGGCCCACATCGGTTTTTAGGAGTGTCTTTTATTTGATTTTCTTCTTTTTGTTTCTATTGATGCTCTTCCGCAAGCCTCACTTTTTTAAAAAAATCTTTGTTACGAAGTTCTCCTGTCACTATAGCACTTCTCCTTTGTACTTGTTCCTAAACATGAAGTTTTCTAAAATAATAATGATATCTTCTTCTCTAAAGATTATTATTGGTGTAAAATAAAATATTAAAAAAAAATATGTGGATGGATGCGTGTATTCCTGAGATACCTTAATGTTAACCGTGGGAGTCGTCGGTTCAGACTGTGCTCGAAAGAAGGGGATAGAAAAGAGGGGAAATCCCATGACCATTAAAGATAAAAAAAAGAAGTAAATAAACATTTCTGGTGCGTATCTGATAGATACGCGCAACTATCGGAACCTATGAATAAATAAAAGGTTTAGATAAAATACAAACGTAGGGCTAATCATAAATGAAGAGAAAACTAAATTCTTGAAAATGTCTTCGGCAGCAAATAGAAGATCCTACATTGAGAACTCGACTTCAAGTTTGAAAATGATCCTAGCTTCGTCTATCTTGGCAATTCAGTCAATAATGAAAATAAGATCAGCTGTGAAAGTCATATGAGAATTATGACAAGAAACCGAGCCTACTTTGCGAATTATAATTTATTGAAGTTTAAAATTATGTCTAGAAAAACTAAACCAAAACTATGCAAGTCCATAATAAGACGTGTAGTTACAAATGGAGCTGAAACTTGTTGTATAGCCCAAAACCACGTCCAGAAACTGAAAATTTTTGAAAGAAAGGTAATAAGACAAAAATGCGGCGCAACACCATTAGGTGGAATATGGAAAAAAAAAAAAAAACGAATGAAAAAATAGACAATTGTTTAAAAGGACAATTTGTTTAAAAGGGAAAATATTGTTAACTGCATAAAAGTAAAGAGATTAAAATGGGCTCATGTCAGAAGAATGACAGCAGATAGAATGCCAAAGATACTGCTAGATATGAGAGTGTCTGGAAAAAGGGGAAGACCACGTAGCAGATGGGAGGATGAAGTAGCAAAATTAAGAATAAGAAATAGGAGAATGGAAGTGGAGGACAGAGATAGATGGAAAAGAAAAATCCAGGAGGCCAAGGGTCACCCAGACCTGTAGCGCCGAGGAGTAAGTAAGATAAAATAAAAGACATATATTTCCTTTAGCCTTGGTTTCATTTCTACTTTAATTAATTTTCATTTAAACAGCCTTGCCTCTCTCACTTTCCATATTCTAAATATACAAACTCAAAGAAAAATATTTATTTCACCTATTTGTTGGCGTTGCAGAAATCTACCCTGATTGCATTTTTTGGGATTATGAAGTTATTGAATTTAATAAGCGATATTACCAAGAATGACATTCTTGTTTTGGTAAAGTGAAATTACTTAAAAATGTTCATTAATTTAGGAAATGGAAATTCTCTCGGTCGGAACAAGAGAGATCGGTCGATAAAAGGTAGTTTAGGAGCGGTGTGTCGTGTCATCAGCGGGTTGTGGATACAAGCTGTGTGCTGTGGACCAGGTGCTGTAGCTATCACCCGCTGCATAATACAACCCTTGACTCTTCTTGCCGATCTACTCTTGTCTGTTCATTGGCTTCAATTAATATCATTTTTGTTTTATCTATTTAAAGAGATACTAAAGAAATTTAATTAATTTTCGAGGTTCGAAAAACGACTGGGAATTATTTTCGATTTATACTTATTATATTATTTTTATTTCGTACTAGATCAATGGGACAAAAACAATGATATCGTCTGCTTATAAGTGAAAGTCAGTTAGTGTATTTTTTTCCAAATTCGACAAAAAGTCATGGTGGTGTGTTGATATTTGGTATAAAAAGTCACCAAGTGGATACAACAGCTATCTATGCACATTAAAGAATGAAAAAAATCACTATATAGCTATGTAAGAAATGCTTAATGAGCTTACCGTCTTTTTGCTCTCCTAAAAAAAAATTTGATAGTTCCTTGATGACTTTTGTATCCAAGCAGACGATATTGTGACGAAATGAGCCCTATAAGTTTTAACTAGTCGGTAAGAGACCATTATGTTATAGAATAATGAGTTTGACATAATTGAATTGGTCCGCAGAAAAATGTTTGTTTGTTTATTTCGTTTAACGCCACTTTATGCTACTATAGCTAATCGGACGATGCTACGGTGGGAATCCTAAATTTTGCCTATCCAGGTATAATTAGGATAGGGATCTTTAACGAGTACCTGACATCGCACAGGCTCGGAACCTCCATTTTACGTTCCTTCCGAAGGACGGCATAGTTAAGGATTTTTTACTCCTTTTAAAAAATCCTAAGGTCATCTGCCGAGCTACGAACCCGCGATCTTGGGTTTTGTAGGTTGCTATGCTAACCACTACACCATAGGTGACCCCCGCCGAAAAACGTTCTAAGCGACAAAATTTCCGAAGTGACGATTTCAAATGTTTTAAAATGTACAAAACTACGCCATAGCATGATATAGTACTCCATTTTGTCATTATACATGTAAATATAACAAATTGATATTTAAACATAAAATCTAACCTATAAAACTAACAAAAACTTTAGATTATGAGTTTCTTTTACTGATTACTCAAAATTTTATGTTTGTCACTTAGAATGTTTTTCGGCAGACCCATTCAATTATTACAGTTGTTAGTTTAATGTTAAATAAATATTTGCCTTTGTGTTTTAATATTGAATAACATTATTTGTGCATCATAAAAGTTGTTAATAATAAATTTTTTTTAGTATTTTGAACCTCGAATGCTACAATATGAACCGAATACATAAGTATTATTTAAAAAAAGCACAAACAATTAGTAGTAAAAGAAGGAAACATAACATAAAATTTAGAATAATTATTCTGCTTGGTTGTAATCATACTGGCCAACGTCCTCCCCCTACTCCCCCCCCCTCTCTCTCTCTCTCTATTTATCTCTATCTCTGTTTCATAGGACTATCCCAGCTAAAAGAAATCGCAAATATTAAAACGCATTATTTAAATTAGGTTTGAATTACTTGTAGCTATGAAATCATGGATATTTTTTGAATGTTAAAACAATTTGATAGGTTATCATTACAAAATCCTTCGTCAAAAAATTTATTTTCCTAGATTCGACAGAAAACTTAGTTGGATTATCTGAAACATACAAAAACATTAAATGACACAGCTCAGTGATCCATTCAATAGATGTTAGATAAATGAAATAAAATAAAAATAAATTTTATCATAAGTGATAACACCTTTAATATATAGAGGGAAAATTAAACTAAATTACTAGTTTAATTACTATACCAAACTTCAATCTATTTACTATAATTAAAAAAAAAAAATAAAAGTTTCTCCATACTATCTGGAATCAGCAAACCTGCATCAATTTAATAATAATTAATTTTTGTAGTTTATGATTTCTTACATTTTTCTTATTTCCTATTAGTTTCTTTTCAAAACTACTGGTGATAGGAACTCCTATTCATTTCAATATTTTTAAAAATTATATCAAAAATTCAAAAGTGGTAAAATATCATTTGCATCGATAATGAGTTAATGAAATAAAATATCCCATACTCCAATCCACCAAGACTAGATAATGCAAATTTGCATATGAAAAATGGTCTAAACCCAAACAATATCAGATTAAATCGCATCTTTCCATTTGTGTACGAAGATCTGTTTTAAGAGAGAATATATACATAGATTTTATAAACGTATTATTTTAGCAGACTTATAGACATACAGCAGTCATTTTTTTATTGTTTATGTTACATAGCATGTCACAATAAGTGAATGAAGCCACATAATTGTATAAATATAAATATTAATTTTAAATTGCAATACCCAGATACCATTCCTTTCAAAGTAAACTCCATACCCACTTGAATCCAGTAGTATTTTAAGTTGCTTAACACTCAATTCTCGATAATCCTTTGAGGCCTCAGAAAAGAAGATGGCCAAGAGACCTTCTAACGTTGAACTTTTATTGAAGTGCTACTAGTGAGTAGTTCTTAACATTTTATCGACATGTCATTGTAATCATTATTCCCAACTCTACTTATTGTATATAATGTATTCAGTTGTAAATAATAATAAATAGTTAATAAAAAAAAATTGCAATATATATAGTAACCATCGCAATTCCAGATGAAAATACCAGAGAGCTTAATAAAAATATATATATTGATGCGCCAATCAATGAATGATTGGGATATTGTGTGGAATGGAATGAATCAGTTTTAATACGAATAAAACTCAAGTATAATAACTGGTTGTCGATTTTAACGTATGGATTGGTCCTAATCATTTTATTGAACACCGATATTGTTCAAACGTAATCGTACGAATCTACGAGCCTTTTATCGCTCGTTACTCGTTAATTAGGACGATTACAAAGTTGTATTTAAAATATTACACTCCACTTTTCCTTTTACATCACCCTGAAAACACCAATATTATTTCATAAGATTTACGATTTACAGTAGACAGGGATCGAAACAGTTATTCCCTTATGCAAAAGAGTTCTGAAAAAAAATGTTAAAAAAAACCTACTAGTCAAAAGATTTTTATGATAAAAAGTTCTCAAACAACAGTTAACTAAAATTTCTAGCTATAAATGTATAAGTTCTATGAAAAAAATTTATTGGTCTACACATTTATAGAAAAGAAATAAAAACACTTTTACTTATTCCATTTAAGATAGAAGTTATAAGTATAAAAAATAAATAAATTTTAATACAAGGGCATAATAGTTCTATAAAGCTCATACAACCGGAAACAGATTAAATTATTTTTTTTTTATAGGTGGAGGGGGGTGGTGTTAGTGTAGCACTTGAGAACGACTCATCCGATTTACATCAAATTTAATTATCATATTTCTCATTAACCTATTGGCAATGACAAGTAAAAAAACTGCTCTAAATTATCCTTTTTTTCTGAGGTGATGGAAGGGTAGAAATTTATATTTTTAAAATTACAACTGATTTTTATGACATTTGATATCAAGTTTCTTAGACATCTTAATACCAATTCTCAAAGGGTCAAACTGATTTATTATACTTTTAATTTTTGGGGGTGGGGTGTAAAGTAGTACAAAAGAACGACACATCTGATTTCTTGTAAATCTATCAGCAACTTCTAAGTATGAAAACAGTTCTAAAATATTCTTTTTTTGGGTGGGAGGTGAGGAGATGGAAGTGTGTAATTTGTATTTTAAAATAACAGCTGATTTTCATAAAATTTAGTAATCAAGAATTCTGTAATCAGATTTAGTTCAGAAGATCTGAAATAAAATGTTCCTTCTAGCATATAAAAACAAAAGTTCAAAACACACTTTTGTTGGTCTACAATTTTATATAAAAGTTAAATTTTTCTTAATTCTTCAATCAATGAGTCTCTATTTATATATTCAATTCACTTTATTTCATATTTACTCCTTTTTTTAAAATCATCATATTTTATTACATATTAAAATAGACTTGGTGGTTAACACCAGAAGAATAAATAGTCTGAAGATGGGACGTGGGTCCCGAAAAATGTAACAAAATATGATGATTGTTAAAGCGGAGTAAATGTGAAATAAAGTGAATAAAATTTTTCTTTTATCGATAAAAGCTAACTGTTTTTTTTTCTTTCGATCCCTGAGTGTAAATGTGACTAAAAGTAGAGAATTAATTTTTGTTGATTCGGCTGGGGCTCGGCCTTGAGGTCATACCCAGCCTCTTAAATGGGTACCCATAAATTAATACCCATAAATTAATACCCATAAATTAAAGGTAATTGAAGAAAAAGCAGTTGAGTATAATTTCGGCCAAATCTGCTCTTTTCACAAGGGTCGTTCCAGTAACAGTACCCCTTACCCAAGAACTGGACCCAAAACCCTACATGAATACAAGCTATCAAATTTTCAACCTATATACCCTCTCATAGAACTGCTATGAAAAGCTAATTCGTCATTCGTGCTATCTTCTTTTGGAATTCCATACCCATTCCTATTCGTAAAGCCTCTTCCCTAACTTCTTTAAAATATATTTTTCCACGTCCTATATAATCTATTTTTTTTAGGTAAAGTATATATATATATATATGAGCTTTATTTTTTTTTCCTTCAATAATTTGTTTCTTAAACACTGATGCATCGATTTGTGCATTATATTTATTCTTAGGTGACAGTATGTCCCAGAATTAAGTTTATTTTTCATTTATTCAAGCATAAAATTATCAGGTTTACCCTTTTACTGGTGAATGGTCTATTATGATAAACCATGGTCTATTATGTTAAACTGATCTAAAAAGGAACCTGGGCAGTTAGCATAAATTTATACTAAGTACACTGCCAGGAGAAAGCCATGGCTGGATCATTGTGCTCTCATTAGAATATTTCTTACCATCACACACACGACATACAGATGATATAAGCTACTTTCTTGCATAAGCAAAATTGGTCGATATTTCCTTCTCCGCACTTATGTTTCCCTTGCACTCTGGAGGCAATTATCTGCATGGCTAAAATTAACTTAACATTAGTAGTTTATTAAAATAATAAGAACCGTGTTTTTATTTGGTGCTCTTTTTTATTCTCTGAAGTAATTAAGTTTAAAGCATGGCAAGTCTAGAGGTTTTGCGTTAGACAGCTCAAGGAAGGTTAGATTCAAGACGACTACAAGTTAGTAGGAAATATACTCCATATCAATTATAAATTACATGAATTAAAAAGTAAATTGATCAAATTGCCTACATTAACAAATTAAATAATTACAATAAGATAAATAAAATAAAATTTAACTAACCAAACAAATAATGAAACTATATATCTCATACCTTTCATTATTAATAGCAATAATAAAAATTAATGATGACATATTTCTGGGCTTATAGGTAAGACTAAACTTACGTTGAAAATGCCCATTGCCAAAATAATCAGAGGTTTTCCTTTTTATTCGCAAGATATACTTGTATAATGTCCTTTGTTGGATTGAAGAAATTATAGTAAAATTAAATATATACTATTATATAAAAGGATAAGCCATTTTTCGACTCTGATCCTTAGCAACGAAAGCTACTGAACCAATCTATACCAAATGTTAACCACATCATCTCCACAGCTCTAGGAAGGATTAACAATAATTAAATTTACTGATTTCCGCCTAAATGCTAAATAAAAATGCGGTAAATATTTGGATTCCAGTGAAGTTTGAAAATCGACCGACAGGTAGCCAGCACTATTCTGCAATAGAGTTTACAATGGTAATACTACAAAATCGATCTACCCTAACAAATTTTAACTACAATATTTTCATAGTTCTAGAAAGGTTTAGCAATAGTAAAATTTACAATGATAAAAATTTAAATCTACAATGTTGAGTGGCAGAAACACGGTTTTTCGACGTACCTAAAAATCAGTGTTGGATACTGGTTTCAGATCTGCCGGGATCTTATGACTTTTTATGGCAGAATGACATCCTTGGCTACTCTCCTTCCCATCAAATAATTATTTTTCGTTCTTAAAGTACTTTAAAGGTATTTTTAAATCTTCCACGATTAAACGATTTTAAGATGGCGGAAGGACATCCTTGGCCACTGTCCTTCCTGACAAACAATTATTTTCGTTCTTAAGGACATTATTTTGGAATATTTCAGAATTTAACGATTTTCAAAGGTTGCTGGATAATCTTCCACTGTTGTCATTTTTTAAAATTGAATTGAACGCGTTGACAAATTCTTTTTTTATGGTTACAAACTAAAATCCAGCCGTAAGGAATTAGTAAAATTATTTCTGCTGAGTAAAAGTTATTACTACATCAAAATGTTGATCATCTGCTTGTTGATGTGTATAAAAATATTATTTCTGGGCCTTTAACCGTGAGCACTAATAAAGCAGTCCATTATCCACAAGAGTTTTTTGTAACAGCATCTGTCCATCTGGATTACCAACTCATACATTAAAATTAAAAATTAGATCTCTATTTATGCTTTTACGTAATCTTTAAAAAACTAATAATAATTGCTGCTCTATGCAAAAATATCAATCACCTCATTTAATCATGATTAAAACTTTTAGTCATTTTTAGCTAACTAATGATCATTTGAATGAAAAATTCAAGCATTATTAAAGTAGGTGATTGATTCCAAGAAATTAGTTGTCAAGCGAGAAAATTACTAAAGTGGTGATTTTAAAGGTTTTAAAATGTATAATAGTTAGTCATAGTATTAATTCCATTATGTCATTATACAAATGTAACAAATTAATATGTAAATATAAAATCTAACCTACAAAACTAGCAATAACTTTAGATTATGATTTTCTGTTACTGATTGCTCATAATTTCATGTTAGTCGCTCAGAACGTATTACGGTGGACCCATTCAATTGTTGGCCAACTCTGATTGTAATAATGGATGCCGGCGCTGGAGGGCAACATCGCCCGCTAAACACTTAGCACATCAAGGTCTGAAATAAATAGTACAGGAGCCGACGAAACCAAACCTGTCGTGATTGGTCTTCCAAAAAAACCAAAGCTTACCTGAAAGACCATCAATTTTTGTGTAAGGAAAATCCTTACACAAAAATATCCTCGTTTCCAAACAAGGGTCAAGATGGCCCCATTTTTAAGGAAAACTTTATTTCTCAACGGATCCTAAGAATCTTAATCTTTTTTGGGGTGCTGAATTCGAATCCGAAGTTTTCTACCACGGCTGCCATCGGGTTCATACCCCAAATTGCCTAAAAATCGCCCAAAATGGCGGTTATTGTCGGTTTTTTTACCTATAACAAGACAACGAAGGGTTTTGCGAAGAATGTTTTTATATGGTAAAGTGTAGCTAGATCCAGTCGGTATGGTCTTGAAAAAAAATTGTAGAGATTGCCTGACTTGCGGCGAGTCCCACTTCTGCGCCAAAACACGTTTATCTTTACTCTTTTGGATATAACTCTGACTCTATTTGTCCGATCTATAATTTCTTTTTTTCATCTACTAGCTCTTTAAATTTACTATTGAACTATTTAAGTCCTTTAAGATACCCATGATAGTGATACTTGAAGACAGAGGATAAAAATGTAATATAGAAAAAAAATGAACTTTGATTATTTGTTACGAATGAAGATTTTATTTAAAAAATCAAACCGAAATTTTTGGTCAAACAGCCCATCAAAATGAGACATACTCAGCAATATAATATAATAGACTCTGCAATAATATTATAATTTAAATATTAAAATTATTAAACCCATAAAGTGATCAGAAGAAAATTATCTATTACTCGGCATTGGATGGCAATTAGGGAATGCTTTAAAGTTTCATAACCATTAGGAAAGAACTTCTACAAAACTATTTCCAATCTAAGTTGCCGAAACTAATTTATAACGGTTAGGAGGGATGAGGAGGGAAAGGAAGCTAAAAGGAAACTGATTTAAACTCAGACCAACTCTGAGCTGTAGCGACATTTTCACGGTGAGAATCGTCAAATTTGAGATACCTTGACTTTCACAACACTCGCCATTCTTTTTCAGCATTAGTATTTAATCTTTAGTTTCTTACAGTATATATTAGTCATATAAAAACTTGGCATTGCGATACCAAATGAAACTAAAAAAAAATGCAATATTAGTAATTAGTAAATTACTCGACTGAATTTTAAAACATTTAAAAAATTCAAAACAGATAGGTAAACAAATTGAGAAGTGATGGAGGTTGATACATAAGAAAGGTTGCTAGTTTAGAAATGTTTATTATTTATCCAATATTCATTTTGAAAAATATTTTATAAAAGCCTTCTTTCACATAATAATTATGAAACATTGATACTTTGGTTTGAAAAAGGAAACAAAGTTAATGTCATACAGAATAAACAAAAAAAAAAAAAAAAACTTATTAAAGTTTGATTATATAAAGTTGACCACATTATTTTCTGACAACAGCACCTCGGGAAGATTGAGTCTTAATTACAAATTACACATTTTCCTATTTAAAAATTTTTAACTGATCTTGCTAAATTTGGTGTGACTTTTCGAAAAAAAAAACTTCTATGAATTTAGATGTAAAATCAAATGAAAAATTAATTTTCATATATAAAATAAAATGATATATTATTATTTTTTTTATATAATTAGAACTATATCGAATATGTACTTCAATTAAGTTTGTAGAAGTATGATTACAATAGCATATCAATAACTTGTAGAAAACTATCTATTATTAGCACTTAAATAAAAATATATTAGAAGGTCCTTAGGCCATCTTCTTTTCGCCTCAGTGGCTAATCGAAAATCGATTGGAAAGCCAGTATGGAGTCTAGTGGATTCAAGTGGGTTTAATTTAATTAACTTGTTCGACTTTTTTTTTTATATATCAATTTATTAAAATTTACAACTTTACAAGTATATACATCAGGTAAATGAGCTGATAATGATTACAATAACATGTCAAAAACTTGATGAATTGGGTGGTTTAGTAGAGCCCCAAAGCTCAACTCCGTACGTCCAGGTCTAATCACTGTCATGTAATAAGTCTTTTGTAATTAATTGGGAGCTTTGAACTCACTACTCTATTAAATGTTGAAGTAGTCTGTAACGAAAAGCAGTTTAACTTAATTAATAATTTAAGTTAACTTTTCATGAAGTTTAACTATATGGTTTTGATAGATTTAGTAACATATGGCATATTTATTATTGATTTAAGCCCGTCTAGGAGGTTTAATGACCAGCTCCTTTGGATGCCTTCTTTTGTTCCCAATACTTCCTGAAGCCAGCCAATAGTTTTTCCTTTTTCTGTTCCGTCATGTTAGTTTATTAGTTTTAAGTTTTGGTGGTGGAGACCAAGATTTCACCATACTTCTGAATTTCGACCGATCCAACCTATCAAGGTTAGAAATTCCAGCAGAATTGTGGTCTTTTTGAACTTCATTAAGCCACAAACTTCGAGTCTTATAGCTTTCAATTAGCGAGAAGATCTTCTTGGTAAAAGCCTATCGTTGTCAGCAGGTGCCGATAGTACTCCAGCCGCTAGTGTTTGCTGTTTTCAATTGTCGGTACAATTCGTGATTCGCCTTTAGTCTGTAGGATCCATCTTGGAGAACTCTTGGCCCATGGATTTTCCTGAGAATACGTCTTTCGAATTTTTGGTCGACAATGGCGAGCAGCTTTTTGACGTTTGTATTAGGATTTCATGTGTGACATTTGTCCTGATGACCCTAGGTCCTACGTATCCTATTCAATACGAATCAATGGGATATGATTAAAGAATTTTGTAAAACAAGAAGTTGTAGGTGTACGAGGAATTGTAAACGTTATTTTATTTGTTCGGATTTATATTAATTATCCAATTTCGACGCCATTCTTGAAGTTGAACTATATTGAACAAAAAATAATATTCTCATTCCACAGAGAAAAAAACAGATACCTCAAATTCAGGGGGGAAGGAAATTAGATTTTTTTTCCCGGGCACAAAGATTTGACTATGAAAAAAAAAATATACATATACATAATGGGTCTACAACTTTGCTCCCGCCGTTTTTTTTTTAATTCTTAGAAATTATATTAAAAAAAAGTGGTATCTTATTTATGTTTCAAAGTATTTATTTTCATTAAGTAAAGCCTCCAGTTCATCATCTTCAAAAGTTTTTTATCTGCCACCGCTATGCCGATCTTCAACAAAAAAATCACCGCTTTTAAAGCGCTGGAACCACTCGCGACACGTTCTTTCACTAATAGTATCATCACCATAAGTACTTGAAATAACCCGATGAACCTCAGCGGCCGATTTTTTCATGTTGAAATGAAAAAGTAAAATCTCCCGCAAATGACGTGAATTCGGTTTATAAGTTGACATATTTAATTAAGTGTAACTATATGACGCAAACAAACATTAATTAATATCGATGTAAGGTTATGTTTATAGATGTCACAACTGATGGAAAACAACTGTGATTTATTTATTTAAACTACTACTGGCTACTAGCGCCATCTTTTGGAAAACGGCGGGAGCAAAGTTGTAGACCTATATATATATATATATATATAGGTCTCCTAAACTAACCTAGGTCTGCAGTTATGTGGTTATAATAAATGTACAACCAACTTTATGGATCGTTAATCTCAGGATAGAGGGATCAGTGAAATATTAATGAGATGTGTGTTTTTGAAAAAATATTTGTATTATTATTTCTTTGATATAAAATACAATTAATACTCAAAGTCCATTGTTATCTGTCGTCATTACCTATCTGCTAGCCAATTGCTCGGTGCCACGCTGATACCATTCCTTGGGATGGCTGTCAAAGGACTCTTGGACAGCATTTTCAACTTCCGCAAAATTATCAAATCTTTTCCCTTGAGGGAAATGGGCCATGGATCGAAACAAGAAGTAATCCAAAGGTGCGAGGTCTGGACTATATGGTGGATGAGGCAGGAGTTCAAACCCATGAAGTTCTGTAAACTTTTCTGCTGATTGTTGAGGAGTAAGTTCGTGAGGGACCAGTCTACAGGTCTTTTTCACCTTCCCCATGGAGAGAAGATGGCGACTAATAGTATCTTTCGACACATCACAACCCCTGGCAAGTTTGCGAGTACTTGCCCAAATACGGTGGACGGATTTGACTCAACAGCTTCCTTCAGAACCTCATAAATATCCATTAATGGCCGCCCGGAGCACTTCTTCCTTTCCAACGTCGTATCACCACTAAATTTTTCAAACCAACGCCGCGCAGAGCGCTCTTCAAGGACACCTTCTCGTTCATATTTAATAATTTCACGAGTTGCTTTAGCGGCTGTAAAATTTTTTTTTCCAGTAATGTCTTAAAATGACGAAAATTTCGTAGGACATTGTCATGTTTCTTCTTTGAAATAAATAACTGAACTGAGGCTTTTTTTTTTAAGAAGTCCAGTGTTAGAAACAAGCTTAGGGAATGCTCTAAAAGGATTATTAAGTATTATTAAATAGTAAATAGTATTAAGATATTTACAGATTTTTGAATTCTGGAATTTGATAAAACGGTCATTTATTTTTTTTTTTTGATACGCCCTATTGGAAACATAAAAAGTTTAATTTAGAAAAGTTGGGCACAGTTTAATTATGAATAAATATATTACAATTAATTTCCTGGAATCTTTAATATAATTCAACCATGACTAAATCTTTCGGTTGATTTTTAAGTAGACTAAATCATTATTCCAGGAAATTAGTTATCAAATATTTAATCATGATTAAATTTTGCATAACTGTAATTTATCTGACGTTCTTGTGATGTATTAAAAAAAAAAAAAATGCATTAGGTAAGGCTGTACTGTTTATAGACCTACTGTAGTGAAAAGAGGAGATTTAGCCGGAATAATCACTTAACCGCCAAGTTTTTCCCCAATTAAGGCTGCCCATTTTATAAAGGCTGCGTGTGCCCCAGGAGAGTCTAAAAAAAAAATAAAAAAAATAAAATGAAAAATAATAAAATAAATTAAATAAAAAAAATCAATAAAATCTACAAATTAAATATTTTACCAATTTTAATTTTAAGCGATATAAATGGGTTTGCATCGTTGTTGGAACAACCTAAATAGTTTAACCACATATTTTTGATATCTCTCAATTCTTATAGAGTGGTAATCAAAAATTATATGTATAATAACGAATGTATTTTAAAATTTAATATAAACAACTTCATTTTAAATTATATCGTCCAATTTGGTTCTATATTTGGATTATGGGAACTGCTAATAAAATTACTTTACAAGGGCCATCAATGACAATGAAGAAGACAAAGAGAAAAAAAAAAAGAGGTGAAAGGGATGTCGGAGGCAATTGTGATCAATAAAGTTAGGATTCAAAGATCCTTCCTGCCAGCCCTTTCGGATCGTGCCTTGGGACCTACTTCTATTCACTGTTTTATTATTATACTGTTCGCATAGGTATGATTTACTTTGCCAATTCAATTATATTCGTATTTAAATTGTTCTCTGTAAAATATATTTCGATATTTATGAATGAGTCGTTTCTAATTATATTAAATACTAGAATTCCATGGCTTCACCCGCTCTTATAAGTCGAAAACTTAAACTATTATAACTAATAATTGAAGTTTTATTTTTTAATCGATAAAAATCTTGTTATAAAGTATAATATTGAGTATTATTTCTCTAATGATATTTCCACGCATAACAGTAATTTTTAACCTGGTTAAAATTCCACGGATTAGGTATTTGAAGATTATATAAAAGCCTAATTTGACATCCAGTTTTTAATTTTAATATTCATATATTATAACTAAAAAACAACCCATGTTGGTGATCCAGATAGAGATTATTAAGAAACTCTTACGGATAATAGACTGCATTATCAGTGCTTGCAACTAAAGGCCATATTTTTACACTCAATATCAAAAGCAAGGAATTGTCGCTTTGATTTGGTAATAATTTTTATTCGGCAGGAATAATTTTATGGATTTCATTTGGTTTGACTTTAATTTCTAACCTTAAAAGTGTGACAAACCTCGCTAAACACTGTACATTTAAATGATTATTATAGTAAACTTTAAAATTGTAAACTTTTCTTGAACTATGAATATAATGTAGTTAAAATTTGGTTCCGATGGTTAAAATAGTTTTAATAAAACTCTGTACCAGGATGGGGCTACATATTGTTCGATTTTCTTGATTAAAGATTTCGTTTTTTTCGAAAAATTAAAAATGCTGTTTTTTCCTTAACGTAAGCGGTCTCTTTTCGCACCAGTTGAGAACAGTTGGTAGTTTAATACCGTTATATATCCTATTTTTTAAATTTTTGGAGAGTAAGCGCAAACTGGGAATTTTCAAACTGAGTGGTTCTACGACTGAGAAATAACATGCGATTCCGGCATTTAATCTTGTCTTTATTTCCTTTTTCATTTTATTTTTCCTTGTTATTGTAGACCCTAGATATTTAAACTGTTCTACGTATGAATATCACCGATCAATATCACCGATATTTTTACCGTTTCTAATAATAACTGCGCTCTCACTCAGCCTCCACTGGGTTTTTTTTTTTTTACACTAGTGACCCAGCTGAGAAAGAAGAGCTGGGACCTCTCTGTGCATGACTTGTCCCTCTACATGTGAAGGGACAGGTCTTGCTGGGGGATCCCTAGGATGAATGTGTATTGTAAATAAAGTACGATTGTGTCTTTAAATTTAAATTTATTTTTTGTTTTATTCTTTATTATTACTACTTATTTATTTATTTTATTTTTATTTAATCTTTTTATTTTTATTTATTTATTTTTTCCAATTTTACTATTTCATTTTATTTATAAGCATATTGTATACTTTATATTGTTTATGTATAGCAAGTTATCTTCTGTTCTCTTTTTATTTATGTTATTTTATATATATATATATATATATATATATATATATATATATATATATATATATATATATATATATATTCTAATTATTTATTTATTTTTTCTCATTGTACATAATGAGTGAATGTAATCATGCGCCATCTATATTACTTATTGCCCACATTTGTGGCAGATTGTAATAATTACTCAATAAAAATTTTTAATAAAAAAATAAAAACTTAAAAAAATAATTTCATTTGGTTAGTGTTAACTCCTAGACAAATTTCCTAACTAGATTTTATGAGCGAATTACCAGCGTAAGAACAAGAAATTCGATTACACATTTCTTTCCTTTTCCCATCCACACTACTTTACTAATACTTTACAAATTCTAGTGCTAGGTTAAATAATACTGGAGAAAGAGTATCACCCTGTTCTACACTATAACGTACCTCAAACTTTTCGTAGTAAAAAGTACCGATTAAAACTCCGTTAAATGTTTCAATGATACAAATATTTACTAGATTAACTAATTTCTTTTCTAGGTCGATACCAAACAAAGCATCAAACAGTTTCTGATGGTAAACTGAATCGTAGGCCTTTTTGAAGCCAACGTTAATCTGATGCACTAAGCCCTTATATTCTAACATTTTTCTTTAAAACTTTCCAAAAGGAAAATATTTCATCAATATTTTAACTACTCTACGTAAAACTTATATTATTCGAACATTTCCTCCGCGTATTCTGGAACTCAGTGAGTTAAATTTGATGTAAATAACTTATTTTTTACTAAATAAAATTAATTTTTTTATTAGGCTTCATACAATATTAATATCTGTTACTAATAGTACTACACAATAAACAGTAATCGTTCTATTAATAACTGATACTATAGCATGGCTTCTAAATTGTGGCGATGTTATCAGTTTAGAGAATACATGATATATCCAAGGCGCAGAACTATGTAGTGCAGTAGTTGGGAGGTAATGACTACTAATTTCGACAAGCATGTTACTCATTACGAAGCGGAGCTACATCGATTAAGATAGTGCGGGTCACGTAGGCCCCACCCTCACGGGCGGAATTATTAACTTGATAAACAAATTTTTATAGAAGTAATCGGAAAATGATATAAGATCATCCCAACTATGAAGGTCTATATATATACACAAGCTGGGTACCTCTTAGTGTAAAAAAAAAAATAAAAAAAATGGGTAAAACTAGATCAAAAATGTAGAAAAATGCCGCAGACTTCACCTTTATATTTCAATCCTTTGCAAATATACGATAAATCAAAGACGTTTTTGAGAAAACCACGCTTTTACCATAAAATCTGTAAGATCTCCACTTTGTTTAAATATTTTTCAAACTTTGACCACATTTTCGGATTTACCATAAATTTTTCTATAAGAGCAGAGTACATGTAAACTTGAATTTTACAAACTTGTGACCTAAAGAACAGCTTGATCTTCGCCTTGTTTTGAGAGGTTACAATGTTTTTTATTACTTCAACGTTCTTCCAAAAAAAACCATCCACAAAAATACAAATCTCACAAAAACTTGCAAATTTAATCAGCTTTCGAATAATATATTAAAAGTAATGATTCTGTTTCGATTTCATGGAGAAATTTACTTTTAAAGCCGAAAAAACAAGGTGCCCTCATTTGGCATACAAATCACATTTGTTTTTCTTTGTTTTATTCATTTATATTTGTATTACTCTCGAATAATATAGAGGACTACCAGGTGTTGGAAAATAATATTTTGATGAACTTCAGAAGGAATATCGTGATGAAGTTGTGGTAGGATATTTTGTAACAAATCTTACTAATTCTCATTCAATATGTTGGGTAAACTCTGATTTTTCAACACTATTCGACAGCAATACAAATATATATACAGCGATATACATGGACAGGTAGAAATGCCTTCCCCTATAAAAACAGACCCATCTGCCCATAAAATTCACCTCAAAAAGTGGTAAAAATCTAATAAACTAAATCCTAAATAATGATAGTAATAAATAAATAAATGTAATAACATAAGATCCTCTGATTTGGTGTGGCTTTAGTGACAGTTTTCCTTTATTTTCTTTAAAACAATAATTTTTTAATTTTAATTTTATTCCAATGAAGAATTTATTATGTTTAAAATGCACGTTTCCATTAACGAAAAATAATGTTTTATCTACACAAGTAACTGATTTGTATGTCAAATGAGGACACCTTGTTTTTTCGGTTTCAAAAGTAAATTTCTCCATGAAATCGACATATCATTCAAAAGCTGATTAAAATTTGCAATTTTTTTTTTATTACACTGAGAGGTACTTACCCTATATATATATATATATATATATATATATATATATATATATAGAGAGAGAGAGAGAGAGAGAGAGAGAGAGAGAGAGAGAGAGTGCTACTTGATTGATTTTTTAATTATTTTGTTATTTTGGCAAAACATTTCTTTCATATTAAAATTATATCCCTTCCTAGCGTTCAATGCAAGAGGTAAGCATTCGATGAGATTCAAGTCTAATGTAATTTTGAATAAATATTTTAGAGATATGCCCCATCTAATGCAAAACAAAAATAAATAATATTAATTTAAAATTTTGTTACTTAGTTAATTATTAGTGCAATGCGATTATTGTAAGTAAATATAATTCCTATGTTGACTTAGGCATTTCATGGAGTCCTCTGCATTTGATTATGGAGCAAATGTTGAGGTCAGCTGAGAAAGTTATATTAGAAGACTAGAAAGGCTTAGCTTATTTAAGCCATAAATCAAGTTTAACTTTTAGCTGTGGTGTTTTCATTTGGAGAAGTATGTTGTTCGATGCTGTTACCCATATCTGAGGTGTTGGCACGAACTCGCAGAGGAATGAAATTGCTTTACCTCGATATCTCCGTACCTCTTTGAGGATTTTGTATTACTAATGGGATTTGACCGACCACAGTTTGTTCCTTTTCAAGTCTTAGTGCGGAAAAGAGATAAATTATGTAAATGAATAACTAACTTTGGATCCAGAAGAAAAGGGTTTGGCCTGTGATAAAGAATTACACATCTTACACACAGTCAATCAGTTTAGTATTATTTCAATACGTGCGTAAGATAGACGCTTTCAAGCCTTATTCAGGACAAACCAGGATGGTTTAAACTTCCATCTATATACTTATATAATATTTAAAATCTAAAAATAAATATTTTAAAATTATTATTAATATTTAACCATTTCAAAGATAGCTTTGTGTGGAAAAGGGTGGATGAAAATTTTACTCTATGCAGCTAACGAAATTTTTTAAAATTAAAAATAAAAATATCTGTGTGTGGGTGAATGTGGAGCGAATTGAATTTAAAGTTAATGATTTTCTGGGAGAATTTTCGCAGAAACTCCAATCAAAGTCATTTGATTCATTATTTTAATTTCTACTAAAAAAAGGCTATATCAGGTTTTGGACCGATTATTCACAAATTGTAGCTATTGTTGCTGGACTCTCAAACGTTCGTGGTAATCTGAATTGAATCTCATTGTATAATCATTATACACTGCACACATTTTTTCTTGAACTTAATTTTTTTATTTGGTTTTAATAAAATAAAACACTATGAAGATAAAATTTACATTGTTCTATTATAGAAAGGCATATACAGTAATAATAAATATTGCTCTTGCAGCGAGCGTATTTTTAAATAAATATAATTATTGTAGGTAGGAAGGGGAATTATTATTTGTGATTATTTCAACCTGCTCTATGATAATATTTTAAATATAAACAAAAATTTGGAATTAAGGAATCTTGTAGATGAAAGGCGAATTTACATCAAAAATGCTTACTATATTTTAAATAGAACTTGGCAATTGAACGAAACAATGTTTTCAGTTCAGTAAGTTTTCAAGTAGTAAGTAGTAAGTTTTCATTTTAGTGCTTTGTCTTTCTATCTGTTGATAACATTTAATCATTCAGAAAATATTAGGTTAATAACAAAATTTAGTTTCTACATGTTTTTTGAGATGAGGAATCTGAAAATAATATAAGTTTTTAGTTTAAAATTACCAATAAATTCCCGGATTTTCGTTCAAAAGAATTCTATAACTATCATATGAAATTTTTAATAAATGTTTAAGCTATATATATATATATATATATATATATATATATATATATATATATATATATATATATATATATATATACAATATTGTTATTACACATTAAGGTAACTTAATTAATAAATTCTGCCTCAAATAAATTTAATTAATTTAATTTGACTATCTACTCTAAAAAAATAAATAATATTTTTTGAATCCCATGAGGCGTAGGTCGAAATGGCACTAACTTTGTAGTGTTATATTCCAGCCTGTTTCCTCCATCACTGTTTACTAAAGAGAATATACTGGTCCCCTGAGATGGCAAAACGGTTTATTGTAATTAAAAAAAGCTACGGCTAATTTTGAACTAAAATTCAAAGTAAAAGTTCCATTTCAGAAAAAGTAGTTTTTTCTCATATTAAGGTTATATATAATGGAAATGGAATTTTAGCATGAACAAATTTGCCTTTGAATAAGCTGGAGAGTAAAATAAAGTTAGTAAAGTATACGGAATTTTCGATATGTTTTATAGTAATCATAAAAATAAAATGTATCGAAAAAAAATATATGGCAAGTAATAGTAAAGTAATAAGTTATAATTATGTTATATATTAATATTTTACTATGTTGTAATTTTTATATTAGTAAATGATAAATTTAATATAGTATAATGGTAACTAATAAATATATGTTAATTTGTAGAAGCCATAACCTGTTATGGAGGGAATCGAAACTAGAATGATTGGGATTTGCTACA
Source organism: Euschistus heros (assembly GCA_003667255.2). Classification (NCBI taxonomy): domain Eukaryota; kingdom Metazoa; phylum Arthropoda; class Insecta; order Hemiptera; family Pentatomidae; genus Euschistus; species Euschistus heros. Next base: position 2,872,129 of record RCWM02000046.1, read on the forward strand.
AAAAATGTTTATAACTAGAAAATTCTGGCCCTCAATGCCATTTTAAAAAAAGAATCAGTTTCGTAGTCGAACAGGTATTTATGTAAGATACAGACACAACTAGTATCAGCGATTCAGAAATAATTCTAAAAATGGAAAAAAGAATATTTAGAAAACAAATTTTTGAATTTAAGGTTTATACATGAGATAAGAAAAAGCATACCTACAGAAATTGGACTGAACAGAGGTGGGAAATTAACTCTGGAATTTATAAAAATATAGAGAAAAGGATAAAAGGAAAGAAGAAATTCGATAAGAAAGAAATTTTCTTGCATGTTAGACAAAAAAACAAAAACAAAACAATTAAATATAACTGGTGTCAATACATCTATGTTACAGTTAAAAGTAACAGCTAATAAATTGAATGACAGTTATTTATTAAGTTGTTATTTCATATTACAGTGACCTATTTCACTATTTAATTATGATCTTATTTGTTTATCATAACTATTTTAAGCAATGGAAGTGTTTTCTAATCGGGAACGCGTGAAATTAACACAATGGGCGCTAACAACACCCTACAGAAATACTTTGTAATGTCTTAATTTATACGAAATAAAAAATATCGTCGATAATGCAAAGTATGTGAAAATCAGGTCTTTCCAGGAAAGTGAAAAATATGTTTCAGGAATCTACAAGCCAAAAAAAAAAAAAAAAAAAAAAAAAAAATTATATTTGAAACACTATGAGCGTGTCAAAAAAACCTTAACACTTAAAAAAATATAGGTAAAACGTTCCTTTTTTAAAAAAAAATTCAAATCAATATTGCTCCCAAACGGTAGGTCCTAGCGACAAATATTAAATAAAGAAAAACAATCTTCAATAAATTTCTAATCAGAAAATGCTTGTCAAACTTTCATCCAAGCAACACCAATCCTTTTTCATCCTCGCTCTAGCTCTGCGTATCAAAAAAGCCTCAACACTTAAAAAATGTAAGAAAAAAAAATACTTTTTTCTCTCAAACCAATATAGCTCCTAAACAGTAATTGCTAGCGACAAATGTTAAATAACATAAATATTCTCCTATAAATTTCTGTTCAGGAAAGTGTTACTCAATTTTCGGTCCATCCAACACCAATATACAGCGTGTCAAAATGTTACATTTTTGAGTGTGAAAAGACCTTACAAAAGAAAGCTATAGATCCAGGCCAAGAGGCATGCCCTTTTAAAAAAAAAAAATAATTTCTCTTATAACATACATATTGTTATATATTATATATGTTTCATCTATAGTATAGTTCTTTTCTGTGTTATTTTATTTTTATTTTATATATTTATTTTATTATATTTATTTTATTTTATATTTTTATTTATTTATTTATTATTTCTTCTCTTATTGTACATAATGTGTGAATGTAATCTTGAAGTTATATATATTACTTATTGCCCATATTTGTGGCAGATAGTATTAAATTACTCAATAAATGTTAACAAATAGTAAAATAAAAAATTAAATTACATACATCGAGTAAATCTGCTATCTTACGAATAAATGAAATAAAAAATACTTCTAGAGAAACTACACATTGGTAGCACGCAAGAAATAACATAGTTAATATATAGTAAAAATAGTAGAAAAAAATAATTGCCACCTGTGATTTGTGTTTATTATGGTACAAGCATTGTTTTATGACTTCTGGGGAACACCCCCAGACCCCTGAATTATCTGTTTAAATCAAGGATCAAAGCATGGATACATGGTACATGTTTTTCGAATAGTTGCATGAGTATGTACAATCATTTTTCGGTTATAGCTGGTATAGGTTAATGATAACTAAATTAGGTAACGTAGTGCTTACTGGTAAGATTGATATTACGTGCAAACACCAAATGTATACAAGAACCACGACTTGTTCTACTGGAATTTTTGTTATTAATGGTTCAGACTAGAATACTAATAATGTTATATAATTATTAGTAATAATATTAATATTAATTCACATTAGACTCTAGTGTTACCTTAAAGCGGGAATGTAATATTAGAAATATTTTTTTCTAATCCTGAAGTGTTTATTTATTTACAAAACGAGGACAAGGAAAAAAATGTTTAGGATCTTGTTTTACCTCTCTTGGTATTTGAAGATCGGTATCCTCGGATGTAATTCTGGTTCCTCTGTAGAATGAAGGTTTTCTTTTGCTTGATGAGTGAAAAGGAATCTCTGATGGTTATTAGAAATTATTATTATTATTAGAAATGATAATAATGGGGCGTATAAAAAAAAATGACCGTTTTATCAAATTCCAGAGTTAAAAAGTCTTATTTATTATTTACCAATACTTAATAATCCCTTAAGAGCATTTCCTAAGCTTGTTTCTAATACCGGACTTCTTAAAAAAAAAGTTATTTATTTCAAAGAAGAAACATGACTGTTTCCTACGAAATTATCGTAATTTTAAGACATTACTAAAAAAAAAATTTCACAGCCGCTGAAGCAACAGATTATTAAATATGCAGGGGAAGGTGTCCTTGAAGAGCGCACTGCGCGGCGTTGGTTTGAAAAATTAAGAAGTGGAGTACGACGTTGGAAAGGAAGAAGGGCTCCGGGCGGCTATTAATGGATATTTATGAGGTTCTAAAGGAAGCTGTTGAGTCAAATCTGTCCACAAGTACTCGCTAACTTGCCAAGGAAGTTTGAACTCCTGCCTCATCCACCATATAGTCCAGACTTCGCCCCTTCGGATTACTGCTTGCTTCGATCCATGGCCCATTTTCTTTAAGGGAAAAAATTTGATAATTTTGCGGAAGTTGAAAGTGCTGTCCAAGAATTCTTTGACAGCCATCCCAAGGAATGGTATCAGCGTGTCATCGAGCAATTGGCTAGCAGTTGGGTAACAATGGGCTATACTTTGAGTATTAATTGTATTTTATAGCAAACAAATAATAATACAAATATTTGTTTAAAACACGGTCATTTTTTTTGATACAACCTATCATTATTTTTTATTTTTTTATTTATTAATGAGTAAATAATTGTTACGAAAGTTAAAGGACAGACGGTCCACGTTTTTGTAAAAATATGTAACACGTTAAAAACTTGTGAGAACTCATTGAACTTTGTTGATGTAAATATATTGACAATGACATCATCTTTTCCCGATATTAATAATTACAACCACCATACACCATCAAAGACGATTTGAGGTTCAACATCGTAACAGAGGAAACTGAGAGATATCGGTAATAAAAGAGAGCTTTTAATTGTTACGGGGTTGAGAGGGGATAACTGATGAGGCTAGTTAATAAGAGCCTTGTTTAGGCGGGAGGGTAGGGGGGGGGGTGGCTCATAGCCTGGGGGTTGCTAGGCGGTTCGGCTGTCATCGGCTCTCTTCGTGTCCTCAGTGATGCGCCGACAGTCGTCCCGGCCGCACCCACAGCCACGCTGAGGTGAGTCTTCCATCTCTCCTTTATCATTTGTCAACTTATCTTAGGCATGTGTCTTTTCCCGGTGAAGGAAGCTACCAATATTATGCCAAGGGACGGAGAGCCAGGTTAGCAGTTTCAGGCTTCTGGGAAAGCTCATGATTCATCCTCGAATTACCGATCTCATATTTATATATAGAAAATATTAAAAAACAAAAAATAAAGGTAAAATACTAAATATTCAGTTGAAAATATGTTCAAGTTATAAATAAGTATGTAACGTAATGAAGGAGGTTGGTCTAGGACTGGGGAGCATAGACTCAGCAAACACTAGCAGCAAATATCTAACATTAACTACAACACCCTCATTGTTTAACTATTTAATTGTTACAAAATCGGCTATTATCAGAAATCGAAATAATAATAATATAAATCAAAATTAACTGTAATTCGTATTTTCTTTTTAAAGTAAATTAATAATTATAATATTTAATTGTATTCAGAAATGATGTATAATTGTAGAATTGATCATAGTATAATATATAAGCTTGTAAAAAAGAAGAAGAAATAATTAAGGAGAAAAATGACATGGTATCAAAATAGTCCGTCAACCAAATAGTAGAAATATTTTGAAAAAACTCTTTGAAAGACATTTATTAAAAAAAGCTTTAACTCAAACATAATATGTGTAAATAAAAAAAATGTTATTTACTTAAAACATATATGCACTTAATTGAAGTTTTTGGTGGATAAAGGGGTTATGTAAAAAAAAAAAAATTTAAGAAATTTGTTTAAAGTTTTTTTTTTTTTTTTTTTTTTTTTTTTTTTTACTTTTCCTTTAGCAGGAAAATGTTACATCGCCCATTCATCTTTTTCATATCTCTTTTTATAGTTTTGAAATTTTCTGATTTTGCTACCTAACTCTTCTTCATCCAATAGATTTCATTTAAAAAAAACAAGTGACATAACCCCTTCACCCACGAAACCCTTCAAAAATTACTTTACAATAGTTGAAAAATTTTATGGAAATTTCTGATTGTTGTATATTTTTTTCGTTTTTTCTTCTACTACTACTACAATATTCATCACCTAATTCAAAACTATAATTACAGGAAAACTCTACAAAGATACTAACACAAACAAACAAAACAAATATTACCTGAAGACTGAAAGCACATCTCTAGAAAAACAATATTAAATTACAGAACTGTAAATGTTTTATTAGCACCATTAAATTATTTAATACAATTTTTATTTTATTTTATTACACTACAAAACAGTATCATTTTGTTATCACCATTAAATAAATTGTATATTATTATTTGTATCTACTATTACTTATTACTGTTATTATTACTAGTATCGTTTATTTGGTTGTGTAGGTTTTTTGTCAAGTCTTTATTGTTTGTTTTTATTTTATTCGCACCATTTTACAGATTGTTTATTATTTCTATAATATGTGCCAAGTGAGATGGATGTACATCCATACACGAAGCGATATTATTGTTGACCTGTTTGGTTTTCTATGAATTATTTCACTTAAGTCTTAGTTTTCTAATTTTAATACTCTCACATTAACCTTTATATATTTAATATATATGTATAAACTTTTATCTTGACTATTTTATCATTATTCAACTATTGTTACATAAGTTATTTTTGGTAACCTCTGGATATCGAATTTTTATAGATCAAAAATCTCGATCGAATTTATTTTAAGAAGCTTTCAGTTTTACTTGAGGTATGCATGATGGTATAGAAGGATCAATACGATTAGGATTGATGAATTAATTGCCACTTCTATTGGAATTATTTTATTAGAAAACTAGTTTCGAATGCTTAACATTCATCTTCACCTCTCAGGAGGTCTAAGAGATAACATCTCTTATCTCTAGAAGTGGCAATTAATTCATCAATCCTTTCATTTTTAATTATAACAGATATTCTGTTTAACGAATAACATATCTACATATTTAATAAAATGTTAAAAAATTGAGATATCATAATATTCTTGAAAATGGGTGTATAAGTTTCTTTCTTAAGGAGTGATAATGAAATTAAAAAAAAAAGAGTACGTTGCTTCTCAGAGATTTATTATAGGATTACTTAAATCATAATTAATCCGAAAATGGTGGATATGACGACGAAGAAATCAAAAACGAATTAATTGAACACCCTTCAAGAGAAAAGGGACTGGAGACACTCCAAAGAGGCTTGTAATCTATTCCTAACAGTTCTAAGAATATTTTTAAATTTGTGAATTCATGAGAAAACTTTCTATGATTGTTTTTTACAGGACAAGGGTTAAAAACTACAACCTTCCTAAGCATCATAATTTTTTTTTTTTTTTTTTTTTTTTTTTTTTTTTTTTTTTTTTTTTTTTTTTTTTTTTTTTTTTTTTTTTTTTTTTTTTTTTTTTTTTTTTTTTTTTTTTTTTTTTTAATATTCAATTTCGATTTATAGGAGTACTACTATGTTTAGTATAAAAACAACTATTTTGGCAACTTTTCGAGGCTGTATTGTTCTCATAACCATGTCCTACTGTGAAAAAACAGGTTACAATAAAATTATAAAATTTTGAAAAAAGATTACAGGTTGGGAAGGATTTTCCAAAACTGATGTTATTCCCAGATGTAATTATGAGCAAAATAATTTTAAACGAAATGGTAACCATAGAAAAAAGGTTAGAAATTCGCGCAATAAACAGAAATTCAGACGTTCTAAACGTTATTCCATTTTAATACATTCAGACCAATAATGTAAATTTACATACATACATCATATATATCATTTACCCATTTATAGGTATGTTACACTGAAATACGGAAACCCTTTTTGTACCTGCATCTGGGAATACCATCAGTTTTGGAAAATCCCTCCCAACCTGTAACCTTTTTTCTAAAATTCCCCAGGTCAGTTGTGTACTAGAATTGTTATATTTAGTAGTCAATACCATATCCACCAGTAACATTGTAAACAGTTTCATACTCCTCCATATTTTGTAATTATATATATTTAATTATTCTAACGCATGTTGTTAAATATTTATATATAGCTAACTTTATGTTTTGAAATAACTTGTGTAACTTTTATAATTTTACTGTAACCTATTTTTTCACTGTAGGGTATGATTATGAGAACAATATAGTCTCGAAACGTCCCAAAATAGTTGTCCCATATATATATATATATACATGGGATACGTCCTATATATATATGAATTTTACAAAGAAAAATTTATCCATATATATATATATATCTGGATAAATTTCTTGACTGTTACTATTAGATGTTTAGTATAGTTCTACTATTAGTGTAGTTCTTGAGGTTCAGTCAATAAATAAGAACAACTATTTTGGCGGGGTTTCGAGACTATATTGTTCTCATAATCATGCCAATGTTACTAGTGGATATATATATGGGACAACTATTTTGGGACGTTTCGAGACTATATTGTCCGAGATCATATATATATATATATATACTCGGATTAAATAATAATTAAAATTAATTACTTGCAATAATGACAAAATGCAATTTTAATTATTTGTGTTTACTCTGGTATGTTTGTCTTTGATTATAATATAAATTAACAGGAAAAGGGGCCCTTTTTCCTGTTTATTTTACATTATAGTCTCGATTAAAATTTCGAGCAACAATTTTTAATATTAATTATCTTTATTGTATTAATAAGTTTATTTATGTTGATATTCATAGAGAGAAAGAAATGAAACGAATGGATCTTGGTAGAGGAGTTGAATGTTTTTTATTTTAAAACTTTTTTTGAAATTTTAAATAAATTTTTAAGTGGTTTTTGTCATAAAATTAATTTAAAGATCATAGAATTTAATATAATGTATTTTATGAAGAAAGTCTTAAAAAAAAAAAAAGTTTTAATAATTAAAATTTTTTGTTATTTTAATTAATAAAAATATAGTTGCACCTCTTCCCGATTTACATTGATTTTTCTTTATCCTATTTTAAAATTCATTTTGATTTCCATGTTCAACGGCGTTTTTCGTTATATTACTTGTGGTACTACTTACTCCTAAAATTTTTGATAATCTTTAGTTTGTTCATTTATGAAATGCTTGTTAGACTCTTTTTGATGATGTTAAAGGTTAATCGGGGCTCTTAATTTACACAGATATATAGTCCGAAGAAGCAATGACCATTTTGTTCTCCCGAGAGCTTCCTATTTATTAAACAGTGGTTGGGGAACTCTAGAGGTGAGATGTAATTTTTCGGCAGGAATTCCATTATTTTATTACTTTTTTTTTTTAATAGAAGATTGATATAATTATAGAGCTAAACTGCTTCGGACTCTAAATGGACACAACTGAAAAGATGCCCATGAGCGATCGAATTAAAAGCCTTTAAGCGATCGATTGAAATCATGAATGTGAAAGGGTCTCTTGTCAAATTTTAGTTTACTTGTTACTGTAATTTTACTAATGGTTCATCTTCACTCAAATGCTGCATATAACTAAACCTGTTTGCTGTACCCCTATTGTGTCAGTTTCTTGAATGAACTCAGGTAATAGAGTTATAATTATTATAATTTTTTTTATTCTAAAAGAAGAAATTAGCATCTGCTATAGTTGGCTAATGTGAAAGGGTATGGTTAGGTATGGTTTTGAATATGAATGTGTTTCTGCTATCAGTATTGAATTAAAAAAAAAAATAGTTTGTTTAATCTTCTGTTTCATTTTTACATGTTGGTCCCTGATCTGTCTTTGTTTGGTCAAAGTATAGTTCCGTCACTATCTGAGTTATTTTTCCGGTTCAATTAATTAATTTTATTAAATTTGAATAATTATGATAATAAATTGTGATAATAAATAAAATATATATATATAATATATATATATATATATATATATATATATATATATATATATATATATATTGTTTCTGTTTTGAAATCAATATTGAAATTTAAGTGATGAAAAATCAAGAAACAAATTTTTTTTCTTGTTATGTTACATTTCATGATTTAATATTTTACTTTTTTCTTCCTTGAACTGTTACATTAATAAATGAATAAATAAAACGAAAAATAATAATATTCATAATGCTCAGACCCTCATAAACGGGAAGGAATGCGAGGTATCTCAATAATGCTAAGGCCAATGTATAAAGAAATGGAAAAATGATTCCGATATTTTGATCCTCGGTAAGAGAAAGACTGGGAATTTCTTCTTATTAATATTGAAATTAGTAAAATATATTTCAGCGTCGATCTTTAAAATCTAATTAATATTATTATTATATGTATCAGTGGTAAACTTTTTCCAACTATGATTAGTTACTATTCATATGACTCAAGTCATAAATACTTGTTTTAGTAAATGCTTCGCTCATTTTTCATTATGAAAGTCTAAATGTGTACGGTATAATAGCTTTGGTAAATATTGAGACTAAATAAAACAGTGAACACAAACATTGAATGGGGTGTAGTTGTTAAAATTATCGAGTGTCATAGATTCAGTTAGAGACTTCGGGCTAGAGGAAAGGAGCTCCTGGGTAGTCTATGGCGTAGCCGGCAGTGAGCCGTCAGTAGAAGGGGGTGAATGCCTCCTAACAGAACAAGCTACGATAATTTTTATTTATTTCCTGTTTTTATCATTATTCTAATTTCTTGCTGACTTATGAGTCCGCTAAATCAGATATTTCACAAGGTAATATTCTAATAAAAAAACAACTCTTAGAGTAGTTAATCTTTAGAAAGGATACAAAAGAAGCCACAACAGAAGCAATATAGCAGTAAAATAAATAATATTCCTTACACAACTCTGTCTAAGAAATCTCAATTAGGACCATCAACTTACGAAATAACTAAGGAATTACACATATTGATTGATATTGGATATGTCTTTTATCTGAGAGCCTATACTTTTTTGCTGTAACATTTTTTTTCACATTCAAAAATGTAAAATTATGACACGCTCTAACTCCGTTGGTTTTGCTCTGAAAATTTGAAGTTTACTTGTCAGAAATTCAATGGAGGATTTACAATACCTATAAAAATGTAAATATATATGGAGAATATCTTTTGTTTTATAACATTTGTTTACGAACTATATTAGTTTGATTGAAAAAAGTTGCTTTCGAAACCACTGTTTAATTTTAACATTGTCGTTTCCAATAATCATTGATTGTTAATTTAATTACTAACTTAAGTAATTTGATTTTTATAATTCTAAAATGTAAATTGGGAAAAGCATTAGGTTATAGGTAGAAATATCCATAATCTATTGTTTTCTCAGTCAGTGAGAAATTAATTTTTTTTTCCTTCTAATTCTAATTAGGAAAGTAGCGCAACTAAGTTAGTTATCCCTTTATCTTAACCGAAACTTCGTCCTATCTGTAACATTTTTTTTTTTCTTGATTCTCAAATCCACACCTGTCACTTATCCGGTGACAAAGGAGATGTGACAATGATATGAATGATAATTGGCATGTCAGGTATGAGAGAGGCCAGCACTCAGCGGTACTTACTCCTAACATAATATTTACTCAATTTTACCGAATTAGATCTTTCAACCAACTCCTTCATAGCCTATTTTAGGCAGTCTCTAGCTTGTTTCTCTAGGCCATTGTCTATATTACGTTGTTGATATGTTCATAGTTTTTGTCTTAAAATCTTTTGTACGAAGTCTGGATGTGATCTTGTACCATAGGTTTGCGTATGTCTGTATGTAACGTTGCGTTATTGACGGACCAGTGTGATTGTGTATTGAGTCAATGTTTTTGACAGTGAAATTTCTATTCCGCTATTCTGTAAATTTATGAGGCGTATGTCCATAGTGGTTACAGTAAGTATAAGTATTTAATCTTTGCATAATCTCCAATGATCGTTTATGTTTTAGTGCATATAAAAGTCAGTGTTGTTTTGTGATTTGTCGTTGATGAGTTTAATTTTCTCCCACCTCTTTATATATAAATATTTATCAGATACTAAAAATAAAATGTAAAAACTTTGAGATATGTTTGAGAAAACATACCAAACATAGTCATCCCATCTGAGTCTTTGGCAGCCTATGCTTGGTAAATTTGGGCCGAGACTCAAATCCTTCAACAAGCTCATTATTAACATCAGCATAATTCAAATTACAATACTCTCAACTCCATCGATATTTTTAAAGGAGCAATTATCTAGACTAATACAAGTTCCGATATTCCATCTCTAATTCTACAGCTTTCACATAACAGCCTTCATTTTGAGATAGTGATTCATTTTTTTAATATATTTTCTTTAAAAAAAATTTAGAGTATATTTAATAAAGAAATAAAAATCTTGTTTTACAGAGAAAAAAACGGATATTCAAGGGAAGGTTCGATTTTATATCCCGGGAACAAACTACTGACTTTTTCACTCTACATACATATATCAACTAATACTGACAAGGGGACGTTTTGGCTTATAACTCACAGATTTGAATGCCGATTTTTGTGTAGGTAGTAGGGACCTATAATAGTGCAAAAATAGAGTTTTAGCCGGCAATGAGCATTGGGAGCCGAGAAAAAAAACAGCGTAAATTGTAGTTTTGTTTGTAGTTTAGTCGGCTCGTGTCTTGAGCATAAAGATAGTATTGTTATTTTAAATACCATACAAAACTATAATTTAACGTGAAAGAATCATTTATCTATCTTGATTGAGAGCTCAGAAAAAAAATAAAACGTAATTTTCATATTTTATTTTATTTCTCGGCTCCCAATGCTTATTGGAGACTATAACTCTTGTTTTGCACTATTATAGGTCCCTACTACCTACACGAAAATCGGAATTCAAATCTGTGGGTTACAATTTAAAATATTTCCTTGTGAGAACAATAAAGCTCCAAACCTCACTCAGCTGTTGAGGTAACCTATAGTTTTCACTAAATATACAACCAACTTTTTGGGTCGTTAGAGTAAGGACAACCTTGGTTGGGAATTACATTGACCGCAGAAGGCGCCTAATTGCCCCCATTACGTCTAATTACCTTCATTGCGTTAATTGAAATGTACAATCATCACATAAGAATATGATTCTCATTATATTTTCCGCCATTATTTTTCGGAATATAAATGAATCAGTTAATTATTCATGTTCATCATATTAAAATGTTCTTATTAAAACTATATTTATTTAATGATAACAAAATTACAAAATTGATTTAAAATAATTATAAAAATTGAAGAAGGTGGCCAGGGATGCAGTCAAGTAATTAACTTTACACACAAATTAAAAGAAACTCTGTACAAGGTGATTCTCTCCTAGAGTAAAAAAAAAAAAAAATTGAATGAAAAAGACCAAAAATGAAGAAAAATGCCTCTGACCGCACCTTTCTATTCCAATCCGCTGCTGATGTATGAAAAAATAAAATAATGGGCTCCTTTGATCTGGCGGTGCCTTATTGACAGTTTTGCTTTATTTTCTAATAAATAATAAATTTCTTCTTAGCTTTTTATTTAATTCCAATGAAGGGTTTATTTTTTTTAAATGCATATGTTCATTAGGCAATTATCATAATGTTTTATTAACCCAAGTAGGTACTTGATTTGTATGAGAAATTAACATACCATGTTCTTCCGGTTTCAAAAGTAAATTTCTTTATGAAATCAACGAGAAATCATTAATTTGATCATACCATTCGAAAGCTAGTTAAATTTTCAATTTTTTGTATATTTGTAGTTTTCTGAATGTTTTATTTTTTTTTTTTTTTTTTTAAACGGTAAGCGTTGAAGTATTATAAGAAATAAGTTGAAGATCAAACAAGCTATTCTATATATCCCAAGGTTGTAAAATTGAAGGAGACATTCTCTGGTCATCCCAAAATGTGGTCAAAGCTGGAGAAATGTGAAAAAAAAAAAAAAAAAAAAAAAAAAAAAAAAAAAAAAAAAAAAAAAAAAAAAAAAAAAAAAAAAAAAAAAAAAAAAAAAAAAAAAAAAAAAAAAAAAAAAAAAAAAAAACGTGGTTTCTAAAAAACAATCTTTAAATTTTTACATGTATATGGTCTTCTTCAGGTCTACAAATAACAAAATTTGTGACGAAAATGCAAGACAGGTCGAAACGTCGACACTCCATATATAAGTTTATTTATTACCTGACTTAACAATAAGAATATTTGTTATGTTAAGCAGTTGTTGGACTTCTCACAGCCCTTGACAAGAAATCAGATAACTTTTTATAATAGAAACAGTAGTTGGGCCGTAAACAAAGAGTTTTCTCAAAAAAACAAATCTGTAAAAAAACTATTAATAATATGTACTTATGCACCCACAGAGGACAAATCTACTCTGAAAAAAATACATTTTGACCCCATGTCTACCAATGTCAAAAAAGAATATAGAAAATTAGATTGAAATCTTGCATTAAAAATAGATAAACCATTGCCATCTTATTTCCCTTCACCTAAGGACAAAATAAACCCTTTCGAAAAAAGCGGTGTATATAAACTAAAATGTTAAAACTGAGAAGCTGAAATGTTAAAAATGAGAACTGAAACACAGGACTCAGGAGTTTAAGTATTACAACATACAGAAAGTCAGAAAGTCAGAATATTCATAAATCACTGGAAATAATGATATTCCTCCAATCAAGATTTTTGTTAAAATGACCAAATAAACATTATATATATGAAGTAAATTGTGATTAAAAAGTTATGAATAAGTAAAAAAATTGTAAATAAAAGTGACCGAATAAAGCTGTATTATTTATAAAAAAAAAAATTGTATTGTTTCCCTTTTATTGTTTTTAATTATAAAATTTACTTCATATATTATATTACATTTTGTTTTTTCGTTTTATTCAAATACTGTTTTTTTTTTTTTGAATTATTTCGTCTCATTACTGGTTATTTTAATTTTAATTTTTCTTTTTCTTTTGAATGTACGAAACGTTGGAAAATTACTTTTTTTCTTATATCGATTTATTGAAATTTACAACTGTACAAAATAATATACGTCATTTAAATTTGTTGATAGTGAATATAATGGCATGTAAATAACTTGTGAAGAACTACTTAATAGTTGATCTACAATAAAATTCTATACTAGATCTCTAGGCCAACTTCTTTTCAGACGCCTCGGAGGATTATCGGGAATGGAGTGGGAAGCAAGTTGAGAAACTAATGGATTTAAATGGTTATGGAGCTTACTATGTAAGGATAGGTATATCTGGTTTGGGCTAACTCGGCAACCTATGGAACATTAAGATCTTTATGGATAAGTGTATTGCTGACAAAGTAAGGGGCATTTAGGATTTTTCGAAGGATTTTGGATTATAGGGATTGGATACGAGATGAATTGGATGGTTTAGTAGAGCCCCAAAGCTCGTTGGAAAAATGAAAATATGTTTTGTTAATTTCCATATTGCTTCTTCTTTTTTTTTTTTTAATCATATTGGCTGATCCCTCTCAACAACCTAGTTTAAATATTCATCCTGTCATCAAACCCACCTCATTATTAATTTTGTTGCATCACCATTAAGTAGGAAGTTATTTATTCATATATTTAAAATGCTTAACATTTAAATATTTCATCTTATAAAGGAATATTAAGGGAAAATGATCTATGAATGTAGTACTTAATATATGCTTGTTTCATCATACGACCAGGTTCTTATTTAATCATTAACTTCCAAAAGAGATGAAAAAAAATGTAATGTTTTATGCTGTCATTAAAAGAGATGGAGGTGGGGGCGAGTGGGGAAGAGGCTAGTCCTACACACTCTAATTAATTAACCATATCATATCATTACACTTGTTCTACCCTATCTACACAAAGTGCACAAATAAATGGAAATATGAAATGTAAAGATAAATTTTGTAATCTACTTTACCTAACTGTTTTATAAGACATAACAGCAAAGAATAAAAGAATTTAAAAAAAAGAGAGAGAGAAATAAAACATATCTCTAGATTTTAATTTTAATTTTAATTATCTCAACTTGCTTCCACAACATTCTCCGATAATCCTCCGAGGCCTTTAGCGTTTGAAAGAAGATGGCCCAGAGACCGTTTTATTTAGAATATTTATTTATATAAAGTGCCACTGATGAGAAGTTCTTTTCAAGTTTATACATGTTATTGTAATAATTTGTAATAATGATTTTTGCACTTGACTTTCAATTCAATTCACAAGTGCCACAGGTACGTATAGAGTATTTTAGTTATGTTTGTACAATACTTTTTAAGTGTTTATAAAAAAAAAATTTTTTAGGTAAAAATTTTTTTTTTAGGAGATTTAGGGATTGGTATTGATAAACGATATATCGAAATATCAATATTTTTCTTCAGATATGATATGATACATCGTTTTATCTATATTATAAATATACAATTTATATATTTACAAACTACATATATTAAAAAAAAAAAAGTAACAAATTGTTTTTAATGCTTAATGTTTTTAGTGCAACTATCCATTTTTATGTAGGTTGGTTAAGGAAAATGTTACTGTTCTACTTCAGTGGGATTATTTTCTAGAGGAGGGCGAACCATCTCACCCACTAAGAATAAATTTAGTAGAAAAATTTTAAAAGATAGTCACTTTTCCTACAATCTACTGATGACGATATGAGGGAATTAAATTGTTGACTTCATAATATTGATATCTGGCTAAATATAGCTACTGCCTACTGTTTCATTTATGATAAACTACTTTTCAATTTTAAACAGTTAAAATAATTTTGTTCCTATAAATATGGTAAAGTAAATTAAGGTAAAAACATTGTCCTAACACTGCTCCTCCCTCTCCTACCGAAAATACTATAATAAACCAAGGTACTAAATCAATCTTGAAAGTAGTTAACTTCTGATAAACTTTTGCACTCTAGGAAATTGAAATAAAAAAATATCAATATTTAAATCTGAATATATTGTTACTGATCAAAACAGGTACATGTTTTGTTTTATGTTTAAAAAACTAAATATAACTTTACACAATTTTTTTTTTTTTAGTCATTTATTGAAATTTACAACTGTATATACAAATATAATACATCAAATAAATATGATGATAATGATAAAAATGACACGTCACTTGTTTTTAAAGCAACTTTCCATTGGTAGCACTTATAAAGGTTCTATATAATGAAGTACTATATTAGAAGGTCCATCTTCTTCTCAGGCGTCTCGGAGGGTTATCTGGGATAGAGTGAGAAGCAAGTTGTGATACTAATGGATTTGAATAATTGTGGAGTTTGCTATGAGGGGATAGATATCTGGTATGAGCTATGTCAGAAACGTAAGGTATATTAAGATCTTTGTGGATAAGTTTTGTTTGTGACGAAGTAAGGGCATTTAGGATTTTTCTAAGGATTTTGGATTGTAAGGCTCAACTCCGTATGTCCAAATCGGTCTAATTACTGTTATGTAAATGAGTCTTTTGTAATTAAGTGGAAGGTTTGAACGTTTGTCAAGTAAATAATGAAGTAGTAGAAAACGACGGGCAGTTTGTTGTCGGTTTAGTCTTGTGTGTGGATTCCAAGTAAGACGTTTGTCCAGATGGAGTCCTAGGTAGCGGTCTGTTCAACGGGGATTAGTGGACCATCATTAAAGGACACTATAGGACAGGAAGTCGTAGGTTTACAACGAAGGGTAAAAGTTATTTGATGGGCTTTATTTGAATTTATTTTGATTCTCCATTTTTGACACCATTCTTGAAGGTTTATGATGTGGGATTGGAGTGTCTGTGAACTTTATATATAAAAAAGGAATTTAAATTTAAATTTAATAATTCAATATTCCTAATCCTTATGTTGAATATTTTATGGTTTTATAAATTTTTTTTTTAAGGTGTAACAAATAATTACACTGTCTTTTATAAAGGAAATGGAAATGGAAATTTAGTTTTGTAATTAATAATTTTATTTCTCAAATATTATTTATAAAGGCTGTGACAAGATTAAATAATTTAATACTAAACGCTGTCTGTACATATCCTTCATGTAATTATAGTCCTTAATAATCCAAAGGAGACTCAAGAATCATATCTAAAAAGATCAAATAAAAGGAAATAGTAAGTTGATCGGAATATTTAAAATGGCATTAAATAACATGATATATCTATATTCTGATATATTTGGTCACCGATATATCGTGAATCGCTATTCAGAGCTCGAAACATCGTAGATATGGAATAATCACAACTAATGATTCACACTGTCAGTTAAAAGGGGGAGTTGATATCAAGCACAAAACAAATAAAAATCAGGTTGAATTTGGTCAAATCTCATTCAAAGTGGCGATGGTATCTTCACACTTTCATCCTAACGGAAGTAATCTATTGCCTTTGTGCCGAGTGGAGAACACAATGCCATTAATCTGCCCTGGAACAGCCCTCCTTCAATGTCCGCTACGGCCCTCAGCAAGCTGTTTGATCTCTTCCAATAATATTTGGGATGCATGGCTATCTAATTTTAAACAAAGGGGAACTTTTTTTTTTTTTAAGTTGATTGGATTTTTTATCACAGGTATGGAAATACGAAAAAAAAAATACATGAATATAAAATAAATTAGTCATTCTTTTACCGACAATAAATAAACATTACATAAACTAAATAGTACGAATAGGCTACCGCTCCAATCATGACCAGTTGGATAATTAATTTTTTAAATTGACTCACAGCCAATGTAGGTGACACCAGATATCGTGGGGTCACCTGGGGTGTAGTGGTTAGCATAGCAACCTACTAAACCCAAGATCGCGGGTTCGCAGCCCGGTAGACGACCTTAGGATTTTTTAAAGGGAGTAAAAAATCCTTAGCTATGCCGTCCTTAGGAAGGGACGTAAAATAGGGTTCCCGAGCCTGTGCGATGTCAGGTACTCGTTAAAGATCCCTATCCTAATTATACCTGGATAGGCAAAATTTAGGACTCCTACCGTAGCATCGTCCGATTAGCCATAGCAGCATAAAGTGACGTTAAACGAAATAAATAAAATACCACCAGATATCGTCGAAGAGCCACATGAAAATTTAATTGGAAAGACATAAATTAGTTTTTTAACCGGTTTTATAGTATCACCTGCCTTGAAATGAGATATCGTAGTCTGGAAGCTGTCCGTCGGAACAGGGTGTGGTGCATGCTTAAAATCGCCAATCTTTTTTTTTCTCGATTTATAATGTTTATTAGGTTTACACTTATATAAAATATGATCACACGGAATATAATAACTTATATTAAAAGATATGGTGATAATATCATATATTATATCTATACTAATAGGGCGTATAAAAAAAAAAAATTACCGTTTTTTTTTTTTTTTTTCAATTCCAGAGTTCAAAAGTCTGTAAATATCTTAATGCTATTTATTATTTACTGATACTTAATAATCCCTTTAGAGCATTCCCTAAGCTTATTTACTAACACTGGAGTTCTTCAAAAAAGCCTCAGACTAGTTATTTTTTTTCAAAGAAGAAACATGACAGTGTCCTACGAAATTTTCGTAATTTTAAGACATTACTGGGAAAAAAATAATTTTTAGATAAAAAAACAAAACCGACTTCAAGATTAAACCTACTTACACGAACTTAACTAAAAAATAAAAAATAATATTTTAATTGCTTCAAAACGAAAACCGTTAAACCAAAATCAATGAAATTATCGATACTTATATACCTATTCACAATTTATGATCAGTTATTTTTGGAGTAGGTGCCAGCCAAGAATGGCAGTTTGATCCTGCCTCTGCAATACACTTTCGATTGGCCCAAGACAGCGGTGTGGCGGTGATGAAACAGTGGGAGGATCTTTACAATTACCATTTCTTTTCAAATTCTGTTAGTTTTGGTTGGCACCGACCCCAAAAATAACTGATCATAAATTGTGAATAGGTATATAAGTATCGATAATTTCATTGATTTTCATTTAACGGTTTTTGTTTTGAAGCAATTAAAATATTATTTTTTATTTTTTAGTTAAGTTCGTGTAAGTAGGTTTAACCTTGAAGTCGGTTTTGTTTTTTTATCTAAAAATTATTTTTATTTTTCACTTTTTAGTGGTGAGTGTATTTTTGTTTATATAGTCAATTCTCGATCTTCAAGCTACCCTGAAAAATAGTTCGAGTTACTGAACAAAGACTTATCGAGGTTATCATTCCACTTACCTTCATGTAATTGGGAAAATTGAACACAAAATGGGATTTGAAATCATTATGTATATTTTCATTAATGGGTATGTGTATGCTGTTTGTACATACATATAAAATCATTGATAAAGAAAATTATATACCTTGTACCAATTTATCATATAACTTTCAACTGAATTGAGCTTTTTTCTGAGGGTGCCTTAAAGTAGACACCGCCTTCCACCAGTGGCGATATTTCTTTATTCTTTAGGACGGAGATTTAGTTACCATAGAGATTTTAAATAATCATAATCATAAATATGTTTAAAATGTAAGGTTATATAACAGTGATTTTTATTAACTGGTTTTTAGATTTTTCTTAAAAAGTGCTGCGTTGATTTCAAAATATTTTTTATGGGACTACCTCTGAAGTATGCCCTACCGGTCTAAAAAAGAATCATCAAAATTGATTAAGAATTGACAGAGGTTCTTTCTTATCTGAATTTGTTTTTTTGTATGTTACGCGATTACTCTGTCAATTCTGAATCAATTTTGATGATTCTTTTTTAGATCGGTAGGGCATACTTCAGAAGTGGTCCCATAGAAAATATTTTGAAATCAATTTAGCACTTTTTTAAAAAAATCCAAAAAACCCGTTAATAAGTGTTTTTTTAAACTGTTTTTTTTTTTTGATTTTTCTTAAAAAGTGCTGCGTTGATTTCTAAATAATTTTAATGGGACCACCTCTGAAGTATGCCCTACCGATCTAAAAAAGAATCATCAAAATTGATTCAGAATTGACGGAGTAATCGCGTAACATACACAAAAAAAAAATAATAATAAAAAAAATACAGACGAGTTGAGAACCTCCATGGGGAAGGTGGAAAAGACCTGTAGAATGGTCCCTCACGAACTTACTCCTCAACAATCAGCAGAAAAGTTTAATGAACTTCATGGGTTTGAACTCGTGCCTCATCCACCATATAGTCCACACCTCGCACCTTCGGATTACTACTTGTTTCGATCCATGGCCCATTTTCTTCAAGGGAAAAAATTTGATAATTTTGCGGAAGTTGAAAATGCTGTCCAAGAGATCTTTGACAGCCATCCCAAGGAATGGTATCAGCTTGGCTAGCTGATGGGTAATAAAGGTAGACAACAATGGGCTATACTTTGAGTATTAATTGTGTTTTATATCAAAGAAATAATAATACAAATATTTGTTTAAGAAACGGTCATCTTTTTTTTTACACACCCCATTATTACATAAAAGGACAGGAAAAATTATTTGGGCAACCTTTCATATCCTCAATCCCTGGAATCAATGATAATAATTCTTATCAAAGACATGATTATACTATTATATAAAAGGACAAGTCATTTTTCGTTAGTGATCACTAACCGCAAAAACTACTGAACCAATCTTTATCAAATTTTAACCACACCATCTTCTTAGTTCAATGAAGATTTAGCGATAATAAAATTGTAAGATTTTCAATTCTATTGCCCTAAATAAGCGATAAATATGTGGTGCGCAATGAAGTTTGATGATCGACAGATAGGTGGCGAGCTCCATCCCAGAGTGGTTACAAAGGTACGGTGTTATAAAGAGCTGGAAATTTATGAAGCGACATGTGGATCCCAGTGCAGTTTAAAAATTGACTGATATCTAGCCATTCTGCAACAGAGTTTGCAATGAATGGTAAAGCTATTAAACCGAACTGTACCAAATTTTAACTCACTTTAAACGCAACATCTTCATAGCACTAGGAATGTTTGTAATAATGAAGTTTTGCCGAGGTTTGCCGAACTGTCGTATACTTTTATGGTTAAAAATCAAAATCCAACCAGATGGATCGATCAAATTATTTCTTCCGAATTGGATGTTTAATTAGGCTATTGCGTACTCTTCCAAATCCTAATCAATTCAATTTTAAGCAGGTTAAATATTATTGTCATGCGTGAAAATATCATTGAAGAAATAATGTTAAATTCTATACTTCAATACAAGATTTTTACCGATAAACAAATGAAATTCAATTATTATTTAAACTAATCTAAGTTCTTTATTTATGAGAGTGGGCGAATCCGCGACGAGGTATGCTAGTTACTGTATGAAAATATAGTATTGTTCCTCAGTCTCACTATAGCTCCCGCTGTATTCAGATGTATTAACTAATGTGCCACATAATAAATCGTTTCAAAATTTCAAACAGTAATTACTACTTAAGAATTATTTTTCGGTGGGTAAATCAAAGTGAATTTTAATATAACTCAATTTAATATACATAAAAAGAATGCCTCTTCCGGGAATATAGCAAATATAGAGAACGCTATCCCAAGCACTTCAAAAAAAAAAAGTGAGATACAGCCTATATATATTATATTATTTATTAATATAAATAAAAAATATTAAATACTGCGAAAGCGCCCATATTTCATGGGTGAAAAATCGCTTAAAAAAACCAAAATATTTTATTTGCAATACCAAAATGCTATTAAATTTGCAGCAGAACATATATCAAAAGATTGCCCGAATATCCTTGCAGACTAATTTAAGCCAAAATGCTGTAATTGTCAAGAAGATTTCGCCAATTATGAAAAATGCCCCAAGTCAATACAAAATTTACAAACTCAACAGCGTAAACAGAGGCCAAGGTTAAACCCCTCCGACCGCATTATTTACAAGGCGAAGCCTACTGAATACCCTACTACCAAAATCTGATTCTAAATCGTTTGAAAAAACGGTTGTAAACCAAAATGAACAAAAGAGAATAATATTGAACTTCCTACTATGGAATAGTTCAAATAAATTAAGAATATGTTCTTAATTAAAATATGTTTAATCTGAATAACATATTTTTTAAAATATTTTTTTTATTCAATTTGGTTATTTAAAGAAAGTATTACCATCTACCTCCATTTGGGCAATAAGTAATATGGATGGCTTAATTCACACAATATGTAAAATAAGAAATAAATACAAAGAAGAGATAAAAAAAAGTGAATAATAAATAAAAATAAGTAATAACATATTAACAAAATTGAAACTATTATGAAAGAAGTAAAAAACGCTGATGATAGCATTTCAAAAATGTTTATAATAATAGAAGGTTTATTATCCTTTTTTGATTAATAGATAATTTTAAAATATTCCATAACATAATATGTATATCCCATATCCAATGTTTATTATGTTTCAATGTGATATATGATACATTTAATATTGCATATGTAGATATATAGTGTACTTTAAAATTTTAATATATCTGGAATCACCTGTAACAATCATAACTCCACAATATAAAAGGGCAACGCTGCTATATCCTATTTAAAAGTATAACAATAAACAATTTTATTATATACAAACCACACCAAATGAAAAACATTCTCAATTATTAAAGCTCATTCAAGTTCTATCAGAGTCCATTCTTAAATATATCTTACAAATAAATTACATTTGCGCCAATATCACACGAAAAGTATTTTACCTCCGTTTAAACATATTTATCGCTTATTAATACTAATCAGAATTAAGTATTTCAATTGCTACAGAAAATATTTGTTAGCATTTACAAATTAAATATAATGATGTTAAATGCCCAAACATTAAAAGTTCATGAAATAGAATTTCAAAAGACGTTTCTTAAGGAATGCAGAAGAAAACCTCTTCCGAATCACAGAATTAGTAGCCTTCTTTATTAAGGTTACTTTACCTTTGTTTGTGTTTATATTTTGAAAATAAAGAAAGCTGATTTTTACGATCCGCAAGCAACATTTTCCCCATTTACTTGAGATTGAACATTTTCTCAAAAGCTTATTTTTTTCAATTAAAGATTAGGGTGTCATTAACTATCTGAGGTGTCAATAACTGCCTGGTTTACCCTATTATAGTATTATAGTAAACCTAGATCTGGCTATCACTAAAAATATACAAAATATTCCTCGCAATGTCTCCCTGCCGTGTCTCTCTTCGGACCAAAACCCTGTGATTTTCAGGATTAATAGAAAAATTCATAAAAACATCTCTGCCTCAGAA
Source organism: Euschistus heros (assembly GCA_003667255.2). NCBI lineage: Eukaryota > Metazoa > Arthropoda > Insecta > Hemiptera > Pentatomidae > Euschistus > Euschistus heros. The sequence continues at coordinate 2,894,625 of RCWM02000046.1, forward strand.
ATGAATTTTAAAAAGGTTAACTGGCTTATCTTTAGACAAATAATAAAAAATATAATTGGAAAAAAATATCAACGCTCCTCAACCCTAACAAATAAAATGATATTTAAAAGACTAAATTCATAAGTTAAAAATAAATTGAGCATCTTGAAAAATCAGAAATGGACCTAAACCCTTAACGATTTAAAACCTTGTGAAAAATCTCTGGAAATGTCACCGTACTTTTGCAAAGCATTTTAAATGCATCCCAGCTCTTAAAATAGCGGAAGGGTTTGCATACTCGGATAAGGACAAGGAAGCACTACTGGCTGAATATTCTGCATCTATCACTCAAATTACCAAATACTTTGGCTTACTGCATCACTATCGCGAAGTAAATAAAACTGTAACAACATATCTTCAGAAAACAGTGTCCCTTAACTTTTTTTCCGTATTACCAAATGATATTATCATTATTATTAAACATCTTAATACAAAAAAAGCTCCGGGTGAAGATAATATACCTCCAATAATCATAAAAAATCTTAGCAGAAAAGCCAAAGGGCCTCCTCCGATTATAAAGGTTCGTTAGAATCCACGATCAATCAGAATTTGCGAATCCCCCCAATGATTTTTATTATTAGAAATCCTAGCAATTGCCTAGTGAAATCTTCACAAACATAGATAGATTAGACTTACTGATTTCGCGGATGCAAAAGCCGGCCATATATCTGTTTTGGTAGTTGAGACTTGAGCAAGTTCTGATCTTCAACTAGAACTGGATGGAGTAGCATTTGATTGGACTACTCTCGAAGGAAAACATATAACAGGAATTTATGTCTCCTCTACTGGCTCGTTACCCGATATGGAGACCAATTCTTTTAGTGCTCTGAAGACAACCTAATGATACCTCGATTAGACTGCATATTCGGTCGGAACGTTTTTAAGGAGTGTAATTACCATCTAGATACTTCATTCAGTGCACCTACGAAATTGAAGTCATCAAGAGCTATTTTGAGGTCTTGCAGTGCTCCAATTTTGACTGAATGTTTTTTTTCGGAGTGTTTGCAATAAGGATCTCATATTGTTACTTGTCTAATAGAAGAAGCCTTATAATTAACCATACCTTCTAATAGAAGAAGAAGAAGAAGAAGAAGAAGAAAATAAATTTTATTCTGGGATAACTTGTCGCTTAAGAATAATATATGACTGCAAAACGTAGGGCGATCGTCTGGCTATGATGATTTGAATTTTAATAACATTATTAGTTACAAAATAAATGAAAAATCGTGCAAAAAAATACAACTATACTATTATGCGTATACTATTACATAAATATTCATATTTCACATTTTCTCGAAAGATTAAAAATTCAGAAGGTAAAGAAATATTTGGTGTTGAGTTGTAGAGGAGCATTTTCGAATTAAAATAGGCAATGAATTCTAATAATAAGAAACACGGATGATAAAGGATTTTTCGAAGGATGTAGTCGGGTTGGGTTCTAGTATTCAAGAGGTGGATGGAGGAGCGCAGATCCATGCTACACCTAGGAAGTATTGACGTCGGACATTGGGGTAAAGCCACTCAATTTCAGAATGCCTGTGGGATATGTAAGAACGACTGGGGTTTCCGGAAATATAATAACATAAATATATAATATTATAAACCTTTACAGGTTATTATTTAAAGTATTTTTAGTTATTAGTTATTTTTATATTACACTATCGAGTAAAATTGCTGAAAAGGGTCCCTACAAAAGAAGTTACTTTTATTATGAGCTTAACATTTAAAAGAGGTAAAGTTTTTATAAACTGGATATTATCTAAGTCATCTTTATCATAAGAGTGGGGCCCTAAAGATTTCCTTCTGGTCTTACCAACTAGCAATATCTCCAGAAAATAATAGAACACTGACGGTCGGCAGCTGGGAGTGTCTCCTGCAGTCCTAATTATGCGGGATCTATCAGCATCTGATCAGTTACTGTCAGCTGCCGGAATGGTTATGCGAGCCAAGGCTACGTAGATAAACGACATCCCTTTATTTTTTACTTTTTTGAACTTATCCTTATTTAAAAAAAAAAGAAAAGAAAATCCTCGTTAAATCTTTCGAAATTCGAGCTAAAAACTAGGGTTCTTGTGAAGAATCGCTCTCAAGACTAAACCCGGTATCAGTCTTAATATTCTTAGCTACACCGACCGTTTGCCCTTCTGAATCAAATGATTTTGCTTGATGCTAGAAAAAGTTGTAATTTTTAGGTAGCATCGTTCAAGAGCAATAGCTGACAATTGAATAAAAATATAACAAAAATGCCAACTCTAAATAACAGATAGAAAAAAATATCCCCAGAGTCCTTTCTGAAGTCCCATACAACATCCCAAAATGAGCAAAAAGCATCTAGCGGTCATTTTGTGGAATGCAAATGGTCTTTATAAATATTGAGACGAACGTGACGTATTTCGGCATGACAATCACATAGATATAGCCCTACTGACTGAAAAACTTCACAAAACAAACATATCTTCACATACATGCCTATATCACTTAAAGATCAGACCAGTGGGTTCAACGCAGCCCATGCTGGATCATGTGTCCTTATCCATAAAATCAATAGCTCATTCTCTTGTCCAAACTACTCCAACTGACACCACTCAATCCACCTCAGTAACCATTTCCACTCGTACTTTCCATATAACATTTTCAGGTGTATACTATCCTCTTGGAAATTCCCATTCTTATAACGACCTTGATTCCTAATTCAGATCCCTCGGACCGCGCTTTATTTCTGGTGGAGACTACGTCAAACCCCAGTGATGGGTTTGTAGAACTTCCAACCTTTGCGGCAGTATCTTATCACTTATTTCAACATCCTAGTGCTATTCTCTCACATCCTTAAACCCTACATATTGACCTACATCTCCCAAAAATATCCCGATACTTTTGATGTTTTCATTTCTTTCATTTTTACCTCTGAAACCATTGCCAAATCCCAGGACGACCTTTCATCAGACCCTTTTCTACTTCTCTTGCATTCAAACCCTCTTCTCCTAGACTTGTTATAGGACGAGTAGACTAGGACAAATTTTGTAACGATTTAAAAAACAAATTAGACTTGAAAATTCTACTCAAAACAAAACATGATATGGACACCGCCGTAGATAAACTTACATCAATTTCCATCTGCATTAACGATAGCACCTCACACAGATCAAATTTTAATTATATTCACACTAACTTGTCACACCATATTTTGCGGCTTACTAAAAGAAAACGTATAGCTAGAACAAAATGGCATATGACTAGATATCCATTAGATTAAAAAAATTACTGTAAACTAACAAATAATCCTAAGACAGAAATAAAGAAATACAAAATTCAAAAGTTTCATGACTGTACAACAGAAAATCTTAATGCAACCGACAAATATTTATGGAATACCATAAAAAAACTTCTGATCTATAAAAATTACAATCATCATCTGAGGCTGGCATCTGGACTGCTTTACAAGCTCCGCAAATTTCTTCCTTTAACATAATTCCTTATTTTGCGTTCCTATCTCAGTGATAGTACTATGAAAGTAAACCATTAATTTTTCTATTCTTCCCTCTTTACCCGATCTGCCGGTGTTCCTCAAGGTAATATTGAGCCCCATCCTCTACACGGTGTATACAGCTGACATCCCAACTCATCCTACCACTGTCCTCACCACTTACGCTGATGACACATGAGTAAACAATGATCCATTCATTGCTCTCCAAACACTCGAATCCCATATCCTAAACCTGGTCAAAAATGGAGAATCATAACAAATACAAACAAATATCACCAAATAACCTCCACTCTTCGTCGTCAACCTACAACTTCCTTTACAGTATCTTTTTATGATATTCCACTATTCTCTGTTGAACAGATCCACTACCAAAGACTTCACTTGGACCAAAGTCTTACTTGGAATCCACATAAAAGACTAAAACGACAAGAAACTGACCGTCATTACAGACTACTTCAACATTTACTAGACAAAAGTTCAAAGCTCCCAATTAATAACAAAAGACTTATTTACATGAATGTGATTAGCCCTACATGGAGGCACGGAGTTGAGAGTTGTGACTCCACTATTTTTTTTCAACTTTTCATCCTTACATTCATTTCGTATCTAATCGTTACAATCCAAAGTCCATCGAAAAATCCTCATTGCTCCTTAACTTGTCACCAATAAACTTATCCATAAAGATCTTAATTAAAGATCTTTTATATTAAGCTCCATGACCACTCAAATTCATTAGTTTCTCAACTTGCTTCCCACTCCATCCCCAATAAACCTCCGAGGGGTCTAGAAAGAAGATAGCCTAGAGACGTTCTAATGTAGAATTTATATTGAAGTGATACTTATAAGTAGTTCTTTTCAAGTTTGACGTGTTATTGTAATTGTTATTAACACATATACTTGATGGGTATATTTTGTAGGTACAGTTGTAAATTTCAAAATATTGATGTTGAATAAAAAAAAAAAAAAAAAAAAAAAAAAAAAAAAGATTTACATGATTTAGGTATAATATTACTTTATATTAAACAGGGTTTCAAGGATTTCGAAAGGACAATGAGAATTTATAATGAATAAACAATTAACATAGAATAGAACTGTGTTATTTATCAAAAAAGGGTACTAATTATGTTATGACTGCACTATCTAGACCCAAATGGCCCTACGATAGTGATTGAAATAATGCTGATGTCAAAATTGTTGTACCAAACACAAAAGTAAATATTTACTAGAGAGAAGTGTAACAAGCGGCCGACATGTTGCCATGTTTGCATTCCATGCTCAATTAGCTCAGCATTCTGGAAACCAATAAATCAGGCAATAATAGACACGCAACTTGTTAGTTCATTATTTTATATTCCAACAATTCTTGGAATAGATTAATATTGATATTATATTAATAGATTATGTTTATATCGATGTTTTTTTTTTTTAAGAATTAATGTATTATCTTGCTAGCATCCCCCGTCGTGGCTTCACCCGCTGCCTTAAGTATTTTAGGTAATTTTAACTAATAATTGACGTTTTATTCGTTTATTGATAAAGATCTTGTTTTGTAGCATGCAATAGAGCATTATTTCTTCAATGATTTTTTCACGCATAGTAGTGATATTTAAACCTGTTTAAAATTGCGCTGATTAGGTGGTTGGATATTATGTAAAAACATAGTTAAACATAAATTTTTAGTTTTAGTGTATGAGTTGGTAATTTAGATAGAGAGAGAAAATTAAAGTCAAGGAAATTATTTTCTAAAACCGTGAAGGGCCATTTTTTCGAAAGTGGGTCAAACCTTCGATAGAATGACCCTTTATGCCTGATTTAAGATTTTTCTATTAAAAAAAAACAATATTTGAAAAATTTCATAACCGAATTGCTTATGTTATCTTTCATTTTTCATAAGATAAGAAATTTTCATGTGGAAAATCGAAAAAAAGGTTTTCCCAATTAAAAAAACCCGAAGATAACATCATCGTGATGAAAATATGATAAACAAAATAGTGCTACAAAAATTGGTTGGGAATAGGTGTTTGAACAACCTGTACAAGCCGAGTTTAAAACAATCTCCTTTTCTGAAGCTCTTTAATAATCATATTTTACAAACAATGTAATATGTGTTCTCATGGTATCAAGTCTTGGGTTGTTTTATTTATACAAAGAAATCTATGAAAACTGTATTAGAACATTCAGAAATTTCTTCTTCACAAATATAAATTTCAATTTAGAGGCAAAGAAGAGAAATTACTCATAGATGATTATTTGAGGGCGGAGAACACTACTCAAGCGGCCATCGAGACAGGTTGTAATCTGCTTACTTTTATGCGGCGGGGCTAAGCCAGAGTAAACCCTGGTTCCTTTAAAGCGGATTTCGGAAACACCAGTGGCCTTCGGAAGGATAAGAATATTTCAGTTTTAAATCTACGACCTTGTATTTAAGTTTAAGTCGTCCAAAAGTTTAGGCATTACGTTGAAACTTATGATGATATAAACGTTTTTTGAAATGTCCTAATTACTGTATCGTTTTTTAAAGATTTCTATTAATTTATTGGTTTTTCGGTTACATGGGTTGATGACATCTTAGAAGATTCCCAATGAGAGATGAAAATCATTCCTTTAAAAAAAATGAAAGAAATCGGACATATTGTAATCCGAAATTATTTAAAACTAACTGAATTTTTCCTTTTTAAAACTTAATAACCGGAAAAGTTCTCTACAGAATCATTGAACTGTCCGGAAATCGATGCATTTTAATGGTTTTAAAATATAAATAAATGTTCTAAAATATATGTAGAAAATGAAAGAGCAAGTATTATATACATTATAAAACGTTTGTTACAAACATTATTTGGGCAAATTTTCATATCCTCGATCCCTGGAATCAATAATAATAATTCTTATCAAATACATGATTATACTATTATATAAAAGGACAAGCCATTTTTCGTTTGTCGGTGAACGTTTGTCGGTTCACTAACCGCTATAACTACTGAACCAATCTCAATGAAAATTTGAATCACCATAGTTCAAGAAAGTTCAGCAATAATAAAATTAGAAGATTTTCAATTATATTGTCATAAAAAAGTGATACATATGTGGTGAACATTGGAGTTCGATATTCGTCCTATAGGTGGCAGGCACCATTGGAGAGAGACTACAAAGGTACAGCGTTATATAGAGCTAGAAACGTATGATAAAAACTTATTTTATATATAAACTATATTTTCATATTAGCATGCGTTTAATTCGCCAATTTAAAATATGTTTATCTGAACGCTTGTCTATTAAATGTTGGAGTAGAGGGAGACGACGAACAGTTTCTTGTCTTTCAGTTCAGGCGTGTGAGCTAAACCTAAATTAATAAGATTGTGAATAGTTTTATACAATTTAAATTTTATACAGTTTTCAATAGTTTTCCTAATTATACAATAGCTAAGAGTGAAATATTATATGAAAATAAGATGAGGGATGGAAGGAAGGTTAGAAGTCATTTTAAAAACAGAAAGTTCCCGAAGGAGATGAAATATGCTACGCGTAAAACGATTCGTAAATTAAGAATGAAAATGTCTTTTCAGTTTAAGTTGGACCTATAATTTTTATAAGTGGGTTTTTTTTTTTCTGTAGAATATTTTTATTCGTAAGGCAACTCAAAACAGAATAATGTTTTTAATCATTATAATGCTTTTTGAATATACATACATATATGTGTATTGTAATTGTTACAAATTAAAAAAAAAATAATCAATGTTAAATAGGTAATAATAAGATTGAATCTTTAAAATAAATTATTATAATTATGTTGGTTTAAGAAATATCTAGGGGATGTTTTTCGAACTAATTACGTATATAGATGAAAAATAAAAATGAAATTATATTACAAGAAATCAAAATTTTAGTATCATATAAATTACATTAAAAATCAAAAAGATAATATAAATGAGCACAAATTCAATATATTATAAAAATTAAATGATTTTAGAATTTTAGAATAGAAGCTTAAATTTTAATATTTAGAAAATATTAAATTTTAAGCTGCCTCACTCAAGAGCAATGAGCAATATGGATGACAAAGACTCATTCATACAATATGTACAGTGACATAAATTAAAGTAAAATAAAGAAAGAAAGAAAGAAAATTAAAATAAACAGCCTCTAACCAAACAAGGTATAACATCAAATGTTTTAAATGGTAATATAAGATAGGTAATAATTAAAGGCAGGATTTCGTGCATTTTAAATTTTTTAAAAAAGTGCAAATAAAAAAAAACACATTACCAAACGTGCAAGTCTCCAGGAGTCTTTAGTTTCATCTGCCAAGATGTAAATATAACTGTTTTATATTTGTTTACCTACTTTATCTTCAAGAGGATGTTAGCAATATTGTTGGAGATAACTTTTTCGTAGGATGTTCTCATCAGGAATGTTCGGTTTAGTGTATTTTTGCAAAAATGGCTTAAAGAGCTTGAACTTAAGTTTATTGAATGAAATATTGGCAGGTACCATGATGTAACCTAAATCGGTAAAACAGATTGTTGTCTAATGACGAGCAGCTTTGTATCAGTAACTATTACTGAGGTTCGCTTAGATTTTTGAACTACAGTTAACTGTGTGTGCCCTCTAATTAAAATAAAAATATAGTGAGAATAATCAAAATGCGATCGTATGCTACTTATTAGAAGATAGAATGTACTTACTTGAGTTGCAGTGAACGTCCGCTTGTGATTTTCGATAGAACCAATTTCTAATAAGTTTTTAATTCTAAATAAATTTCTAATAAGGAAACTACCGGTAAAATAAAGACATGTATAGAGGTAATAAAAATACTTGGACCATTAACAAAAATACCTCGAAAATGCTAAAGTTTCCTAGGAAGTTCATTGAACAAGCATTATTTGGTAAAATTTCTGTGCCATCTTCAATCAAGCCATACTTTCAAAAGACCAGGAAATTTGCATCGCAAGTTGTTTTGGGTACAAGGTGAATCACTCAAGGAAGAACTTGATTTAAGATCAAATCATGCAGAAGCTGACACTCGAATTTTCGGTCATGTATTTCATGCTCCTCAAGAAAGAACTGGATGTGACATTGTCATACACAGCTGTGATTCGGATGTTTTTGTGCTCTCAGTGTTTTTCTGCGAGCAACTTTTCGACTATTCCATGTATTTCTGATGCATTAAAGCTGCATTGTTTTCGAGCGTTACCCCAAACTTACATATGAAAAAATATCGGCAGTCCTATATAAAAAATTCTTTATGCATCTAATAACTACTAAAACTTTTTATTACACAATTACAATATTATTTTATAAAACTGCCGTGCTTCATTGTCTCATTCTTTACTTTGTACTCGTTTCCTTAAATTGGTTTTTTAGAATAGTTTTCCATTTAGGTACAGTTCATATGTTCAAATTATACGATTTCTAGCCTGGATAAATATCATTTATTTGAATGACAGCATTCAATTCTGATAATTAATACGTATAGAAAACGATACCCAACATTACTAGACAAAACTTCGTTTTTTCACTTTTAGGACTTTTAATTTTTTTTTCCAAATTACTGATCAAGGGGAAGTTGAATGGATATGATGATGACACTATTATATTATACATACATAGAAAACAACATCAAACTCGACCACTTAGCAACGTTTTAAATTTTTTGAAAATTTTCAAGATTTTCCAATTTGTTTTTTAATTTTTGATATACCGCACCGCGAACCCGTTTGGCAACCACTGGTTTTCAGTTATTATGATCATAATGAACGACTTTCAGAAGAGAAACCGCGTCCAAAAATTTTGCATGCTCATGCGCCGTTACTCCCTCATCTATTGATTTATTGCATTAAGAGAGAAAAATTGTTTTACCGTCTAATTTAACTCTCGATATGGTTTTATCCAAGTATTAATTTTCGACGAGTGGCTGGATGTCACTTGAAGAATTTTCACTATTATTAGTAATTTGTTTACCGAAATCTACAGCAGAATGAAATGAAAATAAAAGAGTAGGTTGAAAGGTGGAGTAAAATCATATTAGAAATTCTACGGATGTTAATACAAAGAAAACGTTGTTCAAAATTATTCCATTTCTTTAACGAGTTTGAAGAAATAATTAGAAACCATAGGTTTTATTTTCTTTTTTGGAAAGGTAAATGTTATTGTTGATAATTTCGAAATAAATCACAACTTTTCTCAAAATGAAAAAGAAAAAACAAACAAAACTTTTAATGAAATATCCAATGAGTCTAATAACTGCCATGCAAATAAGTCTTTTATATTTCATTTGGAGCTTTGAACGCTAGTCTAGTAAATGTTAGAGTCGGACACGACGAGCAGTTTCTTTTCTTTCAAATCTGGTATGTTTCGTGCTCTTATAAGCTGAAACGTGCAGAAAACCCCAAAACGTGCAAATCTGTGCGGAAACGTACAGAACGCGTAAATTTGTGCAGAAGCCCCCCGAAACGTGTTATTTTGTGCAATTTCACGGGGTTCCGATCCTTAGTAATAATTATAAAAACAGATAAAAAATAAGCTTTTATAGCCGTTACTATTTTTTTTAAATTTATAATTTCATTAGCTGACAAAACAAATTAATTATACGACCTTATATTTTCTTTTTTTGTGTCATCAGCTATTTGCCACTCTGGTATACATTCACTGTTTTAATTCACTTGATTATTAATTTGCAAATGATTCCTACATATTTTCTTCGGCCCAAGATGTCATTTGTCTGGATCCTGTACTCCAAGTGCCTCTTCCTCCAAAAAACGTTTCCCATTCCACTCACATCCTTCTTAATCACCATCTTTTTTGTCAAATCACTATTTCTTTTTAATCAATTAAATAACCTTTTAAAATATACTTTAACTCTTTTCATGACATACCTAAAAATTATATATTTTAATTTTACTACAAATTTAAATACTTATTTATGGAAAATATTTTAATAATTATGAAGGATGTGAACAGTTTATAAAAAACTTTGAAATATTTAAGCAATACTACTGCCTCTCTACGTTTGGTAATGTTTGATGTCTGATATGTGCGTGATGTTTGATAATAAAATTATTAATTAAAAAAAAAAAAATAATGCAAATTTTCTTTTCTTTAGCATTCAATCCTACTAATTCAAAGTCCTTCGTACTATTATAAATGCTCCATATTATGTCTCCAACAAAACCCTACATAATGATCTTAATATACCTTTTGTCCTTGACCTCACACCCCCTGAATTCTCAAAATTCCATCAAAACATTTCCAAGTATCTCAACCCTCTGGCTCATTCATTATCCAGTTCCACGCATCCTAATAAACCAACCAACAGATTAAAACCTCAATGGCCCTGAGACTTATTGTAAATATTTATTATTGGAGTTCTGGCAATGGCCAACTTCTAAACTCAAGTCCCTTGCGTCTGTGCCATAGCGCTCTTTCTCAAACTCCGCTGGATTCAGCTAGTGACGCAGATAGAAAGGGCTGGAAACTCTCTGAGTCTGTTTCGCCCTCCGAATTGGGGAGCATGCTTAGATCGAGGTGTTCCTTGAAATGTTTGTAAATATATAGAGTATGATTCTTTTCTTTACTTCCTCAATTTTTCTTTTTTATTTATAAGTTTCAAATATTATTACCTATTTTATATTATCATTATTACACTTTATTTTATTTCTTGTACATATTATGCTATTTTTTGGAATATTAAGAGGCTGTTTAATTTATTTTTCTTAATTCATTTTTTTTTATTTTATTTCATATCATTGTACATATTGTATGAATGAGTTTTTGTCTTCCGTATTACTCATTGCCCTTGAGTGAGGCAGCTTGTATTTATTCAAATAAATAGTTTTAAAAAAATAAAATAAAATTTACACTTTTTTAAACAAATTTAATTAATAAAATAAGAAGTGTGAGAATTTGGGATATTAATTTTTTTTTTTGTAATTATAACTTTCTCCTCAAATTATATATATCTATTCAAACATATAAAATATACTTGTAATTGTTTTGATCAGCAACATATCCACACAATTAAATTATTTTTTTGTTTTTTAATAATAGAACATTTGGTTTGCCCATATCATTACATGAAGAAATTTTCGATTATGATCGCTATAAAATAAATATTGAGTCCGGCATGTTTGCAAACTTGAATAACATTCGCCGGTTGAGGAAACGAACGAATGCGGTACCGCGGCGGCTATGGAACCGCATAATGTTGCGGTGATAAATTGTTCCCTTTGGCTGATGAAATAATTGAATTGGCGAACCCGAATCTTCGGGATGATTAATTATACTTAAAGCCGATAGCCTGGGAACTCCCGACTGTTCGACAGATGGCATGAATTTCCCGGAGCGGGGAACAAATTTAATAATTTTGATCCTTTCCGCTCTGTTCCGTTGGCACCTCAGATCTTTCGATGATTCAGCCGAATCAATCCTAATTCAGTTTGATATTCCCAACTTTATAACGCAGTACAAGCTCATTCACAATTACCATATCTTGTATAAGACAATTTAATTAATTTAACAATTTAATCAAACCCCTTATACTTAAACATTTACCTACCTCGGTCTGGAACCAGATAAAATATTGAAATTTAAACCTCGAATTAATAACAAATGCAGCAAAGCCAAAAAACATATTAGTACAATGGTCCTATTATTCATAAGAAAATCCCCACTGTCGATTAAAAACAAAATCATCCTGTATTAATCAATTATAAGACCACTACTGAAGAACGCCTCTCCTGTATGGAGTTAAACCTGTGACTAAAACTTTTCAGACAATTAAATAATTTATTCACACCCAGACTCGGAACTTTTTCAACTCAACTAAAAATTCAGGAAATCCTATAACCCAAAAAATAGGCAGTTATAACAAGCAAATTTTAAGAAGATACATAAACGTACAAACCACATACTACGAGAATAATATTTAGCTAATAAGACATCCAAAAATTATTGGTTCAGGTTGAAATTTAATCTATTGAAATAAAAATATTATGAAAGTTAATTATTCCGAAACGTTAATGAAATTTATTGCACAAAAAGTTAATTAACCGTGTATTTTAGTTAATAAATTTTATTATTTTTTTTCTTATTTTGTAGGTTTTTATTATTTTTCCTACTGTTAATAATCCATTCCAATTTATATCCATTATAGCAAAACTCACTATATAGTCATTTAAATTGTTTCATTACCAGGACATGTATAATTATTCAATATGATTCAATTGTAAACTGTTAAATTTTATTTAAATAAAACTTTATATGTGTGTATATATAATCCATGTTCAAAATAATATTAACTTCTGGTTTACCTTCTGATTTTTAAAAATGAGAAATAATAAAATAATAAAGTGGAAATAAGAAAATATCAAAATATACAACTCTAAATCAATGTTAATTAATATTGTACTTAATCAGAATTAATATAATGTTAAATAACAAATGATGTTGATAATCTATCTCATAAATCAAAATCGATGGTGAAATTTAAGTTGCTAACTTCCTTTGAGAAACTTTATAAGTGGAAATAAGAGAATATGAAACTTCTAATATGCTTTCTCATATTCATTTTTAGATCAATGTGTTTTATTGAATTAATAATAGAGCCTGTCTCTATTTAGGACAATAAGTAATACGGACGACGAAGAATCCATTGACAAAATTCACACTATAAGGTCTCTAGGCCATCTTCTTTTCAGACGCCTCGGAGCATTATCAGGAATAGTGTGCGAAGCAAGTTGGGAGACTAGTGGATTAGAATGGTTATGGAGCTTACTATGGAAGGGTAGGTATCTGGTTTGGACTAAATCAGTAACATATGGGACAATAAGGTCTTTATGGATAAGTTTATTTGTAACAAAGTAAGGAGCATTAAGGATTTTTCGAAGGATTTTGGATTGATTTTGGATTTAGTCGAGCCCGAGAGCTCAACTCCGTATGTCCAAATAGGTCTGATAACTGCCATGTAAATGAGTCTTTTGTAGAAAATCGAGAGTTTTGAACGTCTGTCTAATATAAATATAAAAACTTGACACATACTTGGTGTCATCGGTTTCTCAAATCAAAGATGAATATTTTTTGGATTTTTTAATATATTTGCAGTATCTTGTTGACATGAAATGTTTAGGTAAACAAGTACTCATACATGAATTCTTATTAGATATTTTTTTAACTATGATCGGAATAGATTATATGATAAATCAATGATGTTGGAATAAGATAAAACACACGCAGCGACCAATCATACATTGCATGCTAACTCGGCGGGTTACTACAAAACGCTCCATGTAATTTCTTTAATGTTCTCAGGAGGGCATAAATAAAATTTTATATTTCGTTTTATCGTCGGTCATCAACGCCTAGGGACTTTCTTAAATACGGATTTAGGAAAAAGGTTTTAGATGATGTAGATAATAATAAAAAAATAAAAAAAATCATAAATATACGAACATAAAATAATAATACAAATAATAAAAAAAACTATTAATTCGAATAACTGTTGAAACTATAATGTTAAACTCCTTTATAAATGATTATTTACTTTTCTCGTTAAAATTCAATTTTGCGTTAAAATGTGATACAAATAAAACTGAATTAGAATTTATTGAATCGCTAAACATTATAATTTCTACAAACATTGAAATGGTTTTATTATGACTTGGCTCTTGTTATAGATAAAGCCTGATCGATTTGATAAACGATATCACGATTATGCTGTTATCTTATTGAACGGAATGATTCTTGCCTTAACAGAACGTTTAAGATTCTCTGTCAAATTGAAGGAACGGCTGGGATTGGAAGCGATCAATACCTAAGTAGGTCCATAAGCAATTGTAGCCAAACAGAGACAATGCGTGCGGCTCCTTCCTAAACAACGCATCTTAACATATCTAGTCTTGTATTGTTGATCAACACGCTTATATCATATGCCAGGTCATACATTAAAAAAGTACAATTTATTTATTTTTAAAACATAATATTAAACTATTCTCTTTCGAAATCAAATATATTTATAAGAAATTATTATTTCCTACTGTTAGAAGCTTGGCACACCTGTAAAATAAAGTGATATCTCAAAATAAATATGAAAAGATGTGTTCACTAGAGTTTGCAAACGAATATTCTTTACGCGGCGCGATATTATGGTAAATGAACAAGAAGATGGAAAAAAAAAACTGCAACCACAATGTAAAGTTACTGATGTGGGTAATGAACCAATCTTTAAGAATTTATTATCAGCCTAAGATATAAAAATAACGATTGTTAAAATTAACAATTTTGTTCGTATTGTTACTCATATTTTAAACCCTATATTTTCTTTTGCTTTATTTTTGTATTTAACTTACTTGTTGGCTTCATCCTTATATATTGCATCTACATATTTTTCATATTTCCACGTCAATATTTTATTTATATTTTTCTCATCCTAGCAAATATTACAATTCTTTTTTATTTATATATAAATAAAAATATATACATAGTAATATAAAATAAAAATATTCGAATATATTTTTTATTTACCGTTTCCTACTTAATTTAAACTTCAATCCTAATAGACTTTTTTTCATTTATTTCTTCTTTGTTTTTTCACACGAAACGGCCTTAAAGACCACGCGAATATCATGACTATGGGTTTTTCCTTCTGTTCTTTCTTTCTATCCATTTCTCCTTCATTATTTTTGATTGCCTGTGTTTCCTTTTCTCCGTTTAGGCAATCCCCCTCATAGGCTTCCTCCTGTCCACAAGAACTGTGACCTCATGCAACCTCTTGCTGTATTCTTCTTTGTCCAAACAATCTTGGTCGTTTATCCCCATATTTCTTGTTTCTTCTTTCAACTGCTTGATGTATCCCTGCGAGCTCTGGTAGCCCCAGAGTTTCTATAATATAGCTTTCTTCAGCCTTTCCGGAGGCATCCTAACCTGTGCCCGTATAATTTTAGTCTCCTGATCCTTATCTTAGTTTCTATGTCTTTGATTTCCTTGTTTGCTCTTAACCTGTAACCTTCTTGTGTCTTCCTAGGACCATAGATCCTTCTTAGGATCTTTCTTTCGGCTTTCAGCAGCTTTTCGAGGCTGGGAAGGTTCATGGTTTCCGTCCCATACAGTATCACCGGTTTTACCACAGTGTTGTAATCCTAATTTTCTTCTTTGTTTATTGTATCGTTACGAATATTTCTTGATTGCAGTCGAAATTTTTATTTTTTAGTCCTGGAGATGGCCATAAATGTAATTTCCTTTTAGCATAATTAAATAAGTGCACCTAGTTAATTTTGACAATGCTTATTTTTTATGCTTTTACTGATCAAAAAATTTATTTTATCAAACTATGTTAAATATTAACCCGATATAACACAGTTCTTAGTTCATCTGTTGGTGTTGGAATATATTATGCTTATAGAAAGTAAGGTTTATGAACCTATTTCTAGAAAAAATATAATGCAGCCACTGAAGTATCAATCAAAATTATTAAACACACACACACACACACACACACACACACACACACACACACACACACACACACACACACACACACACACATATAAATATATATATATATACGTTTTTACCACCTAACGAACAGTTAAGGATTGCGATCAGTGGATATGCATGAGGTTTTGCAAAAAAAAAAGATCTCTTACCTATATCGAATCCACATTTAGTATTCACCAACACACATACAAATAGAGTCAAAAATATTCATAAAATGAAATTTCTTCTATTCACACCATTTATTCCAGACCTCTTTTTTTTATCAAACTACATATTACGTATTCCATGGCTCGCCTTTTTCAAGAGAAAAAATAACTAGCCTGAAGAGTTTTTTGAAAGTCTTTTTAATAATATCATCAAATTGGCATTGAATAAGCAAATCGATGCTATCAAATAGATCACAATATACTATCATTTGAACATTACATAGCATTATATTTTTAAAAAAATATACATGATATAATATTTATTATATGTACATGTATAGTAAATGAATTAGAAAAACAAATTAAATTTTAGTTTAATGCAGGAGCAGTAAGCTCAACGGGTAAGGCTCTCAAAGGATTACTATTGATTTTTATAATTATTATGGTTTGTAGTTATCATTTCCAGATTCTTTTTATGCGTTTTTTTGTGTATCGTAAGTATTATAGCGATTAAATGTGTGTCCGGAAGAAGGGTGTATTTTACAATTTTATCGAAACCCAGTTTTTCGTGAAATAAAGCCCTATGTCATGTGGTGTACGTAATGCCATGGTTTTTAGAAGTAAAGAAAGCCTCTTGAGGTCAGGAGAATCGGGCCATATTACTTAGCTATTACTATAGCATACTTATTACATATTACTATAGCTGCTTTGTATTAGTAACACTAAGCGATGCTATAGTTCTTTGAAGCTCTTGTAAAATTAGGAAAGCGTAACATAGGCCCTTCTTTTAGGCACACATTCTATTATTTTTACCGCACCTAAAAATGGTGAGACTGGAAACCACATAAAATGATGAAAATAAAATTATTAGTTATTTCATATAAAATATATTTTAAAAAAACTAAGGTATATTGAGACAAGTAGAATAATACTTATTTGAATAAATAAACATAGAAATTACATTTCAGTTCGATTGATTTTTATTCCCACGACATCAGTGAGGGTGCTAAGCTCCTTAACAGAATGATTAGCCATAATCCGCCCCTATTGACCCTAAAATAAGTTCTCCCTCCCCTTTCGGCTCTAAAAATAAGTGCCCGAAAAACCCTTGAAGCTAAAAATATTTTACTGTACACTGTTAAATATATGTTTCTTCTTTATAAACTGGAGTATAAAATATTTTACCGTATGTGTAATAATCTTCATCTCTATTAGCTTAACTATTTGATTAAAATAATTACATCATTTCTGAATTCATCATTTCATTATAATAAGCCAATTCCTCTAGGCTTACAGAATAAAGCCGAAGTTATTCTTTACTTGGAAAAACATATAAAGAAACAGCGTATCTAAAGATTTTTTCCCCGTTTTATTTATTTCCCTTATGGTCGTTTGTTTGCTAAGCTACTTACAAGGAAATCCGATATTCTTCAATTTTTTTGTTTTTTATTCTCTTTGAAAGGATTATTATTATTAAGTATTATTTATGTTTTGTTATTTGCCTGTTCTCAAAGCAATTTTATAACTTTTCTTGTCTCTCTTTCTTTGACTAAGTCCGTTGAACACTTTATGTTTGTCAGATAATAACGATCCGCTGTATAATATTAAAGCAAATTTAGCTCATTAATTAACATCAAAAGTAAGCTTCTCCAAAATGGTGCAAACAGGTATACGATATTCCTTATGTAAAAGGATATAGCTATTTACATTTATAATAGGTAAACTCTAGGTAGTGAATACAAAATGGTTTAATCACTGAGAGAACATCCTTGATTATACAGGTGGTGTTTACGAGCTTTATGAATCAAGTAGGTCAAACTTATAAGTCAAATCAAAAAGCAATTTAGGTTATGAAGTATTAACTAGTTTTTATGACGTGGGGTACTAGTTCCCTAATTACACACTACAGTATAGTTACACAATAAATCTTTGAATACCTGTCATACCTGGTGTTTTTTTTTGTTTTTTTGTTCATTTATTGTTATTCCAAGTAGCTACCCAAGTATTACTAGCAAGATTGTCTAGTTCTTATTAAACAGTATGAAATTAAAAGCGCATGCACTTGATGAGTCGGAAAGAGAAGGTTGTTTTTTGAAAGGAAATTTTGCACAGGTTGGAGCGGCGGCCACATGTATTAATGCATGGCTGCGCTAAGTGAACAAAAAGGAAGTAACTGGAAGTGTGAAAAAAGGAAAGATACTGGAGTGTGTTCGGTCTCTCCCTCTCCCTCTCTCTCTTTGTCCCTTCATCATAGTACGTTAAAAAAAAAAAGTTCCATTTGTGATTAAATAGACAGCCATAGGTACTAAGACAAGTAAATTTATGTTAATCTTTAAAGCGATTGTTTTAATTTTGTTAATGAAACATTAAATACTACTTAAATGATTTAAAATCTAAGTAATCCTCATATGTTTCGTTGAGATTAAATAATACAAATATTTGTTATCTTCTTTTTCACACATTTGTTATGAGAATAATTATGAATTCCCCGACCTTTTTATCCATATGTAGTATTCCAGTACATATGTTTCAGGAATATTACCATTTGAAGCAATTTACAATAGAATCGAATAGGAAGAAAACCTTATTCTGGAGCAAAGTTCCTTAAGAATAACATTACATAACAAAAATAAAAATCTTGTCTGGCCTATGGAAATTGAAAAAAAGATATGATGGATAGAATTAAAAGAGATTTACATTATGAAAAAAAAAATTGGTAACAGGGAAAAAAAAGAAAAGAAAACTGCCAATACAGAAATAAATAGTATATAGAATTTTGTAGAGATAGGAAAGAAAATGGAAAATCAAAAATTATCTATACAAAAATGAAAACATTTTCATTGGAGGACTATAGATTTAAGCTAATGTTTTATGTCTAACAAACTAGAATCGCATAAATTATGAAACATCCCTGCAATGATTGAATAGCAGGATACAGTACAATGGAAGGAGACGGGTGTTGATAACTTGGAAGAGGCATGTGCTGAGGAAGTATTCTCAGCAGAAGTAAGGGAAGATCCAGCATACCTCGGTGTAAAGATGAAAAACATGGGAACGCCTTGAGGTTCCAAAGACAAACTTTGCAGAGCGATATATAATCCATTTTAATCTGTTCTCAAGAACGATCTAGAGCCTAAGATATATTACACAACCGTAATCACATTGGGGGAAGATAAGGGAGGGTACTAGAAGTTTACGTGTGAATAAGGGTTTACTGGTGTGTAAGCAAATATTTTGAAAGCATATTAATTTTATATGTAAAGGCCTTTTATAAGGATTTTTTCAAGAATATGGGGTGAAAAAATATAGCATTTGTCATTCTGTTATCATGTCATACATTTAAATATAAAAGGCAGCCTTGTAACTGAAACTAAGCTAATTTGATTTATTGCCGAATAATCGGATGTCGGATTTAAGCGGAAATCGGGAGTACACAATTTAATTTGATGACTGGCTCGGGCGAGATAACTCATTCAAATCCTAATGGCCCGGTGACAGGTTAAACTGGAGCCGCTACTAGCTCGGGCAAGCTGTATAAATAACCAATCGGTTTTAGTCTAATCGTCTCCCAACAACCTCCTACCCCTTTCAATAATTAAATTTGACCAGTCTAGAGGATTGGATTGCAGGATAAACCTGGAAGCGACCGAGCACAATTGTCTTGAAAATTGTCAGAGGATCATTTTTGAAGTTTTGCTAGAAAGCTTGATAACATAAAAATTCGGTAATGTTACTATTTCATCTCACAACTCTTCCCATTTACTTCAGATTTAACAAATAATTAATATGCTTTAAAAGTATAGTTTAGTGCATGAATGGTTGAAGATGGTCAGGAATGCAGTCAGTTTTATAAACTACGCCGAGAGCCGACGCACAGTGGAGTATTTACCATTTAATCATGGCTAAAAGTCCAAAAAATAAATTGTACTTCAGAACATTACAATACGTATTTCCTGGTAGCTTAGGATTGTTTACATCGAAATATATTTATCTCGTTCATTGTTATCCACTTCCTACCCGAGGAAACTAGTCTGAATCCAGGAGTTGTGTACGCTGCATGTACACAGTTGCTTTTGCTGAGTTGTAAGATGCTTGAAGATGTTGTGATTTCTGTGGAATCAATTTAGCAATTGATCTGAAATTTCTCTACACAGCTTGGAAAGGTATGTATTTCTCTGTGATAACTAGATTTTAGCAAGTTTTAATATCATCACGGTTAACTTGTAGTTATTTTTATTACGATGTTTAAACGAAAAAAATTGACTTGTTTACAAGAATAAAAAAGATTATGTTGTACTGTCGAGCTTTGTCGAGCAGATATTTTTGCATTAATGTAAAGTTCAATCCTTCTACTTGTTATACCGCTAAAAAAAAAATCTCACCCCAACACCCCTCCCCATGTTTTAAATGAATGTCGAAACATACCTCTTAAAGTGAATTTTTTGATATCCAAGTCTGTGTGATTTCTGTGGAATCCATTTAACAAGTGGTCTGAAATTTCTCTACACAGTTTCAAAAGGTATGTATTTCTCGGTGATAACTAGCTTTTAGCAAGTTTTATTATCATAACGATTAGCGTGTAGCTCTTTTGATTACAATTTTTTAACGAAAAAAAATAGACTTGTTTAAAAGAATAAAAAATATTATGTTGTACTGTCGGGATTTGTCTAGCAGATATTTTTGCAATAATGTTAAGTTCAATCCTTCTACTTGTTATATCACAAACAAAATCTCACCCCCCCCCCATGTTTTTAATGAATGTATAAAAATACCTCTTAAAGTGAATTTTGTGATAACCAAGTCGGTGTTTAGCTTGCAATAAGTAATTTCAAACTCTTTCAAGACGTGTAATGAAAATAATATAGTCGTAATTGCTTAAAGAAACATTTTAGATTATTAAAATTTAAATCCTTATAATATTTATCATATAATAATTGTCTAAAAAACTATTTTCTGGATATTTTAGCTATCCACGTAATTAGTAAGACACTAAGTTATACACAGTTATTGAGAGACTAATGTTCAATTTTCATGGTAATTTCTAATAGTTTACCCTTTTGAAGTAACTTATTTGATCTATTACATAATTATATGTCTTACTATTTGTTTGTGACGTCACACTGCGGCATTAATAAAAAAAGATCAGTCTGTCGTCAGAAGATCAGTAAACCATATAATATTGTATTTTTTTCTGTTTCACAAAGATTATTTCATTTTTTATTATTTTTTTTTATCTGGTTTCATTTTTACATGTGGTGACAGATTGAAAAATTTTGTGTACAATTAAAATAGTATATCCATTTTCCCATTACATTATTTACATTTAGGTTTTCACAATTAAAATTTATTACGCAAATAATGTATTTAGTATTTGCAAAAGCTTGATATTAAATTGCTATATAACTTTCAAATGTCTTGAACATTTTCCCGACGTTTTCAAATTCCCTGATTTTTCCAGAGATTCCCCTAATTTTTGTCAAAACTGGAAATTTTTTATATTTTATTAGTCTGATATATTTCTAGTTTGTTGATAAAATGTTTTAAGTATTTCGCAGTCACAAAAAAATAGGTAAATAGTTTTGGCCAGGATTTCATGGCCAATACTTCACTGTGCGACGTTTCGACCTGCCTTGCTCGCAAGGTCTCTAGGTGCTAGGTCTTCTTCAGTGCTAAAATAACAATAAAACTGGATGCAACCAAAATGATTCCATAATAAACTAACAAAGTAAATCAATTTACAAAAATTCAAAGTATTAATTAAATAATTAATTAAAAGGAAATCAAAAATGATAAATATATGAAGAACATGAAATTGTATCAAGATTTAGTTATTGAAGATTGTATCATTCGATTAGTAAACTCATTCGAAAATTGCATCATTCAACCAATAATTCAAACACATATTGTAATATCCAACTAGATCTTGATACCATTTCATATTCCTAATGAAATTAACTTTTTGACATTTTTCAATTAACTGTGTGATTAATACCTTATATTTTTTTTTTAAAGCAATATTCGTTATTAGTTAATTATTGTATCATTTTTATCACATTCAGTTTTTTTTATTTTCAGCCCGGAAGAAGATCTGCAAGACTGGTCGAAACGTCGGCTCTTCTCATATAAAGTTTTTTTTCTTTAATTTTAATTTGTAGTTTATACACCTGGCAGCTAGTTTATATCCCTAAACATCTAGTTCAACCAGTAATGTGATTGCAATTCATTTAAAAATGCTGATGATCTCAGTCAAGATAGAGACACAAATTAATCACGTAAACTTGTAGTTTTGTATGCTTTTGTGAAATAAAAATACTTTTGTTATGCCCAAAACAGGACCCGGCTTCAGGGTGTTCAAAAACTCAAACAAATGACTAAATTCCAATGAAATCCACTTTAAATAACTGGGATTTTTTTCATGGAAAACTGACCTCAAATCTCGATCCAACGCACCAAAAACGTTCACATGTAAACTTGCATCACAAAGAAAAAAAAAAAAAATGTTTAATTCTTTTGAGGACGTTAACATTTTTGAAGGTGAAATTTTATCAACAACTTCTAAAGACCATACCATTTGCTGTGTTCAACCGATTAAAATAGTAATGTCATCACTAGAATCAGCGTGCATTCTGCTTTCCATGTTTTTCACTTATATAATAGTGGGTTTACTTCTGATTTTAGAGGACAAAAAATGATTTGGATAGAAAATTTGGCAGGATTTCTCCTTCTTGAGATATCTAAATTTATAGTTGACCTCGGAATTTTTTTTTCCAAATCAGTTTTAGTTCACTAAAATGAGGAGTAAACCCACTGTTATGTACATGGATTGTAATTAAAATTCACGCTGATTCTAGTGATGACACTAATATTTTAATCAGTTGATCACAGCAAATGTTATGGCTGTTAGAAGTTATTGAACAAATCTCAACTTCAAAAATGTTAAAGTCCTCGAAAGGGTTAAAAACAATTTTTTTTTGTTATTATGATCTAATTTTACATTGTATGCTTTTAGAACTGATAATGAATGTTACATTCGAAACTAGTCTCCGAATAAAAATATCACAAAAAAGATTTCTAAAAAAATAACTACCGACTCTTCAGAAAAAATTCTGAACTTCTAATTTACAAGAGAACTGATATCGCTATGACCAGCCCCTTGTGGACACACGTAGTAGAATTTCTCGTTTGACGAAAATAAGGAATTCCTCCATTTATTCAATTTTCGAAATCTGCTGCTAATGGCACTGAGAATGATAACGGTTTTGATGGGTTAGACTGTACTTCTGTGTCGTGTATCGGTTACAATCTGAAATTTAACGTAATGCAATTTCCGACGCCTTTCCATATAGGTGTCAGATCCCATTGTCATCCAAATTTCTTCAGATGTCTTTTAAGTTTGCAATTGCCCTTTGGTATTTCAATTCTAGATCGAAGTTCCTTCCAGTTTAGGCCTACTGGCACTTTGTTCTCGAGGGGAAGGGTCGCTTGATTAGCTGCCTAAGGCTCCAAGCACTCTCAATCCCTTAGCAGTTCCTCTCGAAATCCAATCCAAACCCTTTTTCTTTTGGTGGATTTTGGAGGTAGTCTGTAAAGTTCTTAAATTTAGAACCCGTTTTCAGCATTCTCGTTGTCTTTCATTCCTTTGTGATCTGAAAATAAAAATAACATTTCAGTGTTTACGAGAAAATATTTTATTTTAAATTTTTCCTAAGGACAATGGATTGCATGACCTACTGAAGAACTCACTGAAAGTCTTAGATTATTAGAATACGACACTATAGCATACACGTAACAACCGTGCTTAGAAGACAGTGATTTATTAACCAGATGTGGCCAATTGTTTCAATTTCTATGAGTCTTCTGTGCTGATGAATTTTATTTCCCCACGAAACATTATGTCCTTTTCAGTTAACTCGTTTTCTGACAAAAACAGAAAGATTTAATTTCCCTGGTAACCTGACATGGGGAACTAAGGCTCTCTTTTCAATATCTTCGTAAGTAGAAGTTGAATGGAAGTTGCATCTATACTTTTAGTCAAATCTTTTATTGACAAAGTATTACAATCTGCCTCAAAGAGGGTATTAAGTAATATAGGTGGCTATATGTATCCATTTACACAATCTGTACAATGTGAAAAAAATACAAAGAAGATTAAAAAAAAAACATGAATAAAGAACCTCATAATATTGAATAAAATAAATAAAATGAAAGAAAAATAAATAAAGAACCTCTAACTATACACTATATGAGTGAAACAAAAATAAATTAAAATTAAGATAATAAAAACACTAATAATAATAATAGAAAAAGGATTAAATTTAAAAAAATAAAATAAAATACTTGCTGAAAGCGGGCAAGAAGTGGACTGCTGAATGAAAGGAGGCTCACAGGATGAGAATGCGAGAGTACTGGGGAAGAATTAAAGCTCAAGGGCGCAAGCAGTTGAAATAACGTGGACCACAGCAGGCCGAAACGCAATAAAAAAAAAAGTCTTGGGGTCAGTACTTGTTAAAAAGTATTTTTTCGTGACCAACGGTTATTCCAGGAGGTAGTGTGTTCAGCAATCATGCTTAACCGCCAGGTTTTCTCCCAATTAATGATACCTACGTTATAGAGGTTGGGTGTGTCCCAGGAGGGTCTCTAGACCCCACAGTCGATCCACAGCCGAAAGAACAGATATTAAATTTTCATTTAAAATTTTAAATCAAAATTTCAGCTTGGTTCAAACTCGGACCCTACCTATTGAACAACATAATAATTATAGTGAAAATAAAAAGAGAATACTATTTTTAAATGCATTAAAATAATTTACTATAGTTCTCTTTTCAGGAATAAGGTTGATTGAGAGATAAGTATATTACTATGCAATCCTAGGCACGTGTTCTATCTAGCTCCTCAGAATCTGAAATACTACGAAGTATCAAGATAAACTTAACTGTTCCTAGGAACCGTATTTTCTAAATGCAAGATAAGGAAAAATATATTACATAATAAAAAGGTTCTTAGTATGGGAAAAAAAATTATCCAATATTATCCCTATGTACCAGATTTGGTATATAGCCATTACGAACTGGGTACCCACTATTTTATTACCTTTTTTGCTATTCGACTTCCGATAATCCTCCTCAAGGCATACGAGATTGCTGACTGTTTAACAAAAAAAATTTATTGGACAACTAGTACCTTTACAAATCGTCCTTCATTTTAATCAGAATGCATATTTATTTGTATTTTCGCATCACTGTTGTTTATTTAAAAAACAAAAAAATAATAATAATAAAACATAATATAAGAAAAAAAAATTCTGACCAGCTTTTGTTATTATAGTGGTTTTAAGACATATTTTATTCAGTTTCCTCTCACTATTTAATTAATAACTGTATTTTATAAAATTCTTTAATCAGATCTTAGTCTTACGAAAAAACTATCCAAAATAAAAAAAAAATACATTATAATGTCATACCAAATATTTGAAATAATAAGTAGCTATTTTTAATGTTTTATGATTTAAAAGAATATAATAAGACATATTTTTGGTGTTTTGAATAATCCAAACCCTCTGTTGGGACAATATTTGGCTTTCTTCTCGTGTAACGACCACGAACAGTACTTGGGGATTACCTTGCGTGACCAAAGTGCATGAAAGAGCTCACCATGAAAGAGGCAACTTTTTTAACAGCTCGGCAAAACTGTTCCGCGTTTCTTTTATGGCCATGCTTATATTTATATATTTTGAAAGCTCCTTAAATAATATGGCTATTTATTGCAGCAAGTATGTAATATTTTATCTAAAAGTCCGTGAGGAGTTGTCGTTTGAGTGTTTGAGAGTGGTAAATCAACTAAACGACTTACTAAACTACATGATAAAAAATAGAATGTTAAAATGAAAAAATATCGTAAGATATAATAATTATATGCTGATGCAATAATAATGTCCGCGTACAATTCTTAGATGGATGCACAGTGAACTATGTAATACATAAATAAAAAATATCAGTTCTACAACAATATATAATTAAAAATACTATACACAAAAGACCAATGTCTGATTAATAAAACAATAATAATAATAATAATAATAATATATACTATTATATAAAAGGACATTTTTCGTTTGTGATCATTAACCATGAAAACTACTGAGCCAATCTATACCAGATTTTAACCACATCATCTAGTTCTTTATAGAAAGTTAAGCAATAATGAAATCTACTGATTTCACATAATTGGTTATTAAAAAAGGGATAGTATGTGGATAAAAGTGAAGTTTAAAAATCTATGGGTCGAACTTTCGGTAGCGAATGCCATTCTACATGAGAGGTTACAAAGGTACGGTAATTTTCCATTAAACTATTTGAAAAGAATTATAAATGTGGCACGAAATGTGGATCACAGTAAAGATTGAAAATCGAACGATTTGTCGTTAGCAACATTCCGCCATAGAACTTACATAGGTAAAACTATTGAACACATCTATACCAAATTTTAACTGCATCATCTTCATAAATCTAGGTTTAGCCATAGTAAAAACAATTATAAGAATTCAAATGTACACCGTTGAGTGGCAGAATCGAGGTTTGCCAAACTTTCACATACGTTTATTGTTAGAAATTAAAATCCAACCAGATGAATTCAATTTAGTTATTTATGTCGAATAAAAATTATTACCAAATATGTCGATCCTTTGCTTTTTGATATTGCGTGTAAAAATATGATTCATGGAATGTTCTTTACTTCTGAGGGCGGGCGAAGCCGCGAATGGGAATAGTAGTAACAATTAAAATTATTATGAAATTGTACAGATTTATATCAAATCAGACTCATCACACAGGATCACAGAGGATGTAGTGCATATTTATTTCCATAGCTTTAACATAAGAGGCTCATTCTTATGTCCTTGTAACTTCATACAAGAACTAAAATAATTCAGAAACCAGGACTTAAGCTGGTGGATGGACAATATTTGATGAGCAATATATTATAAGACCTGAAAATATAAAAAAAATGTGTATGTGTTAAATAATAATCAAAACGAAATAAAAAAACGAAAAAACATGTGCATTACATACGTATCAGGAATAAATAAAATCCCGTCCAGCAGGGTTACCATATTTAATGATATAATGAGAGTAAATGAATGTAGGCTTGTCTTCTTCTATAATAATTGTAAATATTCTGTATTCGAATAAAAAATATAAATTTGTACCAAAAAAAAAATATATAAATAAAATTAAGAAATAAACCCTATAAACCAACACAACAGAATAAACAATACTAGTACAAATAATAAAAAGTGATATTGAATTTATAAAACTCACCAGATTTAATCAGACATATACAGAGTGTTTCAGAAATTCCTTGAGCAAATATAAGGGCGTTATCATACGTCACATTGATCATACTTTTTTTACCTTAATAAAATATTTGTTAAATAAAGAAATCGGATGCCTGAAAGAAAAAATGACCCATTTTTTAAATATTTTAAAATGTACCGTCGATTAATCAATGAAGAGATGTTCCCAAAGTTTTCAAAGTCTCATTATTGATTGATGAACGAAACAAATAACAAAAAAAAAAAAAAAAAAAAAAACTTTCGAACTATGAGATGAGTTTAAAATTTAAAACAGAATTCGGTCGAACATTTAAACTACAAAGTATCATCCAGGCAAGAAAAGTATTGTAATATGCTAATGAAGGAAACTTTGACGAAAAGTTTTGTTTCAAAATTCACTATAATTCAAATTGTGTCCTGAATCTTAATATAGACGTTGAGATAACAAGGAGTTGATAAAAGTATTTCTGATTATAATTTTATTAAATTTAATTGAATGTGGGATGGGTACTTTTGTTTTCGTAGTAATCACCGAATCAAATAATAAAAAAAATTTAATTTTAAAAATTCAGCTTGAGAGGAAAATGTAGATATAAAAAATAAAATTTTATAAGAAAATATAAAAAAGATATTTTAATACAAAATAGGTAAAAATTATTAATAGAAGTAAAATAACTTTATTGAAGTATACTGACAGGCAAATAAATAAAATAAAATAATAAACAATGAAAAACATTTTTTTTATCAACGTAAATATATTAATAATTTATATGTAAAGACTTTATTCCTACAACGTGTTGATTCCGGTGTAATAAGATGCATAAAAAAAAAAAAAAAAAAAAAAAAAAAAAAAAAAAAAATAAAAAAAATATATATATATATATATATATATATATATATATATTTTGTGTGTATATATATATATATATATATATATATATATATATATATATATATATATATATATATATATATATAAATCTGAATAGCATTAAAATAGATTTAAGCAAAATCCTGTTCCACGAATCTTCCTCACAAACACGATTTCAATCCTCTGTTGATATATCCTTTTCTCTTTAAAACTTATTCTGGGTGTAGTGTGGGCAAATAAAAAGGGGAAGGAAAGGATTTTTAAACTTAATATTGGAAACTCAATTCAATGTTTATGATTATCGGTTTTGGCACAGAGAGGGCAAAACAGATTTTTCTGTAGTATATTTACCATCTGAGGTATTGGTTAGGTGTAAAAATGAATGCTTATTTTTTTACATAGACATGTCTTTTGTCTTGGGGTGTATACCTTTTTGTCGCTACTTTTTTTTACCTTATAAAATGTAATTTTGTGACACGCTCTAACACTGTGTTTCTTGGATAGGAAATTTGCTAATATTTTCTGATTAACAATTTAATAGCGAAAATGTTTTGTTATATTTTAGTTTTGTTATATATTAGTTGTCAGTACATACATTAGTTTGAATGAAAAAAAGGCGTTGAAAACCCTTTTTTCTTCTACCTTTGTTTATTTCTAATTGTCAATAATCTAATTGTTAATATAATTTATTTTTTTTATTGAAATATATGTACAATCTGCCTCAATTAAGGGCAATAGGTGACAGTGCTAAAGATGTATTCATTCATACAATATATACAAGTACTCATACATACAAAATTAATGATAATAGAAGATAAAAATAAAAACAAATAATAATTTTAAAAATAAAACTAATAATTCAATCATTAAGAATAAAATTAAATAATAAAAATCAAGTAACAAAAAAATAGTAGAAAAAAATAAATAAATAAAAATAAATAAATAAAAATAATGAGATACATTCTTATTATATGTACAAAACGGACACACACAGCCTGGGGAACCCCGAATCGAGGCTATTCCCCCACTTATTGGGAGTGAAGGCCAGACCCGTAGAGATCCCAGCGCTGCTCTCTCAGCTGCATCACTGGTAATATCCAGTAGAGGCTGAGTGGGAGCGCTATAGCCACATATACTCAGGGCATGGGTTGAGAAGCTGGTCAGTACCAGGACTCCAGCATAACATTATATTACAAAAGGTCTCGGGGGCATTGCCGTTTCAACCTTCTGGTGGGTTATAGGGATGGTTAAGACTGGATAGAGATTGAGCCAGAGGATTGGGAAGATTGAATAGATTTTGATGAAATTTCGAGAATTTTGAAGGAAAGAGATCAAGGACAAAAGGTATTTTCAGGTCATCTAGTAAGGTTTTATTGGTAACATAGTAAGGTGCATTGACTATTGTTCGGAGGACTTTGGATTGGAAGGATTGAATACATTTAAATGTAATTATTAATTCAAGTAATTTGTTCCTTTTTGTTTTATGATGTAAATCGGGAAAACAATAGATTATAATCCATATCAATGTTCTATTGTTTTTCCCAGTCAGGTTGAAATTGATTTTTTTTTAGCTGATTTCATAAATAATGAAACAATTTTTAAAAAACTTGTTCCGTTTTAACGAGAAAAAAATATAGTTTAAAAAAAAAAAAACTAGAAAAACACGCTTTTATAGCAAACCTAACTAAAAAGCTAAGTGTGGTGAACAATCTGCAGCAATCAGACCTTTTAATTTTTTGAGTTCAAGGTTCTAAGGTAATTTCCCTTATATTACTATTCGTGATTCGTTTGCATTTTTAACACAGCTTAACTAAAATCAACCATTTTTTTTTTTTTTTTTTTTTTTTTTTTTTACATATCTCAGAGTAGGAATGGGCAAATTTTTACTTTACAAATCCTATCTTGCACAAAATGTAATGATCTAAAACTTTTAGTATATATTGATTGAATTAGCCTTTTATGCGTTATAGAATCGTAAACATGATCAAAACTAACTTTTTAAAGTTGGCAAAATTCTTCGATGTTTGACAATCGATTGTGGCTAAGCGCCTAAATCAAATTCAGCTATAGAGACATCTAGAAGCACAATTTAATAAACTTCAAGTTTGTAGATAAAACATTTTTCTATTGAAAGTATTTTTCTACATTTTTTTTTCCAAAATCTGAAAAAGTTTTGGTTTTTTTGTCCCTCAAAGAGTTTTCCCTTTTTCAAATTTAGTTTCATTTTTGATTTTTTATTCTCAGGATCCATCTGGATCATATAGTAACGTAAAACCTACTACTTCACCTTTTGTAAGGCAGACCCCCATTTTGGGGGTAAATAAACTAGACTAATTGAGAACATTGGAACAAAGTTATGCAATTATTGTATTGTCATTGGTCCTTGAAACATTTGTAAATTTTTAAGTTAATCAGATTGCTGGATATTGAAAAATACATGAAAATTACGATGAAAAATTCCGTTACATACAGGTAAAGTTAATAAAAGCGTATTAAAAAAACACTATTTTTAATGCACAAAATTGATTAAATTATAATTTTGAGATAGTTTAGCTTGTCCTATTTAATGAAAACGTGACTAAGTAATAGTTGGGTCTAGTTCACTAAGAGCTGGCACATGTCGTGAATATATTATTGGTCCTCAAGAGGAGAGTATGACCGACAGACCGTTCTGTCACGGCTCCTATTTTATACTCAAAGTATCCTCATGTACCTCATTATATTAGAATATGCATGGCTTCAGGAGAACTTACTTTGATTTATTTTAAATTACGCATCTCCATTTCATTCTATTTCTCTCTGGTCCACTGTAGGGAAAAGCTATTATGAAATGCCTTAACTCCATTCCAGTTTCTAGTCACATAACCTTTGATTACAATTAATGATGATCCGAACATTACCCATCATTCTACATCAATGTTGCGTTGTCTCCCATACATTTCCAGCCAGTCCAATGGAACCATGGATAATAGTAACTATTCTGAAACTAAAAGTTTTTATATGTGCTTAGTACCCGATGATTCTTTAAGAAGTTTGTTAAAAGTATGAAGAGGAATTAGCAAAATGTCAGCGATTCTCACACCATAGGCACAATCGTATAGCTTGAAGCAGATAATTTCTTGTAGTGCCTGCTGTGTATTATGGATACACAATTAAGATATAATAATAATTATTATGGTTGGAAAGTTGAAAGAGAAGCGACACCCTACGATATCTCTATTATGATTATAAAGCGGAGAATGTGTGACAGCTTGAAGGCTGATTCCAACTCTCACCTAATTAAAGGGTTTTGCATTCGTTGTTGACCGATTTACCTGGTAGATAAGTTGTGTGGATAAAGAAATAAAAATATTTAAACAAAGAAGTTGACGTTCATGAAAGTTATACCACTGTTGATGAAAGATGGTTCTATCGGCCCGAAATCACAAAGCAGAAAGGAATGGAAAGAAAAAATATATAAATAATTGAACCAAATCCGTTGATGGTTTTTCTTTACATTCATCGTGTTATCTCTCATGAATTTCATCATGAAGGACAAACAGTAAATGCTGCCTCCTACTTGGAGGTTCTCAAACGCTTGAGTGGCCGTGTGCGTCGAGTGCGACTAAACTTGTGTGGCGGTGATTGATGGCTGCTGTGACATAACAATGCCTCTGGACACTTAGCACTGATTGTCCGAGAGTTTCTGACCCGCAATTCAATCACTACGATAGGTCACCATCTCCACTCACTAGACTTAGTTTCCTCTGATTTCGTTTTGTTTCCTTAATGTAAAATAGTACCGCTGGGGTCGCAAAGAGACAATATGGAAATCATAAAACGTGAAAAGATACAAGGTACGTAAAGACCCTGACTTCTGAAGGGGTCTAGGAATAAAAGAGAGAAAATATTTAAAAAACAGGTGAGAGTAACTTGTGAAAGCAGCATCATTGCAACATACGAGGTGTGATCAAAAAGTTCCAGGACTGAATTTTTATACATTTATTCATACAACATACAGGTTATTCAAATTTGTCTCCTTCGAAATACTCCCCTTGGGAAGCTACACACTTTTCCCACTGGTGTTTCCACTGATCAAAGGCTCCAGAAAACTCTTCTTTTGTAAAGGTGTTTAGCAGCTCCATTATTTTTTCTTTAATTTTGTCAACTGTTTGAAATCTTCGTCCTTTCAGGTGTCTCTTGAGCTTCGGGAAAAGAAAAAAGTCGGCTGGAGTCAGGTCAGGTGAGAAGGGGGGCTGAGGAATGACAGTCATTGCGTTTTGACAACAGTCAACAGTTTTGGCACAAACTTTGCTGCAACACGACGCATTTGAAGTTTTTCAGTTAAAATTTCCTGACATGACCCAAATGAAATGCTACACTCTTCTGCCATTTCACGGATTGTTAGTCGACGGTCTGATAGTACGAGAGCGTTCACTTTAGCAACATTGTCATCATTGTTTGACATTGAAGGGCGTCCGGAACGAGCATCGTCGTCTGTGGATGTTCGGCCATCTTTAAACCTCTTGAACCACTGATGGCAGCATGATCGGCTTAGACATTCTTCACCAAAAGCCTCTTGTAACATCAAAAAGGTTTCAGAAAACGTTTTGTACAGTTTCACACAAAACTTCACACAAACACGTTGCTCTTCATTCACATTCATTTTCATAAAATAGCCAAACTATAAAACTAACCTCAAACAAACTGTGCTAATGTTACTTTCAGTGATGTTATGATTGATCTGCAAACACAGCTGTGTTCCTGTTGAGTCAGGCAATACAATGCTGCCAACCGCATCGCTGTGAGACATTGCATTCCCATAGTATATAAAAAGTCCTAGAACTTTTTGCTCACACCTCGTAAATTACCAAAGGATACAGAACAATAGCTCATGAAATTGTGGATAATTAACAAAACCACAAACTTAATTTAACTTATTTTTAAATATGTGTTCGGGAGCTGCGGCAGCTCAGTACCATGCTTCCAGGCCTTGGTTTAAGTCCGACTGAAGGCAGGAAATTGGGGACCCAATGGCCGAGTGAGTTAAGGCGAGGGTCTCAGCGCGCTCGTAACCAATAGGTCGTGGGTTCAAATCTCACCTGGGTGGGTTTAAAATTTATTTCGTGGTGGACCTACGGAATGAACCTCGACCTTCCCACCCAGGCCAGTATAGGACTTCAATAGAAGTCTTGGGCTAAAAAAAAAAGAAAAAAAAAAGCAGGAAATTTGTTTTCTGTTATGTTTCTGTTTCGACCCTCCTGTGGCTCATTCAGCCTAGATAAAGTTGGTACCCATAATTGGGGAAAAAAACTGGCGGTTGATAGTTGATTCAGCCAAATCTCCTCCTTTTACAACTGTTGGCCCAGTAATATTACATCCTTGCTAAAGCAAAGAACCCAAGACTTTTTATGGCTTGTGTTGCAGGTTATAAATATGTGTTTCCTACTTCAAAATAATTTAATTTTTTTCCAAATACGTATTATTTCAATAAAAAATAAAATTGCGCAAAAAATAAATAATAAAGAACTTCTGTTGAATACTAGAAGGATAATTAATAGAAGGGTGTGAGAAGGCAACATTTATAATTGCTGACCCAACGCAACTGGTTTGTTGATATTGAATAATTGACGATGTCCCGAAATTATCCACAATTAACAATTTACAGTTGAACCATTTAGGGTCTAATCTACGAATTAATAGATGAGATATATATAACACGACACATAATTAGTTTAAAGTAAGACAAATAAGCTTATTATTAGCTTATCATTTGCTTATAGGTGTCTATTATTATTACCTGATTCATGGTATGAAATATTCAAGAAAAAAATAAATAGCTCTTAGGATAAATAAACAAACCAGAGTAAAGTTACATTTTAGATTGTACTATTTTACCTCTTGACTTTAGTGACATCTCTTTTTTTTAAAAAACTTTAATATATCTACTATATAATACATAATAAATATTCATATACTTATTACATAAAACCATTTTATATAAATAATTGCACTAATCTTAAATTATTTAAATTCAATCCGAATAAAAATCAGGTTCTCATGCTTGTTACTATTATAGTCCAGTCAATGAGTACTGAAATGAGTGGCGCAGAGTGCGTGAAATATGCGATTATTTTTTACCTCAGGGCTTCGTTAGTAGTTAAAAGATAGACATAATAAAAGTCCCCGCTCCTGGGGGTGAGCTAACGGTGGGGGAGGGCACAAAATCCCATTTTTGGGTTTTTCGATTATATCTTAAAGCGGTAGACTCTAGAAACATATGTTATGAAAAAGAATTCAAGCTAATTGAATTTCCTATAAAATTGTTTACATACATATTTGTCGAACTTCTAACCGTTTTCGAGATATACGTTATTGGAAATCGATAATGTTCGCCAAAAATAATTTTTACCTCCCTTTTTATCAAACATTTTCTTCTAGTGCCTTCCAAAATTGTTTCCCAGAAAATGTGTATAAGTCGTAGAGCATTGAATTCACTTTAATTCCATATATACGTTTCTGGTATTTGAAGCAAATGTTAATAAAAATTGAAGTAAACATTATTTTTTATTCGAAAATTATCGAATTTTAATAATTTATATCTCGAAAATATTAATTCGTTTATATAACATATTTTTCTAGAGTCCACCATTTTCGAGATATAATCGAAAACACCCAAAATGGGACTTTCCTTCCCCCAACCGTTAGCTCACTTCCCAGGGGCAGTGACTTTTAGTATCCTTATCTTCAAAGTACTTCTAACGAAGCCCTGAGGTAAAAAATAATCATATATTTCATACCCTGTACAATATGTTTATTGACTGGACTATAATGTAGTTTGATGAGATAAAAATTAAGAACATGGAAACCAGTAAGAAAAGGTTAGCACATTATTCAAGTTTTTTTTTTGTTGTATTATTTTTGTCTTTCATTTTATACTATTTTTTAATATAGATACATTGTCCAATGGTATATTGTTCTTAATTTTAAGACTGGTATATTTTTATACAGCATATAATTTTTGTGAATTGTAGCAATTATAGTAAAAAGAAGCATTTGAAGTATCGCATTAGCTGGCTACGAGATTCAAAAGTTAAAGGCTACTTGGCTTATGGGTCACGAATTCGATTAAAACATTTTCTAAATGGAATCACACAAAAAAAAAAGTTTTTCAGACATTAATCCCCTGGAGACAAAAACAAAACAAAAACTAGAGAAAAAAATAACAAAAAACAACAACATTCAAATGTCACAATTTACGGTGTATATATACAACAAGGAAAAAAATTAATCATAGCTACTTGAAATATAATTTCCTGAAATCAATCACTTGATTTAATAATGATTACATTTAAGTAAAATAATCATTATCCCACAAAAACATTGACTGAGGTCGCCCTAGGGTCTCTTATCAGGAATACATTCAGAGGATTGGAAGCAAAAGAAACAAAACCCTCGTTGGAATGAAGCTGCTGTGCAGGGACCGAGAGGTTTGGCGGCTCTGGATCGCCAGTAATGGCTCGAAGAGGAAGAGGAAGATGAAGTGTTGCCCAGCAAATAATGTTTTATCCTTATTCTTATAAGCTTTGTACTGGTATTTTTATTTCATTGCCTAGCCTACCATATATTTTTAAAACCATCAACCTAATTAATATTAAGTTGTTTAGAAAATAATGCCGGATTTTTTTATTTTCTTTAAATTACCTTTCAATGTAAGAAACTGTTAATTGATCATTTTTTTTTGTATACATATTGAAATGTCAACATATATTATTTCTCTTCTAAATAGAAATGTAATACCTTTTTAACATTTTAGTACTTGGAAATAATTCAATGATTAGGGCAACTTAATAAAACAAAACTATACTAAGCTTTCTTCCCTCAATATACCTGTAATTGAGCTGGTGAATGACTTGACGGGAATTAAGGGTGAGGTGGTTTGGGGAATGGAGGTTACATGTAGGAGAAGAGTTCCGAAGGCTATTTGTTAATAGTCAGAAGGGCACATATCTACCATCTTGAAATAGAATTTGAATTATGACTAATGCTAAAATTTTTAAAGGAATTCTTCCACCTCCTCAAAAATTGTTTATTTATTTAAATATATTGGTTAATTTTTTTTTTATTATTTATTTATTGAAATTTACAACTGTATACATAATTAATTCAAAATACATCTTGTAAACGAGATGATAATGCCCGTAATAACATGTCAATTGATTGTAAAGCAACTACTACTAGCTCTTCAATGGAAGTTTTATACTTGAAGTTCCCCTGGCCATCTTCTTTTAAGACGCTTTGGATGGTGATTGGTAATAGAATAGAAAATAAAAAAGAACCAATAAATAAATACAAAATAAAATTAAAGAACTAAACAAATATATAATGCCCCTTGATCGTCTATGCTCATGTTTTCTATTTTTTTTTTTTTTTCACTTACCTGTGAATAATTTGTTTTTCCGTTTACCTCAATGATTTTAAATTAAATTACCAATTAATAATTATTCTTAATAAACAAAGTTGAGGGAAAATAGGGGTTTCAGACTTGATTACTTACATTCAAACCAGTATAGCCCCTAAACAGTAATTCAACAATCAACAAATATTATGTAACAAAATATATTTTCGTATTAAAAGAAACATAGTCGAAAGGAGCTAATTTATTAAAACCTGCCTCCTAGACATAAGATAGTGGTAATTAGTATAAGGAGAGTTGAGCTCCTAACTGCTCATACTCTTCTAATATCAAACATGTCGCTTTTGACCAACTAGGTCACCGGTAAAACATATTCCATGGCAAACACATTCTGCACCAGCTATATTTCTCATTTATATTCAATCTTAAATTGACCGAATAATTATATTCCTATTATTTTATTTAATTCTAGAATGAATCTGAAAAACAATCAAATATTCAGATCCATTGCATTAGTTATTTTATTTATTTATTTGAGAGATTTTTGTGCGCAAAACCTAAGTGTCATCAACGCTCGTCTGTTCTTGATAGAAAGTTATTATATATATTTTGCGATATAGCTTTTCTCCATAAAGGCGAGCTATAACTTTTTCAATTATTTTTTCATCGTTTCCCAGCGCCTTTGAGATTTCTCGAGGTATTCCAGATTCAGTTCACCTTTTGGTGTAGCATGGGCATTCGGTAAACATACGGTATATTGAAAAATCATTGCCACACATTTCACATTTGGAAGGAGCCTCTCTGGTTGTAAGGTGAAGGTGTTCTCGAATGGCCAATTCTTAATCACGTTAGGATCACTTTTTCTTTGCGATTAGTATGGCAGAAACTGCTCCATAGTTTTATGAATTTCTTAATATTAACTTGACTTTACTTGGTGGGCTGTAATCCCACAATGCTTGCCACTCTTGAGATATTGTCTCTCTAAGTGGGCGTGCAAGTTCTAATGCCGTTAGAAAGGTTTTGCCAGTTCCTGGGAGGTCTAGAGCTTCTTTTGCTGCTTTATCAGCCATATTTGTTACCTCTTATACTGATATGACTTGGTGACCAAAAAAAGTAAACCAATTTTCCTACATCGTATAGGAGTATCGTAAAGACATGGCGATAGCATTAATTTCAGCCGTATAAATACTGCAAAGTTTGTGTAATTTGCACTTATGTGTTGTTTGAGGAGTGACAAAGGCAGATGCTTTTGATGTGTCCGACTTGGATCCATCTGTGAATATTAATAAATGTTCAGGTATGGAGGAGATGATATTGTCGAAGTGTTTTTTGTATTCTTTAGGTTTTGTATTTTCTTTGGGATATTTTGATAGACTCAGGTTTAATTTTGGTGGAATGTAAGACCATGGAGGAATATCAGTTTTGAATAAGTTTAATTGGATAGACTTTAATTTATAACATTAGTTTATATTCGCTGAAATATGTTTGCTTTGCTTTGCTAAAATACCTGTATTGTGATTATATTTTATTATTTATTGTCATTAAAAATATGATTACATAAATTAATAACATTATATCTTTGAAAATAAATTTCCAGAAATCTAATTCAAAATAAGCAAAGGTCAAGATTAATAATAGGACGAAGAAAAACGTTTGAGAAGACAAAAATACAAGGATAAACTTAGATGGAGTCGCCCTGCATATTTGAATAATAGGCTGTTTAAGAATTAAAGCGGTGTTACATGACACATTGTGACCTCGCGATCAATACAGAATAACTTTAATTTAATTCTCCTTCTTGTTCAACTACCACCTACACTCACAAACTGTCGCATTTATGAATAAGTTCAACATCGATTTGGCCTTTCTAAAAACGAAGATAAAGCCGTACTTACCCTTTGAGGGTCCCTTCGTAAATTCAACGCCATGGTAAAATTTATTGAAATTTACAACTTTATACAAAATAGGTTTAATTAGTCTTTTGTGAAGCTTTAAACGTTTATCGAGAAAATTTTTAAGTCTCAAACGAGGAGCAGTTTTAGTTTTGTATGTAAATTCCAAACAATGTTTTTTTAATAATGGTTTTGATGTTTTTCTGATGGGAAATTGTCGTCAAATATTCAATTCAAGCAACACCATAGCTATAACGTATTAAAGAAAGCCCTAACAAAAAAAAATGTAGGCAAAATGTAACTTTCTAACCATAGAAAAAATGATGAACCCCCAGCCAAAAGTGTGAATGAAAATACATCTAGGAAAAGTGAAGATAAATTTCATGATAACATGTCGATTAGTTGTAAAGGCAGGCAGATATATACTATTTAAGGAATGTACTATATGTGACGGTCACGAGGCTCTTTTAAATTTTTTAAAAACTTTTTATTGATATTTACACTTTATACATTATATACAACAAGTAAGGTTGAGGAAAATTATTGTCATATCAATGACATATCAAAAACATGTAAAGAACTACTCACTAGGGTTTCTCGGCTATCTTCTTTTTAAACACCTCTGAAGGTTATTGGGAATAAAAAAGGAAGCGAGTTAAGAAACTAGTGGCAGCGTTTGGAAAATTAATGTCTTCATGGATAAGTTTATTTATGACAAAGTTAGGAGTATTGAGTATTTTTTCAAGCATTTGGAATGACAAAGATTGAATGGTTTATTGGGGTCCCAGATCTCAACTGCGAATGTCCAAATAGGTCTAATTACTGTCATGTAAAAGAGCCTTTTGTAATATCCGGTGTCTGCGAGAATTTGTCGTGTAAATATTAAATAAGTTGAGAACGGCGAGAAGTTTCTTGTATATTTATATACTTTTTTTTTAATCTTGTAAGTAGAACTCAAGTTAAACGCTGGAGTCCTAGTGAGCAGTAATATTAAGAAAGGATACTGTGAGACAGGAAATCGTATACGACGCACGGCGTAGGTTATTTTATGAGGTTTGTTTGGATTTATTTTATATCTCTATTTTATACTCTTGAAAGTAAAAAAAAAAATTGACTCCCTTTTTTGATCCTTCGGAATAATCGTTTTCCCTTGCTAACTCCCACTTATTACCAAATCGATTAATCAAACATAGTGATTTCATTGCTTAGTACAAGAAAGTTACAATGAAGATTAATCTTTTAAAAAGTTGTAAACGATATCCGTAACAGGGAGTCCTTCCTTAATGAGGTAACAAGCATTTCTCAAGTATGCTGATGTAGTTTATTGAAGGTTTTCGCCATATTTGGTTTTCTTAATCCAGTGAAAACTGTGTTGGATGGTTTATAAAATAAATGTAATGGTGAAATAAGCATAAGGTAACGTTACGATAAGAATATATGTATTTTCACTGAACTGTAAAAAGGGAGCGCCTGCTGGGCCAAGTCAGGAGAAAAAGTCAGATAAAAGTGGTATACTAAAATACTTCCCAACCTCTGATACCTTTGACAGATGGATAGGCTTATAAATTCTACTTTGTGAAGTAGAAACCAGTAAACTTTTATTTTAGAATTTCCGTTTCTTTTATGTATACTTTATTTATTATTTTTTTGGTTCGGAAAGAGTTTGAAGACTTTAATCTTCAATAGTTATTGTATGTCGTATATTCAAATAAAACATATCTTGGACATTCAGTTTGATTGTGTCGGTATCTTATGTTTGACGTGGATATGTTTTTGGGCTGAGGGTCCATAGTTTTCTTGTTTGAAATTTTTTCACACTCTAAATGTAAAAATTATTTTTTAATTAAAAAAAATTCTGATAGAAAA
Source organism: Euschistus heros (assembly GCA_003667255.2). Taxonomy (NCBI): domain Eukaryota; kingdom Metazoa; phylum Arthropoda; class Insecta; order Hemiptera; family Pentatomidae; genus Euschistus; species Euschistus heros. The sequence continues at coordinate 2,935,133 of RCWM02000046.1, forward strand.
ATTGACGACAGTTTCCAAATAAGAAATTTATCGGTGAATATTTTTGTTATATAACATTTGTCACAAAAACATACCTTTTAGAAGCTATATTACTTTGAATATTGAATATTGTCATATTCTGGCTACATTTAAGTTTGAACATTTGACATTTTTCTTATCAGAAGCAGTAGATATAAAGACAGTAGGTTACAGCTAGACATATCTGTCTTTTGATGAACAGTTATCAAAAATACCACAAAATATCAGGATAAAAATACCTATTTTTTAATTCTTTTGTTTGCTATCATCAAAAAATGGTGATAGTAATTGAATTCGTAGTCCATTAAGTGTGTCGTGAAGTTTTATATCGTCTTTAGTCTAGTAGTGTAGCAGAGTAATTTCAATATAAGTTTCAGTTTTAATTAGTGAAATATTCTAGGCATATATTATATAATTAAGGTATATATTTTTAATAAATATGTATATAAAATTTTAAAAAATACTTATTTAAGTAAATTAATATATATACATTATATTTAATTTCAACGGTTTTTATTTATTTATTTTTTTTAAAGTAAATTTTAACAAACTAAAACATAAATTAAAATTAAGATTAAAAACATTATAATGTATCTTATGTTTCTTATTTATTTTTTGGTTTAGTGACAGTTGTGGTCTGATGTAAGTCGAAAATGAGTGGATTGTACAGTCTATGGATTACAGGTAAACAAATTTATTTATTATAACGTTGTTTTTTTATATTTTAATCATTTAATCAATTATTATTGTTTAGACAACTAACCTCTAAATGCTAGTAACTATGTATTTTATATTTGTGATTAATGACTTTCTATGTGTTCAAGACCTATTTTAATGATTGTGATTTGAATAGAAAACCATGAATTGATTTAAACATAACTTTACCATTTTTTTCTGAGAAACAATTTGAAGATAAAACATTAATGCTTCGTTAATTCCATATATAGAATAATTACATTAGTCAAGTATATAAATGTCTTATGGTTTTCATAAGTAGCCTATGGTAACAAAATGAAGATCCATTCAGCCCAAAATGAGATGAATTCTTATATATCTTTGGGAGAACAAATATTAAGGGGCTCCCCCATCAGTAACTTTGCAAACCTGAATGGAAAAAAAAATCACAATTATTGAAACGGGAAAACTAAGCAAGCAGTCATGCAAAGTTTGAATTATTTTTAAAATGGTTATAATTAATTATTTGTTACTTGATAATTTTACTGCATCAATATTGTAATATGATAGATATAATAGAAAATCAGTGCTCGATTGATTTTATACAATTTAAAACATATCAAATCCCTTTTTCACGTGTGATATTGTATACTAATTTGTATTTCGAAATCTGAATACAGGTAATTTTTATTTTTACTGCAAATAATTACGACAGTCTAGGTTAGAGTTCGTAACCCATAAATATGTTAGAGGAGAGGAAATATACTTTGATGGCCCAGCTTGGTCAAAATCCTGACATCTGGTTTGATAGATAGCCTCTCGGAAATCCTACTCAGTTGGTGGAGCCAACTGGGAAAAAAGTCAGTGGAATTTGTGAGCATTTCTTTGAAACATTAAGATTAAAGTATAATTAATAATCTGTAGTGTAAATAACATAGTTTAGTTATTTAAAAGTACTGCTTAAATATGTAAGTGGTCATTTGAAAAGCTTCTGATCTATAATAGCTTTTTTATAGTCTTAAGAAATGTTTAATATAGGATTTGTTTAAGATCAAAATCCGTAAAGTCTAGTTTATTCGAAAAATATATAATTTAAAAGCGCCTTAATCTTATATTTTAATAGGCTTAAAGGTAATAAATAAAAATCACAACATCCTAACAAAAAATTAATCTTAATTGGCTTTTATCACTTAGTTAGTTGACAAACTGTTTTGGTTATGAATTCACTTGCAGTTTTCAGTGAATTCTGTTATGTTGGTTCTTTAATCTTGTCACTTGAGGTACGCATGACGGTATAGAAGGATTATAAATTAAGGATTGACGATCTAATTGCCACTTGTATTAGAATTTTGTTCATTTTATTTACTAGTTTCGATAGTTCAACATTCATCATCTGTTCTAAAACCTTTTTGAATTTTAAAACATCAGCACTTTGTTACGTAGATTATATATATTAAATGTAGAATATTTCATGTATATAAAATCTATAAAAAAGAGTTTTGTAAACTAGATAAAGAGCAAAACAAATTACCGAATAATTAATTTTTAGGCCGATTTTCAAAACAAAATCCCTAATGTCCAAAACAAAATAAAACTTTTCTGTTTATGCATGCATGCATTGAAATTGAAAATTCACAAGTTCAAGACCACTTTAAAAACATAATATTGAAGATAGGTTTAAATTGTGATCAAAAATAATTTTGTAATTTATTGTCCTTCTGCAAAATTTTGAACGATGGACATAAATTCTAAACGACTCATATTGAACACTTTATAAAATTTAATTTTTTTTATTTTTTTGCAAGTTGTTATTACTGTTTAAATATAATATGATAATTAAATTACATTATATGCAAAAATAATGATAGAAACTATAATTGGCAGAACTAAAATGGAAAGAAATTTACAAAGAGTAAAAATCATAAAGAAAGGAATAATCTAGTAAACAAGTAAAGTTTGTACAAAGAAATAATGTAATTATATAATAATATATACAAATTATAACAAAAAAATATCTAATATATCTAACAAATTTAAAAATAAAATTAAACATCTGTATAAAATCAAGGAAAAAAAAATGGAAGCTGAAGCAGTCCTCGAGCAAATATTACCAACAAAAAGGGGTACTTGGGCGTATCGTTTGGCAAACACGGCTGCTTTGTTTGCATTATGGTAGCAACAATTATAATTGCAAAATAATCCTTACTCAGCTCCGAATTCAAATAGCTATTCCATTTTCATCAGCCCTTTACCTTAATCAAATATTGATTCAAAGAGGTACACATTCCAATGGCTTCAACATTTTGTTTTAAGGAAAAATTTATACAATGAAAAAAAAAAAAAAAAAAAAAAAGCAAAGCATATTTCTTTGAAATACTTTATTATAAAAATCCTGGATGATATTTCATTGCTTTTACGTGTCTAATCGCTTTAATCATTTATAAAAAAATATTTTTCTGATTAATTGATACATATTGATAATGAAAAAAAAGGAGGGACAGTTCACATAAACTTATTTACTAGAGTTCAGTAAATATACAATTCCTCTAATAATTTGGTATAAATCTAACTTGTACTTAACTTCTACGAGTGTTTACGATTGAAAGATAAATGTTTGATTAGGAGTTTATTTTTGGATATTCACTACTTATTAATAACAGGTAACACATTAAATTAATCAATAAATAAAAGGATTAGGGAAACCGAAGGTTCGATGAAGACACAACCAAGCTCTGACTACAAACATCCATCATTCCAGCCACTTTAAAACCCAAATCCCCAAGTTCCAGTCCTGACGAAATCCTCCCATCTACGTCTCGGTCTACACCTCGGACGTCCATGGTGGTTCAGAATCACAATATAACGAGCCAAAAATCATTTATATGTGAGAAGACTAATTATATTGCCAAATATATCTTTTATATAACATTTTAAAACGGAAAGTCTTATTTCTAGATAAATACTCTAAGCTTTTGTGAAAGCAATTACATCCGAACCATCTATTAACTAATCAAATCCTTATTGTTTATTTGACCTGGAAATCAAATATTAGTCCTTTTTTTTTCACTTGGGAGTTATTTAATTCTTACTCTGTTCTTCAACCAGCCATTTCGCCAAAAGTTTGTCTTTCTGAGTGAATAATTTTTTCTAATTTTGTATTGATTAAAATTTATTCTTAACCTTCCAATAGTTTAAATATTTATTATTAATTTCATTATGAGGTTTCAAAAGTGTCTTCTTTAGCTTAAAAAAAGTAGTTCAATTAAAAAAAAAATAATGATGACGTATGGACATAAGTGCAACTTAGATTTCTTCATAGATTTAAAAAGTGATTATTCAAGAATATGTGCACAAAATATTGTTTGCCTCTTTTTGCCTTTATGGCTTCATGATTTTTTGTGTATTTGTTGAAAACATTCCTTAATTTTCGATCAAATTCTGGTGAAATTTTACTGAAAAAGTTGTCAATTCGGTTTTACATCTCTTCCGATAGAAGTCCATAGTAGAGTTGAAGCTTTTCCCATGTATCTGAAAACGGTTGTAAAACCCTTAAGGGAGGGAAATTTTTTGCCACTCAGTGCATAATTGATGGTAGAGCGTTGAGTGGTGGAACGAACCAACGTAATTACTCAGAAATTAGCTAAAAACGTAATTTCTATCTTTCTATCCTAATTTCAACTTTAAAAATAGAATAATTTATTGCTTTGTCTATTATCGCTATTTACATCAATAACGCGGTTATATAACTTCCACTTTCAACACATTCAACACTACCTCCTATCAGAACAAAAAATTGAACAATGTTTAAAATGGCCTAACTATTTATTTCCGATAGAAAAAAGGAAGTCGGAATATTCCGGTATCAGATCAACATTCGAATCTGTTTCTATTCATTTTTATGTTTGTGTTACCTTTTATTCAATAGGTTATCGCCAGCTTATCTTACCGATACTTAAAATAAATAAAAATTTACCAACCATCTTCTAGTAATAGATCAATACTCAGTTCAGAATAGATATGGCAGGAAATGGAAGTATTTTTAGAACGTTTTTCAGGTATTGATCAAGCCTTTTTTTTTTGTGTGTGTCAATAATCTATATATAATATGAGGGCATCAGATTTTGTAAATTCTAATATCTTTTATGTTCCTTATTGATGTTGTATTATTTTGTATAAACATTTCACTATTGTTCAGACAGGTTTATGGTAAATAGTTGTATAAATATTATAGTTGAGTTTTTAGGATTGAGTTAGAATTCATCAATTATATCCAACTTCTATTGATTTTTTTTTTTTTTCGAAGATTAGTTTCGAATGTTAAACATATATATTCAGTTCTAAAACACATGTAAAAAATTCATTACCACTTAGATACCTTGATTATACATACAAACATATATATATATATATATATATATATATATATATATATATATATATATATATATATATATATATATATCTTTTTTTTTATGTATGCCAAGAAATAAAACATGTTCATATCTAAAGAGGCCTGCTAATTGTATTGATCCTGCTATACCTCATGTATACCTCAAGAGCTTTGGATTTTTTACAGCTCTTTCAACAAAACTTATCGCCCTGAAAAATATGTCTATTTATTAGAACAATGGGCATGTAAAGTCGTTAGATTTAATAATGACCCTATTCCAAAAAGGGTAATCAGCTCCTAACCGTCTGGTAATCGGCCGAGGTAAGTCCAAGACGTATAAAGGAGGATAGGGTCAAGGCTGAATTGGATTTTGATGTGAGGGTTGGATGAAGGTCTGTTTTCATATGTTAGTGGTGTCCACTTAAAACTTTTTGGTTCTCTAAGCCCTTATTTATTTGACTAATTTGATTCTAATCTACTATTTATGTGAAATAGACTTTGAGCCAAGTAATTAATTAATTAGAGTGTCATTATTAACATTACAATATTACATCTATTTAAAATTTTCGAATCAATTTTTCATTAATATCTAGATTAAATTAAATTTATTAAAGTAATTGAGTTTCAACCTTATACGTAATGTTTGTACAATGTTGATTCGTGATCCCAAACGAATTAATCTTATTTAAATAACCATTTCCGAAATGAAACTCAAACATCCTTATAGATCAAATATACGTTTGAAATATACTGGATCGCATCTGAGTGAATTATGACTTTTGGTAACTCTTGTGAATTAATCGGCTTAATTAAAGATCTACCTGAGGATGGGAACTAAAAAATATTTTCGGAGGTTCCTCATCTCGCAGTCGGGTAGGATCCCTCAGCACTTAACTATCCTCGCCGTAGAGTAAGAGTGATGAACCCGTGAATATTGGTTTCTTGAAAGTGGTCAATATATCTTGGGGCTACCTAAGTGCTGGTGATTCTTGGAGCAATGTACCTTCTTTGAAATTCGCAATTCATCAATCCGGGGTCAATGTGCAAGGGAGGGTAAGGAATTTATTCCAAGGGTGGAAGAAACTGCTGAAATCAAATCGTCGAGTTATAAATTATTTTCCAACCGAGGGGTTTTCAAGTAGTTAAACCTTTTATATAAAATCGAAACCGGTGATTCACTCGCGTTTTATTTTCTAGTTGTTATTTCTTTTTATTAAGTTAAAATCAACATGATGATCATTAAAGTCAAGTTAAAGTCATCCCAGAGACGAGTTCATTAATATCCAGGAGATCAAATTTATTATTTACTAGAAACATTTAGATCTAGGGTGCTGGTGACTTGTATAAACATTCGACAGACTCAATATTTTCTGCAAAACGGTTTAAGAGGTGTGTGAATGCCCCATTGTGCACATGGAAACATACCTCACGTTATGACTTCAAAGTCTAATAGATCAGAGACTTAAAGAGATAAGGGTTTCAAATATTTCACATCGGACTCGAAAATAACATAAAGATTAGGACCGATTTTATATTCAGTCAATCTACCTCAGTGACTGAAGGTTCATTAGCAGAATAACTTATCGTCATATTTAAAAAAAAAATATTTACATAACAGGTTTCTTTTAAGTGACATCCAAATTAAAAAAAATATATATAATGTGCGACTGTTAATAAAACAAGTTAAAATTTGATCCTATTCTTTGATTCCAAACTCATCTTTGTTTTTCTTATTAATATCAAATTTTATTGTTAGCCAAAAGATAAAAGAAGGAAATATAAAGGTTGGAAGTCAAACCTTTCAGAAAGTAGATAGTTTCAAATACCTCGGAAGCACAGTAACCTCCATTAATGACCTGCTTAGTTAAGTCGTCCAAAGAAGATTCCTGAGATAAATCGATCATACTGTCCGTATATTCTGTATAATGTCCGTATAGACATTTTTGGGTACCCTTGAGAAAAATGTATAGAAATTTAAACGAATGGTTCTCGGGTATAGAGTAACAAAGAATAAAGGAGTTGGAGGAAAACGAATTATAATGAAATAATCTCTCTAACCATGCTATCAATCGCGTTGGACATGAAAGCAAGATTACGATGCGACGGAAATGAAGCAAGAAGCCACCCAAGTCCTCTCTTCCAAACACTGAATGCAAAAGTTGTGGGAAACACCAACAGGGAAACCGAAACTAAAATGGGTGGACTCTATATAAAAAGGACGCAGCTATAAACACCACGTTATTATGGTGTAACGTGAAAGCGTGGCCTGATGGAGTTTGTTGAAGAAGAGGCTGTAGCCAATTCTTCGAAGCTCTCAGCAGGGAAATCACACCCACGAAAAGAGGATGATTTCGTTCAACCTAAGAAAGTATGCCGCCAGCAGAATTCTCAGATTAATTTTCAGGTAAGTACCTCCAATTCGTTTGAAGTATTTAGCAATAATAATGTAAGTGAAAATTCAACGAAAAGAACACCACCTACAGTGGTTTCTGGTGTCACCAGTACAATAAAGGCAGCAAAGGAACTGAAAGCAGCTGGCTTTCAATTCTTTGAAGTACAGAAGATGCGAGAAGGGATACGTATCTTACCCAAAAATAATGAAGAACATGGACGTATAACCTCCTATCTCCGAAACAATCAGAGTCCATTTCACACTTACGCCGTATCAGGGGGCCCAAAAAACAAAAAATTTGTGATTTATGATTTGGACATTGATCACGATGTAGAGGATATCAGAGAAGAATTAGGACAACGACTAAAGGGGATTCTAGATGTTCGCCTTCTCTGTAAAAGTGATAAAGATGGAGGCAAGCATGATCTCCCTCTTATTTTAGTCACAACGACTCCAGGAGTCAAAATAGAAGATATCCTAAAACTTAGACACATTAATATGGTACGTTTCAATGTGAAGCCTTACAGAGGAAGAAAAGGGATAGTGCAATGTTATAGATGTCAGCAGTTCGGGCACACAAAAAACCACTGTGGTAGAGCAGTCGTCTGTGTGAGGTGTGCAGGACCCCAAGCAATTAATGAGTGTCCCCGAAAGGATACACCGATTAAATGCGCCAACTGCGGTGAGACACATGTGGCATACTAGTTGCTCAGCGAGAAAGGTGCTACTGGAAAGAATAGAGCAACTGAAGAAGAGGATACAAATGAGGTCCAAGCCCTCAGCTGATCGAGAAGCAACAACAACTGTCAAGCCCCGGCCCCTACCAAAACCGACGCAACGGACCGACAAACATTATGACATAAATGACACCTACGCAAACAGGACAGATACAGCTAGTCCACCTCCTTGGGTGGAGACTTTGTTAACGTCTATAAAAAACCAGACCCAACAAATAACTTCAACTTTGACGACGTCCATAAACGAACTGACTCAACAAATTACTTCATTCATTAATATGTTTTCAGGTATCTTAGCAACGAAATGAATATGCAACTCTCCTTGCTAAATTTTAACACTGACGGACTAATTCCCAAAATAACTGAAATCTATGCGTTGATAGCACAGACCCAACCCACCGTAGTGATCCTCACTGACACGCGAACAAACTTTCGTCACTTACGGCTGCCAGGATACGAGCTGACTGGAGATGAGTCAAGCGGAGCAGTAGGAGGTGTTTTGATAGCCATAAGGTACGGAACCAGGTGGAGAGAAATTCCTACTCCAGTGTCTATTACAGATCCTAGGATTCATCATAAAACAATCCAAGTCCTTCTCGAAAAGCCTACTGTGATCACTGGAATTTATAGAAGACTTAGGTCTCCTGTAAGGGAATTCTCTCAGCTTTTAAATGAATGCGCTAAGCGACCGAACCATTGGATCGTTGGTGATCTGAACGCTCGTCATCCATTATGGAACAATTCTTCTTCAAATGAAGCTGGAAAAAAGATCTTAAAAAGTCCTTACACCGTCATTTACCCCAATAGTCATACCTTTAGACATAAGGCGAACGCGGCGTTTAGGTCTACAGTAGACTTATTGCTTTCTAGGCAACCCCATCGATTCACTGACTGCATTGCGTTGGATTTCACCACTTCAGATCACAGGCCTGTGCTGTATCAGATAGATGGCATTATGCCTATTCCACCCCCGACGAAATTTAAATTCCAAGAGGCGGATTGGGATCTATTTAAATCTCAAGTCTACCATGAATTATCGACTGTCCCTACCCTCCGCACGAAGAGAGAAATCGATGATTGTATAGTTCTTCACGGCCATCATACGGCAAGCCGCTGAAACGGCCATACCGAAGTTTTGCCCTCTCCCACCTGCTTTGCGCATACCGCCAGACCACATTTTGACACTTATTGCTTTACGCAATAAGTAGAAGAATAAGTGTTACAGGACCAGAGATCAGGAGGTCAAATCAGTCGTCAATTCTCTCACTACCCAAATCCGCAACCTCATTAAACAATGGACGACTGCTCTTTGGCACGAGAAATTGAGGGCCACACACGGTGACCATAGAAAATTTTGGAGACTGTTGAAAACGTCTACTAGAAAGAGAACTTCTATAATGTTCCACGATGGTGACAAATTGCTTACAGCGGAGGAACAAGCATCGAAGTTTGTGGACCATTACGATATGGCCATAAAAAGGCGTGCTTGGACCCCACTAGAAGCACCTGAAATAGAAGAGCCAGGAAACAACTATATGTTCGTATCCCCGAAACAGTTGAAGGCCATCCTTCGTCGTTCGAGAGGAAATAAAGCCCCTGGTCATGATGGGATACAAACAATATTGTTAAAACAATTGCCCAGGAGAGGTGTAGTCCACCTTACCAATCTTTATAATTCATGTCTCAGGCTACGGTACTTTCCAGAGGCATGGAAACAGGCCATTCTCTTCCCGCTTTTGAAACCCGCGAAGACTGGCACTCAGGCAGCTGATTACAGACCAGTAAGTTTACTTTCGCACTTAGGCAAAATTTTCGAAAAAATTATTCTAAATTATTTAAAAACTTTCTGTTAAGAAATCGCAATTATTCCACCCGAACAGACCGGATTCCAGGCCGGCCTCAGCCCGGAACACCATCTGGCGAAACTACAGGCGGAAGTAAGCCAACACATTACTAAAAATTAAGTGACTGCAATGATATCAATTGACTGCACGGAGGCGTTCGAGTCAGTGTCACATGGGTTCCTATGTAAGATACTGCAGGACCACGAATTTCCGGAGCAACCTTCAACTTTATTGTGGTCATTTCTTGATCAGCGTAAAATCAGGGTGCGAGTCGGCAAGGCATTATCCAAAGAAGTCCCTCTCACATGCGGCGTCCCTCAAGGGTCTGTGCTGTCTCCAGTATTGTTCTCAATATACACGGCTGAAACTGTTGGAGCTAGGTACAGAAAAGCGACTGTGGTGGCCTACGCGGATGACATTGCTATATATAGTAGTTCATTATACGCCACGAAGGCTCTACGGCAGGCGGAGGAGATTTGTAATGAAATCACGCAAAAATTGGAAGGATTTTTTCAACCCCAAGAAGACTGACTGCTTATCTTCTCCTTCCAGAAAAATAAGCGTCCTCTTCCTAAAACCTATAAGGTAGCAGGAATCGCTAAAAGGCCAGCAGGCAGTATAGTGTATCTGGGTGTCACTCTAGACTGGCACTTTACACTTTCAAACATATCACAATCGACATCAAAAAGACTCCAACAGTTTCAGAACGGGGTATTGAGACGAATCGTTCGACATACAATGTTACAAAGGACTAAAACTGACATATTACACAAAACACTAGACTTACCAAAGGTGACAGAATACATTACAAGGAGGCATATCAAATTCTTTGATAGCCTCAAATACTCGACTAACCCACTATTCAACACATTAACGCCAACTGAAAACCACAGAGGTGGCAAAATTACGTCAAAACACTTAGACTTGACTAAGATGACTCAACAGACCCTCTTTCCCTAACACCTAGTGAGCCCCATCACTAGATCAAATCTATTGTATTGCTGTACCTATCATAATTTTTGTATTTTAAACAAAACTCCCTTAAAATGCACCAAGTGCAGAAAAAGGGATGGATTTAAATGTTGGTGATTGTATTATGAATCATTAAAAAAAACAAAAAAAACACCACGTTATTAAGTGGAAATTCATAGTTCAGAATAGACAAAAGTGGAAGAGGGGGCTAACGATCTCCAAGGCCTCTAAAAACCTACCGAAGAAAAAATAAAAAAAATAAAATTTTTATAACTAATTTTTGTAGGTAATTTGTTGTTATTACCCATCTCAGATGTATTTATACGGTAGTATTTATAAACTACCTTGTATCAACCTTTCTCTGGATTCCCGCCTTTGATTCACTACTGAAGGTGGAGATGTCTTTTTATATTCCTTAGAACTTTTCCGAAAATTCTTTCTTATAATTTAGTAGAAACTTGGAGAAATGTTTTGCCATATAAAGAAACTGTTGAAGAAAAACGATTCTGACAATAATAAAAATCGAAATAATTTTATAAAAATTTTAAAATTATATCATTATTTTACAATCCATGTCTGGGTAATAAATATTTTTCTAAATATCTTTGATATTGTATATAATTTCTATATTAATGAATATATTGTGAATTGGTATGGATTTATCGATTACTTTTACTTGTTTACACATATATGCAGTTTGCTAATTTATATCAATAAAACCCACCTGAACTTGATATATCTATTGGAAGTTCTGATAGCACATAGATACCTCAGCATAAAAAGGAAGTGTTGTAATTATCAATAAAAGTATTATAATTTTGAACATACTGATTTTAATTTTCTTATTCAAAGATCTGTATAAGCCAATTGGAGATTGAAAATTATTTCTCGCTGCTGAGACGTAATGAAAATAATTAAATAAGATGAATAGCTAACAAGGGATGTTGGAGACAGGGATCTAGATGACAGATTATACGTAATTTGAAATAATTTAAGCTTCAAATTTAATTGGGTTGAGTCATTTACATAGCGATGAAAGGAACACTAATAATTCTACTAGTTGAGTAGAATACAGGACTAATGCCAGGATTTGCATAGCGGCAATGAATTCCCCTCGGGGCTTCGGAGGAATTGACTCCTGACAAATAATCCTTCGTCACTGAGTGCGTTAGTTTATTAGCAGTCGTGTTTATTGTATTGAGTATATTTCATAATTGTAAATTATTAAGAGTGGTATTAAGCTAAATAAATTTGTTTTTCGTGTTGCTATATTTAGTATTTTAATAGATGTCTTGCAGATATCTAGGTGCCATCATAAACGATCGCTGTGAAGTAAAAAATGAAATTCGGTCCAGAATTGAACAGGCCAAGAAAACATTTATGATTATAAAAGTTTACTTAACAAGATCCGATCTCAGTATGGAATTAAAAATGCGCATAGTCAGATGCTATGTATTTTCTATTCAGTTAGTTATATGGCTGTGAGAGTTGAACTCTCGGCCCAGATACTGAGAAACGTATTCAGTCCTACAAAATGTATGTGCACAGTAGGATATTAAAAATATCCTGGGCCCAAAAAATAAAAATCCTGGAAGTCCTGAATAGAATGTGCAAGCAAAAGGAATCACTGCAAGAAAAGCAAGTAACCCAGTACTTTGGGTTACTCTTATAATAAGTATGAAATGCGACAAAGCCAAAAAACTCCTAAGTACTATGGCTCCGTATTTCAGAAGAAAATCCCCTCTATCGATCAAAAACAAAGTCATTCTGTATAAATCAGTCATAAGACCATTACTGACGTACGCCTCTCCCGTATGGAGCTACACCTGTTATTCAAACTATAAAAAAATTGAAAGGGTGCAAAACCGATGCATGAGAATAATAAACGACTACCCCAGATACACAAAAATAACCGACATGCTACTCGAATTAGATTTTCAAACTATTAAACAATTTATTCACACACAGACCAGAAACTTTTTTAACTCCACAAACAATTCAGGAAATCCCATGATTCAAACAATAGGCAATTATAACAAGAAATCCTTAAGAAGATACATACACAAACCACATACTACTGTAACAATATTTTGCTAATAAGACATCCAAAAGTTATTGCCTTGGCTTGAAATTAAATTTATTGGAACACAAATTATATATAAGTTAATTATCCAAAATGTTGATTAACTTATTGTACAAAAAGTTAATAAAGTATGCATTTTAGTTTAGTAAATATTATTATGTAGGTATTTGCTTTTATCAATCTCTTTTTTTTCTTCTAATTTTGTAGGTTTTTTAGTATTTTTCCTACTGTTAAAATAAATGCATTTCAAATTATACCCATTTTAGCTAAGCTCAGCTGTCAATGTAGAGTAAATTGTTTTACACCAAAACATGTAACAACGTTTAATATGTGAAATTGTAAACTGTTTAATCATTTGAATAAAACTTTTATTTATTTATTATTTTATAATAAGTATGAAAGTTTAAAAATGATTATTAAAGGGAAAATTCCAGGCAAGATATCAATAAGAAGACGGTTGAACTATTGGCTGAAGGATCTTCGCCATTGGTATGACTGTACATCCTTAGACATATTCCTCCAAAACACACATGTCCATTTGGATCGCCAATCTCAGTTAAATCTGGGTAGGCAGATTTCCGAACTTAAACTAAAAAGAGAAATAATACGCGATAAAATTGCGAGTCTTCGAAGTCAGATATTAAATTATACTAAATTGTTTGTAACAGATCGGGGAGAAAACAAATTTAAAAAAAGTTGCTTATTAATAATTGTATGGAAATATTTTTGAAAACAGTGAAAGAGCTCAAAAACTCGTCCGATACCGGCTATTTCAATTGGAATAACCCGACGATCTATTGGGATCCTAAAATTATTCCACCGTTCCCGACACCTACTTCCTCTATTCCCACGTAAACTATCCTCCCTTCAGAATCCCTTAGTATCCTCCCTCATATTCCCCTAATTTGACTATGGAAGTATGATTTATGGTGGGCTCTCGATGATTCTTGAAGATAGATTAAAGCGTATCATGAACTGCTTCATAAGATTTGTTTTTGGAATCTCGAGACGCTCTCATGTGTCCCATCTTTACACCGAGTTAAGTTGGCTTTCCCCTTCCTTCTGTAGAGATTACTTTCTTGGTACATTCCTCTTCCAAGTTATTAACACAGATCACACTCCGTTTATTCAAAATATCCTACATTTCAAGTCCTCAATCCAATCACTGCATACAAGGTCCCGTCTCTCCGATCTATACACCCCATCCTACAGAACTACTGCATTCCAACGGTCCTTCCTTGCCCGCTGCGCTATTCTTTGGAATTCTCTCCCTCCTTCTATCCGTAATGTATCCACCCTCGGAACTTTTAAAACACTCCTCTTCCACCACCTTTTCTCCCTCCAGTCGGATGCTATCTAATTACATAGATGCTTTAATCAATTTCACCGAAGCATATCAGATATAAAAGCTTAGCCTGTTTAAACAATCTTCATATGATAATGTTTTATCTATCATTGAAATAATTTTCATCATCATTTTTTTTTTCTTCATCCTTTACTAGATTTAACTTCAGAAATCTATATTTTAGTCCATTTCTTACATAATATTTTTTATTTTACTGACTGTAAATATAGTTTATGTATGTATGTAGTGTGTATTTGTTTATATATGCGTATAGATTTTTCTTTTTTTTTTTTTCATTTTATTACTTATTTTATTGTAAAATTGTATTTACTTTTAATTATCTTATTTGATTACCTAATATGTAATCTCTAGGCCAGATATAACTTATGGCCTGTCATGTAACTATTATTCTTAAGGGTCTTTGTCCCAGAATAAATTTTTTTTTCTACTCTATTCTATATATGATATATATTATCAGCATATTCATGTTTTTTGTTGACTCCTAACGATTTCTATTATGAGAATTGTTATTAAAATACTTAATATGTCAGAATTTAAATCGATCTAATAACCAGATTAGTAAATACACTTTGTTAAACCATTCATCAAAGTTACTTAGCCAGTCATGTATTTTTTTATTTTTTAATTTAATTGAAATTTACAATTGTATATTCAATAAAAATATTTTATTCATCAAGTAAATACGATGATAATGATAAAAATGACACTTACTTATTTTTAAAGCAACTACCCATTGGTAGCACTTATAAAGGTTGTATATAATGAGGTACTATATTAGAAGGTCTCGAGGCCATCTTCTTTTCAGACACCTCGGAGGGTTATCTGTAATAGAATGAGAAGCAAGTTGTGATAAGTCATGTATTTAATTTTATTTTTGATCGTAGTCATGAGGTCTTACAGCTTCAGTATATTTATGAAGATTTGTTATGATCTAAACATTTTATAAAATCATTTCCTCACTTGATGGATGATAATAAAGGGACCCAACACCTAAAACCACAACCGCATTCGACAACGGCTGGGGGTATTGGAACCAATATTTACACTAATAAACAATGTGGCTAAACTGTTTATCTCTATTAAAGGAAGGCCCATCTGTTTGCTTTGCGTCAGAGGTTATCTCGCTCTCGAGCTCTGTTTGCTTTCAAAACCAGTTTGAGTAGAAGCGTTGTGATCTCTTGGAGTGCTGTTTGCTCTTCATTCATATCCGATGAAGCAGGCTCTGGAGCTACGTGCATATGGAAGAAAATGTGGGGCTTGTAGTTTTATTTATTTATGTAAAGTTCCAATTAGAACTGTAAGCTACTAAATTTGGGAGGGGGGGAGATAAATATATTTTTTTGTGGGAAGATAGCTGATTTTGATGAAATTTGATAATCATGTTTTTTAAATACCTATTCACAATTTTAGAGTATAAAAAAAATTATATTTTAAAAAACTAAAAAAACACGTTTTAATAGCAAACCGAATTAAAACGTTCTATAGATATATATCAGAATAGCAATCAGAATCTTTAAAAATCCTATCTATCACAGAATCTCATCATCTACAACTATTGGTATATAACACTTTTTTATTGGATCAGCCATTTTTGTATTATAGACTCTTAAAAAGAAGCAAAACTAAATTTTTGAGAAAGTTGGCGAATTCGTCGATTTTTGAAAATCGATTGTGCCTTAACGCCTGACTCAAATTCAGCTTAAGTGATGTTTTTAGACTCAAAGTTTAATTAACTTTAGTTTGGTAAATAACCCATTTTCTGATTTAAAGCATTTTTGTATGAGTTTTTTTTTTGCAAAATTCTGAAAAAAAAGTGCAAAAATGTTGGTTTTTTTTTCACCAAACACATTTTCCCCAAATAAAATGTTGTCAAATTTTTTATATTTTATTGTTAGGACCCATTTAGACCATACTAAATCATAAAACCTACTACTCCAACTTTTGCAAGGCAGACCCCCTTTTTGGGCACATTACGACTGGATAAAATAAGAACATTAAAACAAAGTTGTGCAATTATTGTATTGTCATTGGTCCTTGACACGTGTGTTAATTTCCAAGATAATCAGATAGCTGGAAATTGGTGAAAATTACGAAGCAAGATTCCGTTCCGTACTGGTGAAGTTAACAAAAGCGTATTAAAAACTGAAAAGGGTGTAAATTCGTATTTTAAAGTGAACGTTGATTTTCATAACAAAATAACGACCAATCTGATTATTACCAAATTTGACAATCACGTATTTTATTTACCTATTAACAATTTCAGGATATGAAAACTGCTCTGAAACATAGTTTTATTTTGGTGGGATGGAAGAGGGTAAATTCGTATTTTAGTATGGCAGCTCTGAATTACTTTTCAGCGTTTAGTTTAATTTCAATTTTAAATGATAAATTACTTATTTTATTGATAAATTTAAATCTAATCTGTTTTCAATTGGAAGAATTGTAGAGAACAATAGTGTCTCTTACATTAAAATTTATATTTTGTTGTACTCCTTTTTAAAGCGAAACTTTTATATGAAAGTGTAGACCAATATTTTATTTTATTATTTTTTTTTTTTTGAACCTTTTACTTTTATAGTCTAGGACTGTTATTTCAGAACTTTTATGATCAACCACTTTAAATAATTCTTTTTTCAAACAGTTATTTTATAACTCTTTTGTATAAAGGAATTACTGTTTAAATTACATTTAAATCCGACATTTGCAGTAGTCATGATTAAGTGCCTTTTTTAAACCATAACGAACATTCATGGGATAGGTTATCAAGACTAATGAAAGCAATCCAACTATAATTCTATTTAATGGAAGTATCTTTCAAGTAAAGGGATGAAATTATGTTCTACCAGAAATTGTCTTATTATATGTTCTTCAATAATATGCTGTAGCAAACGAAGACTAGCAAATAATTTATTTATTTTTTGTTGATTATTATATAGTTTTGAATTCGTAATATTTTACATAATTTATAATTTTCAGGGTTTATTAGAAAATTAAACGAAAATTATTAGTTATTAATGGATCGCAAACCTTAACCAATAGATTAGATGATGTGTCTCAGAGTAGGAGATAAAACTGCATTATTTTTCATATATTTATTTTATAAGATTTTAATAAATAAATTTTAGAACCCGCCTCACTTTAGAGTAATAAGAAATATGGATAGATGGCTATTTATAAATTCATACTATATGTACAAAAAATATTAAAACCTACATATAACTGTGGAATATATAAAATTACACAAGATAATTTAAAAACAATACTTAAAAAAGAGAAACAAACTTACCCATGCAGTCATGCTATTTGTGTAATAAATCTAAGATCAAGCAACCACTTTTGGTTATTTTTTTGCTGAAATTATCAAGACCTTGTTCGTTTCGTAAAATTTCGCGCAAGATCCATTTCTGAGGCCAAATTTTGACAACAAAAAAAAGTATTCCCAGGTTCTTGAGATATTCCAGGTAGTGGATTTTCATTCTTTCATGGACACAAAATCTTTAAAAACAAAATTAATGAACAATTTTCTCAACGAATTACTACCAAACTAAAAATATCAAGATATTACAGGTACATCTACAGGGATGATAATGTAAAAAGATTACTACAAGGGTGTCAAAACCTGATCGCTAACCTAATCTGATAAAAAATCCAGAACGAGTAAAAAACATGAGGGTTTCAGGGCAGAACAAAATTTCCCTTTGCTTGCAGATTGTTATAACTTAGAACCTCTTCCACAAAATATTGAAATAAACATTAAAATTTTTTTCCTCTACCATACTGTTATATATCTAAAAATATATAAATCATGTTGATAGCTTAATAACGTCTAAACTATCCAAATAATTTTTAAAATATTAAGAATTCTATTCCAAATTCATTTCTAAAGCCGTTTAGTTCTCATTTCTCCCACGATTTGACTCTGGGGCGTACCCAGGGTCATTCTAAGGGTGGGGCAAACCAATGTGAAACCAGGGTGATTTTTTTATTTATGGTATTAGATAAAATAATTATAATATTGTATATTCAAACTAAGAGATAGGTGCTAAATATATTATATTTTAAACACTATCTATACTTTTTACATGTAATTTCATGTATGTTCATGCATGGGAGTTACGTATTCATCTCTGTATTTAATAAGATAAGTAAGTTACTCTCAAAATTAGTTAATTTATTTACACGATACAATATTTCAATAAAAAACATTAGCGTGCTAAAAAATTTTATTGAATAAATTTTTTTCTTCGATAATATAGCGAATATCTAAAAAATATGATTTATTGCAAACAATTAAAAATTAAATTACTGGTATTTTGATTGATCAATAATTTAAATGAGTATATAAGCATAAGTTAATTGTATGCATTAAAGATATCTTTTAGATACATTATATCTTATTCATAAATATTGCTGAGGTTTTTTTTATTTGAATATCTTTCATAATGCGCAATGTTTATTGAAATTTACCTTTACAGCCTCAGAAATTTTACTTACTTTTCTTTTAATTTACCTGATACGCTATTGTTGCCCATATATTTTTTTTAACAGTTATAAACATATTCCTTAACTAATTTTCAACTACAATGTTTATTTATTTTTTATATTGACATATAAATATATACATATCTAAAAAATCCTTAAAAGCAACTTTTTCGAATAGTTCAATGAAACAATCTAAACTTCCAGCTAGAATCATATTGACAATTTTAATGTCTTTCCTCTAGAGCTGATGGATTTAGATAGCTGTGAAATATTGGATTTTCTGCGATGTCTCATTCCTGGTTCTTGCTATTTGAGATCATATCGTGATAGACATTTATTTCAAGAAGATTAACTTGAAATGTTTCGTAATTATTGCTCATAGCCATATTGAAATGATAAAATCTAACGATGAAAATTCTTTGGTTGAGTAGAGAAATGTTCAGGGATGTAGTGAAGTATAATTAACACAAGTTTTTAAATAAAAAAAAAACACATTATATTTGAAGCGATGAAGTTTCGTATTTCGTATTCAATTATGTAATCAATTCAGATATTGTTCTAATTATGTAAAAAAACAAAACAAAAAAAAACTATTAATTCTTTGGTTAATTAATTTAATTTTTATATTTTTTTTTGTATCATCTTGGTCACATACAATTTTTGTTATTTGAGCCCAAAATAAAACCTGCAAAGGCATTCTAAACGTCGGCACTCCAAATATAAAGTTTTTTCATTTAAAAACTTGGATGTGTTAATTATACTTGAATGCATCCCTTACTATTTCTCTAATATGATACATTCTAACAAATTATATGAAGAAATGTGTCTTCTATTTTTCAATTTTTTTATTTTTCATTAAATAGATTTTTTTTTTGTAATATTTAAGTCTGGTTGATGTTTACAGCTGTATACAAAATGTAAATAAAGTAAATGTGCGAAATCGTCTTAAAAGCTAGTTGGGGTACTTGTGGATTAGAGTGGGTAGGTAACTAGTTGAAGAATAGGAATCTTGTTTGGTCCGAATCTGCAATATATGCCACATTTAGATTGTTATGGGTAAGATTATTTGTGATATATTTTGGATTGTTAAGACTGGATACAAGAATAGTTGAAAGGCTAAGCTCAACTCCGTATCTCCAAAAGGGTCTAACTGCTAATTGCATTTATGTAAACAAATGTTTTGCAAATTATTAGGAGTTTTAAATGCTTGTCTAGTAAATTTTGGAGAAATCGTAAACCACGAGCATTTTTTTGTCTTTAAGTCTCCAAATGATTTTAATTTTAACTTCCCTCTCTCTTTATCTCTTGCATTGGTATAGTAAAGGTATAAACAATTTAAAATGGAGGTTTACTGTATAAATCCATAAAATTAAGAATTCTTAAAATTTTCTGAGTAACTTATATAATTTTAATGTCACCGGTTTTTTTAACTGTGGGGTATGATTCTGAGAACAGCACGTCTCAAAACGTGGACATAATTTTGTTTTTACCTTATTTACTGAACCGAATATATATATAAATTTTTTTCTGAATAAACTACTGGACTCTATTGTAAGTTCTGAATAAAATCAAACTCTGAAATGTCACTTTTAAAAGCTGGCAAAATATTCATAACATAACATAATATATAAATAATTCATACTAATATATTCATTAATTTTTTCTCGTTTAAAACATTATGTGGAACAATATTAATTTTTTTGAGGAGAACACCTGACCTAAATATAATCCTCGCTCCCTCGTTCATGAACTTGAGGGCACGTAACATCTGGGCACTTGCTTCTGATTAAAAAGTTTTCGACGTGATAAATTGTAGCAGCCTCAAGCCGAACCTTGATTAAAACGCAGTTGGATTAAATTCGGGGATATTTTGTCAGGCTGAAAGCCCGTTACCTGAAATATTCTAAAATATATTCACAAAAATATTATAAGATACAGAAATTCAGTAATGATTAATTTTCGTATACATTAGCTGTCATTTTCTGTTAATAATCGCATGGAGTATAATAAAGAAAAGTATTTTTGTGTTTTAGGCTCACATTAATTTCTCTTTAGGTTAACATATTGGAAGTTCTATTACCAGAGAATAGAAAATGATAGAATTCATACAATATAAATTGTATGAGTGGTTAATCAGCAATGTAGTTTATATTATGATTCATTGACTTTTAATATACTTCGTCTATATCTTTTTTGAAGTGTAAACTTCTTTTGGTCTATGGGCACTTTTTGGAATAGGTAAAAAATGCAATGAATATGCAATAATATCCAATATTAATAGGAGTGAGGACCACGCGGCGCAGTGCGCAGTCTTCAAGACACTCTCGGACGACGATTAAAGACATCTTCGTCCGTTCTTTTCCTTATAAGTCTTTGACGGAACGAACTACGATTGTCATAGGCATCTATTTTAATAGATGTCGTATTTTTTACTTTTTTCCGAGAATTAATTAGGTAACTTGTAAAGTGACCGAAATGTGCCCTGATTCATCCTCTTAAAAACGTTTACAGTCATTTTCTGTTAATAATAGCAATTTCACATGGTCATGTCCACTATAAATCAGTTAGACCAAATATATTTTGTTTTGGGCCTTATGCGTTTTGATAGTAGGCTACGGCCCTTGTAATATGCTTCCCAGAAAATTTAAAATAAATGAATAGGGTTTCGACGATAATATTTTTATCCTTATTTTCAAATTGGCGTGGCCATTATCATATAACATTGCCATGGAATGTTTATATTCCTGCAAATATTAAGATACCACGACAAAGTTAAAAAATTCAGTTTAAAATAATTCTAGGAATAGGTACTGTGGCGAAATTGAGTGTGATAATAATATTGAAAGTGAATTTATGTGATATTTGCAGTGATATTATTTAAATTATGTGATGAAAAAAATACTTTAACGTTAAATTAAGACTGATATTCGTTATGAAGAAGGAATGTTTCATGTTTTATTTATTTTTTACTACGGAACCTTAAACTACTAAGATCCCCTTTGCTACTAAGAACGTAGGACAGCCTATTGCGCCGGCAGGAACGTATAACCGAAGTAAGCAGTGCTGTCTGTTTTCCTACAAATAGAAATCGCCAGCGTATAAAACTTCAATTTGAGCCATTCTGAAAAAGTATTTAGTTCATGCCTAACTTCATGAACCACCCGGGATCAGTCAAAAAAGATGATGTTGAGGTAAATCCTGAGGGATGGGCCAATTTGAAGATTCTGATTAATAAAAGGAGGATGTCTTATTTTCATGTACATTAAAATTTGAAGATGAAATACTGCCCTGGGATTGGTGATTCGAAATTTCCATATTCGTAACTATTTGAAAAAATTAAATTTTGGCTTCCGTTATGAGATGAGGAGAAAATTTTTTCACAGTCAGTGCCATCGTTTTGAAAAACATATCTACATCATCATTATTTGATGGCTTTGAAAGTTCTTCAAGAACCTTTTGGAAGTTATTTTTTTCATCTTTTCTCTCCTTTAAGTATCGGAGAAGTGGCTAATTTTCTTTTCGTTTCTTAGACGGTGGTTGGGTTCGAGGTCGAGGGGAAGGTGTTTCACGCTCTTTCGTTAGTGTCTTCTTCCACGCTTTCAATAATTTCCTTTGATAGTTGTTGGGTATCAGTATCAATATTTACGTTGGAAAAACTTTCCCTTTCGTCTTCACCAGAAGACAAAAACCGTAGCCTCTCCCCGTAGCTAGCTCTCTTCTTTTTTGCAGCAGATCTCCTGTAGAACCCTTTTTCTTCTTTTTTCTGTCTTTTGTAGTGGTCAGGGATACTTTTCCAAATATTAGAAGATAGAAATTGCGCCGGGCGTAACTATCCTGTCGTGGGGAAAACCTGCCTTTAAGGCACTACACGGCCAAGCTCCAGGGACCGATTTCGAGACTAAAGGTAAAATGTTTATTTTCTGTTATTTCAACTGACGATCGACTACGATATCGAGAGATCCACCTAGTGCACATACAGCCTCTTTAAAGTGGGTACCTTTAATTAGGCAAAAAACCTGGCAGTTGCTTGTTATTTCATCCGATTCTTCTCCTTTCACAACGATTGACCTAGAAACAGTATATATGTATCTTCTAAAGTACTGTTCCCTTGACAGTGCTTTGGATTGGAGTGGTACGATTTTTTAAAAATTTCATATCATAGTTATAAAACTGATTAGTAATAATAAATGATAATTATGTATGACCATATTTCTCGAGCAAAGCTGAAATAAGCTATGGTAAAGAATGGAAGTTTAAAGGAAGGAGTTTAAGAAAAGAAGTATTCCTGTTGCTCTGAATATTGATCGAGCTCATTTGAATCGGAACAAATTTAATGAAACATCTAAGCTTCTTTTTCTTCCGTAAGTATTGAAACTCATATGAAGATATATTAAGCCTTCGAGAATACACTGAAAGAAATTTCTCTGAAAATATTGTATGAAAGTTAGAATGAAGAAGACTTTTCGTTTTTACTGTATTTAAAAAGTTTATATTTTTTTGTTTAGGAGCTACTTTTTTATTACATAAATTTTGTACACCCTTTTGTATATATGCGACACTAATTTATTTTTTAGATAAATTCATTAATTCTTAAATAAATTAATTATGAACGTTTAATTCCTCATGCATGTGTTGTTTCGCAAATAACGCACTATATGCACAAAACGCCTACCATTGTTCAGCAATGTAAAAAAAAAAAAAAAAAAAAAAAAAAAAAAAAAAAAAAAAAAAAAAAAAAAAAAAAAAAAAAATTAATAATAATTATTAAGCTGTTTAAATTTATTTATTTGATTATCCTGATAAAGAGTTGACTAAAAGACATGAAGCTGATTTTTTTTTTTTTTTTAACTTCGTGTAAATAATATGGTTTAACTTGTTTTGTTTTTTTGTTTTTTTTTATAGCATTTATTTTATCTGATTATTGTGCAATGAACTCATAATTTAATTAAATTATAAATTTTATTAAAACTCGAGAGTGCATCAGACAGAAAATAGCCTAAAATTAAATATTTATGAATAATAAATTAAATTAGATATTATAAAATCGATCACAATCAATCCATATTTTTGTTTAAATGGCAAGATGAATATTTCAAATAGTACCATTTTAAATTGTTTTTAATAGGAACGAAAAACACCAACCAGTCATTTCCGATTCACGTCGTATCTCCACTTCTAAATTTTTCAAACCAACGCCGCGCAGTGCACTCTTCAAGGACACCCTCTCCTTCATATTGTATAATTTCATGAGTTGCTTCAGCAGCTGTGAAATTTTTTTTCCAATAATGTCTTAAGATTACGAGAAATTCGTAGGACACTGTCATGTTTCTTCTTTGAAATAAATAACTGACTGAGGCTTTTTTTGAAGAAATCCAGTGTTAGTAAACAAGCTTAGGGAATGCTCTTAAGGGATTATTAAGTATTGGTAAATAATAAATAGCATTAAGATATTTACAGACTTTTGAACTCTGGAATTTGATAAAACGGTCATTTTTTTATTTTTATACGCCCTATTAAAATAATTCCAATTGAAGTAGTAATAAATCATCCAAATTGTATTGATCCTTCTATACCGTTAGGTGTACCTCATTTAAATTATGCAGACTTCGAATTGTCTATTGTTAGTTCATGCATAGATAGTTTTACTAAATACATAGATAGTTTTACTAACATACAAATTTAGATCGAATAATCAAATTTGAAAATTACACATCAATATCCCTTTGATGTAGAGATTAAAACTTAACTAAGATGAAAAAAAATTTCATTGGTAACAATTATATCCATAATTAGGCATAGAAATCTCAGTGAAGGCTTAATTTAACTTTTCATAATTAACGAAGTATTATTATTCAAGCAAATATAAAATTAATCAAGAGAATCTCTTTATAATATAAAGAAGACTCCTAAGAGATAAATTTTTAACTGAGCTCGGTTCAACTTTGCGAAGGAAAAAACAAAACTTTAAAGAATACAGGAGATAATTATAATCTCCTTCTGTCTTTGATCATCTCATTATTCCAGCCTCTGAAGTGTCTGGATAAACGTGGCAATTTAAAAGCGCCCCGTAGCTACTGGCTAGAAGTAACCGCTTTAAAGGGAATAATTACGTCAATTAAATTGCGCTTGAGATGGGTCTATAATGTCTTTAAAAAGCGTTGAGAAAACTTATTTTTGAATATAATGTTATAAATAAAATTTTTATAAACCATTTTAAGCGATGAAATTTAGAAAATCACCAAGATGGGTTTGCTTTGAGTGAGTCAGTGAATTTTTTTTATTATTTATTTGTTGTGAACATATTTTTAATATATCCATTTTTCGAAATTTAGATCTGTACACAGAACATACATCCAGTTAATGTGGTGATAATGTACATAATAGCATTACCATTGCTTGTGAAGCAACTACCCAGCGGTAACACTTCGATAAAAGTTCTATATGTATAGTTGGGTCCCGAAGCCACCTTCATTCCAGACGCCTCGGACGCACAGTGGGGCCATTCGTGAATCTAGCGGGACAAAAGTCCAAAAATGAAGGTTGATTTTTTGATGCAAAAAGTGGTTGATCTAACAGGCTAAATGTTGGAAGGCATGAAACCAAGTGAATTAGCCTGAGGCAATGTCATTAAAGTAATTCAATAAACAATGAACTAATACCATTTCAATCCTGTACGATTAAAGAATTAAGTTAGTATTCTTTCAAGCACTCCAAAGTGAACATCGTTATAAGTTATCTTATTTTTTTACATTTAACGATGGACTGCAGTCAAAATAGTAAGTATTAGTATATTTTATTTTTAATTTTACGGCATTTAAGATCTTCAGACGGTACGCCAATTAACAAGTTCAAAATTAAAAAAAAAAAAAATTATGTTTTAATCTGAAACTTTTTTGGTAGGTGATGGTAGGTCTTAATTTATGTTTCAGTGTGTCTGGGGACATTTAATTTTAGTGAATATATTGCATTTGGCTGCCCGTTTTTGCCCGTTTATCAGTAGCACCAAAAATTGTGTTTCAGGTGGAGTACTCTCAGTTGCGCGATTGGAATTAGCTGAAGCGGTACGGGCTGGAGGTTTTAGTTTTAATAATTCCCAGGAAGAAAAAAGATATCTGGTCGATTATATAATTAAAAAATTTGCCTTGGGAACGATTTCTCAAAGCTTTGAGGAAAACATTAACAAGACCGTTATTTAAATCGTTTTTAATCACAATTCATTACAAATGGAAGGTTTGCAATAGAACAAGTACACGACTATACGAGGAACATAAAATTTGGTTAGATGGTACCGTTGAGATACTACATGTTGATATGCCTTCTACAAGTGCCTCGTCTTCTTTAACGATGGGGCGTCCGGTAAAAAGTTTCGGTTCAGCTTCAATAAAATCTAAAAGAAGGAAAGTTAGTCCGATTTTGAAAGGAAAATCTCTTGATGAAATTTGTTTTGCAGCCCAACAAAAATTAAGAAGAGCAGGCAAAAGAGATGCAAGTTTCATGGTGAAAACCATTTTAACATCTCCGAAACGAGCAACAAAAAAAAAAAAAAACAATGAAATCTTCTGCCGCTAAAAAAACAAATGTACCATACACCCCTGATGAAGCTCTCAGTCTGATTATTTTCGCAAAAATTTCCAAATTCCAGTACGAGCAATTGCGCCAAGGAGCTTTGCAAAGAGGTTTTAACATTTACCCTTCTTATAAAAAAGTTCAGGAAGCCAAGAGAGATTGTTATCCACAACCAACATCTTTCAAAGTGACCGAAAGAATGGCGGAAGTTGAACTTCAAGCTCTTGTCGATTTGACTGTGCAACGTTTATTTATATGCGAAAATTTTAGCATTGTTAATTCCATTATTAACAACGACTTGTCCGATACCGTTATTTTTTTTAAATGGTGATGTGATGGTTGCGGTAGCCATAATAGATACAGACAAAAAAGCGAAAATACTGTTGATGACTCAACTATTTTAGTTTCCTCGTTGGTCCCTCTTCAAGTAATGGCAAAGAATCGAGAGAATGTGGATGTTACTGTTTGGAAAAATCCGCGAACTTCATCAACAAGGTATTGTAGGGTGATTAGATTTCGAAACGTCAAAGAAACTCATGACGAAATAATTCGTGAGGTAGCGCACATTAAACAACAAATTTCTGCCATCCAGTGCACTGTAGTACAGCTAGGTGGACACACTATAACTGTAAACTCCAGTTTCTACGAGACAATGGTGGATGGAAAGATTTGCAACGCCTTGTCCTATAATAAAAACACTCAAAAGTGCTACATTTGTCACGCGACGAGCAAAGACATGAACAACTTGGAAGCAATAACCAAAAGGCAATGTTTAGAAGAAACGTTCTCGTGGGGGCTCTCCGTTCTTCATGGATTTATAAGATGTATGGAGTGTTTACTTCATATTGCTTATAAGTTGGACATTAAAAAATGGCAAGTTCGAAGTGAAGAAGATAAACAAAAAGTGGATGATAGAAAGAAAAAAATTATAGATGGATTCCGAAAGAGAACTGGCCTACTTATAGATATTCCTAAACAAGGGGGAGGAAATTCAAACGATGGCAACACCGCCCGAAAGTTCTTCAAACATGCTCCTGTTTCAGCTGAGATAACAGGCGTTGATGAGGAGTTGATCGAGAGGTTTAACGTTATTCTCCAAGCATTATCATCAGGTCATGAAATAAATATAGTTAATTTCGAAAAGTTTGCTGCAGAAACTGCCAAAAAATACGTAACATTGTATGGATGGTATCCAATGCCAGTCACTGTTCACAAAATTCTTATGCATGGAGCTGCTGTCATCAAAAACTTTCTCTTGCCTATTGGACAACTCACAGAGGATGTCCAAGAAAGCCAACACAAAGAGATAAAAAGATACAGGGAACATTTTTCTCGGAAAACGTCTCGCACAGTAACCAACACTGACATTATGAACAATTTGTTGATTTCATCTGATCCATTAATTAGCTCATACAGACCACTACCTGAGAAAAATACGACCTACAGCAATAGTGTTCTCAATTTGCTTGTAATACCAGACGCAGATACGAGTATGATACCTTTAATTAGTGGACAAGATAGTGATGATAGTGATAATCTCGATCTAAGTGATTTGTCATTATAGGCTATAATTTTCATTTCAGTTAATATTTTTAGTTAATAATTTTAGTTTATATATGATTTATAATAAGTTAATGATTTTCAGAACGCAACTGTGTTTGAATTCTGTTTGTTTAAAGATAGTAATTAAGTATTAAAGTGTTAAAGGTTATGGTTTGACAACACATTGCCCTAATTTATATATATATATATTTATTATAAATTCTATTTATTTATTATTATACATTTTTAAAGATTTCAGAGAAATTGTTAGTTGTTACAGAGGAGTTTTTCCAACCATAATATTGACATTATTATCATAAAGTAGGTTTATTCATTTTTTTTTTAATTCAATTTATATAATCATTAATAAATCTATAAGTGGTTTTGTGAATTTTTTTTTCCTTTATAAAACAGGTTAATAAAGTTTTAAATGTTTGATCAATCTTTCAATAACCTTGGTTTAATCATTTCAAGTTGTTCTGGATGAGAAAAAAATATTACATTGGCCATACGATCGCTTTCAGACTTTTGTCCCGCTAGATTCACGAACGGCCCCACTGTGGGACGGTTCTCAAGGATTGTAGAATGGGAAAAAACTGAGAGACAGTGGATTTGGATGGATATGGAGTTTACTATGAAAGGATAGGTATCTGGTTCGGGCTAAATCAGCAACATATGGAGCATTGAGGTCTTTATAGATAAGTTTATTTGTTACAAAGTTTGGAGCATCAAGGATTTTTCGAAGGATTTTGGATTGGAAGGATTGAATAGGAAATAGATGAGATGGTTTAGTCGAGCCCCAATGCTCAACTCCATACGGCCAATTAGGTCTGATAACTGTCAAGTAAATGAGTCTTTTGTAGTAAATCGAGAGTTTAAAACATTTTACAATTTCTTGCGTATATCTCAAAAAAATTGTTCTGTGCCTTCTTAAACGAAAGCCTATAAATATTATCTAAAAAGGGTGTTTTTAAATCGTCTGAGAGATATATACCGTGGGAAAAAATTAAAGAGCCTCCCTTTTTAGTCTAAGTTGCCATCAAAACTTTTGCCTAATTTTTGCAGGGGAAAACATAGGGATCCAAAGTGTTGAACTTAAAATTTTGTTTAAGATTATAGACACTACCTTAAAACATTCTGAGTTGATTAGAACAAGTCCGACTGCTAAAAACTGGATCTTTAAGCCTCTTTCTACTCCTGCTGTAACTGAAATAAAATTTTAAAAAAGACAGAGGATTCGACATATAATAAAATACTTTCCTGGTACAGGGAAATAAGTAAATACAAATTAAAAGAACAAATATAAATATGAAATAAATGTAAATATAAACGGGTGAATTTTTAAAATAACAAAATTTATCATTTCTCTGATAAATCAACACGATACGATACACAAACAAATATTTTAGAAACTTTGTCACTGATACTCACTATTAGACATTTTCAATGTTATAGTGCTCAAAACTATTTTATCAAGAAATTTTATTATATTTATAATAATAGTAATATAATGCTCTTTATTAATTTATTCACTCGTAACTTGTTTCGAGGGTCTCGATAGGCTCTCTAGGAGCTTTATCGAAACTTCAACTAAACAACTGATCATATTACCCCTAACACAGTTTCACCAACATGGCCTAACAGGTGGTAACATCAGTTGGCTTCTAATTTAATGGACTTCCCCTCTTCATTATTTATTAGTTGATTATAACGTTACAAGTTTCTAGTGTCTACCCTTCACGTATATTTTTCATATCCAGTATGTAGCTGCACTCTCTGAATTCAAGTACAATAGAAAAAGAAAAAAATTTTTATACTACACATTGAAAGTCATAAAAATGTGAATTAAACAAAATATATAAATTTATATCTAACAGAGTTAATTACTACTAGTTTATGCTAATGATTGAACTTCTGAAACTATCAGCTCTGACGTTGATTATATTTTATATTTTAAATATAGATCCCTTTTGATTTTAGACATATAAAACAAAATTTTTTAATTAACAATATATTTTGATATAACATAATTTCTTACTTAATTGAGTGGTTTTATTGTGTACAAGTAAACAATTTAAATCAAATCAACAAATCGAAACTAAAATAAAAACAAATAATTAGATCTTGTTTTTGTTATTAATCCACTTGGGTGCTATGTCATTATTCGCTCAAATGGAGTGTTCTAAGCTTAATAACATTTGTAAGGAAGTTATATACTACGTTAATTTTTTACTTATCTTCAGTTGTTAAAACCGTGGCTATATTATGGGGGACGTTTTTTATTTTATTATTAATTAGAAAAATCCGCCTGAGTATTAGGTATAGGGGCAGTTGAATATAATATGGTTTAAGCTTTCTTTTTCATTTTGATTACATAAGTTGCATATGGTCTATTTTGAACATATTATTTTTATAATAAATCTGTATTTTTTTAACTGAAACAAGCCTGAGTTGTGACATTGTTCTTATTTTGTAAAATGGGGCATTTAAAAGGAGGTATTTGGCACCAGTAATGTGTGTGAGTTTTATTTCCTTATAGCAGGGATTAAAGGTAGAACTGATTACCCTTTATAAATCCTAAGCTGTATGCATGTTTTTATATTCTCCAACAACTTTTCCTATTTTTTTCTTTATTAGGACAGAATCATGATTTTCCCATAAATAAGTATTGTTTGATATCAGGAGTAAATATTTTAGTTGGCCAATCCAGTTATATTTTATTTCTTGCGGATGTGCAATATGAAGTTTATATAATTTATTATATAGGATAAGGGGGATTCTATTAGCTGGCATGTTTAGAATACTAATCCACCATTTTATAAGATATTTAAATATTTTAAAGCTTATTTACACTTGACCTGTTTCGTAATGGCCTGGAGTATTGTATTGATTATATTTTTAATGTATTTTTTCAGTTATAATTATAGAATACCCGATAGTTATTACATTTAAAAACTTTCAATAAAAATAATATAAAATCAATAATACTTTTTTTATCTCCCATTCAAAAATGGATAGAATATCAATTTGTTTATATTTAAAAAACTCTTGTGTGTATGAACCATGAGTAGACTCAATAAGTTTGAATTTCCTCTGGATTAAGTAAAGACTCAACTCAAAACTTTCCTTGGCCATTGCTCATTGAAAATTTATTATCTAGATTAACATCTTGCAAATACAGTAGTAAAGTCATGCAAATAGGACGCGAACCAGAAGATGTGCAGATAACTTGCAGAAGAGAAATCCTAGAAGCAGCAGAAGACTATACGTACCTAGTCACAGTTATAAGTAGAAACGGTAAAATACAACAAGAAATATCCAATAGGATTAAAAAAGCGAACAGCGTATATCACCAAATTTGCAATCCTGTTGTTGGGAAACGTGAAGTTTACAAAAAGGTAAAACTGCACATTTTTAATGCAACTTACCTTCCCGGAAGTGAGAGCTGGGTCCTTTTCGACCGATTGAAGAGCAGAATCACCGCATCAGAAATTAAATATCTAAGGAGAGTTGCCGGCCGAACACAGAGGAAACATGTCAGGAATAGCAGAATAAGAGAGGAGCTAGGGGTGAAAGCACTAACAGAAATTATAGAGAAGAGGCAGTTAAATTGGTTCGGATATGTTTGCCAAATAGATGAAGATCGCGGACCACGGAAGTTATTCAAAGTTAGACCAACTGGCAAAAGACCAAGAGGCAGGCCAAGGATGTCATGGTTGGATAGTGTGGCTAGAATAGGGGATAAAAGGGGAAAGCGGTTGGATCCTATGAAGACATTGGCGAAGGACCGGGATAGTTGGATTTCTTGAATCTCCATGCTGAGAGGCACTGAGGAAGAAGGAAAAGAAGAAGAAGAAGAAATAAAGTAGTAAAATAATTTACATGAATAGTTATCTTACAATAACTATTTCTAAAAGCTCGAATTCTAAGTATGTAAATCATCATCTCTTATATTAGGAGTATCTAAAGCACACTTTTTTAAACTATTCTATTCTGTGTATGAGAAATGCAAATGATTTAAAAAATATTTTGAAAAAACATACATAATAAGATACCAATCAGAATAAATATCATCATTGTTATAAAATAATAAAAAAACGATTAGACATATTTATAATTTACGAAATTATATCACAACTAACGATATTTTTCCTTAGGAACTTAAAATATTTTATTATCGTTTCCATCTTTAAGGCGAGATAAATTATGAACCAAGATTTTTTTTTCTATTAAATTTCGGTGGTCATTGAAAATCAGTTGGTAAGTCTAAAATCGTAAGTTTTCAGGGCAGCACTTTTTAACATAAGGTCACAAAATAGTGAGATTATGAATTATTTTTGAAGAAAATTAAATTTACTGAAGCCATTCAAGGATGTTTCATTAGTTTCCTGGTTATTCACCAGAACTTAACAATTTATTCATCAAACTTAGCTAACTTCGTACCTAGTATATTATGAACCATGTTCTCTATCATGTTAGTAACATTTTCTTTTTATTTCTTATATTACAAAGATCATTTAAATTTAAATCTAAAGGAAATGTCGGTAAATAGCTGTATAATACAAGGTAATGTTTTTATTATAATATTAAAAATAAATAAATGTGGTTATAGTGTTTCATCACAATGATTGTTTTAAAATACTTTAATAATTGTTTGTACAACGTGTAGGTAGGAACAATCAAATTTTATCCTTTCGAATTCCGTTAAATCAGACTTTAAATCGACCTAAGGGTGCAGAAGGCTTAGATGATCACAGGGTACTTAACTCGTTTTGGATATTTTTCGACTTACTATCTTATTTACTGTGACCACTGATTTATCGCCATATAATACCTCAAAATTGCCTCCTATAATTGAAGGGTTTGGTGAATGTAGGGGTTGTAGTAACACACAATTTCGAGTAGTTAATGATGATCTTTTTTTTTTTTCTTTTTTTTTTTTACACTTTCTTATATAAGAAAAGTGTTACATGGCCCCTTAATCTTCTTCATATCATTTTTTTCTGTTTTGAAGTGTTCAGATTTTGATACTTAACACTTCATTTACCCTGTATTCTCTCTAATCACAGCTAGATTTACCAGATGGATTTCTCATGATTTTCATATATTTTTTTTTCTTTTCTTTCCTCTAGACCGAGAGTTCCTATATAGATATGATTATTTATAAACTAATCCTCACCTATATTATATAAATAAGACTGATATAAAATGATCTTTTTCTATTATTATTTCAGTTTTTAAACAATAAATTTCAAATAAGACCATTTAAAAAATATATTCATTTTTTTTTAACCAAAACCTAATATTAATTTTGGATTACTCATCAATCTTAGGATTTCTATGCAATTTGAAATAAAAATATGTCATTTAAAAACGTCTTATTTATATAATATAGGTGAGGAAAATTTTTAAACTAAAAACTGATATTATTTCCAGAATCCTCATCTCAAAAAACATGCAGAAACTTAATTTCGTCGAAATTAAAAATATTTTTTTTTTCCTTTAAAATTTTGTAGGATTTTAGAAGGCAAGTTCAAAAAGATGCTGTCAATTTCTGAAAAAATGTAAATAATTTGCGCTATCTCACATATTTCGCAACCGATTAAGACAAAATTTTAAGGTCATTTAGTAGCCTTAAAAATGTATAGTTTAGCCCAAATCCGGAGGTTGCAGAATTTCCCCTTATTGAAATATCTCAAGTTATAGCTGACCTTGGATTTTTTCATTCACATCAGCTTTTGTCCACTAAAATCGGGAGTAAATCCAATGTTTTACGCATGGATAAAAAGTAGAATGCATGCTGATTCTAGTGATGCTATTACTGTTGTAATCGGATGAACACAGTAGTTGTTGTGGCCGGTAGAAAATGTTGATGAAATCTCAACTTCAAAATTTTAACTTCCTCGAAAGGGGTAAAAAATCAATATTTTTTTATTTTGATAAAATTTCACATATAAGGGTTATATATAACATATAACGCACTAGCGTTAAATCGAGATTTGAGGTCAGTTGTTCACGAAAAGTTTCCACTGATTTACAGCGGATTTCCTTGGAATTTTTTCATTTTTTTTAGAGTTTTTGAGCACCCTAAAGCTGGGTGGTGTCTTGAGCATAACGAAAGTATTTTTATATCAAATAACTTACATAACTGCAATTAAACGTGAAAGAATCATTTCTCTATCTTGACTGAGAGCTGAGAAAAAAAATAAAACGTGAATTTCATTTTTTTTTTCTCGGCTCCTAATGCCCATTGGCGGCTATAACTCTAGTTTTGCACTATTATAGGTCCCTACTACCCACAAAAAAATCGGCATTCAAATCTGTGAGTTACAACTGCAAACGCCCCCTTGTCAGATAAACGTTAAACACAGTGATAAAGTTACGTTGAAATAATACAAACTCTTTAAATAAATGGTTCAGAATTCAGTAGACGCAGAAAATTCAGCATCACTAAGAAATTTTTATTAAAACTATTAATAGAGGAGAAACAAGGAAATTGATAATTACAAAATATAGGAAACACAATATCAGTACTTGTCCATCTTCCACTTGATACCAGACAAGTTCTCGGTTGTTTGACACTGTATAGCAGTCTCATGTACATGTTATGTATAATTAGGCCCAAGGCTTCTCAGGTATCGATTCATGGACTATTGTTCTACATCACACTCGCATCAGACGCACCTGTCAAAGATATCCTTGACACTTCGATAGCTTGTCATGACATGGGCACGCAGGTCTGCTTTCTAAGTCATGTTTGGTTTTCAATAATTATTCATGTATTTGAAATGTAAATTAAAATTTTCAATAATACTAAACGTTTCAATCAATACTATTGTATGAAAGGACAAGCCATATTTGGTTTGTATTCGCTAACCACAAAATCTACTGAGCTAATTTGCGCCAAATTGTAAATACAACATCTTTATAGTTCCAGAAAGGTTTAGCAATAATAAAATCTACTATTTTTCAATCAATTAGTTATTAAAAAAGTGATAATATGTGGATAACAGTGAAGTGTGAAAATTGACCAAAAAGTGGCGAGCCCCATTGTATACGAGAGTTTACAAAGTTACGATGTTATATAGAGCTTGAAATTGAAAATTACTCATATTCTATAAAATTAATAAAACTATTTAGACATATGTTGAAAAATGGGGATACCCGTGGTTTGAATATCGACTCATATTTGGTTATTGCTATTCCACAATCGAGTTTAAAATGATAAATCTACTGAGCCAATCTCTACCAAATTTTAACTACATCATTTTCATAGTTCTAGGAAGGTTTAGCAACCATAAAAATATAAATATAAAATGTTGACTTGCCACAATTCCATATACCTTTATGTTCAGAAATTAAAATCCAACATGATGCTATCAATAAAATTATTTCTGTCGAATAAACTTTATTAACGAATAAAAATGTCGTTAGT
The DNA here is from genome assembly GCA_003667255.2 of Euschistus heros. Taxonomy (NCBI): domain Eukaryota; kingdom Metazoa; phylum Arthropoda; class Insecta; order Hemiptera; family Pentatomidae; genus Euschistus; species Euschistus heros. The sequence goes on from RCWM02000046.1 coordinate 2,970,635, forward strand.
TTGCTTTTTGGTATTGGGAGTAAAAATATGATACATGGGCTTTTTGTTGTAAGCGCTGATAATCCATTCCATAATCAGCAAGAGTTTCTTAATAGTCTCTGTCCATCTGGATTAAAAATTGGATGTCGAAATATGCTTTTACGTAGTCTTCAACCACCTGATCAATGCAATTGTAACCAGGTTAAAAATGACTTACTTAAATACTTAAATTAAAAGATTATTATCGATAAAAAAAAAATACAAATATTATATATATATATATATATCGTAAGTTTTTTAATTACGAGAGCGGGCTAAGCCGGAGATAATAGTGTTTAAATATTTTAATATTGTTAATCATATTATGATATAATATTAATCCTGCCGGTGTGCAGACGTGAGTAATTTAAAGTTAGTCATAACTTATTTCATTTTGCTGTCCATCACTCAGTTGGTTAAACTTGTTCAAGGTCTATCGGTGACGTCACAGTGCTCGCTTGACTTAATTCCTGAGTGTGGTAAGGGAACAGTAGGCTTTGTGAGAAAATCAACCTCGCAATATCAAAGTTATAGTTGCGTTCCTTGCGTTTGCCTTTTCATTTGCTTAGTAAACTATTGACGTATAAGTTAAATATTTTTTCAAGTATGTGTGTTCAATAATTGTTTTTTATTTTGTTAACACAGTTCTACTTCTGAAAGATAAAGAGTTCGAAAAATAAGTAAATAAAGATATAAACACAAAAAATACATTTATACACATTCCTATGGTTGGTAAATCAGGATCCAAGACATAGAGTGATTCAATTGCCTCTTCACAACTAATTCACCCTTTTTAGCTTCAGCATCGTTCTTTCAGGGAAATTAGAATAAATAACCTTTAAATTTTTTTTTTTTATTTTGAATAATTTATACATACTCTCCGTCCATTATAGGGTATGAGCCTTAGGTTCATAACCATTATTTGTTGTTGAGATATACAGAAAAAGAAAACGTTGGACTGTCAATGTGAAGTGATTGACTTCATTCAGAAAGTGGTACGGAGTGCCTTTCGTCAGCAGTAACCCTGGCAACGGGCGTCAATACAGCCATTCTAGAAAATGCTTTAGAGTCCCCATAGCAGCGATAGTTAAATCATAGCTTTATACTATTTTTTTTAGAGAAACATTTATTTCAATATTTGTTATTTTTAAAATTATATGAGTCATCCATATTACTAATTGCCCTCTATGAGGCAGATTGTAAAACTCAATAAAAAATTAAAAAGAATCATATCAATTCTGACGTTTAATTGGAAATTTTTAAATTTAGTTTAACCATCTATTTAGGCAGTAGAGCAAGTATGTGGCATGTAGAATCGAAGGCACCAGCCGAAGAACTATAGTCCATATCTTTTAAGTACAGTTCCTTTGACTAAAAAAACTTATAGATAATTTAATGTGGTTAATTCTGGTAACTTCCAATAGTAAAAAAGTATTCAAAATTCTAACGTATCCTACAAAAGCTTACATAATAACCTAAGTACGCTCTTTGTCCTAAAATCCATACTTGTCAATTTTTTCAAAACTTTCTTATCATAAAAATGGAGCTGTTTTTTCTTCTTTTCATTTATGCTCATTGGGCATATTGTATGAATGGATCCATAAGCCATGGAGCCATTTATATTATCGTACTAATTGCTATCTCTGAGAAAGATTGTGATTCTTTCTCGATAAAAGATTTATTTAAAAAAATCCGGTATAAGGCTGCATTATATTTCTTTGTATAAGACTGAGTAAAGGTGTTCTTCTGTGAATGGAAATTTTTTTAGTGTTAAGTCACAGTATTTTAAGCATGGGAACCTTTACCTGACAGGTATCAGTAAAGCACGTAATCCCTTATATTTTTATAATGTAAAAATAAAAAAACAATAAATAAATTTGAATACTTGTTGCACTAACAAGGGGGCGACTTAATTCACAGATATGAATACCGATTTTTGTGTAGATAGTAGGGATCTATAATAGTGCAAAACTAGAGTTATAGCAGCCAATAAGCATTGAGGGCCGAGAAAAAAATATGAAAACCACGTTTTATTTATTTATTTTTTTTTTAGTTCTCATATTTTCATATTTTAATTTTTTCTGGGCTGATGCCCATTGGCTGCAATAACTCTAGTTATCTAACTAGTGTAGGTCCCTACTACCCACACGAAAATCGGCATTTAAATCTGTAAGTTACAAGTCAACAAGTCGTCCCCTTGTATGTTTCAAATTGTTGTTTAATTCAGTTTATATATTGTTTTTTTTTTCTTTATATCTTTATTCACACCTATCAATTTAAACTAGACAACCAGTGAATCTATTGTGATAAAGAAAATGGCGTGCAAGCCATGAGGGGGAACAGAACCCAGCTGCACCTTCAGTCTTTACTTTTATTTTAGTGAAGGAGGTCTCTTATCGAGCTTTAAAAAGATTTATAATAAAGAGTAAAAAAAATCCGGTATTAGGTTGTATTTTATTTCTTTGTAGAAGATCAAGTAAATGTGTTCTTGTAAAGATTTGTTTTAGTGTTGAGTCACAGGTATTAGAGCACGTTAGCATTCCTTAAATTTTTAAAATTAAAAAAAAAATACTTGTTGCACTAAGTTTCAAATTGTTTTAGTTTATTGCTTTATTAGTTATATTACTTTTTATTTTTTTTACTTCATTTCTTAATTCACACCTGTCAATTACAATTAGACAAACAGTGAATCTCTTGTGAGAAGGAAAATGGCTTGAAAGGTATGAGGGAGAGCAGAACCCAGCGGCAAATCCAGTCTTTATTTTTATTTTAGTCTAGGAAGTCTCTCATCCAGCTCCTTTTTAGCCTTCTCTGGGTGTTTTAGGGAATATGTGTTGTGGCCATAGCGTTTATAAGTGTATTAGGATGTCCATGTAATTTTTCGTGGAATCGTTTGTAGTGGGTCCGTATTTTTTCATTAACTGTTGGCATGTGTAGGTCAGTATGTAAAGTTTTGTTGCTTACGTACCATGGTGCTTTTGTGATTGTCCTGAATGTTTAGGCCTGGAAGATTTGGAGTTTGTTAATATGTGTCTTTTTAGCTGTTCCGGTATATCTGCGAAGCGTATGTCCAAATAGGTTTCAGTAAGTAAGTATATGTGTTCATTTTTTGTTTAACTTCATTTATTGCTAAGTGTTAAAACAAACTGACAATTCAACTACAGTGCAAGAAGCACTAGACATGTTTTCATTGAATCACCGCTCCACATAATAAAGTGATTATTGCTAAAAAAAAATACTAAAGGAATACTATTACCCAAAGCGAGTACGAGCTCTTTGATAAATGGACGCCAGATTTGTAAGGTGCTAAAAAAATTTATTTTTATCTTTTTAGGGTCTGTTATTTTATTCCGTGTACAAATAGAAAGCTAAACTGTTTAAAAATTCACTAAAAAAAATGGTTACGTACGTCTCTACGTAACTCCGACTTGGTGGTTTATTGCGAGAATTGGGACACGACCGGATATAAGTTTATTAAACCGGTAACTGGTCGTTATTAAACGCTGGGGTTCCTTCACCTCCCTATGGAGAATCATATTAAACTTTACCTCTGTCGGGATTCGATCATATTAACCCCAAATTCAAGTTAGTAGATAAATCAGAATATTGCTCCTAAGATTAGCCTTGACTATATAACGCATTTATTCCTGGTTTACAGAGAAATAAAATAATAGACATACTTGTAAATGTAATCATGTAAAAAATAAAAATTAGATACAATGTATATATAAACTAAAAATTGTTCGTCCTGAATGCTTATATGCCTCTGAATGTTTGTTTCTCAACAAAAAAAGGAAAAATTGAAAATATGGAAAAGAATGAGAGAAAAATATTGTATTAAGGAAAATATTTGGACCAAGTAAAACTGAAGAAGGTTTTAAAGTAAATTGAACACGGATATATATCAAAATATTTAAAAATTAAGTGATACAATGAGGTAACGTATATTGGCATTTTATAGACCTTTGATAAGAATGAATGACAAAGACAATTTTTCAACACAGCCTCCAAAAACAGAAAAAGAATACATGGATACGGATAATAAAATAAGATATGTTGGTGGCAAATATACAGTGGAATTCAATGTTGGGCAGAGACAAACTTCGGACAGCAGTCAACAAGATCAAATTTCCGGAAATGGTTAGGACACAAATTGGTAGACGGTGGTCAGATGAAAGGAGAAAACATCAGGCAGAGGTAATCAAGAAATATTGGACAGAACGGAAGAACAAGGAATAGATTATTAAACGTGGTCCACAGATGGCCGAACTCGATAAAAAAAATAATAATAACAATAATAAAGAAAGAAAATATAAACACATGTTAGAATTTTAGCAGAGCTATTCAGGAAATATTTTCTCTTTGCAATAGCTGAGCTACTAGATAGTAAGTCTGAATAAGTTTATTATCAGACTCTGCCATAATATACTGATGTTTATGTTCTTATCACAACTTCCGATATAAACAAATGCCGGAATTTCCGTTTGCTGTGTAATTATGGATAAATGGTTCTTATTATGACGCATTATACATATTAATATATAATATTAATTTAAGTGAATTAAATTGGATTAAGATGTGCTAAGATTTAAGACGCCTGATTTTTTGTTTGTTGCGGGATTTTATATTTTTCTATGGATATCATTTCTTTCATATTTCGTTTAAAATTATTTTATTTGTGGTGAATTGTTTTAGGAGTATCAAATTTGAAAGAATGTTTCGTTTGCCAGTAATTTGCCGGTAAGAACTGTTTTTTAAAGGTTTTTAGTTAGAAACGTTGTTGTTGAGATACACATAAGTAATATTTGCAACAATTACCTTTGCAAGGTATTTCGTAAAGTAGATTGTAACTCTAATTTATCTGTATCTTTAGTTTTTGTGTATAATTTTGCTATAGTAGATGTATTTTTGAATGAGAATCAGTCAAGCGACTAAAGAAACTGTTGATATTAAAAAAAAAAAAAAAAAAAAATATTAAACTACGATAAAAATTATTGAAAATTGTTTTTAATCTGAGAATCACTCATATATAAAAAATAAAATAAAAATATAACCATCCTTTTATTTAAAAAAAAACTGTATAACTTCTTTACCAGATATTAACTTATGTTCCTGTATGTGTTAATAACACATACATATCATATACGATAAGCCGTTTATAAATATTTACCATTATGATAATGATTGTAATTGTAAAGTGATAATGATTGACTTATAATAATTAAAATCATATATATGACCTGTATTTTATTTATAAGGTGGTTACTTTAATTATGAACTTGAATTGAAATATGATATTATTGAACCAAATCACAAGTTTGTACAATTTTTATTTTAATAAATGAAACCGGAATAGATTCTCAAAGTAATATTGTGATTGTTCAAACAGCTGGTAAAACTTCATGATTTACCTTTTGGAAAAAAACCTGAAGGATAAGAGTTTCATAAAATGAGAATCCGAGTTTTGAGGGAGAATATTATACTCCGTTTTTTATCACCACAAAGAGCCTTAGCCAGAGAAAAAAAGAAGAATAAAAAAGGAAAGAAATGTAATTTCAGGGCTTTTAAAAACTAAATGATGAAATTTAAAGCAATTTTCTTCTTTTTATATTAAGAAGTAATGACAATGTAAAATTAAAAGATTATTTTATCCAGGGCTGCTGTGTCAGGATTAAAGATATTTTATAAGAACAGAAATTAGGTTCTTTGTTCTTTTCGTAAACATTTTTTATATTTTGTGGCCATGTTTGACAACAGGGTAAAGTGTGGTTAAACCAAAGTGCTGAATTTTACAATATCGTAATTAATTATATTGCAAAATCCTTAAATTATTGGGATCTGGATTGCAAGTATTTATCCATTCAATACGTATTCAATTTAATTACATTAACATCAAAATTCACAAAATCATCACAGCTTTGGACTTATCACACTTTAGCCTTAACACACTGTAGCCAAAACTATCAAGTTTTCCTTTTTTAACTGAAAATAATGAAATTATCATAAACAAATCACAGTTAAGGTGACTGGGTTCTATATGGAGCGACTTACATTTCTCATCACTTCACTGCGCCTCGTTCTGTGCGCTCTCATTATATTCTCTTGTATCTTTTCTTCCCTTTGCTTTGCCGCCTCACTGTGACATCAGCACAGGGTCGTCACCTTTTTAAGAAAGAAGAAAAGAAAAAAAAAACTAAACTGGGTTGATAAAATGTTTGTAAGCAGTAGAGTAAGTACAGAACTGATAAATAGAAAACTAAGAAATATACATACATTCAAACGATTTTATAATGATAAAAAAAAAAAAATGATTAAAAACTATAATCCTTTAAGTAATTAAAAGTAATTGACAGCATTATTTGAAAATCATTCTGTAATATTTTTTATTGTAGGAATTATGATTAGGTAAAAAAAAAAAAAAAAAAAAAATGCATTTACTTTCCAATGTATTTAAGATCCACTAGAATGAACCAACTTATGACAACAAGATTGTGATACCTATTATTCTTCTTATAAACTTTATTTTATCTACTTGTTTTTCAGATTTACGACTGCATCTATATATATAAAAAAATAAATAAATATAAAAATAAATACATCCAGGAAGTGTAATAATAATGTTTATAATAATATGACAATTGCTCTTGAAGCAACTACCCAGTGGTTGTACATCAATAAAAGTTATGTATGAGAAGGTCCCAAAGCCTTGTTCTTTTCAGACGCCTAGGAAGGTTGTTAGTAATAGAATGGGAAGCAATTTGGGAGATTAGTGGGTTTGAATAGTTATGGAGTTTACTACGAAAGGATAGGTATCTGGTTTGGGCTAAATAGACAACATATGGAATACTAGGCAACCCCCGTCACGGATTCGCCCGCTTTCATAAGTAAGGAACTTACAAGGGGACGTTTGGAGTTGTAACTCACAGATTTGAATGCCGATTTTTGTGAAGGTAGTAGGGACCTATAATAGTGCAAAACTAGAGTTATAGCCGCCAATGAGCATTAAGAGCCATGAAAAAAATAAAATATGAAAATCACGTTTTATTTTTTTTCTCAGCTCTCAGTCAAGATAGAAAAATGACTCTTTCACGTTTAGTTGCAGTTATGTATGCTATTTGATATAAAAATACTTCCGTTATACTCAAGTCACCACCCGGCTTTAGGGTGCTCAAAAACTCTTAAAAAATGTAAAAATTCCAAGGAAATCCGCTGTAAATCAGTGGAAATTTTTTTTCATGAACAACTGACCTCAAATCTCGATTTAACGCACCATAAAATCCTTATATGTGAAATTTTATGAAAATAAAAAATTATTGATTTTTACCCCTTTCGAGGAGGTTTCGTTGAATTTGAAGGAGGAAGTTGAGATTTCGTCAACAATTTCTAAAGGCCATAACAACTGCTGTGTCCAACCGATTACAATAGTAATAGCATCAAAAGAATCAGCATACATTCTGCTTTTTATCCATGCTTACAACATTGGATTTCCTCTAGACTAGAGTTATAGCCGCCAATGAGCAGGCTATAACTCTAGTTTTGAGCTATTATGGGTCCCTACTACCCAAACAAAAATCGGCATTCAAATCTGTGAGTTACAACTCCAAACGTCCTCTTGTTAGATAATTTTAATTAATAATTGAAATCTTGTATTGAACAATGCAATCGAGCATTAATTCTTTAATGATATTTTTACCCATAGCAGCAATTTTTAACCTTTTTAAAATTGCACTGATTAGGTGTTTGAAGATTTCGTAAAAGCATAATTGGACATCCAATTTTTAATTTTAAAATATGAGTTGGTAATCCAGTCGGACAGATATTATTAAGAAACACTTGCGGATAATGGACTCCATTATCAGTGTTCACGACTAAAGGCCAATTGATCATATTTTTACACAAAATTGATTAGATATGATCATAATTTTTATTAGGCAGAAACAATTTTATCGATTTCATTTGGTTGGATTTCTAACCTTAAAGTTAATTACAACGAGACAAACTTCATTTCTGTCACTTAATACTGTACATTTAAATTATTATTATTATGGTAACTTTACTATTGTAAATCTTCATAGAACTATGAAGGCGATGCAGTCAAAATTTGGTTCAGATAGGTTCATTAGTTTTACTGAAATCCTATTGCAGAATGGCGCTATATCGTTATATTTTTAAACTTTACTGAAATCCAAACGCTATTCCGCATATTTGTACCTTTTTTTATAACAATTAAATGAGATTATTAAGTAAATTTTATTATCAATTTCTAGCTCTATATAACACCGTATCTTTGTAACCTTTTTTGAATGACACTCTCCACCTATTGGCCAATTTTCAACCTTCTCAGTGCATCTCATATTTATCGCTTTTTTACAGCAATTTAATAAAAAATATATAAATTTTATTATTTCTAAACCTTCCTTGAACTATTAAGATAATGTAATTAAAATTTATACAGATTGATTCAGTAGTTTTTATGGTTAGTGACCACAAACGAAAAATGGCTTGTCCTTTTATATAATAGTATAGATTAAGGTCTTTATGGACAAGTATGTTTGTAACAAATTTGAAAGCATTGAGAATATTTTTTTGATTCTGGATTGCAAGGATTGGATACGAGATGAATTGGATGGTTTTGTGAAGGCCCATATTTTAACTCCGTATGTCCAAATAGGTCTCATTACTGTCATGTAAATAAATCTTTTTTAATAAACCGGCATCATACGGAATTGTCTAGTGAATATTGATGGTGTTAAAAACGGCGATCAGTTTCAAGTAGTTTTAGTCTTGTATGAGCTCCATGTCAAACGTTTGTTCAGATGGAGTAGTGGGTACCGGAGGATTAGAATATTGTGAAAGGATACTGTAGGAAAACAAGTCATAGGTTTACGACGAAGAGTAAAAGTTATTTAATGAAATTTTCTTTAAAAACAACCAACTTTTATTTTTGTTTTTTTTATTACTTTCAATTATACCATTAATGACTGAAATGACAAGCAAAAATTAAATAATTACGCTTGAAGAGGGGAAATATAAATTCCTGAATTATTCGGCATGTGTGGTAAATCTTAATAAATATATTGGAGAGTAAATTCCGATTATTGTGTAATACTCTTTAAGTTGCAAAGAAAAATTAATCGGTATGACAATCTAGTTATGTGTCCTTCAGGATCACAGCTCCAATTTTCGTTTCTAATTCCAAATTAATAATCACTTTACAAGACAACACCATGGAGCAGGCTAAATAGCAGCTGATATAGGGATTTCCTGACCAAAGTTAAAAAAAAAAAAAGTTAGGAGGAGGTGCCAGAAGGTTTTGCTCCCCCACATGCCTTTTACCAAAGTATATTAGAATTTCGTCAAATCTATTGATTGTAATCACTTAAATTGACAGGCATTCGTACAGATTAAAAAAAATAAAACAGCTGTACAACGCAGCTACTTCAATCAAACTTTTTTTTTTTTTTTTTTTTTTTTTTTTTTTTTTTTTTTTTTTTTTTTTTTTTTTTTTTTCTTTCATTTCTAAAAGTGTTCAATAATTGTTGAACAGATTATATTCTTGTTCAGAGTGTTATCGTAATAAAGTTGTGAGTTATACGTTGACTGACCGGTTGCTGATATCGGTTCGCTTCTGGTTCATGAGTGACATTTAATCAACGATTGCGTTTGATGGTCTCCACAATGTTTGCACATTTTCCTAATGTCAAAATGAACACAAAACTTCTAAAAATAAGGGTTAAAGACAGGATGGGAATTCTTTCAGACAAAAAGAAAATCATGTGTCCCTTTGCAAGGTAAAGAAGTTCGGCTGGGAAAGGAAAATACAGGAATCCTGTCAATTCTTGTTTGGTCTTCTATGTATCGGTCGATAATGGTCACATTAATAATTAAATTTTCATAATATGGCAGCTAGACTTAGCTAATTTAATTAGCTTCAAACATTCAATAAATTTAGTTGCCTCTATGGATGGATATTCAATATAGAGACCACCATTTAAGCATTTGCAAACGACGACTTCTTCTTTTATAGTGTTTGTTCAAGTTGAATGTTCAACTTCATTGAAGAGGTACGAAGAAATTATTATGTTTTTCGGGATTTGGTCTAAGTTTTAAAAAAAAATTGAAGTATTTTACAACTAATCAAATTCAATATATTTCCGACTTTTCATTATTACTAGAAATATTATAACTCGATATAAATAAAATATAGCTGGATAAAATAAAGGGTCAGGAGAGAAACTAATCTTAAAATGCCGAGAAGGCAAAATAAGATCCATCCTTCACAATTATTTATATATTATTAAAGGCAGAGGGAAGCTCAGTAAACCGTTTCTGATAAAAACGGGGCTGGGACAGGGAGGCGGTCTATCTCCAGTGCTCTTCAATGTGGTGCTGGACAAGGTCATGAAGGAGCTGTGGAGAGTCAATGGCGCGGGCTCAGTCCTGTTCAGTCAGAACAGACATGTCAAGGTAAGATGCCTCTCGTACGCAGACAACCTCGCCCTGTTGGCGGGATCGGAGGAAGAGGCGATCGCACAAGTGAACGCTCTCTCGGAAATAGCGAGGATAACTGGTCTGCAGATATCTTTCGAAAAGAAGGAGCTGATGACCACAGACTCGGGCTTCACCAAGAATAGGGTCGAGACCAAGTATGGATCAATAAAGGTAACCAAAAGTTTTAAATACCTGGGGGAAATCATAAACAGCAGTCCATCCGAAAAGGAAAGCTTCAGGGAAGGAGTCACAAAACTGGAAAGACTGAGTTTCGCCACCAGCAACCTTTACAACAAAAAGAACCTGCCAACCAAGGCCAAAGTAAGACACTACAACAGAGTCGTCAAACCGGTGATTCTCTATGGGACGGAGACCAGTGCCTCCTCAGACAAGAAAAGCTCCTGAAAATTGAGAGGAGGATCCTGAGAAGAATGCATGGGCCTAGAAGAACACCAGAGGGTTACAGGTTAAAATCAAACAAAAAAATTTACAAGGATACAACGGATCTGGAGTCGGAAATCAGAATAAGGAAGTTGAGGTTTTATGGGCACATGGTGAGGATGAGCCCCGAAAAGTTGAACAACCAGATCTTCGAGAAGATCCGTGGTTATAAAGTCTCGACATGGTATCTTAAGCAACTGATAAGTGATCTGAACCAGATAGGTCTGGGGGACCACGACTGCCTCGATAAGGACGAGTACAGGAAGACACTGGCAGGGGCGAGAGTTCTTGTGGAGAGGAAGCTCAAGCATTTAGAGTTCATGAAAAACACGTGGAAGAAGAAGAAGAAGCAGGCGAAGAGCAAAGAACAAGTGCTGCTCTCATGATATTCGCGTGGACCCAGGGGCCGTTCCGTGAAAAAAAAAAAAAAAAGTCAGAGGATAAGAAAAAAAATTATATTAATATTTTGAATATTAAGTTTCTACTTGATGGTTACACTAGAGTCAGTATCTCATCAATAGCAAAATTAATATTATTATTATTAATTATGATTATGACTTTTAAATAACCAAAATTTCAGTACAACACGTAGTGGACCTAGCACATAATATTAACCTCACCAGTGTTAACTATATTTCTTACTTTACTTAAACCTATATTATCTATAACCGAAAAATTATTGTACATCTTGATCCTACCTGATAGTAAATATATATCTGTCCGAAAAAAGATATAATATGTTTCTTGCATGGTACTTGATCTAAACTGAGATATTTTTTAAAAATATTGATACAATTTGCGAACTGTTTTTTTTTTTTTTTTTTTTTTTTTTTTTTTTTTTTTTTTTTTTTTTTGTTTTTTTTTTTTTTTTTTTTTTTTTTTTTTTTGTCTAAATAACTACTTCCGATTTATTTAGTCTGTAAAAGTAAGGAAACTGTCAAGAGTCAAGCCGAGATATTTGGTTTAACTAAGGGATTTCAACTAAGTTTAAGGCGTGTTGTTGATAAGTTAAAGTTGGTGTTTCCCCCCAAAAATGCTTCTGATTTATATAATTTGATTTTTAACTTCCATTTTTGGCAGTATTTATTTAAGATTTAAATGATTGTTCCAACCGATTTAATATTGCGTCGTACAGAGATTTCATTACATTTGAGTGAGACGGAAGGTCAGATAAGAACAGTTTAAATAAAGTTGGGGAGAGTCAGGAACCTTGGGGGAGTAATAGTTAATGCAGAAATAAATTTTTTATTGGGAAAGTATTACAGTCAGCCTCGAAGAGGGCACTAAGTAGTATGGATGACTTTATGGATCCATCCACGCAACATATACAATAACAATAAATGAAAAAAAATAAATAAAACAAAATAAATCACCACATAATATATAATATAATAAATAAAGTAAAAAATAATAGAAATAAATATTTAATTTTATTTAAAGTAAGTGAAAGAATACTATTAAAAAAATACATTAAAAATAAATAAAAATATAAAAAACCATAATAATTTTAAAAGTCTCCAAATTTCATTTGATAAAACTGAATTATTTTGTTTAAAAACAGGAATTCGCAAGTTTGAAAACCAAATATAGTAAAATCAACATGGTTCCGTACTTTAATACTAATATCCGTACATTATAATACTTTCTTCTTCTTCGGCTCTACAGTCCATGGTGAACCTTGGCCTCCCTGACAATTTTTTCCAGTTTGTCACGCCCATCTTTTCCAAGTTCTCTTCCACGTCAGCAATCCAGCTCTTAGGAGGGCGTCCTCTTCTTCTCTTTCCAGGGAAGGTCGCCTTGAAAACTTTTTTGCCATTCTTGTGTCTTGCATCCTTATCCTAACCAGCTGATCCGTCTGGATTTTATAAATCGTACTATATTTTTATGTCGTATAAGATCTTCTATTTCCTGGTTATTCCTAATTCGCCATGCTCCTTGAGCGTACACAGGGCCAAACACGCGCCTCAATATCTTCCTTTCGAAGATCCTTAATGCTTGCTGGTCAGCTGCTTTTAGTGTCCATGTATCTGCGCCATAGCACACAACGGGTCTGATAGATATCTGTACAGCCTGAGTTTTGTCCTTTTGGATAGTAGCTTTGATCTCATCATATTTGTAAGGCCAAAGTAAGCTCTATTGCCACTCGTTATAATACTTTACCTCGGAGAATTCATCGAAGCAACAAGCATTGAAAAAATAGCAACATCGCCTCAAAAAAGTCAAAAAAGGATTAGGGCTAATACAAAACCTGTATAACAAAAAATCATTGTCAAGACGGACAAAAATTCGACATCATAAAACCAACAATCCTCTACACAAAACGGACACTGACCCTTAAAAGAAAAAAAAAGAAGATAAAGAGTTAAAAAAAGAAGAGAGAAATACCATCAAGAAGATTATAGGATGAAGACATACCTAAGACGGTTATAGGCTACAATCAATCAAAACAACAGAAAAATTCTCAAACATTGAAATTGATTTTAGAAAAAGGTGAATGAAATTCTTTAGCCATCTTAACAGACTATCAGAACATCGATGACAAAAAGGACAACAGATATATAACCTCTCTTAAGAATTCCACACCTTGGCTATATGAAATATAAAAGGACCTAAAAAATGCAAACATGAGACCAACCGACATTTTAAAAAGAGACAACTTAAGACAAAAAGTAGATACATGGAAGTTACATTAGAGCAACCAAAACAAAAACGGTACAGACCAAAGTGGTCGGAAGAACGTTAAAAAAGCCTTTTTCGGAAAGAATGAAAGTCTATTGGAAGAACAAGAAGAAGCCAAAGAAAAGTTGATTAAGTTATTGCTCATCGAGAATTCGGTAAAAAAAAATTCAATTTTATGTTAAAAATACAATCATACTTTATTTACAAGATACACCAACCATAGGAATCCCCCAACCAGAGTTGTCCCTCCACTTATAGAGAAAAAAGCCAGCTCCAAAGAGATTTAGTTAATAAATATCATAAGTACCCGAGGGAATGCTTGGCTCAGAGAAATGGATGAAAATTTTATTAAATTGTTCTCTACCAGTACACATATTTTTAAAGTCGTCTAGAGAATCCTCGCTAAACTATTGGTCGATATAAAACAGTAGAAAATATAGTATCTCGAATTTTTGATACCAGATGAAATGAATTTGGTTCTCAAAAACAGCAGTAAGATTATTTATCGAGCAATTGCTTGGTTATATAAAAGTGTGTGGAACAGCGGCTACGGCCATTCGCTACAACTGTTTTCAAGATTTATTATTCAGGAGCTTAATCTTTATTTCTCTAACCAAATATATTCGTTTTCTAGCACCTGCTGCCATCATTTACTGTTAAAAAATTCTTATGCTTAAGTATAAATATTGTTAAAATAAGGATATTTTGGCTAGTGTATGTAGTATTATAGTTTTACTACGTGAATAAGTGAATGGCACAAATACAAAGATTCTGTACCGACTTCATCAGTTTTAAGTTTGGCTTTTTTAGACTTTTACAAATAGTGTCTTTCAGAGGAACAATATTAACACTTAATGAGTAGAGTAGAGTGGGGCAAGGTCGGCCATCTTTATATTATTCATTGCTCTATTTTAGCTACTGGATTGGAACTTTGGACGGATGTTATTTCAATTGCTGAATTCTTTCTACTTGCACGTCTATAAAAATTTATTTTACACCCTTTCTCCGACATAAAATGTAAAAAGAAAAAAGAAATTTAACTGGCTCACATAAACCCACAGAGAGGTTTGGATAGACCAGGTGAACTAGAAAGAGAGAGAGAAAGAAAACACTATTGAGTCATGCTGCCGATTTCAAATGGGTTGGTACAGTTTACCAGCATACTAATAAATCTTATATATTTTGATATATTCTATTTTATACCGTATATATTTTATAGAAAAATTACTGAAAAATCAAAATTATTAAATCTTCTAATATAGACTGTAATATTTTATATCAACAAGAAATCACATTGATTTGAGTGCCTAAGCTCTAGCTAAATTTACAACGAAATATTGATGAGGACAGAACTAATAAAACACTGTAACAAAAAACAAAAGTATACTTACCTGATAATATCAGAAAACCCCTAGTTGTAGAGTATTTATACCAACTGAAGTTACTAGTAGGTTATGGAAATCACAGAATTTTATCTTTCCCCGTAAAGGGTAATAGATAAATCGGCCGGATTGTCAGAAAAACCAAATCCTAGCTCATTTATTCCCTTAGTATACTCGACTGAGTTAGTACATTCCGTAATTGGAGTATACAGATTCTGTATCAGATCCAGTAAATTCACTGCATGGTTTGAACAATGTGTACCTGGAGCACACCATTATCATGAGACATCTATCTTTGTTTACCATGCTGCCTAGCTATATGTAAATCAATATATTTCATTTGGATTACCAGCCATATAGAAATTATGTGCTTGCGGACTGAGAAGCCAGCGAAGCGCTCAGACCCCTAGGCCGAGGGTAACCCAGACCCATAGAGCCATCAGGAAAGAATAAGCCTGCTGGTGACAGCTCATGTTGGATGGAAGCTCTCCAAGCATATTAAAAATATATTATAACAAAAAAACCTTTATCTACGTCCGAAAGAACTTATAGCTAGAAAGAAGTTTTGATACATCTGATTTCATCGTACAGAACTCACACACTATTTATTACAAAGTAGCCATGAGAAGAATTCTTCCAGTAAGACATTTCTTCGAAGAGTAAAGTCGTTATGTCGCTGGTAAGAATAAATTGGGTTCGAACCAAAACGAAGACTATGACCTTATCGAACCAATAGCTAGCAAACCGATAACTTTATTGAATCGCCAAGTAGATAACTGTTCGTTAATTTGTAACAACTTAATAACTTATTGGTTTGCTAAGTAGCTTCTTTATAAATCCAACAGATAGAGCGAGTGTAGTTGTTACATTTATGGAGCCTCTTCTATGATTAATATCGTATATCTCATTATGATGCTTCTCTCAACAATATTTAAAAATATGAGCTAGAGTGTTGGAATTTATCATTTCTAGAACGTAAGGTATCTTATCAATATCTCTAACCTCAGAAAAGCGTTGCGTGGATGCTAGTTAACTAATTCGTTTACTAACTTTAGCGGCTTGTTAGCTTATTGTTTTGCTAACTCAGCGGTTTGTTAACGTATTGGCTTGTTAAAGTTAAACGATTGAAATTGATGAGATATCTCATTCTGTATTGGATAACTTATATTATTTGTCGTTTATCACGAGGTGAGCTTATGATTATTTTTATTTTTGTTTTTCATTTTAATGGATTTATGGAATGCGGAACATGACCACTACTGCTATCCAGCCAAATAAAACGAAAGGAGATATTTATAGAAATAGAAAAGGTTTTCTATTTCTATAAATTTCTCCTATATTTTGGCTTAGAGATTGTATGCAAATATATGACCCGTCAAAACAACCTACAACTCTAGGCAATCCAGACATTGCAAAAAATGCTTTGGTGGCTCGAATTTCCTTTATGGTTGTTGGAATTTTAATAACTTAGGGTCTCAATCTCGCAATCATGCTACTGACTCTTTTTACAACACGACTAATCGTGCTTTTGTGCACTCCTCCACAATCACCAAATATAATTTGAAAAGATCCAGTAGCATAAAATTGTAAGCAGATAAGATTTGCTCCATTTGAGTTAAAGGGCGACTTCGGTTTGTCGACTTCGGTTGTAAGGCATCCCCGAACTCATTTACCTAAACCATGACTTCATCTTTAGACATTCTATATCTTTCTTCAAATTCTCCATCTGATGATAATGAAAACCAGTCAGTATTAGTTCTCGTCGTGGTCGTTCCACACTCTGAAGAAAATCAATGATCTCCTCGTAAAAAGATGATGAAAACGCCATTTTTTATAAACAATAACTGAAAATAAGACAAAGGAAAACTGTAAACAGGAAAACTTGTATTGGGTTAAATGAAAATAAAATTAAAAATATGATATGCTTTTCAATAAATATTCAATCGGTGTGTGACCGCTCAAGAAAATTTAGGATGTGTATCCTGTGATCGCTGGATCAGTACACGACAGTAATCTATTTAACAACTCTTTCTTAAGGAGCTGGTGAAATCAGGGGCCATCTATTGGGGGATAGCGCATATCCTTACCGCCCTTACCTCTTGCCTGCTATATTGAACCCAGTCAATGAAATCCAGGCAAGATACAACGCAGCACACGTCAAGACTAGGATTGCTATAGAGCAAACATTTGGTTAATGGAAATGAAGATTTCCTTGCTTGTCACATGGATTGAGAGTAAATTTAAAAACAGCATTGACAGTAATTGTGGCCACAGCTGTACTGCACAATATGACTCGTACTGAAAATGAGGATGGAACCCCAGGATATACATATCACCCTAACCATGATATTCCACCAACGGGGAGCAAATCTGGAAATGACCATAGAAGAGCAATAGTAGACAATTTTTTTTAGTTGTAATGAATAAATACAATTTATTTAATTAAGGATTTATTTTTTCAATAAAATGATTAAAAAAAAATATTTTTTTATTCAAACTTAAGTACAATGAAATATTTAAAATATTTTTATAAATTGAAAAGTGAACATTTACAACTTTTTATCGACACTAAACGAATGTATAGTATCGATCATTATGTTTAACAACAACTTATGTAATTATCGAATCAATAAACATATTGCTCAGTTAGCTATTGGTTCTATAAGTCCACTTTTTTTTCGTAGCAACGACCAAGATATAAATTTCGTTGAGTTTTGGAGCTCATTGAGTGCGGAATTATGATTATTTTGATAATTTTTGTGTTTTAAGCAGAAGGTTTGTAGGACTGTTACAACGTTTTGCTGAGATATCTGATGGTCTACAACCGGGAGCTAAGAGAAATCTTATAATTTTTCAATCCAAAAACTTTATCGGACGATTTAACAAACCTTAACTAGAATCCAGGCAACGCTTTTCATAGGTTAGAGATATTGATAAGATACCTTCCGTTCTAGAAATGATAAATTAATGACAAATTCCAACACTCAAGCTCATATTTTTAAATATGGTTGAGAGAAGCATCATACGATAATAAGATACACGATATTAACCGTAGAAGAGGCTCGATAAATGTAACAACTACACTAGCTCTATCTGTTGGATTTTTAAAGAACCTACTTTGCGAATCTGTAAGTTAGCGAACGATTTAGCTAAGCAATATGTTAACTAGCTAGTATTCTAGCAACGCTTCTCACAGGTTTAGCGGACTGTTAGTTATTGATGAGATATCTAATGCTCTAGCAACCGGGCATAAGTGATAGCAATACAGTTTCTTACCTGCATTTGAACATTTTTTTTTATTATACTCGTTTTTAATTTTTTTTAATATTTATATTATTTATTTATACTATTATTTATACTATAATAATTTCAATTTTTTTTTTGTATTATGGTGGCAAATATTCAACGGGATTCAGTGTGGGACAGAAACAAATTTCGGGCATCAGCCAACAAGATCAAATTCTCAGTAGTTAAAGCACAAATTAATACACAGTGGTTAGATGAAAGGAGGAAACATCAGGCAGAGGTGATGAAGTATTGGAGAGAACGGAAGAGTAAGAAATAAATTGTTGAACGTGGTACACATATGGCTGAATTCGAAAGAAAAAGAATATATTTTTTATTTTATTCTTATTATATTATATTATTCATTAAGTATCTCTCTGAATAGGAAAAACAATAGATCTAAAGAATATGGATTGAGGATCCAAGGGCTTTAGTCCAAGGGGTTAATCGTATGATAATGAAAGATCGATAAAAGAAAGAAATAATTGATCTGCCGAAACGTCACAAGTGACATTTGAACATTCTAATGATAATCCTAAAAGAATAAATAATTTTTTTCTCCTTTACAATCAATACAAAAAGAATTATAAAAGAATAATAAAAAAAATTATCGCCCTAAGTTTTTCAACTTTATTAATAACTAGCATCTTGGGGCTTAGCCCACTCAAATAAGTAAAGAACTTAGGTCATTTTTACTAATAATTGATGTATTATTTTTTTATTGATAAAAATCTTGTTCAGAATAATTTCTTCAATAATATTTTTATGCACATCTATAATTTGTTACCTAGTACCATTGCACAGATTAGTTGTTTGAAGATCACTCTAAATCATAATTGGACATTAAATTTTTAATTTTAATATATGAGCTTGTAATCCAGATGGACTGAGACTATTAAGAAACTCTTTCTGATAATGGACTGCATTATCAGTGCTTACAACTAAAGGCCCATATTTTAACACAAAAATTCGAAAAGCAGTGGAATATAATTTTACTTTTATTTGGCAGAAATAATTTTATCGATTTCATCTGGTTGGAATTTAATTTCTAACCATAAAGTATATGACAGTATGGCTTTATCCTCGTTTCTGCCACTCAATATTGCACATTTAAATTATTATTATTGTAAATTTTAATATTTCTAAACCTCCGAGGAACTATGAGGATGATATTTTGTTGAAATTGTTGAAATTAGGTACAGATTGGTTTAGTAGTTTTACCATTATTAACTATTTCGAATAGTGCCTACCACACATACCACACATACATGCCTACCACATATCGGTCGATTCTCAACCTTCACTGGTACCCACATGTCGCACCATATATATATATTTTTGTCGATACCGATACTTATTAAAGTATGCAATCGGACATTATTTGTTCAATGATATTTTCACGCATAACAGTAAATCTTAACCTGGTTACAATTGCATTGATCAGGTGGTTGAAGAGCATAATTCGACATCGAATTATATCCCAAAATGGGTATATTTTTAAACTTCACTGGGATCCACATGTTGCACCATATATAAATCTATTTTAATAGTTTAATTGAATATAAGTAAATTTTATTATCAATTTCTAGGTCTAGATAACACCGTGTCTCTGTAACCTCTCATTTAAAATGGTGTTCGCCACCTATTGGTCAATTTTTAAAATTCACGGTTATCAACATATGATCGCTTTTTTAAAATAACGATTCAATCATAAATCAGTAGACTTTATTTGTGCTAAGCCTTCCTGGAACTATAAAGATGATGTGAATAAAATTTGGAACAGATTGAGTAGTTTCGTGTTAAGTGATCACACGTGAAATAAATTGATTGTTCTTTTATATAATAGTATACATTCAGAGAAAAATTTATACCCATGAATTAAAGTACGCTATCATGAATAATGATGCAATAAAAAAAAAATAAAAAGAATCTTTGGTGAATTAAAAATAAAATACTGAAGCACTCCATTACCACGGTGGAGGCCTCTCAGGTTAAAAGGGCTCTTAAGTCTCGCTTATTTACGACACTGTCAGCTACTGAGTCGTCTATTGTCTACTTAAGTATCATCAAGAGATTACGTGCCAATAACAAGAAAATTCTTTTAAAAAATGAACTTGGGATTTTCCCAAACTGACACCTACTTATCCTCTATTTCAAGTCATCAGGAATCATCTTGTACGGATTATTTTTCAGTATAACTAATTTTCCAAGATTTTGTTTAACGCTAGAAGCAAAATGAGTATTTAAGTCATCTTAATATTTCTTCCATATCTTAAAATATTCCACTGATTTCTGATGAACAGATCTGCTACGTAGGAGTCCATCTGGACAAACGACATAGTTGAAATTAAGATACAAAAAAACAAAAAAAAAAAAAAACAATTAAACATCAGATCGGGCATTATCGACAATAGATATTACAAATATCTACACCTAATTAGACATAGCCAAGCTTTAAAAAAGCAAAAAGTAGCAAAACAAACTGGAAGACGTTAAAAAAGAAATACAAATGTGGAAAAGTTCAGATAGCAACAACATAAGAAATGTTGTTATAAGCAGATTAAGTTTCGGCCTCACACAACTTACTCATGGTTATCTTATAATGAAGAACGCTCCACCGAAGTGCGTAACTTACAATAGTATATAACTAACGATTGGACACATTCTTGAAGATTTTCCTCTATGGGATTCTTAATTTATTTTAGGAAGTACAATAGGAAAGAAACCTCCACATTCTAACTATTCTCGGTGATAATTGTAATAATATAGAAAGAATTATCAAATTCCTCAAAAAAATACAATATGTCTAATAAAATTTAAAAAAAAAATACTCGAAACTAGAAATAAAGGAATATGCAAGAAGAAGGGCACTATATATATATATATATATATATATATATATATATATATATATATATATATATATATATATATATATATATATATATATATATATTTATTTTAGTGATACTAATGGTATTTTCTTAATAAGTTATTGACATGTTAATATAATCATATTTCGACACATTTACTTAACGTATATATTGTATACAGTATTAAAATTTTTTTTTTAATAACAATTTATTGAAATTTACAACTGTACAAACTTTATACATCAAGTAAATGTGCTGTTAACTATTAGAATAACGTGACAAAACATGAAAAGTACTACCCATCAGTAGCACTTTAATAAAAATTCTACACTAGGTCTCCGGGCCATCTTCTTTTCAGACGCCTCGGCGGATTATCAGGAATAGTGTGGGAAGCAAGTTGAGAAATTAGGGGATTTGAGTGGTTATGGAGTTTACTATGAAAGGATAGATATCTGGTTTGGGCTAAATCTGCAACATATGAAACATTAAGATCTTAATGGATAAGTTTATTGGTGACAAAGTAAGGTGCATTGAGGATTTTTCGAAGGATTTTGGATTGTAAGGATTGGATACGAGATGAATTGGATGGTATAGTGGAGCCAGAAAGCTCAACTCCGTACGTCCAGATAGGTCTAATCACAGTCATGTACGAGTATATTAGTCTTTTGTAATTAATTGGGAGCTTTGAACGTTTGTTTAATAAATGTTGAAGTAATCTGTAACGACGGGCAGTTTCTTGTCTTTTTATTCTTGTATGTGGATTCCAAGTAAAACGTTTGTCCAAGTGGATCCTAGGATAGCGGATCAGTTCAACAGGGATTAGCGGAATATCATTAAAGGATACTGTAGGACAGGAAGTCGTGGGCTTACGACGAAGAGTAAAGGTTATTTGGTGAAATTTTTTTGGATTTATTTTGATTCTCCATTTTTGACACCATTCTTGAAGGGTTAGGATATGGGATTGGAGTATTTGGAAGGCAATGAAGGGATCATTGTTTACTGATAACACACATGTGTCATCAGCGTAAGTGGTGAGGACAGTGTTAGGATGAGTTGGAATGTCAGCTGTATAGACCGTGTAGAGGATGGGGCCTAGGATGTATTAAAAAATAAGAAAAAAATCAACTATGAAAATGCGAAAAATTAATTTTCTTTTCTTTTTTTTTTTAATACATTTAAAATAGGTATACATTCTTGAATGTGAGTAATATTGAAATGGGATGTGAGTATTACGTGATTATGAAAATATATTGTTAAAACTTCTTAGTACTAATGAAATATTTCACGTCATGCTAAAATATTAACATTGTAACTTCTTTAAGAACAGCACTCATGGAAGCATACAAAGATATTGGTTTAGTAATTAATAGAGGAAAAAGTTAAAATATAGGCAAACTCTTTTGTTTTCGATTTAAAGTTACTTTATAGTAGCTTTCTAGATTTTTTTTTTAATTCTAGATTTTTCTGTTCCATTAACAGATATAACAAGTTTCTTAAATGAGAAAACAATGATTAACATCAATTATTTCATTTCAAAAACAATTTACAAAAAGCTTCTAAAGTAGCACCAGAAAAATTGGGATGTAAACATCGGCCCTCTTCAAAAAATAGTTTAAAACAGGATACATAACGGTAGAGTTTATTTATTACTGAAAAAAAAAATTACATAAATCGCAAACAGGCAACTGGTTCTTTCAGCCCCGGCACAATTTAAGTTCCTACATTTGGTACTAACACATTTTACCCACACTTCTCCCCGGGTGTCATCAAATAACATTCCATCACAAAAGATGCAACTTGCATCCCTTGAGTTCGGTTTATCCCTACCATTGCAATCTAGATTGGTATCATCACCCCTGTCCACAAAGGGAGCGTCATTGTATTCTGATAAGTCCAATAATGAGTCGTATCGATGCTTGGGTGGAATTTTCTTTTTTTGAAGGTCATTTGTCTTACCGCCCCTGCGCCCTGGTCTCGTCTCTTACCACGGGTAAACTCTAGGACGTCTTCTTGGAAGCACTTTTGTCAAGCGACTTGGTCCACTAATCCTTGTATGGTGATCCGATGACCTTGCTGCTTTAAGAGTTATAAAGTTGTCGAACTGCGAAATTGTACTTGAAGTTCCCGGAAAAATGGGAGCACATATTTACATTAAGAACCCTTTCTATATTTATACCAACCCCACCTAAAAAAGATGGCCACTATCACATCCACACTACTTAAAATAATGTTTCCAACCTTTTTCTGCTATCTTATATTAACAAACGGCTTCACTGACAGATCTCTCTACCAGTCTCCGGTATCTCTCATAGCCACTAAGGGGTGCCCATATTTACACCTTTGCTCTACAAATATAAAGAAATGTGACCTTATACTAACCGCTGTAAAAACAGTTAATGCATTTATAATGGTGAGATAGAGATATTAGAGATTAAATTTAATTTTAGAACGGTTGAAAAGGGTCAACAGTAAAATTGAAATTCAAGAGAAAATTAAGTTAAGATTAAAGCTCGAAACCCCTGTTATTTCTCATATCCATAAAGTAATAAGTTCGCGTTTACTTTTTCGAAAATTAAAATTAGGATTTACTAGAAGGTTTACCTAGAATTACAATTCTTTACGGGCGTGAAAACATGTCAAGGGGAAAACAATACCTTAAAGTTTTTGAACTGTTACAAGCTGCACTATTGCGTGAAATTTGTCTGGTTTGTATAGTTCAGGTAATAGTAATGCAATGGTTAAAATTGTTATGCAATGTCGTTGGATTTAATACCAACAGATTTCCAAAACAAAATAAGGAGTGTAGTTATTTGCCCGAGGGATTGACCAAGAAGTTGAAGTATCAGGGCTGACTTTGCAGATATGGGTTTTGATGGTATAGCATTGATAGTGTCGCCATCAGGTATGCAAGCCTTTCTATTTATTCATTTATTTTATATTATTACTTAGTTCGGAAGTCCTCGGCATTTATAGTTTAATACATGGCATCTATAATCTATGTATCTTACTAATTTATTTTCAAAAGAAAATCGTTATAATTTTAAAAAATTTCTGATCTGGTCAATTAGACCTTATCATAGCACTAAAATATTATCAATACTAAATGACAATATCTGACAATAGCTATATTAAATATTTTGTTTTTGTTCCTCCCAAAAAACAAACACTAACAAGATTATATTTTTTTTTAGCAAAAAAAGACTTTGTAACCTTCTCACCCTTTAATACCCCCTTGAACACCGCCCTTTTCTCCGTCCCTATTAATACCTTAATTTTACACTCAGAAGATATCTTCTCTCTTGCTCAGCTCCTGATTTTTTCCTCCCCAAAGGTCCAGACAATTACCAGAGCTTTCATAATTAACTGCTCACAGCTGGCTGGCCACGTCAGATAATAAGAGTTCTTTTAAGTGCAAGTCGTATTTAATATAAAATAGTATTAAGGAGATAAAGTAGCCGCTATTAACATATAGCGGGTGTTGATAAGACAGACATTAATACATTTATATTTTTTGTAGTTTAATGATCTAACATTACTCCTAATAAGTATATATATGTGTATATATATATATATATATATATATATATATATATATATATATATATATATATATATATATATATATATATACTATAGAAGTTCTAGTAAACTAATAAGAAGTTAATTATTCCTACTAAATTTAAACTTCAATATACGTATAGATATATATTCTTTTTTTAATGCAAGTACGTATTTTATGTAAAAAATATCAACGTTTTAGATATCTACTATATATTTATTTTAATTAGTATCATTTTATTTAATATTTTTTAAATTTTATCTTATGAGCAAGCAATAATTATAAGAATGAGAAAATTCTAGATGAATATGGTTTTCATTCATTGATAACAGAAACTTATTAAAAGCAAAAAAAAAAACAAAAAAAATTGGAGTAAAAAACAATTTTAAATTAAACTTTTCAACTATTTACTCATCACTAGATACGCTTCAGAACTTCTGATCAATATTAAAACGAATTCAACCGCTCATTGTTGTATACTTAGGTGAAACTTTTTATAAAAGAATCGTTCAATTTGAGAGATGAACTTCACTGTTGACACTGACACACCTTTCTAACTTTATAACAGACCTTATTACAACAACAATGAAAACACTCATATGCGCTTTTGTTAGATATGTAAAAGGCTTTTGACAATGTTTGGCGTATTGGTATTAATACAAACAAAAAGTTCATATGTATTCTCTTCCAACTTGTATCATACCATGCATTAATGTATTTTGCAATCAAGTTTGCCAATTTACTCTAAGTTTGTCTTAATAATAAGCCGTTATGTATTTTAAGAACTTTTTGTACTTTGTGCTGATCATCATCCAAAAAATAATTTCTCTCTCCAAGAGAATTTAGAAAATAAATTGACGATTAAAATAACATTATCCTGTGAGATAAGCATTTAATGTTTTGCCATTGCAAATTTCCTAATAAAAACCCTAATTATCTTTAATCTTTATTTTTAAGAAGAATATCGAATATTTTTTTTCTGCAAAAAAAAAAAAAAAGAAATCTGCACTGTGAATGGTAATATATTTTTTTTTCTTGTTATGGGGAATTAGACGAGTTTATCGCTAGCTGTAAAATCCTTTTTCTTAACAACGCCACCCTTTATTCCCATTTTATTTAATTATTCCATCGACTTAATTATGACCGAATTCTATCGAACTATTGAGCCCTAAGCTTGTAAAGCGGAGCATAAATCAGAGAACTGTTTCATTGTTTAGCTTCTTGATTTTGGTTTCTATGGCATAGCATATAGGGAGGTATTCGAAGATGTTCGGTGGTGTCGGTATCGAGCCTTCGTGTTCACTAATCACAAAACATGAGTGAATAGTCACTTAGTGCATTTCTTGTGTTATGTGGGTTAGTGAATTTTTGGTCATAGGTATCATCGGAAAGCTATTTTTTTTTTCTTTCGTTGTGTCTTAACTATTAGGCTATTGCATTGATTAATATAAATTTGTGAATCATAATGGAAGAAATTGTGTTTTTCGTACAATACCGACTATACACAAGTGCTACAGATGTATTGAATATTCAGCTTTATACTATGATCTATTATCCTCTTTCGCGCCTTCGCCCGTCTTCATTAGTAAAGAACATAGATAATTTGAACTAATAATTCAATTTTTTTTTGTCAGTAAAAATCATGTATTGAAGTATGCAATTGAGCTGTATTTCTTTAATGATATTTTAACGCACATCAGTAATTTTAAACCTGGTTGAAATTGCACTATATGTTTGAAAATAACTTAAAATCATAAACAAAAGCATCGGATTTTAAATTTTAATGTATGAGTTGGTTGGACAGAGACTATTTATTAGATTTAGAAATCCTGTGGATGATGGACTGCATTATCAGTGCTCACTACTAAAGGCCCATGGATCATAATTATAATAATAATGTCATTACTGAACAATATAATATATACATACATGTTCTTATAATAGAATAGAATAGAATAGAATAGAAAGAAAACTTTATTTTGGGACAAAGTCCCTAAAGAGTAACTTTAAATAATTCAAAGTAAGACCATAACTGGCCAAGAGGCTGTTAAAAATAAAACAACATAGGTAAAATTAAATACAAATATGTTTGAAAAAAAATACAGAGAAAAACTAGAAAAAGAAAAAACTATTAATAAAAAGAGAGTGAAAAAAAAATGTACAAATAAAGAGCTGTATTGTAAACAAAATTGCAGAAGAGAAAAAAAAAAAAAAAAAAAAAACAAACAGAAACTTAAAGTAAAATAAAAGATAGAAAATCAAAAATTAGTATTACAAGAAATCAAAACATTATCATAGTCAAACTATAATTTTGGCTAATGTTTTATGTCTGACGGTCTTAGTAAATAAATTAGACGATTACATACATCATACATACATCCTTATAATTAGAGAGTGTCGGGTTGGAGGGAAAGAAGATGGTGAAAGAGTAGTGTTTTGAATGTTCCAAGGGAAGAAGCATTGCGGTTACAGGGGGTGAGGGAATTCTAAAGAGTAGAGGATCAGACAAGGAAGGAACGTTCGAATGCAGTACTTCTGTGGGATGGAGTACAGAGATCGGAAAGACGAGATATTAGACGAGATATAGCAGACTTGAATTTCAGGTTACTGTAAATAAAGGGAGGGTGACGGGTGTTGATAACTTGGAATAGGTAGGAGCCTAGGAAGTACTTTCTGCGGAAGGAGGGGAAAAGCCAATTTAAATCAGTGTAGAGATGCGAAACATGGGAACGTCTCGACGTTCCGAAGACAAACCTGATGAAGCAATTCATGATGCGTTTTAATCTGTCTTCAAGAACCGTCGAGAGCCCGCCATATATCACGCTACCACAGTCAAATTGGGGGAAGACAAGGGAGGATACTAGAAGTTTGCGTGTGGGTAGGGGAAGGAGGTGACGGGAGCGGTGAAATAGTTTTAGGATACCGATTGACCTTTGTGCAATATGGGATTTCCAGGAGAGGGTTTGATCAATGGTAAAGCCTAAATTTAATAGTAATACTAGTACAATAAACTACTCTTGGCATTTGCCATCAGAGAAGTCTTTGAGAGGAATTTACATTTATGGCTTTACGACTTAAGTATTCAATATAATGAAGAGAGAAAACTTAAATACAATATAAATCATTAAAAACAAAGTTAACATATTTGTTATTAGATTAATAAAATACAACATTCTGAAAACAAAACAAAAAAAAATTGAAAAATAACATTTTACTTATCAACATTTTAGATATTTAACTATAAATATATTCTTGAACTAAACTTAAACGGTACTTCCATGTTACTTGATAATACTTCGATAAATATAACCAACTTTTATTATTAAAAGTATTCAGTTCCTCAGCTTCATTGAGGAACGGTTTTCCCAGAAATTACAGAAGCATACCTCTAGGAAATGATATACATCCTCTCTCTCTCTCTCTCTCGGGCTTATTACATAATGGACATATCCCTATACCTGTGCCATACCTTTTGTAGCTAAAAGTTCCCCCTGATGCTCATAATTCAACAAATATTTTTAAATTGTAGGGCACTATTTATATAACTATTGCAGGTAGGGTAATGATTAAAGTTTTTATATAAAACAGAGAAAGTGGATGTTGTAGCCTTCAAGACTTGTTCTGACTTGAAATTCAGTATTAACGCCTTTCTTTTTTTTTCAAAAACAATTCCCAAATTTTCAAAATGGAAAAAGTATCTTCCACATTATACTTCTTCATCAAAATATTAAGGAACTATATTTAGTAAGCAGCTTAGGGTAACGGTGATCGGTTCAATTTAAAACTTTTGGCAAATAATTTTAATAGTATGTATAGAGATTGGGAGGAGATTTTTGTCCAAATAAAGAGCATATGCTTGTGAATTTAATGAAATTTTTAAAGTCTCTTTGAGAAAGAAAAAAGTCCATGAATCGTATTTTTACATAAAGTATTTATAAGCAAAGAATCGACATTTCGCATTGTTAGTAATTTTTTATTTTATTGTTAGAGTTAATTTTCTGGTCGGATTTAATTTCTGACTATAAAATTATATGACAGTGTGGCAAACCGTGTTTCTGCCACTCAACATTGAACATTTAATTTTTTATTATTAGAAATTTTACTATTTTAAACCTTCCTAGAACAATAAAAACGACCGTTAAAATTGAGTACAGATAGGTTCAGTAGATTTACCAATGTAAACTCTAACAGAATGGTGCAAACCATATATCGGTAGATTTTTAAACTTCACTGGAATCCACATGTCCATATGTTGCACCATATAATTAAATCTTTTTTTAGTAATTTAATAAAATATACGTAAGTTTTATTATCTGTTTCAAGCTCTATGTAACACAGTGTCTTTGTAACCTCTATTACAGAATGGCGCTCAGCATCTATCAGTTAATGTTCAAACTTCACTGTTATACACCTAATACTACATTTTTAATAGCAAATTAACTGAATATCAGTAGATTTTATTATTGCTAAACCTTTCTAACACTATGAAGATCAATGTTAAAATTTGGTACAGAATGGTACTGTAGTTTTCGTAGTTTGATGTATATTTTAAGTAAAATACGTTAAGGTATATACAGTAGACAAGTGGTGACGAGTCGAATGTCATTTGATGTTCATGGAATATGGATGGAGGAGCACCAGGCTAACTGGATTCCTCCAGAGGGCTCATATTCCTTCGTAAGGTTTGTTTTTGTTGGATTATTTATCCAAGAGCCCCAGAGTATTGGATCAACTGAGAATTTCAATATTCATGATGCCTGACCAAGATATGGTTCATCCGCGGTGCCGATTCCCGGCGGCGATGACTGATGCATATTTCCAGGTTCGAATACAACTTTTATTGGCGGACCCTGGAAGAACATTACGGCATCTTCTCAATATAACATAGGGGCGTGGATTGAGGGAGGATACTGTAAACCAGCCTATTCAAATTTTCAGCTTATTCTATTTGAATACATTGAAGTGTTGTTGTTTTTTAATTTATCTATTTATTGAAATTTACAACTCCATAAAAAAAAATACATGCAGTAATTTTGAGTGTAACGTTTATAAAAAAATTTTCATTTGCTTGTAAACAGCTATCCACTTGCATTTCAATATGAGTAATAAAAGTGATGAGAAGTTCCTGAGGTCGTCTTGTTTTCAATAGCCTCGGAAGGTTGTAGGGAATCGTTAGGAGACTAGTGGATTTGAATGGTTCTGGATTTCACTACGAAAGAATAGGTATCTGTTTTTCGTAGTAGAGTATCTGTATCGTAGAGTATCTGTTAAATTTGCAACATATGGAACAATGAGTATTTATAGATAAGTTTATTTGTGACAGTGTAAGGACTCAGCATTTAGAATTTTTTGAAGGATTTTGGATTGAGATTGAATCAATGAAATAATACTGTATTTTGTAAATTACAAATTACAGGAGGTCTGGCTCTTTTGAGGCAGATATAATATAATAATATATATAAAATAAAACTTTTTTTTTCTGTTATGCAAAAAAAAAAAAAACTTTTAAAATCTAAGAGTCAATAAAATTATACTCATAATCTCCATGTAAATAATATTATGTTAATATCAAACAAGGTTTGTAGATATCAACTAAATAATAACAAAAATAAAAAAGATGAACAAAAGAAAATATTTTAAATTTTATTAATGTGGTTTACTATTTACTGACTTACTATGTGCTGTAGCAATTAAAAAACTTTTAAATACAATTCAGACAATCTTTCTGATAGTGCTGATTACAAATAAGTAAAGACTACAAATTTGCTGGCTATTTTTACAAATTAATAAATTTTCTTAATTTTGAATTTTTATTAAGTCCTATGTATTGTGACAAAAAAGAGTCCCTTTCATTGAGGAAGGCTGTGCAATATAAAGGATTTTGGATTGTAAGGATTGGGTATGAGATGAATAAGTGGAGCCCCTAGATCTCAACTCCTACATAGGTCTAATCACTGTCATGTAAATAGGTATTTAGTAATTAATCGTCATCTTACTGAGTCTTGTCAGTTGTAGAACTCGAAAACGACGAGCAATTTCTTGTTGCTTTAGTCTTGTATGTGGATCCTAAGTCAAACGCTTGTCTAGTTGAAGTCCTAGGTAGCGGATCTGCTCAACTGGGATCAGTTGATCGTTATAAAAGGTTACTGTTGGACATCAAGTGAAAAATTGAGTTTAGTTTAATTTACCATTCCTGAAGGTACTCATAGAAAAAAAAATAATATGACTCCGTCTCAGGGAAAGTAAAATTTTCCAAACCTACTCCAGGTACAAAAACGTCACGATAAGAATATAAGTATTTTCACTGAACTGTGTAAAGGGAGTTTCTGTTGGGACAAGTCAAGAGAAAAATTCAGATAAAAGTGGTGTAATATAATACTTCCCAACCTCTGATACTTTTGACAGCTGAATAAGGTTATAAATTATACTTTTTAATACAGAAATCATAAACTTTTTTTTTAAGAATTGGATTTCTCTTATTCTTACAACTAGAATAATTGTTACATATTTTTCAATAATATAGCAGTATAATATTAACAAAACTCATTAATCTTCTGGCTGTTTTTTCGCCATCCTCGAAAATTTTATCAATGAAGCTAAGTAAGTTGATATCTCAATATCCTTTTTTTTTTTTTTTTTAATATTACAGAGGAAGTTGTTATTTTGTTCTCCTTCTTAGACCTTTTATTGGATTATTCTAGTCGACAGGTTTAGATACATTGGTTTTAAGAAATCATTGACCTTGTAATTGAACCTTAAAAACAAGTTACATTTGTAGTAAATTTATTAAAAGATCAACATATAATATAATAATACAGTATAAAAAAACAAGTATCCTGGTCAGAAATAAATTATTGCGATTATTCCAACAAATGTAAACATAATTTATTTATATATATTTTGTTTTCCATTTGTTTTAAAATATTAAAACAAAATGCTTAAATTAAAATACTTTAACTGGACGAAGTAAAAAAAAAAAATAATAGTACTTCAGCTAATTAAAAAGTAATCAAAATGGGTAACTTAAAATAAACAAAATAACACTCCATAAGAGTTATTATTATTTGGAAAATTTCATCATGATAAAAGCTTATTATTTATTTAAATTTTACCTATTATACAAGTAACCAGTCATGTGTATGAAAAAACAAAAAAAAGTATTAAATATTTAAAGAAATGGATATGAGAGCACGAATAAATAATGAGAATATTTAGAATCCACAAACTTTGACGATTATTTTCTAAAAGTTATGACATTTGTTTTTTTTAATATTACAAACTTGCAGCTATTCACTTTAGGAATATTCAGGGTTGTGTGTTGTATTTCCAGGAACTCCGACCTGTCGGACCACTAATATATTATGTAGCTTGTTCTTACCGCGAAGTTAATCTGGACGAAAAACTTTATAGCAACTGTAGTATAGAAGCAAATTAAAGATCTTGAATTAAATGATCTTTATCATCCCATTAAGAATGTATTTCTCAAAAGAGAATTACTGATACCATAGGTCTCAGAAATTGGTAAAAGGTTTGAGATATACTGTCATTTGTTATTACCACGTACTCATGCCAATGTTGTTGGTTATTGTCTTCATTTACTCGGTTGACGTGGCCATTCAGGAATATATCGAAAGGTTGTGCGTTCTAGTGTTTTCAGTACATCAACATTCTCGGCTTGGGCGAGTTTCGAGATTAACTAACCAATAAACCTAGTCCTTACTACTCTAGCTCTAGGCTATAATAGGTTAATAACCCCTAATTTCTGTCCTAGTTAGAGCTCATGAGAACGTAAAGTAGAGACCCTTAGCTCGTAAAGACCCACTGAACAGAAAACAATAAATGTATCCATTGTCGTTATGAGGAGATCACTTAAATCATTCACTTACATTTTTTCCGAACCACCAAAGTCTATCTTTACTTAAACACCGAAAAAAATCTTCCAACGAAATCCAACCCTTTGAACATCCCTTCTGTTTAATATCACGGTTCTCCCTACGGCTAAAACTGGCTTTATCAGAGTAATGTACATGCAAACTTTTTTCTAAGATGAGATTAGAAACTCTTTATTATGTGTCTAGGACATTTAAACTATTTCTGATTCATTATCTTATTAGTAGAACTATTAATTAGTCTATTATTTAAATAATAAAATACCTTTATTTTAATTTTCAAAAGGTTTCTCTTAAGTAGTAACAGTATGGACATACATTTTCATGAGTTTTTTTTCTTTTTACAAAAATATAAAATATTTAATAAAAGTTTATTATACCTTAAAAAGTTATCATACCTTAAAACAGCTAATCATTAGTAGCACTTCAATATAAGTTCTATATTAGTAGGTCCCTATTCGATGGCTGGGCAAGTTAGGGTCAACGTCTTAGCTCTATCGGCACAGAAGGTCGTGGGTTCGAACCCCACCTAGGCGGGTTAAAATTTATTTCTATTTCAAACAGCGAAAAATTAATCTTTACCTTCCCACCCTGGCTAGAATAGATTGGTACCCGTAGGATAACCCGGCCTTCCTCCCCTAGTTGGTGTACATAAGGCCCAAGGTTAAGCCCCAAAAAACAGACTTTTAGGCCCCAAGGTGATCTTTTTAGACGCCTCTGAGGGTTATCAGTATTCTGGTGGGTATAGAGCGTATCGTGTAAACATAAGTATATTGTTTGGATTCAATTTAATTAAATTCACAACTGCAGAGTCTTCCCTCTTCATTTAGTGAATTCGGATTTTTTTAATTTTTTGTTTTATTAATATTTTATGATTTCAATATTATCAATGAAACTAGCAATAAAACAACCTGGAAAAAGAATAAATGGTAACCTTACAAGAGATTTTTGTGTCAGGTATATTTAACCAAACGTAAAGCGCTGCCCAATAACAGGGGAGAAAAAATTATCTGTACTAATAGATTAAAATAGGAATGTACAGCTCGCATTCCAGATTATTCCCAGAGAAGGCTGAGAAAGAGCTGGATGAGGGATCTCCTAAGTTAAGGTACGAAAGAACATACGTCAGGAGGAAGTGGCATAACGTTCTACTACTAATGCCTTCACCCTAAAGCCCAAATTCACACATAACGGACGTGGCAGAGACGTGGCGCGGACTTTTGTCTCTTCCACGTTTGTCCTATTAAACAAAGGAAGGGCGACCGCCCGCGCAACGTCACTTCTGTGTGAATTGGGCCTAAGTAATTAATTTACTATTTCATCAAATTCACTCATTGATTGACGGTTGAGAGTAAAGATTCAAGGTTAAAAAAAAAAAAAAAGATTTAAAAAAATGTGAAAATTGTTATATATTGTGTTTATCTAATGTTGTAATAATTTTGTATCATTTTGTTGTTTTATTTGAAACGTACTATTGAAATATTATTGTTCTTAATATTTTAGACAGTACATTTACGAATGTGTGTTGGTTTTGCTGAATCCTATAGTTTTACTTCGCTTGTCGAAATTGTTTTTAGAAATGTGTTATAAATAAGTTACTTGTTTTGTATGTTCAGTAGTGATTGTTTTCGGAAGTAAATGTGTCGGTATAGGTTGTTTTGTTCAAGTTATTGTTTGTATGTTCCAAGTTTGTCTATAGTCTAGGAATAATCCTAGATATGGAACGTTTATTTGTTGTACTGTGAAACTGACTAAAAAAAATCTGCAGAATAAATATAAAGAATAGTTTTTAGAAAGTTATGTGTCAAAAAAAAAAAGCAACTGCACATTGGTTGTACTTCTGAACTAAAAATTCCAAATTAGAAGGTCTCGAAGCCATCTTATTTTCTGACACCTCTGAGGTTTATTGAAAAAACGAAAATTGGGAGACTAGAGCGTTTGAGTTTGTTACGGAGTTCATTAAAAAACATTACAATTAACGTAGTTTTTAAAAATGTCTCCACAATAATAATGCACTAAGCTCCACGCACTCACTCTGGTGATTACGCTTTCAACGATGAGAATTTACATATTGATTCTGTAACATGTAACTAAAGTGTAAAGTGGTAATTTTTTTATGCAACTTTGCGTGACCATAACGTGGATGCATAATTTGCCTCAATGCTATAAGGGCAAGGGTTGTTTTTACTTCCTGTTCAAAGAACGTTTTACTTAATTCCGTTTAATTTTATTTTATTTATTTTTTTTTAGATTATTATATTTGAAGATATAACATATAACATAATTATTCGAATGAAACAATTATAAGATTTGATTGATACACTAAGAATCAGGATTATTTAAGTATTCTAAGGATATACACACACACACACACACACACACACACACACACACACACACACACACACACACACACACATATATTAACAAGAATAGAATGCAATATATATTATTATGAAAAAAAGATGTTGCAAATATAAAAAGTATATTATCAATGCCAAGTTTTAGTGATTTATTTATAGAAATTTATTTTTAACGAAAAACATATTGGTTATATATATATATACATATTGGTTATATATATATATATATATATATATATATATATATATATATATGGTTTATTATATACATATATATATATATTTAATCAACTACTAATATTTAAATTATAATTATATGTTAAAAGTGTAAACATTAAATGAAAAAAAGTTTATTATTTCTGTATCAGCCTAATAAAATTCGAAAGCTGTACGTTCTTACAAAATTTGAAATAAAATAAATCTAATTATTTCATGCATTTAATTGATTATCAATGATGGGGATTCCTGGATTTTTCTTCAGATTATTTGTAATAGTGATCACAAAAAATTAAATGGAAATTATAGAGAAAAAAAAACCTTTCCGTTCAAATTAGGGCATTAAATATTTGTACAAACACGGTTCACCTCAAAGGCCTTATTTACTACTTTATACTGAAATAAAAAAATAAAAAATCTCAAATATTGACGACCATCAGTATTAATTAATATCTTGATTAAAGAGCAGAATAAGAGGTATAATATTTATTATTATATTTTCTATTTCATATTTTTTTTTTTTTACAAATGGAATCAACTTTATTTAATTTTTTTGATTAAAAAAAAAAAATAATTCAGGATTTTGCCTTTTAATTTTAAATATATATGTATGAAGACCTGAAAAATGGCACGAAGTTGTAGCACTTTAGAGTATCTATGGTTTAAAATATATTTTACGTTATATACAACATACTGTATGTTAAATTATAATCTGAACGTTGTTACATTTAAGAGAATTTCGAAGAGTTTCGAAAAAACTTCGGGGAAAAGAGAAATTTTCGAACATCTAGTGTATCCAATCCTTCCAATCCAAAGTCTTGTGAACCATAAACCACGCACCTTACTATGTCTCCAACAAAAAGTTTGGAAAAGTTGCTTGCCAAAAATGAGTGATTTTTCTTCAACATATTTTGACCAGGTTTTGGCTTAGGTTACTAGGGGATGATTTTAGTTTCTGTAGTTCAGTAGTTGTTTAGTGGTATTCCATAAAGATTTGTCGGTGGTATTAAGTTTTTCTGTGTAGTCTTGTAATTTTTGAAGTTTGTATTTCTTAATTTCTGTCTTAAGTTTGTTTGTAAGTTTGCAGTAATTATTTTTATCTGATGGATATCTAGTCCTGTGCCACTTCACTCTTGCTCTACGTTTTTCTCTAAACAAGACGCAAATATGTTGTGATCTGAAGAGAATTATTTTTTTCCCTGTGTATGTGTTTTCTTTTATACTGCTGGATATTGAAATGGTGAGTTTATCTATGGCAGTGTCGCTATCATGTTTTGTTTTTAGTGGAATTTTCAGGTCTAACTTACTTTCTAAGTCAAAACGAAATTTGTCCCAGTCTACTCGTCCTGTAATTAGTCTAGGAGTTGAGGGTTTAAGGACGGGATTTGAATGCAAGAGAAGCGGAACAGGGCTATGGTCTGATGAAAGGTCATCCAGGTATTTGACAGTGGAATGAGAGGTGGAAATTTGGGATGAAATGAATATATCAAGGATGTCTGGACGTAACTTTTAATTTAATCCTATTTTTGTTCTTACTATTATTATTGTTTTTTCTTATATTGTTGATTTTTTTAAAAAATTTATTTTATTGTATTTTTGTCACTGTATTTGTTGAATAGTTTGAGGTTCTTTATTTATTTATATTCTTTTTCACTTTATTTATTGTATCATATATCACGAGGTTATTTATTTCTTTCTTTATTTTTTTTTTCATTTCATTTATTTTCATTGTTTATATTGGTTGAATGGATCCATAAATACATCCAAAATTATAGATTGCAGTAATTTCTCAAAAAATGATTTTTTTTATTAAAAAAAAAAAAAAAAAATGTGATGAGAAACTCAACAATATTCTTCATTTTACCAAATCTTAAATTTTTTTTTTTTTTTTTTTTTTTTTTTTTTTTTTTTTTTTTTTTTTTTTTTTTTTTTTTTACGTGTCATTTAGTTTACTTACCGCTGAATTCTAGGGTTTTTTATGTTCGAAATTTAAAAAAAAAAATGACCAAAACAAATATTAGTGAAAAATAATTAAAACAAACAAAACTAAGTAGACTTTTTGAAAGAAAAATGACTCTGCCAATATATAGAATATAACACTATAGGAAGACGCTCGTCTGGTTGATTCTTTGTTAATTCTGTTTTAACAGAAATATAAACTTTATTGTGATCTATAGTGATTCCTACTATGATTTACAAGTGAGGCTCTCTGGAGATAACAGAAATATTCAAATTTTCAATATCTAGTTTTTCTTGAAACAGCCAAAATAAGATATAGTTAAAAACAACATTAAGCACTTAATACTGTTAGAAAACTTACCAAACATTCAAGTTCTTTCGTATTTATTCTATTTATTAATATTTTATTCTGAGGAATATTAGGTAACGGATGACTTTTATATTTAATAATAAATTTTAATTTGAGAAACCTCTTAAAGTTTTTTTATTTTGCACAAGAATATATTATATAGTAAAGATTTAAAAATAATAGATTTGTTAAAAAAAAATAAAAATTAATATTTCAACGTGATATAAGATTGTGAATTTTGACTGAGGAATTTCAGGTGAAAAGAAATGTTCTCGATGGAAAACTGAAGAAATTTCGTATAAAGTGGAAAACCCCTCCACTTGGGAAAATATTTTATGTCACCTGGGAATGTGTGTACTCATAGGTAGTGGTGTCCGGTATCGAGCCATTTGGCTCGCTAAGCCTTTTCAATTATTTATAGGTTAATCCGGGTACCAAGGTTCTCTATTATGTACCTCCTTGATTAAGCCAATGTTGTCTCTCTGCTGTTATAAATAAAAACTGGCATTTGCAGAAGTTTAGAATGGAAAATGCATCCCAGATCGTTTCAAAAGTCATGTGGTTTTATTGGGTAATTAAAAAATTGAATAAACCAATAACTATACATTAACTTTATTCGTTAAAATAATCTGCTTTACAAACAATAGCTTTATTTCATTGGTACGCACAACCCAAATGCTCTTTTTAAGAAATGATACATCTTTGCAGGTTATTAACTGATTTTTTTATTATATCAATTTATTGATATTTACAACTGTTCAAATATATACATTAAGCAAATGTGTTAAAGACATTTAAAATACCAAGTCAAAACTTAAAAAACTACTCATCAGATGTACCTACTTCAATAAAACTTATACACGAGATCTCTTGGCCAAGTAAATGCACTGATAATGATTACATTAACGTATCAAAACTTGAAAAGAACTACTCATCAGTAGCACTAAAATTTTACACTAGAAGGCCATCTTTTTTTCAGAAGCCTCAGAGGATTATCCGGAATGAAATGGGAAACAAGTTGAGAAACTAGTGGATTTGAGTGGTTATGGAGCTTACTATGAAAGGATATGCATCTGGTTTGTGCTAAATCAATAACATGAGGAACATTAACATCTTTATGGACAAGTTTATTGGTCACAAAGTAAGGAGCATTAAGAATTCTTCGAAGGATTTTAGATTGTAAGGGATGGTTTAGATGAATTGGATGGTTTAGTAGAGCCCCAAAGCTCAACTTCGTACGTCCAAATAGGTCTAATCGCAGTCATGTAAATAATTCTGTTTTAATTAATTGGGAACTTTGAACGTTTGTCTAGTTTATATTGAAGTAGTCTGCAGCGACAAGCAATTTCTTGTTGTTTTAGTTTTGTATGTGGATTTCAAGTAAGACGTTTGTCCAAGTAAAGTCCTGGGTAGCGGATCTGTTCAACAGGGATTAAATAACTGATTTAATACCAATTCTAGGCTTTTCTAGTTATCAAAACATTTCTTCCGGAGACGTGGATCTGAATCAATCAATTCTCGAATCTCCTGTTCGTTGGCAACTTAAGGTATTTCAGAACGAGCATCTTCATGCGTTTCATCGCCTTGACAAAATTTGAGAAACCAAAATTGAGCTTTACGATCAATTAGTACCTTCTCACCAAACACGGGGCATATTATTCCAGCGGCTTCGGTTGCCTCCAAGCCAAGGAAAGCAAATTCATGAAATTGACTGAATTTAAATCTCAGCACTCACTATTTATATATATTTCTTTAAACGTTTAGCAGTGATTGGATTAAAAAGTGATCCCTATTTTAAAGACATTAAACAATATTGTTTACATTGGAAAAGATCAATAACAAAAAAATATAAATATAACAAATGCAGTACAGAGTAATAAATCTAAATAATATTTTTTTTTTGCCTTTATTTATCTTAATTCACAACTTTCAAATTCATTAATAATAACCAGCGAATGAGATAGCTGTAAAACAATAAGAAGCTTCTTGCATGAGAGGCATGGTGAGGAGCATTGCCCTGTGGCACCTCGTTCTCTCTTGCTAATCATTTAATTTTATTCAAGAAGTTCTCTCATCCAGCTCCTTTTCAACCTTCTACGGATATTGCTGGGAATAAATCGTAATCAATAAAAAAACGACAGGACTTTTGAAACGGCCAGGTAGTTTCTAAAGTTAAGAATTGATAACATTTTATTTTTATTGAATTCTGCCCAAAATAGGACTGTCATTACCACAGTTGACGATACCTGTACTTTTATCAGGATAGAAAATTATTAATTATGAATATTACTAGATAAATTGATTTAATGGAATAAATATTCGTAAATATGCTGAGAACTTTACAACAACTTTTTAAGAGACATTCTGTTTTCAATGACCTTATTATTATCTATATAAAATAAATGGAAATAAATATATAGATTACAGAGCCGAGAGAAGGTAGTAGTGAAGGGTAATACTGACCGCGAAGACACCTTTAATGTGGGAGCCAAGTCCTGGGAGGACGTTGTTTAAGCAGCCATATCGATTGGTTTCAAATGCCTCCGAACCCAGCTACTAGCCACATAACAGCTAAAACTTTCTGCCTAGTTTGTCTTCAATAACACTGAAATAAAAATTACCACCACTATCAAATTTATCTTGAAAAAGAAGTATTAAAATAATATATTTATTAATATTAACATTTGTTTTAGTTGCATTTAAACATAACTAGTACATACATAGTAAAAAAAAAAAACTTCGTTGAAACTAGATCAAAAATGAAGAAAAATGCCGCAGACCTTACCTCTCAATTCCAATTCGTTGCAGATATACGATAACTCAAAGACTTTTTTGAGGAAACCGCGTTTTTACCATATAAGCTGTAATACCTCCATTTTGTTTATATATTTTTAAAATTTTGTTCACAGTTTCGGAGTGAGCATTAAATTTCCTATACTGCTTCCACTAGATTCTCACACTAGTGACGCAACTGAGAGAACAGCGTTGGGATTTCTGTGGCCTGGCTTACCCTCCTATAGGTGGAAACAAGCTAGGTCTGGAGTTTACGTGGGATGTTTATGTACATTGTAAATATAATGTGATTGTGCTTTTTAATTTATTTAATTTTTTAAATTTATAATTCATTTATTCGTATTTATTTTAATGCTTATTATTATTATTGTTATTATTTGTTCTCTTTTTAGAGAATTTTTTCGTTCTTCTTTTTATTTAATTGAAGTGTACATATTGTATGAATGAATTCTTTGTCATCCATATCACTCATTGCCCTTTAAGAGGCAGCTTGTAATATTTATTCAATAAAACGATTAATTCCAAAAAAAAAAATTTTAAAAATCCTATAAGAGCCGAGTACATGTAAGCTTGAATTTTTCAAACTTGAGACCTTGATCTTCACCTTATTTATGGAAGTTACAATGTCTCATAATACTTTAACGATCACCGTTTTTCAAAAAAACTATCAACAGAACTGCAAATAGCACAAAAACTTGCAAATTTAACTAGTTTTCATATGGTATGATTAAATTAATGACCCGTATAGATTTTATAGAGAAATTCACTTTTAAAACCGGAAAACAAATCAATGTCACATGTACTCTGCTCTTTTAAGAAATTTAATGCTGAATCCGAAATTTTGGTCGAAATTTGAAAAATATTTAAACAAAATGGAGAAATTACTATCTGGCAAAAACAAGACTTGGTTTCCAAAAAAAATGTCTTTAAATTTTTGTATATCAGCAAAGGATTGGAATAGAAGGGTAAGGTCTGCGGCATTTTTCTTCATTTTTGTATCTAGTTTCACTCAGATTTTTTTGATTTTTTTTTCGTAAAATTAACTTAATGAATGTTACAATTTTAAATACTAATGTATTCATTTTTATTTTTTAATTTCAATTTATAAAAACAACTTTTATTTAAATACATTATCTGTGTTATGTGAAATTATTTTTGTGCCTCAAGCGAACTATCCCTTTTTAAAGTTTCTCAAATATTTCTTGCAGCATCTATCTCACTTTTGTTTTGTTTTTTCATTTTACGTTCCTTTTAATAAATAAATGTTATTTTTTCTTCTTACCATTCCTAGTTGCACTTATATCAGAGTTATAGGATTCCACAAAACCATCGACTTCTCACCATATTGTATTTTCGGTACAAAATCCTTGATGATCCTAGTTAACAAATGAAAAAATTTATAAAGATCATAACTTTCTATATGTTGTTGGTTTCGCACAAACCATTTGGTTCAAAATGTATTGGTAGTAATAAAATTTGTAATAATAAAAAGAATTGGTAATTATAAAAATATGTGTACTAGTGTAATAGTAATTATTACCTGGTATTCTAATATGGTCTGATGCTGAAAAATCAAATATAGGCGCTAATTCAAAATTAAAACAACTTTGCATGTGATTATCTACCTGGACAGGACGTCAGAGCTAGAAAAAGTCCTAAGGCTTTCTCTGTCGTTGAACTTATTTTTGAGATTAGTTTAGAAGCTTCTCTTGAGTAATACTTCAGATATATTAAAGATGTTTTGATGATTTGAAAAAATAAGAAACTGTAGGTTTAGATCATTGCTGAGATTTTATTCCAACAGTGGGTGTTCTAGTATGGCTTTGAAGGCCATATAAGGACAATCTTCTTATTTCGATCATGTTTTGCCAAACCAATGTTTTTATTAGGTACTTATATTTAATTGCCTGTTTTATTTATTGTTGTTGGTGTAAATCTGTGCAGATTTTTTTCACTACTAAAATTATATTACTATGTCATTAATATTTTTTTTGCCATTGAATTTGGTCATTTATACCCGGGGTCCAAATGTGGATTGAAGAAAACTTTTCACAAGAACGTAAAAAATATAGTGGAATACTTGTTTCTAAAAAAAAGATTTCTGTGTGATTATGATAAAAGATAGATTGATCTAAGCTTTGGGCGAATTTGGTGCAAATTGATTTGATATCTTTCGAGATACAGTCCTCCGACCCTTAGGAAGGCCATAACAATGCACCCTTAGTTATAAATTTTCTTAACAGTTATAAAAGCGTTTTATTACAAAAAACTTGCCCACTAAAATCAAATCGTATTTTAGCTTCCTCCCCAAGTCGTTTCCGATAATCCTCAGAGTCATTTATTTATATTGTCATTTCATTATTTTTCTTTTAACTTTGTAGTTTATAGATGTTATTCAAAATCAATAGTCGTATCCAGGTGATTAGGAATTTTACATTTCCTCATTCTTAGGAGACATGTTGTCCCAGAATAAAGTTTATTTCCTTCTTTAAAAAAAGAAAATAAAACAGATACTGTCCCAACATGAACACAGAACGTTATGCATTTGTCTGGAAATGTTCAATTAGTAAGAAA
Source organism: Euschistus heros (assembly GCA_003667255.2). Classification (NCBI taxonomy): domain Eukaryota; kingdom Metazoa; phylum Arthropoda; class Insecta; order Hemiptera; family Pentatomidae; genus Euschistus; species Euschistus heros. The sequence continues at coordinate 3,013,506 of RCWM02000046.1, forward strand.
TGTCAAAACATTATTTATAACGTGACCATAATTATTGTGTTATTCAGTGACTATTTTAAATATTTCCCGTTTGTAAATGTTATTATATTATGCTTTTAATTAAGAAAATATATTTTTATAATTAAAAAAATTATGTATTTCTATATTGTTTTAGTAAATTCCTTTCAAAATTCTTACCTCTACTTAATTTAAAACAGCTGGTTCATAGAAAGCGAATCTTATCACTTTTTTAGGATGTATTCAATTTTTTTTTTTCATTCTCGAATATTTCCTATAATTATGCGGAGATCGGAACGCACTTTAATTTCAATGATACTGCAAAAGTTTTGAATAAGGTTGAGTTTTGGAGAACGAGCAGGCCATTGATGAAGAGTGATATGTGACAAGCGAGTTTCTTGTCTTGTGTGAATCTCAACACTGCCTTGCCAGTGAATCCATTTTACTTTATTGTTATCCAGAATAAAAGGCAACAAGTGATCTTCTAATACCTTCGTGCGATCGGGTATCTTCATTTGTTGTAGAAAAATGCTAACTTAACAAAAATCTTCCTATAGTATAAAAATCCTCCCCTTAACAATTTATTTAAATTTCTTTTTAAAACTTCTCTCTCTCTCTCTCTCTCTCTCTCTCTCTCTCTCTCTCTCTCTCTCTCTCTCTCTCTCTCTCTCTCTCTCTCTCTCTCTCTCTCTCTCTCTCTCTCTCTCTCTCTCTCTCTATATATATATATATATATATATATATATATATATATATATTTGATATTATAGTTTTAATAGTTAATGTTAACATTGAAAGAATTAAAAGTGATGGTTTTTTAATATTGTAAATAAATATAACAGTTCCTGAATAAATATACAATTTGGGATATGCTTGGTGGTCAGGTCTCAGACCAAGAACCAGAAATTCGATATCGGGGACCTCAAAGGTTTTTTTTCCGACGAGGGGAAGGGCCCCTGGACCTATAGTAGGGTCCGGAAGGCATCCACTTGAATAAAAAAGTTGAGAATATAACAAAAATTAAAGTGGTGAAGGTATGGATCAACGCAATAATACTGAAATAACAAGTAAAAATGTAAACATTTTTTTTGTATTATTAGGATTGTAAATATGGGCGGTATAGGAAATTAATATGAAATAAAAATAAGGGGAAAAAAATCTGTACAGCCGGTGCTATGTCGCGTCAAGACCTACTTGCTGGACGAATTATTAAACATTTTAAAATAATTAATAAATTAACATAGTGAGGTCCGATGCTTGTTTAACTTTATTTCCAACTTTCTTAGAATCGTATTCTTTCTCATAAAGGTTTAAAACGTAGAATAAATATAAATAAGCTATTTAAATTATAAAAAAGTATTCTAAAATAAATTGAATGAGTGATATTGCAACAGGTCTGATATTATGAAGTACCTTCTCTATGGGTTCCGTTATATTTATAAAATAATTGTCTTACTAGGAGACCTGAATTAAAATATTGAACCAAAATACCTTAAAATAGGTTAATAAATAAAATAAACAATACAAAAAAAACCAACAAAAAAAAAAACAATCTTTCTTGTTAAGTCAAACAAATATAAATTTATTACTATCTACTTTATATTTGTCAAATACCACTTACTCATTCATCACAAAATCTCAGAAACCACGGAACGGATTGGAATGAATTTTGGTAAGTAAGAAATTTAAAAAAATAGGTTAGATGCTTAAACCGCACACTATGGCATGTCGAAACTTATTATAAGGTACTTTCTGTGAATTCATGGCGGCTGCAGAGGTGTACCTTTACAAGTTTAAGTAAGTTGAGAAGTGGAGACTATATTCACTTGAAGGATGCCACAAGAAAAGCTGATGGTAGAGCTAGGTAAGATGGTAGTTCTGCTTCGAGGCTTCACTGGAGGACTGTTAAAATAAAAAAAAAAATTACCTTTTGTAAATTGTCAGATTCACTTATTGAAATTATTCTAATTGAGAATTCTAAGAATTAAATTTTTCTTATTAAATTATTCTAAGAATGGAATTATTTAGGTTTATTTAAGTAATAATAATTATCAACGTTTAACTTTTACTAATTTAAGTTGTCCCTAATCCTAATGATATTAAAACGTAGGTGGAGTAAAGTTACCGTACAGCTAGTAAAAATATGAAAGTAAAATTATAATAAAAAATAATTTACAAATTATTACCTTGCGCTTTTTCTTATATTATATGTAATATTGAGGTCTACGTTTCTTATTTAGTATACTTATTTCTATGTTGACTGTTTTTATTAGAGTTGAAGTAATTTGTTTTTTCTGACTCAAAATTTCCTTTAGACTGCATTCCGATGCTCATAAATGTAACCGTCTCAAACGGGAGTTGACTGCATGCAATTTGACCTGTTGGAATTTCACAGCTAGCTGACTGACTCTTCTTTTGCCATTCTTTCGATTCATGACGTCGGTCGATTTGATTAGTCGATACCTAGTTAAGTGGCTATGTGCAAGGATGATTTTTACGGTGTTGTTCATGTTTTCTTAGATTTCTTGGAATTTTTGGAAGGTAGTCTACAACTTCCCTTCCCTATGTATCTATATATATATATATATATATATATATATATATATATATATATATATATATATATATATTTTTTTTTTTTTTTTTTTCTGACAAGTAACCCCCAGCTAGGTTACTTTGGTTTTTTTATAAATATATAAATAAAAAATCTCTTGAATGGAGCTATAGGCACTTCACTAACTAGCAGCATTCTCAAAAAGAGATAAGTTGCGAATTACTTGGTATGCATTTTATTCATAGCAATCAACAGATCCTTCGTTCGAAACCGCATCTCATCCATAAGCAAGTTCCACTACCACAGACGATAGGAAAATAACCGTAAAGAAGATGAAGAGTATGCAAACGAGAAACCCTGGAAGATGACAGCTATCAAGATAAACTGCTGGAGAACTGGAGTGCTAATGAGAGGCAGGATGATCCTCTTTTCAGCTTAGCTATTGTCTTACAAATCAAATCATTTTGTTTACTTTACTGCGTTTCACGAGTGGGTTTTCTTTCCTTGTGGCCACTTTTACATACCATTCCTTTAACAGGGTTCAAAATCAATTATTTATTTTTATTTTATTTTTTTATTCTTCTCAACATTACTGACAACTGACAGAACTTCAGACATACATAATTCCTTTGATTTTTTTAAATATGTACAAACGAGCTTATAGATTTTAAATAGTTTTCGAGAAGTAAAAAGAATTTGTAACTATTTTTATTTAAGAGATATCTTTGCTAAACAGTATTGAATGTTCCAAATTGAATAAAGATTGTCAATCTGAAAACCTTCTCAAAATCCTCAATTCCCCTTATTACGTCGCAAACAAACATATCCATAACGATCTTAATGTTTCATATGTTGCAAATTTGTCCCAAAGCAGATAACTATTTTTTCATAGTGAGCTCCATACCCACTCAAAACCTCTAGCCTCCCAAACTGTTTCACACTCAATCCTGATAATCCCCCATGTGTCTGAAAAATGGCCTAGAAATCTTTTAATGAAGAACGTTCGTTAAAGTGCTACTAGTGAGTAGTTCTTAACATGTTATTTATATAATAAGAAATAATTATATTAATAAGAATATAATATAATTATATACCATATTATTATTTTATAAGTATATTTTATCTTATTATTATTATGTAATTATATATAGTAAGACTCGGTGTACAATGACTTGTAATAGTATTGTGGAGAAATCATCCATTAAAAGTTTTGTATGAAAAGTATTTTCTTAAACTCGAAGCCATCATATTTTCAAAGACCTAGGACTGTTACCAGGAATTTAATAGGAAGAGAGTTGTCATAACAACTGATTTTGAAGGTATATACCTTGAGTAGAATGAAAGGTTAGATGTTTGGGTTTGGTTCTAATTAGCAACATAAGGTAAATTAAGAGCATATATTAGTTGATTTTTTATTATTTTATTTGGGGCTTAACGTCCTAATGTACTCAGACTAGGGCAGGTAGGACGGGTTGTCCTAGAGGTTACCAAGCTATTCTAGCGATGATGGGAAGGTCAAGATTCATTTCGGGGTTCCGACACGAAATAAATTTCAAGTGGAATTCATATCCACGAGCTTCTGAGACTATCGCTCCAGCTCGCTTAGCTGTCGAATCCCATTTAAGTAGATTTGATACAAAATGTGGAATCATGATTTTACAGTGAATTTATAATTATAATGATGAGATATGAGATAAACAGGATGGATTATTGGAACTATAAGCGAGTGTATATGTAATAATATATGTTCTGTAATATATGTAATAAAATAAAATGTCTAATAAAGGTTGAAGTATGACCTATATTAAAATAATAACTACTTCAACTTCTAAATTAAATTTCTTTAAACACTTTCTTTTATATATATATATATATATATATATATATATATATATATATATATATATATATATATATATAATGAAAATTGAATGTAAATTGAAATTTACAACTGTACAAAATTTATACATCAAGTAAAATATGTATTGTTAAAACTTGAAAAGAACTACTCATCAGTAGCACTTTATTAAAAATTCTACTCTAGAAGGTCTCTGGGCCATCTTCTTTTCAGACGCCTAGGATGATTATCAGGAATAGCATGGAAAGCAAGTTGAGAAATTAGGGGCTTTGAGTGGTTATGGAGCTCACAATGAAAGGATAGATATCTGGTTTGAGCTAAATCAGCAACATATTGAACATTAAGATCTTTATGGATAAGTTTATTGATGAATAAGTAAGGTGCATTGAGGATTTTTCAAAGGATTTTTTATTGTAAGGATTGGATACGAGATGAATTGGATGGTTTAGTGGAGCCCCAAAGCTCAACTTCGTACGACCAGATAGGTCTAATCACAGTCATCTATATTTAGGCTTTTTGTAATTAATTAGGAGCTTTGAACGTTTGTCTAATAAATGTTGAAGTAATTTGTGACGATGTGCAGTTTCTTGTCTTTTTAGTCTTGTATATGGATTCCAAGTAAGACGCTTGTCCAAGTGGAGTCCTAGGTAGCGGATCTGTTTAACAGGGATTAGTGGAATATCATTAAAGGATACTGTAGGACAGGAAGTTGTGGGTTTACGACGAAGCTTAAAGGTTATTTGGTGAGATTGTTTTGGATTTATTTTAATTCTCCATTTTTTACACCATTCTTGAAGGGTTAGGATATTGATTGGAGTGTTTGGGAGGCAATGAAGGGATCATTGTTTACTGATAACACACATGTATCGTCAGCGTAAGTGGTGAGGACAGTGGTAGGATGAATTGGAATGTCAGTTGTATACACCGTGTAGAGTATGGGGCCTAGGATACTTACTCTAACTTTAATTTAGGTTTACCAAATAAGCTGAATGTAGTAAAGTCTTGACTTTTACGGTAATTTCTAAATTATTTTACTGGAATAAAAAAAGAACAAGAAAATACTAAATAAAAAAAAATGCAAGCGGTCCTATTGGTGGGAATACTCAATTACTGAAGAATACAAAGGGACAGATCTTAAATTTGTGTGAGTAGGTGTATATCGTTCGACTAGGGAATTAAATATTATTATAATTATATTAAAGGATATATTATAGTGTATAAATTTGCGATTTTAGGACGGGATTTTTTCTTAGTGCCATTAGTTGACTATTCTACAGAGGTTTATAAAGAAAACTTTTTTTTTTAAATTAATTTTTTCTTATGGAATCACAGTGTTGAAATTCCGTCTGAATGATTAAATGATGGCCCCTATGAATCCATGTTTTTGACGAAACTGTCATTTTTTTATATACCCTAATAGCTTTATACACTAAATATAATTGTTCGTATATTTAGAATAGGAATCAAATATATCTCCTAATTAATGAATTAAATGGAGGAAATATGAATTTTTTAAGTAATATTAATAATGTAATAATGTTTAAGCCTTCACCAACATAAAGTATGATTGTACTACGCTCAATTCAGAAAATAACTTTATTTAAAATCTTAATAAATATGATTGAATTTAACTTGATGTTTAATAGACGAATTTTGCCACTTAATCAAATTAGACTAAATTGGTAACGTTTTTGCTCCCTTTTATCTATCTATTGAGAATATAATGCGATTTGGTCGATAATGAAGTGGCACATTTCCTCCATTAATGTTTCACCTCAGCAACATACAAAATATTGTTGAATCAACATTAATTTTTAGACATGTTAGGTAATTTAGGTTATTGAACTTTTTCACATAACTTTCTTAACAAACCACGGATAACAACACTACTTCTTTTTTATCATACATCACTACGTACATTTCCTTACAAAGGCAATATATCCTTTAGTCTTCTGATCAATCGGGAAACGGATTTATCGGCCAGAGAGGGGACATAGATTAATGTTACAAGGAGAGACCACTCGAACAAAGTTATCTCTTGCAGGATATTAGCGACAGAGAAGTTTAGAGCACGGTCCGAATAACAGGGACGACGGCTCTCTGACATATTTGGGGTAGAGAGGATATGAAAGTTTTATTAAAACTATTATCCTAATGAGACTGCTCATCTTCTTCTATCAATTAATTATAGTTAACTAATATTTATATTTTTATTTTGTATATAATAAATTTAAAAAAACAACAACTAAAGTTCTCCTAGATAGGAAAAAAAAAACAAAGACAATAGGATGTGTCTATCTATAATTCACTCTAAATTTCATTCTAGCCAATATAGCTTCTATATTGTAGGTCCTATCAATAAATTTTACATAACAAAAATATTTGTGATTAAATTTCAGATAAGAAAACTATCGAAATGTTACATTTTTGACGGTGAAAAAACGTCACAACGTGAGTTTTTTTATTCAATCGAATATCGCTCCTAAACGGTAGGTCTTACCGACAAATACTATAGAATAAAAATTATTCTCCATTTAATTTCTGACAGTAAAACTGCCGTCAAATTTTCGATTCATTTGTTATTTAAACCCCCCAAACAAGCACACAAGCACCCGACTATTTTATCCTACTGTTTTATAAAAGTATGTAACATGTACCACACCATGGCTCAGATACATAGTTGAGTAAGATACCCACAATTCAAATTAGTGGTAAAAAATACTGTATTAGAATTAAATATATAAAACCAAATTATTATAAAATTAGATAGCGGATCTGTTCAACAGGGAATAGTGGGACATCATTAAAGGATACTACAGGTCAGGAAGTCGTAAGTTTACGACGAAGGGTAAAGGTTATTTAATGGGATTTGTTAGGATTTACTTCAATTCTCCATTATTGACAAGGTTAACGTGAGATTGGAGTGTCTGGGAGGCAATGAGGGAATCATTATTTACTGATAACACGCGTGTGTCATCATCATACGTGGTGAGGATGTCAGTGAGGTCGGGGTATCAGTTTTATACACCTTGTAGAGGATCGGAAGCAAAAGTAAATTGATTTCTGTTAATTTATTCCTTTGCGATATCATTAGTGTGTATTGTGCTTGAAATTATAGTTAATTTTGTACCTAAAGCCTTTTTAATGTATCAGGTTTTCTAATTGTAAAATCTCTAATTTTCATTGTGAACATAGTGAGAAAAAACATCGAGAAAGATGTGGGAATATGGATGGCCAATGAAGGTAAGAAAAAAAAAAACTCTTTCGGGGAACTCTCCTATAATGGGATTGTGGTATTTGACAACCCGCACTGTTGAAGGGGTAACCTTTCTTCCATTGACAGGTCTCTACTGGACCCATGTCTTTGAACCCATGTCTGTTAGATTTTTTTGTCCATTAATATCATTGTATCACCAGCGAATTATCAGAACAACAGTTTCCACTTCACCAAAGTCACTTTTATTTTTCTAATATGTTAACTTATAATGAAATATGGTCATAAACCAAGAACATTTTTCTTTTTTTATTAGTACATCTTAAAATTTTATGTGAAACATAATGAATTGTATAACAAATTAAAACAGTTTTACGTAAATATTTAATAAAAAATATAAAACCATTCTTCTTAATTCATTCTGTCATATTCAAAAAAAATTTCATTGTCATCAAAAAGTTTCTTTCTAAACTTTTAAATACAATTTAAAACACAAATATTAAACATTACACATTAATGACAAAGGAGTAAAATATAAGGGAACATACCCTGGTAGGTAATATTTCTTACTTTAAACTTTTCAAGGGTACCAATTATATACGCTGACTATAACACTCTAGGTCTCCCGACACCGAAGTCAAACCATTACTGAAATAATAGAAAATAAAATTTTTAAGTCACCATGACTTACACACTAGGCTAACACACCTTATTAAATGTTATATTTAACTACAACAATTTTAAAAGCAACTAAATTTCGAGCTATTGTAACTTAAAAGCTTTGAGTATTATATCAATTTTGGTTTTAATATTAATTTTATGCCTAGAAACAAATTAAGACGCTTTGTAAATAAAAGTAGATTATCAGACATTGTGAAGCCAGCCTGCAAATAAGCGACAGTATCAATAAACACGGGACGTAAATAGTGAATCCATTCTAATTAACATTTGTTAATTGTTTCACGGGAGGAAGTGAAATAAGTTAATGGAAGTGGTCGGATGAAAGTTCCTCCCTTAATTACAGGGCTAGAACGGAATTCGGGCCTAACCCTCTAACAGCTTCAAAGGTGATTAAAATCATATCACGGGAACGAAGGCCTGAAAAAAGAATTGGGTTTCAAATCGTGATTATATATTTCTTTCCTAGTGTTATATATAAAAAAATGTTCTTATAACTACGAAACTAAAACTGTAATGGATGATCCAATATAATGTTTTTATAAATGCGATTAGGAGAAGTTCTTTATTTACAGTTAATTGTTAAGAATTACTTCCCATTGTAATTTTCTTTTCTTTTTTATCTTATGTCAATTTTTATGTATTCAGTATTCCACATAACAATAACGTGCAATATTTACCTTTATTACAAACTTGTTTACTTTTTATAGCATACAACATTTTAAGATTAATAAAGGAATGAACTTAACTTGAGAAGAAATCTTTATTCTCCTATTTACTAAACCAAGGTTTAATGAAATGGATTTTTCTGTTAATCAATAAATATTAAAAAAAAAAAAAAAAAAAAAAAAAAAAAAATCGAAAAGAAAAAAGAAAATAGTAAAAGAAAAGAATATATTTGACCAGTTGAAGAATATATTAATTTTGTTTATTTATTTGTGTTTTTCCGGCCCTAAAATATAGGAGTTATCAAATCTCATTCAATCGTTATACTAAATAAAAATTTAAGATTTATCTATTGTTTATGTAACGGAGGGTTAACACTTTTTAACGTTTCCCAGTGCCTATGAGATTTCTGGAGGTATTCCCGATTCAGTTAACCTTTTGGTGTAGTAAGGGCACTCGTTAAAACATATGGGATACTGAAAAACCATTGCCCATGGAGTTATAGCCAATGTTTATACATGCCATTTCAACACATTTCACATTTAGGAGGTTATTGCATTTTACCGCTTTACCTTTGAAATCGATTTGTGGAAATATCGATCATGTATTGAAACCTTGAGGGAACTTCAAATAGGAATTAACAAGAAAAACAGGTTTTTCAAGGTTCTTTCATATAAACAAAAAAATATTGAAAAATACAGTCTATTAAAATTAAATACTCTTAAGTTCTGTGCCAAATTATTCGTCTAGCAAGCAAGCAAGAAATACTTTTATTTACTTCAATAGAAAATACATACTAAAAGTTAAGATGCTATTTAAAAACAATACGCGCAATACTGTGCAGTTATTCATTACTCATAACTTATTCTGAGGTTGTTACAAATGGTTTTCACTGGCTAGCTAATTTTAAGCCATCGTTGAAGAAAACAGAATTGGTACTAAGTTTAACGCTAACGAACTTGAACGAGGTATAAGAATTGTTGAACGTTTCTTCTTAGCTCTTGAATGCATGCGATACTTCTCGAGTTTGTATCAAGACAAAACTTAAACTTTTCTTGACTGAATTGTTTTTATTATTGATTTTAAAACTTCTAGTTCGTTCCTTTATGTGATCGTGATTTCAAAATTCACTGCAGCTGTTTGAAACGTTTTGATGTTGGTGCAGTCTTGGGTTCTGTCATCTACATTCATTAAATAAACTGTGACCAACAACGTAAGTTTCATATCAAGTTTCAAACTCTATACCCTACGGCCTATATAATCCTCATATCCTTGATTTCATACTGTCGTAATTTTCAATATTTCATCAGAACCTTTCTGCTCATCCAATCCACTCCGATTAAATCTTTTTCTTAAGTTCCAAACATTTCTTTTTCCTCGTAGGTTGAAAAACAGTGACCGTAATCTTAGAAGTGGCCTTCTCAACTTATGTTATGAGTTTTTGTATTCTCACTCGGCATCCTCTCAGGCTTTTTTTTTATTTTTTTGTAATAACAGTGCTTCAGAATAAGATGACCATTTACATGGATTCAACCTGCATAAATATAGCCAAAAAGCTATTTAGGCAGAAAATCTAGCATTCTCAATACATAAATATATAATATAAGTGTTGCTACTTTAGTTATTTTATCATCATTTTTCTTGTTCCCACCTGGTTCTGCTAAATAGTGGCCATGGTTGAGAATCGGAAAAGCTCATTCTCAGTTTGTTTATCTCTGTTGCCCTTTATTATTATTCCAAGCCTCCTCGGAATGCCGGTTGATGTATCTCTGGTGGTAATTGTTGATGTTAAGCACAGAGAACATAGGCTCTTGCCTCTTCAACAGCAGCATTTGCCAATTTATTCTCAGGTGTTCCATCGTAACTCGGAACCCAAATAAAACATATAAACTTATTGCTTGTAAATAACTGTTTTGTTTTTAAGTTTGAACATGGGTCATTCGAGGGTTGTGTTTTGTAATTTTTTTTTTTTTTATAGAGGAGTATTTTTTCTAGACATTCACCTTTATCACGTGCTCAGTAGATAACAAACTATTTGCCAGAGAAAACAGTATAATCCAGTAAGGCTTGTTCGCTCTAGAACATTTATAACACAAACTGTAGGTTTGCTTTCCTTGAAGTACGCCAGTAAAATCAAGAAGGAAATCTTTGTATTTGGACATATTCTAGTTTTTGCAAAGAGTGAGAAGTATAGCGAATAATTTATTGTTTTCCATGGGGACCTAGAATATGGTTATGGTATGTGGAAATTTAGAATATAATATAGACCTTATAGAGATAGAAAAATTGATACAATCAAGCTGCAGTAGGTGGGATTTATAGCTCATTTGTAAACTTTTGAAATCCATCGCAGAATATGCTCATTGATATAATGATAATGACATAAAAATAAATATTTTTATCTGACGTCACCTTAAAAATCAATAATGTATTTTCGACGCAGTAAATGTATAGAACTCAAGAAAAGCAACGCGGTGGAGTCAAGAGGTTTGTAACTTTTGAGCAAATGTAGGAAAATACTGTGGGAGCGAGGAATTTCAGTGGGTAAGGAATCGAACTCCTAGCTTCGGGACCCGAGTTTGAGTAAGACTAAAAGCAGAAAACTTGATTTCTCCTCACACCGTGGTCTTGAGACCCTCTTCTGACACTCCCAGCCTCAGTTAATTGGGTACCATTATTGGGACATTATTAGAAAAGAGTGAATTCAAGTGCCTTTACAAGTTATAGCGGAACAGGTTATAAGAAAATATTTATCTAATTCTATTTATACTGGATACTGACAATAACAATCTTCAAAGTAAAAATCAGTAAATTTTTTTCATGAACCCAGAGTAATGTATGAAGTTAAAGGGTCTAACAAAATATTCATTATCTATGGGCATTGCATGGGAGTGGATCAATAAGAAAGGTAACTGGAATCCAATAGTAGGCGAAATCAAACATTGACATGGCAATAATTGGCAAACCCAATAACTGCGGTTAACAGATTGGTCCGCAATTTCTGAAGGCTTTGATATAATTGGATTCTGCTTTCGTGACCATGTCTTGTCTTGTGACATGGGAAGCTGGTCAGGTCTCGACATTTTATAAATGTAATAAGTCTGTGACCGAAATCGAGTTACATCTAATGAAGCTGACCTTGGGAATGACAATGTTCTTCTCTTTGTCTTCAGTAATTCAAAATAAAACTATCTTCACCTTTACTTAGGGTTTATTCTTAAATTTATTATTTAAAGTACTCTTTTCCCTCAAATATTCAATTTTCAGGATACCTGTTGACTGGTATTCTGGATATAATTCAAAGAACAATCTGGCGTTAATTACTGGTACACATGTCTCTTAAGGTATTTAGTATCTTGAAATTATTCAGGCAATACATTTGGCATAAATAACAACAGTTTCGATAATTCGTTTTCGTAGAAAGCACTTTCTAGCAATTGATAGTATCTAAGTTTTATATTAAAGATGTTGTTCAAAATCTAATGATATTGAGAAACAAAAATATTTTTTTCTATTATAAAATGGATTAATCCATCTCTTCTACAAGAATAATAAGACACTAACTGTTCAACATTATCTTGGAAGACTTATACAGAAAAACTTTCTTTGATTACTACCACTTTGGAGAAAAAATGCAGCGGGCAACACAGGTTATCGGCTATCTGCTGGCGTGATAACCAAAGAGGCTGCTATGTGAAATGGATTTGCCACTGCCGCAGGTAATATAAGAACATTTTATTTTTACCAATGTTTTTATTTAGATGTATTTTTAATTTATAATTATTTTTGTTTAGAAGTTTACCTAATTTTCATTTTAATATAATGCAATGGCAAATCCATGAGAAACCTCACTCCAGCTGATACCTATAACCACTTTTATTACTGTTACCTGTTTTCTAGTTTGCGGATATAAGATATTAATTGTTACATTGATTTTTGACTAAGGCTTGTATAGGGATATCACGATTGGAATTACGATTTGGTTTGAAATAAAGAGGAAAATAAAATAGTATTTTTCTTAATTACCACGCACCTAACACTGTATTGCGAACCTTCAGGCTTTCTAGGGCCTGGTGTGAGATGTTAGAAGTGCATTGAATTTACTATTATTTAGTGCTAATATACTCAATATCTTTCGAGAATAATTAAATCAAGAATTTTAACTATTGTCTTTTAAGTACCATAGACCCTCAGATCTATAAGTATCTGATTTGTGTAATACTGTCTTAATCAGAATTCCTCTCTCACATGTTTCGTGTTGACAATTGATTCTAATATTGGATTAGATTTTACATAATTATTATGATTGACAAAAGGACTGTAAAATGTATGACTCATATCGGTGGTCACTGAAAATAGTTTGATAAGGATAAATTTGCAACTTTTCGAGGAAGAACTTTTTAACTTTTACTGTAGTTTTTTTTGTGCTAACGCCACCAAAATATTGGGCAAATTAATAATTTTGAAATTTAATTTACTTTTTAATTTTCTGAAACCATTCAAGCACTATTCTTTAGTTACCTGATTACTCACTAGAAGTTGCCTATCTAGCAAAATCCGGTGAATACCGTATATATCGTAAATTCTTGATGTATAAGTTCATAGTGATCTTTAAATATTTAAAGAATTTTTTTTTTATTTATTTGAGAGTTTTGGAGCGTAAAACTTATAGGTCATCAACGCTCATCTGTTCTTGATAGAAATTTATCTATATTTTGTAATATAGCTGTTCTCTATAAAGGAGGGCTATCACTTTTTCAATTATTTTTTCATCGTTGCCCAGCGCCTTTGAGATGTCTCGAGGTATTCCAGATTTGGCTAGCTTTTTGGTGTAATATGGGCATCCAGTAAACATATGGTTTATAGATAAAACATTGCCACACATTTCACAATTGGGAGGAGCCTCTTTTGTTATAAGGTGAAGATGTGTTTTTCTAGAGTGGCCGATTCTTAATCGCGTTAGGACCACTTCTTCTCTGCGATTATTGCGGTAGGAACTGCTCCATGGTTTTATTTCCTTTTTAATAGCCTTGAGTTTACTCGGTGGGCTGTGATCGCACAATGCTTGCCACTCTTGGAATATCTTCTCTCTGAGTGGGCGTGCAAGTTTTAGTGCCGTTAGTAAGGTTTTGCTAGGTCCTAGGAGGGCTAGAGCTTCTTTTGCTGCTTTATCAGCCATATCATCATTACCTTTTATACCGATATGACACGGTGACCAGATGAAGTAAACCAATTTTCCTCCTTCATATAGTTTCTTGACAAGATCCAGAATGCAATGTATTCCTATGTGACCTGAATACATGTTCATCATAAACCTCAAAGCGCTGAGTGAATCCGACACCAGGACAACATATTCAATGGGCGAGTTTAAGGAATATCGTAGAGCTATGGTGATTGCGTTAATTTCAGCCGTATAAATATTACAAAGTTTGTGTAACTTGCACTTATGTGTTGTTTGTGGAGTGACAAAGGCAGATGCTGTTGATGTGTCTGATTTGGACCCGTTTGTGATTATTAATAAATGTTGAGGTAAGGAGGATATGATATTGTCGAAGTGTTTTCTGTATACTTAAGGTTTTGTATTTCCTTTGGGATATTTTGATAGACTTTTGATATTTAAAGAATATATAATTATTGCCTCAAAGAAAATTTTAAAAAATGTGAAAAAGTATTATTGCAATCATTTTTTTAATTTATTATTATACTTTTAACTTTTATCATTGTAACAATTGTATATAGATCATATAGGTACGGAAAATCAAATGTTATCCTCGTCGACTTCCATTAAATTAGAAATACATAAAGCTATAATTAGATATATAATAAGCCTAAGAGTTCGAGTAGAGGCGCCTTCAGAAGGCGAGAGAGTGTTCTACTCATTTCGTACTAAATATTTATTACAAATTGGTCATTGTTCGTCTCCTCTGCAGTGTGGTTCGTTGGCTCTGAAGAAGACCTGCAAGAAAGGTCGAAACGCTGGCATATTATTAAAGTATTTCTACTTAGTCGTGATGTTTCTCATTGACTGCATCCCTGATTTTCTTCTTCTCTAGTCATCTTGACAGTCAACTGTACTTTTATCATTATAAATCTTTATTAGGAGAAAAAAAAATCAGCATAAGTGTACTTAACTCATTTTAGCCATTTTTCGACTTCCGAAATTATCTCTTCTGACCATCAATATATTATTTTTTTTTTTATGATATCTACCAGGTAGAATGTAAGAATCATTGTTTGACATAAAATCCTATAAATTACAATAAAACAAATTGTAGAACATGTTGGCATGTCATTTAGAAAAATAATAGCTTATTTAAATTAATATTAAAAATTATAACATAAAATAAAAGAAAGTTTATTTATAAAGTAAATGTAGTTTGGATCTACCAAAAATAATATTGTAACAAGGGTTCAAAATCATTTAATAACATATTCATAATTTAAAAAAAAAGAAAGTTTATTGACAAGAAAAAAAAAATATTTTTTTTTTCTGCTCGGAACAACATTTATTTAAAAAGGGTGTGAAGGGGGAGTGAGGAGTGGGAGAACCGCCCTTCGAGCTAGGGCCTAAGTATAAGGGATTGGTTTCTATACAAACGCGACCCCATCAAGATGGCCAGGTTCGCTTTCTCGGCGTTCTTTTTTCCTTTTACGTTCTATTAATATCTGACATGAAATCATGATTTCGTCATTCTGACCGGTTCGTGTTCATTTATTAAAATAGCCTAAACTTCTTAAAGTAGCCTTCAACGGTCTTGAGCATCATTTCATAATATTATCAATCCAATAAGAAATATATTTAATTTTATTAATTTATTTCAAAAGTTTTATACCAACGCCACTGAAGGATACTGGACTCAGATCGAATAGGATTAAGAAGGGCGAAGGACATCCTTTACCGCTTCTTACCGACATATTAATTTTCTTCATTTTGAAAATTAATTAAATATTTTCGTTCTTTATAAGGACACTTTCTCTTCCTGTTTAATTCCTTTCATATGGCACCATGAACTCCAAGATAAACTCGAACAGAACTCTGCGAGGAGGTTGTCAGGATGTATGGAACTGGATAATGATTGAGCCAGATGTTTGCAATGGAAAGGTTGCGATGGAATTTCAAAAAATTAAGGAATATGAGGTCGAGGACTTATGGTATATTGAGATAATTGTGTAGGGTACTTTTGGAGACATAGTAAGAAGCATTCACTGCAGTTCGGAGGATTTTATATAAAAAGGATTTAATGTGTTTGATATTTGATTTTTTCGCTGACCCCAAAGTTCAAGTCCGTAAGTCCAAATATGTTTAATGATGGTTCTTTGTTGGCAAGGTTTTCTTTATCGCAGAAATGAGATGCCTTACTCATTAGTTTTTACAGACGCTTCAGTTTGTTAAGTTCTAGCATTTTAAGTCGATTAGGAAGGTTTCATGTAGGTCTTTTGTCAAAAAACAAACCAAGAGAGCGAACTGTGTTAGCTTTGGGTGGTGGAATACTATTGAGATTGAAGATAATACTCATGTCGGAGGGGAAAGGTTACGTTAGTGCATTTAGATTCTAAAAAAAAAAAATAAATAAATAAATTAAAGCTATGAAATGTATTACAGTTTTTCTTAGTTGAAATGCTAAATCACTCAAGAATTTATTCAAAATCACATTAGACCTATACCCCACTGAATGCAAAATTTGATCAGCGGATAAAAAATTTATTATAATTTTTTTTTTGTTATCTTTTTATTAAAATTCAGAACTGCATACTAAGAAAATATGATGATAATGCTGAAAGTGTCACGTAAATTGCTTTTAAAGCATTGCTGACACATGTAAAAGTTATATACTTATACCGATATACATATATAGTTATATGTATAACTATATAATGTATAGTTAGTATAACCGTATATATATACTTATACCGATTTTTAATTATAGAAAACGTTATTTTTAAATTATATACTAACAATTTTTAAAATAGTAAAAATCCGGTTTATATGATGCTCCAAAAGTTAATAAATGATTTCATTATTCAAATTTCGGAATCATTAATAATTTCAAAATGTCTGTGCAATTATATTGAATTAAATAAACATTAAAATATTTTATTAAAGTTTACCAATATGGTAATGCGAATCATATTTGCTGTTATCATATTTATCTACGTATTTGCTGTGTCTCGATTATGTAAAGACCTTTATATGATGTTTTACTTTATATGATGATAATATTCATATTCGCTGTACTTGTATGATCTATTATAAGTATAGCTTGACCTAAGTAATACCGAACACAAAATTAATTTTTTTATTTTCAAAGAAGAAAATCGCAGGATCTTAAAACACTTCCCTCTATTTACGGAACTTTCAAACATGGTCTCCCCTTCCATCTTGAATAAACTCAAGATTAATTAAGGTTGTATTAAAAGAAAAACTACTAAGTGAAATATTTTTAGTGATATAATATAGAAATAATTGATTGAAAGTATAATAACGTGATGCAGCCTCACGCCAACGTGGGCCATTTCTCGGTAACCACTCCAACAACTTCCGCTAAACTTGGACATTATCCCTCACCTTCTCTCCATTATTTATTTGACCGCGGCCATCTTTAAGTATAAAACTTTCGATGCAAAGCATATTTATAGTTGTAAGTTAAATCCTACTAGTTGATTACAAACTTTATTAGAGACTTTGTTACAAAAGATTGAGAATCTTATTCATTTATTCAAACGATATTTTAAATAAAAAAATAAATTTTAAAACTGTTAAAACTGTTATAGATGTATACGGTTTAGTCTTTACCGTTTGTATGTTATATTCGATAACTTCTGACTAAAAGCTTTATATTTTATTTTTTTTGTTATGAGAGGTTTAATGTTGCCTTTTATTAAATATCATTCTTCAAATCAGATCATTATTAAACATAATTTTTTAAAGTTCTAACTGATTTTAAGGAAAGATATTTTTTAAGTGTAAACTTCTTTTGATTTTTTTTTTCCATAGAAGTGATCAAAATATTCAATAAGTAAGCAAAATAGAAATAATTTAAAATAGCAGCTCACTGGATTATTTGTTGCTTAATTCACTCCATTTTTTCATATTAGAGAAATATTATAGTAATGAGAAGTGACGAACGTCCAAAGATCATGTGAGCCGGTGAGAATAATATTGGTGAAATAAAAGAAATTTCATAATTGGATTTATCCACGGTTATTGCTCCTTTATCACTGCTCTTTTAATAGACATTGTCAATTATGTTGAACACTTTACCTAGCGCTAGTAAAAACATAATATCATTATCAGATTTAACAAATACAGATATCTATTGAGAATGAGAGTGGTGTGAGCTAATAGCTAGGTGATTTGATATTTTTACATTTTTTTTTTTTTTACGGATACGTTTTTGATTCAGTTTCAAAGATTCTCTGATAGAAACAACTTGTGAAATATTTGTTTAATGGTAAATGAGTTAGAAAAAGCAATATAAAATACTATGTGTCAGTTTTAATAGTTCTAATTCTGAGGCAAATGATAATGACAGTACAAAATAAAAATTCCACTTTTAAAATGTTAAAGGAATAGAATGATTTTCGGTTCCTCGGAAAGCAAGTGCAGTGATTTAGTTGAACCTTTGACTATAATTAAAAGTATTGAAACACAGATAAATCTGGATGGACAAAAAAGAAATGTGAGCGAGACACTCTTAAACCACGGAACAAGATACGTGATTCAGCTGGTAATGTTGTTCCCGAAAAATGTCGTTATATTCCTTGTACTTGAAAAATAATTGTAGTGACAAAATGACATTTAAAAGTTGGCAATTAATGTTCGATTCCTTTTAGAGGATTTGAACCTTTAAAGGGCAAAATACATTTGTCTATGGGTTAATTCAGAGAAATTAAATTAAGAAAAAAAGACCGAGAAAACAAGAAGGGTTTCTAAGAAGTGGTTCAATAAATATATTTTTTTAAAGCAGATAACGGCATATCAGTGATAAAGTGTTTCTTACTGAATACTTTGTGTTTTTCTAATGGATGGGTGAGCCGAACCATTAAGAAATTATCGCATGAAAAATAACCTGGCAAACATCTGAGTGGGACTGCTAGTTTTCCATCGAAGAACATACCCGAAAATTGGATAGCCCTTGATTGTCAACATTTAAAAAATTGCTCTCATACCAAAGCCATTATACTACGTAACATAATAAAAATAGAAGATATATATCTGAAAAACTAAATATTAGATAAAAGTATTTACTGTACTCTGAAAAATATGATACATAAAGAGTAGTTTCAGTGAGAAAACATATTTATCGATCTGTTTTCAGTAAAAAATTGAACTTCCCTTTTATGTTCCAAAAAAAGATACATGCATAAATTGTTACTTCGAAAATAGTTCCTAAAAACATAACTTTGAGTTGTGTTGGACATACTCCCCAAAAAATAAATGAAAAATTGAAAAGAAAATTAGGATAGATGAATTAATTGCGTCTTCTATTGGAATTTTTTTATTAGAAGACCGGTTTCGAATACTGAACATTCATCTGCAGTTCTAAAATTTTCAAAACATCAGCTCTTAATAATTTTGTTTGTTTTAGAACTGAAAATGAATGTTTAGCATTCGGAACTAGTTTTCTAATAGAATAATTCCAATAGAAGTGGCAATTAATTCGTCAATCATAATTTTATTGATCCATCTATGTTTTTGTTTAAAAAAATCGAACTAAACTCTATTTTTAGGAATTATAAGAACATTCGCAAAACATTTATTTGTCTCAAACTAAAGGAAATTTTACTTACACCATTATAACCCTCAACCGATTTTTATTATGTTTAAAAATGAAACAGGCGTAATGGATTTTAGCCCGTTGAAACCAAATTAACTAATTATCATTAAAACTTGCACCACCCATTCTTTTAAACTTCAAATCATTGTTGTCTAGAGTTGAAACACAGTCCATTCTATCTTGCTTATGTAATTTTTCATAAGAAAATTTGCAAAATCTTCATTTTCTCGAAATGATGGAAACTTGACTTTCTCCATTATCATTCTCACCGGCTCATGTGTTTCACGGCTGCGATCTATTGTCCCAGAAACACACCTTTCTTGTCCCTTTTGGCCTTAGGGCTCATAGAACCCACTTCTCTTTATTTAATTTATTTAATCAAGTCGAACAGGCATCTTAAAGAATAACAATTCTATTTTAGCCATGTTGACATAAACAAATTTTATTTTTTAAACAATCTTAATTTTATTAAATTTTATATTTTACAAAACAATTATTTGTGGCAGCAACCTGTTTTTACAAAAGCGAAAATTATTATCGTTAAAATAAAATGGACTGTTAAATAGACGTATCTGTAGTGCATACATTTCAAATAAATACCTGTATCAACAAAAACTAAAATTCACTTGAATTTAATATTCATTTTTTAAAAAAATATTTCACCTTAATCATCTCTCCTTTTATTTTTAGATTTATTTGGGAATTCAGATCGGTCGAAAAGGTTTACACTTGGAGCGTGTTGTCCTAAGCAAACGCACTTATTTATTTATTGTTTATATTTGGGGCTTGACGTTCTTATTTACTCCAAGGTGGAAAGGACAGGTTATTATGATGGGAAAAGATTCCCAGTCCACCATGATATTATAAACACCCTTATCGGATTCGAACCAGCGACTTCTGTATTGAGCACGCTGAGACCCTTGCTCCAACTCGCTCGGCTATCAAGTCCTCAACTGACTATTTAAAATCACAATATATTTAAAATCGATCGATTAGTTTGGAAAAAAAATCGAATGAGAGTATGGAAGACCAGTTTAATTTTTTGTCATAGGTACCAATTTTTCAAATATTTATAATTTCAAAAAAATTATATTTGAATTAACTAATAACAATTCGAGAATAGTAAAAATCCGATTTCTGTGATGCTCTAAAAAATTAATAAATAATTTCATTTACGAGTATAAGTTGGTGCATCATATTAAATTAAATTATAAAAATATTTTAGTACCGCTCACAAATTATATGTAAATATGATAAGTAAAATAATTTTATTTTATTTTTTACTTCATTGATTTTTGACTCCTGAGAAGAAGCTAAAAGCTGCACTGAGATCTCCTGGCTCTGGCTTTCCCTTCCATAAGTGGAATAGATTGTTTTTGGGTACCCCGACTAGTATACTGGTAGTAAGGATGTATGGTACGCTGGTATTTATTTATTTTTTTAATTTTAACTCTTTTTACAATTATTATTATATAATTCCATAACTTATATTTTCAGTGATTTTTTTACCTTTTGTACATATTGTATATTGTATGTATCATTGCCATTTCTATTACTCATTTTCCTTGACTAAGGTAAATAATATTATTTTATCAATAAAAAAAAATAATTAAAAAACTTTTTTTTTAAATTACTGTTGTTTATGATGTTATATTCGCATAACGTCTTACTGAAATTCGGCGTTGGCAATAAGCCTGAGTTATAATATGCGCAGACTGTTCCAGAACAATGCTTTCCCTTCCTGTAGAACATGTGCACTACCAACTTCTCATTTCATTGCCTTATTACTACTTACTACAGCCGGTGTAAGTTCACAAAGTTACAACAGAGCAGCACCAAAGCTCTCGGCTAACTTTGCAACAGCCTCTTAAAACGTCTGCCTTCACAGTAAAAACTGCTTAGGGCATTTAGATAATTAAAAATTAGCTCTTCTCTATTATAAAAAAAACTATTTTCATTCCATGTTGTACAATAACTTAGAAATATAATTTTTTTATTACAAGTATTCTTTTCTATAATTTCTAAATTCCAATGTTTTACCAAAAGAATGATTTCATGAAAAAACACTGTCGATAATTAATAAGTAGGTATTGAATAACATAAGCAAGAACTTAAGAATCCATATTTCTGGGACGATAATCGAAACTAAAGTGAAATTTTCAAAAATCATTTGACTTAACTCATAGCTTCAAAGCAGAGTATTTACTGCATTAATAATCATAAAAATGATACGTTAACTTTTATTCCTTTGATTTGATCCATGAACCCATTCAGTTTTTAATAAGCATTCCGACCTCCTTCTCAGCATATGTCTTTCTGCAACGGTCAAAAGACTTCGGGCTTGAAGTTTTATTCTATTAAAAAAAATTATTCGTCTTCCTTTCTTTTAAGCATCAGTGAGTACTGATTTGTATACGATCAATTTTCTTGCATTGATAAAATAATATTATCATAATTATTACATAAATTTATTAGTGGAAGAAAGTTACGAATTTATAAGAAGTTGGTTTGGCCTGTGCTAATCTACGGTTCGGATATGCATAGTCTCTCGATCGGACGTACACAGCCGATAGGCTTTCGAGAGAATAATTCTGCGAGGTATGCTATGAAGTCGGCCAAGCTTAACTCAGAAGAACTAATCAAGAAATGTATAAACTCCTAGGCTAAATCGACATAGACACATCAGACTGGGAAGGCAAGTGGAACAGCCATGTTGCTCGTATATCAGGGATTGAGGTCACCTTGAGGATATACCAGAACCAGAAGAAGAACCATCCTTAGATGGATAGACGGCGTAGCAGAGGATGCTGGGAGTAGGTGATTAGAGGATAGCTGCCTAGCGACGAACAGACTGTCGGAAGTTATTCAGAATGCCAGGAGCCAGTAATGGTTTCTTGAGCAACTGGAAGGAGAAGAAAAAAATAATAGTTTTCCCAAATGTTACAGAATTACTGTCATGTAAATTGGTCTTTTGCAATTAATAGGAAAATTTTAACGTTTGTTTAGTAAATACTGGAGCAGTTGGAAACTACGCGCTAATTCCTTCCGTTTTAGTCTTGTTTGTGGATTCCAAGTAAAAAGTTCAGTTGTAGCCCTAGATAAGGGATCTGTTCAACAGGGATCAGTGCGATATTCTTAAAGGATAATGTTGGGCAGGAAGTTGTAGGTTTACGACAAAGGTTAAACGTTATTTGATGAGCTTTGTTTGAATTTATTTTAAGTCTCCAATTTTGACATTACTCTTGAAGGTTTGTGGTATAAGATTGGAGTGTTTGAGATGCAATGAAGGGATCATAATTCACTGGTAACACACATGTGTTATCAGCGTACGTGGTAAGGACAGTGGTTGGAAGTGTAGGGAAGTCAGCTGTATAGAGCATGAAGGGGATAGGACCTAGGATGCTACGTTGAGGAACGCAGCGTAAATGTTAAAGAATATTGAACATTCGCAACTAGTTTGCAAATAAACTAAACATCATTGAAGTGGCAAATCATATCATATATCAGTTCATTATCAGAAATATAATTATTGTCATATTTATAACAATTCAGTGAGTAACATTCAAAGCTTAAAAATTAATAAAATAGACTATTTATAAAATTAAAATTAGCCCAATTTTTGTATGATATCCTAGCATTAAATTAAAAAATCAGTGCTAACCTGATTTAACATTAATTCATAATATACAAAAGCTTAATAATTTAATACATAGAATATATACAAGAGCTGTTCAAGTCAGGTAATATCCTGTAGGGGATATCACAGAGTAAATGTTAAAGAATATTGAACATTCGCAAAACATATATCAGTTCATTATGAAATATAAATTCTGAGTAAATTCAAAGCTTAAAAATTAATAAAATAGACTATTTATAAAATTAAAATTAGCCCAATTTTTGTATGATATCCTAGCATTCCTGAAATAAATTAAAAATCATGAATACAACTACATAAATGGTATTTTGTTCATGGTAAATTAGGCTAACCTGATTTAATGACATTTAATTCAAAGGAATAATATACAAAGGAAATGAATTGATAATAATTTAATACATAGAATATATACAAGAGCTGTTCAAGTCAGGTAATATCCTGTAGGGGATAGAGTAAACATATGAAATGTACAATGTAAGCTAAATCAAAGGAACAATGACGGCAGAATTACGTTTGAAGAGAGGATCTCCTCAGAGAAATTCCGGAGAGAAAAAGGCAAGTCTGATTGTGAATGGGTCCCTCTGGCAATATCCTCTATAGCTCTGTGAGTTGTTTCCCCCACGGTCGAGAAGGCAACTTCTCATACCTTCATTAAATTTATTCAGAAGAGCATACATTTATGAGCTCCATTGAAAAAAAAAATGGTAGACATGACGTAAATTGAAAGGAAAAGAATTTACTTGGAATCAAATTTAAGCATGGAAAAAGCGCAGAGGAAGACTAGTAATGAGTAATAAAACCATTCCATCGTTAAATACTACTAAATTATTTAATATGGTACTTTTGAATAGACGGTAAAGTAAATTTTGTGTCAAATGTGTTTTTGAATTTTGGGGTACAATTATGCCCAAAGAGGTAACATTAATTCTCAGAATTGTTATTCTTTAACAGAGTATCAGTGTTAGTCACAGATTTCTACAATTTTTAACTATAGTAGCAGAACAAGAAAGAATTGTCTGAAAAATAATAAGCAATATAAAAATACATTTCTACCTACTGGTAATTCTAGTAGGTAGATTGGCCAATCTTTTGCAAGTTGACTTCATAAAAAGAATAAAATAACAAGTAAAAAATAACGGAACACGCGTGAAACGACGGCTTCGATTTCTACTAGAGAAGGGCCGTTCCGACTTAAAAGTGGAATGAGATTTTACGTTCCGTTTCACTATTGGTACCAGTTCCAGTTTTCGTTCTACGTCAGTTTGACTAACCTACTACATACTGGTAAAGGGCCGTTCCGAGTTAAAAGTGGAATGAGCATTTTCGGTCTGTTCCATTTTTCGTTCCAAAGCAGTTTGAAAAACCTATTATCTATGTACCATTCATTTTGGATACATCCCTTTTTGTGACTTCGAGCTGATAACCTCCTCCTATTTTACAATTAAAAATTTTATAGGTACTATAATAATAAGAAGGTTTAAATAGCTTAGTATACTTATTAAAAAAATTATACTTTTAAAATAGTTTTATTCGATCAAGAATTTTTTTTTTAATAAAAGCGTAGCTCAAGATAGTGCACAATTGAGCCAGAATTTTCCAACTACATTAGTTCTAAGAAAAAAATAGTAATCAATTATCGTGACTGCTCCATTAGCTTTTAAACAACTAGCGAAAAAATCATTTCATTACATATGCAGTAGAACCTTGTGTGGTCCATTTCTCTGAATCCGAAAGAAGCCCAGCTCCGTCGGCAGGATAGAAAATTTCAAAGGAAGCGGTTTTTTTTAAAGATGCCCATGCGCGATGTGGTAGGATGATGGAGAGGGGGAAGGCAATCAACAGCGGCAGGATCAACGCGACAAAGCAGTCGGAACGACCTTGAGTGGAACGAAACCAGAGATCGTTTGGTGTTGGTTTTCGTTCCAGGTGGAAAAATTTGAGCGATTGGTTTCGTTTCAAAGAGATTCAAAACTGGAACCAGTTCCAAGTTCCGTTTCGCCCAGAACAACCCTAATTTCTACATACAAAGTTTAACTACTTGAAAACCACTTGGTTGAGAAACAATTCCTAACTCGACAATTTGATTGCTACTAGTAAGAGGTTGTTTGCATGTTATTGACATGTCATTGCAATAGTTATCTTTAAATTTACTTTCTGTATACAAGGCATACAGTTATAAATATCAACAAATAGTTAAACAAAATATTTGAATTTTTGAAGTAAATGTTTTGAATATGTTGGATGTTTTTAAAACAAATGATGAATATATAACATTCACAATTAGCGTTTTATAAAAGAAAATGTTGATGGAAATAGCAAATAATTCATCAATACTATTTTCCGCACAAATTTACATTAAGTAAAAATCTAAATTATAACGATATCATAATTTTAATGATCACAGAGAACATAAATTGAATAGCATATAAATCGCAGGGCTGATTAAAGGAGATATCTGGGTAAGATTAATAGGGGCAGGTAGACGGGTCCTATAAGTTATAGAGGAGATGGGATGCCTCGAGATGAGAGGGAGGTCCCTACTGGTCTACTTCCAGGGGATGTCACACTGCCGTTAGCCCCTAAGCCCCCACTTTCCCAGGACGTGACGTGAAGTATCCCTTCTCTGATGTGCCGACTAAATGTTTCACGAGGAAAAAGTTTTTTTTTTTTTTTGCCCTAACGACCGTTTACGTGAGACTAATATTATAATACAAAAAAATATGCTCTAGATCTTTAAAACACAATACATATGAAACATTGCAATTTCTGTAAATATTTTTTTCCTGTGATAAATAAACTCTCTAACATTTATATTATTTTGACCAAACAGCTCTCACCACATATTACAAGCAAGCAAAACATTCTTTTAAATTTGATTCCCCCAAAATTATTCAAGTCCTAAATCTCAACACATGTTATTCCAATTTAACACATTCAAATTAATTATATATATTTATAATAATATACAACATAAACAAATAACCATTTATCGATTGATTACCCAGAAATAAGGAAATTCCGGCTACCTGTACGTGGGAAAACCTTTGGAAATCCCCATCCCCAACCCTTTTTTTTAGAAATCCCCCAGTTCAGTTGTATACAAGTTTTGTTGTATTTATTAGTTGAAAACAATAGCATATCGGGGTCACCTGTGGTGTAGTGGTTAGCATAGCAACCTACTAAACCCAAGATTGCGGGTTCGCTGCCCGACAGATGACCTTAGGATTTTTTAAAAGGAGTAAAAATTCTTTAGCTATGCCGGCCTTCGGAAGGGACGTAAAATGGGGGTCCCGAGCCTGTGCGATGTCAGGTACTCGTTAAAGATCTTTATCCTAATTATACCTAAATAGGCAAAATTTAGGACTCTCACCGTAGCATCGTCCATAGCAGCATAAAGTGACGTTAAACAAAATAAACAAACAAACAATAGCATATCCACCAGTAACATTGCAAGTATTTTCATACTCATCAATATCTCGTAACTCTAAGTAGTATATATTCTATATTTTTATATTATAGCTGACTGTGAAACTTATATTATTGTATTGTAAACTGTTTTTTCACTGTAGGACATGATTATTAGAACAATTTGGTCTCAAGTTGCCAAAATAGTTGTTTTTATTTATTTACTGAACCTCAAGAACCTTATTAAACATCAAATAGTTACAGTCAAGAAATATATATATAAGTTAAGGTATACAGGGGTATAATATACATCTTAATCTCAAACAACCAACGATCGTATATAAAGAGGATTGTAGAACAATAAACTCAGCCGTTTGCCAGTACACGTGTAACTTATTTCGTTCCTTACTTTCTTTTCTTTTTTTTTTTACTTGAAGGAACTTAACTGGTGCCGAAACCTGAGATCATTTGAGCGTATTTATGGATATTTTTTTTCCCCACCAATTTTTTTTTTCTCTTCTTATTATATTTTCGTTTCGTATCTCCCGCACTCTTATAAAACATATATATTTTTAAGAAAAACAATTAAAAATAAATCAACGCAAATCACCTTTAACCTCGTTGTAAACCTTCTATATCTTAGAATATATAAATTGTATTGTAGTGCTATGAAATGGTTGCTTTTTCTTATTATTTTATTAAAAATAATATTATTAAAATATTAAAATTATTATTTTCATTATCCTGTAAGTTTATAAGATTTCTTATTTATAAAATAAATACATTAATATATAAAGAGCCAAATTTCAATTAATAGATGAAAACTAATAGATATAGCCTAAAAGGATGAGATTAGTTTTGACAATAATATTCTGCTTAAATAAAATTATTTGACCATTACTTTTGATGTGCCTACATTGAACAACCTTTGAAGATAATAAGATCCTTTTTAAAATAATAACCTTATGTTTCATGTATTTGGATATTTATCAATAGGCAAAAAAAAAAAAAAAAATAATAATTTCTTCTATTTTTTTGTATCATTAGAGAGAATGTAATTTTGGGTTATGAGCCCATCAGTAAAGTTAGGTTTTCCTTCCAACTTTAACAAAACAGGATCCATGCTAAAAAGCATCAACTTTTATGCAAATTTTATGGGAGAGCTAAAATAAGGTTTCAAATTACCAGGGTCTCTCCTGTACAATGTTTCAGGAAAATTTCTCAAGGAAGTGGAGGGTAATTATCAAATACGTTTGCTTACTTTAAATAAATTAAACACGCAGTGAAGAAAATTTTTTTTTGGAATTGTCATTCTGCAAATGACACTTATTTATGTATTTTATGATACTTTCAGATTATAGTAATAAATAAATAAATTTATATATATATATATATATATATATATATATATATATATATATATATATATATATATATATATATACTATATACAATAATATTTTACAGTAATCGTATATATATATATATATAAATAACTATTTTACAATACTATTTTACAGTAATCGTATATATATATATATATATATATATATATATGCATAAGATAAAAAAGTTTAAAAAAAAAAGAAGCTTTTTTTTTATCCTTTTTTTTAAGATCTTACCCAGAATTCGATAGTCTTTTTTTTTTTTTTTTTAGCTTTTTTGTCTATTTTCGTAATTTTTATTTTTGTATTTTACTAGGCCAATCAGCTGTAAAAATGATAAAAAAAAAAAATAAAATATATATATATATATATATATATATATATATACTAGGGATGTGTCGATATTATATTCGATATGAATAGGTATCGAGAATCGATGATTCAAATTCTATTCCTAGGAAACAATCGATACCGCTCACTTTGGCAATAACTTTGCAACATCTAATTATGTTATTATTACACATCCATTCATCAAGCCTCCTTTGTATAGAACAAAAAAACAAATCCCATGCAACTGTAAGCTAAACTTCAGTTTGTTGAAGATATTTATTCGTTATTGAAAAATAGAGATACAAGATGGCAATCTCTAATCAACAAGAAAATTCCACTTAGACAATAATACCATTTTATTATAAATTCATATTATTCTTTAGGGACGATTGGTCCAAGAATAAATATAAAGAATGAGGAATTTTGAAACTTTAATGTTCAGTTATAACAAATCCAGTGCATCTACAATGTTTAGTAAAAGGGTTCAGTACATTCATTAATCAATAAATGAAACCTTGGAATATTTATAATGCGAATTTGTGCATTGAATTATATTATTTTAGATTGTCTGAATCATATAATTAATGACTTATTATATGCTATGGATTAACTAATTTATTATTTGAATGATTGATTAATAAACTTTTTTAATGTTTTTATTTGTTGCATTATAGCCTATTTCTAGCTAAATAGAAATTGAAGAATCGAAAAATGTTGGTACCAACACATCACTGATTTATATATATTACTATAAGAATAAGAGTTCTAATTATCGGTATATATCTAAACATAACTAATCTTATGAAACGTAAATATATTTTCGTATAAATAGCAAGCTTCCTCTTAAACACTGTTCTTTAAATGATCTTTAAGATGACTTCATCCATTACTTTATCACATTCTCACTAAGACATTATTTTTTTATCTCAAATATAATTTGTGATAATAATTAAATGCAAATACTGAAAATATCTTTAATTGTTTCATTTAAACTAATATAAAGTTGTTCTTATTTCCCCCTTATAACTTCTATAAGAACTAACTATAATTAGCTGATGGGGCTAGTATACACCTTACAAATCTAAATTATTAAAATAACCTAAATCTATAATTTTTATCACCATTTTAATGCTCCTAAAATTCATTTTAAAATTAATTGTTGTAAAGGGGGTTTAAAATGTTTTAAGGCATCAAAAAAAAACAAAAACAGTTCTTTCATCTAAAAACTCTTCAATTCTTTTAACTTTAAAATTCTCACACATCTTAGATGGTATCATTGCGTTGTAGTACCTTCAACAATGTTTTTCATTATTCCATTTCTCAGTTGATAATTTGTACTTTTCACTGTGTTTTAAAATAGTGGTGTCCAATTAGGCAGAGTTGGACGGATCACACATTTATATATAGTTAATAAGTGGTTGAGTCCGTCTAGCCTCGCTTTTCATATTTTATCAAGTGAGATGCCTGTAAAACTTAAAATCTAGATAAAGAATGTTTTTCAAATTTTTGTTCAGAGAATTTTAATTTAATTCAAAGTTGGATATTTCCAATTCCAAGACTAACTGCATGTACCGGAAATCGATTTAGAATTTTTTTCTTAAAGTTCTTAACCGTTCTAGTATGAACTTCATCATCAATCTCAGCTCTGATCTTTTATGTAATTTATTTTTAATTGCTGTGTATCTATGACTGCATATCCTAACTGCCTGCATCTTTACATTATATTAATGGTTTTCGATCATATTCCCCAAGAGTGTTTTTTTTTTTTTTAATATTTTCACCTGGTATTGTCCTTTTTTCAGGATTAATTTTAATGGCCTTTCACTTTCATGACAGTTCTGTTTCGTGACGAGTTGTCATTACAGGTGATTTTAATTATACAAACGAGTGCCTGCAGCTAAACATATATAGCGCTAGTTTTATTTTCGAAGAGCTAAAATATTGCAGCGTATGGGCGAGGAGCCGCTTTTAAAGGCCTCGGAAGGGCAATCAAAAGTTTGTATAGAATTGGCCAGCCAGCTAGCGATTGATGACAATACGGTGGATCCATATTGATTTCGCTCCCTCCAGACTATATTTACTCACCTATCTCAGAGTTTGTTCCCCAGTTGTTGAACATTGAGTTTATTCAATCCACTGTCAACAATGTTTAATATGTCTTCATTCACCATTCCACCATTGTAAGAAAATACTAAAATAATAACTTATAAGGTATAAGCTCTCTGTTGTTAGGAAAACTTGAGACGGGAACATAGTACTTTAAAAACATTGCTTAACTTTTGTAAACTCCAAGAATGAACCATTACTATTTGTTTTCAATCCTTTGAGAGCATAGCAGACTACAATGACTAGAAACTACCCGATGTTTTCGTCTTCTTCAACATTAACCAGATCATTGTTCAAACCTCCTGGTTGACCACCGGTCGCGCCGATTTCCGTAACACGAGCGGTCGTGCGCTGCACAAAGTACAAAACCTGATTTTTTATCAGTTCTGGCTATTATTGCAAACAATTTTTTGGGGGGAATGATTTTTACAAATAAAATTTAGAAATCTCAAAGTTCTTTCCTATCCGCGTCTTCTAAATCACTACTCTCAACATCAAACGAATCTCCCAACACTGAATCGTGATTTGGAACATTTTCCATTTCTTATTTACTCAAATTTAAATTTTTATTTGATTTCCCGGTTCTTTTCTCTTCCTCGTCAATCTCCAGAAAAATGCGAGGTATATCTTCCAATTTTATAGGTTTTAATATAATGAAAACATTTCGAATCATTAATACTTCGCTCAATGACATAAAAAAGTAAAAATGCATATTAATCCTACTTAAATTATATCTAATCCAGCATATTGCCATGAAAGCGACGAGAAATAATCAAAACGAGAGCGGTCGCTTGTTGTACTTTGTGCAACACTGAGGGCTAAATATTTTCTATGCAGGAAACTATACCTCCTACCACAGAGGAAAATTACTGGTGGCAAATATAGAAGTGCCCCGAGGAATAGCTAAAGGCAATTTTCCGATAAGCTAACCGGAAGTGAAAGAGAGAGAGAGAAAACAAGTCGAGTGTTGTAAAAAATACAACGGCACGACTGGTAGAAGATTAATTACAAGAAATACAACTCTCTCACTCAACCTGGTTAACCTTCCACCGGTCACGCCGATTTTCGTAACACGAGCTGGCGCACGTTGTACAAACTGGAGTCTGTCATGACGGGACAAGTGGAATGTAAAAAATTGATCTTAATATTCACTAATATATTTATTTTTATTCATTTAATATTTTCTTATCTTTCTAATCCACTGGAGCAATCCCTATCCACTTGCACTCACCCCTATAATCTTCCTTACTGGTCAAAAAGGGAGCAGCCCCGTGACTTATTATGAAATCCGACATAGAATCCTGGAAATGGCCCCACTCAGCCTCCACTGGCTTGTTATTTTTTCTACACTAGTAACGCAGCTGAAAGAGAAGCGCTGGACCAGCTTGTCCCACCATAAGTGGAGGGAGAATTTTGGTTGGGGATCCTTCAAATGTGTGTATATTGTATTTACTTTATTTATTGTACTATGGTATATATTATATTATTATTATTTTATTTTATTTTTTTCTCCTCTTTTTAATCATTTCTTATTGAACATATTGTCGCCACTAAGTAAAACTAACGAATGTGAAAAAACATAAATATTGCTGCCTAACATTATTTTGTTGCTACATACACAGCATACCAATCTGTCTAATTAAAGATAGCAACACTATATATAACAACAATGCATGATATTAATGACTTGGGTACAATTCCAAAATTTAAATTTCTCTCATACTTTTTTTTTTTCCTTCTCATTAATTCATTCTATGTTTTCCATTTTATTATATTTCCGTCATAACATTTAAATGTCTTTTTGTTTTGTTTTTTTTTCTCCTTTAACAGATTACATCACTACTACTTAACAGACACACACAAAATAATTGGTAAACATATATATATGCAATACCCATAAATTGCATTAGTCCTATATACCATGTAAGTGGTGATGGATAATGCCCAGTGAGTTTCAAAATTTCGACAATTACCGCAATATTACTCGCCTCCACACGAAGGTCCTCCAAGAAGCTCCTTGTTCTTCCTGGTATGGTTCCACGAGACCCAAACCATAATACAATTTTAATAATAATAGTATGATCAGTTAGATATATTCATACATTAAATACCGCTAAAAGCTAACGTTAATTCCTAGAAACATTGTAATGGTTGAATGATACATACATAAAAGGCTGGATTCGATTTCCTCTCTATCCGCTCTACGAACTGTACCCTAGCTAGGTGGTGAGAGATATGAGTAGAGAGATATTGGTAGCAATATCGCTAAGGACTCAATAAGGTTGCCCTGGGGCTCCGACGAGGGCTCTCCCGCTCCTACTCCAGCTAACAGAATCACTTCCATAGCCACTCTCCTCTCCCATAGGGACCTGTCGAGCAATGGCAATTCTCAATATCCCTCTAGATTTGAATGCCTTTGATTTCACTATCTTATTCATTTTGCCTACTGAACAATGTTTTAGACAATCTATTCTCTTCAATAAAATAAGCTAATTACGTATGCGGTGTTTTCATGGATAGATAAAAAAAACTTAATAAATACTAATTGATCTGATTAGCAAAAAAAGTTTGCTGTTAAAAAAAAAAGCATATTTGTATTTCTTTAATAGGATTGGTGATGTTTTGGTACCTCGGCACCAATACTTCTTTTTTAGCAATTCATTTCCTTTTTCAAAAAATTATTCATATCAATTTTTTTTTTTTTAATATTTTCAATTTATTGAAATTTACAATGTACAAATATACATCTAGTAAATTTGTTAAAAACGTTTACAATAACATGTCAAATCTTGAAACGAACTACTCATCAGTAGCACTTTAATAAAAATTCTACACAACAAGATCTCTAAGCCACCTTCTTTTAAGACGCCTCGGAGAATTATCGAGAAAGCAAGTTGATAAACATGTCGATTTGTGTGGTTATGGAGCTTAGGATAGGTATCTGCTTTGGGCTAAATCAGCAACATATGGAACATTAAGATCTTTATGGAAAAGTTTATTGGTGACAAAGTAAGAAGCATTGAGGATTTTTCGAAGGATTTGACCAAAACGTTTGTTTTTTTTTAGTTATTTATTAAAATTTAATAACATATAATAACATTTTTTGTAAAGCAACTATCCCATTGGAAGTAATTCAGTAACTTCTATATTGGATGATTCCGAGACCATCTTCTTTTCAGGTGCCTGGGAGGGTTTTCTGGATCAGGGTCGGAAGCGAGTTGGGATACTAGAGGATTTGAATAGCTATGGAGTTTACTAGCAAAGGATAGATATCTAGTTTGAGCTAAATTCGCAACATATGGGACATTAAGATCATTATGGATAAGTTTATTGGTAACAAAGTATGGAGCATTAAGGATTTTTCGAAGGATTTTGGATTGTAAGGATTGGATACGGGAAGAATCCAATTTGAAGGTTTAATTGAGCCCCAAAGTTCAACTCTATATGTCAAAATAGGGAGAAGATATTTAAATTTAAAATTATGAATCCATAGAATATATTACCTTTACCCTACTTAGTGGCCAGCATACAATTTACATTTTAAAACTTATTACTGACTGTTAGAATCCTGAATATGCTAATTGTATTGATCCTTCTATACCTTCATGCATACCTCGAGTGAAGTTATTACTGACTGTAGCTACGGTGTACTTATCTTAATGTTAAATCTGTAATCTGCAAAGTGGACTTTATCCAGGGTTTTTCTCTACCGCTTCTTCTTGAACCGTGGACTTTTGGCCACATCTTTTTAAAAAATAATCTACCTATAAGTTCGTTTGTGAGAATGTAAGGAGCATTGAGGAGTTTTCTAAGGATTTTGGATAGCAAGAGTCCATCATTTCCAAGAGATTAAAAAAAGAAAAAAAATAGGACCTTTATCCATTCCCCCACCGTATACTTACTATTTTTGAATATTAATTATATCAATCTCAGTCTAAAATTTAGTATCGTGCGTTTTCCTTAATAAATGATTCCATGTTATTTTCCTATCAAAGATAAGACCTAAGGATTGCACTTTCCCTGTTAAACGAATTAGAGAATTGTTAAGGGAGGTCACGCTTCGTTTAAAAATTCAAATGTAATGGGTGTGACTTTTGATGATTTAATCGAATTTTCCATTGATAGGAAAATTGATCCACTCGTAATGGAATAGAATTGAAAATGAGACGCGTAAGTTCAATAACTACTGGGTAGAACTTTGTTGTCTAGTAGTGATAACTGTGTCGTATGCAAATGTAGCTGTCATTATGAGGGATATAGTAATGTGTATGGGTCATGCGTGCATGTTCTTGATAGTAATAGTACATGTATAGATACGAACATATACCAGCAAAAATCTGATCAAATCCAAAATTCCTGAGGTATACTAAAATTTAAAAAATCTGATAGGGAGTATGAAGACTCATATAATAGCTAGAAAGTGGAATAGACTTCTGCTAGAAGCTACAGTAACTAGACTTTGTCAAATACTAATGATTTCTATATATATTTTCAATTAATTTTGCATTTTAAAAATTTTTTAAAAAACAAGAATGTATAATTTCCTCTATTCTGTTGTAATTGTTTGAACATTGAGTGATATAAGTTAAGAATTCCGTTAGTAATTAATGTATAATGTATGGTACTCTAAAGTGAAATATATTTATTTTAAAATAAATATTAAAAATATATCTTATGACCTGTTAATTTACTACATCAATCCATTCGAAAATAACGCAGGATGCGCCAAAAAGAACCTGTAGTGTGTTTATCTCAGGCGCGTGAAGATCACTGCAGTGATCGATGCAGAAGCCCCGGCAAACACTTTCTTCTCTGTCTAGAATAGATGATCCCCTAGATAAGTTGAAGTTATTTTTTCCGAAATACCTGATTTATTTAACAAAGGGTGACAGAAATAATAATCAGCATACGGATTCTAAGTACAGATATAGGGGTCATTCCATTTAAAGTGATAAACAAATAATAAATAAATAAACTAAAATGGATGTTTGACTATTTTTAAAGATTATGAAACTTTCCAGGTTACATTAACCCATATGTCTCAAGACTAGAATACCATTTTTTTTTTAAGCTCAAACAGTTTATTTATGGTACCCTTTTGTGTTTCTCTGCAAAAATCTAATTTTGCGATTATAAGGGTTTACAAGAACATTCATAGCTTAAAGGGTCAGTAATTTATTTGCCTATCTTTCTTTATTCTATATGAAATTCACTGGACAAATTGAATGAAAAATTCATCGCAATTTCATTTTTTGTAATAATGTTTTAAGCGGAGTCAACTCCAATCTGATATATTTTTTTATTTGTTAATATATATTGGTAGTATAACTTACATATATAAAAATACTATATTTTTTCAAAAAAACCCTTTTTCGAAAACTCAATGGCTTTGAAGGGCCTGGACATAAAAATCTGAAACTTACAAGGATTACAGTCTTATTTAATTTTTTTAAGAAATAAAAAAAATGCTCGTGTATTACACCAAGAAAAGAATTGTAATACCTGAAAAACAACGAAATATCAGTTCATAGCGATATTTTTTTTTAATTTTATAGCTTCTTAGTGCAATAAACTAGGTTTTTTTTTTGGTTTTTTTTCCTCCTCAAACCCTAATAGAGTAAAAAAATTATCGCTATGAAATTGTTTTTCATGTTTTAAAACTTTTTTCTTAGTTAAGTATATAAGATTTTTCTTTATTCCTTAAAACGTATAAATAACAACTACAATATGTGTAAGTTACAGATTTTTATCTCCAGGCCCATTAGAGCTATTGAAAGACAAAATGTGCGACTTTTCAAAAAATATGATTTTTTTAAAATAATAGAAATTGAGGACCTTCACAATGCATTTAATATTGTTTTTAGTTATACTACCAACATATATTAACAAATGTATTAGATTGTAATTGGCTCTTCTTTCACCTGAAAAAAATTACAAAAAATTCGCGTTTTATATTTAATTCGTACAGTGTTTTTCATATAGAATAAAGAAAGATTGATAATTAAGTTACTGAACCTATATATTTTTTTTAAGAAATCATAAAAAAGATGGTTTTTGTGTTATCCTTCTCAGAAGGAAAGTTTAATATGTTTTTTTATTAAATGGGCAAGCAACCACCCCTTGATCACTTTAAATAGAATGACCCATATGTTGCTAATGGATTTGGAATTTATCTTTAACTATCCGGAAAAAAAGTTTTTCTGTCTCATATAATTTAATCGTTACTATTTCGAATTACGGGATCTACTTGGGATCTGAAATTGGGGATTAGGGTGTCATCCAAGGTATAATACCCAAGTAATCTAGCTGTGGTCTCGTAACTAATCAACGCATCATACCTCCAATTACAGCGAGGATGCTTGTGGGGTGACTGAGAGTACTCAGAGATTTAGAACAGATTGCACAATCCCACATTATTTCGTGATTAAAATAAAGTATGCGATTAAGAATAAAGATTTTTTCTTTTTTTTATTTCTGAATGATTACGAAACTTTAATTATGACAGTAAGTTCAGCTTATAATAGTAAAGACATTTTACATGGTAAAATTATTCCTGTAAGAGTGAACAAACATATAAATAATATTTTTTATTAATAATAATAATAATAATAATAATAATTGGTAAGACTTTTCTTTTTGAGAATGATAAAGAAAAAAAAAGACTAAAAATTTTAAATATAATGGGTATGATGATTTTTGTAAACATCTCTTTTCTTTGTTTCCACTCGTCACAATGCTAATGAGAACGTCATGAATAATCCAGCTATTCACGGAATAAAACAATGGTATAGTATCCCTGTGGCTGCCAGAAAATTATAATACATAATTTTTGAAAAAAAACAAACAACAAAAATACCCTTTAATTACTTGTATCATCTCCAGATAATCCCAAATTCAAAAAAGTTAATATATGAATATGGATTACATATCATATGTATCAATTTATTGTTTCTGATGATCAGTCATGATCAAT
Organism: Euschistus heros; assembly: GCA_003667255.2. Lineage (NCBI taxonomy): Eukaryota > Metazoa > Arthropoda > Insecta > Hemiptera > Pentatomidae > Euschistus > Euschistus heros. Next base: position 3,051,105 of record RCWM02000046.1, read on the forward strand.
GCTGCCACACCTACATATTCTAAAAATTAAAAAAAAATGTATATATATATATATCGGGGAATCCAATTGTCCTTTTTTTTTTGTCGTATATATATATTTTTATTTATTTATTTATTTATTTACAGAACAGTTTACAGCTAAGATGTGTGCCAAACAAAAGAAAATAAATATTCTAGTTGTTTTTCGTATGATGATTTTATCCTAATAGGTTCTTCTTTATGATAAAGGGATATTAAAAAAAAAATTATTTAAAAAAAAAATCAACACAACTGAGGTAGAAGATGTACTCCAGCATTGGTTTAAAAAAAATACAACCATATATTGTATAAGGTTCTTCTAAAATTATTTTCTAATATTCAGTCTCAAGGCTTCAGCAAATTTAAATTTTGGAATTAGTTATAGTTAAGAATTTAAATAGGATATAGCTACGTTATTCTAAAAAATTAAACAAATAGTTGAATTTTTCGGCAGAGGTGCAATAGTTCAGTGGTTAAGGGTAATGATAAGGGTAAGTACTTGTCTTCTATGCATATCTATGAATATTCTTATTCTGTAATTTCAGCCGTGTGTTAACTTCGCGGTCGAGAAACATTCTTGAGGAATACCCAGCCTCTATAAAGTGTGTAACTTTCATTGGGCTAAATCTGGGCGGTTGAGGATGATTTCGGCCAAATATCCTTCTTTCCTAACCTTTGGCCAAGTAATAGGACATCTTTACTCAAGTACTGAAAGCAAGATGGTTGTAATGGCATAGGATTTTTTTTTGGTTATAATTATGTAATTATATTCAGAATTATTCATCCTTAATTATATTGACTCTTCTATACCATTATGTGTACCTCGATCGATAAGCTCAGTTAAATTTCATAATTTTTAAAGTAAATTTTAGCATATACTCAATTAATTTAATGTACTACAGAAATATTAGGGAAGAAATCGTGTCGTTAAGGTTTCAGTGAAAGACAGCGGGATTAGAAATAGTAATTAATAGCGGGCTTAGAGTTTGCTGGGAGCCGATTTCATCAGCCAATGGGTCCTCACCTTTCTTTGAATCTCAATGGCCCTACTGCGCTAGGCCGATATCAAGGAACGAGGGGTTCCACCAACCCATCTACGCCTCCCTCCTTCCGTATATTAAAAATCTTGTTAAAGATTTTTCTTTCTTGTCCCATTTTAAATATTTCATATTTATAGGGTATTTCAATTACTCACTAATTGCTGTATTGATAATTTAAACCGAGAATACATTCCATTATACATCTAAAACAAATTTGATACCATAGTTTTTGATGTAGAGTTTTTGAAATGATATTGACGATACTGGAAGTGAAAACCGAATAATAAAACTAGAAGAATAAAAGGTAATCAAACAAGATATCGCTTGACAAATTACATTAAAGAAAACGTAAAGGGTTCCCGGGTAACAGGGATTAAGAATTGTCTGTCAAGTGAATTAGGAGATTTAATGAGATGTGAATATTGTTCTGTTAATTTTTATTTAATGTTGTAAAAACGGTATGCGTAAATCTCTATGTGTTGTGCCATTGTAAATGTATCATTGTGCAGGTAGTATCGTTCTAAGTAATGAGAGGAATATATAGAGTGTACAAAGAGCAAAGAAGAGGACCCAGTACGCTGCCTTGAGGGACACCTGCAGTTTGAGGATAGAGTGGAGAGAAAACAAAATCTTGTGATACATTGAAAAATCTATCGGTAGGACAAGATGTGAGGAAAAGAAAGAAGTAATAAGCTTGTATATTTCTTTATTTTCTACAATAGACATTGATGCCAAACAGCGACCAAAGCTTTTTTTTTTAGGAAACTCTTTTGACAGTTGCAGGGATTAAATAAAAAAATTATGGAGGCATTCTTGTATGGTAGTGTAGAATAGGAATGGAACGTTCAAGGTAAAACGGTTTTTTGTTTGGGAGGATTTGGGACGCAACGAGAGTCTTGGTTTTCTCGTTCTATCTACTGGAAAAAAAAAACGAATTCTGGTTTCACTTTCGTTTCACCACTGCCGGTCTTCCGAAAACGGGAACGAGTGGGCGAAAACGAACGGAATTTACTTCAGGTTTTGTTTCTCTTCTTAAATTTGATTTTATCAAAACATATTCTCCAAATAAAATTAAATTATATCAGTTTTCATTAATTGCACTGGATTTACCAAAACTAAGATTTTTAGTTGTTTGATGTACACGGCTACATTATTGATTCGAAATTTAATATATCTTGAATATCCACTGGTAAAAAATGTATGTAAATGTGTCATTAAAATTCCTTAAATAGTTTATAAGGCCTTGAAATTTTTAACTAATGACAGCTTTCGCTTAATTGTTGTTTCATAAAAGAACGAAAAGCTTATCTGTAATCAAATATAAAAACTATTGAGTTTCCGCAAAAAAACAAAACAAGTAAAGTAAAACTGAATTTTATATTTCATCCTTCTTTTACTGAACCTCAAAGTTAAAAATTTAATACCATAGGTGTACTATTTCGTATTTTGATTAGTTTGAGGAAAAAATAACGTTCCAGAAAATAAAAAATTAATGAAACTATAATAAATATATTTTTTTTATTTAGTAACTGCTGTATGCTGTAGCTTAATATACCATACAGAAAAGTCAATCACAAGATCGAGAAAAGAACTGACAGAAATATTGAACGGTTTTTCAAATGGAACAGAACGGTGGAACGTATTTCTTTCAAAAGGTGGAACGGCTCATCCCTATTATAGAATGGATCTTAATATAATATAATTATTATAATATATTACTGCATAATTATATAATTATGTTATTATATAAGATTGTTAACTGCAAGATGAGAAATGGGAAGGTACAGAGGCATAGACAATTTTGGAAAAGAGGTGGTTTGTAAGATGGTATTATACAAACTAGTAACATAAAGTTCTTTCAGACAAATGGTGTGATAAGATGTTGCGATAAGGCAATAACCAAGTGTTTTTTTGTTTGTTTTTTTTTTGTCAGGGAGTAGTTTCATTTTATTGGCTGCATCTTTAGGGTGAATTGCTGAGGGCAGTAAATCTAGTGGAAATGCAATATTGAGGCCGCCTTCGATTCGTTGCACTTTCAGTGGGTCGTCACTAGTTTTATGAAGAATAAATGTAAACGATCAGTAAATAAAGCCGTTTTTTCTTTACTTTTAATAGCACAACTGTTGTCCGTACGTCCAAGAGAATGCCTAGTGTTTTTGTGCTTAAGTACGCGCCTTATTTCGTTCCAAAGTGTTGAATTACTTATTTTAAGAAGTCATTGTAATGTTCGTTGCCGAATTTACTGACTCTCATAGCTGATATTTTGTTGTTGTTTTTTTAAGGTAATATATCTTTTTCTTAGTAAAATACACAAGAATTATTGTTCTATTGAAATATATATATATATTTATATAATAACTACAATTTGTGTAAGTTTCGGATTTTTATCTCCAGGCCCATCGGTGGACAGGGGTATTTTTCGAATCTAGGCGGTCAAAATTGTTTAATCCTAATTTACTGTCGAAAATATATTTACTAATAATATCAAGCTAAGAAAAAGCGATTTTCAGGCTTAATATAAAAAAAAAAAGTTCAATGTATTTAAACATTTCTCCCAGAAAATTTATCGTGTAAAATCCTGACTGTATAGATTAAAATGTTTGTCGAGTTCCTCAGCGGCTTCTTCGGAGACCGACCGTTTTGGCAACAATGCTTTTTCTATGAATGTTGCACAGTGAATAAGAATTTTTTGCATCTTAGGTGGATGAAGACTTGTATATAATTTTGATATTATATGTATGTCTTCAAACGATTGGAAATGAACCTAGTGGCCACCTGATTTCATTCCAATGATTACTTTGAATTGGTATAACAAATTAGAATCAACACTAGTAATATCAGCATCTAAAAAATCTTCTGCGGGTATCACCATCGTTAGTGTTGCCAAATCCAGACAACCACAATAAATTCTGAATTTTGTATGAATTATTCTTGGATTTCATTTTTCCTTTGCATAACAATTGCTTTATCAGTATCTGTGATTGGCTACCACTTTTTTACAGGGAGTTAGCATGAAAGATGCAATCTGCTTTCGAACAGACAAATCCTGGCGTGCAATATTGATAAACCAAAAAAAAGAGCATAGGCATCAACAAAATTTTACTTTTTTTATCGAATCATTGAATTCCTCACATAGGACGCCCTCGATTTAAGTGGTACGAAAAGGTGCGGCTAATTTGGTCATTATTATTTTACAAAAAGTCTAATTTTTCATGGAAACTAAAAATAACAGCCGGGACGCACCCTGAAGTACAAAAATCCACTAAAATATGTTGAAATGTGGTTGAAAATAAACGAATAATAGAATATTTTTCAAACAGCTGAAATGGTACTAATACATTAATTGATTAAATATTAACCACTTTCCTGCATTTTTAAGATCAATAACTCTTATTATGAAGAATGTCACTAAATATATGAAAACCAAGTTTATCTGAAGTGATTACACTTTGAAAGCAGAAAGAGATTCCTTGTCCAGACAAGATGGGTCAGTTATGACTAGTTGTACGACTTATGTATTGCATAGAAGAAAAGGACAAGGCCCACATAACGTCCTCTGCTAATCTACCTTTATAAATAGCTTGATTTGTTTTCCTTCTGTGGATTTTATTAAATCGATTTTTGGCCGCCTAGATTTGCTAAATACCCCTATGTGCAGCACTCAAAATATGATTTTTTTGCTTTAATTAAAAACAAAATTGAGGGCTTTCATAATACAATTAATATTATTTGTGGTTATATTACCAATTTTTCTCGTGAAAAAAAATTACAAAAAGTGAAATTTCGATGAATTTTACAATAAATTTCTCCTGTGCTTCTTTTATTTTTTAAAAAAACTTATTTTTTTCCTGTTATTGTATTGCCCTTTTTTTTATACGCCGTTATTAATTTGTTAGCTCATATAAATTAAAAATGAATTTTTGTTATTATTTTTTATTAACATAATTAAAACAACACTAGTTTGATGTGTGTTATGGATTAAAACAGGGATATTCTCTTTATCCGGTATTATTTAACTTAGCACTAGAATACGTCATTAGGAAGTTAATGCTTACGGGAAATGGACTAGAAATGAGTGATAATATTGCGGTTAGTTAAGTTAATGATTTGGCACTGTTGGGTGAAAATAAGTAAACAACTATATTAAACGCAACTACGCTCACGAAACTGGTAACGAAATTATTTTAGTAATTAATGCCGAAAAAAACGATATTGTATGTTGATGTCATCATTTCTCAAGCATAAAAAGTCACCAAGTGAATATAACTGCGATATATGTACATCTGAATATGAAAAGAAAAACTATATGAATTATTTGAGGAATTTTTAATGAGCATGTTCCCGTTCGAATATTGAAACGGAAAAAATTGATTTTATCACTTAATGACTTTAACCTACAAGTAGACCATATAGTTCGTAGTAGAAACGGTGGAAATTTCCGGGGTCAAATTTGTACACGTTGAGCAGTTTAAATATATAGGGTCTACCATATCAAGGAAAAATGAAATAGGAAATAAGGGGCCAGGTGAATAAAAACGAGAAGGACAAGTAAATACTAATAAAGCTTAAAAAAAAAAAAAAATAATAGTGGGGGGGTAAACGCAAATTAAAAAATTGAAGTGAATAAAACAAGTAGTAACTATTAGTTGCAAGTGAATAGTTTTGAGGTAAGTATACCCAAAATAAACGCTTAAATTGGTATATAAGTAATAAGTAAATACTTTCGTGGCAAGGAAATACTCAAAAATTTGCAAGTTCGCCTGACTCCAAACTTGCCAGTCGTACTTGCTTATCAAGATGCCTGCATATCTGGACATGCGTGGTGTCAAACATTAAAGTGACCGGCGAAATATAAGTCCCGATCTATCTAAGAGACTATTACGATTAGAGAGCGAAACTAGATTTTATTACAACCGACTTTCTCGATGGGTACATCGATGCTCGAGGTGGAGGATTACCGGCACGGAAAAAATGGAAATTTTTTTTAAATATGCCAGTGTTCCAAAATATCAAAATGGTGTTGCCAACGACATCGGGGTAGCGAAGTCCAGATAGTTGCGAAGTCAGAATAATGGATTACATTTGCATGTACCATAGAAGTTATGGATCAGGCCAAGACTGATTGGGCTTAAAAAGTCCGCATTCCGTCTGCCACTGCTGCTGTTGATTGCACTCACGTGCATATAATGATACCTTCGGGATATGTGAACAGGAAAGAAAAAACAACAATAAATCTTCAGATGACTTGTGACAATTGTTAAAAATCCAACTCCTATGACAACAATTTTATTGATTTGTTTTCAGTTGCGTTGACATCGCTTGTTTTCTTTACTGTGGTTTTCACAATATTCAAACGTTTTTTGGAGGAACTGCGGGAGTTATATCCGGTAAATATGGTTCAGGTATTAGCAATTTGGTTCAGGTATTAGCATATTGAAGGAGTAGGTATAAGACCGAGGGGTAGGCCGAAACGTGGATGGTAGGATTCTGTCAGGAACAGTCTTGGAGATTTAGGCTTTGAAGGAGGGTGTTGGAGCGTAGTATGAGATCAACGGTTAGTGGTGTCGGCATCGAACCTTGGGGTTCTCTAGGTCTATTATTTATTATTTATTTAAACAACAAAACCTGTGTATTTTTTTTGTTAAAGTTTTATGTAAAAGTGACATTTTATAATGCAAGGATAAAATGCTCCAGTGAGACTGTCTATATTCTGCAAAATGAAGCGATAACTAAGTATTTCTTTGACTAGGACATGGTCAGCATAAGTCACGTGCTATCGTGGTTCTTTTAAGAATGTTTATATTCGAAAAAGGGTACGTTTTTAAATTTATATTGCTATGTACAAACTTTCACTTCTCCAAAGTCACATATAGTGTTTTACCGTAAGAAAATAGACAATGCCAAGCAAACCAGTTAGACCACCGTGGACCACCGGTGGCGGTAATGTACTGGGGGCAGTTGTAATTAATTATACAGAGTTAATTTATTTGAAGACGGTATCAGTGCTGCCACCTCTGTCATGCAATATTGACCTGTTTCCATCTACCGGTTCAGGTCAACGGCTTCTTGCACTCTTCTGTATTTACAACAATTAATCCTTTATCTACCTTTTTCCCTGCTTGTGTTACCTTTTTCTCATCCAAATTACACACAATATTTTTTTATATCTAAAAATTTCGCTATGCTTACAATTATTAACATTTGAACACTATTTTTTTTTAATATATAAAATTTGTTGATAATTTATTTATATTTTTAGAAGAGACTTTATTTAATTTTTCTTTAACACCGACCCGAACTTCACAGAACATTTAAGCTGGCAAAAGTTTAATCAAGGAGGCATTAATTTTGTGAAAAGTTGATGCTATTAACAAGAGGAGGTAAAGTCCATCAAGGAGAGTAGAAACGATTAATATCAAGGATTCCTCCCCTGCTACTAGCAACTCTTTCCCTAATCACATCTTACAACTTTCAACGAATACCAAAACAACGGAGTTCGGGTATTTTGCCTTGAAATTGATTTCGTTTTTAATTAATTGATAATATCTTCTTTAAAATGTTTATCGCTTAAAAACACTTAATAATAAATCTCGACCTTCCCACATTTGTTAGAATAGGTTAGTAATCTGAAGGATAACCCACCCCTCTTGTCGTACTTGGAGTATATAAGGGCTTTAAGCGACAATAAAAAAATAAAAAAATAAAAAAATTGATGCTATATATTATGTCTCCAACAAACCCCAAAATAATGAAATCCAAATATTTTTTATTTTTGACCTCATATTCCTTAAATTTTTAAAATTCCATCAAAACCTTTCTAACCATCCTTACCCATTGGCTCATTTAATATCCTGTTCCACATATCATTATAATATGAATTAACGATTAAAATGGCAATTGCCCAGAGACCTACTATAAATATTTTATTTCAGTTCTTTTAACGCCCAGCTTCTCAGCTCAAGCCCTCAGTCAGGAGTTCGTAGTCTGCCTACTGGATTTCGACTCTACGTGGATCCGATAGCAGCGTTGGGATTACTGACCTGTCTTCCTAAAAGTGGGGAGAAAAGCATGGTTCAGAGTTTCTCTGAGATGCATGTATATATTGTATACATCGTGTGATTGTATTAAATTCCTTATCTAAATTTATTTATACCATCATTCTCTACTTTTTTTAATATAATGTTATATCATATTTCGTATCTTTTTACTTATTTCGTATCGTATTTTTTTACTATATTTTAATTTTATTTACTTTCAATGTGAAGATTGTATGATGAACTCATTACCATTCTAATTACTCACTGTCCTTGAGAGAGACAATTTACGATATTTATTGAAAAATAAATAGCGGGTCAAGGCCGCTAAACTAATTATTTTTTTTGGATTACTCTATTGCCAAGTTCAAATTTTAAAAAAAGCCTTTGAAGGGAACCTCGTAGATAAGACAAGCAATCTAAATCGATATGGTGTAAACAATTCATGAACTCTGGCAGGTAGGCGTTCCTGCTTTGAACAATCAAAGAATCAAATAAAAGATAAAACTAAATCCGTTGTTTTAACTGCGAGGAAAGATTATTTCAGGAATAACTTTTCTCAGCAGATGGAACCATTTCATCGTATTCATTTTAAAAAAACAACATAAAAATAGCATTGTCGACTGTTTTCTATTAAAAGCTTTATTTGCTTATTCAGTCACCACATTTATAATAAATACTATCTCGGATATGATCTTTAAGTATGCGATGTAAATTTGCCTACACACATGGTTTATAAAACAGTTTTATAGCCTCGATCAAACTGATCCATACAAGCTCTATAACTTGTGCCTGTGGCATGTGATACTATTTGGTACATCTAGCATCTTAAAGTTATCACTTTTATGAATTGATTTCTACATCGTAGCACTTCGGGAATAATTAATTTATTATGATTTAAAAGTAAAGTGCATTCTTTAGTACGATAATATTGTCTAAAACAGAATGAGAAGATATATTTTTTTTCTTTTATTAAAATTTACAACCGTACAATATATATACATCTAGTAAATGTGTTCACAAAAATTACAATAACATGTAAACACTTGAAAAGAACTTCCCATCAGTGGCACTTCAACTAAAATTTTACACTAGAAGATCTCTAGGCCATCTTCTTTTTAGAAGCCTCGGATAATTATCGGGAATGGGGTGAGAAGCAAGTTATGCTACTGGAGGATTAGTGTGGTTATGGAGTTTGCTATGAAAGGATAGGTATCTGGTTTGGGATAAACCAGAAACATATGGGGCATTAAGATCTTTATGGATAAGGATTTTTCGAAGGATTTTGGATTTTGAGGTATTGATACGGGAAGAATATGGAGGTTTCGTTGAGCCCCAAGCTCAACTCCATATATCCAAATAGGGAGAAGATATTTAAATTTAAAAGTATGAATCCATAGAATATATTACATTTAGACTATTTAGTGGCCAGCTCACAATTTACATTTCAAAACGTATTACTGAATATTAGGATCCTGGGTATGCTAATTGTATTGATCATTCTATACATCCATGCATACCTCGAGTGAAGTTATTAGTGACAGCTGCTACGGTGTACTTATCGTAGTGTTAAAATTGTAGTCTGCAAAGTGGACGTTATACGGGGTCTTTCTCTACTGCTTCTTGGTACGTGGACTTCTGGCCACAACTTTAAAAAAAAACAAATCTACCTCGCCAGCTAATACCCCTTCTCATTTCTTGACTTAGCTATATGTATATCACGCTCTCTTCTCCTTTCCTTCATTTAAGAAACTTTTGAAATATTCAGTATTCTTTATCAGGAACGTGGTCTGCATGTCCTAATTCCCTTACCCAGGTAGGAAGAAATCGGTGCTATATACCGCTCCTAACGTGGTGCATATTATTGCACCTGCCCAAATGAATCTACTGTAGTTATATCTCATCTACATAACACTTACAAGGTTGGTAAGCCACTAACCCTTAAAACTTTTAATGTATAATAACTATTAACGTCTGTTTGTTAATCGGCTTTAAGCTAAATTAATTATAGACCTACGAATTCATTTTTAAAGATAAAACAGAAAAGTATTATTACCGGAAAATAAAACTATACACTGTTGTGAGTAAAACAAAAATACAGTATGTCGTCCGCTAAAAAGAATATCTTAAAAATATCACATCCATTTGTCAATACATGTGTTACAGGGTTGTTGCACAGAGCACTCAGAAATAAAATCTGGCCGCTGTATGTTGCCGAGTGCTTCACAGTTTTAGTTTTAGTACGTTGTATAATATGGAAATTTCGGCACGCAGATTCAATCAACTGTTTGACAATTAGTATTTTCTAAGTAACTGAAATTCAACATACATAAGAATCTATGTATTCAGTTATAATCATGGGTTATAACCAGTCTTTTTTATTTTGTATTTCAAAAATGTATGGTATCAGTTTTAAATCTCACTTGCTTCATTAGCTCCCTTGTGTCACTTTTTCTTTTTAAATAATCCTTAGCCTCTCTCATAAAATAAATTTAAAACAAATTTCGAAAACTTATTTAATTTATTTGAATAGGTGTAAAATGAATTTATAATAGTACTTAAAAGCAATAAAAGTGGAACAGATCAACTATGTATATATATGTTTAATAAGGTCCTTGAGGTTCAGTCAATAAATATAAACAACTATTTTGGTGACGTTACGAGACTATATTCTTCTCATAATCATGGCCTACAGTGAAAAAACTGGTTACAATAAAATTATATAAGTTATATAAGTTATTCCAAAACATAAAGTTAGCTACAATATAAATATATAAAAACATGCGTTAGAATAATTAACTACTTAAAATGCTACTGGTTAATATGCTATGGTACCTAATACTAAAGTATAACCATTTTAGTACACAACTGAGATGGAAAAGTTTTGAGAAAAAAAAAAAAGGTAAAGGTTGGTTTTCCCAAAAACAGGTGGTTTTCTGAGATACAGTTACTAAACGAATTTCAGAATTTCCGTATTTCTGTGTAATATATAAATGGATAAATGATTTATATGGTGTGTATTATTGTAAATGTATATTATTGGTCTGAATGTATTAAATTGAAATAACACGTGCTGAGATTTAGAATGTCCGATTTTTTATTTATTGCGTGATTATTAAATTGTTTTATGGTTATCATTTCTTTAATGTTTTATTTAAAATTATTTTTTTTTCATGATGAATAATTTTGGGGGAGTAAAATTCAACTTTATTTTTGTTTATAAACACGTCGTTTATATATATATTTATATGAAATAGATACAATAATATAACAATATATATAATATACCTTATAATATAATAATATAATAATATATATATAATATATATATATATATATATATATATATATATATATATTTATATATTATATTAATAATAATAATTATTAGGGAGTGGCTTATATTTTTTTTAGAATTATATATTTTGACATGAATTCCGTTTAACTCTAATAGCTAAAGAATTGGTGTCATACCAGAACAAAGGGGATTCCATGCTGTCCTCATGGTATGCGTTTACAGGTCGTAGCTTACTCCGAGGAATTCTCATATCCAGAGGTCGAAGACACAGAACTGCGTTCTGGGAACTGTCCAACACAACAAGGCCACCTCCGATATCCGATTATCTTCCCAAGTTGGCGTAACCCTTATCGGATGATGTCATTAGATAATTTTAATTTTCATAGACCAATAGTATTTTCATTCATATGGGAAGATACACGCAATAAAAGAACTAGTTATAAAGTACAATTTTCCACATGTATTTGGAAGTCACTATTCCGTTAACTTATGATTGAGTTTTTATTGTTATTTCATTATGATTAAATATTTAAAATCATATTATAATATTAAGAAATAAGTGTATTATTAAATAGTCATACTTAATGACAATTTAAAACATAAAAGATCATTAGTTCGATCCTTGTAAAAAAATGAATATACAACGAATTAAGAAATCAAAAGTATGTTATGTAAAAAAAAAAAAAAAAAAAAAAAAAAAAAAACTGAGAGGCCCAAACTGGGCCATTTTTTCCAGGTCGTGGATTCGAATCCCAACCTGAGTGGATTAAAATTTTCAACGAACACCAAAACATTATAGTTCTGGAAATTGATTTAATTTTAAAATAATAGATAAAGCTTTGTTGGAATGTTTATCGCTTAAAAACATTTAATAATAAATCTTGCCCTTCCAACCAGTTTAGATTAGGTTGGTAACCTGTAGGATAAGCCGTTCTTTCTGCTGGAGTACTTAAGAACGTTAAATCGAAATAAAAAAAAAAAATAACTTTTTGAATAAGTCAACAGATACAAAATAGCAGGAGATGTTTACGTCCTAATAGAATTTAATCATAAAAATAACACGTTAATTACGCCATACATCTTAGAATTATTAATAATATTAAAATATTAAATATAAAACGGCATTATTAAACACAGCGGTATATAAAAATATTGAGTAATTTTTAGCCATTACGATTTTAAATTTACGAAACTTTAAATGAATAAGGTTAATTAATGTCCAGCACATGCGTTCATTTCATCTTGCTTTCGATGGGGTATGGGTTTAATTTTATTTTAACTTAATTCTAGAGAGCTATGTCCCATCTAATGCAAAATTTAAAAATGTAATAAATCACATTAATTAAAATTTCGCAATTTTTAATTTTATTAATTACTGCATGTTTCATTCAATTAATGGTTTTAATAATTTCAATAAGTTTCATGCGCCCCAGTTAAAGTAGACGTAAATTTAAACAAAATTAGTAAATTCAGTTGAGGACTCATAGATTAACAAATTTTTAAATTGTCAAACATAAAATCTTACAAGAACGTTCATAATATTCACCAAACGCTTTCACGAAAAATTCAGTCAATGAGTGCTAAAATGACTGGTGTACAGTGCCTGAAATATGCGATTATTTTTACTTAATAACTTCGTAAGGAGTAGTTAGAAGGTGAACATACTAAAAGGGGGCCTGAGCTTACAGATGGGGAAAGGGAGAAGGTCCAATTTTCAAATTTTTGGATTATATTTTGAAAACGGTTGACTTTATAAAATTATGTTGCAGATAAAAAATTAAAGCTTATTAAATTTCTTATAAAATGATTCTATACATATTTGTCAAACTTTTAACGGTGTTCGAGTTATGCGTTATTAAAAATCGATAATATTCGACAAGAAAAAATGTTTACTTTACTTTTGGTCAAATGTTTGCTTCATGTGACAAAAAAGCATATATGGAATTAAAGTAAACTTAATTTTCTATAACTTTTATTCTAACATTTTTTTCTGAGAAACGGTCGTGAAAGGCACCAAAAGGAAATGTTTGACAAGAAATGAGGTAAATTTTTTTTTTTTCAAAAAGTATTGATTTTCAATAACGTATACCTCAAAGACCGTTGGAGGTTTGACAAACATGTATAAAACCAATATTATTGATTAAATTAAATTATACACAGAGTATACTGTAAGCTGACATACCAACTCATCCTACCACTGTCCTCACCACTTACGCTCATGACACATGTGTGTTATCAGTAAACAATGATCCCTTTATTGCCTCTTAAACACTCCAACCCCATATCCTAAACCTTCAAGAATGGTGTCAAAAATGGAGAATCAAAATAAATCCCACCAAATAACGTTTACCCTACGTCGTAAACCTACGACTCCCTGTCCTACAGTATCCTTTAATGATATTCAAATAATCCCTGTTGAACAGATCCGGACCTAGGACTTGGACAAACGTCTAACTTGTAATCCACATACAAGACTAAAGCGACAAGAAACTGCCCATCGTTACAGACTACTTCAACATTTACTAGACAAACGTTCAAAGTTCCCAATTAATTACAAAAGGCTCATATACATGATTGTGATTAGACCTATTAGGACGTACGGAGTTGACCTTTGGGGATCCATTAAACCATCCGATTCATCTCCTGTTCATTCCTTACAATCTAAAATCCTTCGAAAAATTCTCAATGCTCCTTACTTTGTCACCGATAAACTTATCCATAAAGACTTTAATGTTCTATATGTTGCTGATTCATCCCACACCAAATACCTATCCTTTCATAGTAATCTCCATAATCACTCAAATCCGTTAGTTTCTCAACTTGCTTCCCACTCCATTCCTGATAATAGGCGTCTGAAACGAAGATTGCTTAGAAGAGACCTTCTAGTGTAGAATTTTTAATGAAGTGCTACTGATGAGTAGTTCTTTTCAAGTTTTAACATGTTATTATTATCGTTATCAATACATTTACTTGATGTATGTATTTTGTACAGTTGTAAATTTCAATAAATGTATATATATATATATATATATATATATATATATATATATATATATATATATATATATATATATATATATATAAAAAAAATTAAATTAGCTTTAATTTTTATTTGAAACATGGTTTTATAGTGTAACATTTCCGAGATATAATCCAAAAACCCAAAAATTCTCTCCTCTCCCCACCGTTAGCTCTCCTCCCCCCCTCCTTCGTGTAGGGGACTTTTAGTAAGTTCACCTTCTAACTATTTCTAACAAGCTATGAAGTTAAAAATGATTGCATATTTTATACATTCTACTATATGTTTATTGACTGGACTATAAGGTAAGCAGTCTCACCTATTCAAGTGGTTACTAAAACTGAATGTGCTTAACTTGAGTATCCCTAGCCACTGCACCAACTCAATTAATTATACCATCTTATATTTGTATTTAAAAAAACATATACAAACATATATACATACCGAATGACTGTAAGAAGTTAATGTCATTTGGTATTGACCATAGAACCTTTTAGATCGTTAGGGGTTGAGGCCTCACGTATTCAATAATTGAAGAGTAAAAATGTTCATAGGTCAGAGATAAAATAAACTTTCAAAAATATTTAACAAGCCATTTCCGGCTATTAGGAGGTGAATAATTAAAATGTTGCTTGTAAGTTTAAATAAGAGAAGTCGCGTGTTCCAACCACGGCTGCTGCTTAAAAATTAAGGGAAACAATAGCATGACATTGACATCGATCGAACTGGATTCAAATACTCTGTGAAAAAGGTTGGGTTAATAAAAGCTTTCATACTTCTTTTAATGAACGCAGAAGATAGATTTAACTGTTATTTATTTATTTTCAAAATATCTAACATGCCTTTTAAGGGAGCCATTAAGGCTGTTTTGATAACTAACGTTTTAAATTTTCATTTAAATATCATTTTAAAACTTTGCCTCTGATATTGAATGCTATATTTGAGGCGTTTAAAATCAAAAGTAGCTGAATCGTTTTTTTTATTTTTTTTTATTTTACATTAGATACAAATGGTTGTTTGTGTAACAGCACTAGTAGACTGCCTTTAAACTATAAGGTGTATACTTTTATAACAAACACGAAAATTTATAAAATCGTTTATTGTGAAAAATAATGGAACCGAAAATAAGTTTTTTTTTTTTATTTTGATGGATAAATTTTTTAAGGGTAAGAAATAGTAAATCCATTATACAATACAGTAGAATCTCACCAATCCGACCCTCCCTCGGAGTCTTTAATATTCCAATATGATTGTACATTTCAGTATGTAAAAGTTCTGGTATTTTTGATTTTTGATATGTTGTAAGAGTTGCGACGACCAACCCACAACACAAACGAAATTCATTATGTAGGACTTATGGTACACTCGATAGAAGAATGACCTGAGGCTCACATGTAAAACAAAAGCATCTCAATCTAAACAAGATATTAAAACTCTTGAATCCGATCTTTCATAAACGGTCAACATTACATCTCTGACAACGACTGAATACATACATTTACTTTCCTAAACCCATATGGATATACACCAAACAAATATACGGGACTGCAAAAAAATACGCATCTTTAGACTAATCACTAAATCTCTAATTTATAAGTGCCCACAGTAAACGAACTATATCTTATCCTTTATTGACGATTTCACGCCCGACTTCATGGACATAACATGCTCATTAAAGACGTGGACAAGACTGACATACCTGGATATACTCTCTAAAGGCTCAAAAGAAGCTGGACGAGAGATGTGCTGAAATAAATTGTTGTTTTCCTTTTTTCCATGCCAGGAGGAGTGCGACTCTTCCACACGCCTATAAAGCCTGTATTATTATATTACCAGCAAATTCACTTATTGTCACTTCAATAATTGGAGTCAATAAAAAAAATTGAAATAAAAATTTTTCAAAGAGTTTAGTAAATCAGGTTTATATAATCCCCCTGCGTTCATTACGTAAGGCATTCGATGAGACTTTGAATAAATTCTTCAGGTAATGTCCAAGAATTACCCCTTCTAAATAAAAACCCATTATGTTAATCTAAAATTTCGTAATTTGAATTTTTAAGTAATGGTTGTTTTTATATAATAATTCCTTCAGTAATACCAATACGCTGTTAAAAGAATATGGAGAGGTTTCCTTTAGAAAAATGAAACAAAAAAACATTTGGAGGACATTTTTGCATGTTAGTAAATATTGGATAAAATGAGCTTTAGATAAAGAAATGTGGTTTCAGTGGTTCGGCTGCTTTTTAAGGAATATAAAATTAAACGTAAACCGTATACACAGACCGTATACATTTATCATTCATTTGCAAAGTGGATATAAAGTCAGTTAAAACATATTGGTACAATTTCCACTATCACGCCTGAATAACGGTAAAATATTGAGAAATCCGATTAGTGTAAGAAACCAATAACTTTTGTTTATCTTTGCATCTCAATAAGTTGGCTAATCCCTACTTTAAATCTTGGTTAAATCTAAGATAGGAAAGCCCTGAATTCATATACTTGTGTATCCATTCTCATAACATGCTTGCAACACACTTTTTTCCCGATCCGATAGAAAAATTCAATTTACTTGAGCCTGTAAAAGCACAAGGCTAATAAAGCGCGACACATTTCTTTTCTCAGTGCCGAAGCTAATTCATTTATGGAAGAAACACGCTGCTATTTCACGGTACCGGACTGAGTATGAAAGCTGTCTGATGCAAGTTTTTTTTTTTATGTGTAGGATATACTGTAGTTCAAAGATTAAAACGAGTCTGTTTCAACGGTTCTTTGTGAAAATCTGAAAATATCTACACTGCTCCTCGTGACTGCATTTGACAACTTTTACGGTTAAATATATATATTTGTGATAGACCAAGTATATTTCCTGGTATATCGCTGGTCTCAAATACTACAATATTAATACTTTCTTACCAAGTACTTAAAAGTCCATTCATAGGTAATAGCGGTAGAGGTTTGTTTGATTATATAATTATGAAACAAAATGAGTTGACAATAATGATAATAAAACGTAATATGATTTTTATGTATATTATCAATAACGCAACAAATATGGAAATTGAGGTTCCGAATTAACAAGAATGGTGGATTACTAGGTGTAAAGAAAACAAAACAACAAGGACAAAATGTCTTTGTATTCTTTTAAAACGCAATAAAGTGTTTTAAAAAGTTACAAATATTTAAAAAATATTCAGAAAAAAAAAACACTTGTATGCAACTTCTAATAAATAACAGTAGGGTCATAAAACTAACATGAATGCATGTTTATACTAACTAAACATAAGGAAAAAAAAATTCATAAACATTAAATTTATTAATTAAACTCATAATCACATCAAATGTAGGTATGTACGTACAAACAATAGGAATATAATTATACTGTAGATTCTCGCTAATCCGCCTCTTACTCTACGGGCAATCCGACCCACCCACGAATTTTTGTGGGATTCACAATATTTTTACGGAATCCCTAATAGACCAGTAAAATTGTACAATTTGTTGGGCAAAAGTCCGGGTAGTTTTGAACTTTCATATTTTTAGAATTGTGCTCGTGCTAAAATCAGAAGCACCACTGCTGATTGTTAGCGCCGAAGCGTCAAAACTTTCGACGTTTTCTACTTTTTTATCGAAATATCCGTTGCATAGTTGGCTATAAAAAAATCCTTTTACTATTCAAAATTAAATTAAAATAAACTAAATCTTCTGCGATTCGAGCAGAAAATAAGCTTTTTAGGTTTTACTCTATAAGTCCTTTAAAATAAGGAAGGCTTATAAAAACAGATTTAAAGCTTACCTCATTATGAACGATTTTTAAGGTCAGCTAGTTTGCTACAATTTTTATTTTATTTTTTATTTGTTTTATTGAATAAATAAACTCATTTAAAACACTCCTTTTCCAATATCTCCTCTCATCCCAGTCAGACGCCTGTCATTATGATTAATAATTAGCATTTTATCTGGTCAAATTGAATAAATCTAATACTGATAAATTAGTTGGTAAATTTTCTTTTATATAATAATAATAACAAACCTCTATTTGTCCAATCATTGTACATAATCACTTCTTTTTTAAAAATTCAAATTCGTTTTTATTTTGTTATTTTTTCTAAACAAATAAATATTTATTTCACTTACTATTTATTATTTTGACCAATTCTTATGGGTATGGTTGTGTGTATGGGTATGTGAGTGAATATGTATAGTGTATATAAATATATATCGTGGTAACTGTAAATATACTCTTCATTTCATGTACATATAGATATAGTTTATTTCTGTATTTATCTCTTCTTAATTTTTCTTTGTTATTTTTTATTTTATTTTATTTCATTTCTGCTTCTTATGTTATTATGTTTACTGAAGTTATTTATACATTTATGTACAATTAACCGTATTTACATGTCTCATGTTCTTAATACACAAATAGGGCTCTATGTAACTATGCAAACCAGACCATTGTACTACATTTTGATACAACTTTGTTATTCTTAGGGGACAATACGTCCCAGAATAAAGATTATTTTTTCAATCATCCATTCATTCAAATATTACAAGCTGCCTCTTAAAGGGCAATGGGTAACATGGATAACAAAGAATACATTCTTGCAATATGTACAATTACATTAAATAAAAAGAAAAAATCCTCTAACTACACAGGATATTAATATAAAATAGAAGTATAAACAATAATAATAATAATGATAATAATAAAGAAGCAGGGGGAAAAATAAGCATAAAAAACAAAAAATAAAATAAATATAAAAACACAATCACTCTATATAAACAATATTCTCAAATATCCCAGGGAAACCCAGACCAAGCTTGTCCTCCAACTTATGGGAGGGCAAGCCAGGCCTACAGTAATCCTAACGCTGTTCTCTTAGCCGCATCATCAGTGTGAGATTCTAGAGGAAGCACCACAGTCGCTCAGGACTTAAGTAGAGAAGCTCATTATGTAGGGTTTTATAGAGACATAATATGGAGCATTTACAATAGAACGAAGGACTTTGAATATGAAGGATTAAATGCGTTTAATATTCGATTGGTTTGCTGTACTCCACAGTTCAAGTCCATAAGTCCAAATAATATTAATGATGATTTTGTATATGAGTTTGTTTTCAATAGATAGTAGGAATGTCCTATTTAGTAGTCTGTACAAATGGCTGAAGCGTATGTTAAGTTCTGCTACAAATCTAACAAAATATAGCGTTACTATGGCCCAATACTTCGATATATAAATAGCTAGCTAAAACATATCTATGCAAACATAAATATAAACTTTTAATATAATTATAATACACTTTCGACAACGAATAACATGTTTCATTGAAATCTCCAGTTAATACAACCTTATAGCTGTTCCACCTCACACCTTGATCCCTTAGTGGTCGGATTAGTGGGGGTGCTTTTTTATATTTTTTAAAAATCTTATCAATATTTGTTTTTTTTTACTTTTAAGAGAGTTATATCAATTCCTCCTTTAATTTTCTTAACATCACTTTGTCATTAATATCACAAGTATCCTCAGCACACATTATAACTTTATAAAGGGTAAGGGGAAGGTTCTCACAAGAAGGTCAGACTACTGAGTTTTTTCTTTTTTGTAAGGGAAGAAACTACTGGGTGTGTTGGACTATTGAAGAATGAAATTATCGAGATTGGACTGTACTAACTTAAATGAAAACTCCAGGCATTTAAGGAAGTTCCTACAAATTACATGATTAACAATTTATTTGCCTGCTTTGACGACACATAAAGTATTCATTATTTTGATAACATTCAAAACCCTTAATTATATAACCCACCGATAAATCGACCGACATAAAACATGCCATTAAGGGATTAATGACATCTGATAAAGGGAGATTCCCTAATGACATGGAAGGCTTATTCAATTTTCGGAGTTGGATTTTATTCAAATCATTATACTGCCAGTTAAAGGGAAATTATTCAGCTTTTATTTATGCTAATTAATGGAAACGAGCTCTGGATCTGATGGGGAATCGGAGGCCCTTTTCTTCAAGGGACGAAGGGCAAGGCCTGTCTGCTAATGGGTTCAACGTGGAATAACAGGATTACAGGCAGTGTTCAATATACTAATTTTCTTCCACTAGGTCTGTAATTTCGTCCCACCAACTTGGGAAAAGTTCGCTAAAAGGTAATCTTGGCCTGAATTAAAAAAAAAAAGTTTGATTGCCTAATTTCGTAGAATTACTGTTTAGTACTTCAGATAATCGACCGTAGAATAACTCTCAACACCAAATTAGTTATTTTAAATACTGTAAAAATTGTATAAATTAAGGTGCTTTGAATAAATTAAACGTAAATCATTAATTTACTTATTAATTCTTATATGATGAAAACCTTCAGACTGATAATAATTTATTTTATTAATTGAAGTTATTATTTTGCCTCTGTGATGGCCGATGTAGTATCAAAATCAAGAGTCAACCTCTCGGATTGTCCTTAAAGAATTAAGACACGGGCGATGAGTGACAATCCTTCATTTTTTTTTCCCTTTATTTTAAAGAAAGAAACAGGATTGTGTTTATGCGAAAAAAAATTAATAATAATTTATATCAATAAAAATCATCTCTATCTATATTTTACCAGGTATATATATAGGTATATAAAATTTCCTTTTAGTGTGCTGTAATATATATCAATAAAAAAATTTTTTTTTTAAACTAAATTACTATCAGTGAAACATTTCCATCAATACAGATAGATATAAAGTGGGCCGTACCCTACTCCCATCCTATGTATTCATATTATAAAAGTATAAATTGGTTTCTTACATATTTGATAGGTTATCTAGCTCAATATTTTTTTTCTTATTTAGGTAATATTTTACGTAAGAAACGACATTACAAATATTTGTTTCGAATGACTTTTCGAACAAGTTTACAGAAATAATAAATCCGTCTAGTTGAGCTTCAGATTTCAGGATCAATTTATTTTGACATATATTTTGTTAAATAATAACGATACCTTCAAGGAACGTAATGAAGGAGTTTTGCAAAGGGCTGGCTGGCAACTCCAAGTAGATTGCTGCAGTATGTTTATGACTACCAGTTGGGCAAATGGACAAAAAAAAAAAAAAAAAAAAATGAATCCTAGGAAACATCCCGCAACAGAAAAAAAAAGAAAATGAAATTTTCTGCTCCGAGGGATATGGCAGAGCAAATACTTTACATTCTTCCAGCTTTGTGTGTAAACTCGGCTACTGAAAGAGTACACGGGATTTTCCCACTGGGTTAGTATTGAAATCAAATCTGATGAAGGGTAGAATAAAAAAATCATGATTCATTGAAAATCGTAGGCCTGTAACACCTATTTATATAATATATGTCTTGTTTGATTGATAACTTAGGAAGCCGACATCACCGTGGGGTTGGTAATTAATGTAAACTGAAGAATTACAGAATTAAAATGTGTGAAAATGAGTAGTGTCTGTATCGGAAATCCAAAAAGATAAGAAATGCAGTATAATAATGGAATATCTGATTTCAGATTTAGTTGTGTCGTTGACGTAGCTTTTATTTTTAAACATATTTTCAGGGAAGGACTCTAGGACCTGCGTCTTTACACTTTTCTCCCTCTCCTGAGGTTTTATTGTGTGCTTCCCCATTGTTAGTTGCTCCAAAAACCTGTGAACCTTCATTAAAGTATACCAAATATTTTTTTTAAATTTTCTCACTTACAAATACAAAAATAAGGACACTTACGATTACTCTTTAGAATGGTGTTCAGCAAGAGTTTACAGTAGCCTGCTGGTCTACGAGGTCTCTGAAAGATGACACCCACAGAGGAGAAGCGACAGAGACTAAGACACTGGTAAGAAGAGAGCTCGTATCGACCGCGCTGGGCCTCCCTCATTGTGTCATCCAACTTTCAATTTATCCCCAAATCAGATTTAGAGGAGTGAGTGCCTCCCACGCAACAAAATCTGGCATCTTCATAATCACCTGTGGGAACGGTCTGACCTTCACATCTTACTGTTCCCATTAGCATATCGATAACTGCATTAAAATTATATTTAAAAAAGTCTATGCAGCTAAGTAGGTAAAGTTAGGGATGTTATTTTTTTTTTTATTAATTCATTTATTTTAATCTACAACTGTACATAAAAAAAAACATCCGCAAATGTGATAAAAACGTACATAATAACATGACAATTACTTTCGAAGCAACTTCCCAGTGGTAGTACTTCATTAAAAGTTCTACTTTAGAAGGTCCTGAGGCCATCTTCTTTTTCGATGCCTTGGAGTATTGTCAGGAATAGAATGGGAAGTAAGTGGAGAAAATAGTGGATTTGGATGTATAAGGAGTTTACTACGAAAGGATAGGTATCTGGTACTGGCTAAATCAGCAATTTATGGAACATTAATGTCTTTATAGATAAGTTTATGGCGTAGTAAGGAGGATGAAGGATTTTTGATTGCAAGGATTGGGTACGAGATGAAATAGATGGTCAAAGAAGAGGTCGTAGATTTATGACAAAGATAATGTAATGTAAAACGAATTAGTGAAGGGAAGTTTGAGTAAGGACATGCAAGATCGAGACCTGGTAGAAAGACTCAACATCGAGCATGGTACGGACACAAGTGGGGAGATTATTTCTTCTGGCTTTCCTTGATCTGAAAGCTGCTTTTGACTCCGTTACTTACCAGGAAATATGGAATGCTTCGTAGAATAAGAATGTACCAAATCTAAACACTGCAATAAAAAATACATATAAAGGTGCAAAAGGTTTAATACAAATCAATCTGAAGGTGACAAGTAATGTAATTTATACTATAGGAAATATATGCAACGATTGCAGGGTTGCTTTAATATGAAGAACTGAAAACATTATATGCAATTAGAGTTAATTTATTTTTTTTATTGAACCGATATTAGAACATCACTAATTCAACCTGTATGAGACCTAACGGTAGGGCGGAAAGGTCGGATCATCCGGAGATTTTAATGAAGTTTTTCATATGTTTTCACTGTTAAAGTGTATTATAATTATATAAAAGGTGGTATATTAACGTATAAAAAAAATAAAGGAAATAGAAACGTTCAATGTATACACCAATAGACTAATATCTTGCATAGAAATATTTTAACCAGCTAATTATGTATACAAGCATTGACCATAATATCACTGTACTGTCTTTGGCTTATAGCAAACTAACTTATATTTTAAATCGTTCGCGATGAACGATTGTCAGTGTTAACGGAGTATAGAGCAAAAACTGTAAAAAAAAAAAAAAAAAAAAAATATATACGAAAAAATTTGAAAGCCTGTCATCTTAGTCCCCGTATAATCTAGATCAAGATCCAAATCTTGGAATTCGTTTACAAGCACAATACTTTAAAACAAGTCAAAGATCAAAAATACCCGACCTTTTACATACTGAAATATTAAGGACTCCGGGGGAAGGTCGGATTATCCTGAAGGTTGGTTTAGTGCAGGCATAAGGAAACTTTTTAAGGGGAGGGCCGGATGAAATAGAAAAACATCTAGGCGGGCCGAAAAAATTAAACAAAACAAAGTTTTACAAGTGATAAACTTTGTTTTTGACTTTATCACACTCAACTTATACGGTACAACGGTAAAACTTATACGGAGTGTAAAGGCGTATGTGTCAGATAAAACTGTGACATACCGACATGCGACAATACCGTAATTAAGACGCAACGAGAAGAAAACAATCATTCTATTCTAGCTTTGCAGAAAATTAATTTTGTCTTATGTATAATTGTGTGTGACCATGCCGCACTTGGCACGCGGGCCGTACTTTGCCCATCACTGGTCTAGTGGAAGTTGGATAACTGAGATTCTACTGAATTGTATCAATGGATTGACTATTTCTTAAAAATGTATCCCTCAAAATAAAAAATAACCTTTATTTTCGCTTCCAACATTCTTCACAATAAACGATTATATAAATTTTAGTGTTCGTTATAAAAGTGTATACTTTATAATTCTAAGACAGCCTCCTGGTGCTGATATGCAAACAACTAAAGAGTAGAAAAAAACTAAACCACTTGCCCCTCATCATCCTCCATCAGAATGTCATACGACTCTTCAACTAAAAGGGAAACATAAATTCCTCAAATACCTAATAAATGAGAAGGAGAAACTTCGGTATCACATAAATTCAAAGTGGAACCTTCTGGTGTTTGACTAACCAATTATTTTATTATAAAAATTTAATAAATAATAAATAATAAAACAAATAATCAGCTGATGATAAAATTCGTATCATGAAAGAACCTTTTGAGTGGATGTACCTATGAATCAAAAAGTACTAATAAAGACTATGCCTCAGACCGGAAGCTCTTTAAATGGGAAGCCAGAGTAAAGAGTGAAGAGTGAATCTACCTTTACGAACCTGCGAAAACAAAACGGTTTAATCGGAAATCGATTTTATCGTTAAATTTGCAAGGCATTTGTAATTCAAAATATCCTATTGAAGAAGCCTTCCTGGTAGCATTAACTGATTAGATGGAAGTTGTCCCATCCATTCCAGGAGGTGATCAATCAGGAAGTCGAAGGAGTTAGGGGACCGATATAGAAGGGTCGGTGACAATTTAACTTTTAAATGTGAGTCATCGCTATGCGAACAGGCAATTTAGGGCCAAGCTTTGGAAGTTTGGGCTCACGAGTATTGAACCTTTAGTTAGATGATTCCTCGTAGGTACTACAAGTAGAAGTGAAAACGCAGCGGAACGAATATATTTAAAACTAGATACTACTTAACTACTATTACATCAATGTAAAGATATTGGCATGCTTCTTACATTTTTAAGTAATTGTGTTTTGGCAAAATATGTAAATAAATAATGACTATTTTTTTTCGGTTGCATGACTATTTTTTCCTTTGAAAAACGTTCTAGGTACTCTCGGAATACTATAGGCACGGTTATTTAGTACAATGCCGTCTGCTGAGAAATGCCCCAGCTTATGATATACATCTTGAATCTGATATCTTTACCTAAAATAACGTTGTGAGTTGATTTAAGTTCCTGTGGTTACCAAAGTAAATAAGCCGTTTACTATATTTGAGTAGAGTCGAGAAGTATTTAATGATTTAGATGTTCTCTCCAAAAAAAAAAAAAAAAAAAAAAAAAAAAAAAAAAAAAAAAAAAAAAAAAAAAAAAAAAAAAAAAAAAAAAAAAAAAACCAAGCACTACATAACGAAATTTGTTTGATAAAAGCAAGCTGCTGATTATCCTATAGGCTCGTGAATCCCAAAAAACTCTGTGACCATGGATACATATCATGTTTTGATTGCACAGATTATCCACTTTGTATTTCGAAACGCTGTCGATTTCGAATGAGTAGAAGAATTTGGTAACTTTCTCTAATTGAATGAAGAAAATGAAGCATTTTACTTAACTTTGCGATATCAACGAGGTTGTGTGAATTTTCACTTAATAGCAAGGAGATTACGATAGGTCAGACATGCAGCCACCTTACAAGTCCTCTCTTCCATGCAAGGAATGCTACAGTGGTAGGAAATAGGCCAAGAAGGAGTCCGAAGCTAAGATGGGTGGACACAATAAAAATGGACGCAGCTGATCATCGTGATAGTAACTGTAAAGTTATTACTCAGGATAGGCAGAGGTAGAAGAGGCTGATGGAAGCGACTAATGATCTTCAAGGTCTACAATGGCCAACCGAAAAAAAAAAATAAAGTATATCAAATACATACTCCTTAAAACAAAATATGGTGTATATTTCTCTTTTAGCCTCAATTGAGATGATATAAAAACGTTGTGTTACGCTTAGAGGTCCATTCAAGAACCGTTTTTCCGCTCTCCTGTAAAGTTGCCCAGAGTAACATACAACCATTCTCATCCCCCATTCATTCGTGAAGAATTTAAAAGAAAAAAAAACTTTGTACCACCACAACCTATGAAAGATAGGGTCACGTGTGGTGTAGTTGTTAGCATAGTAACCTACTAAACCCAAGATTGCGGGTTCGCATGGGGCAGATGACCTTCGGATTTTTTAAAGGGAGTAAAAAATCCTTAGCTATGCCGTCCTTCGGTAGGGACGTAAAGTGGGGGTCCCGAGCCTGTGCGATGTCAGGTACTCGTTTAAGATCCCTTTCCTAATTATACCTGGATAGGCAAAATTTAGGATTACTACCATAGCATCGTCAAATTAGCCATAGCAGTATAAAGTGACGTTAAATGAAATAAACAAACAAACAAACCCATGAAAGATCTTTGGTTGAGTAATTGAGCAGGGGTATACTGTTACTACACCAACGGTTATTAAAGCAATTAAATAAACAGCAGTCTTAAAAATTTTACTTGAGGTATGCATAATGTTATAGAAGGATCAATAAGATTAGGATAGATGAATTATTTTAATTAATATATTTCCAAAAATGTAGAGTATAAAAACTAAAATGTAATGACTCTGAAGCTATATACTCGGGAAAAACTGGCCGATCGGTAAATCAAATAGTAAAAGTATATGAGGGGTGGAGACGCAAAAGGGAGTAAATCCTAAATTGATAATTTTCCAGTAAACCGAAAAATATGCATGATTCAGGTGAATCTTTTTTTTTTTTTTTTTTTTTTTTTTTTAACAATTAATATCGGATCAGAAGTTTTTAAACAACATCAGAAACATATCTGTAAAATATTGTTCAGCTTTCCTAAACTTCGAATTATTAAGCAATTCAAATAAATTGGATTTATACCGATCTGCAAGGGAAAATTTTAAAAGGCCATAAATAAGAAAAAAAATAACAATTAACACATTCTATTGTTTTATTAATTTAACATTGAACAAACTTAGATGAAAAAAAAAATTAATAAAAAAACAAACTTGATTCAAACGATTTTCTTGAATTTTCTTTAAATTTTTCATAATTTTTTTTTTAAATCGAACACTAGTCTTGAGTTTGAGCCGGCCATTGAAGCAAAATAAATAGACACTAAAGCGGTTCAAATATTATTCGTAGTGGAGTACAACATGTTAAAGAAAAATCTTATATCACTGCGGCCAATAATGGAACATTTTAATTGTTTGTGCTTGAGCTGTTTACATTTAAATATCCGGACACAAGTTCCAGGAGCAGCATACCTATTTAAGTTCAATTTTATTAAATTAGATTGGAATCGGCAGATGTAAGAAAATATAGAAAATGGTAAATGAAGATTGTAAAAACCTCTGATGTTTTGACAAAGTCCGCTTGCAATTAGCTTCATTCCCAAATTTTTTTCTCGATGCTGTTATGTTTATTTCAGGATATCTCTCCATATTTAACACAACCCAAAAAATTGATTATCACAAGTTTAAAAATATACATACAACTAAAACCTTTTCAAATGTCCATTACTACTTTTGTTACAAGCTTAAGTGGTGCTCCAAGCTTTGAGAGACAAGGATTTACCCGCTTCTGAAACTCAACCCAAACTTTGAAGGTACAATTGGATTAGATTTAGCATGTTTTGAAGGGTCAACGATTTACCAACTAGAATGAGGAGGCTAACTTTGTGAAAAAACCTTAAAAAAATTAAAAATGATAAAAAGTGGATTTACCCCCTATTGCATCTCCATACCTCATATGTAAGCGTATAAGATAATTAGACCCAAAGTTCCAATTTCGCTATCCATCTAAATGAAAATAACCATAAATTAAATACAAAATCGAGAGTGAAAATAATACATCAAGTAGAAAATATCCTAAAATTAAATATTTATGAATCGTTAGAAATAATAAAATCGTTTAAACCTATTAAAATTCCTGTTTAAATGACCATATAAACATTTCTAGTAGCCCATTTCTAATTTGTTTCCAATATGAACGGAAAAATACAATTAGCCTTTGGGGAAATCCCAAGGCAAAACCCCAAAATTTCAGATATCTGTTAGATCTCTTCAGGTGAGTACCAGTATTTGATTTCTTGTCTTACATATTTGAAAACTTCAGTATATATGTAACATAGTGCTGATGTGTTGAAAATTTTGTTCATTTTAGAACTGAAGATGAATATTTAGCATTCGAAACTAGGTTTCTAATAAAATAATTTCAATAGATGTAACAATTAATTCATCAATCCTAAAATTGTATGCTGTGATATTTTGAAAACTATTATAAAGTGAAAGTTATTGATGTTAAAAAAAAAAATAAAAAAAAAAATAAATGTGTGTATATATATACAATTGTAAAGCAAGCTATTCCGTGTGTTATTACAGTTAAAAACAAGCTAATTAGCATAATATGGAGAGTGTATAGACTCTACCACATTAAGTATTATACTTGCATGAAGCAGAGAACCACTGAAGCTGCAGAATTAGGGGACTTGGTATGAATACTTCATAGCCTTCCTTAATGGTTCCTAGCTCGGGGACTTCCGCTGAGAGTATTTTAGAAAGAGCCAAATGGTTTTCTTCATTAATCATAAAATATTTTCTCAAAAATAAAGAAATATTTCTCACTAATGTTTAGCCTCTATATATTTTTAGATATTTCAAGTCAACTTATTACTAAGGTAGTGGAATAATGAATCCAATATTTCATTAAACATAAGAAATCTTCCATTTCTTTTTGGAACCCTGCTAAATTAATTTGAGATTTACATGTCTCCCTAAAATTAATTTTAAATAGAAAATAAAAATGTAATTTCAACGTTAATTACACCGCCAGTCAAAAATTCGAAAAATTCCTCGGGAAAAGCTGGTGTCATATTTTAGAATAATCAAAAACGTTCAAGAATAACCTATTTATTTTTAATAAATTAAAATTTAGCACATGTTTAATTAATTTTTTTTTTTAAATTATTTTTTCTCTTTTAAAAATAGTACACTTTATAGGTTTAGAACTAAATATAAGAGGCATTCCCTCCTCTGGCTTTAATTACGGTTTCTATATTTTCTATAGAAAATCTCTGGGGAATGTTGTCTCCTCCAATAAAGCTGTATATGCCAACGAATGACATGTAGGGCATTGACATGATCTTGTTAAATCATCTCTATATACCTTAAAGTATTTAAGCCCCTCTCTGAATTGGTACCAACTCGGTACGTGACACCCAAGTAATGCCACCCCAGAACATGATTCCTCCCCCACCAAATGCAACAGTTTTTGACAAACATCACTGACTGTATCGTTCTTCACATTCTTTGCCTTCAGAACCATCTGGACTGTTTAGAGCCGCCCTCGTCTCATCAGTGAAGGTAGACTCGAAATAAAAATAAAAAATCGTAATTTATAGGTGTTGTGGTTTTTTTTTATTTATTTATTTTTATTTTTTATTTATTTTTTTATTTATTTATTTTTTACGAGGAGTGTAGATACACAAAGGGGAAAAAAAATCTACCCAAATGTTTTTTTCAGATTCTCGGATAAAGGTGTCATTCTTTCTTTGGTGTTTACGTGCCCCTACACTTTGTAATAATAAATAAAGGCTTAGTGAATCCGAAGGTTCCATGCCGACACCACTAACCGCTGACCACACACCTCCCTCCAACTTAAATCTCTCAGGTAGACCCTGAAGCAATTCTCCTATCTACGACTTGGTCTACCACTCGGTCGGTTACCCGACGGCTGAAAGTTACTTTTTATCCCCGTTTACATAAACCAGGGTATATTAAACGTATTAGGATTATTATTAATATTAATTAAATAAAATAAAACAGCATTTTAAAATATTACCAAGCAATTTTAAGTTATAAATTAATAAGGTTCATACCCTTCCCCTGCGTTCATTACCTCTTGCATTCATAGGGTATATGTCTGATTTGATTTAGAATAATTTTTTGAGACCTAAGCCCAATAATGAAAAATTTAAGAAAATATATAAATTTTTAATTTCGTATCATTAACTTTTTTAAAATTATGCTTGCTTTTTTTTCATTAACATTTTTAAAAATTTTGATATTCCTTATTTCCCTATAACCTAATATAGTTTTATGTGCCTTGACAAAGAAGATTGGTACGTGAAAACCTTAATAAATATGACACTTTTAGCCGTGAAAATGAAAAAAAAATCAATTGCGCTTACTATTAGCATATTTATACTAAAATAAATTTAATCATCAGAGTCACATTCGCTTCGTATAATATGCGTAATTCAAACTTGAAATACGACAAAAATATACTTTTTTTCAGATATTTATAAATTTGAATATTTAGAAGGCATCACAATGCGGAACTGCGCGAATTATATCCGGTAAATATACTTCAAGTAATAGCAGCGCGACGCTTAAAATAGGCATGTAAAGTCGTTGGGTTTAATAATGATCGAATTCCGAAAAAATTAATCAGTTATGAGCCGTCGGGTAAACGACCGAGGGGTAGACCGAGACGAAGATGGGAGGATTGCGTCAGGGCTGACCTGGGGGTTTAGGCTATGAAGGAGTGGATTGGAAGGAAGTGTGCGGCCGACGGTTGGTGGTGTCGGCATCGAACCTTCGGGTTCGCTAAGCCTTAATTTATTTATTATTTATTTATTATAAATTTGAATGATTTTAAGTTAACAGAAATTGAAGTGCTACCATTGGAAGTTTTCTGTGCACTGGGTAAAGAATATAAGGAAGTGAACACTTAAAAAATAATGAAAAATTTAGACGAGGAAATGAAAAAATAATTCGGGTTGAACTGTTTGCCTGACAGTATATTTTACGATATAAAAGTTCTCAAAATAACACCATAATTGTTTTATGACGCAGTAAATCGCCTGTAGTTAGGATGCTGAGGTTACTGAGAAAACCATATTTTTAATGAAGTGGCAAATTTGTTAAAGGATCATTATATCATTATTATAATAAAAATCCAGTCCCAAGTCAGCAACTTGAATTTTTAGAATTAGTTTCAGGTACATCGTTAAATAAAGGCTATGTAATTCTAAAAATAAAAAAAAAAAATTTCAATGTTCTAAATTCTTCATAGTTATTTTTTAAAATATTATGAAAAGAATTAAACCTGTTAGTCACAAAGGAGCATTTTATGGTATCAGTATAAAATGAAATTTTTTTTTTCGTTTTAATGACGGACCAAAAAATAATATCATATATGATTTACAATACGATAACTGCAAAATAAGAATTTTTAATTTTAATTTAATGCGTTCATAACGTCCTGTATTCGATGGGATATTATTCTGGTGTACTTTTAAAATGCTTGAGAACTGCAATAAATCATAAATTTAAAGTTTTGAAACTGTATTACTTCTGATGAGAAAACTGTTGGCAAATTTCTATCCGAGGAATTTCCACATAAATAGAGACGTTCCAAAAAAGCTCCAACACTTTAAAAATGTAGGCAAAATTTTACTTTTGTTCATTCAAATCAATATAGCTCCTAAATAGTAGGTCCTATCTTTAAATATTATATAACATAAAATATTATCCTTTCAATTTCTAATAAGAAAACTGTCGTTAAAGGTTCGATCCAACCAACACTTAAGAGCTTGAGCGTGTCAAAGTGTTACATTTTTGAGTGTGAAAAAAACCTTAAACAGTTTGAGAGCGAAAATTGCACAAGAAAACTATAAACCCCATACATACCTGTCAATAAATAAATAAATGTCAAAATACACATTCGTGTCATAAAATGAAATATATAATTTTGCATTTTAATATGGTTGTTTATTGAAATGTTCTGTACCACGAAGTGATCTTTGATAAATACGATAACGTTAAAGTATCATTGCTTCAAGACCAAAGAAGTAGAACCGGCAATTTATTCAATTGCTTGTATAAAGATAGTTGAAAATAATTGAAAGCAATGGACTGTGAACATTAGTATTCAATAATGTTTAAGATATGTTATCTGAAATAGAGCTATACATATACGCAAAGACTTTTGTAGCAACCTTGAGAATTCTATAATAATAATTCCTATCGTATCATAGGTGTCATTCAAGGAGCGAGACTTCAAAAGATCAAAAGACACACAAAGCGTCACGAAAAAAAGAGCACCTCTCGAGTTACTTTGCGTGGCCTATCTCTCATCCAGTCTTTTCCAGTCTTCTTTTGCTTCATTGTATTGTATACTAGTGTGTTTCAGCAATCCTGTTATAATACGAATAAATGTATGAATTTTTAAACCAGATATATATAATCGCTGCTCTAATTTTTCATAAATTCAATCATATACAGTTATAATTATCCACGAAATATAAATTTATAATATCCATATAAAAAATAAATATCCATAATTCCATTCGTCCAAGTATTATACTCTCTTATGCAGTATCCTGCTAGACTTTCGAACATTTTATGCATTTTTCCAACTTGATATAGCTTTTTATTTTTTTATTCTTTCTTTCACTTCCTATTTCATATTGTATCTAAATGTCTTTTTTCTTTCCGCCCATCTGCTGTATTTAAATCAAGCCATATTTAAATCCTCTTCAATATGTAAATGTTATTTTTAAATAAGGATACATTAAAAAGTTGAACATTTAATTCATATTATTTATTTATATTTATTGTATAAATATCATAGAGTATAAATAAAAAAGAAAACATGGAAATATTTATATATATATATATTTTTTTTTTTTTTTCTGTAAGTATAGGAATAAGATTTCTTACACATTGGACGAATTTTTTACTTTAATGTTTCTCTGATAAAAGATTTACTTGAAACATAAAAATGAACTACGTTTTAACGGATACTCTAATAAATAATAATAAAACGGTCTTCCCATTCAACAGATTCATACAACTTTTTTTTTTGTTTTAAACATTTGAATTATTTGACAAAATAAATAGAATAACTTAAAACATGGGATACAATTAATTTAAAAAATAAAAATCTTCCAAGATCTATTTTCATCTCTTTTTTTTTTCCCAAATAATCTTAACATTACTTATTCGAGCGAAAGCGTTTTTAATCATCAGACAGGATTCATTAGTAATACAGCAAGAAAAGGAAAATAGAATCTGAGCGTGTGTGTGTGTGTGTGTGTGTGTGTGTGTGTGTGTGTGTATTCATATATTTTCTGTGTATGTAATCTAAGAGGACATATAAGTATGTGTTTGTTTTTTTTTTTCAAATCTTTACAAAAACAACGAAAAAATTTCAGGCGTTGATCACCCTGAGGGGTTTTACGCCTAAAAAACGCCTTAAACAAAAATAAACAAACGATGAACCAGTTTATAGGGATTTGAATGGAAAGACCGTATAACCATGGGGGAAAATTCAGATTTTCACTGACTGAGTGGTAAAATATTATGTGAATGACGGAATTCGGTTATATGATACATCAAGGAAACAAAGGAATGTGACAGAGGTAAGGGAGATGCTACTCCAGCATGGCGTTCGTTGTGAAGTGACGGTATTCTCAGGGGAACCCGAAAATAAATCGCAGAAAGCGATTCATTAATCTTTTCAGTCTTGTTTCTATTTCAGAAGAGATCTCATCGCAAACCATGTTAACGAACATTTTATGCGGATGCTTTCTTTTGAAAAAATTCTACAATAGTTCTAATAGTTGTCAAAGTTTAGAGCTAATAAATAAAAAAAATGACAATATAATAATTTAAAAAATAATTAGTAACTCAGCATGTTCATAATTTATGAAAAAAAAAAAAAAATATATATATATATATATATATATATATTTCAATGTGATTGAGGTATTATTGTATTACATTATGATGTATTAGGAAACAATATTTTATGTTTGGAATGGTTCTTATCACATTATAAGTAAGTATTATTTGCTGAAATGGATCTGTAACTAATAAATACAATAGTAACTATTAGTAACAATAGTAAGGTCAGTGCCACAACAAAATGGCGAAGGGGAAGAAGGATTGCAAATTCTTCTTGTTAGCCGTTTGATCAAATAACACGGAAACCGTTAATTTTAGTATATTTTGTGTTTGTTTTTTTTTAAATTTTATTTTATTTCAACAGATTTTTATCTATTCATTTTTTGTCAGATGAATACTTTTAGAGCTGTTTGGCCAACAAAGATTGGCTAATCTCCAGTAAGTCGCACTTACCGCCAAAACACGATGGCGGTGTAACTTCGGCTATAACTCCGAAACTACTTGTCCGATCATAAATTTCTTTTTATGATCCGAAACTGGTTAAATTTACAATCTGATCTAATACATAAAAGTCTTAACAAGTCCCGTAAAATACCACGCTAAAACTATTTGTCCAACCCTAAAAAAAAACAAAAAACTATTAGCTAGCTTATTTTACAATCAGATCTTATATATGAAATTTATGTAAAGTCATTTAAAGTACATATGCCACCATGCTAAAAACCGCTTACTGTAGTGAAATCCATGTTTTTTAAAACAGTTTTCGATACAACTCCAAAACTATTTGTCCAATCCATTTTTTTTTCAACTAAAAGTTAGCTAAATTTTCTATCACATCTTATATATATATATATATATATATATATATATATATATATATATATATATATATATATATATATATATATATATATTTACCATACATATAAAAAATTTTGAAAAAATTCTGTAAATACCCACGCTAGCCTATTGGACATGTAAAATTGTCATATTTTGCGAAAGTATACTCATTTAGTGTGCTGGCTTAGACATTACAAGGAATGTGATTAAATTTTCATATATAAGATGTTACATTAAATTTTTCCAGCTTAAATTGTGGATCGGAGAAATAGTTTTGGGGTTATAGGTTAAAATGTACCAAAAAAACATGGATTTCACAACAGTACGCAGTTTTACCTTGCTTGGATTGGTATTTTGCAGGATTTGATAACAATTTTATTTATAGGTCTGATAGTAAATTTAAACAGCTTTTTGTTGAAGAAAGAAATTTTGGATCGGACAAATAGTTTCGGAGTAATAGCCGAAAGAGTACTTACAACGTTTTTTCGTGGAGAAGTTCGTTAACCAATCTTTGGTGGCTAAGTCGCTCTAAAACTATTGATTTGAGCAAAAAAATTAATAGAACCAAAGTTTTTGAAAGTTTGATTATCTTTAATAATTAATAAAACACAAAATGCGCTGAATATAACGGTTTCCGTGTTATTTGATGAAACGGCTAAAAACATTCGATTTTCAATCCTTTTTCCTCCTCTGGCAATTGCGACACTGTCCTTGGATGACGAAGTCATAAATTTTCATTCAGAACAGTATAAATTACTCCCATGCATTTGAAAAAGAGGTTTGTTGGGACCAATCTTAAGATTAAAGATGGAATTATATTGAAAAAACGGATTAATTGATAGGTTGAAACTATTAAATAAGCAAATAAAATTTTATTACTGCTCATTTTGTTACATTTACATAAACGTAACAAAGGAAAAAAACAACTAAACATTACAAACATATTAAATGTGCACTCATTGATTTAATGGATTGGTTATTTTTTCCTGATTTTAAACATACTTTTTTATTTTATTTTATCTTTTTTAATGCCTGTATTCTTCTATCTTCTTGTCCAAAAACGAAGTCGAATTCTGCAGTTTTATTTTTTAATTTTCGTTTCCTATATTTTTTGTACAGTTCCTTTTTTATAACATAGTGTAGTCTCCATAATTTGACACATGGTATTGCGGCACCAGACTACATATAGCGGGTTACTCTATGTTAAAAAAATAAAATAAATAAATTATGATAAGTATAGTAGAAACTCGATAATTTGTCATGAATGGGGAGGAGGGGGTGACGAAATAAGGGAAATGACGAATTACAGAATTTTGCTGGTAAAGTAACAAAAAAGTATTTTAAACTATATAATTGTATTTTTTTGTTGTAATTTTTTGAATGTAAAAACGACCACATGAACATTATAAACATTGGACTTGAGTAACAATGACAAAAAACACACACAAATCTTGTAACACAAACTTTTTAAAAAATGAAGTCATATACAAAAACATACATGTTCGCGCCAATCGGCGCTTTTGTGAGGGGGGGAAAGGAGAAAACTTTAGTATACCGTATATTGACGCACTCTATGGATCTCTAGGTAACTAGCCCTTATCTGCGTTAATCCCTACTAGAATATTTCTCTTTCTTCTAGCATCTGTGCTCCAGAACGCACTTATTTAAATTGCCCAAGACCTCATGGTCTTCCATCACTTTTTTGACCAAGACAAATAGTCTTCCAGGACCTTGTTCCTCTTTTAAAAGTGATCTTATTTCCTGTGCCAGTCAGTAAAGATTTAGTTCTTCCCTTAATGAGTGGTGATACAAGAGGAGGAGAGCCTGAACAAATTTTGCAGCCTGGGAGAAGCATTTCGGAGGCCTCCGAACAGACCGTCGGTGGCAATAACAAGGTGAGAAGTTTCTTATGTATTATTTGTTTATGCTACCTTCTCAATAATATCTCCCCAAAGGTGCGAAACCTCGTTTTGATATTTTCCCATACAGTCCATTTTCTCGAGGCCGAGGCGAGTTTTTCGCATCGGACATTATCATTCTTTTACTATACAATACATATATGTCTAAAATAGAAAAAAAAAAAACAGACATACATACCATATCATCAACAGCATCTTGAATGTAAAAACAGAAACTCGTTCATGGCACACAAAGCAAATATTTCTAAAAAAAAAAAAAACACCTGACGGATTACAGAATAAGACGAATTATCGAGTGACGGAATAACGAGTTTCCACTGTATCTCTCATAAATTATTTCATTAATAATAACTTCATTTATATCTATTTAGGATCCTGTTAAATCTGTACAAAGTTTAATGATATATTAATTTCTGTAGCTGACAAAAATTGAGCTGGCCTACCAACGTTATACTCGTAGATTAAAAGGCCTATACATCACCACGATATAACCTATATCGGATGTCCTCAGCTTTAGAAGGAAATATGGCTTCTGCATGATCATCTTCATCAGCTACATCAAAAGATTCAAGCCCTATTATATCCCTTATCCATTTATTCAAATTTAAAATTAACAATAAAAATCTGGAGGGAAAGAATATTTGGCCCCTAAAAGTCATGTTATTTACTTAATCCTTCAATCACATATCCCATGTAGGTTATAAAGCAATGGGCAATTACAAGCTTACATCACATAGAATTATTGCTATTAAAAAACCCTCAACCTGAATATTAAAGTAGGGAATAGAGAATGTAAAAAAAAAAATGCTTTAATAACAAAAAGCAACCCTTTCGAAGAATGAAGTTTTATAATTTCTTTCTCACAGCTTAAAGAGTTTTTCTGTTTTAGTACAAACAGTAACCTAAGGCCCTTTCACACGAAATTTATTTTAAATTACTTTCAAACAACGGTTT
The DNA here is from genome assembly GCA_003667255.2 of Euschistus heros. Lineage (NCBI taxonomy): Eukaryota > Metazoa > Arthropoda > Insecta > Hemiptera > Pentatomidae > Euschistus > Euschistus heros. The sequence continues at coordinate 3,088,751 of RCWM02000046.1, forward strand.
CCAGAAAATCTTTAAAAACCGCCTCAGATTTTATTTTGCGAAATATTTTTAATGTACAGTAGTTTTTCAATGACTCAGGACAGACTAATTTTATTATGATTACTTTACTGTTGGAGGAATAAGTAAGAAGAAAGATAAAATAAACTTTTCGGACTCTACCAGATCAATTAAAGCAAAGAAAAAGTTTGCTATATTTTTTTTTTCCACATTTAAATGAAGGTCGTGGGATAAAATTTACTTCGTGGCGGATCTATTAAATAAATCTTGACGTTCTCTCCCTGGCTAGAATAGGATAGTAACCTTTAGGATTACCCGTCCTTCCTGCCCTATTTGGAGTACATAAGCCTCATTAAACAACATTTTGGTAATTTTATATCTCAATTTTTTTTTGTTTTCTTTTTTGTGGAAAAAACGGCGAAAAAATGAAAAAAATTAAATTTTATTATCATTTTCAAATATCTAGATGAGGAACATCATTCAAAGCTAATTTTTGATACTCTTTACAGGCTTAAGGTCAATTAAATTACATAAAATCATTATATCGTTAAAACTTTGTTCTTAATACAGTAACAGGCCGAATATGTTCCTGTTCGTTTCAAAATGTCATTAGAAGGAAATATCGTTAAAAATACGGTAGGGCATGGGAAACCCAACCTCTCCCAACGAGAGTCAGACAAATACTGACCTTAATCTCTTTTTCTTTCCAATAACGGATCCATTTTTAATGCTATGGCCGCTAACGTTACACGTGACGGTTAATCATAAAATAAACTTGTAGATCAACAAAAGTAGCCAGACTTACCCTATTCCTTAAAAATACTTCCAGGTCTAAATATTAAATTAATATAAGTTAGATGGACCGAGGATAGAGAAACAAGCTCTAAATATGAATGGCTGGTACAATAGTGATAAATGACAAATTTGTAGAAAATTTGAAGAACCATTGTTAAATGATATGAAAATTCAATGTTAAAATTCAGATTTGTAGTAAAATAACATTGTATTAATCATATACCGCGGTTTGCCATTATCCATGTCATATTATATTTCTCATTAATTTCCTATGAGCTCTTTATAAACAAAACTGCAGGATGAATTAATAGTTGAATGGATTTTAAGTGATGGCTATTTGTCTTTACGTTTATTTAATTGAATCCAAGTGATCCATTATTGGAAAACTCTTCATGCAGCAAAAATAAAGTTTATGTTTTTATAAACTCCCTCTCTCTCTCGCTTTCTCCTACCTTTCTCTCTCTCTCTCTCTCTCTCTCTCTCTCTCTCTCTCTCTCTCTCTCTCTCTCTCTCTCTCTCTCTCTCTCTCTCTCTCTCTCTCTCTCCTCTCTCTCTCTCTCTCTCTCTCTCTCTCTCTCTCTCTCTCTCTCTCTCTCTCTCTCTCTCTCTCTCTCTCTCTCTCTCTCTCTCTCTCTCTCTCTCTCTCTCTCTCTCTCTCTCTCTCTCTCTCTCCCTCTCTCTCTCTCTCTCTCTCTCTCTCTCTCTCTCTCTCTCTCTCTCTCTCTCTCTCTCTCTCTCTCTCTCTCTCTCTCTCTCTCTCTCTCTCTCTCTCTCTCTCTCTCTCTCTCTCTCTCTCACTCTCTCTCTCTCTCACTCTCTCTCCTTCACTATCTCTCTCCTATTCTCTCTCCCTCTTCCTCCTTTCTCTCTCCCTCTCACTCTCACTGTGTCACTCCCTCTCTCTCTCACTTACTCTTTATCCCCCTCTCTTACTCTCTCTCCCTCACTCTCATTCTCTCTCACTCTTTCTCACTCACAAATAATAAAATTATTGACTTTTAATGAAAATCGCAATGTTATATTTAATATATATTTGAAGTGGCCACCTTTAAGAGTGATTAATAAATGTTAAAATACTGGTTATATTCTTTGTCTAAAACTATTCGTAATATTACTTTAAAACATTAATCTTCTAAAAGCGTTATTTTCGTCTGTAAATGCATTATGTCGAGTTATGATAACTGTCAGTTTGTCATTGTATAAATCAAACGCTGTTAGCTTATATATACTAGCAGGAGCATTGGCGTTATAATTAGAAACACATCACTGACTCACCGACACATCAATTGATAACAATCAATGATCCAACGAACCGATGACAGACACCTACTAACTAAAAATAGATGGGAAGATACTAATTCTCCGTTGTTTAACAAAATAATTGAATGTCTGAAGTATATTTCAATTTTTAATTGTAATCAAGAACAAATCGCAATAATACATTACTATATACTGACAGGCAAGCAATTTCACTCAGTATTGTTTTTTTCTTTTTCTTGGCTTAAAGTTTTATTTTTCTTCATGTTTACGTTCCCAAATTCTTTAACCAGGAATTATTAAACCTATTATGATAATTAAAATCATTGATTGAATTATCAGTAATTAAAAAAATTAAAATTATTAAATTTTAAATTATAATAATTTATTAAAGTTTTGCATTTGATGAGGAATGCATATTTTACAAGATGTTTTTCAAAATTACTTTAGATCTACCCCATCGAATGCAACATGTAATGAACGCAATGGGAGGATGTAAATCTTATTAATTTAAAAGTTAGTAAATCTAAACGTGATTGTTTTGTTTTTGTTGTTTTTTTAAAAATTCCTTTTTATTCTTTCCAAACTCTGTTAAAGAATCTTCATAATAAATAATAATTTCTTCGTTTCATATATCTGTACTTTTTCTGCGAAAATCTTTTTTCTTATTTACTACTTAATGCGATGTCTCTTAAGTCATCATATTAACAAATTCGTTCTTGATAACTTTTTCAACGCTATTATTGTTTTTCGGTGTAGCGATCCAAAAACATTCATATCACAAATTTTAAATTTAGTTTTCCTATATTCGTATCCAATCCTTACAATCAAAAATCCTTAGAAAAATCCTAAATGACCCTTACTTCGTCACAAACAAACTTATCCACAAAGATCTTAATATACCTTACGTTTCTGACATAGCTCATACCAGATATATCTCCATATATATATAGCAATCTCCATACCCATTCAAATCCATTAGTATCACAACTTGCTTCTCACTCCATTCCAGATAACGCCTGAGAAGAAGATGACCTCGGGACCTTCTAATATAGTACTTCATTATATAAAACCCCATAAAAAATGTGGGCTTGGCTTGCTCTTCTATAAGTGGGAAGACAAGCTTGGTTCGGGATTTCCGTGCGATGTTTTTTTACATTGTATATATATATATATATATATATATATATATATATATAGTGTTAATATTTTAAAAAAAATGTTTTTCTTCTCTTTTTTATTACTATTCTTTATATCGTTTCAACTTGTATTTTATAATTTATTTTATATTAATATTTACTATATTTTATATCTTGTATAGTTCAGGGATTTTTTCTTCCTTTTTTCTTTTTCTTTAACTTAATTGTACATATTGTATGATTGGATTCATAGCCATCCATATTATTTACTGCCCTTTAGAGAGGTTTATTCAATAAAACAATATTTATATATATATATATATATATATATATATATATATATATATATATATATATATATATATATATATATATATATATATATATACAACTGATAAAACAACAAATGCATTTACAACCGAGTAATTTAAGTATATAAGTTCTGATGTCGATAAGAAATAATCATTTATATTAAAATAAATTAATGATATAATTATAACAGGAATCCCTAACACGTAATAATAGTAACATGTAATTGTTTTTAATTTATTATCATTATTTATATATTTGTTATATTGTATTGGGTAAATTGATGCTATTTCATTGTAAGTGTCAATTACATGAATAAAATTCAAAAAGCTAAATGAGACATGATGTCTACTTGAACTGTAGCCATAAATGCTTAAATTATTCCCCCTCTCCCGACTATCCCCAATTATATAATACATATATATGTCTCAAAAGAAATATATCCTGCTCATAACTTATAAATTAATTAATTTTAATTTTCTTCTTATTATATTTTATAGCAAAGTACAATTATCCTGTATCATTATTTCCTTCTTGGAAGTGAAATAATATTCAAGTAGAAGTGGCTGTAAGAGACTTGTTAATTCGGGTAATTACTTAGCACATTGTTATAGCAGGAGCGAGATATCCAGCTCATGCTGCCATGTTGATGCCCAAGAAGGGAGCAATTAAGTAACATAATATGGAAGTGATCCAACAAGGAAGCGGCGAAGGAACTGCGCTAAATAGGAGCATTCAATTCGGGGGGAATAAAGGAGCAATTGCTGAAAGAGAACGCTACGTGCGGAACATCCCTAATGGTGTGAATACTCTCTCCCCGCTCCATTAAGCACAAATGTAGTTGAATATTAGTATGTTACTGTTGTACAGTTAGTAGTTGGAAAACTTTTCAAAAGTAAGTTAACTTTTCTTCCAGGATGAAAAAAAAATTAATTAATTTATGCTAGAAAACAAGTTGACATGATCATGATAGGAAAGATGACTAGTGTTGGGAAGAGGTGCTTACCTTTTTGTCCACCTACCTCTGTCCCGATGCCAGCCGGTTCCACTGCGTCTATCTTAAAACAATTATAAAAAACAAAAAAATAAAGCTAGAAAAATAAACAAAAAATATATAAAAAGACCTTAATATATTTTAAAACACCTTAATAGGTTATGTTACAAACTAATTTAATTATCTATTTACAAACTTATACAAGACAAGCAAAGGAACACATGATTGAAAATATTAAACAAAAAATAAAAAAAAGAAATGAACAATTGACAACGCATTAAAAATCGACTTTGTAAAATAAAAAATTAATTAACATAACAGATAATTTGGATTAGTATTTACAATTTGAAAATTTTTGTAAACTATCCACTTCCATGAATCTTGCAGTGAGTTTTGCTTATCTTGCAGCCAATTGTATTATCTCAATTACAAATTCGATGAATTAACCATTACATCGATCTCCGGCGAAATTATGATAGTAAAGCGAAATCAATATGAGTTCTCTACTTCCAATTAAACGATGATTTTAACAAACAAAAAAAAAAAAGACTATCGCTTAACCTTTCGGCGCACAGTGGGACGAGCCAACGTAATTTGTTGGACATTGGTTGAAAACAAAAATTTATATTTATGGCTTGAATCATTGACAAAATGTTTTCTATGGTCATTGCCGATAAACAACAGCACGTTAAACATAATTTTATTACGCACTAACAGTACAAAAGATCGATAAACTAGGTTTGTTTGAAAGGTTCTCGCAAATTTCCCGTTTTCTTAAATTGCATGAGTAATTGTGTACACGTCCGATGTAAATTTTTTGTTTTTCACAGCTTTAAGCATGATATCACAATTGGCTATAAAACGTTTTTCTGTGAAAATAATGATTACAAAAAATAAAAATAATAAATTTATTTAAATTTTTAAATTCCAACAAAAAAATTGATTTTAGAAAAATGTTTAAACTTGCTTAAGTCGAAACCCATTTTAATTCAAAATATCAATACTGAAAAGTAACTTAAGATTGAAATGGTCTGCGAACACTTGCGACCTTGGAGAATATTTGGAATTAAAGATTTTGTTTACGTATTTATAGGATTTACAGAACTCCTTCCCCTCACATTATAACCCCACCCCGTTTTACCCCTTTTGTTTAGTCTGTTTATATCTTTTTAGTGTTTTCACTTCAGCAGTGAAATAATCCCATTGGGTTATTTTACAAACATATTTGTCAGCTAGGATACTAATGGGGATCATTTTGGCCAAAAAAAAGCGGCTTCGTCAGAAAGTGTCCGAAAACTTTTGGTAATTTTGAATGCCATTAGCCTCTGGACCCTTTCCAGCTTTGCCTTGTTGTACTTTATCTGAATTCCTGGATGCCACATTTCCATGCCTTAAGTAATAATAAGAACAATTGCGCCTTTATACAGAACCTTCAGGGCCTCCGTTCTCAACCCCGATGTCGCATAGTGGGACGAGCCTATGTAATTAGTTGAACATTGGTTGAAAACAAAAATTTATATTTGTAGCTTTAATCACTTATTAAATGTTTGCTGTGGTCATTGTCGATAAAGAACAGTACGTTAAACATAATTTTATTACGTACAAACAGGACATCAACATCGATATACAACGTTTGTTTGAAAGGTTCTCGCAAATTTCTCGTTTTTTTAAATTGCATTAGAAATTGTTAACACATCCGATGTAAATTTTTTGCTGTTCACAGTTTTTAGCATGATAAAACAATTGGCAATAAAACGTTTTCCTGTAAAAATAATAATTTCAAAAAATAAATGTATTTAAATTTGAAAATTTAAAAAAAAAATTGATTTTTGAAAAATGTTTATACTTGTTTAGTTCGAAACCCATTTTAATTTAAAATATCGATTATAAAAAGTAACTCAAGATCGAAATGGTCTGCGACCACTTGCGACCTTGGAGAATATTTGAACTTACTTTGATAATTCAACTTGTAAAAAAAGTGGTCCAAATTGCTATAACAAATGGACTTCACAAATGTTATTCACAGGTATTCACCAATAAAAATGCTTAAAATTGATATCGGAATAGGTCTGAATGCTGACACTGACACGACGAATTTGAACTAATGGATCCAACGATAAAATTTCGATAACCACAGTGTAGGAGCCTGTGGGCTATAATTGATTACTTCTATTAAATAACTAAATAGTTCCGTTTTCAGTTGGGGACAATATTTAAAATAATAATTACCTATCAGGTTTCTGACAAACCGCAAATTGTTTATTTTTTTAGTAAATTCGACCTACGAAAAAGGCATAAAACACGTATAACTCACATAACGGTAAACTGATTGATTTGCAGATTTTTAAATTCGATAGAGCACATGAAAAATCATAGAAAATAATATCCCTTGAATCGAAACACGAAAAAACGGAAATGAGATTTTTTTAGACACACTATTGATTAACAGAGCAAAGTCCTGAAATGATGGGAAAAAAACTAACTTTAGATTCGAATTCTACACCTTTGAAAACATACCCATATGAAATTTGAAGTCGATGCAATAATTTTTGGAGGCTCAAAATGCGATGTCCATAAAAAACATAGTTTCGTCCCACTGTGCGGCGGGCGCACATTTTGGCCGCCTCCGATTGTGTTTACTTTTCATGTATATAAATGGTGTCTTTGTATGTCTTATCATTTTTTTTTTTAACAGAGACATTAGGGAGACACCATTATATTATATAATTTTTTTTTTTAATTCTTTATTTATATTTTTTTTATGGGAATAAAAATCTTGAATATCGATATACCGTGTTTCAGCTATCTTATGTCATTCTTATTAATCTAATACATATAAAAAATAATTATAAATCCAAATTAACAAGATTCAGTTCAGTACAAAAAGTTTTTACAAAGTAATGTTTTTACTAGTTTTGGTGACATCTTCCGGCTTTGAGAGTTCCTTATGTAAGAGAAGAATTTGCAGATTTTTTGATTGATTTTTGAGCAAAAAAATATTATAAAACTAAACTATCTGACGACCATTCATGATATTACGGTGAATATGCGATTTAATTGGAAAAATATATTCTTAAATTTTGGTTGGATGGCAAGAAAAAACAGTTCACGAAGGGGCGCGCGGCGGCAATCTTGGCGCCCAGACACTCCTGACCAGACGTGCTCAACTTTGGAACTGACTGACACAGACTGTTTGCGAAGAAGAGGTATTACCGACCTACTATCTATTGTCTAATGTGTTTATATAGATATACCGGTGGGCTTCGCTGTGCTACACTGGCTTATTGACAGTATATTAAAGATTTTTTAAAAGGGCGTCCAAATTGCCGCCCGCGCGTCAGTTGGAAGGTTAAAGCGATCAAACTGCGACTTGTGCTCTTACTGCGATCTGGATCCAGACCGATTGGTAATAGCAGCAGTATACATATCACACATATATTTCTCTCATCAACTGCTATTAGTATATTTTTCGTACAACAAATCTTGAGCCATATTCATGCGCCTTCTCCTTTGAGTCAAGGCCGGTCCTTTGAATTTTCTGGATAGCAGTTATATCTTAATGATATTTTCCTATTTCTTTTTTCGAGCAATTTTAGTGCTTCGGGTCAGTAGAGAGTTACAACATTCCAATATCCTATGTTAAAGTGAATTCTGGAGTTACCGGGTTCTTTCCATTTGAGACTATCTGATACCGAGGCTGTTTTAGGTTTCTTGTTATATAGTATACCGTATACACCCTAGTCTACTGGGGGGGCTGCCACCTTTGAGTCTGCAGATACTCCTTCCGAGGTGGCTACCTAGGAAAGTTGACCCTAGGGCGTATACTGTTTTTTACTTTGTGTATAATATACTGCATTAGTGTATTATGTGTATGATAGTGTAATTGTTCCCACATTCTGTAGGACTAGAGGTTTATCGCGGTATTAAGACCGGGCAATTTTATTTTATTATTATTTACTAATATTTGATAGAATTTTCAAGCACTTTACACACAAACACACACAAAAAAAAAGTTATAAATTTTATATTCTTTTAAATTGTTTAAATGAGGAAAAGCCCACAGTTGTAAAGCTCTGCTTAATAGCCCTATTATACTCTCGTTTAATTTATGAGATTATAAATGACTTTGACGAGGCGAACATTCGAGGAACTTGTAAAATTTATCACACAATTTCCCTCATTAAACTCGAATACTTGACGTATACTCTCACCCGTGTCAAGTTACACTTAACACATTGCATTCATATTTCTATCTGACTCTAATCATCATTATGGTTATGGATGGTGTAATATTTTTATTTAAAAACAAAATAAATTAATGCAAAATACTTTATATGCTTAAAATAAAAAGGTTGACAAGATCGAGAATATGATAAGCTAAAATGTAAAAAAAAAAATTCTGTTTATTTTTGCCAAAATGATATCTTGACTGAAAAAGAAAAATAATAAGATTTTTTTTTTCTGCTGCCCAATGTTATTGGGTTAATAGTGAGGAGGATGGTTTTAAAACTTTTCACTTTAATATATTATGCGCTTCTAATTATTCTTATTACTTATAATTAGCAATTTTGTTGTTTTCATTTAGAAGTCTTCCTCCTACTAAAATTTTATTAGGAATCAAATATAATGCATAGGTATAATTGTATGATATAGTAAATAATAATTATTAACGTATTTGACCAGCTAAATAAAAATGTATTTCCGCATTATAATAAAATTGATTATTCAGGAACTCATTTGTTTCTCTGTATTTTATCTGAGTGATGTCATAACTTTAATCAAAACTTTAATTAAAAAAATCAAGTAAGCTTATAAACGAAACTATTAAAAAATAAATAAATAAAAATTTGTGTTAAAATAAAATTCAGAACGCTTGACGGTAATGGTAATTTTAATTTATAAGGAGCCAGTAAGTTAGTATAGATCAATTTCTAGAAACATCATTTTCTTCCAAAGAAAAACATATATCATGTTAAAAGTAGGTTGAAAGAAAAGACACCCAAAGAATCGTTCGAGGGAGAGAAATTCTAAGAAGTATTAACTTAGGGCGTCAAATAAATGGAAGGGAAAAGAAAGAAGCTAGAGAGAAAGCTGATGAATAACAAAATATTTCTTGTTATAATTCAAACTAGTTTTGTTTTTAATTCTAATTTTTTTGAAAATTCTAAATTCTAAATATATCTAGTAAATGTGAAGGTAATATTCATTATGGCACATTAATAGTTTAAAAAGCAACTATTCTTTTGTAGCACTTCAATAAAAGTTCTATATCAGAAGGTTCTACGGTTTTATTGGAAAGATAATGGAAATCAAGTTGAGAGGCTAGTGTTTACAATCGTATAACCATAACCAATCGGTTATGGAGGCGGTGGGATAATATGGTTAAGGCTATGAAACGATTGGTGATACCTGATGGTTTGGGCTAAATCACAAGCATATAGATCATAAGTTTGTGACAAAGTCAGGAGAGTTAAGTATTTTTTGAAGTATTAAGAAATGTCAAGAATTCGTTTAATTTCATTTGATTATAAATGTATACATTTTTAAGATAATCTTCCATTGGATTCTTACCTAATCCATCTATACTAAAAACCTTCTAAAATGTCTTAATACTCATAATTACATCGAAGATGAACTCGCCCACAATTATTTTAATCTTCTGTAAGTAACTTGTTTGTCCAAAACCTGATTTATACCCTTAAAAAAAAAAAAAAAAAAAAAAAAAAAAAAAAAAAAAAATACTCCAAATAATCAGAAAAGAAGATAACGTGGGGACTGTAGCAAAGAGCAGAGTTGGTTTTCAAATTGGTAATTTGCTAATAATAAATAATTTAATAATCTTTTGATTTCATCTAACGAATTTTTTCTCTAATCCCTATTTTCATTTCATTTTCCCTAAACAAATAAAGATTAAAAAAAAAATTTTAAAAAACAATAAAAACAAATAACAATTTTTTGATAAATATAATTAAATAAACAATATTACAATCAATAAAGAATAAATTGAATATCAGATAAACGAATATTGAATAAATAATAATTCTGTATTCGTTTTTCAAATTAAAATACCCCCCAAATCATACACCGAATTATATGTAAATTGTTTCATTTTTTTTCTTTTTTTTTTGTCATTGGATTTTTAATCCAGTTTATTTCCAATGTTATTGGGTTATGGAGTTGCAAGTTTTAATATGAAATATTGATCTTAAATATTTTTTCAGAAAATATTAAAACAACAAGTTGTCGACTGAAGATTTGTTTTCCAAAGATTCGTCCTAATTGAGGACTGTGTATTCTCAAATAAACAGTTCCCTATTCATGAGCTTAATAGGGTTGCCTTAAATAGCGGGCTAAATAAATATTTAAATTACAAAACGGATTTCCCATTATGCAACGGCTTTTATAGTTGAAATTTCAATTATATTCGAATTTCAATAAGAGTTTCTTGTATTTCAACAACATTGAAAAAAAAAAAACAAAAAAAAAAAAACAAGCTAAACATTTAACTAGTTTCTAAAATTAACTTTGTTAATTATTCCTCAAATCAGAATCAGCTTTAAGACGCGAAAAGCTGAAACTTTCGAAGGAAAAAAGTAAGTTAAGTATTAAAGCCCTTTAAATTTAATGTAATTCTGTGGAGCGAGGGACATGTCCAACTTTTAACACAGTAATTAATTATTGGTATTGACCATCGATAAAAGTTTAATGAAAAACTTGTTGCTCGTCACAAGACTTAACTTAAAAACAACTTGCAGGGGTTATTAGTGCATGATAGAAGTAGAAAATTGCTTCTTTCATAACCAGCAGCTCTGGCATCACATTGTGTTCATCCTGTGCAAATTTTCTGTATATCAACTCAACTTGCTTTCATTTAGACATAAACCTTGGTATTTAGTAAATTGACTTTATATATTGATAAAGTACCTAAACAAACTCTTTCATCATTTTTTATTTTTATTATTTTATTTTTTTTAATTACAATTGAAACCAGATACCTTTCATAGCAAACTTCATAACCATTCCAATCCATATCACAACTCATTTCACATTCTATTCCTGATAGCCCTCCGAGGTGCCTGAAAAGAAGATGGCTTCGAGAACTTCCAATATAAAGCCATTATTTCATAGAAAGTTATAAGTGCTACCAATGGGTAGTTTCTTTAAAAGCGATTGACATGTCATTTTTAGAATTATCATCACATTTACTTGATGTAATTGATATTACATCTGTATACAATGTATTATGTTTGTAAATTTCAATAAAGAGCAAAAAAAAGAAATGTAATTTAAGAGGTCTAAAAAAACATCTCGCATTAGCAAGAGGTAAAATAAAAAATCTATGTATTACAAGAAATTTTAATTGTGAAGAATAATATAACCATCGAGGCTGTTATATCGCATAAAATAATAGGCAATCGACTGTATTACAATTTTTCACATTATTATTAAATAAATAATTTTACCATCAATGAAGAATAACTTAAATACTGAATTATATAACGGGTTTTCTCATATTCACTTATTCCTATATTCTGTACCTAGTACTCGATTCGGGGAACTGTTACTGTTAATTTTCTATTAATCACAAAGCGATTTATTTCACATTCAATTACAGGATTGTAGTTTAATAAAAGAATGACCTGTGGTTCACACCAAGAAAGAACGCCTAGGCTGAAACCAAAGGCTTAAACTAATGTACCAGCTACTCAAAAGAAAATCAAATCAGGCATAAACGTGCAGCAAAATTTACTTATCGAAACCTTTTTGGCATTATGCTTCTCAGATTTTCGGTATAGAAAAAAAGACACACATTGAACGACTTCAGATTTTTAAAATCCTGGGAATTATTAAAAATGCATTAGTAATACAAATTTACATACTGACTTACGTATCTAACTATTGGTATCCTTTCGTTCCCACAATAAAACAAAAACACACTCATAAAAATAGGTAAGTGCCACGACGTGTTTTCTAGGAAACACTAGAAAGAGACAAAAAAGGATGTGGATGAAGAATCTGCTCTCGTAATATCTAAAAATAAAGCATAATTTTTCCTCTTGTTTATATCCGCTGTTTCGTTATATATTTTTTACCCTCCAAGGACTGGCTGGTCCATATGATCACACCAAACGTACCCTCACTCAAAAAGACACCCTGCTCTACTAAACTTATTTTATTCTTTTATACCTAAGCTGTCCTTCTCCAAGAGGTGCTAGTGTTGATTTGTACCAAAACTGTGACGATTGAAGCACTTCTTTCATTAGAAAAAAAGTTTGAAATTTGTAAAAATTTTAAAATTGATTCTCACTAATGTTGTGTTATAATGTTGTTAATATTTTGTTTCAACTGATAACATTATATAGTTAGACTCTGTATAGTCGTATCAGGCTCTAGTGCGAGTTTCATTAATACATAATAATAATAATCCTGAAGGTTTTAATATGGCTGTTCCTATGTGTGATCACATGATCATGCCCGTCTTTCCCCACAACAAATTTGTTTATTACTTGATTTTTAAAAAAATTACTGTTTATTGAAAAAAAGGTTAATAAATGTAAATAGTATATATATAAATAGTAAAGTTTAACTTTTAATTCAGTCGTAAACTTAACAAATTGAAACCTTTTTCTGTTTTAGCACTAGTAATGTCCTGTTACTGATTATCCAGGTAGCGGCCACTTTTAGATGTTTCATAAAAAAAAAATCAAATCTGTATTAAATAGTTATTTATTTTTTGTTTGTGAAGTATATTAGTTAAAATAAAAAATATGTTTTCCTTATAAAAGCGTTTCTATTATAAAATTTTAAAATTTAAAACATCCTTTACATACTGAATAAATCATCTTGGGAAATGTGATTTTTCATATTTTTTGATGATCATATGAACACGGCCAATTATGAGCAATCGGTATTTTTTTTTTTTAATATTCCTGATTTTCAGCATGTCCATTAGCAATCAAAAATATTAAAAAAATTATTTTTATAGAAAAAAAATTATAACATAATATCCGCTGTTTGGTTATTTATTGTTTCAGGTGTGAATACAAAAAAAAAAATAAAAAGAAGAAGTAAAAAAAGAGGGATCTGTTTGAGTCTATTAGTCAAACTAGTTTGTTTTCAGAGTTCCAGTTGAATGTCGGAACAAGGTGACCAGGATTTGTACAGCAACCCGAGCTGAATCGCCGGACATTAGGGGAAAATGTCGGAAGCGATTACATCTTGGCCGGGGAAGAAGGGGCTGTTGGTAACAATGGAGATTAAGCCCTCTTTGTGATGTAGATTGGGGGCAATGCTAGCGAGTCCTATCCTCGCGACGATCTCTTCACTTCCACAACCCTCATTAGTCATAGAGAGATTGAATTTCTTGAAACTTGATAAAGAAAATAACTATAAACTCACGGTTAACATCAGGCAACGTTCCAGTAATAACAGTAATCCATACTATTATATAAAACGACAAGCCATTTTTCGTTTGTGATTACTAACCGCGAAAACTACCAATCTGTAACAGATTTTAACCACATCATCTTCATAGTTCAAGGAAGGTTTAGAAATAATAAAACTTAAATATTTTCAATTATATTGCTGTAAAAAAAACGATAAATGATAAAATTTACTGAATTTCAATTTCATAGTTATTAAAAAAGCTATAAATATATAGAGCGACATGTGGATCCCAGTGCAGTTTAAAAATCGACCGCTATGTGGCCATTTCGCAACAGAGTTTGCAATGGTAAAACTATTTAACCCAACTGTACCAAATTTTAGTTACATCTTCATAGTTCTAGGTAGGTTAATAATAATAAATTATTCTATAATAATAATTAAAATGTATAGTCTTGAGTGCCAGAAACAAGATTTGTAAAACTGTCATATACTTTTATGGTTTGGAATTTAAATCCTACCAAGATGGAACGATAAAATTATTTCTGCCAAATTGGATGTCTACTTATGCTTTATGTACTCTTCAAACACCTAATCAATGCAATTTTGACCAGTTTACTAAAAATTAAAAAATTACTACCATGCGTTAAAATATCATTAAGAAATGATACTAAATTTCATTCTTACAATCACAAGATTTTTATCGATAAACTAATGGAATTCAATTATTAGTTAAAATAATCGAAGTTTTTTTATTTAAAATAGCAGGCGAAACCGGGCGAAAAATATTTATTTTTTTAGGGGTTTACCTTCCCATGTACGTTAACCAAAGCACATGAAATTAGGATTATTAAAAAAATAATTTAATAAAAATATGCAGAATTAAAAAAAAAAAAAAAAATCAAATTAAACAAATCTATAAATAATGGGGTTTGTATCCACCCCTTAAAAATTGGATGTCCAATTATATTTTTACCCGATCTTCAACCACTTAATCTGTGTAATAGTACCAGGTAAAAAACTACTACAAAGCGTGGAAATATTATTGAGGCTATAATTCTCTGCTGTTATTTCTTGAGAACAAGAATAAGAAAACTTGACATTTCGTTATATTATCCCATCATTTTATTATCAAGTGCATATGGAACAGAACGAAGCGGTATTGTCTCTTTGCAATTATATTTTTTTCGAGTATTTTGATGTTAGCAACCAAGTATTCAATAATAGAAATGAGTTAATCATTTGTTTAGAGTGTTGTAAGTACCAGGATAAATTTAAAAAAAAAAAATTTCAAGAAGTACCACTTTTGTTTCATAAATTCCAGATCCAGTTCCCATTCACTGGGTTGTTCGAAAAACCACAATGCAATAATTGATTTTTTTAAATTTCTAAGCACTTTGTTTGTACAGCGAAATATATTGGATAACCAGAACTACCTTTAAGAATTCTTTTAATAAGATATTATTAACTCCAAAACTGATGTAGATTGAAGGCCCTGGTATTGATATTACTTTTTAGAATGGTCTCGACAAAAGCTTTAGGGATTTCATTCTTTATCAAGAGATTTTTTTCTTGATTGGACCTTAAAGATCGATAGATTTTCTCCTTCCACTTTTAAAACAAAAAAAAATAAATAAAAAATGAGAGGAACGAATACCAAAAAGGCTATTGAAAATATGAGACCCTGCTTACTTCCTTCAACATAGCATCTATAAATTAATATTTACGTCAGTTATTAGTATTCAAAACAACCATTGACTATACAGAATAATTCCCTCTGAGTGTGAAAAAAAATCAGTGAAACTAGAACAAAAATGAAGAAATGCCGTTTACCACACCTTTCAATTCCAATTCATTGCAGATATATAATTCAAAGATTTTTATGCAATTATAACATAATTGTTACATTTGTATTTGCGAAAATACATTGGTAATAGGATAACATGGAACCCTACATTTTACCCAATCATACGTAATAATCTAGATAGGACTTAATAATAGATAAATTCTAACGAGAACTAATGGCATACGCGTAATAACTACTATAATGTCTAGATTTCCGTCAATTTTTATTTATTTGTTGTTATTTTTTTTATATCTAATAGGCTATGTTTAATATACATTTAATCCTGTAGATAATGAGAAAATAAAATAAAACAAGCAGTTATGATTTATTTATTGATATTTACAACTGTATACTATACCTATATATATATATATATATATATATATATATATATATATATATATATATATATATATATATATATATGGAAAATTTCTTGACTCTTACTATTAAATGTTTAGTAAGGTTAATTTCTTGATGTTCAGTCATAAAATAAAAAAAAAAAAACAACTATTTTGGCGACGTTTCGAGACTATATTGTTCTCATAATCATGCCAATGTTACTGGTGGATATGAATCATTCATATCCACCATTCATGACCACTCCGGCCTAGTTTCTGTGAGCAGATTTTTGTAATATTCCACCCAGGTCCTTTCACTTATTGGAGGAATCACATTTCCCTTCACTTGTTTCCTGAGAGCCTTTAGTACCCTCCATGATTCACGAATCTTATTCTAGCCCAGGGTATTATCAATCCTCCTACAACATGCTTCCCATGCTTTGTTCTTGCTTTCCGTGACAGTACGCTTTACCCTTGTGTTTATATTTCTATATTCTCTCCAATCATCTTAGCTTCCGCTAAATAGCCACTTATTGAAGAGTACTTTCTTCCTGTCTACCATTTCTGCTATTTCACTGTTCCACCATTGCTTTGGAGGGTTAGTTTCCATCTCCCCTAAGACTTCACCCGCTGCTTCATGGATACATTTTTTAATGTGTTCATATATTTCTATGGCATTACTACCCCCATTATCCATTATTTTGTCTTCTAGGCGGCGTTTGTAAAGGTCACTTACGCTTTCGTTAATGAGCAGATGAATTTTATATTTACGCTCATTTAAGAGAACGGATTTTGTTCGCTCAGGTATGATCAAAAATGGTAAATGCTATATGATCAAATTAATGATTCCTAGTCGATTTCGTGGAAAAATTTACTTTTAAAACCGAACATTTGGCTTACAAATCAGGTGCTTGGAATGAATAAAACATTATGATAATGGCTTAATGAATATCCTTATTCTAAACAAAATTTACTCGTCATTAAAATAAAAAGCAAAGAATGAATTTAATGCTATAATGATACTTGTTGAGTCATGTGGAGGTTTCCAGTTTTTCAGTGGTGCAGGTTGTGGATGTTGTAAATACTTATAATACTTAAATGTAAATTTGAATGCATTTATAATATTAAGGATAAAAAGCGTTTCCCTAGAATTTCCCGGTTCCTCTCCAAACTTTTGAGTATAAAGAAGGTACCCTCTTAAAAGCTCCACAGACATTTCTGTTTACATAAATATGCATTACACAGAACCTCCTTTCTATGTAGGATACTCGGCACATTTACTTTCCGTATACAAAGAACCCTCTTCTCTATTAAAAAAAATATCAGATCGGATTTACAACTGATGATAATAAATATATTTAAGTATATAAATCATATATATAAATATATTTTTACCAAAGAAAGAGATAACGAAGAAGTAATGACAATTGTCCCTTGATGATCCTATTGCGAGATCACATAATATACGAGGTATATACAAATATTGTTAATACAGTATCGAATAGTTATAATTACAACACATCATTAAAACAAAACAAGCATTGATTTTTTAGATCTTCTGTTCAAACCTGGCAGGAGAGGTTGATGATTGATACATTGCAGTATATACACACTGATAATATACATTTCAGTGAATCGTATAAATATAAGTGACTCGAAGGGAAACAGTACCCTGCAATACCCACAGGCATTATTTTAGTGTAGAAGGTCCTTCATTCATAAAGAAAAAAAATTAAATAAGCTTTCTTTAGCAATTTAATTTTGCTTTTCTTCCCTCTGTAGGTAGTATCCTAGGTCCCATCCTCTACACGGTGTATACAGCTGATATCCCAATTCATCCTACCACTGTCCTCACCATTTATGCTGATGACTCATTTTTATTATCACTAAACAGTGATTCCTTCATTGCCTCCCAAACACTTCAATCCTGAATCCTAAACATTCAAGAATGGTGTTAAAAATGGAGAATCAAAATAAACCCAAAAAAATCTCACCAAATAACCTTTGCCCTTCGTCGTAAACCTACGACTTCCTGTCCTACAGTATCCTTCAATGATATTCCACTAATTCCTGTTGAACAGATCCGCTACCTAAGACTTCACTTGGACAAACATCTTACTTGGAATCCACATACAAGACTAAAGCGACAAGAAACTGCTCGTCGTTACAGACTACTTCAACATTTACTAGACAAATGATCAAAGCTCCCAATTCATTACAAAAGACTTATTTACATGACTGTGATTAGACCTAATTGGATGTACGGAGTTGAGCTTTGGGGCCCTATTAAACCATCCAATTCATCTCGTATCCAATCCTTACAATCCAAAATCATACGAAAAATCATAAATGCCCCTTACTTTGTCACCAAAAACTTATTCATAAAGACCTTAATGTTTCATATGTTGCTGATTTAGCCCAAACCAGATACCTATCCTTCCATAGTAAGCTCCATAACCACTCCAATCAACTAATCTCCCAATTTGCTTCCTATTCCATTCCTGAAATCTTCCGAGGCGTCTGAAAAGAAGATGGCCTTTTAGTGTAGAATTTCTTGAAGTGCTACTAGTGAATAGTTCTTCACAGGTTATTTACAGGCCATTGCATTCACTTTCAACACATTTACTTGTTGCATATATTTTATACAGTTATAAATTTCAATAAATTAATTTAAGCTCTCCTCAAAATCACAAATCCTATAACCACTCCTAAAATCAACTAATCTCCCAATTTGCTTCCTATTCCATTTCATTTCTCCTCTCCTGAAAAAAAAAGTCTTATTTGTGGATTCTAACGAAGACGTTTGTCAAAGTGGAGTCCTAGGTAGCAGATCTGTTCAACAGGGATTAGTGGAATATCATAAAAGAATACTGTAGGGCAGGAAGTCGTAGGCTTACGACGAAGGGTAAAGGGTAAAGGGGGACAATAAAGGGATCATTGTTTACTAATGCTTCATCAGTGTAAGTGGTGAGGACAGTGGTAGGATCAGTTGGGATGCCAGCTGTATACATTGTATAAAAGATGGGGCCTAGGAGTCATCAAAATGAAAATATAAATATGAAATTATTTAAACACTATATCTTTACTTTTTTATATTATAAAAAAAGGTCACTTACTGTATTATTTGCATATTGACAACATCTGAAACAATGTAGTTATAATCAATTGAAATATAAACAAGAGTAATCCTTTGTTGCAGGTGGGTAGAGAGATATGTGATGTGGAGGTTGGTGGTGGCGGTGGCGGTGGCGGCGGCAGAAGAGGACTGCAGGCTGCGGGAGAGCGGGCTGCGGCTGGAGGAGGGGCAGATCCCGGGGGCCATCGTGGAGTCGGCCCTGGCCGGAGGGGGCCCGGACCCAGGGAAGGTCCTCGCCACCGACCCCGAGCCCCTCGCCGCCGCTGCCCTCGGCCCTGCAGGCCTCAGGCTCGCCTACCGCGCTGCACTCCCGGCTCAGAACAACGCCACCGCTCCCGTCTACCTCGCCAGCCTAAGTCACAACTACACCTGGACTCCACCGTTCTGGGACTGTCTTCTCCAGATATGGGTCTTCGGATACATATCCAATCTCACTGGCACCAGGTAACACATCATTATAATTATTAATATACTCTATTACGAAATAATTTCGGTATAATTAAATTTTATTTTAGTCTCATATTGTTAAATTGTAAATTTGAAAAAGAATAATTGCTAGACAAGCATAAGTAAAGGTGCTTTCAGTTTTAAGATATGCCTTAAATATGAACAATATTACTGGATGGAGAAAAAGATAATCAGGGATGCAGTCAAAGAGAAACACCACATCTAAATAGAAATACTTTAATGCGTTCCAACGTTTCGGTCTGCGTCACAGGTCTTCTTCAAGGCTATAATGAACAAAATATTGTATTTTATTCATCATAGCCCAGAAGTTGGCGTTGGCATTAAAGTATTTTTATTTCTTCTCCATTCATCTTAACAGTCATCTATACTTTTATCATTATCAATATCATTACTGATTTTTTGGGTGGATGAGTTTGAATCAGATTTCGAATTACAAATTATCAAGTTAGAATCTATAAAATAGAATCAGGACTCGATGGCAGACAACGCTAGAGCGAAGGTATCAACTTTCCCGGTACAGAAAGCCGTGGTGCCATAAATCCCGTCTGGGCTGATTAAAATTTATTTCAACTTAATTGAACCACGGAGTAAATCTTGACCTTCTCTCCTTGGCTAGAATAGGTTGGTTAACTGTAGGATAATCCAGCCCTAGTGAAACAAACAATATTCGGAGAAGCTGTAGTTTACGCTTAGTCTAGTACACAGAACTGCGTATCAAAGCTGATTTTCACACAAGAGTAAAATAGGAAAATAAGCTGCTCTCTGAGCCAATATTGCATACTTTGTCTCAATTCAACTAATACCACCAATCGCTGTCGAAAAATCCATAATAATGCGCTGCGCTCCGACCTCTTTTGTGCGCGCTATCCTTTACACAAGACTTAATAGATACAATTCCTGACCTACAAGTTTGATTTTTTTAATCACAAAAAAAGATTTAGAATTTTTTTTTTAAAAAAGATTTAAAAACTTCATAATCTAAACAACAGCGAATTTTAGCTACTTGCCGCTTCTCATATGAGTATTTAATAAATAAATCCATTCCAATTATATACTCAGAAAATCGAATATTTTAATCTGGAAAACCAGAAATATACATTTTATTAGCAAATTAATTTGTCATTATTTCTATGATAATAGAATAATAGATCAAAACCTTTTTAAATCAGAGTCTAAAATAGACAGGACTTAGTTTATTCTGAACAAAGTGAACCACAATTGGATATGTCACTCCCCATTCAAGGCTGCGTCTCTTTGTCTATATTCCACCTCCCCCTCTCCATGGATCGAGTCATATAATCTTTCAAATCTGACAGCTTATCCCAGACGAATAACTCCCTTAAAAAAATCAAGTCTAGAAAAAAACTTGACAAATGGATTATAACTTCAATATTTTAAATCGAATTAAAAAGAGGCAAAAGAAAAAGAAATTATGTATTCTTATAATTTACGTTTAAATATTATAAATTATTAATTTTATTATTTATTCATTTTATTTCGTAATACTGCACATTACTAGTTAAATAACATATATATATATATATATCCGTCCTACCACAAGGCGGTTATTTAAGTTTATAATCATTTGGATAAAATTTATAGGAGGGGTGGTAAATTAATAGTTTTTGTGGTTTTGATCTTTATTTAAGTAGATGGTAGCGGACGCTTGTAAAGAAACTTTCATTATATTTTCTGAAAATTTTAATTTAATTTAACCTGGGGTTTTGAAAACTAATGTCGAATGTTAAACATTATTCTAAAAATCAAATATTTCAAAACATCAGCACTTTGCTAGAGTATCAACATCTTTGATTTCTGGTCTTTTATTGAAAATGATATAAAAATAAAAACAAATTTTTTACAACAAATTCGAGACTAGTTTTAAAGTTTAAAAAAATCATTAAATGGAGCAAATAATTCATCAATACTAATTTTATTATTATTCAGTTTAAATAGGATCTTGTTTATAATTTATTTATATCATTTCATATGTTGTTTAGTTAGAGGTCCGTTAATTTAAAAAAAAAATTATTTCAGATTTCACTTATGGAATGAATATATATTACTTATTTCCTTTAATTGAGGCAAATTTTGATACTTCATGTAATATTAAATAAGATTGTAATATTTAATCTTACTACTTTTAAGGGGGGAAAAATAATAAATATTTTCAAGGGCAAATTTTATATAATGATTTTATATCTTTTTCTTTTTTTAGTACTTAGCCTCAAACAGCTAAAAGATCTGCATTCGACAAGAACAAAAACTATTCATTTATCAACATGATGGTTTGAGTAATAACCTAAATCCGAATTTCCATAAATCGCTTCTATATCATGGCATTTACTGTGTACTTCTACAGGAGTTCGAAGTTGATTCAAAGGCTACCTGCCTTATTATAAATTTATAACTACTTACATTATAAAGAAGTTTCCACTAACGGTGCATTTGCCTTAATTGTATTCGTTTATATATAACTATAAAATCATTTATATTCCATGAACTCAAATTCCCATATTCCAAAACATCCGAAAATCACCAGTAACTTGGCACCTTTCAAACTCTGATGTGACCCAATACCTTTTTCCCTTTTATTATCAGTTTGTTATTAATATGTGTAAGTAATTGTTAAAGGTTCGATTATTACCTATAATAGCGTGATATTTCAAGTTTTACTTGAAATAGTTGTAGTCTATGTTTTTTTAATTTGCGATCAGTTATCAGAACTGTTTGGCCATATGAAGTAGAGCTTGAGGCACCACTAAACCATCTAGTTTATCTCGTATCCATCCTACCAATCCAATGTAAACAATCCAAACAAAACCCTTAAAAATATTCTAATGCCTCATTCTTAATCCTCCTTACTTTATCACACATAAACTTATCCATTAAGACTTTAATGGATTAATTCAATAACATATCATAACATGACAACTCCATAGCCATCCAAATCCACTGGTATCTCATCTTGCTTCCATTCAATTCCTCACTACCCTCCGAGGCGTCTGAAAAGAAATTGGCCTAGAGACCTTCTAGTGTAAAACTTTTATTGAAGTGCTACTGATGAATGATTCTTTTAGAGTATTGACATTAGATATTAAAAAATATAAATAAAATAACGAAAATCTTGATATCATAATAGTTATTACAAGTTATTAGTCCTTGTTATGATTTAAATATTACCATAGATCTGTTTATATTGATACGTATGATGGGGTAAAATGTAGGGTTCCATGTTATTCTCCTATCAAAGGATAGAGCTAGCAAAAAATATAGATTCTGGCTTGGGAACTTTAATTTTATTTTCTCAATTACAAATGTAACAATTATAGTATTCAACATAATATACTTATTATAAACGATATTTAATATAAGAAGATTTTGTATATGATAATAATAATAAACACAGATACTTGTTATAATTAATATTATGTTTTTTTTTTTTTTAACTATGTTAACCCTATAGTTGACACAATCAAAGAAGAAAGAAAACGGTAAAAAGTAAATGATAGAGAGAACCGACATAAGCCGAAGATGATAGGTGATATCAGTTGGCTTCGGGCCAGGCACTAAAACAGGATAGGCAATAAATTTCAAAGACATTGTTCGGGAAATCTTATTGTCAGGGCACATAATAACTCCTAATGCTCAATTCATCTATTGCTAGGTATTATCTATTAATAAAATACTATAATTTATTATAGCTGTCTTGTTTCAATATAGTCCTTCTTTGGCTGGATAACTATTAATTTGTCCAGTATTGATTGTCTGAATGCTGTTGTATGAGCAAAAAAATCACAAATCTCCATCATATTTCTAATTAGGAACTGTCATAAAAAAAGACCAAGAAACACCAACAATGCTAATATTAATAAATTTAAATATTGTATTTTTTAAGACATGTTATATTTTTGAGTGTGAAAAAATCGTGACACATTTAAGGGTGAAAAAAATGTTTCAGTGAGACTTTTTTCATTCAAACCAATATAACTCCTAAACGGTAGGTTCTAGCGACAAATATTAATTAACATAAAATATTATCCATCAAATTTCCGATGAGAGAACTATCGTCAAATTTTCGATCCGAAAAACACCGACAGAGCTAAAGCTTTTCAAAATGTTACGTGTTTGAGTGTGAAAAAAATGCTACACATTTGAGGGTGAAAAAACGTTACAACATGACCTTTTTTATTCAAGCCATTTTGAGGGTGGAAAAAAAAAGCTACACAAGAAAGCATAGACCCTAAGCTAAAAAGCATATCCATATCAAGATTTTAAATAATTATATCCAAGTGTAAAGATAGTTAAAAAAGCACATTTGTAAAATATTTAGTTTCAGTATAACAATTTTATAAAGTTACTATAAGTGGCGTGCATAATTAATTATAAAAATAATTGAAATATTACTGAAAGTTGAATAAAATATACATTATTATTTTTTTTTTAAATACATAATGAAAACTAAAGAAATAAATCGCATAACACAAAACACAGTTTTGTAAAGTAAATTAAACTAGTCCGAAATTACGGTCTTTTTCCTGAAGCTGATTTGAAAATTGTCCTGCTTTTTAAAGAGGTGAAATGGCATTGATTTCGGCTGACAGTGGTCCTTTGTGTAAAGTTTATGCCCTTTTGTGCTATCTCCGCTTGATAAATCAGAGAACTGTCGATAGTCGAATGGAGGATTCAGACTGTTAGGGCTCGGCAACAATAAACAATGTATAAATTATTACGGAAACATCTTCAGCTGTCTGTAACAGAACTTTATACTTTATATTTTATTATTTAAAATATGTAGACAGTTGTTTCCTAAAATATTTATGCAGCAGAAAATCTGATAAGTAGGTGGTCATGAAAACTTGCAAAGTATTAAGAATGGTTTAGCGTTCATATTTAGCCGCCGATGATAGATGTGAGTTATTAAAAAAAAAATCAGACCAAAATAAATTTAAAAATGTTTGCCAAAACATTACATACATTTCTATGATCTTAAGAAGTATCCACATCTGCAAGTCAACACAGCGAAGGTAAACTATTCGGAGATGTTATGTATTGAACAGAGCGTGTGGTGTGGTCTGCTATAAAGTAGAATCACTATTGCTCAAAGGCGTTGTAGATTAATACAGAAGTAAAAGTCAGTTGTTAAATTAACTGGATAGCTACGATATTCCGTATAATGGTGGAAAGGTTGAAATTCGAAAGGGTTTGGATCGTGTAATCATTGAAGAGAAAAGTAATTATATACAATTATATAATAATCTAGTGGAAATATAACGTTTTCTGACAGGGTGGTTGAATTTTTTTAACGATGCATCCTTTGCAATGAGACTGGAGCATGTACATAGAGCGGCGGCGATCATCAACAAATATGGTTTGACAATTTGACATTTATTACCTGCTAACATATGAAATGAATCTCGACCCGTTAACTCGGATTATATTAGGTCGGTAACACGTGGAATAGCCAATCTTTTCGACCTAAATGGATTAAATAAGATCGCTAAATGCCAATATATAAACGATAAACAAAAGATCTAACAGAACATTACCCAAAATTACACTTTTCATTATTGTTGTTAATATACCTTCATTTATCCGCTATTGCGCCGTTAATATTTCATTATTTTACACCATACTATAAACATTAATGTTCATTTTTTTTTAAGTTGAAAGAGATAATATTCCACTGATCCTTATTGAACAGAAACGCTATTTTGGACTCCATCTGGATAAACGAATTTTCATACGACTTAAAAAACAAGAAACTGCTACTCGTTTAGGCTCTAAGGATCCACTAAACGTTTTTATTCTTCTCATATCCAATCCCTATAGTTCAAAATATTCGTAAAATTTTCAATGCTCTCTATTATGCATAAAATAAGCATATCCATAATAACCTAAATGTCTCATGTGTTGCTGAATCGGCCCATACCAGGCACATATCCCTCTATGATTAGCTTCATACTCACTAGTCTACGTTCTAAACTTATCTTCCAACTTGCTTCCCTTTCAATTACTGATAACACTCCAAGACGACTGGGAAAAAGATGCCATTGGGGCCTTTTGACGTATAACATTTATTGAAGTGCTGCTAATGAGTAGTTTATTTAAACGTTATTGACATGTCATTGTGATATTTTTAGAGCACATTTACTTGATTTGTGTTGAGGGGTATAAATGGGCGTGTCTCCCCACTGGCTAAGGAAGGTATTGAAGACTAGTGGCGAGGATTGAACAACTTGCATCATTTGTGATGGAAAGTTCTCAGAAGACACTCGGGGAGAAGTGTGCGTAAAATGTTCCCAAATTTGGGAACTTAGATTGTACCAGGGCTGAAAGAGCCAGTAATGATTGCAAATTATGCAATTTTTTTTCTGTAATAAATAAACTCTCTACCGTTTCGAATTGTTTTATCCTGTTTTAAACTATTTTTGGTGACTTTCTTAAATAGTCACCCATATTTACACCCTAATTTTTCTTTTGTTATTTTGAAAGCTTTTTGAAAATCGTAGTTTTAGAAATGAAATAATAGATCTTAATCATTGTTAATGAAAGACAAAAATCTAGAACGTTTCAAGTTAAAAGTAACATTAAATAAAAAACAAAAGAGGTTGACCGTATTTACACCATTTCCTCTATTGCATACAGTTGTAAATATCAAGAAAATAAATTATAAATAAAGAGGTTTTGTTAAAATGTATAAATCGAAAATTAGAGCTTAAAATTCTATATTCAGTTATTTTTCACATGTCTAATACCATTCATACTTAAATAATAAAAGGACTCCTACGATATTTTCCAAAGGGAGCTGTGTGTTTCTAACCCCTAAAAAAAATGGTAGAATAAAAACAAAAAGGCAGAGCAGCCGCCTTGACAAAGTGGTAAAAAGTTAGGACGGCCTTCTTCGGAAGTTAAAGAGAATAAAGGACTTTTCGAAACCAGTTTGTCCCTTTCTTACTCCCGAGTAGCACAAACGAGCTTAGAAGAAAACTTGCTGCTCTTAGACCATAAAATAAATCGACAAGAGAAAAATGAAGTGAATTTCACTAATAATTATAACCCAAACTTTGGATATTTCAGTTTTTGCTTATTCGGTAGTTTAAATATACTGATTTAGACACCATAGGTCATTATGATTTTAGACCATTAGACCAACCGCTTTGGGCATCTCACTATTTAAATATTATGAATAACAAGATGATCCAGTGACAATGAAATAACTAATCGCAGAGGAGTAATACAATGCTACTGATTGATCTTATATAAAAAAGTGCAGTTTTGAGGAAACAAATTTACTGAAGTAGGTATCCGCTGTCTCGAAATAAAGTCAATGGATAAATCTTAAGTCCTATAAGGACCCCATCGCGGAACATTTTTATCGTTCCTACAGTTA
The DNA here is from genome assembly GCA_003667255.2 of Euschistus heros. Lineage (NCBI taxonomy): Eukaryota > Metazoa > Arthropoda > Insecta > Hemiptera > Pentatomidae > Euschistus > Euschistus heros. The sequence goes on from RCWM02000046.1 coordinate 3,115,810, forward strand.
TAAAAATATTAGCTGCGACATCTCTTGACACCTCTATAGAAGCTTTGGATATTCCGCAACTGTATAATACAAACTATTGCGTATAGTTATTAGTATTTCTGTTAATGTATACTCAGTGTGAAATCTGAATGCAAATGTTATGTTTGCCGTTCGTGTGAATTTGGGGGAAAAAAATAGTAACTAAATAGTTCTGATTAGGAAAAAAATAGTGTCTCGTAACGAAGTGTATATTTGCAGAGATAAGTTATTTTTTATATTTCTACAGTAAACGTATTAGCAATAATGACTAAAGTAAATGACAGAAGATTTGTAAAAAATATTTGTTTTTCTGTCAAATATTGGATTATAATTTTTTAAATTATTTTTCCCTAACTACTAACCACTAACTACATCAATATATTTTTTACACCATAAAAAAAAAAAAAAAATTGAGCATTCTAGTGTTAAGTTTTTCAATCTACACCTGTCACTTACCTCTAGAAAAAAAGCTGATGCGATGATAATATGAAATGTAACTGAGATGTAAGACGTAACCCAGCGGTACTTAAAATAAAAAAAAAAAAATATCTGGTTGTACATTGTCTCGCACAAACAAATTGCACCTATATGAAAGCCTAATTACAACGGTGCTTACAGATGCGTCAGAGAGTTAGGCAATTACCAGGAAGAACTCCTCTGATTTGAAAGGAAAGTGCTTAGAAGATATTTTGGAGAGATTTTTAATACCAACGAGCAAGCCTGGCGAATAAGGAATAATTCGGAAATCTCTAAGATGTTCAAAGATCGTGCATATTATAAGAGTTGGTCGGCTCAGGTGGGCTGGTCATGTTACCAGGATGAGCTCCGTGCCAAGAAGGATCCACGAGGAAGATATTCATTCTTCACTAGAAGACGGCGTGGGGAGTGATGTTCTTATGAGCGAAGCCACGAGGAGGGATCAACTATCAATTAGTTTTTAATCATTTACAGTTATAATTTATATTTATTGTCAATGGGACAATACTATAAAGATGATAATATTTGAATTATAGCGTCCCTCTCCTAGATCTAACAAAGCCCGCCCACTCACACTACGTGACTCGCCATCTGAAAGTTGCCAGGCTCGATGCACTTAACTTCATCAATATCCTCACATAGCTTTCGTTCGTTCCTACTTTTTATTCAGATGCTTCAACAAAATCTCATATGAAACTCATAAAATGAGGTTATGAAACTCATGCTTCTGAAATATCAATTCTATCCCGCTCACGTCACCTCCTTCCCTTACTCACACATAAACCCCTGGTATCCTCCCTTATCTTCCTCCAATTAAACTATGGTTGTATAATACATGGCGTGCTCTCGATGGTTCATGAAGACAGATTATCGTGAATTGCTATAGAAGTTTATGACCTTGTAACCTCTAGACGTTCCTATTTTTCCCATCTTTACACTTCGTAGAGGATACTTTTTTGTTACATACTTCTTATAAGCTATCAACACTCATCACCCTTAACGAAAATGAATTAATATGTAATTAATAATTTTTAATACAATTGACCTACGTTTTACAGATATAAATAAATAAAAACCACGCTAGCGTTCGATGCTCGACCACTTATGTGTAATATATCGATTTTTTGATAGTCTTTCTGCGTGAAGCGGAACTTGGAACTGGTTCCAGCTTTGAACCGGTTTGGAACGAAACCAATCGCTAAAGATTTTCCTTCCACCTGGAACGAAAACCAACGCCAAAAGATTTCTCGTTTCGTTCCCTCGGTGTAATAGAGTTTAGATTGTATCTCTGGTTTCGTTCCACCCAAGGTCGTTCCGACTGCTTGTTGCGATGATCCTTCCGCTGTTGATTTGCTCCCCCTTCTCTTTCTTTTAAATTTTCTATTCTGCCGACAGAGCTGGGCTTCTTCTTTCGGATTCAAAGAAATGAACCACACAAGGTTTTACTGCATATGCATAAATGATTTTTTCACTATTTGTTTAAAAGTTAATGGAGCAGTCACAAGAATTTATTACTCCTTTTTTCTCGGAACCAATGTATTTGGAAAATTCTCGCTCAATTGAGCACTATTTTTGAACTAACTTTTTTATAAAAGAGAATTCTTGATTTAATTAAACTATTTTAAAAGTATACATTTTTTAATAAGTATACTTAGCTATTTAAACATTCTTAATATTACAGTACCTACAAAATATTTAATTATAAAATAGAAGGAGGAGGTTATTAGCTCGAATTCACAAAAAGGAATGTAACAAAAATGCATGGTAAATAGGTAGTAGGTTTTTCAAACTGACATGGAACGAAAAGTGGAACAGACCGTAAATTCTCATTCCACTTTTAACTCGGAACGACCCTTCAATAGTATGCAGTAGGTTAGTCAAACTGACGTGGAACGACAACTGGAACTGGTTCCAATAGTGAAACGGAACGTAAAATCTCATTCCACTTTTAAGTCGGAACGGCCCTTCACTACCGTTAGTTAACTGAAGTATCTTTAACTGACGTATTTTCCCACCAAACGTTTAAGCTGACTTTTTATTTATTTTGTTTGTTGATATTTTATTCTGAGGTATAATAATATATGACAAATGTACTTTTGTAGTGTTATACTTACGAATAAATTTTTATTTGAGAATTATCTATGCTTGAGTTTTTTATTTAACACAAGAATACATTATATAGCAGATAGTGAAATAATAAAATTGCTTTAAAAAAAATAATATGCTTTTAAAATAATAATAATTTACATACACGTCACATACGTCTGGTTCGAATGTTAATTTAAAATAGGAAATTTCTGGGAGAAAATGTTATAAAAAAATGGGGAAATTTATCCCACTCCATTGGGAAAAATATTTTGACACCTGCCAACACTGCTTCAGACGGATGCTTTCTAATTATACGTATACCCCATAATGTCATTCTATTATAACAAAAAAACTATTAGTCTGAATTAAAAGTTGTCATATGATGTTTTCATTTTTATTTTTATAATTTTTGATATGCAATATTTTGTTTTTACTACAATTTTTTCTCTTCTCTATCTACAAATATTATTTAATTTTACTTTCTTATTATGTGCTAGATCAGACATTAATTGTTTTAAGTAATAACAGGATCAAGAGAGATACTTTGAGAAGCAAGGAAATGAAATTCACAAAATAATACTTTTTTCATTGAATGAACAGTAATAATAAATAATAACAACCTTGATCTTTAAAAAATGAGTAAAAGATTATTTTACTCCTTATAATTATGACTCCTTGTTGAGTAATGTATTTTGAAACCAGCCAGCAAAATATCTATAAAACGACTAAAATATATATTTAGATCATAAAAATCGTATATATGCATATAAGTCATAAAAATTGCTGTGTTGCGCAAGTAATCCAGCCGGGATGAGGATTGCTATAGTGATGGAGGGAGGTTGATAAAAAGACTCCATCGGGCTAGAAGAAATATGAGATGGGTGGATAAAATGATGGATGATGAGAGAAGCCTCCTGGGTGTCAGGAATCGGGGAGTAGGAGCAATAAACAGGGCTAAATGGTCGAACCTTGTAAAGAAGGGACCATATACTCTTTGCCCATCACGGATTATACTGCCCTCCGAGAACAGATAGGATCTATGACTTTTTTTTTTTTTTTTTTTTTTTTACATAAATCAGAAGAAAACATTATTCTATATAAATAATATTACATATTCAAATAAAGTAGTTGAGAACATGTAATAAAACATATAAGCCATTTGATTATCAGAAAATCAATTGGATTCTCATCTCCTAAATTTACCAACTAAATACAGTCAGAAATTTAAATTTATACGTTATTTCATGATCGAGACTTTTTATTATCATCATCATCATCATCTTATGGCGCTTATGGTTCTTGTAGAACCCTGGCCTCCTCAACAATTCTCTGCCGTTCAAACCTTTCTTCGGCGACCCTTCTCCATCCTCTCACACCCAGAGTCCTAAGATCGTTCTCTACATCTTCAAGCCAACGAAGTCGAGGCCTTCCTCTCCTTCTCATTCCCCCGGGTGCCCCTCCAACATCATTTTAGGGAGCCTACTTGCCTCCATGTATCACTCCCGTACATAACAACCGGCTGAAGGATCGTTCGATTTTCGAGACTTTTTATGCAAAAAATTAATTCTTACTAAATCGTATGTATATATATATATATATATATATATATATATAAATATATATATATTATATTATATATATATATATATATATATGTGTGTGTGTGTGTGTGTGTGTGTGTGTGTGTGTGTGTGTGTGTGTGTGTGTATTTCTTCTTAATTTAGCGTCAGCTCAACCCGTATTTATTCGTTTCATGATTTATTATTATTTATCACTATTGTTGAGCCCTTGATGAGAGCATTTATCCACCTCCATTAACCTCTCGTTCAGTTCATTATACTTCCTTTTCGTTATACTTTACTGAAACTGAATATAGAAGACAAAAAGAAATTATAAGATGGAATACAAAAAAACAGAAACACGGTATATAAACGTTTTTTTGGAGCAAAAATACTGAACTTAATAAAATCTTCATGGACACACCAAAATGTTACAAAATCAAAATACTGACAGTGGTCACCTACGATGTGAGAACTAGTTTTTAACTCAGAAAACCAAGGTGCAGACTATATGTATTTATAAAAATGTATAAGATTTTGGAAGATCCGACCAAACAGAAAGTACGAAAGTAAATTTGAGTCCCTATATGAGAATATGAGATAATATGAGAATGTTGTGGGGCAAGCCATGTGGACAGGGATTGAGGAAAAGGCCAAGAAATACGTGGTTGCAAGATATCAAAAACGGTCTATATAAGATGAGAGTAGGAAGACAGAAAGCGTAACACAACGAAAGCTCGTAAGGAGTGGCTACGAATATTGGAGGTAGCCAAGGTTCTTCAAGAGCTATAGTCCACATCAGTGAGTGACAAATTATTCTTAAATAATGTGGAACATCCCATGTTACTTTCTTTACAGGAGGTTGAAATCGAAGACGGTATTGACATTACAAGTTCTTATATATACGAGATACGAGCAAGGGACTGGAGGAATTAAAATTCTTACTATTTTCCTTTATATTTATTGAAATTTACTCTATACAAAAAAAAAATAAATAAATAAATAAAAAAGTCTAATAAATGTGGAAATACAATGTTTATTCTTTTTACATTGCCCAAAAAGCAACATAATACTTACAGTAAAAATAAATTTAAAAATTTAAAATATACGATAATGCTAATTGCATGGAGCATGTTAAATGTTGGGTTAATGTTTATGAAATAAAAAAATATATGTCTGAGAACTTACATTTCATATTCATTGTTTGAGGATGTTCTAGAATATGTAAAGTACAGATGATGTTTTATACGATACTAAAATGAAGAGAAAATGAAAGAAATAGTGTTAATAAGTGAGCTTAGCTATTAATGCTGATTTTGTTTTCCAATAATGATAAAATCTTATTGCAGGGTGTGAATCTACATTCGAAAGGATATCTAAGAGTAATAGGAATCAAAACTAATCACCGGGTCAAAGAGATTCAAAAGAGAGATGGCCAATCCTCTTTGAAAGCAACTCTTTGAGTTAGGAGAGTGATTAGTAATTCGGTAAAACGGTTTCAGTTCTTGGTAAACTGATGAAATTCAATCCAAAGTTATATAGGTAATTGCATAGTAATCTTCATCTCGCCAAAACTTTTTTACTGATTGCTGCGATTTTTAAAATGCTCTTTGTCATATCTGTTGATATTCTCATGCGAAACATTCCCAGTAAATAGGTTTTCGAAATACTATGATCCGCGAAACAAAAAAAACAACAAAAAAATTAAAGTCTAATTATACACAATTATATCTATTTTAGAGAGTACTGAACCTGAATATTAAGCTTTTTGCCTTATAGAAAATATAATTCATTGGATGAACTTAAAAAATATTTTTTTTTTTTTTTTTAATAATTTTGTTTTCAGTTTTTTGTTTATATCAGAAAAAATAAAACATTTTTCTGAGTAATAAAATGGATAAATAAAACTATCCTTACTACACGAAAATCAAATGATGATCTAGATTTTGTAGGTAGCAGAATTTGGGATATTGAAGTATAGCGGTTTTTGGAGTGCTGTGTAAACAGTCTATTCAATCATTCTATCTCTACAACTCAATAAACATACATAATATCAACAAAAGGCTTGAGTCATGTGAAAGTTCATCAATTTCTCTATAAGAAAATAGTAAAACTTAGAGCCTCTAAAGGTAAAGAGAGAAAAATAATATATACCATAAACATCTGCACCGCACAATTTTTATTTTTCTCCCCTTCCTTACGGGTTCGACAAAACATGGGTTTTGCAGGCGGAAAGGGTGGGGTGAGAAATTAATTCTACCCTGACCTGATTCCAACTTATAATCTTTGGTTTAACAGGTTGCCGATGAGTTATTCCTATCACTCAGCCCCTACAGCTATCGATATTATTCATAGTTTTCGTGCTGAGAGTGATATTTAAATATGCGATCTTTAGTGTGAAGCTTACATCCCATAAAGAGGTAAACTTGAAATTCTGTTTAAGCAGCCCAAAGAACATATTGAGCCGATGAGAAAAAACTTTCGCAACTTTGGTACAGTCATCTGAGAAGACTGGATAACGAAAGGCTAACCAATTTAATTTTCAGTAGGGATGCTGATGAAGGTAACCGAAGGAGAGGAAGACCTAGGAAAGTGTAGACAGATCAGGTGCTGGAGAGTATGAACGGTCATGGATTAAGGGAAGAAGACTTACTAGATATAGGGAAATGGAGGAAGGAAATCCTAGGAAGGAAAAAGGAAACAGAGGAAAATCCTTTTTAATAAAAACTACCATTAAGTAATAACTACCATTTGTTTAGGATAATTAGACCCATGTTTGGGGAGTACCCTCGGTACAGCAAATATATAATATTTTAAATGAGGTATACCATATCAGTGTACCTCATAAGCTCTGTAAGATTTTGTTCGGGAGTAAATATGTAATAAGCCCTGGCTAAAAAAATAAATATATCCTAAACTTCAATATTGGAAATGATTTATTTTATCTTATAATTTATAATCGAGAAAATGGATTGTTTAGTTTACATTGCAATATACATCAGCTTTTTTTATCCTCCTAAAACAAAAAATAAAAAAAGATTTAATAATGTTTACAGTTTTAATTCATATTTCCTTCATATTGTTAATAAAATAATAAAGAAATGATTCTTTTTATAAATTGGAAGACTCACACAGCATTTAAGATTATTTCCGCTACGGCGCACAGGCTAGGCTCTAACCGCATTACATTAACGTGTTGCAAAACAGAAGATATACACTGCCGCATCAGTTCAAATTAAATAGGTTTGCTATTAATCAGTTCAAATTTTAAATATTGGTAAATTGCTGAAAATAAATAGTAGAAATCGAATAGGCTAAAATTGTTACTAATATCATTCATTATAGGCATATTTCGCTGTATTATTTTTAAAAAGGTAACTGTGCTACAGAAGCCCATAAAAAATTGCAGTGTTTTAGGGATGGGAACTGAACGCTCCCGTCAAAATTGGTTTGCCAAATTTCCTTCGGGAAATTTTGATATCAACGGTCTGGTCGCCCACAAGAAAATAAAACGAGCTATTGCCATCAGGACAAACAATTGATTCAACTCTATACTGTTCGCAATTAACAAACTTGGATCAGACAATTAAAAAAAGCGCCAAGAACTGGCAAATTGAATGGTTGTTATTTTCCACCAAGTCAGCGCAAGGCCCCACACCTCTTTAGTCACTCGCAATAAATTATTAAGCTTCGGATGGTACCTTTTGCCCCATACTCCGTATTCACCAGACCTAGCTCCAATTGACTACCACTTATTTCGGTCTCAGCAAAAATCCATGAATGGAAAGCAATTCCAGAACGAATAGGACATCAAAAATCATTTGGATCATTTTTTTGACAATAAATCCTAGACGTCCTATGAACGTGGCATTGTGCAATTGGTCGAAAGATGGGAACAAGGTATACTAAATAAAGAATTTGAAGAAATGTTTGTTTTTATATTACAAAAATAGTAAACAATCCACCTTTCACAGGAATTAATTCATCAGATAAGAAATGGGCCTTAATGCAATAAAAATAAATATAAAAACCGAAAGGACGTATTAGCCAACCCAATACATAGAAACTATAGTCAGCAACAGTATTATTACTCTAAATATAAAGGAATTTAATCATATGAATGAGTATTTTTTAATAAAGTATTAGTTATTTTAGTGATATTTAACATTTATAAATTAAAAAGGCTTCTGATATTCAGTTCTTTATTGTAAAATAAAAATAAATAATTTTTTAAGGTTATGGTAGACGTTCCGTAATTAACATAAGTATAATATCATTTATTAATAATTTGAATAAATTATTTTTAATTAGTAATATAATTAATATAAATAAATTAACGAAAACTCCTAGTGAACCCGAAGGATCGATGTAAACGTCAACAATCTCTGATCACACACACCACTTCCATCTACATCTATGTCTTGGACCTAGACATAAACATCCCTTGGATGTTTACCAGAGAGTTCAACGCGATGATCATTTACCGGTATTATTATTCGATATGGAAAAATAAAATCGTAAATATTCAGGTAAAATGTTTACGGAGAGACTGTTCCGGCAAATAAAGTTATTGAAAAAATAACTTTACACTGCAGCCACAGAATTATATGTATTCATAACAGGTGAAGATTGTACCACTTAAATAGCACTAACATTTTGTACAAATAAATAGGAAAATAATTGAATAAGGATAATTTAATTTATATTGTGTTACTTATATCAGACTCTGGTATATACCATGAAATCAAAAGTAAAAAGAAGGAAACCTACTGACATATATTCTGCTTTTCTTGGCCAAGAAAATATGTTCTACAAACTATATCTTCATATTATAGAAACCATAAATTTATTCTTACAATAAACAGCATTTTTATTTATTTATTTTCAAAGTTTTGTATTGAAGTTAAGCAATTGAACTCTTAGAAGAGCAAAGAGTACAAAAATGAATGTTTTGTTTCATAGCTCGACGATTTGTCAACGATTGGAAACAATTATTTTGTTTGGACATCTTGACGTACTCAAGCTTTTTACGTTGTAATATGTTTTGATTTTTTACATATTCCGAAATTCGTTAAATTGTCGTCTATTATTTCTATATAGAACTAAACATCCCAATGCTTAGTAACTTATTACTATTAATAAATGTTAGTAAGTTTCGCTCCTTTGGACGATAGCAAAATTGAATTAGTTAAAAAGGCGTTGGCCTCGGATCTCCTGGTTGAGTGTTTATTGTATTTTTAACATTTAATTTAATTTTTTTTTACTATTATTATTGTTTTAATTATTTTATTTCACTTGTATTATCACACATTTGTATAGTTTGAAGTTCTTTATCTTTTTTTTTAATTATTTTTTCTTCTTCTTTTTAAGAATTAAAGAATAAACCGAGCGAAGCTTACTTCTTTGTTTTAGATAATTAAAAAAAAAACTTTTATTCGGTATGAATTACAATATGCATCAATTTAATATGAATGGCTTTATGAATCCAATCACGCAACAAGTACTAATAAGACAGAAATTATAATATAAATACGAAAATCACTACAGCAATTTTTTAATAGTGAAAATGGATTCAGATCACACTCATTATTTTTTCAATCATGCATCTGACGTTTTAATTATTTTTAAATATAGAAGTAAGAAAAGCTTACAGAGAAGGGTAAAAATGCAATGGGTTCATATGGAAAACAGAACGAAACGATGGTTTTTCACCATCGGGGTGGGAGCTCTGCGACACGGACCGGCCCTCACAAATGAAATATTGATGATCCATGGTCAAACAAGTGCGCAAGGACCTTGTAAGTTATCTTTCATGAGGCGTCCAGCTCTCATTAGTCCAACCAGGTTTTAGAGCCACTTTTAATGAATTTATGGAACGATTCTTTTGTGTTCTAGCCTTTAAGACCTTTCACGTCAACAGTGCCTAATTTTAATTTGTTTCCCTCACAGAAACCTAATACTTTGTCATATTTTACTATATATCAACAATGATTCGTTGTAATCAAACATGTACCCATACTTATATTTAATGTTTAAAAAATTGATTTAATAGTTATATCTTGGAATGTATTTTTCTATTTTCATGTAGTTTATTATTTCACAATAGAGCAAAAGCCTTTCGGGATAAATATTAAGCAATATTTTATCATGTGGGATCTCGAATTTTGAAGGGATGCTTATAATTCAACATAGTTAGCTATAATATATGATAATTTAAAGAATTTGTAAACATTCAAATAACATAACGTGAAAAGGCAATGGAGTTACCTCGTGATGTCTAGATAATCAATTTTAATCAATGACTAATTGAGGAGTTTCAAGTAAATCACAAAATTTTCGTACTCAGCTCATCTACTAGTTTAATTTCTTCACATGATTATAGAAAATCTAAAAAATAAATTAATAAAGATTTTACTTATGGGTTTTACATAATAAAGGTTTAGTGCGGTTCACGGGTAGAATATATTTTTAGGTGAAGATGAGCAGAATATCCGAAAATATATAATTTTGACTTGCAGTAAGGTACACTCACCGACAAAATTATAAGCCATCCCCACTCTTTTTTTTTTTTTTTTTTTTTTTTGTCTTATTTTTGTTTTGGATTATTATAAATTTGCAATCTACAAACAAAAACTAATGTTTTTATAAGAGAAATTTATTTTATATTAGAAAAGAAAGAAAAAGATTCAAATAATCACAACAAAAATATAGGCCAATTTATATATTTATCCATTAACTGTTAGTAGATTTACTCAGCACTGTGTTGATCATCTGTTTCTCTTTAAGACCAAAGAGATGGTTTTCGAAGAGATTAAAAAGTTTCTCTATACACCTTTGGTAAATATCTAACCACTTTTATACGATGCAAGTTTTGAGTTATTATATCTAGTTGAACTGTTTCCCTCTAGCATAAAGTACTCAAGAAAGTTCTTCCTAGCAGTTTACAATAATGTTCAGATCTGGCAATATGGCTGGCCAGGGTATAATAGCAATCTGTTTGGTTGCAAATATTTTTTTATGGTGCCAACTGAGTGGACAGGTGCATAGTTTAACTGAAATATGCTCCCGACTTGAGTCAATTCTTCTTATTTTTAAACAATCGGTTCCTGGATGAAGTCCATATACTGTTATGCATTAATTTTTGCTTAATTAAATGTCAATTTTCTCTTTCTGTAGTGCCCTATCCTAGCCCAAAAAAATGACATCACTTCCTTCAATTTAACTTGAAATTATTAAATGTTTAATAATCATTAAAAAATAAATAAATAAATTTAAAAAATATCGAAACCCATCAGGACTATCCAGATTAAATAACTGAAGGCAACCTTTTTTAAACTCTTTCCTCAGATGACATATTCAGTAGCAAATTTTTATTTGTTCGGTTTGTGTGCTTTTGAAAAAGGAGGTTTTGTTTTCAGTTAAAGATGCTGTAACTGATCAAAACGGTTACATTTTATGTTTTATGTTTAAACAAATTAATATAACTCAAAAATAAATTAAATTAAAATTATTTATTTATTATCAATATGCAATTGGTACATAAGCTTCTCTCGCTGTGAGAATTTTGAGATTGAAGAGTTGAACTCTTGGTGAAAAAAAGCTCACTATTCTCGAACAGTTGTTGCTATGAACCTACCAGTTCTTTCCTGTTGGCTATAATCCTTGCCTAGCCAAAGGAACAGGAGATGCCATATTTTCAATGTTGACCAATCCCTATCACATAATGTTTTAATTACGCCCTTTTCACTCTCTGATAACTGTTTCCCTCTTTGTATGGCATGATTAAATTGAATTACATGAAATAAAAAGATGCAATGTTTTATAAAGGGATTTAGATTAGAACTGTACTTTTATCGCATGTAAATATTAATCTTTCAGATATTCCGTGAGCAACAAAAATCAGAACTAAACCAAACAGGTTCCTTCAAGTGTATGTGTGTTTAAAACACTATTTAATAGCTCTAGTTAGCTATTAAATAGTGTCATTTTCACATTAAGGCTGCCAGTTACTTTTTATCACCAAATGATTATTTTAAAAGTAATCGCTTTAATTAACATATGATTAAGTAGACAAGGATACAGGTTAATGAAATATTTATTTTAAATTAATACAAAGACAATGACAATGACTTTAGGATCAGTATGTAAAGTTATGTGGCTCACGTACCAAGATCCTTAGGTGATAGTCCTAAATGTTTTTTTATTGAAAAATTTTGAATTAGGTATTATGTGTCTTTTTAGCTGGTTCGTATATCTGTGATGCGTATGTACAAATTGGTATCAGCAAGTGATTATAAGAGTTCATTTTGTATGACTATTAGCTTATGAATGTTTTTTTAAAAAAACAAAAAAAAAACTGAGTTTAATAGTCTTTACCTTTGATTGAGAGTTATCCTTTTTTTTCTTATTTTCTTATTATAAGTCACTTTCATGTTTATCTGTATAAAAGGAGGAAATTTAATTGATAAGATTTTCACCCTTAAAAAATAAATGTACATATGCTACAAGGTTCGTCCGAAATCATTGATATAGAGAATTGAAAAAATAAATTATATGATGTAAATAGAGAATGAGTCTGCACAAGATGATAAATCCTAGAAGAATCTAGGATCTAATCAATCTACCGGTACGAATCTATCTGTACTAAATACCTTAAAATGATGCATAACATGACAATTTTAAAAATGTATTGAAAAATGAACCATAATTTTATTTATTGAAAAAAATTTCTAATTACTGCTCGAATAAGCAATAAGTAATAGTGCTATAGTTTACAAATTTATCACTTATTTACAAACAAATAAAAGAAAAAAATAATCTGACTAAATTCTTATAAAAATAAAATAACACTAAAACTTATATAACATACAGATTACTGCAAAAATGTTAACAAATAAATACAACAAAAAAAAACATTCATATTTACACCCTGACTGAGAAATCTCACACCAGCTTACCCCCACATCTAGGGGTAACCCCTCAGGAAATCCTAGCGATTCTTTCTCACCGCTTCATTGGTCCTTTAGCCACATACCTTGTATATCGAGTTTGAAAAATGACATCCACTGACATTTCTTCTTTAACCAGAAAATTCCTATATTAAATTAAAGAGCAAAATATGTACAAACATTATTTTTTAGTCAAAGTATTTATAAAAAAAAATTAAATTTATAATTAAAAATTAAACTAAAATGTATTGCGTATTTCGATGTTTTAATTTATCATCGAAAATAGAAAAAGGTTTTTGTTTGTTTTGCAGTTTCTAAGAGGATCAAATTTTGAATTTGGGCGTTTGTCTTATGGTTTTTTATATTTTTTGGAAAAAAATTATTGTTTAGAAATCATAATTATTTTATTAGCATTAGTTACAGTATTTCCTAGCATTCGTGAAAGTTGTTATTATTTAAGGTTTATTATATTTTTTGAAAAAAAAGTTATTGTTTAAAAATCATAATCATTTTATTAGCATTAGTTATACTATTTCCAAGCATTCATGAGAGTTTTCTATAGATCCATTCTTGTTGAAAATATGTTTTGTATTTTGTATGCAGACACTCCTCGAGAATAAGTTTTGTTAATTACTGTCTAGCAAAATACCTCACGCTCCAGTGAGGTTTCTCTAGTTATAAGATAGACACGTTTAAGCCGAGTATGGCTAATCCTCAGGCTAGCTATAACCACAGTGTGTTTGTATGCACTGTATGGATGGATACATTGTCTATTCCCTTTCATTGATAATAATAAATAAAAGGCTTAGCAAACTCGAAGGTTCGATGCCAACACTTCCTACCTCTGACCACACACTGTAGGCTCAAAATTAATTACCTTTCATGAAATTCGGTCAATATTATATCTGACAACTTAAATAGCCCATTTTAACCGTTATTCTGCCAATAAACGGAACGATATTTACCGGACAAACATCCCCTATTTTCGCATAGTGGAGCCATCTAAATTATCCCGTATGCTCAATCTTTTTCGGGCCGAATATTCTACGCAGTATTCTATTTTCGAAAACTTTTAGGCGTTGTTCTTCCTTAAACATAAGCTTGCACGTTTCGCTGTCATAAAGTCATATATCATATCGCACAAGGTAGTATTAAAGTTATATAAATTCTAATTTTTAAATTTAAAGAGAGTAAGCGCGAATTTAGTAGTTTTTATAAAGAAAAATAACAATAATTTTCGGTTTTTAATCTTGCTTTTATAACGCCTTAAATTTATTATACTAATTGTAAGTGAATTTGAATTTGAAAAGAGATTATAGATTTGTTAGTTTGGGTTTTTCGGCGTACAGCCGCAAGGTCATTAACGCATCTGATTAATTTTAATTTTAATTAACAAAAACAAACCAAAATTAAATATATATATATACAGATATATATAAATATATTATATATATATTATATATCTATATTGTTTAAAACTATTATATATTCTCATGTGTATTAACAGATTTTAAAAAAATTACTATTGATTTCACTTTTGTCTCATCATTGTTTAAAACTATTGAAATATTTAATGTAAGTCTTACTTTAGATAATTGAGAATTGTAATATGGACATTCTTGGAAAATATGTTTATATTATCTTATTTCATTATTTTATTTAAAGCATTTTGGCCAGATGTGATTTACTTTTTACTATTTTTTTGTTAACGAACTTTGCCCCAGAGTAAAATTTATTTTCTATCTATCTACGAAGATGATTCTCTGCGATAAAACGCTCACGGTCAAATATATTTTCCAAGAATCGTTGAATAACTGTTAAAATCCATTATTACGAATTTCTGAAATTCTCGAAAATTATCTAAAGTAAGACTTACATTACAATATTTCTGAGGATTAATACGTGTCTATCTTTTAAACAAGTGATGAGATAGGAAAAATATTTTCAAACTTCTAACCTTTGATTGAGAGTCTGCCAAACCATTCTTAAGCCAGTCGTACTGTATGGGAGTGAAATCTGGAAGCTCACTGCGAAGAATAAAGACAATATAAATAGATGGGAGAGGAAAATTAATAAAGGGGAGGATAAATAGGCCCTACTAGAGATGTATGGGGGATAAAAAGCAACCAGAAACTAAGAGACCTGTAGAAAGCTCCAGATTTGGTTGCAATAAAGCAAAGAAGATTAAGATGGCTGGTCCATGTTCATAGAATGAGCTTCCACAGAATGCCAAAAATCATGTTGAATGTGTATCCCGAAGGAGGAAAGAGAGAAAGAGGAAGGCCTGTATTGCGCTGGAGGGAAGACGTTGAAGCGGACCTAAAGACCCATGGTGCTAGGTATTGTAGAAGAGCAGCTGTTGACCGGAATAAATGGAGGGGGATCGTGGAAGAGGCCATGGTTCTCCATGGTGGTGTAGTGCCATTGTTGTTGTTGTAAATAGATGGAAGAGGAAAATTCAGTAATATTCAATTACATATTTTATCTTTCAAATAGACCTTGATATGTATTATTGATATGTCATATTCAATTTTGTAAGTAACACTTCAGATATTCTTTCATTTATGTTATTTACTCTGCCGATATTCTTTGGAATATTAATTTTCTTTTTTGTCTCATATTCTTCACATCCAACAGTATCAAATCGCCAGCCTAACCAACAACCGATATTTTATCAGCATTTTTTAAAGCCTAGGGCTTACCAAGATTTACTTGGATTATAACATTTTCCTTTCTTCAAACAATTCGTGGATAACATTTATTGTTGAACCGAAATTTAAATAAAGTTTTTTTTTTTTTTTTTTTTTTATCAGACTTTCAAGGAGATATAATTTAATGTCTATGCCATAAAAGGTGTTTTTAAAAAAAATATAAAAATAGCAAATAAGCTTCGAAAGAATTTCGTTAAATTTATTTACCAGCTAGGCTAACCTAAGCTCATGTTATCGTGCGGTGAAAAAGAGTTGCACGTAAAACCTCAGAGCTTTATTTCGGTCCCTTTCTCCGCTCAAGTAGCAATTCAATTAGCCTCACAAAGTCGACTGGAACCCACGTCAGAAATAAGCCCTTCCGAAAAAAATCCTTTGGATTCGTCCGAATCAGAACCCCCTTTACCGGGAACATTTGTAGTTATAAACCCGGAACCTTTTCCACCCAAGTGGTCGAGGACTCAAAGGGATTAATAAGGCAGTGCAATTTTATCTGTGGTGTTTTGAACACCTCAAAGTGTCGCTCTATGTATGTGATTCTCTTTTTAATTTTTCCGCAAACTCCTTTATATCAACTGTCTTTTCTTACTTCAATGCACGTTCATACGGACTGCATAGGCTTTATCTACTTTATGTTTCTTTTGTTCAAGAAGCCTTCTTTTTTCTGTTTACTTCTTAAATTTCAGATTCTTCATAATCGATTACCTTATTTGCTTTATCTGGTTTAACTTGACTGATTTGGCCTAAATCTCGCTCAACCGCTAGGTTTTTCCCCATTTAAAGGTACCCACTTTGTAGAGGCTGGGTGTGCCCCAGCAGGGTCCCCCGACCTCGAAATCGAGCTACAACCGAAATAACAGAAAATAAATTTTCTGCCTTCAGTCGATCTCGAACTCGGGACCGGGAGCTTGGTAGTCAAGTGCCTTACCCACTGAGCTACCTCTCCTCCTGTTACTAATTGTAAGTATATAAATGATAATTAATCTTAGACCAGTTGATCAAAACTTTTAAAATATTCAAATCATATCACTATCTGTTTAGGTAATGTCGTTTGAATAGTAAAAAAATAAAATAAATTTATAACAAGTTCCTCATCCAGATCCTTTTTAGGCTCGGTTAAGGTTGTGGGAAATGTCCGTAGTAAACATGTCCTGTATTAAGGGGTTGGTGTGCCCTGCCATTTTTTTATGAAAGAGGTGGTAGAATTTGTTAATGAACAAATGGATTGTAGAAATGTTAAGGTCTTGGTTTAGTCATACGCAAAACCTTTGACTGAAATCATTGCAATATGGCGATATTACATTTTTTGGCAGCGACACAAATTTGTATTCCGTATGTCCAGATGGGTTTCAGTAAATAGGTGTACACATGTCCTCTTTGCATCACAATAGTGAGTACACAACCTTCAATCTATTGTTCAGAGATTCTCTTTTTTGTCTAGTGTGATAACTTCATGTCAATCTTCTATCGAAGGTTAGTCCTAGATAAGTTAAGGTTTCAGCTTGTTGCAATAGTTTATCATCAGTGAACAGTGGGGGATACGTAACGCTATGTAGTTTAAAGGTGTTTTGCTTTTTTGGAAGTTAATTTTAATTTTTTACTTTTTCAACCAGACTGATACCAAGTCAAGATGATGATGTAACGTACATGTGGCAAATCCAGTTATTGTGTCACGATATATTATAGCGGTTATTTGCCATCTGCATATGATTGGAACATAAAAAATTTTATCATCTAAAAAGAAAATTTCATAATTTTAATGATATATATTACCGTTATTATTTTATAAGTTATCTCCGATAAATTAATCGGAGGAACATTTCATCGATGAGACAAGGCCCAGTTCTTAGATTTATTATGACTGGGTACATTAACACTACATTTATTTCATAATTGAGGCGTGCAATTCCAAAACCAGCTAAGTCCAATTTCCAATTTCTTATTTTAATTTTTTTTTTAATTGAATAGTTCTTCTATTAGACTTTATTTGAAAGGTTTTTTTAATAAAAAGTAGATAAATCACATTGAAAACCTTTATGAACCTTTATCGTCCATTTTATAAGTTTTGATATTGCACTAGAAATTAAACAAAAAAATATTATTAATCAAAATATAAGAAAGGATTTCACCACGTATGCTGATGACACTTGTGTGTTATCAGTAAACAATGATCCATTTATTGCCTCCCAGACACTCCAATCCCATATCATAAACCTTCAAGAATGGTGTCCAAAATGGATAATCAAAATAAATCCAAATAAATCTCATCAAATAACCTTTACCCTTCGTCGTAAACCTATGACTTCCTGTCCTACAGTATCCTTTAATGATGTCCCATTAATCCCCGTTGAACAGATCCGCTACCTAGGACTCCATCTGGACAAACGTCTTACTTGGAATCTACACACAAGACTAAAACGACAAGAAACTGCCCGTCGTTTTCGACTACTTCAACATTTACTCGACAAACGTTCAAAGCTCCCAATTAATTACAAAAGACTAATATACATAACTGTGATTAGACCTATCTGGACGTACGGAGTTGAGCTTTGGGGCTCCACTAAACCATCCAATTCATCTCGTATCCAATCCTTACAATCCAAAATCCTTAGAAAAATCCTAAATGCTCCTTACTTCGTCACAAACAAACTTATCCACAAAGATCTTAATATACCTTACGTTTCTGACTTAGCTCAAACCAGATATCTATCCTTTCATAGCAAACTCCACAATCATTCAAACCCATTAGTATCACAACTTGCTTCTCATTCCATTCCAGATAACCCTCCGAGGCGTCTGAAAAGAAGATGGCCTCGAGACCTTCTAATATAATGCTTCATTATATAAAACCTTTATAAGTGCTACCAATGGGTAGTTGCTTTAAAAACAAGTGACGAGTCATTTTTATCATTATCATAGTATTTACTTAATGTATAATATATTGTATATACAGTTGTAAATTTCTATTAAATAAATAAAAAAAATTAAAAAAAAAAAAAAAAAGAAAGGATTTAAGTAGTGAACATGACATAGCTAGATGATTATTCACCTCTTTGATCTGATAAAATAAATAATTATTCATAAATATTAATTTTGAAAACAATCTTGACGATACACGAGTACTCTAGAGAAATAAATAAGTAAGAGAAAACTTCCAAACGAAGATTGAAGACTCAGACTTTAATTAAACACTGGAAAGGTAGCCAGAGGAGCTTTGTGGGCGTGAGGAATGAGAGCTATGCAACCCAGGTCCCAGCAAGAAACATTTTGAGCAAGTCCTCAATTTATAAACTACATATTTTTATACATACATAAATATATTTTATGTAATATATACATATTTTTTTCATATCATAAATAAAAAGTTTACGTAAATATAAACCAATTCTAAAAAAAAAAAATTGTAATTATTTATTGAAAATAAGAAAAATTAAGCTAAATAGGGATACAACATGTTTTGTTTTTTTCAATAGTCTATTGTTTATTATTATAAATATTGTGTCATTCATTGTCTGTGTAAATCTATTCACATAAATAGAAAATTTATCAATAGAGTAATTAATATCACTAATATTTAATACGAAATTTCATTTTTTTCCCAATTTGAAATACTTTTTATTTATTTAGATTTTTTTTTTTTTTATACATTATTTTGCTTGACTCTGAACGTCATTCCTTCTGTGGATTAAATTTTTTTAACAATAAAAGCCATTTACTACTGTCATTTTTTTGTTTTAAGATCTCATGTCTAATTTTTCGTTCTAATAAAACCTTACAACGAACTAGCTTTGTACTTAATATTAGATTAATTTTCTATTTTTTTTTTTGTATCAATTTCGTTTGTTTATAATTGAAAGGTTTGGTGGATAAACAAGTTATGGAACAAAACACAATTTTGTGTAATTTATGTTCAAATTTTTTTTTTTTTTCATATTCCTTCAGCAGGAAAATACTACATAGCCTCTTCATCATATTCATATCTCATTTTCTAGTTCTTTTAAAATATTCAGATTTTGCCAAACTTCTGCGCTTAAATGCAGACATAACATCTTCATCCACAAAACCTGTCAATGGTTTTCTCACAATTTTATAACTTTTATTTCAACTAATTTTCAGTTCTAAAAGCATTATCAGATTTTTTAACCTTCCTATATGAGCGCGCATTTGCCAAATACGCATATTTTCTTTGATCCTATGCCCTCTTGGAATTCTGGCCCAATCTTGTAGACACATAATGTGGACGTTTCTACTATTTTTTTTTTTTTTCATAGATCTGCAAGATGTTTAGATAATGAAAATATAGTTGGAAAAGTCAAACTGCCTTAAAAAAGAGTTGCCTATTAAACTTCAAAGCAGGATTTCTAATATCTGGTTTATTGAAAATTGGTTTAGTTATGCTTCTTAATAAGGTCTTATTAGTAGTAGAAGTATTTCTTTGAGAGCAATTACAGGTATTTTTGAAGTGATTACAGGATTAAGAAAAACTATAAAACATCCCTCACTTATAAGAGCACTATTTTGCCTTAGCCACTTCCTCACGACAGCAAAGGATGTGATAAATAAAGAAACTAAATTTTGTTTTTTTTTAATTCTTTAATTTAATATGCCTAAGTGATCCCTTAAAAAATTAAAATTTAAGCCAATTATCAGAACGGTATAGATATTTTACTAATTTTATGAAACATAAAAATATTTAAACTTATGACCTCTAATGTTCAATGAAGATTACTATTAATGGGATAATAAAGAATCATTTCTTTTCTTTTTTTAAAGAAAAATGTAAAATCCCATTGCGAATAAAACCATCAGAACTCGTAGTGGATCTTTGGCAACTGAAATAACGAAATTTCCATTTATATTAGCTTAAGAATGGAAGGAGCCATGTTATTACTGAAATCATTAGTAACGGACTCAATGCCATTACGAAGCCGTTCAAACGCCTTCAATTTTAATATTTAACAATATTTGGATAACAAAAAAAATTCATAAATTATTCAACAAGACGACAGAAAGGACCTCATTATCTATGAAAATGTTTAAAGTTAAACAGAAAACATTTTTTTATATATATATATATATATATATATATATATATATATATATATATATATATATATATATATATATATATATATATATATATTTTTTTTTGTTTATATTTTTTTTTTTTCTCTTATGGTAACCCCATAAAAGGACCGTTTATTAATGTTTTTTTTACATGTTCCATGCCGTTACAGGCATACTACATGTATGATATGTGTTACATTATATTATTTTACTTATCAGTGATTGTACTTAACCAACAGTTTATTTGCGTGTTGTTACAATAATGTAATGAAATTTGAAATTTGAAATTTATATATATATATATATATATATATATATATAAATATATATATATATATATATATATATATATATATATATATATATATATATATAAAATCAAGTAATAAAAGAAATGTTTAAAAAGAAGAGGATAAATCATTTCTTCTTGAAAACTCTATTAGAAAAATCTAGGACGTTACATGGCTAAGCCATATTTCAAGTACAGTTTATAATATCCTCAGGTCTACAATATTTTTTCGCTGCAAATTTTGACATATTAAAATAATATTCATTTTTATTAATAGATGTACATTACTTCTGAGATAAGCAAAGTGTAGTTAAGATAAGAAATATATATTTATTTTTTAATACATGATGAACCTTATAGCAAATAAATATGTAAGAACTATTGATATTATAAACAGGGCTTGAAACACTGTTTAAGGAAATATGATTCAGCTTCTTCTTCTTTTTTCAGTATAAATATATTAACTTGTAAGCTGTTAATTATGGGATAAAACTTTATTTGTATTAATAATTGTAAAATTCAAAAGTACTGTTGTATAGGAAGGAAGTAGTAACACTGTATCTAATAATTGTATCGTCGACATTTATTACAAATAAAAGTAATAAAAAATCAAGATGGACTTGATCATGCGCGTTCGGGGGAGGGTTTCATTGCGCTCACTACAGGTCGTGAGTCCGAATCCCACCTGGGCGGGTTAGAATTTATTTTGTGCCGAGACTCACGGAATGAATCATGATCATTCCAACCTGAAGAGAATAGGTTATCAAATTGTAAAATAGCTAACCCGTTCTTCCTTCCATAGTTGGAGTACATAAAGCCGTTAAGCTCTAAAAACAATAATAAATTCAAAGTAATTAGGCACCAATCTCAAACTAATAAAGTAAATACGGTAAAAATAACCAAAAACCCATAACTTTAAAGCGATTTTAAACTTTATGGAATCACAATAATGGCAGCTCGTGATGGGTCACAAATGGTAAGCAATCACATAAATGGTGTAGACACATTACTTTTTTACTTCCTTCCATCAACTCCGAATGCCTTTAATTTTCTATATAACGCTACCAGAAGATATAAAAACAAGATATTAGAGATATTAAAACCAGAATAGTATAACAATGAACATATACCCTACAACTCCACTTGCAACAATTAAATATGAATTGAAAAATCTAGGCTGTAAATACTAATGCAAAAATATCACTTCCAGAATCAAAAGGCATTTGTTCTTAATTGATATATCTGTCAGGATATGTGCCTGTTATAGTATAGGTCCTGATAGCACCCCCTGTACAATGTCGAGGTAAAACCCTGCTGAGCGTGTAATTGTTGTGGATTTTATCCAGACGACCACGGGTGCAGTATAATCCTAAATTAACTAAGAGTAGCACGTAACCCAAGTAATTAGCAAAGTGTAGAAACCATTGCACCACCAGCGGTATATGAATGTATTCTCACGAAGCCTCTCTGGTCATTAAACATCTGAGTCGCAGCGACTAAAACAATCCCTCAGACCGTCTTCAACTATGGATCCATCTATTCACAAGCAACAAGAATTTTGGACATTTGGACCAACACAACACATCTTTGCAGGCAGCAACTTTAAACACAGAGCTTCACAGTCTAACGATCTAAGATTGCACAGAAATATACTATTACAACTTATATGCCCGACAACTGATTGGACATATGCCGAATACTAAACAGATTTAGTAGATTTAGATCATGACAGAAGGAGGTGCCCTGTTACTCTCCCTCATGCTGTAGATAATCATCATATTAACTGGTTCTTACTTTCTTATTTCATGTTTTTTTTATTTTCATGACAAGTAGGAATTAAAATAAAATATTAAATATAATTAAACCATTTTGGTATTTATCTTCATATTTTATTTTTATCACTCGAATCAATGATTTTATATAGGGTGATTCTCTCTTGAAAAGTGAAAAAAATGTTTTGTGAAACTAAACAAAAAATGTAGAAAATGAATTTATTTTTGGGGCTTAAATAATGTTCTCTTCTTAAAAGCTTTTGCAATACTCGAGCTTGATTTTTTTTTTTAAATCATTTTTTCTTCTATTTTTTAAATAATTTTCTTTATTCAAGGCTTGCTTCCTACAAATAGTTGAAAACATACAAAAAATGATTAAAATTTTCAATAAATAGAAAATTACGTCGGTTTGAAATGAACTATCGTCTGAAACCTATTGTATCATATATTTGAATTGGTTATGTTTCACAAAACCCTTTGTAGAACCAGGAACAAACATCAAAATATTTGATTTTGTTATATTTATTGAAAATATATTATTTTTAAGTAAGTACATTTTTCAAAACATTTTGTCATTTATCTTTATATTTTATTTATATCACTTTAACAATATAATTCTCAAATCACACAATTATACAATAGTCAGACCTTTTATTGTAAACAATTGATAGTACTTTTGACTGACCCCATGAGACATTGATATAATGAGAATGGTTGAAGAAGAATGTATCGGATATGACTTTTTTTCTATTATATAATGTAAAAAAATATATATAAAAGACATGTTATAAACTATGTAAAAAGGTGATGTTAAATATTATATAAATAATTGTAATATGTTTGGCTTTGTTTAATTAAAGAAATGTATAAGATGCAATTATTTATGAAGATGGGAAATAAAAATTCCCGAAAAAGGGAAAAGGGAAATGACCCTGTATAACTCATTTGAAGTGTAAAAAAAAATTGAGTGAAACTAGCCCAAAAATAAAGAAAAATGCTGCTGGCCGTACATTTTGTTTCAATCCGTAGCAGATATATGATAATTCAAAAAATTTTTTTTAGGAAAACCACGTTTTCTTTAAACTAAGAGGGAAGCAATTTGTTTTAAATCATACAATAACGTATTTTAATAAGTCTATTGCCTTAGGAAATCTGTTAATTCATGAACTCGGAAATTATGTCAAAAACACACTAAAACGTCATACTTATATAAGAAAAAAACATGTATTATTAACTTAAAAGCGTTTATTTAAGTTCTATTATTATAATTGCATTTTATTTGTAACTGTATTTTTATTTGTAATCATAATGTAGCTATTCTTTTTGTATTATTTTTGCTATTTATCAGAAATAGTACGAAATGTAAAAATAATCCATAACTGTAAATATCAAACATGTAAATGGATGTGACACGAGAAAAATGTAAAAACTATTAACTAAAAATGTTTAAATATATATTTAAACTTAAAAAAAAAAATTAGAAATGAAAGTTACTGCACTGTTACTGTTCCTTTAGTGCGAAGTCATATTTTACTTTTTGTTTTCATAGTCTGGGTTCTTAATGTTTTAATTTATGAGATTAAGTTACTCCCACGCACTCTCCCTCCCTCCCTCCCATTCTCTCACACTCTCTGTCTCTCTTTCTCTTGTAGGTTCACCAAACCAGCTCCAAAGTAATGAGTATAGCGACCCTAACAATCAAGGGCTTATAGGAGTCGGGTCCCTAACAAACAAAACCTTCATTAGAAGTTTCCGTCGGCTGGTTTTAATTATTTTAATTTGAACAAAAATAAAAAGTAAATACTTCAGACATCAAGTTTTATATACTAAATTTTTGATCTCCTTATCCTTATCTGCTTCTTAACTGTATTGCTGCAGACCGCTCCCAGAAACATTTGTATGTTTCTTAAATGTTCCTTTATTTGGCATCGAATAAAGTTTTTATATTAATTCGAAAATTTATAAGCCGATTTTAGAAAACATATCAAACCCTAATATTAAGTAATTGTTATTAACTAACAACAAATTAATAATTTCAGGGGTACCTCAGGGCTCTACTACCCACTGGATAGAGTGGATCTTGATCAATGTAATGAGGAAGTTGCGTCCATGTTTCCATCCAAGAGATGCGATCCTCTTTCTACGAAAGTAAGTTATTCATGCTTATTAATTAATTAACTTTGGATTGTTTTTTGTATACAGTTGTAAGTAACAATAAATAGTTAAAGACAAAAAAAAAATTAATATATTTTTCAAAATTGTTCTGTCTTGTATATACGGCATGTAGGAGATAAAAATTAAGGAAAGCATTTTAGTTATTAATGCTTCTTTTTTAATACTACATTTCCTGACTTTATAAAGTAAACATTAAAAATTGAATTTAGTCAAACATTTTTCAGGGTTTAAATTAAAAGAGTTAATTAAAAAAAAATACATATATACATATATACAAATATATATATATATATATATATATATATATATATATACATATATACAAATATATACTGCGATATTCTGCAATGATTTTTAAAAATAGTGGATTTTAAAAAATGAAATAATATGATTAAAACAAATGAGTCAGTAAGAAGTGGGAATGCCTACTGACTCATGGGCCGACTGGTGTTGGGCTAGACCGAGCTCAAGCTGTTGCAAACTTCAGACTTACAACTGGACACGGCTATCTACAGGATCATCTTCACCGGATTGGAGTCGCAGACAGTAACATCTGCCCCCTTTGCAGCTTAGACAAGATGGATAGCGATCATCTGAAGACCTGTCCAGAACTTGCTGACGCTCCACCTGATCCTGCCACACGTTACTGGGAGGCTAGACGTCGAATGAGAGGCTAAAGACTGGCGTTGGATTAAAAAAAAAAAAAAAAAAAACTATATTAATAATGTTCAAAAATATGGAGACTATTGTCTTTGAATAATGTTCCAATATCAAATAAACGTAGAAGTGAAGTGTCTTTCAAGATCACCGCTTCACATATCATTTTAGAAAGTTCAGTATTTTTTTCTTAATTAATTTCCTTAAAATAGTATGAAAAAAAAAAAAATCTAGTTTTTACCATTCACTTGTTTCTTAAGCGGTCATTATGTTTAAACTTTAATATTCACTTCTTCACTGTATTCCCGTTTTAAAAACTATATTTATAATGTTCAAAAATATGGAGACTATTGTCTTTGAATAATGTTCCAATATCAAATAAACGTAGAAGTGAAGTGTCTTTCAAGATCACCGCTTCACATATCATTTTAGAAAGTTCAGTATTTTTTTCTTAATCAATTTCCTTAAAATAGTATGAAAAAAAAAAAAATCTAGTTTTTACCATTCACTTGTTTCTTAAGCGGTCATTATGTTTAAACTTTAATATTCACTTCTTCACTGTATTCCCGTTTTAAAAACAGAAATAAATAGTCCAGCCAAAATAAGGCTCCAAAGGCTGTTTTAAAAAAAAAACTACCGAACTTTTATTCTCAACGGATATTTATATTTCTTGGGAAGCTGAATTGAATCGGAAGTTTGCTACCACGGCAGCAGTAAGCTTCACACCCAAAATTCCAAAACACCGCTCAAAATCCCTGTTATTTACTTATACCAAAAAAACGAAGATTTTTTCGAAGAAAGTTTTTATATATTAATTGTAGCTGAAACCAGTATCTATAAAAAAAAAACTCCGACATCGGATCATTTTTTGCGAAGATATATTCTTGGGAAAAAAGTGTAGAAATTGGCCAACATGCGGTCAGGTCCACTTCTCTATTAGTCCGTACAAAATTACTTTTTTTTGCATCTTATAGCTGGTTAAATTTACTATTGGACTGTTATATATGAATTTTTAATCAAGGCCCTTAAAATACACATGCCATTACGAAGAAAACTCCGTACTGATGTGAGATCCTAGTTTTTTGGCACATTTTTCACTACAACTCCGAAACTATTCGTCCGTCCAACATTTCGTTTTTCATGTAAAAGATAGTTACGTTTATTATTAGACTCTTTATATGAAACTTTGATTAAATACCCACACCAACGCGCTAAAAACGCGGTTTTTTTGTAAAATTCACGATTTTCAAAAACATTTTTCGCTCTAACTCCGCGAATATTTTTCCGATCCTTAACTTCTTATTTCCACCTTAAAGCTGGTTAAATTTACTATTACATCCTATATATGTAATTTATATTAAATCCCGTGAAACACCTACGCTTGCAAGATAAATGTGTATGTTATGGTAAAAGATGACTATTATGACAAATTCAGTGGGCTGGCGTTGGTGTTTTACGGGTGTTTATAGCTAAGTCGGCCTGACCGCAAGTTGGCCAATTTCTACACTTTTTCCCAAGACCATAACTTCGCGAAACATAATCCGATTTTGGAATAGTTTTATTCATTGCGTAGATACTGGTTCCAGCTACAATTAATATATGCAGACTTTCTTCGAAAAAAGCTTAGTTTTCGTCTTATAGATAAATAACCAATATTTTGGACGTTTTTGGATAAGAAGCAGACGGCCGCCGTGAGACCAAACTTCAGATTCAGATTCAGCACCCCAAAAAACATTAAGATACATGGAGAATAAAAGTTCGGCAGTTTTTTCTTCGCCAAACCTCTACTAAAATTCGGCAACATACAATTCTTGTATTTCCAATAATGACACAAAACTGGGTCTGGAAATTTGGTCATTCTCATAGCGTGTCGACCACAAATTACCGATGATGGGGGGAAGCGAGTGTGGTGGCCAGTCAAGCATATCAAATTTCTTTGTCAATATCTACTCCTGGTCTTACATTGTGCCTAGGATCATTATTATGACTCACAATGGTAAAATATTACCACATAGAATATTACATAGATTATTCTAAGCCATTTCCTAAATATAATAAAATAAGTAAGCTATGGAATAAATCACCTAAGATTTTAAGCTATTCTTAAAAGGGATTAAAAATTTCAAATTTCGTTAGTTTAAAACTGCTTAGTTATTTTTTTATATTTGTAAGTACTGCTTGCATTTATTTATGTTACCTTTTAAGAACCCGAATATTTATTTATTTGCTAAACTGTTTACTGTATATTATATCACGTTGACACTGACCAAAACCGTCAAAATCCAATGGATCTAACGGGAAGAATACGTGTCGAACGGAACAATTTCATATATTTTCAAACGAAACAATTTCATATATTTTCAAAAGAACAACATTGTGGAATATCCTTCGGCCGTCAAAAATCGTTAGATTCTGGCTGATCTCAAAATAGTTTTCTTTAGTGTCCTGTGAAAAGGACTGTTCAGTATCCTTCCCCAAAGCCACTGAAGGATACTATTTTGACAGGATTCATCGAACTTTCAATGGTTTTTGTAAACCTTTATTTAATAATATTTTAGATGTTAAATATTGATAATTTTCGAGAAAAAAAATAATGATGTTTACCCCACTTTTTGTCAAATATTTGCTTCAAATGCCAGAAATATATACATATGAAATTAAAGTAAATTTAATGCTTTACACTTTGATTCTGATTTTTTCTGAGAAGTGATTTTGGAAGGCACTAGAAGATGTTTATTGGTACCGTTGTCTGCTTCTCCTTCTCCTCGCTATATCTCGACCTGGGCTATTTAATGCTTTAGAAAGGATGTAATGTTACTGGGCCAACGGTTGTGTGAGGAGGAGCAGACAACGGTTCCAATAAACATCTTCTACAACTAGTGCCTTTCACGATCGTTTCTCAGAAAAAATGTCAGAATGAAAGTTCTAGAACATTAAATTTACATTAATTTTATATATAGGTTTCTGGCACTAGAAGCATATGTTTGACAATAAGTCAGGTAAAAATTCTCTTTTTTGCGAAAATGATTGATCTTCAATAACGTATATCTCGAAAAAGGTTGGAAGTTCGACAAATATGTATCTAAACAATTATATAGGAAATTTAATTAGCTATAATTTTTATTTGTAACATATTTCTGTAGAGTCCACCGTTTTCGAGATTTAAACGAAAAACCCCAAAATAGGACCTTCTCCCCTCCCTCCCACCGTTAGCTCATGCCCCAGGGGCGGGGACTTTTAGTATGTTTATCTTCCAACTACTCCTAACGAAGCACTAAAGTTAAAAATAATCGCATATTTCATGCACTCTACAATATGTTTACTAACTGGACTAAGAGATATTTTCTGGCATTCCATTCACAAGATCATGATAAAAAATTAATGTTTTGACTTTTAACCAAACTTACTGGTGTGGTTTGAATCAGAATGTAAACTAGCGCTCTAAAGGAGTTCCTTACATTATTCACCATTTTTCACAGTAAAATATAAAACCTCCTGCAAATCCTGAGTTTTAGTACTAAATAAGAGAATGATGAACAACAAAAAAACATATAAATCCGGCTTACTGGCGGGATTATTTACTCAGTACTTTCCTATATCAATCTTTCAGAGCCCAATAACCTCCGCGTATTCACGATCTGCTTTCCATCCGTTCCGCTTCTTGAACACCGAATCTAAACCATCAGGCCTTTTTAGAACTTCTCTTAAACCTGCTTTATTTGAAAAAACATTTATAATCCATGTCACTACGTTTGGGAATTTCAACTATAAAGTTACTTCTCTCGCCGTATATAAATTCCTGTAGTCCGAAATTTCATATATAATGTAATTTAACAAGTATAATCTGTTTAAATATCGTTTTTAAACTGAAACTTTCTTCTGAAATGGTGAAGAATGATATTTTCCGAGTAAACTCATACAAAATAGAAGACCTTCCTGCCAGAAGCAGGCTTTGATTCATTTTTTTTTTTTTATCTCACATAGAAAAAAAAGAAAAAATTTTTTTCTATTCGTCCAACTATTCTTAGGAGCTGAAAACAAAAATATAAAACTTCTTAAGATTCTTGTAATATATTTGGAGTTTTAAAAATGATAATAATATATTTATTTCACCAAATTATTTTATTTTAATCTAGATCAACAAGTAAATGTATAAATAAAATTTTTCTTTCAAACTAGTTTCATATTTTTTTTACGAAACATTATAAGTGGAGCTACCTCCTTTTTGCAGTAAACTCTTCAATTGTAATTAAAAACGGAAAAAAAAAACTTTTTTTAACTATTGCAATGAAAGTAAAAATTTTTAAGACTAGAATTTAGGTTATATTTTGGGGCTTTGTAGCTTATCGTCAGTCCATCTGATTTCGACGGTGTTTTGCTGGTTGGAAAGAGAAGATCTGTTAATTTTTAGTCGAATCAATAATTATTATTATTGGGTTACTTTAAAAAAAAAAAAGTAATCAAAGAATAAAAACAAAATCAAAATAATGATTCAGTTACTTCCGAAAAAAATAATGATTTTTCCAATATTCATATATTCCAACTGATCTATTTCAAAATAGAAAATGTGTTGGTTAAAGAGCAATGTTGATATCTTTCACACAAATGAGATATAAAATGAGATTTTCGAAGCGTTTATTTTCATTTTATCACTTGCAAGAGCCGTTGGACGAATATAAAAAAAACAAAAAAAACAAGTGTATCGATTTTTTCTCTATGAAGAATCACCAAAAATCTTTAGATCATAATCGACCTCCGGCAGCCTGGATGTTCCTCGAAATATAAGAAACTAATGTTAAAATTTACTGAATAGTGAAAAAAGTTTGTGTGATAAAATATATATACAATTAAGGTGAGATAAATAACGTACGTGATACCCGTAAGTTGTTACATGTCGCTTCTGTTGGTTAAATAAACCTATCACAAAACTGCCTCACAGTCAATGTACGTTGTTGTTGTTGTTGTTTGTTTTTAAGGGCAAAAAACTGCTACGGTTATTATTGCCAATATACCCGAACTTTACTATACCACCTGGATTGCAACAATGACAATAACAATAATAAATTACTAATAAAATTATATTAATTTCAACCATTAATAAGATTTAAAAAAAAAAAAAATGTACGTTATATGAAAGAAACGGCCATCTATTAGTTTTTATAGAGAAGAGGTATAAGACTAGCGTATCTAAGGTTAAATAATTTTACAACCTTTGTTAAAAGTTGAAAAAAAAATATATTTTTAAAACATTGTTTACCTTAATAATAAAAATAATAATAATAATAAAATTAAAACAAAAAATGTACGTTATATGAAAGAAACGGCCATCTATTAGTTTTTATAGAGAAGAGGTAATTGACTAGTGTATCTAAGGTTAAATAATTTTACAACCTTTGTTAAAAGTTGAAAAAAAAATAATTAGGGTTCGGATAGGGGCTGGGGGGAGGGGGGCACTTCCTGGGGTCGGGGCGGATCGGTCCCGCTTGGTGGGAAATGCGACATGGCTGCTTGGGCTAGTTATGCTCCGAACCTTGTGAGGATTTGGACTTTTCCATGTAGAAATGTAAATGGTTTTTATCCACATCCTACTTATAAGCTTCGTATATAATTTAGATAGAAGAAAATATGATTCATATAAATAAGCAAGCCGTGGCGCATTTCCTGCTCGGGTTCGTGGCACCCTTCCTGACCCTAATCTTCTGTGAAAATATACCTATTTTAACTACACACATTGATGACCCTAGGGTTTTATGCCTATAAACCCCAACAAACAAACAAACAACAAAAATATATTTTTAAAACATTGTTTACCTTAATAATAAAAATAATAATAATAATAAAATTAAAAAAAAAATGTACGTTATATGAAAGAAACGGCCATCTATTAGTTTTTATAGAGAAGAGGTAATTGACTAGCGTATCTAAGGTTAAATAATTTTACAACCTTTGTTAAAAGTTGAAAAAAAAAATATTTTTAAAACATTGTTTACCTTCATTTTTGGGAAACCCATTACTTTAAAAAAGGGAAACAAATATGTAGATTCTAGCTAATACTTAATGGAAAGCGGCATTAATTTTTTTGCATTCAATAATATTACTAAATTGCATTGTCTTCAGTTTCTTTAAGATATTAACTACAAGAAGTCCTATTTTATTTCAAATGATTTTAGTTATATCTTTACCTCTTAATATAGTAGAGTACAAAATATAATTAAAGTTATACAAATAAATAGTTTTTAGACTGTTAGTATTGTTACCACCGTTATAATATGCTTAAGGGGCGTCATTTGTGAGAATAAATTTTATTTCGTTTCAAAGAAAAAATAAGACTTCAAGGTAAATAAAATTGTAAACAAAAAATAATAAAAATGCCACATTATTTCATCATTTCTGCGACCAACAATGGTTTCCTCATTATTTGATTTTTGTCCTTTTCTCTTTAGTGATATTCTCATGTTAGGCACAGACGCACAGACATCTAAGGGAATCTGACCCTTTGTGGTCGATGGAGAGGGGTTGCTGTTTATATCGTTAGCTGGAGAATCTGTTGCCATGGATGCGTTTGATGTACTGGGGTTTTTAGCTGGGCAGCGGTTTTTGATTTCCGGGTGGTATTTGAAAAGAGAGAACCTTCGGTTTGGAAGATATTTCGAATTTTTTTCCTGAAGTTATAGGTTTTATTACAGGTACCGGCTGGAAAAAAATTACTTGCAAATGTAAAATTGAAACTATTTAGATAGATTATTTCGCGTTGTTCCCAAATAAATCAAAGCTGGTATCAAATATTTTAGAGCTAATAGCTCATCAATACAAATAAATGGAGTACTAATTTCAGATAAACTTTACCACTTCAAAGATGTGGTAATAGTAATTTCTTGAAAAAAACAAAACAATATACTAACAGGCAAGAAATTCTACTCAATGGTTTTTTTTCGGTAAAAAGTTTAATTTTTCTTTAGAATTATCTAAAAAATTAAAATTATTTATTATTATTTATCATATTGATATGTTATTTATTGACTGCGGAACTAATTTTCTAGGAGACAATGACACATTTATTCAACGGACGAACGTAAAGCTACTCATAATCTTAATTAACTGTCCTCGTCGGGTACAATTAGGATTGTCAAGTATTGCAGTCCCAAGCGGGTGCATTTCTGATGAAATTGGAATCAATTTGGCCCAAGTTTGATGTTCCATTAAACAGAAACATAAACAGCTAAATTACATCCAGTTTGTCAAATTCATAAACGGAAACTGCAAAAGAAAAAAAAAAATTTAGTTGAGGAAAAAGCTCCTTGAAGTTATGGGTGTTTAACAAACATAAATTAGCATTCTGAATTTTAAAAACAAATACCTACCATCTGAATGTTTTAAATATATCCTCAAAATACATCTTGCTCTTTCAAAAAAGTTACTTCTACTTAATCCAGGCTATAATCATAACGAAACAACTAGCAAGAAATATCTGAGGCACTTATGAATATTCGCATACAATTATACAAAGTGCATTTTGTGTTTTATGACTTTTGGGTTATGAGTATCAACAGAATTTTTTTTTCCTCTTTATTTGTGTTTCATGAACTTAGTTATGCAACTTTTACAGAGATGAATACTAATTTGTAAATCATTATTGAAAAAAATGGCGTTTTTCATAAATACTAGTTTTGCACTAACCGAATATTTACTAGTGGCACAGACATATATAAAGGTAATCCGAGTGAACTAAATCCAGTTCTGCCTTAAGACCTGAACAATAGGAGTCTAAACTAAGAACACAAACTGTTGTTCCAGACATAAGCTATAGATGCAAGACCATTCAAGCACCCAGACCTCTTGTTTCTAAACCCCTCTACCAAATAATCTTATCAAAATGATATCCCGACCTACTTCATACATTTGAGACTTCATGAAAGATCTTTTAGAAATATTGACTCTGAAACCAGCTCTTTATCGAAAGTGGACAATACTGTTGTTTGTAGTTTATGTGTTACACAGGCTGATTCCTCCCTAGTGTAAAAAAAAAAAAAAAAAAAAAAAAAAAAAAAAAAAAAAAAAAAAAAAAAAAAAAAAAAAAAAAAAAAAAAAAAAATGGGTGAAACTAGTCCATAAATGAAGAAAAATACCGCTGACCGCATCTTTCCAATCCGTTGCTGATATATGACAATTCAAAGTTTTGTATTTTTTGTTTGTTTTTTTTGGAAACAACGTTTTTTTTTTGCCATAAAAACTGTAATATCTCCATTTTATCTAAATATTTTCAAATTGAGACCACGACTTCTGATTCAGCGTCAAATTTCCTATAAGAACGAAGCACATATAGCACTGAATTTTAAAACATGAGACCTAAATTACAGATTGATCTTCAACTTTTTACAAAAGCGCTCACCGTTTTTTCGTAAAAACAACCCACAAAACTGCAAATTTAACCAGCTTTCCAATGGAATAATCAAATTAATGATTCTGTGTCGATTTCGTGGAGAAATCAACTTTTAAAACCAAAAAAAACATGTTGGTTTTTTATTTGGCATGTAAATCAGGTACTTGGATAAATAAAACATTCGGATAATAGCTTAAAACCGGAAAAATATTTTTTTTTCCATTCGGCTTAAAAATCCGGTATTTGGGTTTATAAGACATTACGATATTTGCTTAGTGAAAATATGTATTTTAAACAAAATAAAATATTTATTTTAATATAAAGCATTAAAAATAATTTTTAGAAAAAAAACAAAACCGACTTCAAGAATAAACCTACATATACAAACGAACTAAAAAAATAAAAATAATATTTTAATTGCTTCGAAACAAAAACCATTAAATGAAAATTAACGAAATTATCGATACTTATATACCTATTTACAATTTATGACCAATTATCTTTGGAGTCGGTACCAGCCAAGATGGGAAGTTTAATTCTGTCTTTACAATAAATAAACAGTCGAAGGGCCGGAGACAGCGGTGTGGCGGTGATAAAACAGTAGGAGGATCTTTAAGATTAAAATTTCTTTTCAAATTCTGTTTGTTTTGGTTGGCACCGACTCCAAAAATAACTGATTATAAATTGTGATTAGGTATATAAGTATTGATAATTTCGTTGATTTTCATTTAATGGTTTTTGTTTTGAAGCAATTAAAATATTATTGTTTATTTTTTAGTTCAAGTTTGTATATATAGGTTTATTCTTGAAGTCGGTTTTGTTTTTTTTCTAAAAATTATTTTTATTTTTTACTTTTTAGTGGTGAGTGTATTTTTGTTTAAACAGTCAATTCTCGATCATCAAGCTACTCTGAAAAAATAGTTCGACTTACTGAATAAAGTATTAACGATGATATTATTCCACTTATCTGCATATAAATGGGAAAATTGATCACAAAATTGTAGTTGAAATCATTACTTAAATTTTCATTAATGGGAATGTTGTTTGTACATACATATAAAATCATTGATACAGAAAATTAAATACCCGGTACCAATATATCATATAACTTTCAACTGAACTGCGCTTTATTTTTGAGGGTGCCTATAAGTTGAATTACCGACTTCCACCAGTGGCGACCTTTTCTTTATTCTTTAGGATGCTTGAAAGAGAACTACGCGGAATTCGGAATTCACTAGCAACAAACGCCCAACTTCTTTCTCATTTCTCCACTTTGCAAATCAATTTTAACTTTTCGTTAATTGAAAGAATTTACAATAGCCACTGTGAAATTATTCACTCGAGTGAATAACTAATAATAAGTGACTGGTGTAACTATTAACTGGAAAGATAAACAGTGACAGGAAACCGGAATATAAATTACATATGAAATTCTTTTAATTTGTATTCGAGTGATAGAGGCGATGACTTCTAATAGTTCATTTCATAGAGGTGGTCCTAGAAGTTCTCTCTTTTGAACCCCATTTTCAGTTCAACTTATTTACACAATTTTTAACGTTTTCTATCTGAAATCGTCTCTTTGAGGTGAAATTTAAGTGTAATGTACTTCCAACCGCAGATTTTGTTCGACTTATGAGAAAGAAAGAAATACCTCTTGAAAGGTTTTATTGAACACAATTTCACACAAAAAAACTACATAGCATGACTCGTAAAAACTAATAACAGTTAACCATAAACTGAGAAGGTTATAAAAAAAACATATGAGAAAATGAGATACAAATACAATGTTATTATTTACTACAACTTATTTAAGAATTCAGCTTATCGAAGCAAGACATCGAGAGTTGACTGTATATGTAAATTATTTTTGTTAATAATTTATATTAAGTTACCTTGGAGATTGTAGATAATCATAATCATAAATATGTTTAAAATGTAAGGTTATATAAAAGTGATTTTATTAACTGGTTTTTTGATTTTTCTTAAAAAGTGCTGCGTTGATTTCAAATAATTTTTTTAATCTAAAAACGAATCATCAAAATTGGGACTACTCTCTATCAAAGTAGTAGGCCCTACCTATCTAAAAAAGAATCATCAAAATTGACGGAGGTTCTCAACTCTCAACTTTTTTTTTTGTTAATCTTACGCGATTACTTCGTCAATTCTCAATCAATTTTGATTATTCTTTTTTAGATCGGTAAGGAATACTTCAGAGGTAGTCCCATAAAAAATATTTTGAAATCAATGCAGCACTTTTTAAGAAAAATCAAAAAAACACTTGATAAGTGATTTTATGAACTGTTTTTTTGATTTTTCTTAAAAAGTATTGCATTGATTTTAAAATATTTTTATGGGACCACCTCTGAAGTATGCCCTACCGATCTAAAAACGAATCATCAAAATTGATTCAGAATTGACGACCAATGCTACACCTCATGAGAGGATGCTTTTCCATAAGCGAAAATGCAAATCTGGAGTAGCCCTACCGTCTTGGTTAAGTACCCCTGGTAAAATATTGGTTCGGAACTTCGTTCGACGGAGTAAGTACGATCCTCTTGTCCAAGAAGCCTGAACTTCTAGAAGCAAATCCCAACTATGCATTGGTTCGCCTACCAGACGGAAAGGAGACTACGGTGAACCTGCGGCACCTCGCACCAGCGGGGGGTCCGGAATCGTGTTATCAACAAGAGGATGAGGACGACTCGGAAACAGACGATCGGGAGTAATCGCGTAACATAGATCAGTTATATGTATTGCTAAGAAAATGTTTATTGTAAATGTAACACACAAAAAAAAAAAAAAAATACAGACGAGTTGAGAACCTCCTCCTTTTTGAAGTCGGTTGAAAAATTATTGTTTTTTAGAAAAGGAGTCTGATATTTTATTAGTTTTTTTTAAAATGCTCTTCTTTGTTTCGAATGCTGCTTCTTGGTCTCTTTTTCACTGCCCTTAGGGGTCACTCCTGATATTTGCAGTTCTACAGATGGTTTTTTTTTTTTTTGATTGTTGAAGTATTATGAGAAATTGTTACTTTTGTAAATAAGTTGTCAATATTCAATGTTATATGTGCTTTGGTCTTATAAGAAATTTAATGCTAAATCAGACATTGTGGTCTAATTTGAAAATATTTTGACAAAATGGAGATATTACAGCTTTCAAGGCTAAATAGGTGGTTTCCTCAAAACACTCTTTGAATGCAGATGCAAATGATGCATAGTTTCACCTTTTTTTTTTACATTAAGAGAGAATCAACCTGTGTGTATACAAACTAATGCAAATATGTTCCCAAAAATGGTAATTAATATTATACGGTCGTGCAGCTTCGGCATCGAGCACTCCTATTCACATGGTATTTTTATTATAATTAGAAAACTGTTATTCAAATGTATAAATATGAATCACGAATCGCTTCGCTATATATCCCTCAGGCAGCTCGCGTATGCATATATTCCATATGCAGCCTGCAATCGATAATTTTGAAGATTGATTTATTTTTAAAAGGTGAGAATAGATAGCATTGATAGTTAGAATGAGGGAAATCTCGAAACCAGGTGTACCAAACAGTGACCTTGCAAACATTTAAGTATTATGTTATATTGATTTATATAGGTATTCATTTATCACTAGAAGGGTGAATAAACCCAACTTTAGAACAAATTATTTACAAAACATTCTCGATATCTACTATATATTTGTCAAATACCACTCACTCATTTAACACGAAATCTCAGAAACCACCGAACGGACTGGAATGAAATTCGATATGTAGCTTCCTCTAGGGCCCTAGGTGCTCGCTAAGAAAGGAATTTTAAAAAATCGGCCTGGATCGCAGCTAATTCGCGAAAAATGCGATTACAATTTTTATTGGGTGAATAATAATAATAGATTAATAGTCATATGGTATTTGGAGATAAGCTAAGTTAAAAAATAGGTTAGATGTTTAAACCGCACACTTTTACCACAAATTAAGTTCCTTTTAGTTGTAAACAAACAAAAATACGATCGATGTCGAAACTTATAATATTGGTACTTTCTGTGAACTGTGATGGTGGCTGCAGAGGTGGACTCTTACAAGTTTGAGTTGTTTAAAGAGGAGGTTAAAAGACTTATGTTCTCTGGTGATGACATGTAAGGCCAGTTCGATGGGTGAATAATAATAATAATAGATTAATAGTCATATGGTATTTGGAGATAAGCTAAGTTAAAAAATAGGTTAGATGTTTAAACCGCACACTTTTACCACAAATTAAGTTCCTTTTAGTTGTAAACAAACAAAAATACGATCGATGTCGAAACTTATAATATTGGTACTTTCTGTGAACTGTGATGGTGGCTGCAGAGGTGGACTCTTACAAGTTTGAGTTGTTTAAAGAGGAGGTTAAAAGACTTATGTTCTCTGGTGATGACATGTAAGGCCAGTTCGATGTAGGGACAAAAAACTGATAAGAATCAGTGAGTTCTATCAAGTGTGAAGAACCTTATTTACTTTAACTTCGTAATCTGCTCAACCAATTTATGCTTGATATGTAAGCAAAAATGGAAACAGAAAGACTAAACTTTATTTGAAAAAATCAAAAAAGGTGAGAAGTTGAGACTATATTCACTTAAACTATGCCATAAGAAAAGCTGATGGTCTGGTATCAGAGCTGGTTAAGATGGTAGTGCTGCCTCGAAGCTTCACTGGAGGACTATCAAAATAAGATAAAATTGACTTTTGCAAATTGTCAAATTTACTTATTGAAATTATTCTAAGAATGGAATTCTTTAGGTTTATTTAAGTAATAATTATTATCAATGTTAACCTTAACTTTTACTAATTTAAGTTGTCCTTCATCCTAATGATATTAAACCGTAGCGGAGCAGGGTCCTTTCAGCTAGTTTTTTTAAATTAATATTTATAGATCATTTTCTTTTCAGAACCCTAGGAGAGTTATCGGGAACAGAATAGTGGATTAAAGTGGTTAGGGGGTTTCTTATGAAATTATAGGTACCTAGTTTGGTCTAAATCGGCAATATATGGAACATAAAGATCTTCATAGATATTTTATTTATGACAAAGTAAGAAGCATAGAAAATTTTTCAAAGGATTTTGGTTTCTAAGGATTTAATAACAGAAGAATCGGAAGATTTAATCGAGCCCCAAATCTAAACTCTGTATGTCCTAATCGGTCTAATTACTGTTATATAAACGAGCCTTTTGCAATTAATTGGAAGCTTTGTACGTTGGTTTAGTAAATGTTGGAGAAGTCTATAACGACGTCTTACGGCTTCCAGGACGTTTGTCCAGATGGTGGTCCTAGATTGCGAATCTGTTTAACAGGAATTAGTAGAATAAGTATTAACTTAAAGAAATATGTATATTAACTCAAATAAGCCTAATGTATTTTCAGATATCATATTTTCCATGAATTATAAGCTGATATTGCCTGCATAAAATTCAACAAAGGTCATAAATGATATATACAGGTAACTGTATACAGCAAGTTTAATTTCTAAAATATTAGTGCATAGATTCATCAGTATTGGAATAGTTGTAAAATATTGATCATAAAGTTTACTTCTCGATTTTCATTATTCCCTATTCTTCATCCACTTTATGATTCATTAAGCGTTTACTGTTCTGCATTAAAGTTCGTGGTGATTCGATTTTAGTGTCAGCCTTCATCTCTGTAAAATTATCTTCATATTGTTTTTTTTTTCACTGTCCCTTTTTGGTTTAATGATTCAACAGTCTTCTTCAATAGTCATCCTGAGAACCCTTTAAGTTTAATTGAAATTTCAGATTAAAATATACTACAAGCCCCTCTCAGCCGAAATGGATTAACTTGAAAGTTAAATACGAATAATACAAATTTATATTAAAACTTCATGCCATGAAGTTTCAAATACTTCAGTTTCTAAATTAAAAAATAAAAATAAAAATAAATCTAGCTCAATTTCCAACTCCTACATACTCTCTTATTAAGTATTCCGATCTCAGTGATGGAAAATTCAGATTTAGTCACAATTTTGCCCATCCATCCCTCTTTACTCAGTCCGCCGGGGTTCCTCAAGGAAGTATCCTAGGTCCTATCCTCTACACGATTTATACAGCTGAGACGCATCCTACCACAGTCCTCACCACATACGCCGATGAAATATGTGTGTTATGCGTAATTAATGATATCTTCATTGCATCCCAAAAACACTTTAAGCTGATACTCCAAACCTTCAAGAATGGTGTCGTAATTGGAGGATTAATAAGATAAACCTAAAAAATCCCATCAGATGACCTTTACCATTCGTCGTAATCTTATGACTTCCTGTCGTACAGTATAAGTACTTTAATAATATTCCATTAATTGAAGTTAAACAGGTCTACCACCTAGTACTCCATCTGAACAAAAGTCTTACTTGGAATCCGCATATGACACTAAAACAATTGGTCGTTATAGGCTTTACCAACATTTACTGAACAAACGTACTAACTAATCCTCCAATTAATTACAAAAGACGCATTACCACGACAGTAATTAGACCGATTTGCACATACAGAGAAAAACTTTGGGGCTCAACTTAACCCTTTAACAGGCAATGTATCCTGGAGGATACACATATTTAATGCCTTTTGCTCAATAAATGACGTAATGTCCGACGCATTATCCAACTCATTATCGCCTAATGTCCTCTATTTAACCTTGAATTTCATCTTAACGAGTGGGGTTAACGTGGCTATAGTCATTCAAAGGAAAAAAAAAGAAGAAAAGTATTCCGAAATTCTTGGCCTGCCTGTTAAGGGGTTAACTTCCAATTATACTCGTATCCGATCCGTATCCAAAATCCTTCGAAAAATCTATGATCCTTTGTTACAAATAAATTTATGCATAAATATAGGAAAATGTGTGAATATGGGCACCCTCTTTTGTTTTTGATTTAAAGTTACTTTTAACTTGAAAAATTCTAGATTTTTGCCTTTCATTAACAACTATAACAAGTTTCTTCAATTCGAGAAGGCAAAACACTAATTAACACCAATTATTTTATTTCGAAAACGACGAGCTACAATGAGAATAGCACCAGAAAAATTAGGGTGTAAACATGAGCCCTCTTCAAAAAAGTCACCAAAAATAGTTTAAAACAGGATAGAGCAATTCAAAATGGTAGATTTTTTATTCATTTCTGGAATAAAAATCATTTACAGAAATCGCAATCATAACTGGCTCTTTCAACCCCGGCACAATCTAAGTTCCCACATTTTAATCACATATCTTCCCGAGTGTCTTTAGATAATTTTCCATCACAAAAGATGCAAGTTGAGATCATTAACAAGAGATATGTTGAAGTTCCCAGGGAAATAGGGTCCATATTTACACCAAGAAAAAGTGCTCATATTTACACCTACTCCACCTAAGAAAGATGACTACTATCACAAGTGTGCACATCAAAAGTTTACAGTGCAGAATGAACACCGATTTGTACAATAACTCAAGCTGCATCCACACTAGTTGAAATAATGGTTCCAACTGCTCACAGCTATCATACATTAGCGAATGGCTCCATAAACAGTCCTCGCCGCCAGAAATATAAGAAAGAAGGTAAATATTTTTTTTTCATAAAAAAGGTTTTTCTCCTTGGTGTACCTCGAGAGCTCTCCGGAGGCGGTAAGGCTATGATTTCGACGTGAATCCTACAATAAGCGGATTACTCGTCGAAATTTCCCATCTTAAAAGCCATCAACCATAAAAAGCCGATTATTACTAACGACATATGGGAACGATCATATATTTATAATTTATTTTATAGATTGAAGAAACATTACGTATTCGTTTATTTAATTTAGAACTGCAATCTTCAACCTGCATCTTGTGAATGTAATATTTTTTATTATAGAAAATATTTAACTTTGGTTTGAAAAAGAAAAAAAGAAGAAGAATATCTATAGAATGAATAATTAATCATAATTTGACTTTTATTACTAATTGCTCCAAAATTTACAAAGAGAAAATATGGGCGTTCATCAGTATCACATAAGGAAATTAATGTCC
This sequence comes from Euschistus heros, assembly GCA_003667255.2. Taxonomy (NCBI): domain Eukaryota; kingdom Metazoa; phylum Arthropoda; class Insecta; order Hemiptera; family Pentatomidae; genus Euschistus; species Euschistus heros. The sequence continues at coordinate 3,157,972 of RCWM02000046.1, forward strand.
AGTAATTGTCATAATTATCAATGGAAATAAGCTGCATAGTTAGTCTGGAATATGGTAGGCCCTCCACTCTACTGACTACTGAGAGTTGTAAAATATAAGTTAGCGAGCTCTGGCAGTGAAGGTCGCAAGTGGACGCAGCTAATAATTGAATAGTATGTTTTAATACACCTCTAAGAAGGATTTAGCGTTGAAATTGAAGAGACACAAAAACTGTAGGATGTATAATAATCGGAAAATCAAAAAGTCGAAATTTGGCTTAGTTAATTTTCAAAATCGTCTCGGTTTGTACTCAACCAAGTTCAAAACAATAGAAAACAATATGTTAATACCGAAATTGAAATAAAATAATGACAATTAATAATGAAAATTTATCAAAAATAAATTTCCTTTTTTTCGCCATTTTTTACTCTGAAAGCTCCCCATTGTGAAGTAATCAACAAAACTCTCTAAACTCAAGCTTTATTAGCCTTAAGGTATAGTAAACACATATTTGCCGCAAATTTCACGAAGAAAAGAAAAACTAAAAAAAATGTATTTTAAGCAGTTTTTTGTTCATTTGGCCCACTGTTCGTAGGTCCAAATAGGTTTTCAGTAGCTTGTAGTTTTTCTTAGAACTTTAGTGGTGATTATTTATCAAGTAAATGTGTCAGTAGTTGTATGAAGTGTTGTTTATATATTTAAAAATTTATGTTTATATGTAAGAAGTTTCGTATGTATAATCCCAGATATTTAACAATTTTTTTTCAATTGGAAACATCTTATTGTACAGCAAAACCGTTGGAGGGTTATCATTTCTTAGGGTGAACGTTGATCTATCATGGTTCGGCCTGATTTTCCATTTTTTAAGCAATTTCCCTAAAATGTATGATCTTAGGCAGCGTATTTGTAAAATTTATTTTTAATAACATTTTACATTATAAAGTATTATTTGCAGAAAAAAAAAATGTATGAATGTCCAGAAACAAAAAAAAAAAAAAAAAAAAACTAAATGCATTACATTATTATCCTTATTTTTTTTCATTGTTCAACCGTTTATTGAAGAATGTATTGAATGTTGGGTGACAACCAATAAGGAAAAGAGGGCATGACTATTACCTCTACCGTTATCCCCGAAACAATCAGCATTAATTTATATTGTCAGCCAATAATGCAGTGACAAACATCACATGCAGCATGTCAACGTTTACATTAAATTAGTAAGCGGTAACATAAAGTTAATTTAGTGGCATCTGTTGTGATTAATATTAATGAATAAACGAACACTTTGCCATATGTCTGTTTGAGATGTAAGTTCGCTGAATTTCCGAACTATAGCAGACACGTTTGCCATATAAATCATTACGAAAGCTCGTCTATTCAAATTTAATAAGTACAAGCTCTCGTCCACAAGATAAATCATAAGTGCGCTTTACAACCTTCTTTACTGTTCAAACAATGAAGTAACCTTAAAGGTGAATTAACGCTACTGAATCCATTTTATCATTGTATAGAGTGACTACAAAACAATCCCACAACTTTAAAAACATTTATTTACTATCATCACCACGGCTTCGCCTAATCTCATGAGTAAAGATCTTATACAACTAATTATTAGAATTTTTATTTGTTCATCGATAAAAATCTTATATTAAAGTATGTAATTGAGCATTACTTTTTCAATGATATTTTCACCTATAACTGTATTTTTCTTCTTGGTTAAAATTGCACTGATTAGGTGTTTGAAGATTAAATAAAAGTAAAATTGGACATTAAATTTTTATCTTGCATATATGAGTTGGTAATCTAGATAGACAGAGACTATTAAGAAATTCCATCTGATAATGGACTGTACCTTCAGAACTAACGGCTAAATGGATCATATTTTATCATATAAGGCCAATGGATCATATTTTTAAACAATATCAAAAAACAAGGATCGACAATTTGATATGGTGATAATTTTTATTCGGCAGACATAAATTTATTGATTACATCAGGTTGGATATGGATTTCTAACCATAAAAGTATATGACAGTGTGGCAAAGCTCGTTTCTCTACCCATCATTGTACATCTAAATTTTTACTATTGTAAATTGTATTACTGCTGAACCTTTCTAGACTTATAAAAATTATATAATTAAAATTTGGTACAGATGGGGGTATTGAAGAATGGTGCTTACCACATATCGGTCGATTTTCAAATTTCACTGTTATCCACATATTATCGACTTTTCAATATCAAATTGATAAGGAATGTAAAATTTTATGTCATATAATACATTGTAAATTTGATCATTATATTTAACTAAATTGTTGCTTTTTGCAGTGTGTGCCATTATCGACGCGAGGGAACAAGAAAGGATTTGAGTGCCAGTGCCTTCCTGGCTACATGGCTCCTCAGGTCCTCAACTTCTCCAGGGAAAATACCAACGACCTCAGTACGGTCGAAGAGCTTATAAAGTAAATATCAAGGAATGAAATATTATTAAAGCAAAGTACTCGATTTCTGTAATGCTTTTATTTTACTTAATCAATAATTTATATAAATATTACTGTTTAGGTGCATTCCCAACTGTGGATATGAAACAAATTGCTCAGAACAACCACACTTGTTCTTAAAGACTATTGTGATTTGTGTACAAATAACTGCTATGGGCATCACTGTCGCTACAGGAATATTAATTTTTAATAGAAGAAAATGCAAGGTAAGCATTACGAGTATTTTTCTTTTCAATTCACTTTCTATAATTATTTGTTTATTTAAATACAAAAAAAAAAAGAAATTCTTGAGGTTGTCGTTTAAAACTTAGAATATTAAGTTGTATATTAAAAAAAAAAAATATTATAAATTTTAACCCGTGTATAACAATTGTTTTCACTTTTATTTTTAAATCAACACCTGTCAAAAACATAATTGATAATCAGCGGATGTGCATTAGTCAGAATATAAACAAAATTGGCATGTTTTGCATGAGGAGACATAGTGCCCAGTGGCACCCCTTCCTTGTCTTTGATTTACTTTTATGTGAGTAGGTCTCTCATCCTGTTTCTTTTCAGTCTCCTCCTGGTATTCTCCGGCATGAGAGATGTGGTCATACTAGAGATGAGCTTGTTTGGGTGTCCCTTTAATTTTTCATGAAATAGTTTGTAGTTTGTCCATATGTGTTCAATGACTGTTGGAATGCGTAGGTCAGTGTGAATAGTTTTATTGTTGACGTACCAAGTTGAAATATTGTTTTTTTAAATTTACTTTTCTATCCACACCGGTAAGATAATAAATAAAAAAAATAACAGCGGATGGTATGATCCATATATAATAATAACAGACTAGTCGGCATTACAATTGAAGCATTTATATAGCCGTTTCCGGTTTCAATGTGATTGAACTACTGTAAGAAACTTTTTCGCCTTAAAAAAAAAAAAATAATAAATGTTTTTTTTTCTTGTTTTCCCTCTTACAGTAACCCTGTAAGAGGGGCGTATATTTAAATATCTGTACATGCTCCATGCAATTAGCATATTACATGTATCTAACATGTTTAGTATTTTATAAAATATTTTAAATTTAGAAGTAATTTACATTTAAGTACTTATGTTGAATTTTGAATCGGTACAATAAACAATGTAAAAAAGAAACAAAACAAAATTAAGTGAAAATTTCATAACTAACACGAAACATAAGTGAATAAACACAAAACAAATAAAAACAAAACTAAAAACATCAATGAGATCGGCTCCACGTCGTTGGTCGTCTTCTTCACTTCTTTGAGGAGTTCTAAATCACATTCAGTGATAAATTTTTTCATTTGCTAGAGATATGTTTTGAAAATATCCTTCTCCGGAAGCGGCCAATCGTCTCCTTTTAATAGTACGGATTTTATTAGGTGTACTCTCTTGTTGTCAAAATGAGGGCAGTTGTATAGAATGTGATGAAAAGTCTGTTGTGTTTGTCTGTCGCAGTGGCATGTAGGTGAGACAGTTAAATGAAATCGGTTCACGTAGGCATTACTTTGTCCGTGTTCGGTCAAGAATTGGGTCACTTTGTAATGTGTTCTTTTAATTTTGCCGCAATTGGTAAGTGTGATATCTGGAATAAAGTTGTGTAGAGGTCGTCCTTTTGTAGTTTGTTGCCAGTTTTGATTCCAAACATTTATCACGTCATTCAAAATGCATCTCTTGATATAGGTTATAGGGACTTTGTCATATGTAATGGGGGGAGGAAACTGTTTCTCGAAGCAGCCTTAGCCAACTTGTCGGCTAGTTCATTTCCCATGTTCCCACTGTGACCCTTAATCCATTTAATTGTTACTTTCAAGTCCCTGTCCAGTCATTTTAATATATTTTGTCTTACTTTTTCCGTCAGTAAGTCATGAGATTTGGGGTTTCTAATGTTATATATCAAAATTTTATTGTCAGCTTTAATGTTAAATATTTTTGACGAAAATTGTTTTGAATATTTAATGATATTATCGGAGGCCATCAGTACGGCTAGTTTTTTGGCCTGATTGTTTGAGCAACATGTTCCCAGCCGTTACTGTTCATCATATTGTGCGTGTTGCCGTTTTAGAGTAAATGCGCATCCAGTATTTTCGCCGTTCTTACTACCGTCTGTGTATATGTCTTGTGTATGTAGTTCGTCAGTTTTTGTCTCGTCTTTTGTTGCAATTAGTTTTGCATGTAATGAAGGATGTAGCTTGTTCTGTATGTCAAGGTCTATTTCTATGTTTGCTGTCTTGTAATCGTTGTAATTAAGTACTTATTTTTTTATTTTGTAAAGGGTGAATAGTTGTATTTTGTATTCTATGGGTAATATGCCAGCTAAAATTCCTGCAGCCTCAAATGATACTGTACGGTAAGCCTTAGTTATTCTGATAGCTATTAATCTGTTAGCTCTCTGCAGCTTTCTTAGATTTCTAGGCTTCAGAGCCGCTGATTCCCATACCGGTATCGCGTAAAAAAGTTTTGGTATGATTCCACCGTCATAGATTAACTTTAAGATTTGTTTGTTGTTCAGTAGTGTTTAGTGACGAATACCTAAAATCCTTCAATGAATACAGTTTCTAAACTAATTCTAGACTAATTCTTTGCAATTCGCTGAGGTCTGTTATTAAGAACGGACTCTTTATGTTTATTTATTACAACATCTGAAGCGATCTCTTAAAATTGTAGCGTAAAAAAAATTGTTCGTGGGAATACACGTATCGATCGGTCGATGGAAAAGTCATAATCTGGGCACCTTCACATTGTAGCACCTCCTTTTATGACAGTCTGATATTTTTAAAACGATATAATTTTCTTTCACATACTTGTCGCATCTATATGAAAGTTACAATTTATCGTTTTCACTATTTTATAAAAATAAAAAACATTACCTACATATATTAAAAATAAAAGTAAAACTTGCCAGGGGGTAAAGCAATAAAACTAATATAATGGCAGGGGACAGTTGACAAGGTAGTGGTAGCATCAACACGAGGTACACATCCGACTTATATTTGTACCTTCTGCCTACTGCTCAATTCATAATTCACTACATTAAAATTTCAGCCTATGAAATAATTTTGTTTGTATTTAAGTTGTAAAATTAATCAACTAAAACGATAAAATAAACATATATACTGAAAATGGTATTTCATAGAAAAATAAATAAAAATATATCACGGTATATTAATGCATCGATATTTGTGGTCACCGATATATCGGTTATATAAGTTCAGAGCTCAAAAAACTGTCGGTAAAGAATATAAATATGTTTTTACAATGCCCTATCCCTAGATACAATACATCATTAAAAAGTTTTTAGTTTAAATAGCGTTCACTGACTGATAAAACTAGATAAGGTAATATCAATCCTTCGGTCCATTTTAGAAAAACATTCTTAATTTTACAATCAGAAAATTCTTTTAAAAACCATTCCATTCAATAGAAAAGGGCTCACATAGTAGTTGGCACATTGGGTTAGTCGAGCCCTTGATAAGTTGCACTATAAAGCCTTACTCAATATCCACTGATTGACCAGACCACGAGTACGATGTACCTCAAGTGAAAGATGTGAGAGGTTAAATCATAATTATGCGTTATTTCTCTTTTAATGCTTTGTGTAGTCAAGTCATTGTCTATAAAGCTGTGAGTCAAATGCCAAGCGATTCCTTAACAAGTCAAAATTACAAAAGCCTTTCGCAATTCCATTAACCGCAAAGCATAACCGTTGAAACAAAGAGCTCCTGTATGTGATAAATACCTCTTTGCCATTCATTGAACATATTTCCTGTGGAATTTCGTCTTTCATTTCAGTGATATCTTTAAAATTCCATGGACCAATGGTATGGAAAGTTTTTAACAATATTCAAATAAACTAAAATTCTTTTTTCTTAAAAATGCAAAATATTTTAAACATTATATTCCTTAACAATACATTTTTTTTTTTTTTTTTTTTTGCACTTTTATCCCTAAAAATTGAAGATACCATGGATCATTCAGCCTAACCAATTCCAACAATGAAAAATCTAGAACAATCAAGTACATTAACTTGAGGTACGCATGATGGTATAGAAGGATCAATACAATTAGGATTGATGAATTAATTGTCACTTCTATTGAGATTATTTTATTAGAAAACTAGTTTTGAATGCTAAACATTCATCTTCAGTTCTAAAACATACAAAATTTTTTCAACACAACCTGCCCCCCCCCCTTTTACTTCTCACGAATTCAGTGTTTTAGTTACCTCGAAGGTGAGTGCCCATGCTTGATTTCTTGTCTTACCGTATTAAAAACTTTAGTATATATAATCTATGTAACGTAGTACTGATGTGTTGAAAAATTTTGTATGTTTTAGAACTGAAGATGAATGTTAAGCATTCGAAACTAGTTTTCTAATAAAATAATCTCAATAGAAGTGGCAATGAATTCATCAATCCTAATTGCCAAGTACATTAAGTATTATTTTTTAAACATATAGTGTCATAAATTTTTCGGAAAAAGAATATATCGTCGGTTTGGAAGATTTGGAAATGTTCAAAATCCAGATCATTGCATTAAACATCAGTAAAATGTATGACTAATATATGGAGAAAACTCTTATAAGTTTAACTGTCTAAAGGGCCGCTAGAAAGCACTTCTAACCACCATTTTTACAGCTTATAATTATACCTTATTGGAGAAGACAGCCACAAAACAGTTGTTAGTAAGGTATATTATACTTACAATTAGTTTAAGAAAGAGTGTCACATTTTGCAAAGTGACATTGTTTTGTTAATTTTTATTTGTGGAATACAGTGGCATTTCGAATTAAAATACTATTCTATTAGCAAGAAGAGTTTTTTTTAGCTTGATACCATAAAGTCTAAACTCCAACCACTATCAGCAGTGATAACGTTAAAGCCAGCATACAAGCGTAAAGTGAGAATTACACAAAACAAAAAAAATGAATTACACTAATAAAAAAAAATGAAGAAAAAAAATGTTGTACCACAGTATCACAAAAGTTTTTTGAGAACTTATAAACTTCTTATGATATTAATTTTGTTTACAATTAAATACTTAAAATAAGTAGTCTCATAAAACTTTCTAAATAATACATTATGTATCTCATCATTTATTACGTTAATAAATTAATTCAATTACAATTTAATAAAGACTCATCTTATTAAAATACTTTTCATATTATTTGAAATATTTTATTTAATATTTTATAAATTATTTATACTTTTTATAAATATTTTCAAAGTTTGTTATTTTTTTTCTTCTTGGTTGAAAAAATGAAATAATACTTACATACTTTTAATACTTTTTGTAACAATAACATTGAAAACTACAAGTTAAATATAAATTTTCATTTAAAGTAAAATTTTGTTCTAAAAAAGTATAATTTATGTTTAAATACCATACTTTCCATGTTATTTGATAAATTGTGTATTTGAATTACTAAGATATTAAAAAGATATTGTATAAGAGGTGAGATAAAAAATTCAATCCCTAATTGTTTTTTCATAAATATATAATCACTATGATATTTTCGATTAAAATGAATGTAAAACTTTAAACGACCCCCCTGAATGGTAACGATTTTTGAGTTGTTACAGTCTTATTTCAAACCGATGATATGTTGAGTCAGATTAACATGAAATTGTAGTGCTTCGTGAAGGAATTACCCGCTGGAAGTACTCCAATAGAGTTTTACCTTTGAAGGTTTCAGGATCAACCGCTATTCAGCACCCTAAGAGGATCAACGGGAATATATATGGGAAAGGATAGTTATGGACAAAGATTTGTGAGGATGTAAAATTTATACAAGGATAGATGTCCATTCGATTACCAAATCCATATTTTATTTGATATGACATTTTTTAATTTAATCTCATTTCTGACAACAAACGTTTATAATTTCCGATAAAAAGATATACGTTTTGACAATTCTGGTATCATCAGGACTAGGGATGGATATCGTAAAAAAAAATATCGATATCCATATCGGGCGATATTTTGAGCTCTAAATACGATATATCGGTGACAATATATTACAAAAAAAGTAATGTGTTTTACTTTAAATACATCTGTACTATACTTAATTAAAGACCTACCCGTCATAGAAAGTGCACCCACACTATCAATAGGTGATAAAAGGAAAGAAATGTAACATTAAAACAGCTGAGGAAAAATGTTTATAAAACATCTGATTACCAAAATGATACAAAATAAAAAAGGAAAAGGTTGTAATCTATTGCAAATTTGTTATTTGTTTTTTTTTTTAATTTGGTTTTTATTCTTACTTAATTTATAATAATGCAAAACCTTTACTTGCAGTATACCAGTACTTTATTTAATATGTTTCTACAGATTGCATAACAATTTTGAAGTCGAAAATTTTGTATGCTGTTCTGAAGAATGAATCTGTCATAAAATAACATATTTGAATCGTTTATTTCAGAAACCACCTAAGTGCGCTTTTATCAATTTTAGAAAAACTAAAAAAAACTGCGCTTGGGTTCTTTCTGAAATAAACGGATTATTTTCAAGGCTGCCAAAAAGCATTGCTGATATGGAACATAAGTTTTGTTTGTTTGTTTGTTTCGTTTAACGTCACTTTATGCTGCTATGGCTAATCGGACGATGCTACGGTGGGATTCCTAAATTTTGCCTACCCAGGTATAATTAGGATAGGGATCTTTAACGAGTACCTGACATCGCACAGGCTCGGGACCCCCATTTTACGTCCCTTCCGAAGGACGGCATAGCTGAGGATTTTTTACTCCCTTTAAAAAATCCTAAGGTCATCTGCCGGGCTGCGAACCCGCGATCTTGGGTTTAGTAGGTTGCTATGCTAACCACTACACCACAGGTGACCCCAGGGACATAAGTTATTTCTGCACTAAAAGATGTATTTATCTTTCAATTGTACAGTACCTCAAAAAAATCATGTTTTGATATTTTGTCCCTTAGGTGGTTTCTGAAATAAACGATTCATTTATAGTTGATTAACCTCAATGTATATATATACATACATACATATATAGTCCTAGTCGAAAGTTTAGCGATTTATTTTTTGTACTAACATGTGGCCCGGATGTTAGCCTTCTGTCAACAAAAAGTCTTAAGTAGGTTAAATATATATTTTAAGATCACTTCTTTTTTTCAGTTGCAAGAGTCAAGCATTTCCTAGAATCAGTTTATGAAGATTTAATGTTAGCCATTAGCCTATGGCAGTTTCTTGTTAGCCATAGGTAATGGAACTAAACGGAAAAAATAAACTCAAGTGATAAACAGATCATTATTAAATAATTTATTATATTTTTAATACAATTTTTAAACTCAATTAAAACTCCTTTAATTTAATACGATTTATTTAATTTCATGTATTTTTACGCTATTTTTCAAGACTCAAGGTATGTGTCTAAAGAATTAAGAATAGAATAAATTAGGTATTCACTAATAATACATCTGCAATCGGTTCAACATTTGAAAATCAATAGTAACAAATGGGACTTTTGGAACTGTCTAGTTTGTTTATCAGCCTGTAATTGATTACAATCTTTCAAAATTCAATAATAAAGGAGGGTGTTAAACATGCTTCCCATATTATATTACAAAACTGTACATTTTCATGTTCGTATGAACAATTTTAAACTTTTCTTATTTATTCAATGATTTTATTTATTTTATTTTTTTAGGCAGTTGCTACAGGAATGTGGACAATATTAGAAACTCTTCTTTTTGGTATATTATTACTTTATGCATCAGTAAGTATATTCCATCATAGATTATGCTAGTTATGAGATATAGATCTATTAACTAAAATATAATTGAGCATGATTTATTTAAAGGAAAAGAGGTAAAATATTTAAGCAAACAAAAATGTATTGCTTTTGTGAGCGTATTCACACTTCTACGCACAGAGCACAGATGTGTAAGTGGGCGAAAGTAACAAATAAGCATAATAAACAAAAACCAGTGTGTAATCCACAATCATTATAAGGACACCACAAGCGTTGCGATATCCATTAGTTTTTTAATTCTTATGTTGAGCAATTAAAGTTTTGAAAGCTTCAAAAACAGCTCAGGAGAATTCGGATCAGTTACATATGAATGTGTGAGCTTCTAATATTCATAAAAATGTCAATATTTGACTGCAGTATATGAGCAAAAAATAAAATAAAAATGAGTAATAATTTTAGTAAAGGATAGTTCATATCAGTGTTGTGTCGGTACCAAAATATTTCGATACTAGGTACCGCTACCAAGAAATAATATTCGATTCTCGATTCTCGGTAGGTATGAGAGATAAAAAAGCAAACCACATCCTAATAAAAGAACGACAATAACCCAAGAAATAAATGAGTAAATGCAAATAGCATTTATTATCCTAGATAAACAATAGTTAATCTTTATTAAAAAAAAAAATTCCAAAAAATAATTCATTTATTTTATAATTTAAGAAGAAAAATATTCCATAGGTTATGAATTACATTTACTACTTAAAGGAAGCGCAAATGTTCAAATAAAACCATACAGTAAAAACTGTAGATTTAAAGATGCACTTATATTCCTCTATATGTAAATTTTAATAGTGTATTAGGTTTCGAAAATGAGTATGAGCATTTGATGAAATGAGCAATAAACTTTATTCTGGGATAACAATAATCCTCTAAGAATAACCAAAAAGTGGAATAAAATGCAGCTATTGTAGTCCAGGCAACGAAGACCAAAAAAGGCCAAATAAGGGACATAATTCATGTAGAAGCCAAATTTGGCACAGTTGTAGGGGGAGGTGTCCTTAACAACATACTTAAAGTACTGGTGGTGGGGGTGGAGCTAAGGATGGGGGGGCGCTCTAGAGGTCGGTTATTTCAGTTTTTCGTTAATAACTCGAAGACTTCACAGTTCTAAAACTATTGATCTGAGCAAAAAAATTAATAGAACCAAATTTATTGCAAATTTGCTTACCTTTAATAATGTATTGAACACAAAATGTGCTGAAAGTAACGGTTTCCGAGTTATTGTATCATGCTGCTAAAAACATACAATTTTTAACACTTTTCCCCCTCCCCTGCCCAAACCCGATGCTTTTTCCAAAAAAACCTTTTTACCACATTTAGAGCTAAGGTTAGAGAACAATTTCTAGCAGTCAGACCATTTTATTTTTGGTTCGATTTCAAGGTTCGAATGCTAATTACCCTGTACTATAATAAACATTTTAGCTTTAACAAAAACATTTTATTTTTAGTTATAACCATTTGATTAATAATAATTAAATATTCATTTGTAACAATAAACATTTCAGTTTTAAAAATAAACATAATGTTTAACAATAAAATCTTTTTTTTTTTTTAATTTCCCTTATCCATCCCACTATATCGCCTTAAGCATTAATGCCAGCAGAAAAATGTATAGAATCTATTTTGTAAAACAATTTATGTTAATTAATTTAGTACACTAACATTAATTTAGTACACTAACACATTTTCGGTAGAGGCAGAAGTCTTCGATTTATTATTGAAAAACTGAAAAAAAAAAAACGATCTTTAGAGCACTTAGCTCCACCCCCACTCTTCCTCCCACCAGTACTTTTAGTATGTTGTTAAGGACACCTTCCCCTACAACTTAATTAAACTTAGTTAAATTAAACTTAATGTGTAAAATTGGCTTCTAAATGAAATAATTCCTCAAAATTTCCTTCGTTGCCTGGACTATTGTCTGACCGTATTAATTTATTGCTTCAGCTTCGGCAGTTGGAAATAGTAATTCTATTTCTTAATTTTCTCATTGCTGATACATATCTTCAAAAATTTGACGTTTCAATTGCAGTATCAATGCTTAATTTTTAAAAAATAATGAGCAGTGTTGATCTAGTATATGAAAAATTGATATGTTCTCTTTTTAAATATTTAAAAAAAAATTGTCTTACAATTTTTTTATAGTCTAGGAGAATAATCGATGTATGAATATTAATTATGTAATTTGGTATAACAAAAAATCAGCAGTATCGATCGGTTCCTAGGAATCGACTTTGGATCATCGATTCTTTTCTCAGGAATCGAGAATCGCCACGTCCCTAGTTCATTTAATTTATAAGTACAATCAATAAAGAAAACCCCAGAACATCTAAAAAAATTACTTTAAAAAAATTTGAAGACGATTAATACGTTTTAAGTAAGTTTTGGGTATTTCTTTAATATTTACAATCCATCACCTCAGAAAAAGTTAAATATTTTTTTAAAAAACATAAGAAACCAAAATAATTTAATAGGAAGCAAAGATATGAATTTTTCAAAGCGCCCCTTTAATGTGAGGCAGAGTATATCATTTCATAAGTATTTAGTTTAAGACATAAGGTTTATGTCTAACAATAAAATGTTATTTTTTAACTCTTGTATCTTCACCCAAACATGTGGCTTAAAAATCCTTCTCCACCTTAAATTTTAACCCCATGTGTTTAAGGTATACTTGTTTATCTCGCTGCAACCTTTATCTCCTCACATTTCTCTACAAAAGAAGTTTACTTAATGGATTCAGTTAAATCTAATGCTTAATAATTAGAGGTTACACATGTCGGCTTCAAAAACACCAAAATATCACGTTTTTGAGGTTTTTGTTTGCATCATTAAATCGTTACATTTTTGAAAATGGAGCCACAGACAGCTCTTAGTATAAAGGATGACAAATTTTGCTTTAAAAAAATTATTTCATACCATTCATTTGCTACTGAATGGTATTGGTGTCATTACGCTTGAAAAACAGCAGTTTTTTTTTTTTTTTTTTTTTCAACAATATCCAACTTCTACAACTCAAAAAATATATGTAATTGACAAAAAACCTATACCACATAAAAGTAAATTCGATTACCAATAAGTCTCTAATATTCAATGTTCCTAAAAGAGAAAGGGAACCAAAAATAAAAAATTATGAAAAATACTTTCTGTGCTTTATAGACAAAACAATCACTCAATAAAACCTTCATTGGTTCTTTACTTAGGATATATTAATAAGCCCATATATATATATATATATATATATATATATATATATATATATATATATATATATATATATATATATATATTTATTTTTTTTTTTTTTTTTGTTTCTTTTTAATTCTGAAATATTTCAGAAAATATGTAAAAATAATTTAATCACCTCCACTCCTCTGCTCTCCATCCACAACCTTTATCCTGTACAAGATAGTCGAGTAAGCGAGTGTGAGAAGTTTCGAAAGAGGGATTTTTTTCCTCCCCTTTTGGCAACTTTGACTTGCCTTTTTGACCCCTTTGGGCAACCTGCATAACTCATCGCGGTTTTTTTTTTGTTTTTTTTTCATAATTTAATAATAATAAATACTAAACTCCCTGAAGAGACCAAAGTTTGTTTGAGAAACAAACAAACTTTCCTCTTTTAGGAAATGTAATTGACTTGTAATAATTGATAGTTTTCGATTTTAGGAGGGTGGGTGTTTTAGGTGAAGACCAAAATATTGTCATTTTTCAGCATGCTCTAGTGTTGGTACCACTTGTTAGAAAATCTAAGTTAACTAGTAGATTTTGTAACAACTTTAGTCTACTTTACTTTTTTACTTGGTTATTATTCTCAATATTTCCCAATATATTATAAAAAATAAATAAAAAAATTTAAAAATGGCCTTTAAACGACTCTCCCTTCCCACTCACCCCCCCCCCTTACAAATGAAACTTGTAGAATATTACATAGGACACTCATATGAGCTATATACAAGATTAAAAACTTAGTGATTTGTTTCTTCTCTTTTAGCCAATTTGACTGGGACCTTGGCTTCAAATTATTTTCAAAGGAACTTCTTTAAAACTTAAGTAAACAGTGAATTTACTAGACCACTTTGAAAGCATTTGTTGAAATATCAAAAACTGTCTTTTTGATTGATTGTTTGTTGAACTTCTGTTGAGAGCAGTGGTTTAACTTTTGTTCTAAGACATATATATTTAATTTTATTTAATCCAAGTATTCATTGATATCATACCTATCCTGCCCATTGTAAATTTACATTAATTAATAGTAAATATTATTGACTTTATTTCTTCTGTAAGAATTAAGATCATAAAACTACAAATGCATATATATTGGTAGGATCATTCATTACTTCTGTTCTAATATTTATTTTTTATTTTATTTAATATAAGAATTATAAGAAATTTACTTATTTAATGGTTATTTTTAGATGTTACCATTATCATTCAAGCCAACAGTTCAAAACTGCATAATAATGAGGTGGATAAGAGAATTAGGATTTATTATTTGTTATGGTGCTATTATACTTAAACTTTACAGGTAAGCTAACTACAATGAGTATACCATTACTGAAAAATAGACTAAATTAATATAAAAAGTATTTGGGAATCAAAGTGTTATCAATATAAATTAAGGGTAGTGTGAAAGAAAGATCATAGTAATCTAGCCAAAGTAATGTTGCAAAACAGAGAGCTTCCAACAGAAATAATGAGTATATAATACCGTTTGTGCAAAAAAAAAATAATATAGCTCCAATACTATTAAGGGGCGAATATGAAGGATATGAGCAGAGTATGTTTGCATATTAAAAGCCTTCATATCTAAAATTCTGATATTTGAAAAAGGGGTGACTTTGATTGTTCTCCATGAACCTTCAAATACTTTCAATCAAAGTAAAAATTGGATCCTAGTCTTTGAAATAAAATGTATTAATTTACATCACTTTAACATATATTCCTATATGGAATCGTATGGTGAGAATTAACATCCCTTCAGTTATAGGATGACGCACGCGCACACCTTAAATTTATAACCACAAAGACGCATATGTACCAAAAACTGGATTTCTTATTTTTTGATAATGGATCTTGTTTTTCTTTTAGATTTCCCCCTCTCTTTGGCATTACTTTCCACACATATTAACCATCTCCCTGATAATTGGTTCATCTCAGAAATTAAAGTGTGAAGTCTTCCAGTTGAATTTTCCTTCTTTAAAATTATCAGAATTCTCACGCAAAAACGTTATTACACCAGATCAAATCTGAATATTCCCAACAAGTGCTTCATATCCAAAGTCAAAAATTAAACTTCTTATAAACCTACCCCTTATCTTATTTATTTGAATTCTTAATACAACCACTTGGCCCAACAATCTTACTGGTTACTATTCTTTTAAGAACCTATTAAGACCTCCAAACCTTTTAAATATTCATGAAGGTACAATTAACTAATAGACTTGAACAAGATATTTTCATAAACCTTTTTTAATCTGAGTTTTTTTTTTTTCATGGTTTCTCCACTCATTTAGTTCTCTTAAAATTCACTCAATATCATGCCATGGACTCCTACCAATTGACCATCCTAATTCTACTGTTCTTCTCTAAAGATAAACACATATGATCAAGACATTCTCTTTTTATATTGCTGAATCTTTTACTCAATCCAGAAGTATTATTAAACAATTTTTTGTGTCTATCCAATCATCCCAGATTTGTAATAACACCTAATGAACTTCAAAATTAATAAAATCAACTTTTTAGGAACGTTGAGTTCTCTTACTGTTTTATTTTATATCATAGGAAACATTAAAAGAAAAAGAGACTGTATTTTAAACCTGCCCTAATTAATTCTTTTAAAATGTAAACAAAAAAATCTGCTGAAATGTGGAATTCATAGTTATTATTTTACAAGTATTTAGCTATAGTGGAAAGAAAAAGGCTTAAATAAAACTTTAAGAATCCCACTATTAAAAGAAAACTAAAATACTAATATGTAGAAGAATGGTTCCATAAAGAATGAACATACACAGTACACAAAAATAAAGTTATGGATTGTTTGAATGAAAATGTTTCATAAAAAAATTTCAGAGCATGAGCATGTAAATTTTTTACCTTTCAGAAAAAAAATAAGTTTTAACTCTTATTTGTAGGATACTTATGGAATTCAGAACACGTAAAGCACACAGATGGATAGTAAAAGATAAGGACCTGCTCAAATATTTATTTGGTATGGTATTGATTATGTTTGCATATTTATCTGCATGGACTGCAACAAATCTGAATTTTATCAAGGAAGGATTTAGTATAGTTACGATAAGTGTAACGAATTCAGGAGAATATTTTGAAACCTGCAAACCATTATGGTGGGATTATGTTACACAAGTAGGTAAGTTTATATGTCAATTTGCACCTTTGTTATATAAATCATCTAGATGCAAAGAGGTTCAAGTCACAAAAACAATTGATTTTACTAAACATTTCATTTTTTTATTATAAACTACTTATAATTTTAATTGTACATTTGAGGCATAGAATTCCAAAAAAAGTCAAGTCAAATGTCCAGATTTTTTGTTTTAATAGTTTTTCTGCTAGTTCATCTTTAGGTGGAAGATTTTGTCCCAAAAGTTGTTAAATCACATTGAAAATGGCCATACAAAAATAAGACCTGTTCTTTGATAATACCAATAATCGATCCACCAGTTGTGAAAAATTTTCTAAAATGGACTTGGCTGGATCTGGAATTCTATGCCTCATATAATGCAAAATTATTATTTTTAATGTTAAAGTCCAAATTTGAACACAAGTTAATTTAGTTTTAAATAAATAATTTAAAACCTATAAAATTGATAAATTAAAAGTTTAATCCTCTTTGCTACAAACTACATTATAAACACCCTCTTGGATTATAAAATAACAAGAAGCAGAGTGTAAAAATGTAATTGTGTTATAAATAGTGTAATCATTGTACACAATTTTGATCCTTGTTTTATTGATAATTTATTGATGTTGTAGAACAATAAATAGTCTTTACAGTCATATTCAAGAAACAAAATAATATATACTCCCCATCAAAAGAATCGCAACACTTCGAAATATTTGAATTTTACAAAATCCAATGATTTTTCATAAGAAAGAAAGGTTCTGAAGTCTATAACAAACATACATACAGTTTTAAACTGGACATAAACAAGTTTTATTAAAATAAATTACAATATTTCTTCCAATAAACAAAAAAGTTAGGAAACCTACCTTAAAATTTTCTTTTTTTACAATTTTAATTTTTCAATTGCAATTTAAATTTTTTATTTACATTTAATAAAATGTATTGCCCCCTCTGGCTTGAATGACTGTTTCCACTCGCCTTGGCATACTTGTAAAAAATTTCGAAGACAAACCTGGGTTATAATGTCCCACTCCTCCAATAAAGCTGCCTTCAGCATTTCAAGGGTGGTAGGAGGTGAATCTCGGGACTGAGCCATATCGTTTGAGATAATCCCAATTGTGCTCGATTGGGTTAAGGACAGGACTTCTTGCTGGTCAATCAATGGTGTGGATATTTGTGGTGTTTAGGTACTCAGAAACACATCTTGCCTATAAAAGCCACTACATGATCTTGAAGAATCATTTCTACATACTTCAAAGCATTCAAGACCCCTCCTTGGATAGGTACTAACTTGGTACGTGTGTCATAAGATATTCTGTCCCAGAACATGGTAGAACCCCTCCTAAATTGTTCGGTTTCTAACGTGTTGTACTGACTATACCGTTCTACAGACCTTCTCCAAACTCTTTCATGGCCACCTGGTCTGTTAAGGGCCACTCTCATCTTATCAATCAATAAACATTTTTCAATTCTTCCACAGTCCAAGATTGGTGTTCCTCCAATCTCTTTATGTGGTGTTCTATGGTGAGAAGAGGACCTTTTACTGGCCTTCTTCAGCTGAGGTTTGACTCTCTGTCTTCTAATGACAGTTGACTCTGAGATTGTTATCCCTCAAATACCAGCGATCAAGTTTTTAATGGAAGAAGCAGTAAAATTAAGCTTCTGAAGTGCTTGCATGTTAATGAAGCGGTCATCTATGGGATTAGTAAATCCTGGGATGTCCTAACGTTTGTCGTCTCGAATGACTAGCAGTCTCCCTGTACCTTTTAAAGGTCCTTGAAATGGAAAAATAGTGAATCAATGTCACGCAACGATTTTCCTTCTTCAGAGAGAGCGATGATTTTGAATGAATCATCGTGGCTTAAACGACTCATTTTAAATAAAATTAATTGCTATAACTAGACTTAAGAGAAAAAAGAGAACAGACATGAGGCAAACAAAAGATAAGCATCGACTGAAAGGAAATTCGAAATGAATAAACCAAAATGTCATCGTTTGTTGGAAAATTGTGAATAACAATGATGTGTCTAATATCTAATGTCTCTCATTTCATAAATAATATTAATATAAATATAAAAAAAGTATGAATTAAGGTAAAAACCAAGAAAATCTCGAGAATTGTGGGTGTTGCAATACGTTTGATGGGGAATGTACATTCCAGTGTCCAAAAATTATTTGAATGCTTACAAATGTCACTGTAAAAGATCTTTTAATTAGTTAATGGGAATAAGGAACTGTCTGTTTGGAAAAATAATAATAATTCAAATCATCAGGATATGATTTCACTGCCATCACATATACCAAACCAAAAAAACTTTTGTAGTAAGCAGCGAGAATTTTGGCATTTATTTTTAAAGCAAGATGACCTTGTGTTCTGCAACAGAATCAATTCTTTGCTAGAGGCATTGGATCATTATTATGATCCTTCACAGTGGCAAAGATATTACTTCCATCCTCACATGAAAGATTCTTATAAAAACATGAATCTACAACTTAAAAAATCGGAGTAGCAGAGATTTCAAAGTCAATCTAGTAGCAGTTCAAGTTTTTTTTAATTTATTTGAAATCTTCAGAAATACATATTTTAATTGAACTCTTATGAATAAGCACTAATTTCAAATTTTACATCTCATATACCCAATAATATAAATCGATGTCATTAAAATACTTATTTTCTTTGAACAGGGGAAATAGTAATCCTGTTATTTGGCCTACACCTAGGCATTGCAGCACGAAATGCTACAGTTCAATTTGTGGAATTAAGGTACTTGGTCGGAGCTGTGGCAATGGAAACTACTGTTAGTTCATTTTACTATATCGTCCATGCAACTCTCTGGAAGACTCTACATCCTAACCATGCATATTTAGCTGCATTTATTCGGTGTCATTTCACCTCAACATTTGTGTTGGTGTTGATTTTTGCCCCTCTAGTAAGTACATAGTAAAAAGTAGCATGTTGAATATTTTATTAAAATAGGTTACAAACATTAATATTGTTATTGTTTATTTAAATATTCTGATGCAATAACAATTAAATATTTATCCTATCACCCTAATCAGAAAACTTTGCAACTCCCATTTATAGGAAGTTATATGGTATTCTAATTAGGATGAAAATATCCATCTGACTGAAACATGCATACAAATGTGGTTAACACACATTAATTCTAAATTTCAATCTTTTTGAAAAGTGATTTTTGCTAACACTTTTTCTTTCATTTAAAGAGGATATAATCATCTATAAACAGAATTGGGCGAAATTTAATCATGGCTAAAATTTAATCATAGTTATTTGACAACTAATTTCCTAATTTTAATCATGATTAAATCTTTCAGTTATTTTTTAGGGAACTAAAGGTCATTTTACTGAAAGATTTAATGAAAAAATAAAATGAAAAATAAACTTAATTCTTACTGCCTCTAAGAATTCTTAATGCATAAATACTGGTGAAATTGTCAGGCTGTATTACTTAATCATTAAATGCTTCAGTATGGCACATATTATTGTCAGGAAAAAAATGAAATACAAACATATGTAAAAAAAATAACGAATATTAAATATTTACTTCAATATTTACTGCATGTTTGAGGAAGATTGAGTGTCTATAAGGTGTAAAAATAAACTAATTTTAAAGAAAGTAAGGCAAGCAGCTTTACGAATGGAGTGGGAAGGGAATTTCAGAAGGATGCAGCACGAATGATAAAGTATTTTTCAAAGGAATTAGTTCTATGTAAGGGGGTATAAAAGTTAAAAGGTTGGTACCTGTGGTTGGTAGGTGTTTAGGGGGTGGATAGAAGAACACAGAGTAATTAGGTCAAGAATATAGGAAAACTTTTGGTTTTTAGAGATTGGAGTAGGAAAGTACTCAGAAAGTACTGGCCAGAAATTTAGAAAAAAACCACCCAACTTCAGAATATCGTTAAGTAACATGTGACCGCCGGGGAATCCAAAAGATGAATCTAATGAAACAGTTAATAAGTCTAATCATAATTAAATTAAGTGATTGATTCCACGAAATTAGTTTTCAAATAAACAGGATTAAATGCTGGTTAAATTTTAGTCTTGATTAAATTTTGTCCAAATCTGTCTGTAAATATCTACTAAGAAGATAATAATAAACAACAAATTCTTAATATCAATATCTATCATAAGAAATTTAAAATTCTATTACCGCCATTAGTTTTGATAATTTAGTACATTTCCAAAAAATGTTTAAATCTTATAAAAATTGTTGTGTGTTATGTAACATTTAACATATAAAGTGACAGAAACATGAATTCAATCCTGTGATCCTGAAGCTTTTTTTTTTTTTTATCCTCTTACCCCATGAGAATCTGTTGTATCAGATTTTCTCTCATGCAATGGAATGTCTTACTTTGTGTGTTCAAAGCAAAGAAAATTTAGATATCTAATTCCTAATAAACTGCATTCAAGATATTGGGCAAAACCATTTATGATGCTATCATTCAGAACAAATCTCAGAGCATAGATTAATAGAATAGCAAAGAAAACTTCTTTATGACTGTCATCAATAGTGCATTTCGAATGTGCTAGAAAACATACAGAACATTCCCTATCAAAAGTCTGTAAGTTGTTTCCGGTGAATCTTCCTTGTATATGTGGTGAAGAAATCTACCAAAAAGGTAACTGGCAAAGCTAGTCACCTAACAGGAGAATTGTTCAATTTCAGTTAAGGGACAAACTGGATAAAACATACCTCTGACTTGAAGAATGTCCAAAACAACAAATTTAATCATTGGTTTCTTAATCCTCTCATCAAAATAAGATTGATACCCAGGTTCTGCAGAATCAATCCACTTTATATATATTAAAAATTGGATATTATGAGTTTTCCATGGACATTTTCTGTGTAATTTATATCCTTCCCACAAATATGAAAAATACTGACCCTTTAAGAATGTGTGTTATTTGAAATAATTTGTTGCTTTTGACCTCTTCCCAACTGTCCCTCCGCCTCAAGCTACAGATATACAAATCTATCATTAGACCCAACCTCCTACATGGCGCTTCACTGCTACACCATATGTTCAAAAGTACTCTCTGTGCACTCTCTCTCTGTGCACTCCAGTGGTACCAGCCTAGCCTAGAGAGGGTCAAAAACCCTCACCACATCCTCGAACAGCTGAGGATGCCTTCCATCCCGAATTTCATTGGCCGCCGGCACATCAAATCTTTTGACGGGCTGAAACATTGTGCCAACCCTCTCTTTAGGGACGTACTCAGGCCTGAGAGGTGGCAAGGTTTGACACTCCTTAGCGGACGTACTCCTCGAGGGAAGGGGTTCAGGCTCTACAGACTGACCCACTAGTGCCACTACCGCCAGCAGAGTGACTTCTCCTCACTCATCACAGAAGAAAGAAGACCATCGATCTACAGAGGACCTACCAGCAGTCGAGGACACCGATCTTCAAATGCCGACAGGCAATTTAAGATCCTAAAATCTAGTTATTTTATGTTTATAAATAGAATTAAATGGAGGATTAGAAAAAAAAAATAAATAAATCATTTGTTGAATCATAAAAAAACAAGCAAGGTATGTCGAGGAATGATGAAATGCCAATATTCAAAAAAAAAAAGTCATAGCCAATAATCATAAGGGGTAAAGGGAAAAAAAATAAATAAATACATTTATTACAAGTATAAGAAGACACAAATATAACTTTCAGTAAGGTCAATTTTAACAAATGTATCTTATTAAAAGAACATGCCCTCACAAAATTTTAAGTCACAACCAGAAACCCATTTCTAAGGATTAAAAAAAATATTAAAATGTTTTTTTTTAATTACACTCAAAAAGTAAAATTAAATAAGTTAACAAGATTATAATGTAATAAAGAATTATTGAATAGCTAAAGAAATCATGAATGAATAAAGAGAAGAAATTATTTTACCAGTCAGCAGCTATCTATTTAGGAAACTTTTATATTATTATACACTGAAAGGCAAAAGACTCATTTTCACTTCAATATCAATGAAATTTAAAATTTACAAACAAAGAAAAAAAGAAAAAGTAAAAAGAATAAAAGTTAATCTAATAAGAGATCTCTGGGGCAGGTAGGCTTAAGCCAACACAAAGGTTGCTAGATCACAGGGATGAACAAATTGCCTGCACAAAAGGATAATAATGAATATAAATGTGAAAATTGTTAAGTTTTATGTTTGTGTAATGTTGTATTAGTGGTGTATAATGAATCATTGTGTGTGTTGTGTAATGTGAAATGTACCATGGTGTGCGTAATAATGTTTGAAGTATTTTTGTCAGCTGATGTAATGAAAGTAATAAATAAAATATTTGTAGAGAAAATAGTATGAGGTGCAGTTAGGTTGTAAAATGAAACACATCCAAGTTAAAAAACTTTTAATTAATTGCAAACATTTTGACCTGCATTATAAGCCTTCTTTAATTCTAGAAATAACAAAAACAAAAAAATATGACAAAGAAGGCTATTGATTAAATAATATTTCATATGGTTAAAAATAAATAAAATATTTATAGATTGTTAATCATCATATATGAGACTAATATTTTGTAAGGATAATTATTATTTTATTCATTCAATAAATTCTTTGCTTTCTTTACTTTACTACGTAGCACTAGAGCCTGGTGTGGGCCTTGGCTTCCTGAACAATGCTTTGCCATGTGCCTCGATCCTTAGCCTTCCGTTTTCTTGCTGCAATGCCGAGGATCTCTAGATCTTCAAGGTCCTATAGCCATTGTCTTATGGGCCAGCCAACTTTTCTCTTTTTTGCCAGTTATAAAGCCATACAAAAGTTTACTCAGCATTCTATTAGAGGGCGTTCTTATAATATGACCCAACAATTCCAGATGTCATATTTTAATAAAATAGACCACATTTACATCCTTTTAAAAGGAATACAACTCAGCATTGCATTGAAGCTTCCATTTGATTGTGCATCATGGACTGGACCATAAATTTTCATCAAAAGCTTATATTCAGTTAACTGATTTTTCATTACAGTGATTAAAGTCCATGTCTCTGCTCTATACATTAGGACTGGCCGAATTAAGGTTTTATACAGATGCACCTTAGTGATTTGAGACAATAGGCTATTTTAAAAAAATTTTATATTTATGAAGTAAGCCCTATTAGCTGCCATTATTATTTTTCTTACTTAATTTATTATTTTGTTCTCATCATTCAATTCTGAGTCCAGGTATGAGAAACTTTTAACTTTTTTAAAGGAATAGCCATAGATATTTATGGTAGTATTCCTCTGTCCCATACTAGTACTCATATACTGCGTTTTTTCTCATTTATGCAGAGGCCTATCTTTTTGCTTTCATTATACTGACCATTCTACTTCGGAAGCCACACTGCTAATCTGTTAAAATATTTTTTGGATAGTAGTTGAGCTTTTTTACTCTTATATTTGAGAATATTTTATATGCTACTGCAAGAATAGAAATTCCCGTCGAGGAGATAGTGAAAAAGGTTTTGGAGGCCCTCGGGACCCGCAAGGAGATACGCTGCTGGAGCTGCGGCCAACTTGGACAACCGAAGAAACAAGTGTCATCAGTCCATGAAACAAGAAGCCAAAGGAAAATCAAGGAGGGTTGGAGGGAAGAGGCAAGTGCCAACCCGAGGTGTGGAAGGCTCCAGAAGACCATCCGAGTAGCGTTAATTGGAAGCAGGGCGAATAGATTCTATGTGGATGGAATGGTGAACGGGCAACTACGAAGCCTTCTACTGGACACCGGCGCAACGATGACAATACTGAGCCCGAAGACGGTTCCCGCTGAACAGATCTCACCAAGTACTTGGGCACTGCGGACGGCCACAGGGCAGCCAGCCCAGGTCTGCGGGGAGACAGTTGCCACCTTCCTCGTCGGAGGCCAGTTTCTGAAGCACCGCGCTCTCGTTGCCGAAGTAGATGAAGACGTCATACTGGGCACAGACCTGATGGTCAAATACGGGCTTAAGCTTGATATGTCGAGAGGTGTGGTGACGCTAAGAGGTAGAGAGCTCTTCCTTCGTAAAGAAAAGGCAGGGACGGAGAGAATCAGGAAACTTGAAGAACAGAGGAAACGTGAAGAAGAAGCCATCATGAATCAAAAAGAAAATGGATCAAATCTTCCAGCTGCTCCTGCTTGAAGGCGGATAGGAGAGGATGATAGATATGGCAGGAGAAGGGGAAATGTTGACCATTCTGGAAGGAGCAGTGATGATGGCAATTTTAAAAGAAGAGGAAATGATTATCGCTGTGGAAGAAAAGGCGACCATGGCCGAGCAAAAGAACAGCAAGTGCGATATCTCTCTACCGTGAGAAAGAACGTCTCAGTTGCGCGTCCTGAAGTTCTGGATGCCCGTCAGTAATTACTACATTGCAATTTGTCATCTTTTTTGAAAATAGGACATATGAGACTAGTTCTCCATTTTTTTGGCATGCCCATATGTCTAGATTCAGGGAATATAATTGTGACTGTATGATTTTTCCACAATGTCTAAAAAATTCGGCAGCAAGAGAGTCTTCACCAGGTGCTTTATTGCTTTTTAACTTTTCAATTGATTCTATGAAGTCATCTATGTCTGGTGGCTGAATGTTATTGCCATTTGGCTTGAGGTATTGTTGTTAGTGTCAATTATCAGAGCTCCTGCGTTGTATAGGTCACTGAAGTGCTCTGCCCATCTACCAATAGCTTCACCTTTCCTTCCATTAGACTACCATCTTTATTTTTACAGGACTCAGGATTTTAGGCTGGAAGCCCTCTATTTATATATTTAACTACACCATAAAATTGCCTGGTTTCGTTATTACTTCTCAGCTCTTCGATCTGCTCCACTTGCTTTTTTAGAAAGGCCTTTTTTATTTCGCATATGATCTTCCTTTTTTTTAAATTCCTTGCTTTCTACTATTTTTTAAATAGCTATCATGTGCTTATAAAAGGTCTTACACAGGAATTAAATTACATGATTTAATAACATTATACTTCCAGTATATCTATGGAATTTCAAATATAAACTAAAAATAAATGCTAAGAACTATTAAAATGTTTTGAAATCATAAATCAGTGTACCATTAATTATTTCAGATTCTGTACCAGAGTAAACCTGTGAGAGATTCAAGACATCATTTGACCCATGAGCCATCTGATGTATACAAACCCCAGGATGGCATATATGGTGAAATTGACGTAACAGAGGTTAATCTGTCAGAAATGAATCCTGAAGAAATAAGGGTAAGAACCAGAAATAAAAAATAAGCATTCAATTGACTAAAGAAAAACTTTAAACACCATTATATAATTTCATTAAGTATCAAGTTTCTTTTTCTCACCTCAGGCAGAATTAAAAAGACTATACACACAACTAGAAGTTCTAAGAAATAAATCAATATGCCAAAATAATCCACACATTTCTAAAAGAAGAGGAGGAAGAAAAGTTGCTCATAGAAGATTTTCACTCCAGGTAAAATAACAGTTGTATAGCATAAATAAACGATATTGAAAAAGCAAATATTAATCTTTTTTTTTTTTTCTAAAAGAAAAAAGGTAGCAGAGAAAAGGTAAGAATAAAAAACAAACTAGTAAAAGTAATATAATATTTTTAAACATAGATATTAATACACTAAAACAGTTAAAGAAAACTAAATTACAGGCTTTACAGCAAAAGAAGAAAGCATTAGAAAAACCACAAACTTCTGAAGTTGAACCAGCAGACCAAGAAGTTTCACGAACACCAGAAGATTCAGTTTGCAGTATGGAGGGTCCAAGTGCCATTTACAATGATGGTCCATCTACTTACAGTGAATTAGGTGGTTTTGGTACACCTGGCTCATCACGGAAAAATTAACTAAAGTGAATTTTGTTTAACATTGAACCAGGAGTAAAACATTTTTTTTTTAAGCATGAACAATGACCTGAAGAGCTTTGTGTAGGTGATATAAATTTCAGGCTTGAAAAATATTAGAATTTGGAACATGAGAGTCAGAAGAATTATTTATATCAATCTTGTTATTAATGTGCTTGATTAAAAAATATTTCAACTATGTGGATCATTTACCACTGATTGTTAATTCCCTTATATTGTTAATATTACCTACTATATAATGAGAGAAAAAGAAAATTTGTCTGAAAACAGAAAATGTTATAATGTAATGGTTCATTATTTATTGTGACTGTAAAAATTTTCAAATTATTTGTAATTTTATTTAAATTTCCTATTTCCAATGTAAAGGTAACTTAACTGTACAGGTTTATTCATAAAATATTACCTCATTGAAAAATACAAACTCAAAATCTTTATTACCTATGAAAGTCTCCATAACTTACATAAACTAAGATCTCATTAGGAAAAGAAATATTTTAAACAAACAAAAATTATTTAAGAACTACAAAAGGAAAAAAAATCTTACCGATTAGAATAGATTAATAGAAGCATTCCTGGAAATGACACTGAATTCATCTACATTTGCTCCCAACTTCTTCGAAATAAATTTTAAAAAAACAACAAAAAACCCAAAGGTAGAACTTTATCACTGCTGTCCTTCTCAAGTGAATATCCAGAAGAGCAATGCTCTTCTCAGATAGACCATGAGCCACCAATATCCAGTCCAATCAAGCTCAAGTTCACCATTCTCCAACTTCCACCCATGCCCCACTGGAGTAGGTGTGGAGGATTTTGCGTTATTCCATATGTAACTATGGTAGTTGACACGTTTTATGTGGTTTTCTAATGATTTTTTGCATGGGGGTAGTAGACTTAAATCCACTCCTTCATTGTAGGGCAGAAAAATGCAGTTGTGGGAGAATACTTTTGTGAAAACAAAGCAAACCGTAGTTTGTTTACATGTACTTGTGTATTCCTTATTACTGTACAAGCAACAGACGAATTCCTCCAGGTCAGTCAGTAACGTGTCTGTAATTGTCGGTTATGCTCCTAATGATGTAAGGATAGGTACAAACTTTGAAAACTTTTCCAATTTAGATTTCAAAGACAACTTTCCATGACAAACAAAGGAACTGGTGGTATCCCATCTGGACAGGGCATGCACATTCAACATAGCGTGGCTCATTTCTACACCTAAATTATGAGAAATGGCAGTGACATTTATCACTCTTCGTTTGTTACCAGTTCCTGTATCAAAGAATACTACGTTTTCAATGTTGCTGGCATATCTTATTAATAATATAAATACATCTGTGTCCAGGAATCTAACCCTGATGGGTGAGTTGTCTTTACAATGTTTTGAAGCATGGAAGGAGTATAGTATTATTTTGGTATCAGCTTCCTCTTGTGAAGAGCATAGGTCTTCTTGGGTTGTATGTTTGATAGTTAATCCGTCTTCGCTAATAAAGCGACAAGTAAAGAGACCAAGAGACAAGTAAAGATTTCTTCCATGTAAGTAGTGGGCACATTTGTGCTGAGCCCATTCATTGTGTAGCAGGTTAATCAGTTGTTCCTTATTTTTGCCATTAGCAAGGAATTTTTTTCCAATACCATGGAATCTTGGTTTTAGGCCCTCTTATTGAAAAAGTATCTCCACAACTCCTTCTTTGTCTTTCAATGTTTTTAATAGATACATCTAAATAGGTATCCATAACAAAGTCTCCCCTGCTGAATTTTGGAAAGCAGCTCAAGACAACCTCTGCTAGTTCACCAAAGGTTTCTGGAATATTAGTAAGAGCCTGAAAGTAAGCCATACCGTCAATCACATACAGACATTCTTCAATTTTAGGAGGTTCGTCTACTATACCTTTGACCTCCAAAGCATGGAGCACTTTGGACTTTTCTGTTTTTGTGGGACATCCATCAGCAGTGGCTAATTCCCATGGTACAGCACCTAATGGATATGACATCTGCTTCTCAAGGCTAATTTCACGTTCCTGGGACAAAAGTAAAACTCGAGTAAAAATATTTCTTTCAGCTCTTATCTCAACTAATCTGTTTTGTGCAGTCGTGACAGTGATCTCTTGAATACTTCTGAATGTTTGAAGCTTTTGTCTCTTAATTGGTTCATGGAATGTTTTATTCTTTACAATAAATCTGTCTTGTATAAATTTTTTGTAGGCAGCTTTCCCAAGATTATCTAATTGAGTAAATTAAAAAATATTATTAGGAGCAAAGAATTCAAATATATTTCAAAATTGGTGGTTTTCATGATTTTTTGTGTTTTTTGCTGTAATTCACAAGTGGCAAACACCTAAAACCTTAAAGTACATGTAAATAAAAACTCAAAAATGTACATGTCAAAAATTCCCATGAGGGGGAGAGGGGGGTTACACACCAGCCTCCCCTCTAAGAATGCTTAAAATCCCAATACAATTCTCTGTACTACAAAATTGCCTATTCAAAGAAAATGTTTTCATATTATTATGATTCGTGAAACTAAATAAAAAAAAGACTGATTCATGTTCTTCACACTGACCAACTAGTCTTCTTCCTCTAGAGTTTTGGAAAAATTATTTAACAAATAAAGAAAACAACTAATGAAGAAACAAATACTACCTTGCACATCAGCAGATAAATTATGAGCAAACAGTTCAGATTTTTCATTGCCTAATAATGCCCATGATTTTTCTTCTTTTTTTTAAACAATAGTTATTTACTACACAATCCTTAAAAACATTAGGTGTTCAGCTTCCATCATAAATTGTGAGATTAAGATTAGTAATTGTTGACTATAGCTTGCATGAATTTCATAACTTGAATTTTCAGTTTGATTTAAAACATTTAAAGGTTTGTCTAAAGGAAGGCTGCTAATCTGTCGAACCTTACGTCCACACTCCTTGACTCTGATTAACAGAGTATCATTTTTTGGGAAACTCTTAGCTAATTCTTAGAGCCAATGAAGTACATGCAGATTCCCACATGAATTTGTTGAATACACAAAATACTTTTTCAATTGCTCCTTCAGTTTGCAGCTGCCAACGTTTTGAATTCAAACACTCTTCATAGATCAAATGGATTGATAATCCATATCACCTTCAATAAAGAATGGCCATTCCTACTTTTTTACAGTTTCATCAAAGAGGACCAGATTGACAAAAGCAAATTCTCAATGTGTAAGTATAGTGAAAATTTCTTTACAGATGAAACATCCTGTAAATTAGGAGTTTTCTGTCACAAAAGGGACCGGTGATTTTAAAATTTAATTTGAAATAATCATCACAAGGAATTTTTAAGAAAACTGTAAAAGTTTTGCTATAAAACAATCAACAATAAATTAAAACAGTATTTTATTTAAAAGGGAAAAATTAATCAATACTTTTACAAAACAGATTTTTAACTTTTCCAGAACTGGTAGAGATGTATAGTAACTAAGAATGTTACTGTTGTTTTATTCAAAGTTATTCCTCTCACCAAATAAATGAGCTGCACTAATGATTGCAACAATGTGATGTTAGCTATTTTTTTAATGCTATTTTATTCACAGCTGAACTTCTACTTGTATTAAATGCAGGGTAAGAACATAAGAGATATTTCCATATATTTCAACCTGCTAGTTTTCATTGATGATGTAGCTATTATTATAATAGATTAGTATAAAATAATACATTAATAACAATCAAAACTGAAAGGATAAGCAATAGAAATAAGAATAAATATGCTCAACTCAATAACATATTCTAAAATCTAGACTTTTATAACAATATTTGTGAATAAAATTTAATTATCAATGAATGGAGAATAGGAGAAGAAAACCAGGAAAATCACATTAAGATTTTTTTATCTTTTAACTGAATTATCAAAATAAATTTTGGAATAAAATGCATGAAATTAATACAATAATGTCTCATAAATGAAATAACATTCTTAATAACATAACATTGTCGCAGCAATTAAAGGAATAGTTACATCATTACTTGAAAGGATAAATCGGTAACCAAAACTATGTTTTCTTTATCTCAGAATTAAAGGAGCACCAAGGTGGGTAAACATTTTTTAGAAATTTTTTTACTATAGGGAGTGGCATTGGTAAGAGGTTTATAATTTTATTTGTAGACAAAAATGCCTTAAGTCATAATGAAACATAAATAATAGATGAAAAATTCTTAGCACAATGTTTGATTGTTTCTGTACAATAGCAATGTCAACTAATATTTTTCTATACAACTAAGGCATCTAAATTTAGAGCAAAAGACCTAAAACCTACACATCTACAAGATTATTAGATCTAAAAGAAAATTGAATTAAAAGTATTTTCAGCCAATATAAATATATATTACAAGGATGAAGTATATACTTAGTAATACATTAATTCATAAAATTAAAATAAATAATACTTATGATTGTAATAATTACAAACCATAGTTCAGTTGTAAATCAATCATTTAAGTCGTCTCATGTAGGTATTTAGTCAGTCTTTGTTTGTTATTATTTATACTGTCTATCATTCCCCTGTGGTTCCTATTTTCCTAGGTAAAACTCCTATCTCACCCTGAAAAAATAAATGGTTAAATTAAAAATAAAAATAAATTAAAAGAATTCAAGAAATAATTAATTTTTAGATTTTTTTTTCCTTATCACTCTCTGCCTTCATCTTCATCATTAGCTACCACAATTTTCCAAATAAGAACTTTATCATCATACTCTGCCTCAATATCCTGTTCAATAGCCGTCCTGTAACTTAAGGACTCCTCAGAATAATTTTTATTTACATCATTGAGTATAGCTGGGTTAATGGCAGCCCTCCTCAAAGTATGAACATCTGTTGATTTATGGCCATACCTTTGCTGGTTAGCAAACGTTTGTTCTTTTTCTTTTTCCTTGGCTTTTTCGTACATAACTTGAACTTCAGATTTTCTTCTTCGTCTACTATTTCGATTAAAAATTCTTGGTCGGTTCAAAGGATCTTTTGGTACAGGATCTTTTATGTTATCAACAAAAACTGAAGATATGTTATTAAGAAAATCATTTGGAGTCATTTCATATGGATTCATTCTTTCATAGGTTTTCATCCTTATGTATTGATAAATCTTTTCATCAAGACTGACTCCTTTTTGAGGGTCATGTCTTCTATCTGAAGTTTGAATTTTTTTTTCTGAGGCAACTCTCCTATCCGACGGAGATTTTCTGTTATGTTTTTTATTGTATCCATGGTTAACCTTCTTTTCACTTCCCCTTTGAATGATTAACGTTCTCTGTTCTTCTGTTCCTCTTAATGGATTGGAATGTGCCACCTTTGAAGATGTTTGTAAATTTTTAGGTATTTTGAAAACAGAATGATTTACGATAACATATTCACTGTTCGAATCATGATCGGAATCGCTGAAAGAAGCTTGCGAAAAGCAACGAGACAACCAGTCCTTAAATGAAGACTTACGACTTCGGCTAGCTGGTTTATCGGATTGTTTACTACTGCCTTTAGAGTTCATACTTTATCATAAATTCAGAATAAGTTCTTAATAAACAAATCATCCCTTTTAGGTAGCACACCCCCCCCAAATGAAACTCAATGAAATTAGTATTATATTTCGTTATTAATCTAAAACCTTTGATTTATCATTTTCATTACTAAAGTAACGTTAATAATCACGTAATATAACCTTACTTAATGACAACAGCTGGACCGGGACTTGAACTATATACGAAGCGATCTTCACAAATCAGGATAAGATTGGGTCTATCCGATACATGTTTTACAACACTGGAAAGAAACCTATACTAGTTCTGGACCCAAATTAAAATGAAACCGATACAAGAAAATACGATATATACAGTATACATAGTTGATACTTATAAACTAGGGCTATGGTGGACACAAGATCCAGGAGAGTAGGTACTAGGTTGTGAATAATAATAGGATTCCTGACTACAAACTGTGTAGATATGATACAATCGGTATTTTATTGTTGCAGATTCTTTTTCCATAGTCACCCGAGTAACCAGTATCCATAGCCCCGATTTGTATTCACTAAACTTATTGACATTTTTGATAAATCTCGATATCCGAAATGTTTTATTTCCATTTCTCTTATGTGAGAAATGTTCAGTTTATG
Organism: Euschistus heros; assembly: GCA_003667255.2. Taxonomy (NCBI): domain Eukaryota; kingdom Metazoa; phylum Arthropoda; class Insecta; order Hemiptera; family Pentatomidae; genus Euschistus; species Euschistus heros. The sequence goes on from RCWM02000046.1 coordinate 3,190,569, forward strand.
TAGTATATTCACAATAAGTTGCGTAAATGGATTCCTTGTCATCCATCTTACGCCCTGCCCTAAGGAGAGACGATAGTAACATTAATTAAATAAAACATTTCGATCTAAAAAGAAATGTGAGAAAGTTCGTCAGAAGTTCTATATTTTCTTGTCCCCACTTCCCTTATGTAAGAGAATATAGCAGACATTATCAACATAGATTTTGTGTTTCATCTATTTATAATTTGTTATTTTCACTTCCCTATCTTGAGAACGTTTATTAGATGTTTACATTATTGGTGAATTTATTTTACTATACGGTAATTAATTCAATATTGATTTAGCGTTTTTTATTTTCTCATTTCCACATGATTATTTTCTTATTCCTCGTTTTAATATAAGAAGACATACTTAAATGAGATTAGTTAACATTAATTTAAACATGGATTTAGAGTTTGTATGTAGATGAAGGAGAATAATCTAAAATATCAAAATAAATCGTGACAAGCTTAGAAGCTTGAAGGGGTGGAGAGCATCGTCGATACAGATTCCAAAATTACAGGGTGAGTATCTCTTAGTGTAAAAAAAGAAATGAGGGAAACTAGATCAAAAATGTAGCAAAATGAAGAAAACCTCACCTTTCTATTCCAATCAGTTGCAGATATACGATAAATCAAAGCCTTTTTTGAGGAAACCACGTTTTTTTCCCAACCTCAGATGGAATATCGTGATGAAGTTGTGGTAGGATATTTTGTAACATATCTTAGTAATCTCATCATTCAATCTGTTGGTCCAACTATGACTTTCAACACTATTCAACAGTAAAAAAAAAAAGATGAATAAACCAAAGATACCTCTCATAGAACTGTAGAAATGCTTTCCCCTGTAATAACAGACTCATCCCCAGATCCTCTGGTATGGTGTCGCTTTTTTGATAGTTTTCCTTTATTTTCTATTTAACAATAATTTTTTTCATTGCTTTTTATTCCAATGAAGAGTTTATTATGTTTAAAATGCACATTTTCATTAAGGGATGGTCATAATGTTTTATATACACAAGTAACTGATTTGTATGGCAAATGAGAACACTATGTTTTTTCTGTTTCAAAAGTAAATTTCTCCATGAAATCGAAACAAAATCATTACGTTTAATATATCATTCGAAAGCTTATTAAATTTGCAAGTTTTTGTGAGATTGACGTTTTGAAGATAGTTTTTGCGAAAAACGGTGAGCGTTGAAGTAATTAGGACATTGTGACTTCCCCAAATAAGGGGAAGATCAAGCTGTTTTTTAGAACCCAAATTTGTAAAGTTCAAGGTTACAGGTACTCTGCTATTATAGAAAATTTAATGCTAAATCCGAAAATGTGGTCAAAATTTGAAAAATATTGAAACAAAATGGAGATGTTACAGTTTTTATGGGGAAAAAAACGTGGTTTCCTCAAAAAAGTCTTTGATTTATCGTATATCTGCAACGGATTGGAATGAAAAGGTGAGATCTGCGGCATTTTTGATCTAGTTTCACCCAATTTTTTTTTTTTTACACTAAGAGATACTCACCCTGTATAACCCATTCTTTATTGAATATCAAGAAATAGGTACTTAGAAATGAAACTTGTAGAATGATGATTTGGGAGTTCATGTTCTTAAGCCTGTGTTGCTGTCTTTCCCACGATGTAAGCGGCTGTTTCGCATCCGTATACGGTGAGATTTAATTACAATTTGAAAGTTTAAAACATTTTTCTGACGCTAGTTAAAGTGCATACATAAATAGAAATACGAACAGTTTTATATTATTAGATTTCTTGGGTAGCTTCCTTGACCCCCGGATTTAGAAAACAAAATCAGATTATAATTTGGCTGATTAAAGTTTAGTAAAACTTGGATTAATGAACAATCAACATATGTAGTAATAAAGAATTGCTGAATTATCAATAACAAATAAAAAATGTTTGATGTTGTATAGCAGCTCATTTTTTTATTCATGTTTCAGAAAAACTGATATAAGTAATTATTTATTTACACTTTTCAGGTTCGAGTAGATTTTAATAATTATTCTTACTAGTATAGTAATTAAAATTGAAAATTATTTTAACTAATCATCGATAGCAATTAATAGATTTTTTTTGGTTAATTTAGAAGATATATGATCAAATTGCATGCAAACAAATTAAATATAAAACTATAGAAATTTACTAAATTTATTACCACATTCGTTTTTTTTTTTTAAATAGGTGAATTTGTTTTGTTTGTATTTCATTATTATAAAATAAGATATTTGTTTTATTATGACCTGACCTCTTTATGTACTTCAAATCGGACGAAAGGACATGTTATTCTACAGATAACCAATCTATGTTAGCAAAACTTGGAAGGTCGAGATTCATTCCGTGGATCCGCCAAAAAATAAATTTTAACCCATCCAACTGGATTCAGAGCAGCATAGCATTAAATCCTAGTCATTGAATATTCGTTTTTACTTAAAAATTATATGTTATCTTCTGTTTATTAAGTTCTATATTACATACTTGATACTATTCGAATATGTTTTCATTTATGTAAATCATATTTTTGATCTTTGGTAACATCCTGACACTGAGCAGCGCTGCACAGGTCACACAAACCTAAAAAATTGACAACTCCAGAGGCCACCTGAGCCTGTAAAACCATTTGAGTAAAGATTGTTTGTGGAAAGCTTAGTATTGAACAACTCTAATCCTCTTAATATGATAAATAATTAGCCCAGTCAAATAAGAAGTTTTATATAGAAAATCTGGGAAAGGAAGCAATGAAGCTGAATTTTTGCATATACCTTTGTTTTGGCATTCTATATAATGGGTGAAAAGTCACCGACTTCAGCATGTTAGCATAGTTAGATATTCAAGGGTAAGGTCACAAAAATCATTTTTTTTTCTTACAAATATCTCGATTTCAAGAAGTCAATCAAGCAGGTTACAAAACTTGTAGTTATTAACATTCTCTATAATTTTGATTCTGTTAATTTTTTCACTTAGGATTAACCGTTTTCGGGATATAGCGCGGAAAAGGAGAAGCGGGCACCGGTTCACACAAACATTTGCTTCTAGTGACTTCCACATTCGTTTCTCAGAAAAAATATCAGAATCAAAGCTGTAGAGCATTAAATTTACTTTAATTTTATACATACGTTTTTGGCATTTGAAGCAAACATTTGACAAAAAGTGAGGTAACAATTTCTTTTCTTGATAATTCTCAATTTTTAATAACGTATATTTCGAAAACCATTGAGAGTTTGCCGAATATATATATAGAAACCATTTTATAGAAATTTTAATTAGCTTCAATTTTGATCTGTAGTATATTTTTCTAGAGTCCACCGTTTTCGAAATATAATTGAAAAACCTAAACATGGGATCTTCTCCCCTTCCCCCACCGTAAACTGGGAAATCTCTTTCCCACAGGGGCGGGGATTTTCAGTATGTTTACTGTTTAACTCCATACTGCTTTCGAAGCTGTGAAGTAAAAAATTATTGCATATTTCATGCACTCTAAACCCCTCAGTTCAGCAATCTGACTGGGGTCGCACTTCGCGAAAACACGTTTGTCGGCACTCCTTTAGCTATAACTCCGAAACGAAATCGATATTTATAGAATAAAAATTGTTCCCACTTTTTATCAAATGTTTGCTTCAAGTGCCAAAAACGTATAAATGAAAATAAAGTAAATTTAATGCTCTACAGCTTTGATTCTGACATTTTTTCTGAGAAACGAATGTGGAAGTCACTAGAAGCAAATGTGTGTGTGAATCGCTGCCCGCTGCTCCTTTTCCACGCTATATCCCGAAAACGGTTAATCCTAAAAAAAAAAAAATAAAAAATAAATAAAGTAATTGAAAAAAACTTAAAGGAATATTATTATCTTATTATCTAAGTTTTGTAACCTTCTCGAGAGAAGGGCTTAAGGGGCCTTTACATGGTCAATATTACAGACAGCTCTGGAATGACGAAAATACTGATGGAATGAACCATCACTCTTTAAGGCTAAACATCCCGATTTTTTTTCAAGAGATGGCAGCACTTTTGGGGCGAATTTATTTTCGCTCTCGTTTCTGAACAGACTCATCAATATTAGATCTGTAAACGGATTTGGTAATAAAAAAAAACCCCATTAAATTCACGCTAGGTTTTCCGATTTTTTTGTCAATCATTTTAGAATTTAAAAAAATTATCTGGCGAACTATTGATTTTTTATTTTAAAAAAGCTGGTTATAGCCACTTAGTCATAAGTCAATTGAACACAATTATGCAAACAGATTCATTTTCGGTTGCATAGGTTGATCGTAATTTGAAAAATACGATTGGTAAGGAAGCAGGTGATTAGATTAGTAAGCTACCTGCTGTTGTAGTAGTGGGGGAAGGGCTGTGAGGACCCAGCTCCCAGTCAGCAACCGATCTAACGTCTCCACAATAGTGGAAAACCGACAGAATAGAGGCCAACAAAATTTGATATATTTTTTAGAATATAAATAATATTTTAAAAAACGAACCTGTGTGCAAATTTCAAAATAACTATATATGTTCTTCGGTAGTTAATAAAAAGAAGAAAAAAACTAAAACAAACTCTTTTGAAGCATAGTTAGAATATCTATGAAATTTATAAACATTTTTAAACCCAGGAGATATTAAAAATAATAAACCGACAAAAAATGATATTTGGAACAAATAACGAGTTAACACATGATTACATTATGTAATTAAAAATGCCCTAAATAAATATTTTGGCATTGTTCAAGAGGAATTTATTTCACTGATTATTATATTCGAACAACGGAATTCAAAGTGTAAAGTAATCATTAAGGTAAATAAATAGAGAAATAATGAGTAAACTATAACTGTTTATTTAAAGAAGTAAAATTTTTAATTTTATTGATAACAGTTAACGAAGAGATATATAACGGTTAATAATTTATCAATTCCTAAGAACTGTTTCATTGAACCCTTCAACATGAAAACACATTTGTGATATAGAATGTAACAGCTGATATTTATAAAATTTGATAATCAAGCTTCTTGCATGTCTACTAAGAATTTCAAAGTAAAAACAACATACACATTAGGAGAAATATATTTATATGAACATTTTTTATTACTAAAAACCTAAAATTACCTTAATTATTCATTAGAACTTTATAATGTAAGTAGAAATTATCTGGAATATAAGAGTCCTGAACTAACTACTTCGGCAAAGAATTAAAAGAAAAACTTTTATCGGTTTCGGTACGTGCCTAAGTAAGTGTAAATTCACTCTTACCGATTTGTTTCATTCGATCCATGAAAATTATTTATTAAGAAATAAAATATAAATCAAATAACAAATGATATCTCGGAATAATTATAAAACATTGGGCAATAAGAATATTTATACCTTGAGAGTACTACTAGCCCAGTCAAATAAGGAGTTGTAGACAGCAAATCTCGAAAAGGAAGCAATGAAGCTAAATTTTTGCATATACTCATACTTTCGTTTTGGGATTCTAAATAAGTGGTGAAAAGTCACCTACCTCAGCATGTTAGCATAATGATATTCATGGTCAAAGGTCACAAAATCAGTTTTTTTTTTCCAAATATCTCGATGTCTTTGCCTTGGGCGTCAATCGAGAAGGTTACAAAACTTGTAGATAATAATATTTTCTATGATTTTTTTGGGTTCCATTCATTTTTTTTTTTTTTTTAGGATTAACTGTTTTCAAGATATAGTGTGGAATAACAGTAGCGGGCACCGGTTCGGACAAACATTTGCTTTTAGTGCCTTCATCAATCGTTTCTCGGAAAAAATGTCGGAATCAAAGTTGTAGAACATTAAATTTTCTTTAATTTCGTATATACATTTTGGCACTTAATTAAAAATATTTGACAAAAAGTGAGGTAACAATTTGTTTTTCTCGATTATATATCTCGAAAACTGTTGAGCGTTAGACAAATGTTTATCGAAACAATTTTATAGAAAATTTAATTAGCTTTAATTTTGATTGGTATCATATTTTTCCAGAGTCCACCGTTTTCGAGATATAATCGAAAAACTGAAACAGGAGATCTTCTCCACTTCCCCAGCGTAAACTGGGGAATCTCGTTCCCTCAGGGTCGGGGACATTTATAATTTTTACCTTCCAACTACTCCTAACGAAGCTGTGAAGTCAAAAATATTTGCATATTTCAGGCACTACACACCCCACGTTTCAGAACTCTCACTGGGGTCGCACTTCTCCGCGAAAACACGTTTGTAGGCACTCTTTTAGCTATAGCTCCGAAACTAATAGTTCGATCCAAAATTATTTTTTCCATCTGAAAGCTGGTTAAATTTACTATAAGAACCTGCATATTAAATTTCGATCAAGTCCCGTAAGATACCAACCCCAGCACGCTAAAACCCGCTAACTGTTTTGAAATCCAAGTTTTTTTTGCACATTTTTCGCTATAACTCCAAAACTGTTTGTCCGATCTGAAATTTCATTTTTTCAAATAAAATCAATAAATAAATAAATTAAATTTATAAAATAAAATTTTGGAAAAACTTGATGGCACGGAGAAGTGCGACCCCAGTCAGAGTGCTGAAATAAGGGGTGTAGAGTACTCTACAAGTAAAATATGCGACTATTTTTGACTTCACATCTTCGTTAGGAGTCTTTGGAAGGTAAAGGTGACTTTTCACCCCTAATTTAGAATGCCAAAACAAAGGAATATGCAAAAATTTAGCTTAATTTCTTCCTTTCCGAGGTGAAATCCTTATTTGACTGGAGTTTTGGTGGAATTTCTCACTGGCAGTTCTATAATAATTTATGATTACGACAAAACGTACATTACAATTTAAAATTATTGTAGATATTAGAATTCATCAGATTTCTAATCTGTACAATATAATAAAACCATTATGATCTTGTATCAAATTTTATAACTTTTTGAACTCAACAATTTTTTTATGAAATCAGCAAAAGTACAAAAGCTTTTTTATTTTAATATTAATAAAGTAAGTAATTTTAAATATAGCCCGAACGTTAGTAGTAGTAGGAACTAAAACTTTTATGCAAACCCTCTTTTAAATTAAATGTTCACTCAATACGTACATTTGAGCTCTTTTGAAAAAAAAAAAAATAAATAAATAATTCAACACCTTTCAATAAATAATATTCATTATTGTTCATTAAATAGTAAAAAAAAAAAAGTATAGATATTCTATGAATCAGAGTTAGAAAAGAATTAGTGTCAGGATTCCAGGTGTGTTTGGGTATGGTTCTTGAAAAAAACAGAGAATACTTCCAATTAAAAAATAAGCACATTTAATAAAAAAATATATAAAATAAAAGTAGTTGAAAATTAGATTTGCTTTATTAATGCATAGAACGAAAATGTTCTAAGAGTAGCGGTTTCCGAGTTATTTGATAAAACAGCTAAGAACATACGATGTTCAACCCTTCCAAAAATGTTCTAAAAACAATGATTGTATAGGGATAATTATTGCTTGACTCTGATTCATGTTGACTACCGCTATAGTCCCGGCATCTGTAATAATGCCAACTCATGAGCTTTTTTACCCGATTTCATAAAAATTATTGATATATTTTTTATATTTTGATAAGATAAGAAAACATAACGAACCCCACAATGTGATGTGGCCGTGAGAAATCAGAAAAAAATAATTTTCTTCAATTGATTTCCACTACTTGTATTTACAACCAAATAAATCAAATCATACAAATATAAAAGGATAAACCGTCTTGTAGGTACCTATATCCAACCATATATACCAACCATATGTAGTAGGAAATTACACTTTAAAATTACTTTTCCCGGCTATGTTTTTAAAAATATGTTTTAATTATTATGGTATATGCTATGGAAAAATTACATATCCACCAAACTTGGGAAGAATGAAATTACCTTAAATGACGGCAATTCTAAAACATTTCCAAGGAGCCAGTTATGATAATTAATTATAATAAATGATAATAATAAAAAATGATTTATAATTAAATTATGAGTTACCAAAATAAATTAAGGAAACTTGTAATAGGATACATCTTATGTGTACTATTATAATGTATATAACTTAAATATTCATGTTTTACATTTGCTCGGAAGATTGAAGATCCAGGAGGTAAAGAAATAGATGTTGTTTAAAGGAAGTAAGAGTGGAGCTTTTTCGAATTGTGATGGGCAATGAATTCCATAAAGAGGAAGCACGGATAATAAAGGATTTCTCGAAGGATGCAGTTCGATGAGCCGGAGTGTATAGGTTGATGGGTTGGGTTCTAGTATTTAAAAGGTGAACGGAGGAGCGCAGAGTAAGGAGGTCATGGATATAGGCGGGTTTTTTGGTTTTTAAGGTTTGGAATATGAGAGCACCCAGGAAGTATTGACGTCGAAAACTGGGGTAAAGCCAACCAATTTCAGAATACTTATGAGATATGCGAGAGCGTCTGGAGATCCCGAAAATAAATCTAATAAAACAGTTCATTACTCTTTTACATCTCATCTCGAGCTCATCAGACAGTCCCCCATATACTGGGCATCCGTAGTCAAAGTTAGGGAAAATGAGTGATGATACTAAAAGTTTTCGAGTACTTAATGGTAATAAATCACGGTAATGTGAGAGTTGCTTAAGAATAAAAATATATTTCCTCGTGATTTGAGAGATATGGTTATTCCAAGCAAGATGTTGATCGAAAATTATTCCCAGATTTTTAATGGAATTTTGGAAATGAATTGGACGGTTTTTGAGGAAAAGCAGTGGATAGTAGGGAAGAGCTTTTAGGTGAGGTTTTGACCCAATGATGATAGCCTTTGTTTTTTTCTGGATTCAGACTTAATTTATTCTCCACTGCCCAAAGGTTAATGCTATCTATGTCTTTCTGTAGCTTACAAATCGCCTCCAGCATATTTGAAGGATGAAATGATAAATATATTTGCAAGTCGTCAGCATAAAGATGATATTGGGAGTAGTGGATGCGATTCGGTAAGTCATTAACATAAATAGAAAATAGGGTAGGTGAAAGAGAAGATCCCTGGGGAACTCCTCGCGAGAGTGGTAGTGAAGATGAGTGAGGTTTTCCAGGTATAATTACTGTTTGGAAACGGTTGGATAAAAAGGAAAAAAGCCAGCTTAACGCACTATTAGATATTGAGAGGTTATGGAGTTTGGAGAGAAGGATTGTATGGTCAACAGAATCAAAAGCTTTTGAAAAATCAAATAGAATCAGGATCGTAATATTCTGTTGGTCTAAGGAGGAATAAAGGTCTTGGGTAATTTTTACCAAAGCAGATTGCGTGGAGTATCCGGAACGGAAGCCTGACTGGAAAGGATTAAGAAGGGCCTTACATTCAAGAAAGGAGGTGAGTTGGGAATGTGCTAATATTTCTAATGGTTTGGATAAATTTGATAGGATTAATATAGGTCTAAAGTGGGAAACTGAAGGAGAAGGTACTTTGTTCAATGGACGGACAAGGACTTTTTTCCAAGCTGTAGGAAAAATGGAGCTTTGTAAGGAGAAATTATATATGTGGAGCAGGGCAGGTAAGATAACAGGAAGGCAGAGTTTTATTATTTTTAAAGGTATTTGATCCAAGCCGCAGTCGTTGGTATGAGATTTAAAGACTGAATCGATTAGGTCATTAGGTGAGATATTAAGAAAATAAAAGTTATTAGAATTGAATGGGGTTTGAGGAATAGAATAGGATAAGGTGTTTACAGGGATTTCATTAGGTTGGGGTCAGCGAAATAGGAATCAAGTTCATCCAGAGTGACTGGATAGTTGTCATCAGGTTTGGAACTGGATACTGAAAATTTTCTCAAAATTTTCCATTGAGATTTAGGATCAGGAGCTTGGGATAGAATACTATGAAAATACTGCGCTTTAGCACGGCGTAAAGAGGACTGGGTAAGGTTTCGAAGAAGTTGAAAAGATGAATAATCTTCTGAATATCTAGTTCCCATGAAGCGTCTCCTGGCAGCATCTCTTCGCTTCATCAGATTTCTAATGTCGGGGTTTATCCAAGGAGCAGGCAGTCGTCGGATAATTGAGGTTTTGAAAGGGGCAAGATGATTAAGGACAGTATAAAGGTTCGATGTGAGGCATTCCACCATTTCGTCAATTGAGGATAGGGAATGGATGGGTTCAATGGAATGGGATAGGGAGTCAAGTAGAGGTTCTATTCTATCTGGGGTTATGAGTTCAAGATTTCGCCAAGATATTTTCTTGGGAATAAGAGTAGGAACAGATATCTCATAAGAGATTTGGATTAGATCGTGGCATGAAAGAAAAGGTACTGGATTTTGAGAGAAGGATAATAGGTTTTTAGGAGAGTCAACAAACATGAGGTCAATTAATGTATCTGTGAACTGGGTATGATGAGTTGGTTGGAAAGGTACTGTAAAAAGATGAAGGGAATACACCAAGTCCATTAGATAAATCTTATCAGGCGAATCTGAGAGAAGGTTAGTATTGAAGTCACCAGCTATGATGACATTATTATATAAAGGGATGATTCGAATGAAGGGTCGAATTTGACCTGAGGAGGGCGGTAAACTATGATGTAAAGTAGAGAAAGTGATTCAGAGGAGATTTCAGTAAACATGTATTCTGGGTGTGGAATATCAGGAGAGCTGGATTTTAGATGAATTTTTGCCCTCAGATTGTCTCGAACATATAAGGCAATTCCTCCACCAGTTCGATCCATCCGATCATGACGAATGAGGGTGTAATCAGGAATAGATATGGAAGAGGAGGGAATATATGGCTTAAGCCAGCTTTCAGAAACGGCAATGTTGTGGTAGGTGTTACGGAGAAAGTAGTCATAGAATTCATCGAAATGTGCTGGGAGGGATTGGGAGTTAACGTGACATGTCAGTAGTATATTAGACATTGGTATAAAGGAAGGAAAATTTTACTTCGAAAGATAATGGAAATTTTGAATTGGAATTTATAGAAACAATAATCATTGTATAGTCAATTAAGACGTAAAAAGAGTGGAATAACATAAATGTGCTTAACTTTAGGAAATTTGAAACATCGAGAAAAAATAACAATATTACTTCGTACAAAGATCTTAATAAGTAATAATTAGCAGACAAATTCCGGTTTGTCAAAACATTACTAAAACATGGACAAAACTTTACATAGCTGGCAGAAAAATTAATTTTTTCTGAAAAAATGATACATAATAGTTATATGAAAAAAAATACATGTAAAAGTAGATACATATAATAAGGTAAGGTAAAGGTAAAGGTAGTAACAGGTAAATGTATAAGAATAGTCGAGAACGAGCAAATGATAAGAAGGTAAACAAGTAATGAAAAAAAAAAAATAATAATAATAATAAGTAAAAAAAAAAAAATGAGAATATAAACAAATGGAAATAATTGAAAAAACGAATGTTAACCAATTAAAAGTAATATAGTGATAACAATGAATGAAAAACCGAAAACCAACCTGGTAACGATAATCGATAGAACATGAACAAATATAAAATACGTTAATTTCAATAACAGGAGATGTAGATAGAGGACGCGAAAACAGGAAATAATTACCAAAAGGTCAGACAAAAATATCCAAGTCCTGAGGCTGGTCAATGTATATCACTGGTTGACCATCTTCTTTACGGCAGCGCACCCCCCCCCCCCCCCCCCCCCCCCTCGCAAACCACACATATTTTAATTTGCCGGCAGATCTCTTCTGACGGGCGAGCCAATACAGATGCCTATTGGTCGGGGTCATCTCCTCGCCTAGATATATCCGGTGGGAGTCATTCTCCTGCCAGCCGATATCCCGCGTTGAGAAGTCCCTCTTGACTTTCCTCCTCCGTATTAAATCGTCCCTCAGAGATTGCCTGACAATTCGCGCGATTATAGGCGGTGGTCGCGTGTCATCTTTCCTAGGCCTACGGCGCTCCACTAGGTCAAAATCTTCTAGATTTAGCTTGATGCCGAGACCAGCACCAATGCTTGTTACTAATGCTGTAGCGGTCTCACCTGGGCGTACCGGGATGCCGCGAATTTCCATTGATTTATTCAAAAGCCCCTGCTCTGCTTTGTTTAATCTAATTTCGAGCAGCCCTACTTTTGTTTTTAAATTTTTGTTTTCATTGACCAAGTCTTCAATGAATTTAGACTGTCCCTCCAAATGATTCTCGATCTTTAACATTCTTTCGCTCAGTTCAAAACTTAAGTCTCCGTATTTGTCTAGAGACGTTTTTACGGACTTCATTTCTTCAGCGAGACTATTTACTGCCGCGAGTATTTCGGATCCCGATGGCTCAGAAGGTTTTTTTCAGTGCTTGAATTATAGTTTTTAGTTTTGTCACAATTGTGGCAAAACCATGTTTTTTTCGTGTTTTTAAGTGCTTCTAAGTCCTTATCTTGTATATTATAGCACCTGCCGTGGTAAATTCCCTTACATTTAGAGCACATTATACTGTTTTTATCGTCTCTAGAAATTGTATTTTCACATTTAGCGCACTGAACCATTTTGAAATATTTTGATCTGTCAGCTGATGAAGTAAATAGTTATATGGAATGTTTATTTACTTACGGTAGAAGCAAGCAGTCACTTAATACCGTGCGGATTAGCCTCTTGTTATTCTAGATCTGTTGCGATTTCTCCATTCTGTCTACTATTATAGAGTAATCTTAGCGAATTACGATGGGTCACTTCACTGACTATGTTATTAAAATATGCAAATTAAACACTATAAAAAACCAAAAAAAAAAATAAAACACGCAAATTAACAAGATATAAAGAAAATAGAAGTAGAAGAGTATAGAGGAGTTATTAACAGTTTGCTGTCTCTAGCCAGACTGATTGTAGCTAGGTCTGTTTGTTCCTAATAATTAGTCAGTGTTAAAAGGGCCAATGTTTCCTATAGATACCGCAATAAAATAAGGATTGCATAAACAAAATGTCGTTTTTTTTTTTTTATTTGGTAATAAATAGACAAATAAAATATTTAATAAATTTATCAAAATATATATTAAAACTTGAATTCAGCTTTTGTCAATTCGAAAAATTTATTTTAATTGCCTTATTCTTACTTACTTTCTTACGTAAAATGAGAAATTGTTGATAGAATGAACCTAACGACACATAAAAAATAATAATAACAAGAAAACAAAATCATACAATTTTTCTTTGGCTCTTCACAAATCGAGGAATACCTATGTGAGAGACATTTCGGTAAGGAGGAGACCGTTTCAGCCGGTGACGCAATTCCACCCGGTTATAAACAAAATTCCTATTTTTCACATTACTATCGTAATATGCATGCTATGATTAGTTGGAATGCGTCATTCGTTTCAGAAAACGTTTCTACAACTGGCTATAACCCCATTTTTATTTTTAACACCTATTTTCTTAATTATTGAATTTATAGAAAAAAACGCTTTGTAGCGTGAATTCTGTGTTTACCAAATACTCAAAGAATTTTACAGATTGAAAATCGGACATTCCGTTTTGGAGAAATTCCGGAAATAAATTCTACTGTTTCCAACACTTGACTGAAAGGGGTACATTTAGCCTTAATACCCTTCTTCAGTACATCAGTATTGCCATTACACGATCAGTATTACTGACAGTGTTTTCTAATACTGTCAGTAATATTGACCGTATATAGCCCCTTTAGAATCCCACCTTCTCCATCCCAGGCATAGAAATCGAGATATTTGAGAAAAAAAAAAACTGATTTTTTTTGACCTTTGACCTTGAATATCTAATTATGCTAACATGCTTAGGTCAGTGACTTTTCACCCAGAATGCCAAAACAAAGGTATATGTAAAAATTCAGCTTCCTTGCTTCCTTTCCGAAATCCTTATTTGACAGAGCTAACTCTGCTTTGATCTCTTCAATTCAATAATCCACAAAGTAAATAGCTTTTTCAGAAGAAAAAAGGGTAAAATTTTGGTTTTTGTTGGAGTACATTACCTTAAGTGTAGTACCAAGAAAGTAAAGAAGAAATTAGAGAAGTTATAATGAGATATAATATAATAATATGTGGTTACACAGTATAACAAACAGAGGAGGTAATTTAGTCTGTGTTGTCACATGGCTATGAAATACAATAAATAATACTATATATACAAATGTGAATTACACCAATAAATATTATATCTTTAAATCAAAATCCACAGGAGACTGCGAAAATTACACTATGTAGGAGAAATGCTTTAATAAATCAATAGAATCATGTTACTATATACTCTTCTATCAAAACAAACTACACAAATGTACTTGAAAATCACTTTTGGCCTTTCCTTTACAAAAAAAAATCAAGTGAAATGGTCTTTCCAACATGTAAATGATCAACACAAGTTCATTAAACAAAACTAGTCACCCTTATCAGAATATCTCTTTTCTTCAATGCCAGAACTATTAACAGTTCTCTTCCTGACAGTCACATGATAATATGTTGTTTCGTATTAATATCTTTATCTACCCTGATGATTGTCATCATTGCTATTGCAAAACCGTTGGCATAATAAAATAATGTGTTAATTTTAATGATTATTTTGATTCGTTTGTCAAGTCCCTCTTAATAAACAAAGTAGATATATATTCATCTAGTCACTAAAAACACCTCTTCAATTGTTGAATTTTTATTACTGTTTATTGGTCAAGTTATACGACTACTTTTTAGAACAAGTTGAAGTACTGGAAGTTCCTCTTGGCTTCTTAAGTTAATAGGTAAAAATGAAAACTGTACTGCATTGCAAGGAAATGAATGGAAGCATTGTGAACTGAATACCTATTTGTAATGAAAAAAATAAGAGACATATTTTTAAAAGAGACATATCCTAATCATAAATTAGGATTTTTATTAGTACATACACATTCAATCTGAATTTCATGAATGAACAGTTTTTTTAAAACTCATAATGACTTCAGATCACTTTATGAATAAGGAAAAGAAATTTAGTTTTTTTCTCTTAATCATGAGAAATAATTTAAAATCAGAAATGTAACAATAGATAAGATGGGAATACAATCAATTTAAAAGTTCTCGAATATATTATTTTATATTATTATTATTATTTTTTTTTTTTAGATATAGCAGACAGTTAACTATGTACAATATGAGGGAATGGTTAAAAAAAGTAAAAGTAAAAAATGGGTTAAACTATTATGTATAATATTTACTGCCTAGTCACTGACATTTAACAACTTCCCACTCAAA
This sequence comes from Euschistus heros, assembly GCA_003667255.2. Lineage (NCBI taxonomy): Eukaryota > Metazoa > Arthropoda > Insecta > Hemiptera > Pentatomidae > Euschistus > Euschistus heros. Next base: position 3,205,743 of record RCWM02000046.1, read on the forward strand.
CATAACGTTGAATAAAAAGTTAAATGTGAGTTTTAAAACTGCGTAAGATTTTTCATATGCATTTATTATTCACAAAGATATTAAATTTACCAAATTTTTTAAACGAACCTACAATATTATATAAAATAAATATTCAGGACCCAAGATTGACACAACCATCGGTATCAACAGTAATTTTAAGTATGTGGTAATAATAAGCGTTATTTCGTTGGCAAAATTAATATATCTCTAACTGTTATTTATTTTCCTAACGGAAGTTCAATATAAATAAGAAACATGATTTTTATTAATTCTGAATTAAATCTTATAGTGCCAACAAACTAACCTTGTCCGACATCCATTGTTTGAATCAATTTCTTATTCCTACAATACCTAACTGTGTTGTGTATGTTTTTTTGTTTTCAGTTACTAAGGTAAAGAAAAAAAAAATGTTTAAAAGCTCATTATTGCTTTAAAATTTTAACTTCACTTATTAGTTCAGGCGGCAGGTAATGAAAAATGGGATTTACTAATAAAAGATTGAAACAATAACAGACCAGTCATGAAAATCCTAAGCTTTTAATCTTGAGTATCTTGTAGATTTATGATAATTCTTTTTTTATCTTCCAAAAGCAGAAAATTTCTTTTCTGTTATTTCGGCCATGGATCAACTTCGTGGTCAGGAGTTCCATCCAGCCTCTATAGAGTGGAAAAAAATCTGGCAGTTGAACGTGACTTCGGTTAGATTGTCTCTTTTTACAACCATTGGCCCAGTAACAATACATCCTTATCTAAGAAACAGTTAATGTGATAAAGTGAATAAAACAATCAACTGATGCCCATATTTAGAGATGAATTATTAATTTATAATATTCTTGTATGTTATAAAAACCTACCTAAAAAGTGAGGCACCTAAGTTTAAACACTTTTCATCCAAATGTTTTTTTCATTCTTATAACGAACTATGGCATCACTTTTTGTATGTTACTTAGACTTCCCTGTCTTTCTCTGTCGAGCCAAAAGAACTTCACACTCAGTCTTTCTTAGGCCCATCTATATTTTCTTTCAACTGTGGTTTGATACAGAAACGTGCATAGAATACAAAAAAGATAGAATACAATAGAGTCCAATACCTAAAACTATGACATTTCATTCAAAATTGAGGCAATAGAGTTTATTTATTGTTTTCTTAGAACTTTCAATTAAATCGTTGAATTCAGTAATGATTTTATGTTATTTTAGTATACTTATTATTCTTTAGCATTAAAATAATTGGTTCAAATAAAAAGATTTGAATGTAAGTAATATTAATAAATCACAAGACTTTTATAAACTTGTTTTAATTAGCAGAATGCCTTCAACATATTGTATTTACATCAGTTTTATAAATGTTTCATTAATCATTCATTAATCACATGATTCAGAAACATTAATGCAAAAATTTCATAAATATTTACTCATACAATTAATATAAGTTAAAAATATTTTATAAGCTTGAAACTGAAGAAACAGGTCTTCATATGTAAATAATAACAAAGATCAAAGTCCTTCTTTTCAGTAAATCCTTCCACCTCGAAGAGCTAACACCAAATGAAGAACTGAACCACCTTGCACTTTATAATCTTGTGCAGTTTTTTCATCGTTCCTGTTCACAGAAAGGACAAAAAAATATTAAACATATTTCTATGGTTAGTTTCTATTTGGTTTTATTTTTTAATTTTAACAAATTTTACAAAGTACAATAGTATTTCATTGAACAATATTTTATCACAATAAGTATCAATGAATGAAACATAAAAACAATTCACTACATCCCTTGCTGTCATGAAGAAGTCAATAAGTCAAAATTTTGCACTTATCAGGGCATTTTATATTGCTTTTCAAAATCCTTATATAACTCTAAAAATATAATTTGAACAAAAATAGTCACTTTAAGGTCTTATTAAGAAGCACCACCAAACCAATTATTCACAATTCAGATATTAAAGGTTATTAGTTAACTCGTTTTAAAAGTAATTTGATCTACCAACTTATTCACAGCAACCAGCAATATAACTTGGAACATAAATAAAAAAATACTGTAAACTTAAGATTATAGATCTAAACCGTAAAAATATTTAAATAGCCATTAGTACACAGTTAAAAAACAACACAACTAAAATTAGGCAAGCACCAGAGCTAAAATGTTAATAAGTAAGACTAACATGTATTATTAATTAAACTAGGATGATCTATATGCAATTGAAATATTCAGCAGGAAGTATATAATTGAAATATCAAGCACTAACAATTGTTACACACAAACTAAAGTTTAAATTGATAAATAAACTTTGAAATCCTCATCACCATAACATTTACTATGTTTTTTAACTCCTTACTATAAACTAATTAATATAAACCTGAATGAAGTCTAATGAAAAATAAAACATAAAACGTATAGATCAAACTACCATTCACTACTAGTTGTAACTTGAACCTGTCTTATTCTACAGCTGTCCCATCATCTGAAGTTGAAAAATTAGATAGGGGAAAGCTAATATTTGTTTAACGAAGGGCTACTTTACTATTGAAGGTAATAATAAAGGCTGCATATAAAATAAAACTACATATCACACCTAGAGGAAACAAATATATACAAGAAACAAGTTCGTAATAAATATTATACAAAACAACATTTTTTTTAAATGTAATACATTTGAAGATAAGAGAAAAGTAAAAGAAAAAAATATATCTTAAAATGACAGACTAAACTAAGGGGTCATTAAAAATGGTTTAAACTAAATACCATTAAATTGTAGAACCACTTGTTATAAACATTACTTAAAGATTGTTTTAACAGCTCAAAAAAACACACTATATTAATTAAAAAACGCAAAATATAAAACTTTTTTTCCAAAACCTATCAAGCCACCATCTATGAATTTGATGATTGAGTAGATAGGATAATCAAGAGAATGAACAAATAAATATTTAGAAAATAGGTATAAAGGGGTTAAAGGTATATTTATGTTCAAATAATAAAAAATAGGAACCACCCATAATATCTAATTATCAGGTAGCATCTCATGGAAATAAAGTACAAAAGATAAAGACAGGCATGCAGATCGAAGCCTAACGATTGGGGGATTTCAAAGTAGTTATGAATGAATGGGTCCGCCGAAAAACGTTCTAAGCGACAAAACAAATTTTGAGTAATCAGTGAAAGAAAATCATAATCTACAGTTCTAGTTAGTTTTGTAAGTTACTTTTTTTTTCACCTTGTTATTTGTTATATTTACATGTATAATGACATAATGGATTACTATATCATACTATGATGTACTATTTATTATACATTTAAAAACCTTTAAAATCGCGACTTCGGAAATTTTGTCGCTTAGAACGTTTTTCGGCGGACCCATTCAAATGATTCAGGAAAAAATGGCATAACTTAGCAGCGAAACACTTTTTAGCTGAATGGTGAGTACTAAATTTACTGCAAAAGAACAGCTGCTAAGGTAGCTTATATTCCACAAACGCAAGTAAGCTAAGGGTTTAGGCCAGAGAACCTTTTCTGAAGACCACACCAATTTGGATTTACAATTCACAAAAATGGTTAAAAGAAAAGGTAGATATTAAGAACAGCTAAATTAGTCAATTACTTCAGAAAAATTCTTGTTCCTATATACAACTGTCTAGTTTCTATACACATAATTGTTTGCATTTGCTATATTTTATTGCCGTAATGTTAAAATAATTGAACAGTAAAATTTATGAAATTGAAATTTTACAAACATAATTCAGAATTTTTAATAAAGGTCAACTAGATATTATGACATGTTAACCCAGCAACAGAAATTTCATATAAGAGTATTTATATAATTTACAAGCTTGATAGTAGCTTTATTAATAAAAATTATTTGATTAGTAGTTTTATTTTGAGCAATCTTAATACCAACAGAAAAGAAAAATAATAAAACTTCTAAAATACTTGAGTTTGGGCCAAGTGAAAAGTAGATAACTCCTTGTAATTTGATTTATATATTTCATTGCCTACAAATAATTTATAATTTTACTCCTGTTATTTGTCTCTATTACTTATGGATTATATGCATTGGGCTCTATTTTCCTAACTTATTTAACTCATTTTAAGTATTAAATATAAAACATTCAGATTGCAGTTTTATTAGACATGAAGAATTATGATAATAACAAATACACATGCCGATAAAAGGATGATAACAATGATCATAAGACGAGAACAGAACAGAGAAGAGAAAATCAATGGGCAACAGCCGAAATATATTAGAGATTTTGGACCTGCTAAAGAGGCAAAATAATCAAAGGTTATGAATATTGGTTCTTTAAGTATTAGATTCATGGCAAAAAATAAAGATTTAGATTCAAGAGAGAATCTAACAAACCATCTAGCTTATAAAACAGTTTAAGGAACTTGTTTCCTGTAGTAAGATGATAGTTATTACAATTACTTTAAACTTTCCATGCAAATATTAAATGTAATAACATCATTAGTAGAAGACTTACATTTGCTTGCCAGAAAAAATAAGCCTTTGTTGTTGAGGAGGAATCCCTTCTTTTTCTTCAACTCTTTCCTTAATTCTTTCAACCTTATCTGTAGGTTCTATATCTATTTCAATCTAAGAATAGTTGGGAGAATACATTAGTACATTAAAAAGTCGGGAGCACAATTAATAAATAAAATTCAGCAAATTACTTACCTCCTTGCCGGTAAGAGTCTGAAAACAATTTAAAAAACGTATTAATTAAGGCCTAACACTAACTAAATTATTCCACAACCGAATTCATTTTAATTAAAAAACTTACCTTCACTTTGATCAGCATAGTAACTTTCTGAAAACAAACTTTTCAACTTCACAGATTCCGTTATATCAGGTTAACAAATATTCATGTGAAGAAGGTTACCATCGCAGTCAGTCAACTATCGATTTTAACAAAGCAGTAGTAATAAAAAAAAGAGTATTATTTCTTTGACATAAAAGTAAAAAATAATCCAAACATTTAAATTTATATAAAACAAATGATATTATTATTTACAAGTTTTCCTTATCTGTTACTTTGCATTAGAATTATATGTTTAATCCTTTATAAGTTAGAAATATTTATTAAATGATATATATTTCATTTACGTTATATCACTATATTATTTATGCATTATAATTTTATTTATTGTTTTATGTGTGTTAGCCTGTGTTAAAGATTATTACCTAAGTTGGTACTTCATGATATGCGAGTAATTTTTATTAATAAGAATCAGACCTTAAATAAGAATTACATAATTATTTAGTAATGAATGTTTACAAAACTTTTTAAAGAATAAATAAAAAATCCAATTGAAGGAATTTTAATAAACAGTTCTTTGATACTATTTGTATGTTACAACTGGTTATATCAATTAAGAGTAAATACCATATTACCAAAAGCTGTATGTTTTGGCGGAAGACTCAGTGTAATGACTGATATAATGTAATTAAGATTAAAACTTTTATTTCCTCTTTAATAGTTTAGACAATAATTTCATCTTGGTTTATGAAAGTAGGGTTATGTTTTAGTAATTTCGCTATTATGAATATTTCTTATTAATTAACTTTTAAATGGTATTTTGCAATAACTTACCTAACAAAAAGCCATCTGTTAACCATAAATTATATTTTATAGAAATGACATTTTAGAACTCACTTATTACTAGGCAAAAAATGACTATAGATATTAATGTTTTTATCAAATACATTTAGTTATAAGCACAAACATGAGTTTTGTGTTTTAGTTTTTTTTAGTGACTTGAGATATGTAAGTTCTAATATATTAGGTATATGAACAATAATATGGGTTATTGATTAAAGGATTTGTGTATATCTAGGATTATTGATATATTTAGCAGTATCATTTAGTCCTTAGATTTTACTTGTATAAAATGAAAAATTAATATTTTTTAAAATAAATTATTTGATTTATAAAGCTAAAAAAAAAGTATATGTTTGGTTTGATTAGAGATAAAAAATTTTTCAGCAAAATGAAGGTGTAAGGAAAATTGTAATAAATCTTACTAAGAACTGACATTGTTGATAGCTTTTCTAATTATTTCTTATTATCTGTTTAAGTTTTCAAGGAGAGAAGATCAATCAGTAATCATCTCATTTGTAGGAAGTATTTAATTGTATGAAAGTAAATATTTATTTATTGAATTGACCAATGATTTGATAAGATATTAATGATATAGATTCATTCAATGGTTTTTGTTTCAGTTCAGTATCTGCTGCTCGTTTTATCTATTACAGTTCAGATATTGATAATAGAATGAATGAATTTAGTATTGTGAAAATGACTCGTACACTAAGTTTGGGTTTATTTCTTATGATCTTTGCAAAAGCTGATTTTGCAAATCTTAATTATAAATTGGATGAATCCTGTGAATTGTCAGATGATATTAAAACTGAAATCAGAAGCTATCAGCCTATTGTGAACAAAATTATAAAATCAGCTTTGTCAGGAAAGCATAAATCTAAAACTTATGAAGAACTCTCCTATTTTGTTGATAAATTTGGTTATAGAATTTCTGGTTCACAAAACCTTGAACAGGCCATTGATTATATGCTTAATAGGTCTGTTTCTTATAAATTAGACAATGTTCATGGAGAACCTGTTATGATACCGCATTGGATTAGGTGAGTAATGATACTTATATATGAACATAATATAATATATGATTTTGGCAGAATAATTTTTTTTTTTTATAGTAGTATATTGTAATAGTTTTTGTAGTTATCTTATTTCTTTATTATTTACAGTTACTAACTTAAGGTTCTGGGCACCCGTATTTCTTGAAACACAATTGTATTTTTGGGTGATTGTGAAGTAATAAAAATTACTAATGCTATTTTTATTTAACTTACTTTTAGCAAACAAGAAGCCATCTGTTAACCATAAATTATATTTGATAGAAATGACATTTTAGAACTCCCTATTACTAGGCAAAAAATGACTATAAATATTAATGTTTTTATCAAATATATTTAGTCATAAGAACAAACATGAGTTTTGTGTTTTAGTTTTGGATCTAACAGGTGAAACAAGGGAGATGTTGCCATTTTCAAAAAATTTTTTGTTATTTAAAAAGTGTAATATTTAGTGAAAAGATAAAAACCAAACCTTTTTGGGTCTCACAGGCAGAAAAAAAAGTTGTAAAATAAAAATACTAAGAGTGAAACATTTTGAAGGCTGCTTTGATGGTTTCAGAGTTTTTTTTTCGGCTGCTGGTTTGGGATGATGGGTGAAAAACAATGAACTATTTGTAGTGGGATGTTCTATACTCTCATATCAATTTTAAAATATATTGTTTAAAGTTTTGGACTGAATATTAAGTTTAATTTTAATCTTGAAAAAGACCCTTAACATGCTAGTCTAATTTCCCAAACTTATAACAATGCAAGTTACACTGTATAGATTAATCTAATATTATAGACATGTTCAATGCTAATGCATAAAGAGGCCTTTGAGTCTCAAGAAGATCCCAGGGAGCATATTCTTGAAGAATGGACAACGATATTGAAATCTATGACATTAAAGTTGTTTTCTTTTGTTCCTGATAGACTCAGGTGTTCTAATTCAAACTAAGGAAAATCCCCAACAATATTAATTTTTTTATATTGTTTTTAATTTTAATTATGATTTGTTTTATTGAATGTCGTACCTGTATATTTTTCAGGTATGCTCTAATCATGTTACTTTACTCTTGTATTATACTTTTTATTGTTAATATAATTTTTTCATGCTTTATTTTTATTTTTAGTGAACTTTCAATTACCCATTTGCAAATTGTCTACAGTATTTATAGAGCAATAAAACCTACTACATTAATTTTTTTTCAAATTTCAATTAATTTTAATTTTTTTATTCTCAACAGCAGAGAAAATCAAGTCTATAACTAAACATAAAGCAAAACGGAATTCCCTAAATGTAAAACAATAAATTTTTTTGTAAAGTATTAAAAGTAGTATTTTGCTCTAATTCTGTTATTAACAAATGAATACCTTATTGTTTTAATTCTGCTGTAACTTTTTATTTGGTTATTATCCATTAATAATTTTAAAAAATATCTTTTTTGTTTTTATTCTAAATTTATTTACTAAAATATATTTTATAAATGAAGTATATTTTTCCATAACATATTTTAACTTCATTCTTATATTTTGAAGAACCTTATCAAGTATGCACATTTTGTTTTATTTTATTTCAATAGAGCCGTATAATTGTTTTGTTGCCTTTGGGAAAAAACCAGCCAAAATATATTTTTTTTTAAGACCACCATCGTTTTGTTATTTTATAGTTATATAATTATATTGTGATACTATTGCCCTACCAAAATCAGACATATTTCAATATATATAATATATATATATATATATATATATATATATATATATATATATATATATATATATATATATATATATATATATATAATTTTAATAATTTCTATTACCCCTTTCTATTTGAGGTTTCAGGTTCCACTGTCTTTGCTGCTAAGCTCTAATATAATTATTATTTTAGGGGACATGAAGAGGCAACTTTGCTGAGTCCTCGAGTTAGTAACTTGAGCATACTAGGTTTAGGTGGCAGTATTGCTACTCCTCCTGAAGGAATCACTGCGCCAGTTCTGGTTGTTGAAAGCTTTGATGAACTCAAAAACAAATCAAATGAGGTATGCTTGTATAAATATTACTTTTCTTCTTCTTTTTTTTTGTTCAATTTACTGTTTGTTTTAAGTTTTATTAAAGTACAATTTTTTAAAATTTATTTTAGGCTAAAGGAAAAATAGTTGTATTTGTTGAAAAATGGGTAAATTATGGTGTAACAGTTCGATATCGTGATTATGCTGCAGTAGAAGGTGCCAAAGTTGGAGCTGTTGCTACTCTTATAAGATCGGTAACACCGTTTTCTATTAATAGTCCTCATACTGGCTGGCAAGATTACTCAGACGATGTAACGAAAATTCCTACTGCTGCTCTGACAGTTGAAGATGCATATATGCTACTTAGGATGTATAGAAGAGGTAAATACGAATCCCTTTTCATATTGGTATATCAATATTCTAATAAGAGTTGCTAGAAGAAAGCTCTTTGGTCACTCCCCCCCCCCCCCCCCCCCCCCCCCCCCCCCCCAGGTATCCCTTCAAGTTCCTTCTTGAACATACAAATCCTACTTTGAGAGAGCAGAAAAAAAAATATTAAAACAATTTATTTTTTTACTTTATACTGTAGTAATTGATTATTGAGTTTGATAAAATATGTATTATTTCTTTAAAATTAAACAGCACCTTTAAACTTGTATATTTTCCATCATATTGTCATTACTATGTAAAACTAATGAATGTGAAAAATCACTTTTTTTTGTTATTTCGTTAATTTACTGTTGTGTTCTACAAGGTCATATGGTAAAATTTCTAATCTGATAGGCACTTATACAATCATGAATAAAACCCCCGAACATATTACTTACATTTTTTTTAGTTCTATAGCTGAAAATGAGAATCATATTACATTGTTTAATTATTTTTGTAGGAGATAAGATTATTATCAGGTTAAAAATGGAAGCTAAAAATATGCCACCAGTGCTGTCTAGGAATACTATTTCTGAAATTCAAGGAGAAAAAATTAAAGATAAGGCTGTGATAGTTTCTGGCCACTTAGATAGCTGGGATGTTGGTAATGGGGCAATGGATGACGGCGGTGGTGCATTTATTTCATGGTATAGTTTAGTTCTTCTTAGAAGTCTGAACCTTCAACCAAGAAGAACAATCAGGTATATATGAATCAATATCACTTATATCACTTTTTTTTTTTTAGGACCCATTTCCAATTACACGTAAAAATAGGCTTATTGAATGCTTATAATATTCCTTCAGGTAGTTCTTTAAATACTCCATGTCTATTGCAAATATGATTCATCAAAATAAAATTTATAAATACTGATGTTCATTTTAATTCACGAATCATTTTCTTGATTTTGATTGACTAATCTTTGATTGAATCATGATTGACTAATCATATTCTGCACATGGTGTAAAATAATTACAAAAGAATAATTGTATAATATTGACAATTTATTGACTCATTCTGTTTAATATAGATTAAAATAATTATATTTTTTAGTTGATTTTTAAAATAAATATAGGAATAATCTTGGCTATTGGGTTTGGTAAGTATTCAAAATTTTTAGTACATATTTTATTCTTATTTAATAACTATGTTACCTCATAGATCTATACTTTGGACTGGAGAAGAACCAGGACTTGTTGGTGCTGTTAAATACAAACAGGTCCATAATAAAGATGATTTTGTTCTTTTGATGGAATCAGACGAAGGAACTTTCACACCTGAAGGCATTACATTTTCTGGATCTAAAAATGCTAGTTGCATTATGAAAGAAATTCTCTGGTAATGTTTGAATTTGAATCTATTGTTTATTTTTAAAGTTTAAAATAATTTTAGATATTTAATTTAGCCATTACAATGTTAGTGTCTATAATTTGTACAAATAAAAAAATTAAAAAAAACATTTAAATATCTTTGAGATGTTGAATATCTACGAAAATCTATGAACTGGGTAGGCAAAGGTATCATTTCCGTAGAAGTTTTTTTGCATTCATATCTGAGATAGTGAAATGAATTTATAGATGTTTGATTTAGAGGTGATTTTGTAAATAAAAAAAAAACATGATTGTTTGAAATATAAAAACTAGACATATGTATCTATCCGAGTGAACCTTTAAAATATACTTAAAAATATTAGAAACTACTTGTCAATTTTATATGTTTTAACACACTAGACCAATGTTCTAATCTTGCAACACCCAAGAAAAATACTAATTATGTCTCTAGATTTATTTGTCTGTAATGAATATTATTCATTACAGCTAGCATCACCTAGTTACTCCATAAACAATGATCTCGCTTAAAATAAAACTACGTTTTTACCCAATAAAATTATGAATTTCTCAAATTCTTTAGCTTTCCACTTTCTTCTCTTTTTCAATACCTAATAAAGATCTGATCGGATTCGAGGTATCCGAAAGGTAAATGACTCTGACATTCAAGGTCTTCATATCATTAGAGAGCCATGAATAGTATTATCCTTTTACTATCCATGTTGAATGCAATTATTTTAATTTATTAAAGCTAATTTATTTGATGTATCTTAACTAAATTAGGATATAGTGATGATCGGCTAAAGTGACTAAATAAGCCTGGTCTCTTGGAGGTCGTTATAAACAATATACAGTGTATTAACCTTTTCTTGACTAATATGGAGCATGGTCAGCCATTTAATTTCTAAATTAGTTGGCAATGGATTTCCTATGATTGTAACCATGAACATTGAATTTATCATTATGCCATTACCAAGTTTATTGTTTTTTTTTATAGCTTTAGGAGCTGTCTATAATGATAGGAGTTGTTATAATTAAAAAACCTAACACTGTTGCTAAACTTCTCTAATATATCCAAAAGTTAACTTTTATTTGGAAGTTTAATGGTGTAGAATTTTCGGATTATTTATAGACATATACATTTCACAATGTTTAGAATCATTGAGTGGGTTTTGTTTCAAGATAGGCTTATCTTTTCCTGTAAAATGCATTTGAACATATTTCCTTATCATTTTGTCCTCATTCTGCGATCTGAATTTTTGTAAATGTCTGGAGGTCCAGACTCACCTTTCACGTTTCTCCCTATCTACCTCATTCCGTCTCCTATTACCTCGAGCATGTTTCTGATCATGCAGTATATTGTACAAAAAAAAAATATATATACCTATATAAAATAAATTAATTTAAATAGCTTTTAACTTTTACGTATTAAAAAATAAGTTATTATAATTATATTAATTGTTTTTTTTTTCTCTTTTTGAATAGTCTATTGTCACCAATCAATGCAACTAAGCTAGAATTATCCAATGATGTTGGTTCAGATATATCAATATGGAGTAAGGAAGGTGTTCCATTGGCTTCATTACTAAACAAAAATGAAAGGTACTTCTGGTTCCATCATAGTAATGGAGACACCATGACGGTTGAGAATTCTGAAGATCTTGACAAATGCTTGGCTGTGTGGTCAACTGTAGCATATGTTGTGGCAGATTTATCTATTAACCTGTCCCGTTTAACTTAAAAGTTAGCCAATCATTATTTTTTTTTCTACTTGGTATTTGTAATTTTAAACAATTAGAATATTGTAGATTTGAATCTCATTTATTAGCCCTTTGAATATCCTCTAAACAAGTATGATTTATTGGTTATCATATTTAATTGTGAATTATATTGGATTGATTTGATATCATGGGTTTGTATTTTATAATATTGGTGTTGGATTCTTGTGCAATCTGTAGTATATATTAACATTATCTAATGAAGCATATGGACTATCTCCAGAAGAAATGAAATGATCTAGCATTAGAAAGGAAGATTCTCCATCGAATAATAGGTCCAGTGATAGATGGATGATTAGGTGGAACAGGGAGCTTTATGATCTGTATAAAGATATAGATGTGATCAGGTTCATAAAGCTGGGGAGACTCCTAATAAGAATAAGAGGGTTGGCCACCTAATAAGAATGAGATCCTCAAGAGAGCTATGGACACCATCTTGTACAGAAAACAACGTGCTAGTAGACCAAGGTAAAGATAGATTGATGGCAAGGCAGCAGATGCACGAAGCCTGTTAGGAGTCAGGTGCTGGAGATTGGCTGCACAAGATCGAGCTGAATGGGGGTGGTAAATTTCTTTTGATATCTTTTATATCAATTTCATAATCAGTAGCGATGTCCGGAAGAATAAATTTTGGGGTTCTATCATTTGATGAAATTTTCTTTAAGTAGCAAATGTTGAACGTGAACAAGTTTACTTTTTCTTTGATCAAAGCTATAAAATGCTTTACAACAAAAAACATAGCTACCAACATATATTTCTTCATCTTCAATTTCTTTACCTTGTTCATAATCATTCATCAATTCATTTAAAAAATTATAATCTTCGCTTGATGGATCAGCCAATATCACATTTGTAAAATCACCATCTTCACTAGTTGAATAGTTTGTTATAAATAGTGAGTGGCGAGTTTTCTCCTCTTAAAAAAGGTTATACGTATAGTAGTAATAGTAGGTATCCAAATTTAGGCATTTTATATCATGCCAAATGCCTACAAACTTTTCCTCAATATTTATAATTGAAATAATGAATTAATAAACAAAGAGAAAAATCTGCTGTACCTCTGGATATTTTAACCATCTGTCAACAGGTTCAGCAGGCTATGGTGTCCACAGGTACCATGTTGTACAGAAAGCTCTGTTTCACAAAACCCGTTAGTGATAACTGATATGAAAGCATATGAAGTTATGATCTATTTATCGGACAACCCAATGAAATATTACTGCCTAGAAAATTTTCATATGTAGGTCTTTAAAAAATTAAAATCACTGGTTGGATTGATCAGGATTTGGAAGAAAAAACTTAAAAATAATGATTTCTACAAAACAGTTGATCTGACAATCTCTGAAATTGCTTGCAGCACTACCAATCTGACAATTTCAATTTCCCTCCTCCCACTCTCTTTATTAAAAATGTCCACTGGTACAACTGTGCTTTAGGTACAGCACCTTCCCCTACATATCTCAGTTCAAATGCACTGAGGCTAATCATTCCATCAATTTATGTAGGTTGAGATATGTTTTTATTTTAGGTTGATATTATATTCTTGATATTAATGTGTATTTTAAATTATAATTTTTTTAATAAATAACTTCATTAGTATGAACAATCATTCATATAATATCTAACCAGTCAGATTTCACTAACCAAAAAATTCTCATATTGCTTATATGAATGATATCTATTTATCTTATGTTATATTTTAATAAGGTGATTACTGGTGTTGTTTATAATATACTTGCATTCCAATAACATAGTAAATAGTAAATATTATTGTTTTTTTGTTTCAAAACCCTTTTATCTATATTTTAATTAAATTTTTTTTACATATTTTTTATGCTTCTTCTTTAATGGCACTGTGTTCCTCAAAGGACCATTGGCCTACTCAACCACACACTTCCATTCCACTCTCACCAAAGCAGTCCATCTCCATCTTCTTATAACCAGGCTCCTGGTGTCCTCTTCTATTTTTTATTTATTTATTTTTTTTTTTCATTCTGCTAATAATAAATTATTTGAAAATCGCAGCAAAAGATTTAATTTTTGCCCCAACTGTTTCAATAAGACTATTTTTATTCATAGGAAACCATTGTCTCAGAGTAAAGATTATTTCTCGTTTCAAGTTCTCTTCTAATGTATTTTTTAAAAGTTAAAATTATTGAATTTGATTTGTTAGGTTATACATTGGTATTCAGAGCACTCATTGACATAGCAATTTTTGACAACACAGATCATAAATTGCACCAGAAAAAATACAATTTTGTGAAAACAAAAGTTACTTAACTATCCTGCTGCAAAATAGCAAATCAATCTCATTGATAGTAATTTCTCAAAGAATCAGTTTTGGATAAAATTGAATTAAGATGGGTGATTCATAATTTCACACTTGTGAATTCCAGCAACAATTGAGAGTCGAAAAATCAATTAATATGATTAAATAATTTTTGAAAATATTCACTAATGGTTGTTTTAAAACATTACCTATGTAATTGATGTAAAATAATATGTGAATTAAAGTTCTATTGATTGAAATAAGATAATAACAAATAAATATTAAACATTAGTGTTAATAAGTGTATTTCTCATTAAAATTTCAATATTTATCTAGAACATCATTTGGATTTCAGAAACACTTGTTATAACCTTATCGGTGAAATCAACAACTGATAATTATTTATACTCATTAATCTTATAGAAGTGTCAAATGGTAAACATGAAAATGGAAAAACATCTTTGGCCTGTCAAAGACCCAACATAAACAAACTTTCTTTTTTTAGATGTTTACAAGTTTTGATAGAGACAAACAATAATTAATCTTTATTTTTTTTTTTTATTTATTTATTTTGTCAGAGGTATTTTAATATAAAGAGCACCACTTATGTCTAAGGAGTAGTTAGTTCTGTGTTTTATTTTTATTGTAAACAGATTTGTTTTGTATTTCCCTAATCATAACACTCTTATAGGATCACTTGAACAAATCTGTACAGTTGCTATTCTGATTAATAAGTAAGGAGATTCGTTCAGCAGTACGGTTATATAATGTTTTATATTTGGATTCTTCTAAACCAGTGCTAACGTCAACATGATTTTAATACTGTTGTTAATATTACTAATAATGATAATTATTTAATTGACTTTATAAATAATACAGTTTGACATTCCTTTCTACTGATAAAAATGGATAATGTGTATTCTTATTTTACTCACAAGGGGACGTTTGGAGTTGTAACTCACAGATTTGAATGCTGATTTGTGTGTGGGTAGTAAGGACCTATAATAGTGCAAAACTAGAGTTATAGTCGCCAATGAGCATTAGGGGCCGAGAAAAAAAATAATATGAAAATCACGTTTTTTTCTCAGCTCTCAGTGAAGATAGAGAAATGATTCTTTCACGTTTAATTGAAGTTATATATGTTAATTGATATAAAAATACTTTCGTTATGCTCAAGACACCACCCGGCTTTAAGGTGCTCAAAAACTCTAAAAAATGACAAACTTCCAAGGAAATCCACTGTAAATCAGTGGCATTTTTTTTCATGAACAACTGACCTGAGTTGTTGTCAATTATGACATTTTAAAATGATTTATTTCTATAATTATTTTTATTTGTACACAATAAATTTCAAATAAGACCATTTTTTTAAAATATAGGTAAGGGGAATTTTTTTTTCAAACCAAAACCTGAAATTAATTTTAAATTATTCATCAATCTTAGGGTTTCAATGAAATTTAAAATAAAAATATGGGTGAGGAAAATTTTTAAACTAAAAACTGATATTATTTTCAGATTGCTCATCTCAAAAACCATGTAGAATCTAAATATTGTCGAAATCAAAAATAAATTTTTTTTACCTTCAAAATTATTTCTGAGGCTGTAAATATCTGAAAAAATGTAAATAATTTGCGCTATCTCACACATTTTGCCACCGATTAAAACCAAATTTTAAGGTTATCTAGAAGATAGAGAAGAGTCAGTTATCAGAGAATAAAACTGCATAGTTTAGCCCAAATCCGGAGGTCGCAGGATTTTCCCTTATTGAGATATCTGAGGTTATAGCTGATCTCGAATTTTTTCATTCACATCAGTTTTTGTCCACTAAAATCTGGAAAAATCCATGTTATATGCATGGATTCTAGTGATGCTGTTACTATTGTAATCGGTTGAACGCAGCAGTTGTTATGGTCGTTAAAAATTGTTGATGAAATCTCAACTTCAAAATTTTAAGTTGAAAGGGGTAAAGAGTTTTTGAGCACCCTAAAGCTGGGTGGTGGCTATAACTCTAGTTTTGCACTATTGTAGGTCCTTACTACCCACTCAAAAATCGGCATTCAAATCTGTGAGTTACAACTCCAAACGTCCCCTTGTCAGTAAATACATTGTTTCATAACAGAAAAAACACGGAAGCAGAACTTATTGTAAAGAACCAAATATTGATTCTTAAATGCAATTGTAATACTCGTCATATGTTATATGAGGGATTCCAAAGTAATATTTGTGAATGTGGCCTGCACCAATTCGATCCCCCACCTCCTGCCATTCGATCCTCTTAACTTAGTGACAGCCACATGCCAGTGCAGTCGTTTCCTCCTCTTCAGGAGGTATTGAGTTATCAGTTAAATCGTCTCAGATCTTACACTAATACTATTTTAAGTATTAAGTAATTTTTTTTGTTGCTATTTCTAAGTTTAGTAATTAGTTTCATTTTGCACTTTTGAGATACCGGTAATTATTGGAATAGATAAGGATTTAATAATAGATAAGGATTTAATTTTCAATCAATAACCAAATAATATTCTCAAGGTAAGGAAAAGAGGTACATCAATGTTGATAGATGTTCTTCAATGTCTATGTAAAGATACTGGAAGGGCAGTTCAGAAGAGAAAAAAAATACTTACCCTTCCCTCTGAAATATTGGTCAGATTGCTGGAAATCACTAAGGCTGTGTCTACTGTTGAAGCAAAGGAAGATGGGTCATCTACTTTTCGATAACGTGTGCTCCTTGTAAAAAATAAAGAAAAAAAAGTTAAGCTTGTCAAAATGAATAGATTTCAATATTGTGGACAGTATGCTTTGGTGCACATTGCTCCTATATTTGTAATAATAGTTGTAATAGTGAAAAAGACGATAAAAATATAAGATTTTTTTTCTTTAAAACAGTATTATTTGCAACCTAATTAATATAGTATTATAACACCCATTAATAAATTTAATTATTTCAATTATTTTACCTATTTTCCATAATATTGGGAATATTATTGCACAAAATGGAAAAGGCTTCTCACAGATGACATATGACGAATTATGCTCTATATAGAGGCGTGGGTACTGGAGTGTAAATGAAACTAAACCTAAACCCCAAAAAAAAAGAACTTCCTAAATTAAAAAAAGTAAATAACTATTGGGACTATGAATTACCACTGAGGCAAACAAGAAGGATAACACCTGTCTGAGAAGTACAAATGAGATGATGAGAGATGTAGAAGAACCAAACTTAAGTGCTTCTAATTTTCATGCCCTATAGTCTCTACTTGAGAGTTATAAAAATGTGATTATACTCCATTATGATGATATTTGATCCAGTGTATAGTTACTTTATCCTTTCTCCTCTTACTTATGAAGTAGACTTAAAACAATTGAGAATAATATTAGTACTTAATATAGATGAAAGAATAATAGATAGCCTTATCCAGAAAAATTAAGAATTATGACTACTCTGATGTTTCTGGCTACTTTGAAAGTACTTGGAGAGAAGGGGTTTGGGCATAGGAAGGTGGTAGCAATGAAGACGTTTCTAGATCATCTAGGTCTTCAGAGTAATTATCAGGCATAATACAGCTTGAATGAACAACATTAAATATCCTAATGGACAACTATTATAGATTTAAGACAGACATTATCAATTAGGAAGTTCTAACCATTGAATTAAAGACGTCTTGATAACACTGATATCTTTATCACTTTCTCCAGCAGTCATTTCATCCTTATAACTTTTTTAAAGGAATCACTAAACTTGTAAGTAAGAATTTCTCTTTCCATTTGTCGCCTTTTACACTAAAAAGTCATCCACTTACGTGTTTATCTCTATCTTATTTACAACTTATCTTCTACTTTAGACACTTTCCACAATTTAAATTATTCCAAACCTTCCGGTTCCTAAATGATTGTCAGCTGATGGTGGTGTAAAGTAGTCCAATTCCTCTAAACAAATATGTAAGACGAATTGACAAAATAAAAAAATACAATTAAATCCATAATTTAAGAAGCAAAATTGGAAACATTTTTAGGCATTTGCCACTGATTGTTATTTTTAACGTCACTAATAAAACATTCTTTTAAACAAATATTTAACTTTAA
This sequence comes from Euschistus heros, assembly GCA_003667255.2. Taxonomy (NCBI): domain Eukaryota; kingdom Metazoa; phylum Arthropoda; class Insecta; order Hemiptera; family Pentatomidae; genus Euschistus; species Euschistus heros. Next base: position 3,224,296 of record RCWM02000046.1, read on the forward strand.
TCATCTTCATTTTGTTTCAAAATTCTATATTTGAAAACGTCATTTTTTTTTTGTATATTCAAATTGGATACTTATTGGTTGGACTAGATCTTTGATCTAAAATTCTGAAGTACATATTTAAAATCATTCATATTACTTTTATGGAAATCTGATAAAGGTATAAGACGCCCCTCAAAAGAAGCTTTGATATAATCCTCGATGATTGGCTTAAGGATGTGGAAACTCGATTGCTCAAAGCCGAGATCAGATTTGTGCTTGTTCCATTCCCGTTGATCAGAATCATTTCTTAGTGTTCCTCTATAATTTTTCTGTTAATTTATTTTATGATTCCATCCTGGAAACGAATTTGATCTGTTTTGTCTAATTTTTTTTTAAAAGTTTGCATTTCGAAAATACGAAAGCATTTTTTTTCTCTTTATTTAGCTAAATTTACGACTGTCAATTACATTAATGACAACCAACGAACGAGATGACTGTAAAACAATGAGAAGGCTCTGTCAGGAGAGGCATGATGAGGAGCATTGCCTAGTGGCACCTCCATCTATCTTGTTAATCCTTGAATTTTATTCAAGATCTCTCACCCAGCTCCCTTTTTAACCTTCTACGGGTATTGTTGGGCATCATTGTTGTGGATATGTAATGTATGAGTTGGGATGATTATAGACACAATAGTCTATTGTGAAATCTTTTGTAGGAGGTCTGTATTTGTTCTTCGATGGTTGGCATGTGTTGGTCCGTGTGCAGAGTTATTTTACTAAATAGGTTTTAGTAAGTAAGTGTAGGTATTGAGTTTTTGTCTCAGGTTTAATTTAGAATGTTGTCCAATTAGAGAATGATGTAGCCTCAGCCTTTGAGTGTTGCATTTTGAAGATATGTATGGGCCTCATGTAATCCTTCGGTCAAAAAAATGAATGAAATATTTAATTTAATATTTTTATTATTATTTTTTTATTAATAAAATTACATGTTATATAAATTATAGGCATACAGTAGAAGTTCTATATGCTAGGAGCTCAAGTTTATTTTTGTATTTAGTATAGGATCTGGTATGGAAGAGCATAAAACTGATTATTAATAGCAGAGGATAGCATCTATTCGTTTCTTTACTTCCAAACTCCTGCTGAACAAACAGGTCCAGATAAACTTCTGCGAACCTTTTTTTAGAATATTTGGAGGTCTCTGTCCTCAGTTTTTTTTATTGTCCATGTCTCTAAACCATCTGAACCATAAGGAGGGCTTCAGTGAGGTGGCTCAGTGATAGTGCTATATGAAGTTTCTTCGACGGCAAACACAGATATCCTCATTTTCTGCAAGCCTTCTCTTTGTACTGATTTGTATCGGATGGAATCATCCAAGTGTCTATTTTGTACCGTTCATTGCTGACATTTTTTTTAGTACTGAACTACCTGTCGGGTATCCACGGATTTTGAGTTGGCCAGTGACGTAATCTGTAAAACCAACAGAGCACTTGTAGGACGAGGTTTGCTTGTGACACATGAGGATAGGGACCAAGGAATTGTTACAGACATGATAAGAACTTTGTCTCGAATACTTAAGACATTGATTCAGAATCCAGAAAATGCCGTACTAAAAAGTTTTATCGTGATTGGAAATTTCTGTGAAGTAAAAAAAAAAAAAAGTAAAAATATTCTTTTGGTTTTTTCTTGTTATTTACTAATTATTATAACTGATGAAGTTTTATGATTAAAATCAGGAAAAAGTCCATGACATGAATACTTAAATTTTGTTATTAATGCCATTTTGGACAACCATGTATTTATTTAAATACCCATGTCTTGACAAATGGTTAGCCGTATATTGCTTTGTAAAATTTTACATCTTGTGTTGCACTCATTAATATAATTCAATTTTCCAATCTTTTGAAATATCCCACGTGTTTTAATAATAACAAAAATGGTGTTTTTGTCTCTCGCTATTTGCTGGCAATAAGTTAATGCCTAGTAAAAACCCCTTCAAAGCAAGAAACGGTTTTTGTATATTATTTCCTGTATTACTGATTTTACAAAATATTCCACTCTCCTAAAATTTTATAGTGAATGCCTAATTTTGCTATGAACTGTTCTGAGAGTCATCAATATGGTTTTTGTTGCTAATAATTAGTTTGGTCATCTCTTCTACAAGCAATGATACTGGTATTCAAAAAAAAAAAAAAAAAAATTCATTTACAAAAACAAAAATATGCGTATTTAAGTTGTTTTTTTTGTCCTAAGCCTCCGATTTTATTTATTATTTTATTCATACAAGGAATGATGATGATGGAAATGATGATCTTTTCTCGCCTTTCGGCATTTTAATACGTACTTCTACTCTGCCATCTCTGGAGGGTCCTTGGTCCAGTGAAGGTACTCCCTCTACGTGTCGAGTGTGGAGGAAACACTCTGCCGGCTATGGTGGTCATCGGGTCAGTCCGTAAGGTCTGAACCCCTTCCCTCGGCGAGCACGTCCGCTAGGGAGATTGTGCCTTGCCACCTCCCAGGCTTGGGAGGCGGAGCGATGTCCCCGGATAGAGGGTTGGCGCAGTAGCTCAGCCCGTCAAAGAACTTGACGTGCCGGCGACCGGTGGAAGCCGGGATCGTAGGCAACCTCAGCTCCTCGAGGATGCGGGTATTTTTGGCTCTCTCTAGGCGGGTGCCGCGGACGATTCGCCGAAGGACGGAGTTCTGGAAAGTTTGGAGGGCGCGAAGTGTACTTGTGTACATATGATGCAGCAGTGGAGCACCGTGGAGAAGGGTGGGTCGGATAATGGATTTATAGATTTGGAGTTTTAGTCTGAGGGATATCTGAGGAGAGGTTAGGAGGTGATGGAGGCGGTATGTCCGCGCCCGGGCCAGCTTAATCCTGCTTTTGACATGGGTCGAAAAGGTGAGGTGCCTATCGAGGCTGACGCCTAGTATTTAAGTTTATTTTTTGTGCTAATTTAATATGTTAGCAGGGTATTCCATCAAGCGGGATTTTGTTGTGACAGATTTTTAAACAGTAATTATTACCGGGGTGGATTTAATTCTTTGTGCCTAGACACTCTGATTGCACCTTTCGAGATTCTAATTTTACACCCAAAATGAAGTTCATAACACTATGTTACAAGTGATGTAAAAAATTGTCTCTAACTCTTGAATGCCACTTCATTGAGTATTACACACACAGAACGGTTGATACACTTTCTTGGCATAAAAGGTGACTAGAAGAACAAAGACCCTACGCTAGAAAAAAGTGATATCGAAAATAATGAACGTGTCCTGAATATGAATGAACCTGTGTATTATTGCTGTAATGTGCTGTAACCTCATTCCTCTCATCTCAAAGTGAGTAGCATTTATTAGTTCTGTTGAATCACGTAATGGCAAGTCGTAAAAAACTATGTGAGCCAGAAATGAGCAAATAAAAAAAATAAAAAAATCATAATTCAGGATGTGAAATACTACTAGAATTGCTATTTAATGTCTGGGTTAAAAAAAAGTTGACCAGTGTTGTCCTGACTGGAAATTAGTTTGTTTACATCGCTATTGTTGCGACTATTTTTGTAATATCAATTTTTTTTTATTAATGTCATTATTAGTTATGAATTATATACATGTAAAAAAAAAAACAGATTATGTCCAGTTTTTTATTAATTAACATTATTGTATTTGTATTTTTGTCAAGATACCTAACTATTGCCATAAAATTTGCACTTTAAAGTAATTAATTGGGAGAATAAATTCATACAAATCTAAAACTTTTGTCGGCAAAAATTAAAACTTTTTTTTTCATTTTCTTTTTCTATACCGTAATTTTCAAATGTCACGAAGAAAAACTCTTGCTGATAACGTAAATAGGATGCGGGGTAGATCAGTGGGTAAGGTTCTGAACTCCTAGCCCCGGAGCCCGAGTTCGAGTACAGCAAGAAAATTTGAAGTGGATCGACATCGGGGTCTGGATACCCTTCTGGTTCACACCCAGCCGCTATAAAGTGGGTACCCTGAATTGGGGGGAGAACCTGGTGGTTGAGCGCGATTGCTGAGCACATCACCCCCCTTGTTTACTTCCTTACCAAGTACTGAACCCAAGACTAGGGTTGGGCGATAGTCGATAGTTAGCACTATCGATAGGCCGATAATATCGGTTGAAAACTATCGCTTGCTATCGATAGTTTTTCGATAGTTTCTTTTTTTTTTTTTCAAAGCTATTCAATAAAGAATTTCAACTAATTTAATTAAATTCAGTTATCTACTTACTATTTGAAATTTGCAGGATTATAAATTATAAGATTATATCATAAACTAATTTATTTGAATTTTAAAAAAGGTATTTACAATCTATATGGTTACAATAATAATGAACAAATCAAATGTTCAGAAAAGAAAAATAACGAAATAGTTAATTTCAAGAGTCAAGTCTGCTCCTTGAGCCACATATTTCCCGAAAGAAAAACTAGCATTTCTGCTTTCCTTTTTGCTTTGCATTTCCTGGCTTAATCTTTGAGAGAACCCTTGAGCTCTAGGAATTCCGAATTCAACTTCAAAAGAACTCGACACTGGACAGAGACAGATCAGCATAATTCCGAATGTTTCAAAACTTGAAATTAGTAAAAAAGATCTATCGATAGTCAGCACTATCGATAGTGACCATCGATAGTAACTATCGACTATCGCCCAACCCTACCCAAGACCCTTTATGGGTTGTAGTGGTATAGATCTTTTTTTCATACCGTAATTATGATTTTCCTATAGGTCTACTTACTTTTCTAGCAATTACTGATATATATATTTTTTCTAAATTTCAGTGTTAATATGAATTACCCCGTTATTCCAAAAACATTGTATATTTATAGTAATATTACTAGCCTAATTTATTCTTCTTTTCAGATGCTTTTCTGTTTCATTGATTAGGAATACTTATGTTGAATTTGGTCATCTTATTTTTATCGCATCTTATACTTCAAACGAAGTGAATTCTCCAGAAAATTATCATCCTCTTCAAATGGTTCCAGGTGAATTTTGATTTTTATAGTTTATAATATTACACTTTAATTAGTTTATACATTCTAGAAGTTACCTTATGGTAATGACTTACCTAAGAAAACTGTATTCCTTTTTTATATTTGCAATACTTAATTTTTAACTTCAGCAGTATTTAATTTTTTTAAAAATAAGCGTGATGAATTGTCGACAGTAGATTAAAATATTTTATGTAGATTTAAGATGGATCAGTAAATATATTTAAATAAATTTATGTTTAATATAACATGACTTTATTTATTTAAACAACAACGTTTCGGTCATAACATTGATAGAATGTATAAATAAATTTATTATTTATACCAATCTCACCTTCAGCTGAGCTTTTTCTTTTCGTTTTCTGTTCCAATAATGCCAACGTTATGATCGTAACGTTTTTAATTGTATAAATAATATGATAGTTTATCAAAATTTCATTAATTTAAATAAATTAACAGATCAACCTCCAATCTACATAAACTTGGATTTGTTTTGATTTGAGGTTATTTATATCAATTATTTATTTATTTTTTATTGTCTCTTGAAGCCTCGACGGTGAATGAAATTTCCTCAGAGATCTACATCTTACAATTAGTTCTGGTGTTTAAAAAGGTGTTTAAATTTTTTTTTTTTTTTTTTTAGCCTTCGGAATATTTTAATTAAACTTTGATATTATTTATCTTTCAACTTCAACTTCAATATAATTCCAGTAATCATTAATTTTGGTTTCCTATTATTCGTGTAATTTCCTATTTTCAAAGTAAAAGGTATAAAAATTAATTTTTAGTTGTAAAAATAATTTTAGTACTGCAATTTGATGTTTGTTTGTTAGGGCTTGGTTTCTTGCTTGTCTCCAATTTGAGCTGACGGACGAGTTATTCTGCAGGTTACCAACCTGTTGTAGCCAAAGTATGGAGACTAAGATTTATTTTGTGGGTCCGAAATCACGCCCAAGCTGGAATCGAACCGAGCCCTGCTCAGCTTATGAGAACACTACCTGACATTCGTACATGCTGACCATAACCGAATGTCACGGGATTTTCTGGATATTCATATATTCAATACACGTAAAAGTGGCATAAAAATTCATTTTATAAGTTGACATGATTGAGTAGGTTATTAATACTCGAGTTTTGTTATTACATTAATAGTTTCAATATTTATTTTTCAAAATCAACTAATTCCTTCGATACCTTTACCGGCTCTACATTCTTTGGTGAACTTTGGCCTACCTAACAAACACACTCCAGCCATCTTCATCCAGAGCATTTCATTGCCAGTTTGTCACCTCTATTTTCATCAGGTCTTCTTCCACGGCTGCAATCCAGCACTTACGAAGACGTCCTCTTCTTCTCTTTCTACGGAAGGTCGCCTTGAAAGATTTTTTGACCATCCTTTATGGCTGATTTATTAAACCTTACAATGTTTTCCTATTTATTCAATTCTTAACTAGTCCTGATGCGCTATGCTCCTTGAACACGTAGGAAGACACTTCTCAAAATCCTTAGGGCATGTCAGTTAATTTATTCCTTTTTATCACAGTACAGCTCATTAATAGTTTATTTTATATATTTTTTTTTGTTTAAAAAAAACCAAAACCTGTACAGTTACGACCCACAAAGAATCTTGAGTTCTTTGTCATAATAAAAATTAATTAAACTATTGTGTTGGGTGTAAAGGGAAGATGTTTATAGAACATTATTAGAGGTTCTTTCCTTTTTAGCAGGTGGTTTTCAATGTAAAAACAACGATGTAAATAGCATCTGACTCGACAGGTCACATTTTGTTAAAACTATACATTCTGTCGATCGAAATTTGTGTATCATCGTATTGATATTTTTTCATTGTTACTTAGTAATTAGCGAATATAGACGATCGTCATACTAGTAAGCCATTCTTAAAATAATATTTTAATAATTTGACCAATTATAAAATCTTTTTAAACGGGCCATAAACTAAAGCACTTTTTAACCCTTTGCACTCATTAGCCGGTTATAATCCGGCAAAATAAAAATACAATTCCACTCAGATCATAAGTTTCACTTGTCTGGCACAGGACTCATAAGCCGGCATTTTTTTTTTTCAAGATCCTCTCTTGAAGATAATATTGTTTTATTAATTATTTTTTAATTGTTTGTGTTTGTAATAAAAAAAAGCTTAAAACATTTATATATATATATATATATATATATATATATATATATATATATATATATATATATTTATGCCTTTTAAAAAAATATTGAGTGCTGAAAAGTGTAAAAAATAATCTGAGTGCTGGGGGAGGAAAATGAACCTGAGTGAAAGCCACGAAAAGAATTGCCAGCACATACCCGGCATATGAGTTCTGTGCCAGGCTTTGGGTCCGCGGCTTCGGAGTTTAACTAAAAAGATCTATTGTTAAATAGTATCCCAAAATACCTCTCTGAAATTCGTGGTAGAGGTTTCTTAGAAGGTATATGAAATTAACATTAAATATTTAGTTGCTTTTATCTGCTTTCTTTTCTGAAAACGAATTTTCAATTCCGCTAAGGGAGTTATTTAGTAGTTGGCAAAACTGTAAGAACATTGATTTAATATATATTACTTTATTGGAAAAATTTAAATTAAAGGATATTATTCCAACATCTTCAGCTGCGTAGAAGAAATATTTAAAATTTCTTAATTTTATGATGAGATTAAAAAAAAAAAAAAAAAAAAAAAAAAAAAAAAAAAAAAAAACGTTGAAATAACGTACAATAGTTTATATTGTACATAATTTCAATTGTTATGTGAAAAATGACATAGTCTTTTAGGGGCAAAAAAATCGTACGTTCGCTATCCGTTTTTTGTATCATTAAAAATATTTGAATATTTCTTTAATGTTGATTATTTTTTAAAATATTCTATTTCGTGAAAGACAAGTTGAATAATGTTCATTAGGAGTAGCGATCAAATCGTTAGTTGAGTAAATGTTTGGAATTATGTGATCTAGTTAAAAAGATTTGTGGTGAAGCTTTGACCGATGAAAGATACGGGACGTAGGTTGCCCTGCGATATTGGTTTTGAGTCTCCTGGTTCAGTGAACCATGCTGTTATTACTGATGAATTATGGATAAGGGAGATCTCAAGTCGTAAATGGAAAGTCTAGGTGATGGAAATTTTTTCCGGTATCCACTCTGGGACATGTTATAAAATATGATATGAATTGTTTACAATCTTAGATATCCACTTTAACTCTTAGTTAATGAAGATTGTGCGGTATGTGAGTTCTGACCCGTTCTTCAGTAAATATTTCAATTTCAACTAATAAAAAAAAAAAAAAAAATTAAAATAAACTGTAATGATGACATATTCTGTTTATATTCCAGAATGGCATTTGAATTCTATTAATGATCGTAAATGCATTGTATTTTCAAAAAAAATGAAAATGTTAGGGGGTCATTTAAATTATAACGTAAATAAGAAATAATACAATTGATAAATAAGAATTCTTAATATTCAGAACTTTTTAGACGTTATGGCTGGATGGTTCGTTTTCTTTTCGAGAGGTTCATTTCTAGTTTAGCCCTGCAAAAAGGTTACTAGAAATTAAACTAAAATTGCCATAATTCAATGCTCTGTAAATTTACAACTGTATACATATTAACAATAAGTAAATTTGAGGAAATTATCACAATGACTTGTCAATAACCTGAAATGAACTACTCACTAGTAGCACTTCAATAAAAGTTCTATATTAGAAGATCTCTCGGCCTTTTCTTTTCAGACGCCTCGGAGGATTATCAGGAACTAAGTATGAAGCAAATTGGGAGACTAGTGTTTTCGAGTGGGTATTAAAGGATAGATATCTGGTTTGAGCCAAATCAGCAGCATATGGTACATTAAGATCTTTATGAATAAGTTTATTTGTAAAATAATAAGGAGCATTGATGACTTTACGAAGGATTTCAGATTGTAAGGATTGGATACGAGAACAGCTGAAAGGTTTAGTGGAGCCCCAAAGCTCAACTTCGTATGCCCAAATGGTTCTAATTACTATCAAGCAAATAAATCTTTTGTAGTCAATTGGGGCTTTGAAAACTTGTCAAGTAAATGTTGGAATAGTTGAAAATGTCGATCAGTTTCTTGTCTTTTAAGCCTCGTAAGAGGATTCCTAGTAAGTCATTTGTCTAGATGGAGTCCTAGGTAGCGGACCTGTTCATCGGATATTGTAGGGCAGGAATTCGTAGGTTTACAATGAAGGGTAAAGGCTATTTGTTGAGATTTATTTTGATTCTGATTAATTTTTGTCACTATTCATGGATGTTTCTGATATGAGATTGGAATGATTTAAGCTGGGTGCACATGGGCTGGAAAACAATCGGAACGCAAAGATTGTTTTTAATCGGATAGTCAGAGATCCATTGGCAATATAGGACCTATGCACATGGCACGCCGACAGCTACCGGAGACACGGCCTATCTCGATAGGATCGGGGCTGCCGCTGGTCCCTCTCCCTATCTGCGTTTTTTTTCTATCCCCCGCGTTTCAGTAGTACGTACATGACATATGGGCAGTGCACAAGACGTCGCTGCGTCCGTTCTATGTGGTGCTTTTTCAATGTGTTTTCGATAACATAATGATTAATTTCATTTCAAATATTTATTTAACATTAAATATAATTGGATGATCTTTGTATTATATTAATAATTAGGGATCGGATTTGTATGTATTTGAAAATGCTAAATATTTAATTAATACATGCATTTATTTTCGTCAAATATTTATAATTTCCATTTTATAAATAATTTCCAAAGGTGATACCGGAACTCTCACTGAATTTTCTTGCCCTTTTAATGCATCGCTGATTATTGCAGCCTATTCACCAAATGAACTAATAATCATTCGAAAATAATTGAAGAATTTTTGTTCATCATCTCTCAATCCTATGAAAATAGTGTTGAAAGCGCCTTTTACATATCTCGCATCGTTAAATGGATGAACCCAATATCTTATTTTATGATCACTTTTATAAACGTATTTGTACCCAAAGTACGAAAATAAAACCTCCTTTTCATAAATTTCAGCTTTCGCTTGATCCATCTCGGAAGAAACAACACACAACATTGAAAAAGAAAGGATCCTCATCCAGTTTGAAAATTTCCCAGGTATCAAAGAGATAGGACGCCGCGCCCTATTTTCCATGTTCACAGAAACTCATATAGGAATCAAAGAGATTGGATAGAAAACAATATCGGCGTTCCAATTGTTTTGTAGCTCATGTGCACCTGCTGCTCATGTAGTGTTTCGTGGTAAGGACGGTGCTAGGATGAGTCCGGAGTAGATATATTTAAAACGAAATTACTATTGTAATTTGGTTCTATAAATATCTGAGGGATTACTCTCGACCTGATTACATGTAGAGGAAATTGAGACGATACGTGATTGCTGGATAAATCTGGTTACTCACTTTATTTTTAGTATTTTGTCCGGATAAGTTAAGAAGTAAGGGAAACTAAGAGAGAAACCGAGCAAATGAGACTAGTGTCTGCTATTTTCTTTGTAGTTTTTTAGTAGTACTTGCGGTTTTTTACTTTTTTTCAGTTCTTTACTATTGATAATTTAATGAAGCCACTGGGGTGAAAGAGGGCAGTGGTCTGTTTAAAAACAATGCTTTTATACTTGCCAATTTGATCCTAAGTATTTTATAATATATATCCACAGTGGTTCAAGAGTGGAAGAAAATTTGAATAGAGATAATGTTATATGTCATAATTTATAACTTGAGAAGCTGTAGTAACATATTCGTGTACTAACAAAAATACGCCATGAATGTTGAAAAAAACATGTTTTTACTTTTTTTCGGACTTGCTATTTATACTTCTCTTTTAATCCTTAAGATCGATAATGGCAACGGAAATCTAATAAAAAAATATTTCTGATTGGCTTCTAACATCTTTAGGATACATAGTATTATTAATTTAAATTAAAATGGTTGCCTCCCAAACACTCCAATCCCATATCCTAAACATTCAAGAATGGTGTCAAAAATGGAGAATCAAAATAAATCCGAACAAATCTCACCAAATAACCTTTACCCTTCGTCGTAAACCTACGACCTCCTATCCTACAGTATCCTTAATGATATTCCACTAATCCCAGTTGAACAGATCCGCTACCTAGAACCAATCCTTTCATAGGATTTCATAGGATAGGACTCCACATGGACAAACGTGTTACTTGGAATCCACATACAAGACTAAAACGACAAAAAACAGCTCGTCGTTACAGACTGCTTCAACATTTACTGGACAAACGTTCAAAACTCCCAATTAATTACAAATGACTCATTTACATGACCGTGATTAGACCAATATGGATTTACGAAGTTGAGCTTTGGGGCTTTACTAAACCATCCAATTCATCCCGTATCCAATCCTTACAATCCAAAATCCTTCGAAAAATCCTCAATGCTCCTTATTTTGTCACCAATAAACTTATCCATAAAGATCTTAATGTTCCATATGTTGCTGATTTAGCCCAAAACAGATACCAATCCTTTCATAGTAAGCTCCATAACCACTCAAATCCACTAGTTTCTCAACTTTCTTCCCTCTCGATTCCCGATAATCCTCCGAGGAGTCTGAAAAGAAGATGGCCTAGAGATCTTCTTGTGTAGATTTTTATTAAAGTGCTACTAATGAATAGTTACTTTCAAGTTTTACCATGTTATTGTAAGCGTTTTTAAAACATTTACTTAATGTATTTTTGTACAGTTGTAAATTTCAATAAATTGTAAAAAAAAGAATTGACATTGCGTATAAAGAATTAGTTGAAATAGTAATTTCAAACGATCGGGAATCTTCTATTCAGCTTTAACTACTAGTGGTATCAATATCTGAAATATAACTTAAACTTTTTCTTTGAAGTTATTTTTTTTTTTTGTAGTTTTTTTTTAAATTTCCTACATTATCTAATTGGTATATATAATTGTAAAAATTGGTATATATAATTGTAAAAAGGAAAAAAAAATAGTGGCAGAGCGAATTCAATAAAAGCAATTTATTCCACATTTCCGTCATTTTGGACCATACTATGCGTAAGTGGTGAAGTCGAGCTGTATCAATTTGCCATTTTCCTTTGAGTTTCTTTGAAATCAATTTGCAATTTTTATCCACAATTCCAAATAATAGAAGCTATTAAGATCTTTGTTAAAAAATTAACTTTTCCCTTTAATTAAGGTGCTTCTCCATTCTTTTACGTCAGGATATAAGTAGGAGTGTCCATGTATATCTTTCAATGGCTCTTTAATTTACGCATGAGTAAGACCCACTTTACTAAATAATTTAATATATATTCGATATTCGATATATATTCGATATATTAGAAATGTTAATATTAATTAATTCCTTTTGTTTTATTAACGAATAACAATATAATAATTGTTACAAAAGTTAACAGATGGACGGTTACATACACTCTTGAGACAGAGTTAGTACCCGTAAAAACGTGTACCTACCATGTTACAATATTTGTTTGAAGTTATATTTATCAAAAAAAAATAAAAACTTCTTTTGTCAGTAGTAAAATAATTAAACCTACAGTGTTCGGATACTCATTGTTACTTCGAAATAATGATAAAATCAAATAAAAGTTTGCTTATCAATGCAAATAGATTTTCGATTTGATTTATGATTTAAATTAATTTTATGCATTTTGTTTAATAACTTGAGAAACTTCAGAGGGAGAAAAATTAGAGGTGGTAAAGCCCCTACTTATGATCTCCTTACCGCCGAGTTGCTCCAGGAAATGCCCAGAAAAGTTGTACTATTTCTTACTACACTCTATAATGATGTACTTAGGACCACGAAATTCCTATTGTAATGGAAATTTCCACACATTTTGATGGTATATAAACTTAACAAAAACAGTACCTTAGTTTCTTTATACCGACTTATTAGTTTGCTTGAAAAACTGTTATACAAAAGAATAATTAACATACTAATAAACCAACAAACCTTACCTCATCATCAATTTGGATTCGATTTATTATTTTAATACGCTTTTATTAGCTTCACCTGTATGTAACGGAATCTTGCATCGTAATTTTCACCGATTTCCAGCTATCTGGTTATCTTTAAAATTTGCACAACTGTCAAAGACAAATGACAATCAAATAATTGCACAACTTTGTTTTAATATTCTTACTTAGTCCAACTTAGTTCAAAAGGTGGAGTAAGGTTTTAAAGTCTGGTCAGATGGTTCCACAAAAAGGGGAAATATCTTTTTCTGCCTTTTTTTACATATTTTTACAAAAAGCTATAAGTCGGTTATTTACAAAGTAAAAAATCTGAAATTTAGGCTTTTAGCCAAAAAATAGTGAACGTACAAAAAGTTAGTTTTGGTTGATTAGGGGAATGATCTGAACAGACTTCGTGTACTTGACTCGACTTGAGTATCGGAGCAGACCAACCCCCTTTTTTAGTATTACCTTTCTATTGGACATTGATTTCGAATTTTCCGTGAATATTTTATTACAAGTGCATTAAATTATCAAAGGGAGTGGTTATCTCCATACACAAAAGATCGAGCGAAGCACGGTGAATCTCGCACGTTGTTTACGAAGCTTTCGAACGAACAATTTCAAAATTATTTTCACTTTTCTTCCATGTCCATGATTTACGGACTTCACAGGGACACTGCCACGTGCCGTGCACCGCCAGACGAGGGTTTTTTTTTTTAATAAAGGGAAGGAAGTTGGAGTGGGGGAACCGGAGTCCTGTGCCGACCCAACATAAACGGATCGCTTGCGGAGTCAGGAAGCGGGCTCAAGTCCGCTCAAGTCAAGTTCGGTCCCCGTGTCTCCGTTTCTTATTAAAATCACAGTGTGGGTCCAGTCAGGTACTCTAGTCAAGTCAAGTCATGTTTCAGTGGCGCCTCAACTTAAGAGTCTATAACACAAAAATGGCTAATCCAATAAAAAAACGTTATATACTAACAGTTGTAGATATATCGCTTTTGTCTAAGATAGGTTTAGCTCGGTTCACTATTAAAGCGTGTTTTTTTAGTTTTTTAAACTGTAAATTAATGTATTGTTTTTCCTTAAAAAAAATTTTTCTATGAATAATTGCTATGTCAGTTCTTACTGGTTCATGTAATATAGTTATGAACCCTTTCGAAGTACTATTGCAAGAGAGCGAGAACAAGATGCTTTGCTGATCCATCTTCTTTAAATTCATATTTGAGGTTGCCGATTTACCCTGCACAGTGGGATACTGCGGTTTGGAAGGAGTGCTTCAATGGTGCGCAAAGTACGGGGTGCCGGAGGAAATTGTCTCGGACTGCGGTCGCGAATTCGACAATGCACTAATAAGGGAGGAAAGCAAAACGCTAGGGATTTCATGGAGACTGAATACTCCTCACCACATTACAGGGAGAGGGGCGGTCGAACGACTGCATAATACACTCGGAGACAATAATGTTGGATATTGGGGGAAGAATAAAACTTTTAACTTGGCAATTTGATCGCTTTTTAACTTAAAATTAGCATTTTTCCTTCGTGTAGATCGAATTATTTTATTACCTTTCTATTACTTTTTTTGTAATGAACGGTCATAATAATTTAGTGAAAAAAAACCGTTACATAATCAAATTATTTAGCTCTTGAAAAATCATATATATATATATACATTAATGTACTTTGTAGTAAATAATGGGAGTGGGTCGGCCTAGCAACTCTACACTAATCGAATTTTTTTTTTATCACACATAAAACCAATTTGTTAATTTGATTACAAACATTGCCGACAATTTATTTCTTCATTAAGAGGCTATAAAACTTTTATTAAATGACGTCATCATTTTTTTTCCAAATTTAGCTATTCTTTTGATTTTTAAATTTAATTTTATGCGTATTAATTCCATTATTTTGATTTTTCAAGTAGCTTTTTCAGACAATTACTAAACATTTCAGACAATTTCATGATTTTGAAATGAGGATGAAATTGTTTGCATAGTCAATCACATTATAAACTAAGTTTTCAGCGACCGATTCTGTTGAACATTTTACTGTTTTTATGACCAGTGTAGTCCTAATTAAAATAATGGACGCTGACAATGAAACATTTTATTCCCATCATGAAGGAACATCGTCAATGTAGACTCATATACTTTGAAGTGATCAATGATAAAAAGACTAGTGTAACTTTTTTTATTCTAGTTATAAAAAGTCCAATAGAGCTCCTTACCCATAACGCGATAACTTCACAATGGGGTGTAAATTACTAAGTCTGCAATGAAACGCAACATTTGTAATGTGGCAATCGACAATTGATTAACAATAAAATTTCTATAAAATGGAACGAAATCAAATCTACAATTTTGGACTGCCAACCCGACACTGTTACGAGGTGTGTGTATTCGTAGATGAGGTTTTTTAAATGTTTTGTTCACATTTCATATAGTTTTTTGTTTTTTTTATAAACTATTTGTTGTTATTTACAACTGTATACATTATACAATGAATAAATTTAAGAATACCGATTAGAATGACATTTCAATAACATGTTAAGAACTAAGCACTAGTGGCACTTAAATTTTTCTACATTACAAGGTATCTTGGCTATGATCTTTTCAGACGCCTCGGAGGATTATCGGGAATTGAGTTTGAAGCTAGAGGATTTGATTGGGTATGGAGTCTACTATGAAAGGATAGGTATCTAGTTTGGGCCAAATCTATAACTTATGGAACATTAAGGTCTGTATGTATGCTTGTTTGTGACATATTAAGGAGCATTAAGGATTTTGGATTGTAAGGATTGGATACGAGAAGAATTGGAAGGTTTGGTGGATTTCCAAAGCTTAACTCCGTATGTCCAAATTGGTCTAATTACTGTCATGTAAATAAGTCTTTTGTAATTTATTGGAAGCTTTGAACGCTTGTCTAGTAGATGTTAGAATAGTCGGAAACGACGTGCAGTTTCTTGTCTTTCAAGTCTCGTATTCGGATTCCAAGTAAGTCGTTAGTTCAGATGTATTTCTAGGTGGTGGATTTGCCCAACTGGTATCAGAGAAATATTATTAAAGGAGTTTGTATAAAGATGATTTCCTGGAGCTAGGAAACGGAGTACAGCGTTATATATATATATATATATATATATATATATATATATATATATATATATATATATATATATATATATATATATATATATATATATATGTTAGGAATAGGATGGCTTTCCGAGGAAGGATGTAATCAGGTCGGGTCCAGCGGCTTTGTTTGAAGGTAATCTGTGAATTATGTTAGATATTTCTGAAGGATGGAATGCTTTAGGGGGAAGAGACATTTGGGGTGGTATATTTGTACAGATTAGATTTTAAATCATGGGGAGCTAGAACTTACAAGGAAAACAGAATCGTTGCTGTGAAGATCAAATGGGATAGTCAATCAAGGTGTCGATCAATATTAACAAAGACTAACAATGATAATTTTTATTTTTTAGGATATATCTGTATCATTAACAGGAATAGATATAAACGCTATCAGACGTTTTGCAATAGGTAAAATATAAAACAAACTGTTTAATTAACAATTAAAGTTTTAATTAAACGAAGAGAACTGTTAATGTTTTCTAAAGAGTATAGAAGAAAGAGCAATAGCGAAGACATCCATTAATACATCAGCTTCAACTTATCCAACAGAATTCCTTCCAATGTTACTTAAAGGCTATTTCAATTCACTAAAGTGTTACAAGGTGAAGATTAATGTATTAAAAAAAATATCTATTAATGTTAAAATCATATAATGGAATTTTCAAAAAACACAAAAAAAAAATTCACATTATTATTCTTTTTGAATTTAATGAAAACATTAATGCAATCGACTAATTTCTTCATAAAAAATCTTTTATTTCCTCTGGCATTGTCTCTAAGCAAGTAATATTAAGATTTGGTATCAAGTATGAAACTAAGGGATTAGAATGTATTAGTGAATTATTGAAAACATCTTTTCGGTTTATTTGAATTTTTTTTGAAAAGTGTTTTATTGTAGGGTATATATGATTTACCTTGTGGATATCCTCTGATATCATTCCAATTGGCACAATCACATTTACTTATTATTTCTGTACAATTAATCAGTTGTTTAAGACCTGCAACGGTCATGTAATACCAATTATATATGTTTAAATACATCTCTGCTGTTTCTTTTGCTAGTAGCTGTTTAAACATAGTTACTAATAAGTAACTACAAAGTTTTTGAATGAGTTCCTCGAGTGATTATTTTTTAAAATATACATATTATTTTTTTGTTAGACCTTATTGTATTAGTATCTAGGCTATTTTCGTCGTTCCAGTTGTTCATCAGTTTATAATCATTTTTAAATTATTAAAATCATTTGTTGAGCTTTGGGGCTCCACTAAATCATCTAATTCATCTCGTATCCAATCCTTAATGCTCCATACTTTGTTGCAAATAAACTTATCCATAAAGACCTCAATGTTCCATATGTTGCTAATTTAGCCAAAACCTAGAAAGACACATATTTTTTCATAATAAACTCCATATTCATACAAATCCAATAGTCTCTCAGATTACTTCCCATTCTTTCCCTGACAACCCACAGAGGGGTCTGAAAAGAAGGTGGCCTCGTGACCTTCTCATATAGAATTTTTATCGAATTGCTATATGAGAATTGCTTCGTAAACTAAGTTTTTGTTATGACCATAACGGGTACAACATTGTATTTTTAACTTTGCGAAAAATTATAAAAATTTATTTAAACGAAGCTTTAGTATATTTGTCAGTTTTATTACATTCAATTGAATACGCTTTTGAGAATCTAAATATCTAACCAAAGATGTCGTCTTAAAAACTGTATCGACGAAATTCCCTTTTAAATCGACCAGTTTCCTTAATAGTGGTTTACCTTAGTTCTTTCATATTTTGGCGGTGAATCGAAGCATAAACATTTCAGAATTAAACTATCGCTGTTGCACTACTTAGGATAGCAGATAATCTGATTGAAATATGTAATTGTTATTGTCATAAACTTTAGCGAAGGAGAGGGTGGAGTGGTGGGGGGTGGGCTCCTGCCAGTCCGCCCCCGGATCTCGCCCTCGACGACAGCGTCCCGCCGGCACCTCTGCCTCAGGTAGCCAACTCTTTGTCTCTTGCATGGCTTAGGCAACAGGGCTGTCTTATCTTATCCTCTCTTATTTGGGCAAAATAAATCATTCTGATGTGAAATTTATCTCATTCAATCATTATAAACAGATAGGAGTATTAAACAAAAAAGAAAAAAAATTAATTTGCTGAAAAAAATTTTTTTTTCTTTTATTATACACTGTCGGTCAAAAGTTTGAAACCACCCTGAACCAAAATATGTAAATTTAAAAGTTTAAACCTCTATATATGTTTTTATTTTATTGACAAGTAAAAACACTTTCTTTCTCTTTTGAGTTTTTCTCCACAATACATAAATATCCGAGATATTCCATGTTGGGAAAAAAAAAGGGATTTAGTTCATAAAAATCTAACTAAATTTGAAATGGCTCAACATAAAATTCTGTTGCTTTCATTTAACGTCTCTAGACTTTTTTTTACTTTCTAGCTTAAATTTCAAATTTATAAATCCAAGTTTTTCTGTTGGCATACGAAATAGTTGGTATAAATATGAAAATCAAGTATATTGTTTTAAATTATGCATTGAAAGCTGAATTCTATTTTATTTCCTTAAAAGCAGAACTTTAAAGGTCTTGGTCTAAACTATATACTTGTGTTGAATTTTATTTAAAACCTTTTATTTTTCGCTGAACTTCAAACTTTTAAATTGACTGATACCGTTTTAGGGTGGTCTCAAACCAATGACTGGCAGTGTATATAAAAATACAAAAAAAAATAAAAAAATAAAAAAAAATAATTTAAGAAATATTTGAACTAAAAATGACTTCAGTTGACTTTGAACTGATTTTTCATTTTTTTCAAATAAATCCTAAAAAATCTTCTACTCGTACAAATGTTTTGAAAATTGATGACTTGTTTGATTTCGTAACATCAGCACACTGTTAAAATAAAAAAAAAATTAATTATATTTTCTTTATAAAAAGATCATTCACTGGCAGAGATCTTAAATATTTCTATTAATGAAATTTAGTTTTTATGAATGTACGATTATTTGATACTAAGGGACAATTCATAGGGGTGTCGTTTTTATACGAGTAAAATAGTTAATTATTAATGTTTATATTTACTGATACGTTTTTCTGAATCTAATAGCCTGAATCAAATCAAATTCATAATATTTCGACATTGATTTGATTTTACAATTTTTTTTTTTGGTTTTTTTTTATTAATGTCTTTAATTTCAGCTCTTGATAAGGTATTGTCTAGACCAAAAAGTCATTTTCTATATAGCTATTACTGTTATCTAATCTTTCTTGAAATCTGGAATGTGACATGAAACCGTGATGCAGAAATTATTCTATACCACACCTAGAAGGCGGTGGATTTTCTATTCAATAGCTTAGAAATCTATCGTGTTTATTATACAATATTCTTGATGCCACCAATATACAGTGTCTTGAATTTTAGTAGACCTGAAGACTTGTTTTTTTAAAATTGAATCACTTAATATTAACTATTATCCTATATACTGCAACAAAAAACTATTTTATGAATATGTACTCCTATAATTTTATTTGTCCAGTATTAAAAATACGTGTATTTTATCTAAAAAAATTTATTAATTATTTCTACCAAAACTAAAGCGGGTACATTAAAGACACTACAACACGAAGGCTTCATTTTTCAATGAAATATTCCCATTCCTAATGTTTCATATATTTGAACCGAATTTGAAAACATAGCCTGTTCCTTTCGCACAATGATTTTTAGCTATTCATTATTAGGTGCATGTATAGCCGGATTAATAATATTGTTACATATCCATTGAAGATATATGTATAGCTAATTACCTAAAGATAGTGTGATAGCGATGAAAAACAATTAAAAAAAATAAAAGTTAACCTATTTGTTGTTAATAAGATTTGATCAAAGATAAGGATCAAAGTTTTGATTCCGAAATAAATAATTTCTAAAATTTTAAATGGAAGACAATGTTATTGGAGAATATGCATTTGATTCTATTTCCAATATCTTAAATTTTATAAATAAACTAGATTATCTCATTCTCCAAAGCATACAATTTTTAATAACTAACCTAGAACCTTTAAAATATTTTAGAATTATAAGTTATTATTGTGCAATAATTATAATAATCTTATTGCTCTTACTGCAGCCTCCGTTGCTGGTCCACCTTGTTATATCTCAAATGGAATTAGTTTCTGATTAAAATATATTTTTTCCTATTCACCGCGTTTTTCGAATAAACGCTCATGCAATAATATACATAAGTTTCATTTATGTATAAAAATTATTGCCAAAGTTTATAATGTAACCTTTTTCCAAAATGTTTTCATAAATAATACATTATTATTATTATTATTATTATGTATTTGACACGCTATGTAGTTTTTAGCATGGGTCAAAATATATATTTTTTTTTTTAAATGTACTTCACATGCTACTTAATTTTGATCGTGGGTCAAAACTATATTTTTTTAAGATGATGATTGTATTGTTGACTGTGAGTTTTTACTAAGGAGATGAAATGGTCAGGGGTGCAGTCAGGATGAATAAACACCTTATTCCTTTTAGTAATCTAAAATATATAGCTTATAGAAATGACTTTAATAAAAATTGTTTGTAAAAAGAATTATCTGAGGAGCAGGCAGAAGTAAAAAGAGACACATCTATGTTCAATAACTTTCAATTGAGTTATAGGCCTCCATAAATTTTTTGGATACTTTATTCCTAAAAAAAAAAAGCTTATTTGTTTTTAACAGTATTTTTCTACCTTAATTATATATATAAAATTTCTAAATTTGTAAAACATGAAATCAAAAATATTGATACTCGCCTAAGAAGGAAAAATAAAAGGGCTTCTTAATGATATTTGGACCTTGAGCAGACTTAGTGTAAAATATGAACAGTCATAGGAGAGAGAACCTAGGACTGCCAGTTTACCTGTCAAATAAAAGTATGGGTCAAAATGTATTTGCTTCACTTCCAAATTCTTCGTTGGTCTCTTTGCACCAATTCTGCTCTGGATTTGATTCATTTAAAGTTTATTTTTAAAATAATACAAACCTACGTTTCTAGACCTGATGGTGAATCTATAACATTCCAAACTATTTTTTGGATAAAATAAAACTAATAGAAGTGGCCAATAAATCGTTGATCCTAATTACAGTGAAACAAAAAGTGTGAATTTTTTGAATCTAAAGCCTAGTTATAAAAAAAAAAAAATTAATTCTTAGAAATAGAGGTATTAACAAAGAAAACGTATGAAATATTTAAATAATTACAGACCTTATAGGTTTTAAAAAATAATTATTTTAAATATTAAATAGAGTGAAGGTTAAGATAGAAAGATAAGAGAAAAAAATTGGTTTGGCCAAATAATAAATGAAAGGAAAGGTTGAGGAATTGGAGTTGATATAAAAATATATTATAAATCTACAAATTATTTATTCGGGAGACCAGACTTGTTTAAAAAGTTCGATCTAGAAACGTAGTTTTGGCTTTATTCAAGCTTTCATTGAAAATATTACATAATTTTTGAATGAAAGGTGCGATTATAAGTTGAAAAAAATATTAATAAATTGAAAATAATCTAATCAGAATAATTTAAACATTAAAACAGGTACGTTGATTAATAATTAATCTACTTCTTTTTTGCTGTGTTTCCTTGTAAAATAATTGGGACTTTTCCTCGTGTGTGCTTTCGTAATTTTGCTCGTGGCATGTTCTAGGATGCGTCCTAATTGGATTTGAAGTTGTAGCTTTGACTGAAATGTTCACTGAGTTCTCCGCTCTGGGGATAAGATCACAGCGTTTTAATTATTTTTTATCTCTTTGATATCATTAAACTCATAATTAAATTGGAGATTTTAATATCACAGCTCATTAATGTGAGCTTATTTCATATTTTTAATAACGATTATTATTAATTGTTTTTGTTCTATGGAGTGTTGCTATCTTTAATGAGACAGATTGGTATGCTGTGTATGTAGCTACCCAATGAAGTTAGACAGTAGGTTTTTTTTAAATTAATAATGCATATCTCTCTCTATTTTTTGTGGTTTAGTAAAACGTTTTAACAATATTTACGAAGATTAAGTTAAATACAAATCATTATAGAACCATTTCCCATTTCGGTTTTCTCTGGGTTTAATTATGCCTAAGTGATCCCCTGCATTATTAATTGTTAGTACTAGCTATATTATTATACCTTATGAATTCAATGCTTCATAATTTTGGAAATATGTCAATCGTTTTACCTTAAATAGCCACATGTATCTAACTAAACTTTCTAGTTGATTAAGTTTTGAAAAACCCAAAGATGTTTTTAGCCTCTTAGGTAGTTATTGAGGTCTGCCATACTTACATCTTCACTGATGTTGTTTATGAACTGTTCATCTTTCTTATGCAGAGATATAAATTATGGATTCAATATTCAACTACATCATGATTGAGACCCACCATCTAGGTTGCTACCATTTTGCAAACAGTCATTTGCCTCAATCTTTATTTTAGATTTCTACATTGAGCTCTTGCATGTTTAAGTATCCTGTTATATTCAAGATAAATGACAAGAAATGTTACCCTGTTTTGTATACCGTAAAACGGCTTGACTTAGCACCAGTGAGTCAACTTTGCACCAAGCTCACTAAAAAGTTTCAGTTGAAGAAGAAGTGTTTTGCTGTTGTCTAAATGAGAGATATTTTATATTTCTTACTTACTTCTGAAAACACTGATTGTGTCTAAACAATTTTCACGCTAATCCTAGTTATTTATAACAGTTGGTTGATTATAATATTTCAACAGGTGTGATTCCTTTGTGGGATAAAGTCGTACTTTGAACAACTAAATATTTTCAAAATCGAGTAAGTTTTGCATTAATTTTATAATGCTATAATTATCTTAATTTAAACATATGATATTCATTTTGCTCAAAATATTTGCCAAAAGTATTTTATTTTGAAAGTAAAATAGAATCTCCTTTTTGATGTGAATTAGGAATGACTTTGCACTAAGTATATTTTGGTACAAAGTCACCTCCCAGAAAATCACTCAACTTTAATAAAGTCATTTGAGCCTTATTTCATTTTTAAACATACATACCAACAGTTATGTAATATTTGTTTTTTTGTCATCTATGTGAAAGTATATTGACGAATGCTGTTAGAATTTTGCGTAGTTATAGCTTCAAATTGTTTCACGTCCTAGGGTTCGTTTTTGTTTTTTTCTGCGTGGAGTCCCAGGTGACAGCGGACAGATAGGAGAGGTTGGGTCCCTTTGTCGCAAGTGCGACAGAGTCCGAAACACCAGCCCATGTGCTGGGAAAATGTCCCAACAACTCACTCCTGATCAAGAATGAACTCATAAGGCTCCTCAAGAATAAAGGCTTTACCTGCTTTGACGAGGTATACTGCATCGATACCAACGGATCCACGAGGTATGCGGACGTGTTTCCGAAGAACGGACGGACAGCTGATAGTGGATCCTACTGTAAGGTATGAAAATAATAACCTCGATCAATCAGGTGAAGTAAAAAGGGAGAAAATGGGTATTTATGAAAAATGTATCCCTTTCCTCAAAGAGAAATTCCGCGAGGCATTCGGAAATGGAGAATTCTCCGTAAAAGGATTATGGTTTGGGTCTCGCGGAGTCATCCCGGAAAAACCAAGGAGCTTTTTGGAGAACCTTGGCGTGGAGGTGAGGGATATAGCGATAATGGCCGAAAATATAATATTGGACTCCCTGAGCATTATTCACCCCCATATACATGGTGCATAGGATAGCCCATTGCAATTTATAGTTATTAAATCTGTAGCAATTTATCTGACTCCTGATTCTATGTGTATATATGTATATGAATGTGTGGTAAATATGTGAATATTAGGGGGAAAATAACATAAAATGAAAAAATGAAGTGAAATAGGAAAAGAAGGGGGAAAAAAGAGAGCAAAAGATAATAGAAAAATAAATAAATTAAAAAAAAAAAAAAATGTTATTAGTTTGTCTAGTATTAGGTAGTATTAGGTATTATATTATAGAACTATAACTAAATTTTAAATTATATTGTTGTCTTTAATTGGATAGATGAGTATGCTGTGTTTATAGCAACCCAATAAAGTTGGGCAGCCCAATGTTTATTGTCTTATGTCTATTGTTTACCAAAATTATAGTATTTTACGTTCTTCAGGCATGTTTTAAGTCGTTATTTTGTTTCTAAATAATATTTTTTTGGTATATTATTGTATTTGTATATCGTTCCTCAGTAAACCTTTAAAAATGTGCGATTCTGTTTCTCGTTTCAATAAAAACACTGTAATCTATAATTGTTTCCTTTAACGAAATCCTTTCAGGGACAAAAACCACTAGAGTAAGCTCCAAACACTATCGAAAAATGACTTTGCACCTCTTAACTACTATCAAGCTTTGTTTTTGCACCAAAATACATTTCTAAGGTTTTTTTAATCAAAAAAATATGGTGGTGCAAAGTCACGGGTGCACCAAAGCTTAAACCAATAAAATTAATTATAAGTTTTGTAAATTTTGTAATTCTAAGATTAAGTGATGAATCAACAGCATTTTAAAGCTTATTATTAAAAACAAATATTTTAATACATGCATAATAAACATTATGGATAGGTAGTTAAAGGATTAAGTTCAACAGAAGTAGTGCTACATATGGTATATAATGTGTGAATGCATGTAAGCCAATGTTCGTTCTATTTCAGAATTGGTGAAGATTTCTAGGATAATCCAAATAATCGAAAAATCTCCTTCATTCTATACTTAGTGAAAAATTCAGAAAATGTCCACCGAATATTCTCATTTTTCATGTTCAAAAACCAAATAAATTAATGAAGTCATATTAACTTCACTTAAAATGAAATGCATTTACTTCTAGAAGTAGATATATATTTTTTCATTATGATTAACATTGTCCGTTGGTGTATTCTCTAATGAATAGAAGTTTAGAACAGCGTGGCTTCTCCTACCTTTAGTTACGGCGTAATCAAATCGTTCCATTAATTTTCCCGCCACAAAAGGCTTGCCCTACATCAAACGAGGTTGTTGATAAGATATTATAACCCACAGCGGATACTTCAAAACATTTTTTTGTATAGTGTAGAATAGAATTTTCAATTTTATTGTTTATTTTTTCATAATGCTAATAAATAATTGTAAAAAGAAATCATTTAAATACTAATTAGTCGCATTAAGTAGCCAGATATAAAGTTAATAGATCGAGATTTTCAAAATTTAATTAATGAGTCATTACTGTACTAAATACAAACTTTCGCTTCATAAATAGGTTGTATTTTTTTACTTGAAAATTCCTATTACGAGTATTATGGAAAATAAATTTTGGTTAGAAGAATATTTTGTTTTTATTTTTTTTATATTTCTTTTTTTATTTATTTTTTATGATAATTTGAAATTTTTAAAATATTTTACATTAAAATATCTAGCAAAGCATTATATAAAATATTTAATTACATGGTATGCAGTTAAATACTTTTAATTGTTGTTTAAAGGTAATAAAGCTTAAATGATTTGAAAGTGATAAGGTTTTCCAAAATGAGTATAAATTTTTTATTTACACGACTACCCTACAGTATCCTTTAATGATATTATATTCATCGCCGTTGAACAGATTCGCTACCTAGGACTCCAACTGGACAAGCAATTTACTTGGAACCAACATACAACACTAAAACGGCAAGACAATTTTCTTCGTTTCAGAATTCTTCAACGTTTACTAGACCAACGTTCAAACCTTCCGATTAATCACTAGAGACTCATTTAAATAATAGCAATCAAAATTATTTGGACAAAAGGAGTTGAGCTTTGAAACTCCTCTAATCCATCCAATTCTTCTCGTGTCCAATCATGACAATCCAAAATACTTCGAAAAATCCTCAATAGTCCTTACTTTATCACAATGGTGATGTAATTCACGGAAATTAAAATCGACGAAATATTCCCAGGAAATATTGCCAGCAATATTCCCAAAATACATCAATTCCTGTGAATTTATGATGAATTAGCAAGATAGTTAAAAAAAACAAAAAAAAACTGTAAATCAATAGGTAAAAACAGTAATTATATGGTTAAATCAAACTCAAAAACTGAAATATATTTTAAAATAAAATTACAATTGAATAAAATTCCTGGGAAATTATTTTTTTAAAAGCGAAATCGCTTAAATTAATAGGTCAATGTGATACCTAATTGTGCGATATAATAAAACAAAAACACTCTTATGTGTTTAAAAAGTATTAATATTGATTGAATAAAAACATCAGAAAAATGTCTAGAATATAAAATTATTTCTAGGTCCCCTAATCACTGCCACTCTCAATAGGTTTAGGTTTTTGGATCTGGACCTAACCTCCTCGTTAGAAATTAACACATTATTTGATTTTCAGTGCTTTAAAGATTAAAGAACTGAGTAAATATTATATTATGCTTCAATTCCCCTCTTGTTTATGAAAACTTTAATTACTAAATAGTGTGGCAACATTGACAATTATTGTCCTAACAATTACAAATTGTGAAGTTTAAAAAAAAAAAAAAAATGATAAAAATAGGTAGTTTTTGAATATTTTAGACCTAGAATGTTTGAATATGAGTTCCAAGGAGAAATTACTTGTTAAAACATGCTTGCTTTTTTAATGATGGTTTAGAAATAAAAATCCATTTAGTTTAGTTCTATAAATTCCCAGGATATTGTTTATATTATATTGTTTATGTTTATACCGGAAATTAATGCATGGAATGGTAGTTCTTGGATTTAAATGTATGAATTTACCTAGTTAACCTAGTTTTAAGATTACATAACTGTCAGTAAGTGTTAAAACATTGAAATCTAAAACGTTTTATAAATTACCGATTTTAGGGAATCTTCCCGGGCCAAAAAAATATTCCCGGTAATATTCTCATTTTATTAGTTCCCTCCCACAGGGAATATTCCCGACCCACATCACTAATCACAAATCAACTTATCTACAAATATTATGATCTTTTATGATGATTATGATGTACCGTACCATATGTTGTTGATTCAGACCAAACCAGATACCTACCGTTTTATAGCAACTCCATAACCATTTAAGTCCATAAGTATCACAAGTTGCTTCACCTTTTATTTAAAATAACCATCCGAAGCGTTTGAAAAGGATATGGTCTCGGGACCTTATTACATAGTTCTTTATTATATAATTTTTATGAGTGTTACCAATGGTTAGTTGGAATAGACATTTTTAGTATTATCATCACATTTACTTGATTTATTTTATTTTATATTGTATACTGTTGTAAATTTCAATAAATAACATTATTGCTAAAAAAAAAAAAAAAAAAAAAAAAAAAAAAAAAATGACGGTGTATGGTCTTTTAAGGAACATCATAAGTCACAAAGAATAACAATTATTACATACTAATACCATATATTTTCAGTTTGAAAATTTGTAAATCCCTTGTATATATATGTTTTATTAGTGTGCTTACCTTTTTATAATTTTCTTACTTTATATAAGATTGAAGAAGATGAACTGGGACCTTGATATAAAATTTTCGTGGGGATTCTTCCATCAGGGTAGTTTCCTTACAAAGCAATACCATGTCAGCAGATTCACTGCTTCTCTCATTTACTTGATGTATTTTTGTTTCCGTAGTTTTAGTGAAGAATTGAATAAGGCAAATTATCTTTAATTGATATGTATTAATATTCAATGTAGGATTCTTAATATTCCAGATGTAAAAAATTGTTTAAGTTGCGCTTCTTTACGGGACCTGAAAAGATCTATTTTTGTAGAAAAGATATTTTTAGAGTAATTACAGGATTTCCGGAAAACGATCAGAAATGCCCTGCTGAGAAATACGCAATTTTTACTTATCCACTTCTTCACAGCAATCAGGGATTTATACAGTAATAAAAAAATAAAAATTATAATTTAACATTGTTTGACAGTAACACAGGCATATCAAGATCTTCTTTTAAGATAGTAAAATACAAAAAACATTCCATGAGTGTTTGTTTCACGCATCAATACGAACTTAATGATTTTCTTTTGAACTAAATAACTTCCTTATCACTCACATATATGTTATTATTTCTTATAAAAATATCAACTGAAAACAATCAATTCACGGAAATTTTATAGTGACTGTGAAGAGTTGGATAGAATCACTGGTCCAATAAATTTCAAGAAATTAAATAAAATACAGAACTCTTCCAAAAATTCAGGAAAAGAAGTAATCTCTACAAGCTCAGAATCGGACTGTTTTATTCGAATAGATGCATAAAAATGGCATTAAAAGGAAAATCAAATAAATAAAAAAAAATTGCCACTTGTGATTTGTTTTGTATATGCATTGTCTTATGACTTCTGGGGTCCCCAGAAGTCAAGGATCAAAACAAGGATACATGTTTTTTCGTATAGGTAGAGAAAAAAGTGTAAAAACGGGCACAGGTGTAAATATAGGCACCCCTTCCTACTAGCTAAGGGAGATATTGAAGACTAGCGGCGAGGACTGTCGATGGAGCGATTTGCTAATATAACATAGCAGAGAGCAGTTGGGACCATTCTTTCAACTAGTGAGGATGCAGCTTGTGTTGTGCAAATTGGTGTTCACACTGGACTGTAAACGTTTGAGAGAAATGTGAAATCGTTTCCTTTTCATGATCTTATGTTTATATAAAAATAATTTCACAATGATATCTGGAAAGCGGAGATCTTAAGCTACATTTAGAACCACAAGTTTAGTCACGCACGCTTTTAGGTTAAATGTGATAGTGGCCCTCTTTCTTAGATGGAGCTGGTTAAATATGGCCATCCTTTCTTGGTGTAAATTTTGACCCCCATTCCCCCTGGAACTTCGACATATGTATCTCTTGTTAGAGATCACAACTTGCATCTTTTGTGATATTAAGTTCTCTGCAGACACTCGGGGAGAAGTTTGCTAAAATGTTCCTAAATGTGGAAACTTAGTTCGTGCCGGGTTTGAAAGAGGCAGTTATGTTTGCGATTTCTGTACTTATTTTCGTGTAATAAATAAACTGCCCACCGTTTCGAATTGTTTTATCCTGTTTTAAATTATTTTTGGAGACTTTTTTAATGAGGGCCATATTTACACCCTAATGTTTTTAGTGTTATTTTGAAAGCTTTTTGTAAATCGTTGTTTTTGAAATGAAATTAAATGAAATAATTAATGTTAGTCATTGTTTTGCCTTTTCGCATTTAAGAAACTTGTTATAGTATTGTTATAGAAAAATCTAGAATTTTTCGAGTTAAAAGTAACTTTAAGTCAAAAACAAAAGATTGTGCCTATATTTACACTTTTTCCTCTATATATTTACATTAGTATTTACAATCATGAAGGGTAGACAAATTGAAATTACTTAAAATATATTTGTATTATATTAGTAATAATACATACCTTATAAATACTAAAGTGTCAATTTTAAAAGAAATATTTTGATCAAAGTACAAATTTTTACCTATAAACATTGTAGATTTATGTACCCGTGAAATAGGTTAGAGCTAAGGTCGTGGAAATGAATTAAGGTTGCATTGTAGCTTTTCCTACAATCGTAAACAATGCGGGTTCTGTTTTATAACTCCATTCAGGTGCGGGCTTGTATATTTAATTGTTCTTTGAGAGAGAGTCACTTTATTATATAAATAGTTTTGTTTATTATTTTCTTTTGAAAATAATTATGAGCCATTTAATTTATTTTAAAAATTCATTGTACAATATATTATGAAAACGGTCTAATCTAAAAAAAAAAAAAAAAAAAAAAAAAAAAACGTTTACTGGTATCTAATTATGAAACAATCTCACTAAAAAGGCTCTTTGCACACGTTTATAAATTATTAGAAGTAATTTTATATGTTATGGTAGTACATCTTACTATCTTTTTATTTAATTGTCATCTGTTATTTTATCAATTTTTAATAACTCCCAAAAGTTCGATACCGGCTCTACCAACCTCTGACCGTACACCTCCCTCCAACTTATAAATACCCAAAATCCCAAGATTCATGCCTCGTCCTCTCATCTACGCCTCGGTCTACCCCCAGGACGTTTACCAGAGGGCTCAAAACTGATAACTTATAAAATCTGAATTAAAGTATTTTCAAAAGTCGCCCTGCTATTACCTGAACTATGTTTACCGGACAGATATTTTTCAATTCCGCATTTTTCATTCTTCCGGGATTCATCCTTTATTAGACCAAATATTCCTAGCAGTACTTCATTTTTGAAAACTTTTTGGCGTTGTTCTTCCCAAACATAAGTGGCCACGTTTCACGTCCATAAATGTATAATAATCTTTTGGTTGTATAATAATTGGTTGTATAATAATGTTATAATAATAATAATCGTATAATAATGTTGGTTGTATAATAATCTTATATATCATAATTTTCAAATTTCTGGAGGATTAGCGCGTACTAAATTATCACTTCAAATTTGTGATAAAATTTTAATTACTTATAATTTCCGCTGTTTTTAGATTATTAATATTACATAGAAAAAGCAGACTTATAGATTATTTTATATTGAATATGATGAAAAAGTGCAAAACCATATTTCCTTGCAAATGTTTTTTTAAAAAAATCTTGGGCTATGTTTTATGGCCAAACCATAATTGCAAGGCAATCTTATTTTTTTAAATCAAAAGAGTGTATCATTTTGATTGTGTACTAATGGCGTTTTATTTCAATTACATGTTTTATATCGGAATCATGTTGTTTTATCCTATTAATTATAAACCTTGTTTGGTTTTTCCAATGTAGACATTGTTACAAAATTAAAAATTAGTTTTGAACATTAAATTAATCTTTATTTATTTATTCACTTTTTAATTTATCAGGTTAAATAGTTTATTTATTTAATTTTATACACAATCATTATCGTATAATATATTATGTACGAAGTCATCTTATATTTATTAATTGTATTGTTTATAGCAAACTTCGCTGTAATAGTGCTTAGAATTTTGCACAGTTGAGGAGCCGTGTCGCTTACCTTAAGTCGTTTGTTGTTCCGGAGCTTGGTTGAACTAGGCCCCGCGAAAAGCCTTGGAGTCAGCTGCTTCCGATTCATCCTAAATTAAATCATTCATTGCTGTCTGCTGATTTCGTGATTCAAAGTCTATTGTAATATTTAGAATGTCGATTTAAGGCAAAATGTTAGTATAATTCCTAATCCGTAAATTTTAATGAAAGTATCAAGAACACATCAAAAGAGAATTAACGTTGTTAGAAATAAAACTAACGATTTCTAATTAGAGAATCATTTATTAGAATAGTAATGCCACTCAAAGATAAGTGGTCTTAGCAGTTTTACTTAACGATCTATAAATAACAAAAAGATGCTAAATAATATGAGTTATTAATAAAATCATACTCACTCACGAATTCCTAATAAAAGCATACTCACTCAAGAAGTGCATATCTTGGAATCCCAAAATAAGGCATTACAACACTGTCGTCAAAACAGAATGTATCTACGCCAGTGAATGCCTATCGATGAACTATAGCCTCGAGAAGCTGAAAGTATTGGAAAGAAGAATTTTATGGAAGATCATGGGTGCAGTAGAGACTGAAGGTATATGGAAACTGAGTAGCAACAAAGAATATCAGAATGTGGAAACAATCTCAGAGATTGCGGAAAAGGACCACTACAGCGTGGATTAAAGAAGTTAGGAAAGACCTGGAACAATTGAACATAACAGAGTCCCAGATGCTGGAAAGAGGTACATTTAGGGGTTGATTGGAAGGGTTTCAAGCTGAAGGAAGATCAAAAGAAGCAGTCCAATGAACGCATGAAAGATTACTGGAGACAGAGGAAGCTAAAGGCAATGGAAAAGAATAAGAGGAAATATAATTGTAGTGTGATCCTAAGTGGTTAATTAGCGTGTAATAATAATAATAAAATCATACTCACATTATACATGGTGTTCGGAAGATATTTGGCCAAAGAGGTATCTCGAGTAGGGAGGTTCATTTTGAAACTATTTAAGGTCACTTACCTATATACAAAGTTTTACTTTTTTTTTTAATGTATTTTTACTGTTTTATTTACTGATTTATCAACGCCATTTTTTTTGTTGCTGTAATTACCAATACATTGTCCATGTAAAATAAAAAAGATTTGATGCAAAAGCAAATACCAAAAAAAAACAACAACAAAAAAAACCGGGAGATCGTTAAATCTTGTTAAAGGAAAAAAAAGAAATTAAGAACTTCAAGTTTAGGTTTAAAAAAAAAAGTAAGCTCAAAAGCCAAATCCAAATTATTTTAAGACTAGACCTAAACTTGAAGTTTACATTTATTGAGAAAATTTTACGTAAATTGAGTGTGAAGAAACGTTGAACAAGAAGTATAATAAACTTATAAGTAGAACCCGAACTCAAAAGACACATCTATGATGATAATGATAATTTTATGTTCTCTTTTCCACTCGGCTACTAAGTTATTAGATTATAGATAAAATACAAACAGTATTATTTTTAAAAAAGGATATTAAGGAGACATTTTGAGATTTTTCAATTTATTCATATTTTCCACTTGTTTTATTTTAAATTTAATTCCTTAAACTAAAACTAAATGAATTTTCAACTTTCTTTTTTAATTAGACTTATATATATTATATTTGGAAAAAAAAGGTAATATCCTTTTCACATTTGAGAACATAAAAAGTAAAAAGAAAAAAAATCTGTAATTTTAAATTCTTAAAACATTTTATATGTATTATTTGAGTAATACTATTTGAGTAAGCCAACAATTATAAAAATCCAACAATTCGTGATGTAAAATTGTTCTTTTTATTAGATGATTTCGGATGGAATGATCATAATAAAAAAAATAACCTTAATTGATCAAACGTTTATTTCAACGTTTACCTATATTTTTTCTGATCTTTTCAAATTGTTTAATAATCTATTATTTTTCATTTATTTTATTTGATAAATATATATATATTTTCCTTCTCCATCTATTTTATTTCTGTATCCGACTATTTTTTGTTTTAGCCTTGATGATGACAATCAAGGCTGTTGCCGAAACGTTGGCAAAAAATTAAAATAAGTTTGTTAATATTAAATATTGCTTATTTTTATTTTTTTTATTTTTATTTTTTATTTTTTTATGACTAATCCCTCTCAACAACCCATATTCATCCAGTCATTCAAAATAACTCTTCAATTAAAATTAATAAATGTAAAAATAATATAAACTTTAATACACGTATTTTAATAATTATTCATGGTTTAATAAAATTATTAAATTTGCTTTGCATTTTACTAATTGTAGAGTGGAAATTCACAATGGTCTAAATGCCAAAATGAAGTATTTTAGAAACCGAGAATTTAGTGCATCACAATTTTTTTTATACTTGACAAATCAACTTTAAGGCGGATTTAGATACTTAGACCGATAAGAGGGCACGATCCTTGGTCTGTGGAACAATATTTCAATATAAACCAAAAAATAAACTTTTGAAGTTTACCACTTAGACCGTTATGAATTTCCACTTTTCAATTTTTAAGCTAATACTAAAGAAAAGTTCTAAATTTCAATTATATTTTATATTGACGGAGTTTTTCTTGAAAAAATAAAGGGCACTTTTGAGCTTTTTCCATTAGCGTGGCATGGTGTTTCTGACAGAAATAAGTTAAACCGAGAACGGACAGTCCTGAAAGAGTAGGAGGATATATATTCATAGCTTTGTTTATTTAACTGAAAGCTTCGGGATGGGCCCTTTCTTAGGGAAACCTAGTGCTGGCTTTTCACTGCTTGAGAGCCTCATGTCCGACGTCTTAAAATCATCTGGCTTTCCTATTTCAAATAATCCGAACCATTTTTAGCTCTTGAGTTTTCCCAGAGTCTTAGTTCGGAAGTTTCCACGATCGATGATGGAATTAAGTGCCTCGCCTTCGCTAAATGGTTTCTGGAATCCAGAACTTATAACTGGAGTGAAATCGTTTTTTATAATCGAATAGAAAGATATTTTGATTTTGTACTTCTTATTGAAACTTTTAACTACCTATATAAACGTTTATGAATTAACCATTTTTTACAAATTTTATTTTAAAAATCATTTGTGTTTCAATTATGGACACGGTCAAAGGATTTTATACGCAATGCTCTTAAGTCTAAATATTTTGCTAACTTTAAATCAAGCTGAAAATGATTGTGATACGCTTAAAAGAAAGAGTATTAATATAATTTAACAAAAAGGGAGAAATTGAAAATATGGAAAAAAAGGAATGAAGGATGTTCAGGAAAATATTAGGACCTAGAAAGACTGAAGAAGGTTTTAAGCTGAAACGTAATACAAAAATGTATCAAAATATTGAAAAATTAAGTGACGCAATGAGGAAATGTAGATGGACATTCTTATGGACATTTAGTGAGAATGGATGTAAAAAGACTAAGTAAGAAAATTTTCCATCACAATCTCCAAAAACAGAAAATGAATAGGGATACTAAAAGAAGATATGGTGATGGCAAATATAATACAGGATTCAATTTGGGACAGAGACGAATTTCGGACAGCAGTCGACAAGATCAAATTTTCAGAAGTAGTTAAAACACAAATTAATAGACGGTGGTCAGATGAAAGGAGTAAACATCAAGCAGAGGTGATGAAGAAGTATTGGGAAGAACGGAGGAGTAAGAAATAAATTGTTGAACGTGGTCCACAGATGGCAGAATTCAAAAGAAGAAGACGAATTTAATTAGTGCCGTACTGACGTTTCGTCAGCCTTCTTTGAAATACCTTGCCTTGACTTTTTTT
This sequence comes from Euschistus heros, assembly GCA_003667255.2. Classification (NCBI taxonomy): domain Eukaryota; kingdom Metazoa; phylum Arthropoda; class Insecta; order Hemiptera; family Pentatomidae; genus Euschistus; species Euschistus heros. The sequence continues at coordinate 3,259,201 of RCWM02000046.1, forward strand.
TTATGCATAAAATAAACTAAGCATTTTGCAGATTTATTTAGAGGGATCGGTCAGAGAAAAAAAAAACAATTGTCAAAAATGAAATAACATTATTTTGTTATGCCTACGTTTTAGCCATATCAGGAAAAAAAAAATAAAAGAACATATCAACTACAAAAAAAGGAATATAAAATGAAATAAAATAAATTCCGATAAAAAGCAATAAAAAAACAAGTCAATAAAGGAGAAAAATGTAGTAAATGAACATTGGACAATGATTTAAGAGTGGTAACTTTGCCGAGATTAGAATACTGACAATAATAATTATGTTGACGAAGTATATAAAAAAATATTTAGGCACGTTAAATACGTTAAATACAGGAAGTACGCATGCTAAATAAAAAAAAAAAAATAATAAAAAAAAATACAAAATGTTTTATGCCTATAAGCCCCAACAAACAAACAAAAATACAAAATACAATATATCTATAAAAAAAAAACAAAAAACCTGTTGGTACCGCTACAACCCATGAAGATGGAATTCAACCAAGAGTCTTGGGTTGAATACTTGGCAAGGAAGTATTCTTTCATGACCAACGGTTATGCAATGAGGTGATGCTGTTAGCAAACGAGCTTAACCACCTGATTTTTTTTCCAATGAAGGGTACCCACTTTATAGAGGCTGGGTATGCCCTACGAGGGTCTCTAGGCCTGAAGTCGATCCACAGCAAAAGAAAAGGAAATTAAACTTTTTGCCTTCAGCCGGGCTCAAACTCAGGCCCCATAACATAGCAGTTCAGTACCTTACCCACTGAGCTACCCCGCTTATTATTACAATAATGGGTTTTAAATAAGTGTAAAGCAATATAAAATGATATAAATTTTAAACATTTTTAATATATTAACATTGAAAAGCGTCTATTATAAAGAGTGATTCCTCCTCACTTGATCACTTGATCACTTGATATGAAACGACAGTCGACTTAAAACGCCAGGATCATCATAGTAGTAACAATCTTAAAATCCTGGGAAGGCAAACAAGATGCTTCCATTCCGATAGTTATTTGCATATAAATATATGTAATAAGGAAAAAAAAGTAATAGGCTTGTAATCAAGTAAAATAATTAAATATAAATAAAACAAATATTTACAAAATACTTAACTTTTGAACGAAGAAAAATATAAATAAAATCAAAATGGGATAAACCCTATCATCACATTTACTGGATATATATAGATTTTTGTTTACAGTCGTAAATTTCATTAAATAGATAGATGAACAAAAAAAAAAAAAAAAATATGTGGAAAGAAAATATGATATAGTTATATGCAAATAAAATTAATAGAATCGAGTTATAGTGCCAAGCCAAGGGATCTGAGCAATAATATAAAACAAATACCTAGTTAAAATGTGGAGTTTTTTAAATTTATTTTTTATCTGAAACAACATAAATATATTGTTCTATATAAATATGAAACACGAGGTAATAACTGACAAAAGATAAAAAAGAAAAGAGAAATAAAAAGGAATACAAATAATATAATGATAAACAAAATAAAAAAAATAATAATAAAAATTTGAAAAAGTTGAATATAATGATGAGGAAATAAACAATCTTTTCAGTTTTACTATTAGTCCAGTCAATAAACACATTGTAGAGTGCATGAAATATGCGATAACTTTTGACTTCATAGCTTCGTTAAGAATAGTTAGAAGGTAAACAAACATACTAAAAGTCCCCACCACTGGGGGGGGGGGGTGAGCTAACGGTGGGGGGAGGGCAGAAGTTCAATAATTTTTTTGTTTTTTCGATAATATCTCAAAAACGGTTGACTCTAGAAAAATATGTTTGGAATAAACATAAAAGCTAATTAAATTTACTATAAAATTGATAATAAATAAATTTGTCGTAGTTCTAACCGTTTACGAGATATTCGTTATTGAAAACCGGTGGTTTTCGGAAAAAAACAAATGTCACCTCACTTTTTGTCAAACTTTTGTTTCTAGTACCTTCCACAATCGTTTCTCAGAAAAAATGTCAGAATCAAAATTGTAGAATAATAAATTTACTTTGATTTCATATATACGTTTCTGGTATTAGAAGCAAATGTTTAACAAAAAGTGAGGTAAACATTTTGTTTATTTCTAAAATTATCGACTTTTAATAACGTATATGTCGGAAACTGTTGGAATTTCGACGAATATGTACATAATTAATTTTATAGGAAATTTAATGAGCTTTAATTATGATTTGTAGTATAATTCTTCTAATGTCAGCAAAACTAGGATTCATATAATTTTTTTTTTTGTTTTGCCAGATGAGTTATTTAATCTCCATCTGAAGTCGATATTATTATAGTAATAATTTTTGTCTGTTTGTGTTTAAGATAATGAATACGAATTTTAATTACGAAACCTCGAGAATAGGTTGAGCTTTGCTGAATTTCAGTGATTTGATACTTGTTATGGATTAGTTACTTTATAAAGTTATAAAGTTTGGTGTTATTGTTCATCGTTGCATATCATATGCTTAAGTTGCATAACATAGTCATTTGGGGTAAATATAATTTCCGTTTCTGTATAATCTATAAATTTAGACTTGATCTAGGTATTAACCTAAAATTTACCCAAGATTACTTGGGTATTTCTGTTTTTTTTACTTTTTATTTATCAATTTTTTTTTTTTACTAAAATTGTGAATTGCTTCGATCTGCGTGTTCTGTATATGTTGAACTTTCGATTTTCAAATAGGAGAAACAGCCTAACACGTTATCTTGTAACCTGCAATAAAACGGATGAAATATTAATTTCAATCAAAACTAAAATTTTCTTTACATATGACATGCATATCCATTGTTTTTGTAATGTACTAAACTCATTGAATCTTTACATTATGTATGGTTGTTGAACTGTAAAATATGACAGGTACACTGCCAACAGGAATAAAACTTCGAGAGGTGGCGACAAGTCACTTAGAACTGGCACCTCTTAATTGGAGCAGAATTAAATGTGTGATTGATTGCTGTGACAGAAATGTAGCAATTCCAGTGGAGCCGGGGAATGAAGACAAATGGTTAGTGGTTTTTCTTCTTTGCCGGTTTTCATCGCCTTCAGAATGACCTACATCGATTTTCTTTTAAGTTGCATTTCTAATAATTTGGTTCATTGTTTTATCTCATCTGACTCTTGACTTATTCATTTATTTATTTTTTTAATAATAACCTTAATTATCCGCACTTTAGAAAGGACTATATTTAATAAATTGATCCTTCATTTCATCTGTTACTTAATAGCTGCCATTTCTTCAGTGTATCATTGTTTACAGATTAACATTTTCAAAATAAGAATGAGGTACTATTTTCATGAAATACAATTTAATGACTCCAGGGGTACCACGAGGATACATTGCTCGGCTTTTCTTGTACACTTTGTCAATAAAACATTATTTAAAATTTTACTTTACATACAATTTAAAATATCATGATGATCTTATATAATTTTTTTGTGATTTTATTGTTAAATATCTTATCAATGAACCTAATTTCTCGTCTTAATATGACTTTCGGAATTTTCGTGGCTTAAATGTTCTTGTATACAGCTTCCATTTCAGCTCCTCACTCAGCTCATGAACCAGTAACGGACAGTCCTACTTCATCGCTCACAGGGATCTTCAGCCTGAGTGCAAACATATAATTTTTTTTAATTTAATTATTTCGGTGGTTGTCGTGAAGAAGTCTATAAGTTCAATTAATTTAAAAACGAGTCAATTGCGCTTTTAAATCTCGTTTTTAACATATAGTAACGTTGTGAAAAATTGGTTAAGTTATGCTTCATTAAAAGGTTTTAAAGTATCTATCTTGGTCCCAATTTAGAGTGATTAATTTAACATATTTCTGGAGTAATTACAGGACTTTTAAAAACGATCACAATTTTGTCTACTGAAAATAGCACAATACTGACTTATCGATTTCTTCACGACAGTCAGGGATATATTTTAATTTATCATTAATATTTTATATTTATTATCTTTTCTTTTATTATTTTCATTAATTAATTTACCTGTTTGTATTACAGTTGAATTCTGGTTTATTATTACTTCGATTTTCTTTTAAACAAGCCATAAGTGTGTAATTACAGTGCTATCTCTTATCGCCCTTAATTGTGGCAGATTATAATATTTTTATGTTAATGTTAGTTTGATATGAATATTTATGTTTAGCTAAATTATGGCAACGTAAGCCTTCCGTAAATAAGGATAAATAAATAAATTAAATAAGGTCGTGTGCTGTAGTTTTAAACTTTTATATTTAAGTTTATTAGTTACGGTTGTTTTTATTATTTTTTTATAATATTTTTGATCACTCGGGATACTTTATTTTTTATTTTAATGAAAGTTAAATTAGCCAAGTGGTATTTAAAATACTCCCCTATTAATTATCTCAATATTTATTAAAGATATTATTGCTCGGAACATGGATATATTACTTACCCATTATTTAATCACGTGACCTTTATGTTAACAGAAGTGAAATTACATTTACGTTAATCGTCAATTAAATACTCTGTAATAAGAAATAATTTACTCTTTTGGATTGTAATTTATCTCCTTGAAGTTTCCACTTTGGACACTGTATGGGGGAAGTATATAGAATCTTCTCCAGCTTAACTGGTTCTCCATTTACTGCTTTCTGTAGCCCTTTCCAGCCGATTCCTCTTTTGAGGAAGCCCTTTTGCTTCATCCTCCCACTTATTTCTAGGTCTTTTTCTTCTTCTTTTTTTTTTTTTTTTTTTTTTTTGTTTTCCCCTTTACTGCCTTGGTATGTCAGGTCTGCAATACAGTCATTGCCCATTATAAGATATGTCACAGCCAACGCATCCAATTCTCCTTTATTACCTCAATGGCTGTTCTAACATCTATGCTATTTTTGTGTTTCCTTACTCTTTCGAAACAAATTCATTCCTAAACATGGAATTCATCTTAAAAATTATTTATGTGCTGTAATATTTTAATTATTTTCTACAATCATAAATGAAAGAGTAATAATAATGAAAAGGTTTAGCGATCCGGGAGTCTCATTGCCGATTCCAACAAATACCTCCCTCCAACCCACCTCAACTAAGCCAAAGCCCTAACATAATCCTCCCATCTACTTCTAAGCCTACCCATCAGACATTTAACATTAAATATATATTGACGTGAAAAATCTTTATTTTCTTGACTAAAAGTTTCATTCTTTTGTAAAAATATTAATTAAATAAAATAAAGGAGCATTTAAAAAAAAACTATACAATTTTAAATTTATATAATTGTTTACAGTTTTACGCACCTATCAAGAATATATTAAAAAACACATTAGACCTATACCAATGCAAGATGTAATAACGAAGGGCGGATTTAAACATTATTAATTTAAAATTTCATAAATTTAGATTTTATGTTTTTAGTAATCCTAACAAGTTTTATAAGCTCTTGCTAAAGTATATAAGTACGCAAATACATAAACAAGAATGCATCTTTCAGATATCATGAAAAAACGAATTATCAATCAGTTTATAAATATACTTTATGTTGTTGAGAATGAGATACTATTATGAATCGAATTCTGTGTTTATATGAGTTGAGATTTCAACGTTAATTCTCAAGGTACTTTCATAAAATGTAATGTTCATTAGTAACATATTTTTTTTTTGTATATTCATTTATCCACAACTCTTTTTTAAAATTTATTTATTTATTCAAAACTTTTAAATAATAAATTGACAATCAACAGATTGTATGATTGATATATAATAAAAGAAGTGTCAGGCATGAGGAAGAACAATACACACCAGTACCACCTCCTGGCTTTGTTTTTAATTTTAAGAGATTAAGCGAGAATATCTCTCATCCACATTCTAAAAAAAAAAAAAATTGATGCTTTATTAGCAACTATTTCACCTTGGACGTGTGATACTTTTCTATTGCTACGAGAGCAATATCTTTACTGTTTATTGTTATTTCTTATCACGTTAGAACATTACGTGTCTAGATTTTTTTATTTTATAGTTTTAATATTTCTTCCATTATGTTATTTTGGTTAATTAATTAAATAAAAATGGAAGTTAATAGAGTTATTGATCTTGTTAGGTTCTAAAATTTATTTATAAATAATAGTCGTGGTAACGTTGACATTATACCTCTCTGATGAGACTGTTTTCCTAATGTAGTAATCCGTTCCTAGTGAAACCCCTGTGGAATGAAGCACTTTGGTTAGATTACTATGGAACAAACACAAATCTTGTTTTCGATATTGCTGCAGTTGTAATAATTCTTTACGTATGGGATGTAAGATCACTAGTCATGCAAAGAATGTTATATTAGTGAATTGTTGATTTTAGCAAATTATGGAAAATAACCAAGAAACTCATGAGTAAACATCGAATGAACTATTGAGAGATATAAGATGCGCCTCATTCATAATGAAATAGTGATTAAAGCATTTTAAAATAAAATAAGACACAAAAAATAAACTATTGAAAAGAAGTAGAAATTCCGACAAGAAAATGTAAAAACGCTGTGGACGAGCTAAAATAAAAGGAAAATATATTTTACAAATAAATATGCTACTAAAGATTTACATAGTGAAATTTCATACGAGTAAAAATTCAGATTGATTTCACATAGTCGGTTAACAAGATACTAAACCCAAAATTAGTTCAAGGATTGCTTTCAACTTGATGAACAGGATGCCAGAATATATTGTTGACAGGAAAAAAAAATTACATAAAATTCTACTATGAAAAGATAAAATAATTCTAAATATTTATTTAATTATTTACATATTTGCAGAAGATTGACGGTCTAAAAGGTGTAAAAATTGGTTATTTTTAAAGGAAGTAAGGGAAACAGCTTTACGGATAGGAGTGGATAGGGAATTCCAGAAGTTGATAGCACGAATGATGATTTTTTTCAAAGGAAGCAGTTTTATGTGAAGAAGTATACAGGTTAAAACGTAGTAATCTTGTTTTTAGAGGTTAATTGGTCAAGAATATAGGAAGGTTTTTGGTTTTTAGAGATTGGAATAGGAAAGCACCTGAGGACAGCCTTAATTTTTTTATAAATAAATAGATAGATTGTATTAATAAATTGAAAATTCCTGTAAGGAGTATTATGGAAAATAAATTTTTGTTAGAAGAATAAACCTCGTGGGCTGAAGACAACAGGTATATGTAAAAAATAAATAAATTAATTTAAAAAAAAAACCCTCCCTTCTTTTGTACTTGTGAAAACCTTCGAATATTTTCCATCGTAGATTTAGATTCAAATTTTTTTAAAGTATCTCATATGAAATTAAAACAAACATAAAACTATACCGTCTTTGTAAACGTAACCTAGATTTAATATTTCTAATATGGAACACTTCCTGGCAACTACAGTTACATAGATTATAATTTTTTAAATTTTTGTAATGCTATGATTTTCCATTATCCTACCGGAACGGTAAGAGAGAAGCAGATTTAAGTTAAGGGCTTCTTAGAAACGTGTTGAAAGAGAAGAACGTTGTATAACTCTTACTTTATTGCGTAACATCTAGTCACTAATGGTAATTATTTCTTTTATGTCAAAGGCGATGTTTAGCTGATCAAGGAGTTTTACGAAATTCTTCTTCCCAATTCATAAGTCTCTGGTACTTCTTTCGACAATTTCTTATGAGAGTTTTTATTTTATTTTATTTTATTTTTTTTTATTATTTTTTTTTTTTTATAATTTCTACAATTCACAAAATTATATTCTGAACCAAAAAAAATAAAATAAACCAGTCTCAAACTTAAATTAGAATACACTGAACAATTTAAATAAATCTAGGCATAGTCATATTATGCAATGAAAGGAAAACATATAAAAAAAAGTCAATAAAAAAATAATGATAATAATAAAAAAACAAAAAAAATTGTATCTATATACATACACTTGCCACTAACATATACCTACCTACCGTTTAGGAATTATATTGGTTCCAATGAAATAAGTCACGTTTTGCTTACATTTTTTAAGTTTAACTTTATTTTGAATCCTCATTAATTATACATTAATTTAATTATTAATGTAAGTAATTTTATTCCGAAATGTATACTGGGAAAAACAGTAGATTATAGATAGACCTATCAAAGATGTATTGTTTTTTCTAGTCTCGAAGAAATACGAAATGCATTTATTTTAATATGTTTTTTTCTAATATTATGTTTCAAATATTTTTTTATATTTTATATTACTTATATTTACTATGGTTAACAATAAAATACGGAAATTTGGGGAAATAATTATAATGACATGTCAATATCTCGGATCGAACTACTCATTAGTATCACATCAATTTTTTTTAACTGAATTCTTCAACCCCTGTATTAGTTCTGATTGCCTCCAAAAACAAGTGCCATTCGTCCCTGTCCTGTTCTACCACTAACCAGTTCCAGACGCCGAGGGATCCTGGATCGCCAGCCAGGCAGTCCGTCCATCTCAGTCTGGCCCTTCCAATACTTCTCTTTCCATGTATATGTACGGTTAGTACACTCTTGGGAATGTCTCCTTCAGACATACGCACTACCTGTCCAGCCCACCGGAGTCTTCCGATCATAATGACCGAGACCACATTAAGATCATCATAGAGTGTGTACACCTCCGCATGTATATAAGTATAACTTCAATACAAGTTTTATATAGATCTCTGGGCCATTTTCTTTTCAGATGCCTCGGAGGATTGTCGGAAATGACTGGGAAGCAAGTTGGGAGACTAGTGGGTACAATATAATTTCAGAAGTTCAACTGTAACTGTATCAATTATAAAAGCACGACATATGAAAAAGTAGTGTGCTGAAATGATTTATAATCATAGCACTAGTACACTAGAAATTTAAACAATCATAGTAATTATTATATTATAAAGATTTATACACTAATATAAAACTTAGCATCTATCATCTTGATCTGTGGGGGAGGTTTACTTCGGTTAAATACAGCCGTACTAATTTGTTTGCTTGCTTTGTATTAAGATAATGAGGGGCGAGGAGTTGCCCGTAGGCACCACTTAAACTCCACTCCACATCGCAAAGAGCAGAGCTACCTCCCTCAGTTCTCGCTTATAGCTCACAAATAATAGTCATTAGTTGTATGCTATATGTGTTCCTAGTAAATTACAAGGAAAACATATTGTCTGGAAATGTTGATACTTAAGACTTTATTCAACAATATAAATCTTATGTTAAAATATCTAAACGTACATAGAGTTTTCATAAGAAATTGAAATATAATTGTGAAAAGATAAGAGTATAAGTAGTATGAACAATTTTCCATTTTAAGTCTAACCACTGACTTATACTGACTTTTTTTTTATTTTATGGTTATCATTTGAAGTGGCAATCAGGGGATGATAATTAATAATTTCGAGGAAAGTATTTTATTTATTATTATGAATAAGAAACTATGAATTATATTACATTTGATCAACTACTGGTTCAGCACAAAAGTTACATTCTTAACCTATCCTGAATCTTTACAATATATAGTTACTTACCCTAAGTACTATGTTATGTCAAAGGCTGGGCTGTTCTTCATCCGCCGGGTTTGTCCTTGATCTTGTCCATATTTCCGCTACGACTCTTTTTCCTTCCAGCCTCTACTACCTCCACCACAAGCCCTTCCTTCTTATTTCCCGGGTCCCTCTTAAATAGGGGTATATCTCCTCTGTCTTACTTTTGAATTTCTTTTCTTACAATTTTGAATCCTCATTCCAAAACCTTGGATGATATTCTATTTAATTTGCCAACATGCTTGCCAACAAATGACAATATGAAAAGGATATTCTAGGTGTAGAAATAGCCATCAATAGGCTAGTAAGTAATCCCTTGGGATAGAGAGCTTAACATCGAAGCTGTTCAAGGATGGGAAGGAATCTCCAAGAACCTAGGTTAGTAGCTAATCCAGAAAGTATGGGAGAGACTTGGAACTCTGGCCTAATCTGCCTTATCCTAAAAAAGGTTTCCATGTATGAATATAGTAATTACAGAGAGGAATAGCTCTCTTTTGGGTTGTATTAAAAATAATGACATTCCTGCTGAATCGGACCAGCTTCTACTACGAAAACAAAAAGGACACCAGCAATGTAGATTTAGAAGGGGAAAGAGCACTTCTGATCAGATCTTCATCCTAAAGCAGGTAGTCGTAAAACGATGGAAGTAGATCAGGAAGTACGCACCTTAGGATAGAATAAAAAGAAAACTTTATTCTGGGTCGATGATCCTTTAGAATAATATTACATACATTACATACATATTAAATATATTCATAAGTATTGTATTGAGTTTACCGACATATGGAGCAGAAACGTGGACAATAAAGGCTAATCTCCTAGCCTCCAAAATCTAGAAGATTCTTGCCACTGAAATGGACTGTGGGTGCGAGAATATCAAGGAGGTTAAAGGAAAAAAATGAAAACAATTAGAGAAGAAATTAATGAATGGATAATACGAAACGAGGAAGAAAGCGAAAAGGGGAAGAAGTATATGATGGGGAGTAGCCTAAGAGGGGAATGTCACAAGAATATGGGGGAAGGAAAATCTGAAATTAGCTTAAGGCAATCCTGTGGATAACACCACTTTGTGGATAATCCTTTTTAAAAAAAAAATATCTGGCTTGAGATTTTTTGAAATAAGACAAGATAAAAAAAACCTAAAATAGATATGCATTGCTACATTGCTAACAATGTTTTCCTATTTCTTTTTATATGACATTATATTTGCCATTTCAATTTTAACTAGCGCGTACTATAAAAAATAATGGACGAAAATCATTGAGTAATATTGTATCGGTCATATTAAAAGAACTGGACAATTATGGGAGAGTGTGGGGGCGGTGGTGACAATGACATATGTTTTCAGTCCTGTGTAATATGTGTCGGGGGGAATGGAATAAAGTGGCGGAAGAGCTCTGACAAACCGCAGGTTTAATCCGCTTGAGTGACGGCTTAAATCGAGTCACCGTTCATGTTGATTTCCATTATTTGTGATTGATATATCCACCAGTTATTAACCAAATTGGCTTTCCTGAACTGGAGGCCTGATACAGATGTTTTCAACGATCTTTTCATTATTTGTCATAAAGTTCATTGTAAAACCAGATTTACGAGTAGTATTCCGCCCGTGTGTATTAAATATTCATTCTCAATCAGTTTTCACACCCAATTAATTGGTTCTCTACGTTGTTGTATTCCTATAGGGTATACATAGGGTGATGTATTTATCATACCTTTGTCCAGAATTAAAACAAAAATCCCCTACTAAAACTATACCTTCAGATGTTAATATTATTTATTTTGAAGTCGCGTAATTATAAATTTAATTTTAATTAGAAATTATTGTCTAATTAATTCAGTTATTTATCATAATCCTCAAGAAAGGTGTAGAGAAAGGGGGATAAAAATAATTAAAATTTCATCAAATCATGATTGGAGCGTAGAATTCCAAAACCGGATGAGTCCAGTTTTTAATCTTTTTCACGGCTGGTCGATAAAGGTTAGACTGGATTAGAAAGGGGAATTATTTTTTGTTTGGGCCTTTTCAATGTGATTCAACTACATTTTTGAGAAAATCTTTCACTCATAAGATAGTAGAAAAACAATTCATTACAAAAAAATAAAAAATCTGGACATTTGGCTTAGCTGGTTTTGGAATTCCATGCCACAATTATCCATTGTCATTAACGTCTGGATTCCAAACTATTCTTAGATGATACCCTATTGTAATTAATTTTAATGATATTTTATGTTTATCCATTGTCTCTGGATTCCAAAATAGATAGTAATTAATTTTTGATATTTTTTTTTTTCTTAATATAGTTCTTTTTTTTTCCTCAAAAAGTTTATTTTCCATCTAATACATAATATATTAATTTAAATCAGCTGACCAACAAGCTCTAAGGGTCTTTGAACGGAAGATTTTGAGTCGCATCAATGACCGTGTATAGACTAAAAGAGAATGGCGCAACAAGGCTAACCAAAAAATTGAAGATCTTGTATACTATGAAAGTATTGTAAGATATATTAAATCAAAGAAAATTTAGACAGGACATTTAGAAAGGATTCCGGACAGAAGAATGTCCAAACAAGCTTTCCAGGCGGCTTTCCCTGGATAGAGAAAAAGAGAACGTCCAAGAAGAGTTGGATTGCTGTTGTGGAAGAGGATCTTATAAAATTAGGTGACAAACTGGAGGAGAAATGCTCAAGATAGAGTTGGCTGGAACGTGATTGGTGGAAAGACCAAAGTTCACTAGAAAAGATGAAAGAAGAAGATATAATATATTTATTATTTACTTAGTTTAGTCTTTGTATTGTATAAGGACGAGTCCCCGTGAGTTATAACATTGCATTATATACACAGAATGAAAAACAATTAAGTTATAAACTTTTGAAACAAGGTTGATTTCAGTTGATGTTATCATGCCTTTATCATTAAAAAAAAATAAACTAAAACAAAATTTGTACCTGACTGAGAAAAACAATAGATCATGGATGTGTCTATCTATAATATACTGCTTTTTCTAATTTAAATTTTATAATTAAAAGAATCAAATTACTTCAATTAAAAATTAATCATTATTCGAAATAAAATAAAGTTGAGAGAAAATATGGGATTCAAATGTGAATTTTTTATTCAAACAAATATAGCTCCTAAACTGTAGATCCTAGTGACAAATGTTATATAACAATTTTTTTTTTAATTTAATTTAAATTTAAATATTAGATTTTTGCTCATAAAATATGGTCAAATATTCAATTCGTAGCAACACCTACGGTGCTAGAACGTGTCAAAAAAAGCTCCAACACTTTTAAAATTAGGCAAATGTACATTTGCCACTGGGATGTACATTCACTGGGATCTATGTGTTTCACCACTCATTTGTAGCTTTTTAAAAGTAATTTTACTGAATATAAATGAATTTTATTTTTAATTTCAAGCTCTGTATAACACTGTGCCTTTGTAACCTCTCAAGTAGAATGGCGCTCGCCATCTATCGGTAAATTTCAATACTTCACTGTTATCCTTATATAGCTTTTTTAATTACAAGTATATTGAAAATCAGCATATTTTATTGCCTGACCTCCCTGAAACTATGAAGATGATGACTGAAATTTGGTACAGCTTGGCCTAGCTGTTTTCGTGGTCAGTGATCACGAACAAAAATGGTTGTTCCTTTTATATAGTAGTATATATATAAAATATGTTGTGAATATTTGTATTTTATTTTCTGTTTTTGTTAAAGTTCATATTTATTACTATTCATTGCTGTTTATAAATTTATATATAATCATTGTTAACAATATCAATTATAACCGCACGGGATTTCTAGTATCATTTTTCAAAGCTTTTGGCACACCCGGAAGTGATTGGGATTTATCGGTTAACTAAACCAATTAGCTTTAGTACGTAAGGACTTGTATCGGTCTCAGCAATGATGTTTGACCCATGACTTTATAGTCATTCATCTGTGTGAATGACCGCTTTACCGCATCAGTAAGAAATGGCACCCACAGGTCCGTAAACTCGTGGGGACTAAGGGAGTTACGGTGATTTACTGCTAAGCAGAGGTATCGCGTTAGTGTACTCTACCAGAAGGCTACTAAATAACTGCAGTGTTCACTGGCATTTCTCCCTCTCAAGTCTCGGTACTTTAATAACGTGTATAGTTTTTGTTATTTATTTTTTTTTTTATTTTTCATTGGTTATAATTTATTGTTTCATCATATTCCATTTAATAATCTATTTAATATTGCATCAGTATTGTGAACATTTTACATTACTTTAAGACATATCTTAAACTAGTCGACGCTTTTTTACAGCTTAAAAAACAGGATTATACATTTTTTCGAAAACGTTTTTGTTTTCTGTTTAGTGTTCTGAACCTAGTCTCACACTCTTACTTTCATTTTTTTTTTTTTTTTTTTTTTTTTATCTTTCATACTTATCTTTCCAAGTTCCTTCTACGCAACTTTTTTTTTTTAATTTCTGTGAAGTAGTTGTTTAATAATTTAACAGTCCAATTATTATTATTATTATTTGATATATTAAAATTCATGAGATAATGCAGGATTATTTATAATTTTTAAAGTATTTTGGTGAATGCAGTATTTTTTTTTATTATAAAAAAGTTCTATTTTACATTTTTGTAAAAACAATTTCTTACGGTTTTGTTGAATTTTAAGAGAACGCTACGAAACTAATTTTTAGATCATACATTTGTTCTTTTCCAACTTTCTGTCGTCAACTTGTTTACTATATGACAATTTTATTGTCATTCATTGTTGTTGATTCTACCTGTCTGTTTTTGAGAAGCCTCCATTCACATGTCACTCACAGTATAACGCCTGTCACCGCGTTTTTTCAGCTCAGTATCTCTCTCAAAAAACACTTCCTCTTTGTATCCATCTCCAACGTCTTAAATAAATACCAATTTTGTTTTAGGCAGTTAAGATTCTTTATGAAATAGTATTGCTTATAATTGCCTACAGTTCTTTCATTTTTTTTTATTATAGATCTACAGATTGTAGGTATGGTATTATTTTTTTTTAATTACAATTGATACATCACATTAATGTACTTTAAGATAAATTATTTTTTAAATTCACTATGGATCATGTATTCATTTATCTTCATGAATTTTCAATGTAGATTTTAAGCGTAAGGAAAATTTATTAATCCATACCTAACATTCAACCAGTGTCAATAATCAGAAGCGATAACAATACACCTGTAATGTCAGGCATGATGTAGGTCAACACCCAGCGATACTTACCCCTAACATAATTTTTAAAATATTTCTATCCGAGGAGATGGTGTAGGGAGCAAATTATTTGAGCCTTCTTTAGGTAATTTCTGACATGTTTTGTGAAGCCGTTATTTGTATTAAATTGCTTATATCTCCGTAGAGTTTGTCATGAAATCTTTTGTATGATGTTTATATCTGATCTTGTACTTTTGTGTAAGTCTGTGTGAAAGGTTTTGTGATTGCTTAATGAATCTTAGTATTCTTGTATGGAAAGCTGGTTATTTTTTTTATTGTGTTTTTTTATACCTATCCCGTGAATTTGCGAGGCGTACGTCCATGGTGGTTTTAATAAGCAAGTATATGTATTTAGTGTTTGCATAATTTTCAAAGTTGATCGTTGTGAATATAAAATACTCGGGCTGTTCACGCTTGGTTCCTATGTGTCCTATCGAAACCTAGTCCTAAATGAAAAACGGTGTTAGTCTGTTTAATGAGATCATTGTCAATGTAAAATGGAGAGCTGGTGTCATTTCGAAGTTTAAAAGTGATGTTCCAATTCATCTCGTATTCATTCCTCACAATCCAAAATCCTTCGATAAACCCTCGCTGCTCCTTACTTTGTCACCAATAAACTTATCCATAAATATCTTATTGTTCCATATGTTGCTGATTTAGCCCAAACCAGATACCTATCCTTTCATAGTAAGCTCCATAACCACTCAAATCCGTTAGTTTCTCAACTTGCTTCCCACTACATTTCTGATGATCCTCCGAGGCGTCTGAAACGAAGATGGCCTAGAGACCATCTAGAATTTTTAATGAAGTGCTACTGATGAGTGGTTCTTTTAAAG
Organism: Euschistus heros; assembly: GCA_003667255.2. Classification (NCBI taxonomy): domain Eukaryota; kingdom Metazoa; phylum Arthropoda; class Insecta; order Hemiptera; family Pentatomidae; genus Euschistus; species Euschistus heros. The sequence continues at coordinate 3,274,830 of RCWM02000046.1, forward strand.
TTTTGACACGTTATTGTAATCATTTTCAATACATTTACTTGATGTATATATTTTATACAGCTGTCAATTTCAATAAATGGATATATTAAAAAAAAAAAAAAATTTTCTGTGATTTTCGTTGTTGATTTTAATTTTCTATTTTTAAACCATAATGGTTTTAAGAATGTTGGAATGTCAGTGAAGCCTGATTGATTTTAAATTTCTTGCAGAAGTGGAGTATTCTTTATATGTAGTTATTCTTGTGTTAGGATATCTAGGTATATGTTTGTTTAAAGGTAAATTCTATTTTTGACCCTCTGATGATTTATAGATGAGTATAAAGGATTAAATCCGAATTAGTGTTCAGGCAGTATTCGTAGGTGTTAGTATGTCTAATATAACTTTATACATTATTTTATGAAGTAGACTGATGGGTCTGTCTGAAGAAGGACTGTTGATGTCTTTGTTAGATTCTTATATTATTAATACACATGAGCCTTTTCATTAAAATAGTAATTTATTTGTCCTGAGTACAGTATGAGAGATTGTTGTTACAAAGATTATTGCGGCAAATGCTAGAGTTACACAGTAGTAATCAAGCCATGTCCTGGTGCTTTTATTTAAGATGATTTTTGAATTTCTTGTATTATGCTAAAAAGCCAGGAGGAGGTAAGGCCAGTAGTGATACTGTCTAATTTGTTAATAATGCGACCTGACAATCGAACCGGTAATTTACATTTGTAGGATACCTATGTAATAGAATAAAGGTTAGTCTTCATCTCGTATAAAATACAATCATATTAAAAACAAGTACATATTGACAATAGTATAACAAACACAACATAATTAGAAATGATATTTAAGTTTTAAATGCTAACGTCTCAAATAGAATGTGATGTTGCAAATTAATTGAAAAAAGTAATGAAATATGTGCTCAAGGTAATGGTTCGACCGTCACCTGAACCATTTTCTTTAAGTGTAATAGGTCAAAGTGAAAAAAGTTTGAGAATCTTTAAAAACCTTGACCCGGAAATAGTGGCGAAACATGATGAAATTAATTGTATAAAAAATTGAGACTGAAATATGATAGTTCTGAGATAAATAGGTTATAAGTTTTTTTTTTAATAAGTTTTAAGCATAAAAGGTTTGAAGTTTTAGGTTTAAACGAAAATTCTAAACGTTTATCTTGGACATAAAAGACTAAAACGTCAGGAAACTGCTCGTCGTTTTCGACTTCTTCAACATTTACTAGACAAACGTTCAAAGCTCCCAATTAATTTCAAAAGACACATTTACATGACTGTGATTAGACCTATAACTCCTTCTTATGGATCGTTAGTTTTTTTTACCTGATAGAAGAAAATGACATGAAAAGCTACAATTTTGTTTTTTGCTTTTTTAATTTGAATTTCCTTGAATAGTTCTTTCACTCAAGTGCTAATTAATGGAATCCATTAACCTTATTTCAAACGTTGGGAAGAAATCTTTCGTTTTTCCTCTGACGGAGAGACTCGAATTAGTTCCCACGTTTTTTATTAAATGACATTCAGAAGGTGGGTATAAAAACAGGTCGAGACCCGCCTGCAACTGAAAGGGATTAATTTTCACCCTTCAGAGATAAATAGATTGAAATAAACCCAATCCCAGAAATCGTCTCAACTGTCATAATCACTTGTGGTTTTCTATAAAAGTGTTATCATAGCTCTTATATTTATAACGTATGGCTTATTTACTGATTTTAGTTACCCAAATTCAGTAAAATCTGGAATAATAGCGGTATACCGGCATGCGGATTATCCGCGGTCTTCTTAAAACGAATTTTCAGTAACAGTAAAATTTTTATATTCATAACTTTGGAATAACAAAAGCAATAAAGTCAAGTTGATTGTACAACTAAACATACTATGCCCTCAAAGTAAAACATGCGATTTTTTTTTGTATCATCTAACAACTATATTTATTGACTCATAATTAAAGCGTTTGGTGGATGAAGGGGTTATGTCCTATAGCAAAAAAATGTTACATAGCCCCTTCAACTTCATCATATATCTTTTTCCAGTTGTTTTGAAATATTCAGATTTTGTTTTCTAATACTTCTGCACATAAATCCTTCATCCAATGAACTAAGTTCTATTTAAAAAAAAAACAAATATGTGTCATAACCCCTTAATTAAACAAAACCTTCAATTTTATTTTCAGATATTTAACACTTAATAAAAAGTTTTCAAAAATTTAAATTATAACACGATTTATGTCCTATTTGTCAGTTTCGCTAACTATCCATCGAATTTGATTTTCCGCAACACATGCATCACCGAACTACAAAACTAGTCAGTATCTAAAAAATAACTATATATAATAAACTTTTACTGCACATAGGATTGTTGAAAAACACATTATATTGATAAGTCTGTTTTTTAAAATAAAAAATATATTTTGTATTAATAGCAGAAATTTATAATTCATTTAATTAGGTACCTTATACGTCCTTGATTGAAACAATAGTTTTTATTATTTTCTTCTGACTTTTTTTTCCCGTTATTTTTAATGATCCTAGATAAAATGAAAAATATATATTTTTATTATTCCACTAGAAAATTCCTACAATCTACATCTTGCTCACTAAGGCGATGAAAAAGTAAAACTACCAATTCGTTTTATTTTGAGGTAGAAAAATTCATTTCAGTTAACCCTTGACCCCAAGTCGGAAATATACTTATATGATTATTTCGACCTGGCTTTTATTGAATTAGAAGATTAGCTGAATAAGTTCATTCAATAAAATAGTACATTCTTTTTTTTTAATGAACAAATCACATGTATATTACTTTTTATGGTTCTCTTTATACATATGCAACATATCTGTGTTTATTTTGAACTTCAGAACACGATGTGAGCCCAAAATCAACACTTGTATATCATTGTTAAATATAAATGTATACTGTTATATCATAATATAATTATGATTATATTTGATATCACTTTAATTTATCGTTTTTATTCAAATCCTTGAGATGTTACGACTTATTTTAACTTGCGAGTCAACTGTACTCTCTATTTCATGATACACCACCTGACGAATTCCAGGTAAGGTTTCTACTACGCCTGACAACTAACAGTGTTTTTCAAACGTTTTACTGATAATATTTTTTTAAAGCTGCAAGTGAAATTTAAAACGGCCTCATCCTGGTAAGTTATTATTGGATTGTTCGAAATTATAATATTCGAGATAGAAATCATGTAAAGTCTTAAGGAATTTAAAAAAAAAAATTTTTTTTTTAGGGAATAAATAATGGTATTAGTGGTAGTAAAATATGTAATATTTCATTTTTTTCGAATTAATAAACTGAATACTGATAACCAGGGACATAAATCAATTGTGTTAAAATTTGGATTTTTAAAAACTTTTTAATAAATGTTAAATATCTGATAAGAAAACTGAAGGGTTTGGTGAATGGAGGGGTTAGGTATGTCACTTTTTTATTGGAAGATGGATTCTTGTGCAGAAGTGTTAGAAAGCAAAATCTGAATATTTTTAAACAACTGGAAAAAGATACATGAAGATGATATTGGGAACTATGTAACATTTCCGTGCTTAATGAAAATGTAAAACAAAAAAAAAAAAGAACCTTATAACACAGAATACTCAAAATGTTGTTCTGTTACATAAGCCCTTTATCCACGGCAGTTTCAATTACGAGATAATTGATGTAGTTGTCAGATGATGCTTAAAAAAAAAAAAAAAAAAAAAAAAAAAAAAATGCATGTTTTACCTTGTCAAAGTATGCTTAGTTGTACAGTTAACTATAGACTTGATTGCTTATATTATTCCAAAGTTATGAATATAAAAAATCTACTTTTCCTGAAAATTTGTTTTTAATATGACCGTGGATACTCCGCATGCTGGTATATTGCGAGTATTCCAGATTTTACTGAATTCAGGCAGCAAAAATCCGTAAATCAACCTTAAGGTATAAATATAAGAGCTGTAATAAAACTGTTATCTTCATATATTGTATCAATATCAGCTTAATTTGTTTTTATTCGAACCCTTGAGTTGTTAGGACTTAATTCGACTTGCAAATAAACATATACACTACCCGCATATCACTGACGACTCCCGGGTAAGGTTTCTACCACGCCTGATTACTAACATGGTTTTTCAAAAATGTAACTGATAATATTTTTTTAATGCTGCAAGTAGAATTTAAAACGGCCTTATCCTGGTAAGTAATTATTTGATTGTTCGACATTATAATAATCGAGATAGAAATCATGTAGAATCTTAAGATACATAAACTCCCCGTCTAAAGTATTCCTCTCTGAAATGTTGGAATTTTATCAAAACCTCTGTTTTTTTATAAGAAAGAAAGGTTCTGAAGTCTATATTAAACATTCCTGAACTAGACATAAACAATTTTTATTAAAATAAATTACAATATTTCTTCCAATAAACAAAAATGTAAAAAAACTTTCTTTGTAAAATGTTAATTTTTTACAATTTTAATTTTTTGATTTTTAATTTATATTTGATTAGACATATTGCCCCCTCTGGCTTGAATCACTGCTTCCTCTAATTTTGGTATAGTTGTAAATAACGAAACGAATGATAAACATGGACTGAAGGAAATTTTGAAATAATCTAAAATTTATCGTTTGTTATTAACAAGGAAAAACATTGATGTGTCTAATCCTTAGCGTCTCACGTGTAATAAATAATATTAAAATGAATATAGACCAAGTATGGGTTAAGGTAAAAACCAGGAAAATCTCGAGGAGAATTATGGGTGTTGCAATACTTTTGATGGGGAGTTTATATATATATATATATATATATATATATATATATATATATATATATATATATATATATATATATAATATTTTTTTTAGGGAATAATAATAAAAATAGTCCTAGTGAAAATTAAATATGTATTCTTCCATTTTTTTTCGGATTAATAAGATCAAAGATCAAAACAGCTATTACATATAATATTTTAGATTCCATTAAACATTGAAGATATCACTTTCAGGATCAACGTGGCCCTTTATTTACTTAGTTTTGGATTCGATCTCCGTCGAGTTTAAACAACTGTGAGCTTTGTTTGCCTACGTAAGACGACACTTTGTTTATATATTGTCTATGTCCAATCCTTTTTATCGTATAAAGTTTTATACAGTTATACGTTACTTTTCAAAACTGCATATGATAACTTCATTAGGGTATCATAAATCAGATGAGTTGAATTTTGTATTGACTGTAAATCAAATTTCGTAACTACTTATTAATTATATATATTTGTTTTATAATTTAGGATTATCCAACGATCTGAATTATTTTCGTCTAGTAGTTACTTGCCTAAAAAATTATAAGACCTTTAAATAGATCATAATGAAAGGATGGAAAGGAGATGAAATCAGAATACGAATTTAATTATGACAAAGTTTCTCATTATTGGTCGCTATCTAGAAAATAAACTAAATAACTCATACGAATGAAAGGACCCATGATGTAGAAAGTAAGTTTGTAGGATTCAGCTAAATACTTTCCGTGCGCCAGGCTTTGTAGTGGAAATCATTTGTAGGTATATTTATATTAGTTTAATTTCTAACTACATTCTCATGACTATTTTTTTGCTTTTATTCCCATCGCTAATAGCCCAATTATTTCTTATTCTGCTAGTCCCACTCGTATCGATTACTAGTTAGATCTAGTAGTAAGAGCTTACAATCTCTGTTTGAGCCATTGAATGATTACCTCTGATTGGTGATTAGTTCTATCTTTATGATCTTTTAATTTATAATATTTATATGTATATGTTTTGAATTATCTATTGATATTTACAACTATATATATTAATATATACTAGTAAAGTATGTCTTTATAACCCTTCTAACAGATTAAAACGGCAATGGCCCCGAGACCCATTGTGAATATACATAAATATATATTACTGGAGTTCTGGTAATGGCCAGCTTTTTACTAAAGTCCTGTGTACCTGCGGCGTTTCCTTTCAGCCTCTACTGGTTTTTGACACTAGTGAAGCGGCTGAGAGAACAACGTTGGGGGTACTGTGGGTTTTAATTGCCCTCCCATCAGTGGAATAAGGTGTTGTATAGGTAGATAATTTGGTCGCATTTTTACTTAATTTAATTATAAAAATAATACATTTTGTACAAATGGATTCTTTGTCCTTCCATATTGTTTATTGCCCTTTAGAGAAGCAGCTTGTAAATTTATTTAATATTACAATTGTCGTTGAAAAAAAAAAGTAAGTGTGTGGAACATGATTAAAATCATGGTGCGTCTGTAACTTGTAAAGAACTAGTCATTAAGAACACTTCGATAAAAGTTTTACATTATAAGGTCTCTAAGCCATCATCTTTTTCCGGCACTTCGTCGTGTTGCCGGGAATGGAATGGGAAGCAAGTTAAGTGCTAAAACAAAAATATATGGCTTTTCATGGATAAGTTTATTTGTGACAAAGTAATGAGTGTTGAGGATTTTTAAAAAATATTTTGGATTCTGAAAGAAAGAATTTTCGGATCCCCTTAACTCTGTGTGCCCAAACAAGTCTAATCACTGACATGTAAATGAGATTTTTGTTGTCGATCAGAAGATCATATTATCCTGTGTCTTCTGACGAACTGAGTTCCTTTTTTGTAGATTCCTCCCCCAATGAGCCTCCTATCAACACTTTAACCTATTCCATTCCTCAATTTCCATTTAATCCAGATAACTTTTACTTTCTTTATATTCCCTCTGATGATATAATAGCTTCTGTTTTTAAATCCCGGACAAATGATTTCGGTGCTGATCAAATCCCAGTAAAAATTACCAAACTCACTCTTCCTGCCATCCTTCCTGCTCTCCAACATATTTATAACCTCTCCTTACAAACCTCTCCCTTTCCCACAGCATGGAAAATGTCCTATTTCGTCCATTGAATAAAGTTCCTTCACCTACCACAGCATCCCATTTTAGGCCTATTTCCATACTACCAAACCTATCTAAGCCACTAGAAAGAATAGTCCATTTTCAACTTGCTACATTCCTTGAAAATAAAGATCTCCTAACTCCTCTTCAATCAGGCTTACGTTCAAGTTATTCTACCTAATCCGCTCTTTGAACAATTACACAAGACATTTATTCCTCAATTGACCAACAGAAATCACGATCCTAATCCTCTTCGATTTCTCCAAGGCGTTTCATTCCGTAGATCATAAAATTCTTCTCACTAAATTACAAAAACTCTCTCTTTCCAATAGTGCTCTTGGCTGGTTTCAGTCCTTATCTCTCCGTTCCTAAACAGTTATTGTTCCTAACCAACCTCCTTCAAAATCTGTGAATCTAACGCGTGTTGTTCCTCAGGGATCTTCTCTTTCACCAACTCTCTTTTCTCTTTATATTAATGATTTGACAGACGCTATTCAAAATTTCCAATATCATTAATATGCTGATGACTTTCAAATCTACTTATCGTTTCATCCTTCTAAGATTTTTGAGGCAACTCGTAAGATTCAAAATGACATTTACAGTATTAACCAATGGGCAGTGGAGAATAAGTAACGACTAAACCCAGCAAAAACTAAGGCAATGCTAATTGGATCGAAATCCTCCCTTAATTCCCTTTCCTGTTATCCACTTCTTTATCTCAATAACGTTCCTATTCAGTTCACAAACTCTGTCAAAAACCTCGGAGTAGTACTCGATCAACATCTGCATTGGAATAACCATATTTCCCACATTATCCGAAAAACCATCTCCATCCTCAAACAGATCCTAAGATTCCGTGAATCTTTCCCTCGCAATACCCGTCAATCGTTAGTATCCTCCCTCATCCTTCCTAAAAAACCTTCGTACATTTACGACATCCTTGCTCTTCGTTCTTCCATACTTCTTTTGAACACCATATCTCAGCCAATAGATTTGCATATCCCTTCTCATCGAACTGCTTCCTTTGCAAAATCCTTTATTAATTGTGCAGCTTTATTTTGGAATTCCATACCCATTTCGGTCCGCAATTCTCCTTCTCTCACTTCCTTTAAACATAATTTATTCATCTACCTCCTCAATTATCAATCTTCCGAAATTATGTAATAATATATTAGTGTTAGAATATTTCTTTTTCTTTTCTTTTCTTTTTATTTTGTTATTTATTTATTTTGTTTTTTTTTTCATATAAACCCAAAGATTTGTTTTTAATTCTAAAATTTCACCTTATATATATATATATATATGTATATAGTTTACATTCTGTATAAGTTGCTGCCTGATATGTACGCAGCCAGACAATAATACTTTTTATAGTACTTTTATATTATTCTTAGGGGAACAAAGATTATTTAAACAAAGATTATTTTAAAAAGATAGAAAAAAACTGGATTTGAACTTTTGTCTAGTAAATGCTAAAGATGTCTAAAATGACAAGAAGTCGCTTGTCGTTTTAGTATTTCTTGCCAAGTTTATTGGCCTTAAACACATTTTGCGTATATTGCGTAAGTTTCATCCAAGCAATCGGACAATAGATTTATGATACCACCAGAGTAAAGTATTTTTTAATCTCCCCTTTCGGTGCATAGTGTTACTATAATATTTTTATTTTTATTTTATGATTAGAACTATTTTTATTTCTCTAAAGAGAAAATATTGTGAAAACCATATGAAATTTAATTTAATCCATAAGGCACATTTGTTTGGGATATATATATGTGTGTGTGTGTGTGTGTGTGTGTATATATTTTTTTTATTTAATTACAAAAAAAAAAAAAGGAAAAGAAAAGAAAAATAAATCCTACTATTCTTCACAAAATATATTTTAATGTAAAATTTCTCTGATAACTAACTTCTGCTGGGAAGTTTGTCGGCAGCTTGGCTTCACAGTTCTTTCCTTAATTTCCTTTCTCTTCCCACCTCACTATTGTGAATTTACTTTTTAAAGTTTGAATTATCAACTATTACTTTAAATTGTTTATATCTGCGGGGAATTTTCGGTCATATTATTTATTATCAATATAAGAATATATTATATCATAACGAAAACTTGAATTGTAATTGTATTTTTTTTCATTCTGAAACTCTCAATCTTCCAAAATTAGCTCAAGGTTATTTCAGTCTTATAATTAGAAATTATGGTTCTCTTTTTGTGTTTGGAAGAGCTTAGTATAACTAATTATGGCATGTGCATGTTATAGGATTTGATCGAAATTTCGTATGTGGGGTCTAATAGTAAATAAACCCCACTTTTAGATGGATAAAATAAGTTATGGATCGAACTTATAGTTTCATATTCGCGGAGAAATACTTAATGAAGAGTTTGAGTACGCCAATTTTGAAACGCAGCCGATTACGTAATTTTCCGCTAAGGCTTATCATCTACTGAGTGTAATTTAGTAGTTGTATAAATTTCAGCTGTTTATGTTTCTGTTTAATGGAACATCAAAATTTAATTAAGAAATCATGATTTTCCGTTCACATGTTTAATTTGATTTACATCTTGCTGTAAGCTGCAACGTGTTCATTATAAATTAACGTATGATATATATTCTTATAGAAAATTTAATTCTGTTTAGGTTTTATTATTATGACGACCTTGAAATGAACGAGTGAGGATCTAGAAGACATAAATATACAAAAAACATGAGTGAAAAACATTTTGTTTTCGAAAATTTCAACTTTTCCGGAGCCGATAGCACGAAAACGGTCCAGTAGTTCGTAAAAATATATATGACCAAACTTTTAGAAAATTTAATAAGCTTTAATTTTGTAACAAAAAACTTTTTTATATGCAACGCACCGATTTCGAGTTATAAGTGAAAAACTTAAAAATGGAATATCTAAAGCACCCCTCCCCACCCCAGCGACAACGGGATTTGGAGGGACTTTATTTCATTGTGTCTACCAATTTCAGTCATCAAAATTCCCGACATATTTCCGACTTTTCAAGAATTTTTTAAGGAAATTCCAGACTTTTTCAAAAATATGTCTTGAAATTCTCGACAGAAGATATTTTATTGATGTTGCAATAATAATCCAAACAAATGAATCAATGCATAGTCTGCTACTTAACATATCACAGTTAAACAATAAAATAAAATAAAAAAACATTTTTTATTTTAAATTTCACATTACTATAGATAACTTTTAAGAAACACATCAATGTCGAGCATTGCCATTCAGTTAGAAAATAGTGACGAGGTTACACATTTTTACATCTGAAAGCCGGTTAAATTTACTATGAGACCTCATATATGAAATTTTGGTCAAGTAGCATGTTATACTCACGCCATTACGCTGAGAACCCCATACTGTTGTGAAATCCACATTTTTTTCACTATATTTCTCGCAAGAACACCAAAACTATTTACGAGAACTGTGCTGAAAAAATTGATTTTCACAACAGTGTGGGATTCACAGCGTGGTGGTGTGGGTATTTCATGGGATTTAAAAAACATTTTATATATGAGGTGTCATAGCAAATTTCATATGAAACGAAGAAATTTTGGATTGGACAAATAGTTTTGAAGTTATAGCCAAAAGAATACCGAAAACCTGTTTTACAAAAATAAATAAATGTTGATTGTTTGATAAATAAACCATAAAAAAGCGAAAACAGTTTATTTGAAAACAGTATTTCCCCCCAGAACCTACTTAATGACTAATTTTTGTCATCTGCTGTATTTGAGAGAACCGCTCAGCCCACAGGTACCAGTCTGCTCTAAAATGAAAGCTAATTAAATTTCCTACAACTTCATAATATCTGAAATGGGATGCGTATTTTAGGAGATATTTCACAAAATAAGTGACCATATTGAAAGAATATCACTTTTTAGAAAAAAAAAAATGGTCTATTTTCGAAGAACTGTATCTTGGGACCCAATAGCTATATAGAGCTCCACTTGGTCTCAAATTGTAGAAAATTTAGTTCACTTTTAAAGTATTACAGAGAGTGATTATACCGATCAGACGCTTCCTTAACTGACATATTGAGAAAAAAAAAAAAAAAAAAAAATCAGAAAATTTTAGTATTAACGACGACTTTTTCCTGACTTTCGTAATTTTTTTGTAAATTCCCGACTTATTCTCGAATGTTTCCAGACCACATAAAATTCCCAACATATAAGACACCCTGTATTTGTTCTTGTTCAGGGTACCATCCCCAACACCTTCCTGAAAAAATTGGTGAGGTTGATATTACGTACGTGCAAACACCAACTGAATTCAAAAACCACTACGTGCTTTACTGGAATTTTTGTTATGAAGCTAAGTTAGTTCCCAGAAAAACATATACCTAACATGTTAAAATGTACAATTATAAAAATGGAAAAAAGACAAGTTTTTGTTGTTTTGAAGAGAAAAAAAATTGTTTAAATTAAACAAGGAAGGAATATTGGAGAAAGCATAAAGCTAACTCGGTGGCTTAAACGTGTTCCTTTGCTGACCTGTAACGCAAAAAAAGTTTTCAATTTCAATTTTTTTAAAAATAAATAGTTTATTATTGATAGCCTTTATTTATTCTGTGATGTAACACTTAGAATTAATGACGAACAAAACAAAATTCTAAAATTTCTGTGTTTTTTTTTTTTACTGGGAGTGTGCTTTGTTTTACCGGCATTAATTACTTGACTTATTCCTTTACTGGTTTTTATAAAAGTTGTGTTCAATTTAATAGTCACCTAAAAGCTGCAATCAGCGTAAACAAGCTCTGGTATTTTATCACTCTTTATAACACCGATTCCAGTACTCATTACTTATCTAATGACGTATTATTGTTCTAAATTAAATAATACCTAAGTCGTCCTGTTTTAAACCAGAACGTTCCTTTAACGTTTAGGAATAAAAAGTACTGATTTAGGCCTTGCATGTTTTTAATAGTGCATTTAATTGAAAAAAAAATTCAAATGGTAGTATTTATTTAATTTTTTTTCTTAATTTATTGAGTAGAATATATTTGAGGAAATTTGGGATTGTTATTGTTAAATGGGAAACACTTAAATCAGGAATCACAGCTTGCCCTGCTGTACAAGCCGTCCTATCAATCTGATTTGCCTAATGGCTCAGCGCGGTTGCACACATTCATTAGCCAAACGCGGTATTGTGCGCTAGAAGTATTTTTTTTTTCGCTTTAAATCAATGCTAGAAGTGTTTCTTTATTTTATTGATTATATTAAATTTTAATATGTTTTCTTTAATGTTATTTTAAATTCTGATATTTTCACCTATCTATATCTGTACTATTATGTAATAACAAAAAAAGTATAAAAAATGAAATCATTTAAATTTATTTAAGAAATAAAGATGATTTTGGGTAAATCTATACTATTATATAAAACAACAAGCCAATTTTCGTTTGTGATCATTAACCACGAAAACTACTGAACCTATCTGTACCACAACATCTCTGTAGTTCCAGGAAGGTTAAGCTTTAATAAAATTTACCGACTTTCAATTAATTTGTAATTAAAAAGCGATAATATAATGATAAAAGTGAAGTATGAAAATTGATCGATAGGTTATGAGCGCCATTCTACATGAGAGGTTACAAAGGTATGGTGTTAAGAACTTAAAATTAATAATACAATTTACTTATATTCAATTAAATTATTAAAAGTAATTTAAATATAAAGTGCGACGTGTAGATTCCAGTAAAGTTTAAAAATCAACTGATCTGTGGTTAGCACCGCAATATAGTTTACAATGGCAAAAATACTGAACCCATCTGTATCAAATTTTAACTACATAATTTTCATAGTTCTAGTTTAGCAATAATAGCGATTTAAATGTATAATGTTGAGGGACAGAAATGACGTTTTCCACGCTGTCATATACTTTTATGGTTAGAAATTAAAATCCAAACCTATGAAATCACTAAAATTATTTCTACTTAAAAAAAAATGTATACACAGTCCATTATCAGCAAGTGTTTCTTAATAGTGTATATTCGTCAAAGAAATATATATTTTCCTCTACAGTTTAATGTCGACTAATCGTGACGGAACTATGCAAGAGGTTGACTAATTCAACTTATTGAAGTTAGAAGCAACACGTGGAGTTTAGACGGAGAGCATTACTAATTGATAATTCCAACACATTGTATCCGTTTAACTCCAACTTCACAGACAGCTCAACGATATCTCTATCTGTGTCTCCTTAGTGTTTTGATAAATATCTTGTTTCAACGGTATAATCTATTAATTTTTGATACAGTATTAATCTTCTCTTAAAAAAATGATATTAATTAAATAAGATTATTGTTATTTCATTACTTATTTATTATTTTATTATCAAACCATTGCTTTTTCCGAGACAGTACAGATGTGTTCAGAAATAATATTTTGTATTGACCCCAACACATATATGAGCTAAGTGTATAAAATCGTTTGAATAAATGTACTATTTAGTCTGAGGATATAATGTTTTTTGCTAACTAACAGAATATATTTTTGTAGTTATATCATAGAACAAAAATCTTACAAATTTAATAGAATAATTTATATTTTAAAATGTTTCCGATTACTCCAACATTTACTAGACATACATTCAAAGCTCCCAATAAATTACAAAAGAATTGTTTACATTACAGTAATTGAACCCATTTGAACATACGGTGATGAGCTTTGGGACATCACTAAGCCTTACAATTATTCTCATATCCGGTCTTATTATGTTGTAAACAAACTTATCCATAATGATCTTAATGTTCCTTATGTTGCTGATTTGAGCCAAACCCGAATCCACAAGTCTTCCAATTTGCCTCACACTCAATTTCCGATAATGTTCCGAAACGTCTGAAAAGAAGATGGCCAAGAGAGAGACCTTTTGATGTAGAGCTATTATTGAGGTGTTTCTAGCGAGTAGTCATTTTTATGTTATTGAAATAATATTGAAATAATTTTCCTCTAATTTACTCAAATGTACACAGTTGTAAATACCAATAATACGTATATAAATATTAAAATAAATGAAACAATTGTGAAGGAATAAACAATTTTTTATTTTATTTTATTATTATTTTTAATGATTTGTTAACGTTTAATTTTGAAAATTGAGTTAATTATATTTATAGTAATAACTATGGCAGTCTTCCCTGCAAAATCTTGACGAGAATGATGGATGTGAAGGTCAATACGAACCAGAAGGTCTCGACCAAACTGCGTGTTCACAACTTAACCTAAAATAAAAAATCACTTTATTTTTCTTAAGATAACATAATACTAAGGAAGTTGCAAGAAACGATTATGGATAACATCGCAAAAAGTTCGTTGCCTTCGCAACACATAAAAGTCCTTACAATTAGTTAAACGTATAATAAAGCTACTACTGAGTCCTTGCCGGAGATACAGCTACAATCTAACTTCAAGGCGTTGTAGGCTTTTTTAAATCGTAAGATCGTGTAATAATTTTCAATACCATAATGTTGTTTATTTGGGCTTATCGTCCTAATGGACTCCAACTAGGGCAGGAACTATGGGTTATCCTATAGGTTACCAACCCGTTCTAGCCAGGGTGGAATGGTCAAGATTCAGTTCGTGGGTCCGCCACGAAATGAATTTTAACCCACCCAGGTGCGATTCGAACCCACGACCTTTAGTATCGAGCGCTCTGAGACCCTCGCTCCACTTACTCGGCCATTGAGTCCCCACAATACCGTAATATATAATCACTTACAACAAAGCAGAATTAAGCTTGTATCATATATTTTTTTAGAAACATAATTACAATTTAAATTGTAATGAATTAATCTTCTGACTAAACTGTTTGAAGCTCTTGTCATATGTAATACTGTAGAGTAGCCTAGGTCTCAAGAATAATCGTCATTTCAAATATTTTCTATAGTCGATGTTTTCAAACAAATATTAAAAAAAATAATATTTACATACATACAAAATCTCCTTAAAATATTACTAATATCTGAAAAAAAAACAAGCAAGCCATTTTTAACGAATTTATCCTTTGTTAACACTTTAGTTCGATCCATTTATTAAATAAAATACCACTTATGATGATAATATAAATTGTAATTTATGTTATTAATATTTCTTGTTGCTAAAATAATTTATAGTAACAGATTAGAACCAAACAGGATCTAGGATAATAGTTAATTTTCACGAAAAAAAATCAATTATTTTTCCTCTGCTTATTTCCAAGATAGATAACGAAGAACAGCAAACTCAGTAGGGATTTCTATTTAAAAAGTTCATTAGATGAGGTGTTGATTTTTTCGGTACTGGGTAAGAAAAGCAGCCAATTTGCCTAATTTTATTTTAACCAAATTTTTAAATAGTATAAGTCTATTAATTCTTAAAAAAATTGGGTGAAACTAGATCAAAAATGTAGCCAAATGCCGCAGACCTTACCTTTCTATTCCAATCCGTTACATGTGGAGTATCGTTGGTTTATTCATATTCTGTATTGCTGTCGAATAGTGTTGAAAAATCATAGTTTGCCCAACAGATTGAATGGTGAAATTATATTCCACCTGAAGTTCGGCAAAATATGATTTTCCAACACCATTGTGCTCCTCCACATTATTCCAAAAAGCAATACAAATATAAACCAATGATATACGTAGATAGGTAGAAATGCCTTCCCCGGTAAAAACAGACTCATCTGCCCATAAAATTTACCTCAAAAAGTAGTATTCTTCAACACAATCTGCATTCAGAAGCTAACGGCAAAATAGAGGTAGATGTTCATTATCACTGGATTTTAAACCTTACATTGAAAATCTAATAAAATAAATCCTAAATTATAGTAATAAATAAATAAATGTAATAACATAAGATCCTCTGATCTGATGTCACTTTATTGACAGTTTTCCTTTATTTCCTATTCAACAATATTTTTTTTCTTTGCTTATTATTAAAATGAAGAGTTTATTATGTTTAAAATGCACATTTCCATTAAGAGATTGTCATAATGTTTTATTTACACAAGTAACTGATTTGTATGCCAAATGAGAAACCATGTTTTTTCGGTTTCAAAAGTAAATTTCCCCATGAAATTGAAACAAAATCAATTCGTTTAACATATTATTCGAAAGCTAATTAAATTAGCAAGTTTTTGTGAAATTTGACGTTTTGTGGATAGTTACTTTCGGCGTTGAAGTAAATACGACATTGTGACTTCCCCAAATAAGGTGAAGATCAAGCTGTTCCTTAGATACCAAGTTTGTAAAATTCAAGCTATTATAGATAATTCAATGCTAAATTCGAAAATGAGTTTAAAATTTGAAAAATATTTTAAAAAAGTGGAGCTATTACTGCTTTTATGGAAAAACACGTGGTTTCCTCAAAAAAGTCTTTGATTTATCGTACATCTGCAACGGATTGGAATAGAAAGGTAAGGTCTGCGGTATTTTGATACATTTTTGATCTAGTTTCACCAAATTTTTTTTTATACACTAAGAGATACTCACCCTTTATAACAAGAAGTATTCTCTATTAAATTTCTGACTTGGAAACTGTCGTCAAATTTTCGATCAGAGCAACAATATCAGAGCTAAAGCGAGTCAAAATGTTACATTTTTGAATGTGAAAAAAAAAACGTTTCACCAAAAAAGTATAGACCCCAGCCAAAAGACATATGCATGTAAAAAAAATATGTTAGATAGTAAACACCAAGTGCTGTTTTAATTTTAGACTTATCTTAAGAATTAATAGACTTATACTATTTTAAAATGTTGATCAAATAAAATTAGGCAAATTGGCTGCTTTTCTTACTCAGTACCGAAAAAAATGACAATCCGTTTTAAATAGATGTGATTTTCAAAGCAACTGATTTGCCTCTGAACTCTATAACAACTTAATTCGGGCCAACAAAAGTTAGTACACGTGCCTTCAGGAGTGTGAGTTAAATAGAAAATCAGTCAGATCAACACCTCATCTAATGAACTGTTTAAATAGAAATCCCCATTGAGTTTGCTGTTCTTCGTTATCTATCTAGTTTCACACAATTTTTTTTTATACACTAAGAGATACTCACTCACCCTGTATAATATTTGTAGCAAGGACCTACCGTTTAGGAGCTGTATTGATTCGAATGGAAAAAGTGACGTTGTAACGTTTTTTTCACTATCGAATATGTAACATTTTTTTAACCCTCAAAAATGTAACATTTTGACATCCTCTAGCTCTCATGGTTGTTGCTCGGATCGAAGATGTATTAACAGGTTTCTAGCCAGAAATATTATACATGTAAATATAACAAATTAATATGTGAATATAAAATCTAACCTACAAAACTAACAAAAACTGTAGATTATGATTTTATTTCACTGATAACACAAAATTTTATATTTGTCACTTAGAATGTTTTTCGGCGGACCTATTTATTTATTTAAGTAATTTTATTTTTTAATTTTAATTTTACAATGTAAATTAGAAAAAACAGTAGATTATAGATATACATATCTATGATATTGTTTTTCTAAGTCAGGGAGAAATTGAGTTTTTATTCTCTCTCTTTCTATTATATTTTTATTTCTTTTTTCGTTTTTGTTATTTACTGCATCACTTTCTTTTTAGTAATAAATGCCTCAGTAGTTATATCAGACATATAAAAGTGTATACTAAAATACTTTCTAAAAGCTAACGATAAAAAAATACTTATACCTTCTACCAATTAATTTCTAACGATAACAATTTTAAATTTAAAAAAAATAAGCTTATACATTTAATATATTTGTTTACATAAGAATAATCGTACAAAGCAATTAAATGAAAAAAATAAGTAATAAATTGTAACATAAATTCAACGAATAAAAAAAAATTTTTTTTTTTACTACATCTCAGTTTCCAATGCTACCTCGCTCCCAAATGCATGAGAACTTTCAAGTTTTGAACTTTTAAAATTCAAGTCCTGCTAAAGGCGGAACATTTAATTTCTGTTTCTTTGCCCGTGCATCGGGGTCTATCTATGGGACCCTCCTGGGGCAAACAGAGCCTCTATTAAGTAGACACCGCTAATTGGGAGAAAACCTAACAGTTGAGAGTGCTTGCTGACCACATCACCTTTTTACTAACGAAATTCCTTGGTTACGAAACAATACTTCCATACCAAGTAAGGAACCCCAAGATCTATTTTTTTTTTTTTTTTTTTTTTTTTTTTTTTTTTTTATTCCGTGCCCTTGATAATAGATGATTTCCAAGTAATCAAGAATATCTTCGGACAATGCGATTTCTCTTAACAATATTAAAAAAATGAAAATATCTCACCGTATGAATTACTGAGTTTAAACCAGTGGCTTCTCAAGCTTAGGTCTCTTTTTCCAAAATCAAATTATAGAACCATGATTCTTTAATAAATGATGAACTTCTCAATAATTTTTTCTTTTATCATTTTCACGTTCCCTGTCGTGATCGACGTCAATGTTCCAACATCTTAGGGTGGGACTGTGGATAATAGGTGACTTACACATCTTAAGTAAAGCCACAGCGAACCTTGCGAGTCTCATTGTCTGCGCATCAGACCTCGCCAAAGCAGGCAGAGCCCTTCTCTGTAAGCAGGCTTATGAATTCATGCTAAACTCCATGATGATGGCCTTATAAGTAGGGAATATTTGATGTCTTTTCTCAGCATATAAATAATTAGTCCAGTAAATCTACCTTTGTTTAAAATATAATTTGAGACTTGTTTTTGTATATTTAAGTGTTAGTATTTTCACCATATACACGATTAAAAAACATAAAATGTAATAAGCTTAACCCATTCAATGCGGAAATGCAAATGGTTTTTTTTGTCTCCCTCGGGTTTTTTTTTTTTTTTTAATTCCAGTTTTATTTATTCTAATTTTTATTGCTGTTGCGTCAATTTTAAATTTAAACTGAAATATATGCGCGAAATTGAATTTTTTTCGGTGCGTTATATAATGCTCTCCGACCGGCACGAAAGTTTGCCTATACTAAGCCCGCATAGCACTCGTTTTTGTGTGCTAAAGATCGATAAAAATTTGGCTTAAAAATGTAAAATCTAATTAAAAACTGTAAAATTATGTATTTTATAATATGATTATATCGTATACATAAAATATTTATGTCAAAACATCATTTTCGTTTTTAGAAGCAAAAAAAGAAAAATGTTTTCATTCAACTAATTATAAAAAACGGAATATTAAAACGCTTATTTGAGCCATTAAAAAAATATAATTTATTAAATAAAAATACTATATAAATCTAATACAATTTCATAACTAAAACTATTTTTTGTTATTTTACTATTTTAACAATATTTACAATAAATTTAGAATATTTATGAATAACCATTACAAAATATTTACAACTTATTTTACGATAAAAACCTATAAATTACTACTTACTAACTAAAAATATGAATATATTTACAATAAAAAAAATAAATTTAAAAAATATAAAAACGTATTACGCTATTGTTTTTATTTATTTAAATTAAGATTCCAATATTAAACACATTAAATGATAAAATTATTTACATTTCAAATGCATATTGAATGTAAATTTAAATATTTAAAGGATAAACTTACCTTTAGAAATTTTGATCAACCGAAGCTCTTAAAAGTACAATAACCAGAAACGGACTTTCTCTCTCAATGGTAAAAACCCAACTGAGGGTCGGAGAAAAGGTTTGAAGCAAGTACGACGATCGGAGCCTCCACCACATCAGTTTGAATGTTGACAGACAGCAGCATTAAATAATGCTCTCCGACCGGCGCCATAACTCACGTAGCATTATATAATGCTCTCCGCGTTGAATCGGTTAATAACAAATTTCAGGCAAGATTATAGAACGCGCGTTAAGTTGGCATTTGTTGTATTAATATCGGGATGCTAAGGGGAAAATATCTTTACAAAGTAACCTACACATTCTTGCATATTCGGTAGTTATTTTTATTCACCTGAAAGTTCAAACGGTGTAGAAATTATAGCAACAGAAGTTTTAATATCCACAGCTTTCTAAGGAATCCCAGAAAATCCGCTTTTTTACAAATGAAGATGTGTGGTTGCGTCAAATAGTCTAACGTTTAGACCTTTTTTACGCTTTAGCAAAATATCTGCTTAACGTTTAGATCTGAAGAAAAATATGTAATTTGAAAATTTAAACCAGACAAGGGATGCTATAATTCGAGAAGAAAATGAAACAACTGAGATACAGGCCTTCAAATATTCGGATTTTCAAAACAATTTGCGGATATTGTGATAAAAAACAACGACGACTAGAGTAGACTTCCTAATAAATAAATAAATAAACAGCTTAGCGAGTCCAAATATTTTGAAACTTGAAGGCATTGCACTTCAAGCCTAGGCAGCCACGTTTCGTATCCATAGGAAACTATTTCTGGAGAGTAAGCTCGAGCTAAGTAGTTTTGTGACAGTGAAATAGCAAGCATTTCTGGTGTTTAATCTTGTCTTTATTTAATATTTCCTTAATATTTTAGACCCTAGGAATTTAAACTGCTCCACGTATTCAAATTTAAACTTGAAGGCCAAGAATATCTATATCACCTAAATAATCATCGTTTCTACTACCGGAATCTGCTTCGAAAATCCTTAAGAAAACATATTTTTAAATATTGTGTGTTGGAAATACTAGCGGCAATGATTTTGATTTTATTCAGCTAGATCAGGATTCTGAAACACTGTGCCGCGGTTGAAGAGCGTTGCTGTTTACTTTAATAGTCGATTTTAAAAGTGTGTTTTTAAGTTTAAGTATCCAAAAATTTGACAAAATTATGATGTAATTGCATATAGAAGTACTTAATTATTTCATTGTTTGTCTGGTATGTATTTTAAATAACAATTTGTTAATACAATTAATAAGAGTTTGTGTAGACAAATATGAAAGATTTATAAAAAATATTATGATATAATTTTTATTTTTATTCTTTGTTAAAATAAAGTATAATCATATCCTTTACTTATGTTCTCCTTACACATTTCTTATCGGTTATATCTGAATTGGGCATTTTACTGACATGTGGAGTGTGCATGTCAAATGAGCTATAAACCATGGAGTATGTGATAAAATGTAGACGTTGCGGGTCCTTTTTAGTGGACCTAAGAGCCAGGAGTCATAAAGAAGGGCGCATACATCAGCTAGTGGACTGCAAATCAGTTTCTTCCTTCCTCGGTCTTCTAGATCGTAAACAAAAAAGGATCTACCCAAGTAAATTACCTTTCAGCCACATATTGATTAATATATGCTTCAGGAAAAAGTCACGACTGTATATATAAAGTTTTTATTGAGGTTTACTTGATTATGGAAAAAGGCAAAGTTTTTTATGGACTTGAAAATATGCTTATTATTGTTACATGGTAAACTATATAATCAACATCATTGAATTACAATTTTTAATAAGTTAAAAAATACTGTTGTGTCTACCCAGTTTTTATGTACTATTAGCGTTTATTTATTTTTACTAAGTTTAGTTAAACGATCTTATAGAAATTATTATAATTAATTGTACTCAAAGATGTTTTTTTATTTTAACACTTGAGGATAAAATTTATCCTGAAAAGAATTATTAATTTTGTTGATACATTAATGTTAAATACTAATATTATTAATTAATATTCATAAGCTTCATAAGCTCCCTTATTCATGGACAAAAAATACACCTTCTTTTATTTTTGCATCACTGATCCGAGGATATGTGGCTTTTAAATATAGAAATCCAGGGCCACTTTTATCCAAAATTTTTCCTCAAACCGAGTTTGATGCGCAATGATGGAAAATAAAGTTTTCTAGGTTTACTAGTGATTCGAAAACTACATTATTTTCTCCAAGTTCAAGATTTCTTTTGAGCCATTCCTTCTTTGCATAATGATTTATGCGATCTCTGCTGTCCCACTCACACAGAAAACAACAAAATTTTTTATAACCTAATTGAAGACATAAAAAAGTTGAAAAGTCCTAACATTTTGAAGTCTCCACACACATTCTGGTATTATATATCGGTCAGTAAAATCTTCATATTTTTTTCTTTGTCTATTTGTCTCTTAGTCATATGGCTTTTAAACTAAGTTTGGAGGAATCTATGAACAGCCTCCATTCCTTAGTATTATGATTATATCCTAATTCATCCATTAATGCATCAATACCTGAGCAAAATATTAAATGACCTTTTACAGAGAAAAAGCGATGGAGTTCTTGTTCCCGTTGGCAATAAGTAGATATTTTAGACCCTGTTGAAACTTATTGGCTAAACAAGTTATAAGAGTTCAGACCACTGATTTGTTATCTCTATTGCATCCAATATTATTGTGCATTGGTAGTGAGCCTTATTTAGAGAAAATGAATAGAATATAGACACGTTCATTGCTATGAAATATCACTTACAAAACTTAAAATAACAAAAAATCTTAGTCCCCATGGACAACTTTGATGGTCATTTTCGGATTTACTATAGCAAAATACATATGAGACAGTCACATTTACCTTTTTAACAAATAGGTAACAAATACTGTTGACCAGTATAATTGATTGCAATTTTTCATAAGATGAGGCATTTCTCTCAAGAATTCATTCAAAATCACATTTGACCTATACCCCATCTAATACAAACGTAAAGGGGTTCGCATTTAATTGAATATAAATTATTCTTTGGTAGTTTTTTAAATACGGCTTTATTTAATAACAAGCATACCCCGTCGCGGCTTCACCCACTCTTTTGAATAAAGAGATATACAAAAATTAAATTTTAACTATTAATTGAAGTTTAATTTGTCTATTGATAAAAATCTTGTATTAAAGTTTCTTTACTGATATTTTCACGCACACTGATGTTTTAACCTTGTTAGAATTTCACTGATTACGTGTTTGAAGATTACGTAAAAGCATAATTAAACATCTAATTTTTATGTTTATGTTTGAGTTTGTAGATCCAGATGGATAGACTTTTTAGGAACTCGTGCGAATATCACTGATAACTGCTTACTACTAAAGTCCTATGAATCATATTTTTACACACAATATTAAAAAGCAAATGATCGGAATTTTGATTTGGTAATAATTTATATATTGCAGAAATAATTTCATAGGTTTAGATTTTAATTTCTAACCATAAGCGGTAATGATAGTTAGTCAAACCTCATTCCTTTTTAAACCTTCCTAAAAGTATGAAAATTATTTAGTAAAAATTTGGTACAGACGGGTTCAATAGTTTTACCATTGCAAACTCTGTTGCAGAATGACGTTAGTCACATATCAGTCTAGTTTTAACCTACACTGGGTTCCAGACAAATTTATAGCTTTTTAATTTAATTAATTTAAATCTGATAGATTTTTTTCTGTCCGACAAGGTTCAGAAATCTCCTCTATGTATGCAGTAAAAGCCGGAGTACCACAGGGGTCAATACTAGCTCCACTGTTATATATTCTTTACACTCACGATATGCCACTTAGCCCTCAAACATTGACAGCAACATACGCTGATGACACAGCAATATTACTAGACATGAAGACCCCACAATTGCATCATTAACTCTTCAACACCACTTAACAATACTACAAGACTGGTTCAAACAATGGAAAATAAAACTAAACTACACCAAATCACAGCACATAACCTTTACACTCAGACAAGACTCTTGTCCACCTATCTTCATCGACAATCAACCCATACCACAAACAAACGAAATTCATTATTTAGGACTTACATTTGCTAGAAGAATGACCTGGGGCCCACACGTAAAACAAATACGTCTCAGTCTAACCAAGAGATTAAAACTTCTGTATCCAATGCTTCATAAACGGTCGACATTAAAACTCCGACAACGACTGAATACATACACTTACTTACTTAAACCCATATGGACATACGCCACACAAATATATGGGACTGCAAAAAATACACACCTTCAAAAAATACAAATATTCCAATCAAAATTACTCAGACTAATCACGAAATCACCTTGGTACGTTTCAAACCACACACTTCACACTGATTTAGAAATACCCACAGTAAAGGAACATATACATGACCTTTATAGACGGTTTCATGACAGACTTCATGGACATAACAACATACTCATTAATGACATGGCCACGACTGACATACCTGGAAATACTCTCAGAAGGCTTAAAAGAAGCTGGATGAGAGATTTGCTCAAATAAATCTCTTTAACCAATGCCAGGAGGAGGTACTATTGAGTGCTAGTCTCCCACACGCATTCAAGGCCTGTAGTATTCAATTTCATCACATTCACTGATTGTTACCCTGATGACAGGTGTGAATTAAAATCTAAAAGAGAAAAAAAAAAAAAAATTAATTAAAATTTAGAAAATTATATTATCAATTTCTAGCTCTAAAGAACACCCGTATCATTTTAACCTCTCTAGAATGGCGCTCGCCACATATCGGTCTATTTTCAAACCTCACTGCGTATCATATATTTATCCATTTTTTAAAAATAATTTAATTGAAAATCAGTACATTTTATTATTGCCAAACCTTCCCTGAACTATGAAGATGATGTAATCAAAATTTGGTACAGATTGGTTCAGTAGTTTTCGCGATTAGTGATCAAAAACGAAAAATGGCTTATCCTTTTATATAATAATGGGGTGTATAAAAAAAAATGACCGTTTCTTAAACAAATATTTGTATTATTATTTCTTTTATATAAAATATAATTAATACTCAAAGTATAGTCCATTGTTATCTACCGTCATTACCCATCTGCTAGCCAATTGCTCGATGCCACGCTGATACCATTCCTTGGGATGGCTGTCAAAGAACTCTTGGACAGCATTCAACATCCGCAAAACTATCAAATTTTTTCCATTGAAGAAAATGGGTCATGGATCGAAACAAGTAGTAACCCGAAGGCGCGAGGTCTAGACTATATGGTGGATGATCCAGGAGTTCAAACCCATGAAGTTCGTGAGGGACCAGTCTACAGGTCTTTTTCACCTTCCCCATGGAGAGAAGATGGCGACTAACAATATCTTTAAACACACCACACACCTTGGCAAGTTCGCGAGTAGTTGTGGACGGATTTGACTCAACAGATTCCTTTAGAACCTCATCAATAGCCATTAGTGGCCGCCCGGAGCCCTTCTTCCTTTCCAACGTCGTATCTCCACTTCTAAATTTTTCAAACCAACGCCGTGCAGTGCGCTCTTCAGGGACACCTTTCCCTTCATATCGTAATTTCCAGTAATGTCTTAAAATTACGAGAATTTCGTAGGACACTGTCATGTTTCTTCTTTTAAATAAATAAATGAACTGAGGCTTTTTTTTTAAAAAGTCCAGTGTTAATATACAAGCTTAGAGATTATTAAGTATTGGTAAATAATAAATAGCATTAAGATATTTACAGACTTTTGAACTCTGGAATTTGATAAAACGGTCATTTATTTTTGATACGCCCTATTAGTATAGATATTTTTAATAATCCAGGTAATTTTCATATTCCCTGGCTAATGTTTATGGGAATGTAAAAATCTTAAAAAGTTTGAAACTTTAACTAGAGAAAATAAGGAAATCGACGAAATGGATTGTTTGCCTGTGTATATTCTGAAATTCTGTAAACATTAGAGTTTACAAAATCTACAAAAAATTGAAATGATATTACTTTAAATGTTTGCTAAGTAAATGCTGATCGATACAAGCAGCCCCAGTACAATCACACAACGTTGAGCAGCTACCCTTGGCATTGTGTGGTCTGTAAGTATAGGACCGCAGGACCCCGGAGTTGGGGAAACGACTCTTTGAAAGTTGTGATATGGTTAGAGCGGTCGCAGGGCCTGGAAGTAGAGATAAGCTAGACCTGTTAAAGAACACCTAATAAAAAGTTTCTGCAAAGAGCTACTATTGGTGTAACTTAGCCTGTTTGGTCTTACTTTATTGACCATTAACTACTAGTTTCCGAAGATGTTTTGAAATTGGCGTGACAAAGGTGTTAACCAGCATATAAATTAAGATTTATACTTTTTAGTTATGAACTATAATTAAGATAAGAACTACCTCTAGTAGCGTTATTATCTGTATAATTTCTAATAGATCATTTTATTTTTTTTTTTTACTTGTTATTTATATATAACAAGTAAATATGGGTAACATGATTACTGCTATATGTCAATAACAAATAAAGAACTACTCACTAGCACCTCTTCAATAAAAGCTGCACACTAGAAGTTCTCTTGGCCAACTTCTTTTGAGACGCTTTTAAGGTATACCGGGCATTGGGTGTAAGGCAAGTTGGGAGACTAGTGGATTCGAGTTGTTATGGAGTTTATTATAAAAAGATATGTATCTGGTGTGGGTCAAATCAGCAACATATGGAACATTAAGAGCTTTATTTACTGTTTGTGATTTAATAAGGAGCACTGAGGATTATACGAAGGATTTTAGATTGTAAGGACGAATACGAGATGAACAAGATGGTTTAGAGGAGCCCCAAAGCTCAACTACAAATTTGTCTAATTACTTTCATGTATTTTTTTTTTAAACATTTATTGAATCTGGCAATAATCTACCACAAAGGCAATAAGTAATATAGATGCCTTCATGATTACATTCACACATTATATACAATAAAAGAAAGAAAAAATAAATTGATAAAATAGGTAATAATTAAAATAGGAAAAAAACAACTATGCTATACATAAATAATATATAATGTAAATAAAATAATAATAATTATTTTGTAAATCGTGTAACTACGATTACACTTTCCCCTACAATCAAATATGTCCCTCCACTCACTGTCAAATAAAAAAATCTCTTGTATTGTATTGGGAGTTTTGAACGCTTGTCCAGTAAATGTTGAAGTAGTCGAAAACGAAAAGCATTTTTCTTTTAGGTCTAGTATAAGAGACCATCTTAAATAATTAATAATTCTATGAAATATACGTATAAATTCCTTAATCAAAAGACTCATTCAATTTGCATTGATGAGTTTTTTTTCTATTGGGGGTGTTTATTCGTAGACTTGTTCCTTATGTTAAACATTCATCATCAATTCTAGAAACCTTTAACAAATTTTAAAAATAAAAAAAACTAATTTTTTGTTTTTAAATGAGAACTTTGATCACTAGATTAAATCTTTTAACTTTTTAAAATGTAAGGCAAAAATCAAACATATCAATACCTACCTAAGAAGATCAAACTAAATCGCTTTTAATAACTATCAGGACCTATAACAGACATAGTGTAATGGAACGAAAGAGGTAGTTGTGTAGATAGTTATATACATTTTGATCACTACATTTATAGTCAGGTGGATGGGAGGTCCCTGAGGTTTATCTTATTACTATTCGGTATTTCTATTCCTACTGAAATCAAATTGTAAATGTGCTTATTCGAAATATTTGTCTGGTCATTTAAACAACTATCTGGATTGGTTACACACAATTTGATTAGTTGTAATGAATCGTTAATATTTCATTGTAAGACTCATATCTCTTTGAGTGTCTCACGAATTTGAATATGTCACAATGTTCAGAATATTTGCGTTTTTATAAATCCTGTAAACTTTAATTCATAGCAACTTTTGCTCAATATTACATGAAAAATGGATGAATAAATACTGTATTTTGTAAAAAAAAAAATAATAATAATAATAAATAAAATAAAATAAACAATACAGGAGGTTTGACTTAAAAAAAAAAAGTACAATCAGTTAAAATGGAAAAATTCAAATATAGACACAAAAACCACTGATATTTAAATCACAGATGATAGATCAAAAAACATTTTTTTTTAATAAAAAAAATTAGACGAAAAATGTTGAGATACCTAATCAACATCTGCATTAAATGCATTGGTTACCAATAAATAAATATATTTTAATTGCCTAACACTCTTAACAGATATCATATTTTCCAAGGTCAATTCAGGAGTAAGTTTGGTTAGGAGATATTCGTTCAAATACTTTTTCCTTAGTATTCGAAAAGCTGAAGAATCAAGTAAAAAATGTTGCTGTTTTTGTGAGCTTAACGTCCTTATGTACTCCATAATTCAACTCCAAGCCAGGGTGGGAAGACCCTAAAAAATGTTTACTATCATTATTATCTGTATTACAAAGTTTACCCAATTGAATACTATTAAATTTTCTATATATTCCATTAAACGATAAACGTGTTTTGTTTTTACCGGCCATCTTTTAGTTGTGCTTGTTTATTTATATGAAAAATAAACTCAGAAGATTAACAGAGAAAGAGCTCCCGATTATTAATACTGTTGTTAAAGTAAAAAGATAGTTGAAATACAAACTTTGTATTTCTACTATCTTTTTTTTATGTATGTATATAAATATATGTAGCACGAAAGGAAGAAAGTCTCAATATTTCTAAAAATATGATCAGGTTACATTCAGCATTCACTTCCAATATTGCGATACGGTCGCATTGGATATATTCATGCCTAGCAGCCTAGAATATCTCAAACAGATCTCCATCACATCTGATCTTTCTTGGAGTCCGATCCATCATAATCCATCAAATATCAAGAAAAAAATATTGTAAGTGGGAGGGGGTATCAATCAATTTCTCTACTCATTCCTGAATCGAGATAAATTTAAAGATTGCTCACCTTTTAGAGGCTATTTTATAGTTTTAAGAGAACGACGATATATTAATAAACTACTTATTTTCGCTAGGAATTCATCAAGGAAGATGTATTTTCGATGTTTATTTATCTTTTTACAACAAAAATATGCTTAAATTAGTAGAGTAGTGGATCAATCATCAAAACCAGAGGTCATTGGATACCGAATATATACTTGCAGCATATAGGGTAATTTATAGAGTTATTGACACCCTTAAGGAATCATTCGGAAATGTTCATACTAAAATTATAGAAAGAATAGATCAATAAAGTTGAAATTTTCAGTTTGTTTTCCTTACTTATTATGCTTTAAGCTAAGGAAAAAAGTTCATACCAACCATTACTCCTGGAATGTATTTTACAAGATAGTGACAATAAATAATATAAAGTCAGTTATTGACTTCCATTGGATATCTTTTAATATACGACAGAATTAAAAGTACTTTTACTCAGTTGAGTTGTAGGATTTAAAAACATTTTAATGATTTTGTTATTTTGGCTGAATACTTCTATTTGTTTTTTTTAATAATTTTTAAAATGGTCCATAAACGTCTGGTTTATCTAATTAAAAAATGACAGCAATCTTAACTTGTTTATTTAGGAAGGTAATAATCTTGGATGATCATTGCTGATGATTCCCAGAATAATTAATATAATTAATGTTCAAAATAACGGTCCAAAATTGTCTCGAGTTGTATTAGAAAACTAGTAGAAAAGTAAAGTTTTACTAACAAACTCAGAATAACGAAAAAAAAAGAAGTGTGTCGTATTCTAATTGGAAAATAAATTATCATTTACTGACTAAACTAATTTTTAGATGTGTCATCGAATTCTACGTGAAAAACTACAATTCAAGCCCACTTGGTTTTGAGAAAAACATATCAACAACGAAAATCAATTTTTTTTTAAACTGATATATTTTCTCACAATATATATTTTTTTTTTTTTTATCATGCCATCCAATTGGTTTGAGGGATTTATTAAAGTTTTTAAACCTCATTGCTGAACTAAAGAGTGTGTGAAATTTCAAGTTTATAGATATATTTTTCCAGAGTTATTGAATTTTAAATTAGGCCCCACTACGCCTCGTAATATATAAATCAAAAAATATGTTCGTTAATATGAATGCATGGAAGTATGTTATAATCTGAAATTTATAAGATAAAATTAATCTGTAAGAAAGTTTAGATTACTACAATTTTACTAACTGATTTTTTTTTTCTAATTTCCTTCTTTATATAAAAGTAATAAGCTTTAATCTATTTTTTTATTTTTTTTTTTTACGTTTTGAACATTGATTTTCCACGTAAAATTGTGGCTATGATAGGTTTAAAGCCCTCAGTGAAATATGCTGATGATGGAAGCCTTAAACTTGGCAGGCATTGAGGTCATGAATAGGCGATGAGTGCTGGTGCGTTGGTCTGGGGTATCATCAAATCATTGGTGTACTTAGCCTCTATTACTTACTGAAACTTTAAATAGGGTTTTATCAATCAGTTGAGGTTTATTGAATAGCTAAAATCTTTTGAAATTTTTAACAACGTTTAAGATTTTGTATGTTCTGGTAAATATAATATACATTTTTCATAAACAGGAGGCAGATTTGCTAAAAGTAATTGGTCCTGAATAAATATTTCTTTTATATTTATTTCTATGCAATATGCAATATGACTACGGCAGCATAGATATTCAATTTCCCTTCAACACGAGATTAGAAATCATTTTATTTTTTCTTGATATAGTCGACAATGGTAAAGATATTGGAATAGATGGTTTAGGGTGCGGTTAAGAAATATAACACAGTCAGTAAAACTATTTTATGTTGTGCTGACGTTTCGACCAAGATTACAAGTCTTCTATCAAGCTATTAAAGTAAATTTTACTCAATTAAAATATCCGATCATTTAAGTCTTATCGTGTTTATTTTTTATAATTATGAAGAAGGGGTATTCCGTACTCAATAAAATAGTTTCATCCACAGGGTTATAACTTTTATTTTTCATTCAGGATATTTTTTCTTAAATTTGTGTTATATTATTTTCTTTGCAACTAATGTATTATTTCCCTGGTTGTAGTGAAGTATTCGAGGAGTCAAAATTTCGCACTTTTCAATAAAAGAGATTTAATTATTTTCCAAAAGACCATTTGTAACAAACGATGTTTTGTCCCACTTGGAATCCACATACTAGACTAAAACGACAATAAACGGCCCGTCGTTATAGACTACTCCAACAATTACTAGACAAACGTTCAAAGCTTCCAATAAATTACAAAAGACTCATTTACAAGACAGTTCTAAGACCTTTATGGACATACGGAGTTGAGATTTTGGGTTCCATTTGATCATCCAATTCTTCTCGTATCCAATCCTTACAATCCGAAATCCTTTGAAAAATCCTTAATGCTCTACTTTGTCACAAATAAACCTATCCATAAAGATCTTAATGTACCATATGTCGCTGATTAAGCCCAAACCAGATACCAATCCTTTCATAGTAAACTGCACTTCCATACGAATCCATTAGTCTCCAAACTTCATATTCCATACCTGATAACGCACCGAGGCGTATAAGAAAAACACAAACTAACCGCTTTATCACAACTATGTTATATGATTAAATCGAGATCTGATAGTTCTTCTGTTCAAGGTAATTGGAGTTATCGACTTCTTCATGACAACCACCGATTTAATTTATGATTTTCATTTAGCAAATAAAATATTAGAGTACTAAACAGTTTTATATTCTTTTTGGCTTGAATATATTTTTTTATTTGTTTTCTATTCAATGATCCTGGAAATAAATTCTCTTTGTGGACTTTTTTTTTGACAATTTCTGTGACTGGAAGGGTAGTGAAGAAATGTCAGCGGGGCAGCCAATACCCCGGAGTGGTCTAGAGGTGTAATTGAATGGGCGTCGGATTAAGTTACTGTCTTGCGTGGCGGGCAACCTCTTCTGTCCATATTAGCAGCCTCAGTGTAGACTAAGTAATTGGAATAAAGGACAAAGCCCTGTCAAATTTATAAATACGTGTCTCATTTTCATAGGCTCTTTTTTAACCTGACGTTGGTCGCTAGGTGAGCATTTCCTTCACCCTTCTAGAAAATATTTAATAAGTTCGTCAGAATTTAACTTTCATCGCTGAATCTCAGTATAGCTGACATTTGCGAATAAGAATATTCGGTTTCTAAGTAGAACGGATGCAGGTGGCCAGGATATTGGGAGATTTGTACTGAAAATTGCCATGTCCACACTCCTTAGTATCAGATTATCTCTCGTGCAGTTTATTCCTGACATTTTACTGAGCGAGTTTTCTAATTTCTTTCGATTGATTAGTGATTATTCGGTTTCAAAATGAGTCGTGAATATAAAATTCTTGAATTGTTTGGATAAAAAGCCAGTTGAGAAGGTAAATTGTAAGTAATTAGTTGATAAATCGTCGTGAATTGTATTTATATTATTTTTAATAATATACTAGGAATCTGAAATTTTCACTATACAAAATAGATTACACCAGATCAGGTGTGACGAAGAAATAAAAAAAAATAAAAACGAAAAAAAAATTGTAAAAAGTGTAATGTTCCAATTCACAATGAACATACTAAATATACTTGTAATAATTGTATAGAAATAGAAGTAAATGATCTAGCTGATAAAAAACACATTATTATGTAAATAGTAAAATATTTAATTTTTGTTGTTTTACAATAAATCTTTGTACAAATATATTATTAATCCTTCTACTCAATACTACAATTATTGATACATTATGATGACAATTATTTATCAACTTTTAATTGTAATTATTTTACCATTGTAAGTATCCTATATAGTTCAAATATGTAATCGGAGATCATGTCAAAAACCTCAAAAGTTATAGTAATTCATTTGGAATTCTTTATCAAACGAATTCAGAAAAAGAAATGGTACTTTGATAAGGCTGGTGTCGATACTTTATAAAAGTTGAACCTGGGACGGTGTAATAGAGATATTACTTCCTAATAGGGCCGATCCTCATTCAGATTTACCTCATGAATATATATTATAGGCGAGTTACTAAAGTCATTATTATTCTCCTCGAGGGAATATGTAATTCCAGTAACAACGAGCTTTATAATTCCTGTTATTCTCCAGAGTATTTCATTTTAGTTATAGGAGTCTCTATCTATGAATGTTTTATGCTCTACTATTTTATTAGTTAAGATTTTAGAAATATAGCCTTCAGAAAATAATAAAATTCATCTCTAACTCAAAGACTCATCCTCTCGATAACCGAAGATTATTTATGAGCAGCACACCGACACATCCATTGACTATACATGGATCTAGCTGTTTGAACTTTAAAATAGTATCATGGATTAAGCGTAGCCAAGAGACTGTTAGATCACAGGAATTTTACATTGAAAGTTTAAGCTAAAGTTTTGATTAGTCCCTCCACAAATCCAGTATAGTATAAAATTGGGGTAAAGTAATATTAATCTATACTGCGCTAAGAGAAGAAGAGGAATTGCACACACTCGTGTTCATTTACAATTTTTTTTAAACTTTTTAAATTTATCCCAAAGAGCCATAGAAAAGATAACTGTCTGCGATGGGATTTTGAAATAATTTTAAAATACTAATAACTGCCAGAACAGGATGTAATGAGATGGGTTAATAAAAAATAATTAACTTAATCTTTATATATGGTTCCCCAAAGATTTAAATTAAATAGAAATACAGTTTCTAATCTTTAAATTGTAATTTTTTTTTGTTCATAGTTAAAATATATAGGATTGAGTTATTTACGAAATAACATATCTGGCGAATGACTTCTACGACTATGCTGGCACATATGCAATCAATCAGTGGTCGAAATTTTCCATGACCATTTTGCAAGAGTGAAGCTAAATTTCGGTAATTCAGTCATCAATTTCCTCCTGTAACGCAGAGGTGGTTGCGGGCTTGTTGGTATACACATTCCATTTCAGATAATTCCATAAAAAGAAAGTTAGTGGTGCTAACTCAAACGATCTAGAGAGCCAAACAAGAATGTGCACGACAAAAAAATGCCTTTTAAAGTAATTGAATTCTTTCACGGGCTCTATGGCATGTGGGACCGTCCTGTTGAAATCACATGTTGCCCACATCAATATCATCCGATTTTGGCTGAAAGAAATGTGTTATGCCACGATATCGAGCACTAGCAACAGTCACTGCTTGACCAGCTTCGATATAAAAAACTTATGGTCCAATTTATTGTATTTTTATATATTACTCTATTTAAGACTATTCCTCTAGCATAAAATCCACACCATATAATACATGTTATTTATATACGAGTATATTTGTTTTTAGACAATCAAATGTGGGTTATCTGAACTTTGAAGGTGGCAATTTTGGCGAGAAACAATAAAGAAAGAACAGTTTTTCATCCCTCAATTTTAGAACCGCAGCTCTCAAACGTTCATTATTTTTGAGATTCTGTTTAATAATAAAAACACGTTGTTGTATCGTGTGAAGTTCCATTTTTATTAATCCTTGACTATCAGCTATCAAATTATTTATTAATTAAAACATATAATTTTTATATTTAAATGCAATTACCTTTTGGACATATGTTTCAGAAATTCACGGGACCACCAAAACGATGCACATACAAAAACTTCAAACTTATCATGCAAAAACTTTTAAGACAATCACACAAGCACATTGGTAGGTAAGTAACATAACCCCGCATAAGGACTTCACGAAAACTACATACAGACCTACTACTAAATATTTCTCAATTGTCTTCAAGGTCATCCCGATACAATCATGCATGACATGCCCACAACAATTATGCCCAACAATGCTCGAATCGGTAGGAGGTTGAAAAGGAGCTGAATGAGAGATCTCTCAGGATAAAATGAAATGATTACCTAGAGATTATTTACAAGGTGCCACTGGGTAATGATGCTTATCATGCCTCTCAATGCTATAAATACAATGAGAAGGTTATCTCATTGTATTGCCGGCCTCTACTTGGACCACCATCTAATAAAGTAACAGGCGGAAGTGACACAAAACATGACTAAGAATGAGGCAACTGCTATGATATCAATCGACTGTACGGAGGCGTTTGACTCTGTGTCACATAGGCTTCTATGTAAGACACTGCAGGAAAACGAATTTCCGGAACAGCTATATAAAATGGTGAACAATTAGAGTGCGAGTAGGCGAGGTATTATCCGAAGATTTTTCACTTGCATGTAGGGTCCCTCAAGGGTCTGTGCTTTCCCCTTTACTATTTTCAGTGTATACGGCTGAAACTGTTGGAGCGAGATACAAAAAAGCGACTGTGGCAGCTTACGCCGATGATATAGCTATCTATAGTAGCTCATTAAACACCACGAGGGCTCTATGACAGGCGGAGGCAGTGTGTGATCAAATTACAGAGAAATTGGAAGGATTAAATATTACAGTTAATTACAAGAAGACCGACTGTATATTTTTTTCTTTCCAGAAAAATAAACGCTCACTCCCTAAAACCTATACGGTAGCAAGAAATACAAAAAGGCCAGCGGGCAGTATAGTGTACTTAGGCATCACGCTTGATCGACACTTTACACTATCAGGCCACTGCCATCGTAAGCTCAAGACAGTGAGGACAAAGTCTTACAGACTAAATCACCTATTGAGGTCACCGAACCTTTCACTCCGCCTAAAATTAATGATATATAAATCTATATTGAGACCAGCTCTCCTTTATAGAGCTCCAATGCTGGCAAATATCTCACACACAACAGCAAAGAGACTCCAACAGTTTCAGAATGGAGTACTGAAAAGGATAGTGCAGGATACAGCATTACAGAGGACAAAAGCTGATGTACTGCTTACAACCCTAGACTTACAAAAGGTGACAGACTTTAGTTCACGGAGACACGTTAAATTCTTTGACAGCCTTCGACACTCGACAAACCCCTTATTTAACACATTGACTCCGACAGGAAAACCACAAAGAAGGCAAAAACATGTCAACCAACTTAGTTTCACCTAAGTTAAAAGTTTTAATTTCCCATTGCCCAAAAACCCTAGTGAGCCCCATCACTAGATAGTGACTCATAATACTATTTTCTCCAAACCATTGCTCTCTTCAGAACTCTCTTAAAATGCACCTTGGTGCAGTAAAAGAAGCAAAATAATCATAATGAAGAATGAATCAAAACTTTTGTTAGCCATAGAGGCTTAAAAAAAAAAAAAAAAAAAAAAAAAAAATCTCATTGTATTTATAGACATCACTTGGTTATCATTTTATGTTTTTGACAATTGCGAATAAAAATTAATTAACTTTTAAACAGTAAGGGCCCCCGCAGACTGCAAACTTATTATCGGCAGATAGTTTAGTCGGGTTGGGCTGTTAGTGCGCACACCGAGCCAACTAAACAGTCGGCTGGTTGGTGAGGGGCCCATACTAGCCAACAGGTCGGCCGACTATTCTCGTACGATTTAGTACTTAGTTTGTGTTTAATTGTTGAAGTAAGAGGTCGCACAATGAAAACATTGTTCGGAAATATTATTATTACTCTCATACAACAAAGGAGGAAAATCATGAAGAGATTTCGAGAGCATTGAGTGCATTCCATTCTTAGTGATAGATTATTTAGTGGAAAATTCTAAATAATGCATTCCAAATTTCTTGATTATCTAAAAATGTTTTTCTCCTTTTATTGGATGAGCATCACTGAACTATCTTCTAAAATCGTGAAATCTTGAAGTATTTCAAAATAGTATCCTTAAGAAAGAAAACTAAAACGACAACAATAGTGGAATATCCTTCGGATAACTGAAAAACTGTTCAATCCTGGAATATTTCAAAGTATTATCTTTAAGGACGAAAACTAATCTATATGTGGCCCAAAGATGTCCTTACTTCAACAATCAAACACAAACTAAGTACTAAATAGGTACTAAGAAGTACTAAGAAGGGACTTTATTTAGGAATAGTCGGCCGACCTGTTGGCTAGTATGCGCGCGCCCCCATCACCAACCCGACTGTTTAGTTGGCTCGGTGTGCGCACTAGCAGCCCAACCCGACTAAACTATCTGCCAATAAAAAGTCTGCCGTCTGCGGGGGCCCTAAGACTCATTACACAATCACTCTGGTACGTCACTAACATAACATTACTGGCTTACGTATATTTATGGTTCAAGATCACATCCAGACTTCATACAAAAGATTTACAGACAAATAGAAAGATCTATTCCGTTAAAATTAATTAAATATCATGTTAGGAGTATGAACTGCTGGGTATTGACCTTACTAATGCGTTACATACCAGTTGTTTTGCATTCCATGATAGCATCTTTTTGTTGACAAGGGATAGCTGACAAGTGTGGAATTGAAAATTAAATAGAAAAAAACATGTAATTGGTATTTTTAAAGAAGAAATGGTCTCATAAGCAAAAGAGCAAGACTGCTTGTACTGCAAAAGAAAAAATGTACCTTAATCAACTTTACATAGGTCCAGTGAAAAAAAAAAAACACGGATGCAATATTTACCAGAATAAGGATAGCCAGTGGTACTTTGAAGTAAAAGCTTTTGACAAATAAAAGGAAACGGAAAGGCTTCAAAGTCAAAAGAAGGGACTTTATTTAGGAAACCAATTAGTTTTAGCGGGAGCGGTATAATACAATCACCAGGGGGTCCTCTAAATCATTTCACCGAGGGCTGTTTTATCTCAATCCTAGTTTCCCTCTCCGCCCCCCCCCCCCCCCACCACCTCCGGGCTAAAAGCCTTTATAACTGTTATTATTTATCAAGTCCGCCCTGGCTAAGTTATTGTTATTTTCAATCTGATAATTGCCTATATTTTTATATTTCAACAGCTCCGCTCCTAGTTGATTAAACTAAATCTAGCGACAGAGGAAAGATCGTATCTCTTTCTGCATGTTATGTTTGTTCTAATTAATTAGAGAGACTCTTGTATAGCTTATATATCAGCTCATACGATTGGTGTGAACCTTTGAATGGTTGTGATGTGACAGGTGATTGGTGATAATTTTGCGATCAAACCCTGAGATGAAATTCCCTCATGAACACTTAAGTTTTATTATTACCGCTTTATTAGCGCACCTCTCTATAATTAACTTTTTCAAACTCATATTTCCAGTTTTTAGAAGAATACTAGTTTGTTTGTTCGTTTCTGTTTAAAAGAGTAGAACCTTTCCAACGCCTAAGGGTATTTGTTATTTGTTTATTTATTTAATATTTACATTTATATTTTTGATATGAATCTATTTTTTACTTAATATAATCTGAATTAAAAAAAAAAATACTTTTTGTTTTTTTTCCTATCCTACCTACTACTATATTAAAGCAAACATGGAATAAATAAACATAGAAAGAAGCGAATGATGTTTTTATTAGTGATAAGAATTGTGTTAACTTCCGGTGTATGTCATGAATTCTTTAATTTTAGTATAGGGACATTCCTGTAATATATGTTTAACTCTGATTATTTCACCACAGTATTGACATTTTGGCTTAATCTAACGTACTGTTCAGGTATCAGATATGAGAACTAAGCATACAAGTATTTTTTTAAGTTTTGGGCAGCATATGCTTTTTTTCCTTAAAATCCTAAAATCCCGTTGTCTGGATCTGCGAAGATCACTGTTTACAGTACCGTATAATTAATAATAAGACAGGTGGTGACTTATGAGAGCCGTTGTTGGGTTCTGACTCGGTGATATTGAGATGATCCTGAGGATTTGAGAGAAAAGATTTTCAAGATGACTTATATAATATAAGCTAGATGAATCGGTTGTGAGGAAAAATATTGAGTGGTAGAAGAAGGCTGATTTGGCTGGACAACGCCAAGGATAACCTAAGACGACTGAGAGTGAGAGGGTGGAAAAGATATATAAAAATTTATAAAGGTTTTGATATATTGTATATAAGTCAATTTTGTAGGGTAAGTGAAGATCTATAGCCCGAATGATCAGAAAATTGACAGAAGCGACCAAGTTTTTTATTTTTAAGTTTATAAAATTGTTCCAGTTAAGGGTTTCAATATATACGCAGCCCGAGAAATTGTGAGTTTTGCAAGTAGTGTTACATGAGATCCCTATCCGCGAATGGAACCTTCGCGAATGGAAAAATTAACAAGAATCAATTTAGTAGAATTAATTTTTATTTACCAATTGTGGTTAATTTTTTATAGATTAAAATGTTGATCCTGAATGGATATAAATGCTTTAAAAGATTTTTTTTAAAATCCCGCTTTGCTTTTTCAACCTCTCATTCCCTACCGTTTAGATCGTCCTCAATGTTGTCCAGCCATTTCAGCTTTGGTCTGCCTCACAATCTCTTTCCTACTAAACAATGATCTCATGTTAATTAGGAGACCGAAAATCTTTCTAAGCACCTTTTCCCCTCAAATCCTCAGTTTCATCTCATTCATCAGAGGCAGAAGATATACAGGGATGGCTGCCGATTTTTCGTGAGGTCATGGCCCGACAAGGGCACTAGCGCTTAATATAATATTAACCCTCCAGTAGTCGCAACCGATCTGAGAGGTCACCCAAGCTATTTTTTGCTCAGTATTCCGAGTAGGATTTTTATAATGAGATAAGCGACTTAGTACCTTTCAACTAAAATACCTCGAATGCAATAGTGACCTCAAATTCTCAATATTCTCTCTAGATTTTTAGTTATTTAGTTTCTATTCCGCTGTTACCGGGACAAAATCTATTAGGCTCATTGCGACTACTGACGCCACAGATTTTATTCTATCATTATTAAATTATGAATCGTAAGCGCACCTTCGATTTAGAAAACCAAGACGATGTTGAAATGATTCTTAAAATCATTCTATGAAATACGGTGAATAATAGTGATGTAGAAAGTGATGAAAGTGAGACAGAGGTTGTTGAAGAAAGAATTGAGCATTCAGATACTGAACACAAAGATGATGTATCTAGTGATGAGGAACGCATTACCGATAATTCATTTGTAGGTAAGAGTTTGTTTATATTTCATATATTATAGAAAAGAGGATGGTCCATGTGAAGCAAGTTATGAAGGACGCGGCTCTATAAGACCGCGTTGTGAATTATGTGAAAAACAAAGGCTGACTGAATACTTTTGTGAACAATGTAAAATGTATTTATGTTTAGAACATTTAAAAATGGCCTGTCAAAGCTTTATAAATAAAATTAGTGAAGTAAATAATAGTTAAAAAGTTGTGATAACAGAAAAATAGTTAAAAGTTGTTATAATAGATAAATAACATTTTTATTACTTATTTTATTTATGTGTATTATTATGTGCATTCCTTTAAAAATCAAATAAAGTAAATGAGAAAAAATCAGTAAAACGATTGAATTTCAAGAGGTGATCTGTCAGACCGTTGCGGCTATTGGTTTAGTCCTAGGGTTGCAACTACTGGAGGGTTAATGAATATAAATGTTTCTTTATATATTTATATAAAGTTCCTACCACACCTAACCCAGTGGTTGCACAGTTATTCTATATTTGTTTACTACAATCATTTTGTAAATTTCCATTAACCAATAGTTTTTCTTTGGAATGTTATTCTGTGTTAACTAAGTGAAATCTGGTTTACTTCTAATTCTAGCGAATTGTTAGCGATTCCAATTCTGTACACCTCCCATAAAACTGACGTTCATACACCACAATCTAAAACACCGATACCACCCTTCTTTTATTCTGTAAAAAATCTGCCGAAACATCTATAGCCATTTATAATCAAAATTTTAATCTAGATAAATAATACCATAATTAGAAAATAAAAATTAAACTTTCTAAATTAGTTTTTGTAAATTTTTCCTTAAGCAAGCTACATAGTCGACTATAAAGATCTCATCTCATTTACAAAACATCCCACGATTTCCCAGGCTGCGTTTATATTGAAACACTTAACTAAATTAATCTTGCAAACTTAAAAGCAAAAAACTGGTAGCCTCTTCGGTCAACTTTATAGATTATAGATCTTCTCTTATCCTACAATAATTTTTGAAAACCTGTTTAGATATATAGAGCAGAACATTGGACTTGTCTCTTAAGATCGACATACTCACTCTTCCACTTCTTTGGTTTTCCTCCCCCTTCTTTACTGCTTTGTCATCACTGAAATACATTGCTTGATCTAATAATTCCACCCTTTCAAGATTGGATGCGAACTCTTCATCATCAATTCATCTAGTCACTGACTACGCCCAGACATTCCCCCATTATTTAATCCCTTACCCATTATCACTTTGATCTGCCTTGATCTATCCAACTTTTTAGAAACATATATATTGATAATTACACAAATATTAGAAAGGCAATGATCAAGGGTTCTCCTGACTTAGCAGTGTTTCTTTTTTTATTGTTCAAGAAAGTTTAAGTAACCTACTAAACAAACCTCCTCTTCTCCAAAAGTAATACGATACTACATATCCCTGTTGTAGTGAAGCAATGGAATTGGATTAGCTCGTAGAGTGGGTTAAGTGCACTCCTGTGCCAAGTATTCCATTCAAATGCACAAACCTTTGCAGTAACGAGCACTTTAACACTTCAGAAAGTACATTGATGTCTAACGATTATTGAAAATAATCAGCTCTGATAGCTATTTTTTCTATTTTTATTTAAAAATATTTAAATTGTATATTTTGTTCAGTGGTGGGATGTTATATACTGAAATAATATCTGAAATAAATAATCCGCAAGAGTGATTTTCTATATTAAATGTGAACCAAAGTTATCACTAGATATGATCCAATTGTCTCATATACCAGTTATTCAGTGTATAAATAAATCACGTACATAT
The DNA here is from genome assembly GCA_003667255.2 of Euschistus heros. Lineage (NCBI taxonomy): Eukaryota > Metazoa > Arthropoda > Insecta > Hemiptera > Pentatomidae > Euschistus > Euschistus heros. The sequence continues at coordinate 3,316,132 of RCWM02000046.1, forward strand.
TAATTTATTCATAGAATTGTTTCACATATTTTGTATTTATTTAAAGTTTGTAATTTATTTTTGGCAGTATAGATCTGACGACAACATCAGGCACCCACCAATTTTTCCTCTATTTATCTTTAATTGCTCACTAGGATCAATATTTTTTATTTTAAAATTTATTTAAATACTGGAGTCACTAATAAAACAGATAAAATCTCACTAAGGATATTCTTTCGGAGCTGATCTAGTTTTAGGAAATATCGTTTTAGCATTTATAACGATTAATCGTAATATCGACGAAATGTTCAAATATTTGTCCTCTTTACTTATTAATCGGCTTTCATACAGATATATCTGACGAAGGTTCGTTAATAACATATTTATCTTCAGAACAGATGCCATATACAATATTTTTTGTTCAATTAAGTAGGAATAATGAGCAGGGTTGTTTACTGTTGCTTAGTTCCAAGTGTGCACCGAATTCAAATCCGGCTGTAGGAAGAAGACTTATATCCTGATTATTCAGCTTGGTAATTACTTCAAAGATGAGAGACGTTCTAGGGATTCATCCAGCCTTAAGTAGGTGAAAAAAACGTAAACGTTAAAAACGTGTTAAAATTATTAGAGCGTTAATGCTTACCACATCCCCTTCTTTTATAACCATTGGTCTTGATGGAATATTTTCTTACGTATTACTATACCGAAGATTCTTCATAGGTTGGAAGTGGTTCAGGTTTTTATAATGCAGTAGTAGGATTATGGAGAAGGGTTTCATTGGATTTCTTTTTTATAAGCCAGAACGTTTGGTGAATTTTCCGCTACCAGATAATTCTTCTACCAATACCTCAATGAGTTCTTTTAGTATGTAACATAGTCGTTTAAGTATTGAAAGTACTTAGTACTTTTCTTTTTTAAATTATTAAAATCATGGTACGTAAGTATTTTCTATTCGCTCCCATTCAGCCATTCAGAGGGTTATAACAGGTGTAGTTGTGAATAAGAAACGATTTGATATGTTTCAGTTATATATATATATATATATATATATATATATATATATATATATATATATATATATATATATATATATATAACCGTTTCCAAACAGTAATTATACCTGGAAAACCTCACTCATCTTCACTACCACTCTCACGAGGAGTCCCCCAGGGATCTTTTCTTTCACCTACCCTATTTTCTATTTATGTTAATGACTTACCGAATCGCATCCACTACTCCCAATATCATCTTTATGCTGACGACTTGCAAATATATTTATCATTTCATCCTTCAAATATGCTAGAGGCGATTTGTAAGCTACAGAAAGACATAGATAGCATTATCCTTTGGGCAGTGGAGAATAAATTAAGTCTGAATCCAGAAAAAACAAAGGCTATCCTCATTGGGTCAAAACCTGACCTAAAAGCTCTTCCCTACTATCCACTGCTTTTCCTCAAAAACCGTCCAATTCATTTCCAAAATTCCATTAAAAATCTGGGAATAACTTTCGATCAATATCTTGCTTGGAATAACGATATCTTTTATTACCGTGATTTATTACCATTAAGTACTCGAAAACTTTTAGTATCATCACTCATTTTCCCTAACTTTGACTACGGATGCACAGTATATGGAGGACTGTCTGATGAGCTCGAGATGAGATGTAAAAGAGTAATGAACTGTTTTATTAGATTTATTTTCGGGATCTACAGACGTTCTCGCATGTCTCATATGTATTCTGAAATTGGTTGGCTTTACCCCAGTTTTCGACGTCAATACTTTCTGGGTGCTCTCATATTTCAAACCTTAAAAACAAAAAAACCCGCCTATATCCATGACCTCCTTACTCTGCACTCCTCCGTTCACCTCTTAAATACTAGAACCCAACCTATCAACCTATACACTCCGGCGCATCGAACTGCATCCTTCGAGAAATCCTTTATTATCCGTGCTTCCTCTTTATGGAATTCATTGCCGATCACATTCGAAAAAGATCCACTCTTACTTCCTTTAAACAACATCTATTTCTTTACCTCCTGGATCTTCAATCTTCCGAGCAAATGTAAAACATGAATATTTAAGTTATATACATTATAATAGTACACATAAGATGTATCCTATTACAAGTTTCCTTAATTTATTTTTGTAAATCATAATTTAATTATTAATAAATTTTTATTATTATTTATTATTATCATTTATTATAATTAATAATCATAGCCATACGATTGTTCCATGTATTGTACTCGTTTGTTATTCTTAGGGGACAAGTTGTCCCAGAATAAAGTTTCTTCCTTAATTTATTTTTTAAATCATAATTTAATTATTAATAAATTTATTTATTTATTATTATCATTTATTATAATTAATAATCATTGTTCCATGTGTTGTACTCGTTTGTTATTCTTAGGGGACAAGTTGTCATTTTTCTTCTTCTTCTTCTTCTATATATTTTTTTTTTTTTTTTTTTTTTTTTTTTAATCTGCACTATTTATAAGTATGTGTTTAGGTTATATTCGGTTAGTTTGATAAAATTTAACAAAAACAACTTTATTTAACATGTTGCTTTAATACAGATTTGTACATTACTTCTAATTAGCGTCGTGGGTTTAATCCCCGTCCCTTTATATGTTTAGCCATCACCTGATGGGATCTTATTACGAGGTCAATGCTCTGCCTATCTTCTCAGCTTAAGGGGTTTTCAATAAAATGTCTAGATTGTCCTTTCTTCTTGTATAGATAAAAAAATAAAAATAACAGAAAATCTACTTATAGAATTTCAATTATTGGATCAGTATTACTATATACTTTTAAATAACGATAATCCTGTAAAATAATGCATGTATAAATTTTAAATTCTATGACTCAAATTACGTATTACCGCCGTCAAATAATTATTTAAGTTCTGATGTGATTAATGTAATTGTTTGCTTAATATTAATATTAATATATTTTTGATCGATAAATAAATCTTCATTCATTTTAACCAAATATAAAATAGAATCCGTTTGGAAATTGCTTCGGGCAATTACGTTAAATGAGATAAATACGGAATGCTGCTGAGGACATTCCTACATTCTTCCCTGCCACTGTGGTGAGGTTGGTTAGGTTGTTTACTAATTAAATTCCTATTGCATTTTTTTTTTTTTTTTTAATAATATAATTTAACGTTTTGAATAAATAATGTAATATATTATATGTTTTGGTATAGAATATACATATATGTTGGCAATGAATAAATTTATAAAATAATAGAGAACTTTTACTTTCTTTTATTTATTTATTTAGCAATAAAAAACACTATTTTTTCTTTAATTTAAAATATAAATATCACCTGTATTCTAATATATTTTTAACCTTAATTAGGTATATTTAACTTTTTTTAAACCGTATAACTAACTCGTTTTTTTTTAAGCTGCATTAATTTGCTAGAAATAAAATTAAAGCGTAATAATTTTAACAAGTAGTGCCATTTTTAAAATTCGTTTAAAGACTAACGTTTAACTATTTCCAATTTCCCTAACTTACGCTTAACTGCCGGAATTTTAGCGAAACCGATAATTAAGTCAGCGACAATGGTTTCGACTGCCAATCTGAATCCGCTGAATCCATTTGCATATCGGCCGGGCCATTGAAGTCGATGTGAAAAATGGTGCTTTGACAGAAATGATCATTGTAGAGGTGTCGTATTGTTTGATTTATTTTTATCACCTCTTGTTTCACTTCCATTCGCATTTATCTATATTAACTTCACCTTGCAAGTGAAAAAAAGATTCAAAAAATACAATATTTGACCTGCTGGTCAAGCCAAGAATATTATTTTATCGTCTATCAGAGGTAGTTAATATAGTGTTAGAATAATGTTGTAGTTGTTATTTGAATTTTAAAGATATTCTTATAAATATTTAACACTAAGCCGCGGAGCACACTGGAGAAACCGAGTTTCTAGAAACTCGTGTGCACCAACCAACGTTAATCCCTTCTTTCAGCTTCCAGCAATTTCGTTTCTATGTTTCTAGAAACCGGTTTTTCCAGTGTGCACCGCGCCTAAATCTACCGACATTTCATATATGCCTATTTCCACCATATCAGGTCAAATGACCCGTGTTTAAAAATTTTTGTTTTTCAGATGTTTATGAAAAAAAATATTTGTTAGTTCAATTTATCATATGAATAAAACTTTTCTACCTTTTCTAAGTAAAATTTTTCATCTTCTTTATATGTAAAAAAAAAAAAAAATAATAAATTAATATCACAAATTGAAACGCAAATTGTATGTAAAGCTATTTATTTATTTATTTTCTTTCAAATTATTGGCATTTGTGATTTTCTAGGTACATATTTTTTTTCATTTAAAACATATGTTTATGGCCAGAATTTTATACTGATTTTCTCTGGCTTGTTTGGCATATCGTAAATTACATTTAACCTTAGAAAAAGCTGTTCATCGATAGCTAAAAGTTCACTTAAGTTTATACAATTTAGGCTATTTTGTATAAATTTCTACCATACATCAGAAATTATTGCAAATTTATTGGTTTGGTTCGTTGAGATTTTTGATCGAATCTAATAAACCGTATAATTTCACTAAAATTATTTCTACATATGGTTGTCTCATAAATGGAATACTGTTACTTGCAATACTCAAACAAGAGAGACTTAATTTGAACCCACATTGATATATTTGTTTTTAACAAAGTCCAGTATCAATAACGAATCATTTCCATTGGAGAGCCATTTGTATTTATACATTTATGGGAGGTAAATATTATTATTAGGGATAAATGACCCGTTGCAATAGACAAGCACCGTTACATATATTTCTCGGTAAAACAAAAAAAATAATAATAATAAGCCAGGAGTCGCTGTTGAAAAACATTTTTGATATGTGTTTAAATTACAGTAATGAAGTCAAAAAGCAAATTAATTAATGTTTTTTTCGAAAACTTTTTAACTTAAAGTCCTAAAAGAGCCATTTGAACCGTCAAGCTGGGTTTAGTGTTAACATTGTTAAAATAAGTGATTGTACAAATAAAAAAAGTATTCAATATTGAATAACTGATATTTATACAGCAGATTGTTCACCAGTTCCACGCTGAAGCATTTACAGGATGTAATTTTTTCACTCTTAATCTTTAAAATCCTCCAGAAATTTTTGCTCATTACTTAAATGGAGGTTTCGTGATTATCTGGTTTCAAGGTGAGAGAGTAATAAACCCGCTGCCTCCAGATAGCTGTGTTTTGCCAAATATGTAGTTAATAGGAGCTAATTAGAAAATTAGTTTTTATTTACTACTACAATAGAAACTATGTAACTAGTCATCGTTCGTCTCCTCTCCAGTGTGGTTCTGTGGTCTTGAAGGAGACCTTCAAGGCAGGTCGAAACTTAGGCACGCATTAAAATATTTCTACTTTGAAGTGGTGTTCCTCCTTGACTGCATGATTATCTTCTTCCCAATATGTAACTATTAGAAATTTCGCAAAACAGTTCAAGGACTATAATTGACTTATTCATTTTCACCTCATAGTTAAAGAATATTTTTTTTTTTATCAACTTTGCATTGGAATTGTTTAAAACCTTTAGATTAAGATTCATCAATCTTCTAAAAAATTCATAGTAATTATATTTGTGTAAATATGAATTAGGATTGATGAATTCACTGCCATTTATTTTGGAATTGTTTTATCTGAAAACTAGTTCCGTTTGTTAAACATTTATCATCTGTTCTCAAACATATAGCATTTTCAAAACATCAGCACTTTGTTACATAAATTACACAGAATAATGTTTTTAAAAAGTAACACAAGAAATCAAATATACTAGTACTCACATAAGGAGGCAAAACAGACTTCTGTGAGATATCGAGAGTGGAAGGGTAGAAGGGACAGGTAGATTAAACCCTTGGGTTTCCCCTATGACTAAATCCTATTGGAATAAAAAATTAAAATGAGACTTTTGGATATATTTGTCTGGTCATTTAAACAAAAATGTGGATTGGTTTCCTCTGGGAACAAATCTATCCCAAAGAAATATGTTTTGATCCAATATTACGGCCAAATATCCAAAGTCGGAAAGGAATTAAGAAAATTGGGTTTAAATCATGCATTTGAATTATATAAACCATTGTCATCATATTTCTCTTTAACTAAAGGCAAAATAGACCCTTTCCAAAAGAGCGGTACTAAATTGTAATAGCTTTGAAGATAAATACTCGTAGAAAACTGGGCGATCGGTAAATCAAAGATTAAATGAACAAGAAAGAGCATAAAATAATAAGACCCACAATTTCAATTTCACTATCCATTCAAATGAATATAACCATAAATTGAATAAAGAGTCGGGAGTGATACTAATACATCTAGTAGAAATAGCCTAAAATTAAATATTCATGAATCATTACACATAATATATTCTTTCAAAACCAATTCAAATTGTTGTTTAAATGAAGAGATAAATACTTCCAAAAGTCCCACTTTTAATTTTTTTTTTCTTATAAGAGTGGGAAAAAACCGAATAGCCACAGGAAAAACCCAAGAGTTAAACCTACCTGGCCCTTCCAATCTCTCTTGATATCAATTATCAGAAGTCCGTTTTACCTGTTCAGGTGAGTTCCATTAAATTTGATTTCTTGTCTTACGATTTTGCAAACTTTAATGTTTATAATCTAAATAACATATAGATCTTATGATTTGAATATTTTCTGTTGAGTGTTGCATGCCGGAATGCTTCATAGGTTACCTTATTGTCAATTCAATTAATATAGTCTTTTTTACAAGATTGTTAAACGAAATATTTAGAATATCACCCTAAACTTAATGAATTCACTTGTTACGCATAATCTAATCTAATTTTAAAACAAGTGTTGTGCTGGGACAGTGAGATCTGACTAATATTCGATTATACCCTCAGTGGGATGTGGGATGTGGGAGTGCAGTAATTTGAATTGTAATTATTGATTTAGCCATTGTATTCAGACACCGCAATACCACTTACATGACATTCTAACTCCTCCTCTGAATCCAATTACTCTAAACTCTTAATTAATTTCGTAATTTTCGTCGAATGTTTTTGATGGGACTTCGTTTCAATCAAATGTTTGTTATTTCAACTTATCTCTGGTTTTTTATATTATAAATATTCTCACACTTTTTATATCTAAGGCATCTAAATATTTGATCAAATGATCATAAAAGCTCGTAAATAAGAATTATGATAAAAAAATATTTCTTTTCCTTTTCCATTCCTCCTTTTTATATTACTTATCTTTTATTATTTTTTCTAAAACTATTTATTGATATTTAAAACTGTGTACATAATATACAACAAGTAAATTAAGGAAAATTATTACAAATGCATGTCAATAACATGTAAAGAACTACTTACTAGTAGCACTATACTAGTCTCTTGGCCATCTTCTTTTCAGATGCCTCGGAGGATTATCGGGAATGGAGTGTGAGGCATGTTGAGAATACAGTGGGATTGAGAGGGTATGGAGTTTACTATGTAAGGATAGGTATTCGGTTCGGGCGAAATCAGCAACATATCGAACCTTAAGATCTTTATGGATAAATTTGTTTGTGATATAATTAGGAGAATTGCGGATTTTACGAAGTATTCTGGATTGTAAGGATTGGATTAGAGAAGATTTGAAATATTTATTGGAGTCCCAAAGCCCAACTCTATATGTCCAAACGGGTCTTATTACTGCCATGTAAATAAGTTTTTCTAATTTATTGGGAGCTTCGAACGCTTGTCTAGTGAATGTTGAAATAGTCGAAAACGAGAAGGAGTTTCTTGTCATTGTCTGTTTCATTTGTGTTCTTGTCTGGTCATTACTTATCTAGGTTACGTTTCAGCGCCTGTTTTTTTTCAACGTGGCCTAACTATTTGTTTTCTGTTTGCATTGATGTCATCATGTGCTTATTTGCATTCATTAGATCTCACTTTCTTCCAGTTCGTAATCCTTTCTCGCTTGATTTTATTAGCTGTCTTTTTCTAAGAAATCATTTTCGTAGCCAACTACTTTTCATGGACTCCTGTTAACGATTTTGAAATTTATGAAGAGATGGATTCCTAAATTATCTTCGTTGATTGGGAGAATATGAGACCTCCCAAGGACGGAGCTTTGCAATGATGTGGAAATGGATTGTACCGCAATGAACTAATATTTTATCTTTGTCTCACAAAATACCACAATTTATTTTTTATCTAGCAGAAATAGGCAAATTCTAAATCGAATTAACTATTTAAAAAACAAGTAGTTAGAAATTTAAAAATTAAAACATTATGATATGAATGGCTCTGTTGAGTGTGTGGCAAGCTTTGATCTTAAGGGTAAGACTAAAGCGACAAAAAAAACTGCCCGCCGTTACAGATTACTTCAACATTTACTGGACAGACGTTCAAAGCTCTCAATTAATTTCAAAATACTCATATACATGACTGTGATTAGACCTATTTGGACGTGCGGAGTTAAGTTTTGGGGCTCCACAAAACCATCCAATTCATCTCGTATTCAATCCTTATAAAATTCAATTCAAAATCCTTCGAAAAATCCTCATGCTCCTTACTTTGTCACAAATAAACTTATCCATAAAGATCTTAATGTTCCATATGTTGCTGATTTAGCCCACATCAGATATCTATCCTTTCATAGTAAGCTTCATAATCACTCAAATCTGTTAGTTTCTCAACTTGCTTCCCACTTCATTCCTGATAATCCTCCGAGGCGTCTGAAACCAAGATGGCCTGGAGACCTTCTAGTGTAGAATTTTTAATAAAGTGGTACTGATGAGTAGTTCTTTTCAAGTTTTAACATTATATTATTATCGTTGTCAATACATTTACTTGATGTATATATTTTGTACAGTTGTAAAATTTAATAAATGTATATAAAAAAAAAATCTTGACAGTTGTAAAATTTAATAATGTAGATAATGTATGAGTAAAAAAAAATCTTGACTGTAGTCAGGATTTACTTGCCTGACAAGTTATAAATACTTCATTAATTAATTAAAATTATTCTATTCACAAAGGTCTCATGGGGACAAATATTTTAGGTATGTAATTATAAAGAAAAAGTATTCTAAAGGAATTAATTGGATGAGTGAGATGCGACCTAGTAATACATTTTATTATTGTTTGATATATATACGATATATATTTTTTTGACGTATAAAAATCACAATCTTGGAGTTAGAGCTCATAACTTAATTTAGTATCTTAATAACAAAACAAGCTTAACCTAAACCTATATTAATGAGAGAGATGAAAATATTTTTCCAGCCCTTTATATACCATCGTACCCACCCTAAAAAGTCGACCCAACACAGCTATTGAGTTCCTGGTTGTTTGAGGCTGTTAAGTTAGAATATATGTGTTTACCAAGAATAATATAAAGTAATGTAATAAAAAAAATCTTTATATACAGCCCAAATGTCTATATTCGTGAAGGATTACGAGTTCCTGGATTGCATGTGAGGTGGCAAATATTTTTGTCGTTCATTTTAAAAAGTATAAGTTAGATGTATAAGAAGTATACAAAATATATATATATATTTATTTTTTTATTTTACAACACTATACTAAGCCCTGAAACTTATACAAATAAAAATTCCCTTATCATTACATACAATTCTTTGTGCCTAATGGAGTGGACTATCTGTCCTCTTACATCAAAGAGTGTATGTATACACCAAAAAACCAACATTTTTCTAAAGATCCTCGGTTCCTGACGGATAGGTAATTTCCTGAAGGCTGGCTCATAGAAAGGTCACCATCACGCTCCCAGCTAACTCTACCGGAAATGGGTTTTCCTCAATTACAGCCCCCTCCCCAACTAATAATAGCCAATCAACGAGTTCCCTCCGCATCTTCCTCTCTGCGGTTTCTTGGATATTGTATCTCGTCAGCTTTGGCCAAACTGTCGTAAGACGGAATATTTGACGGTTTTTGTCATGTTTCTCTGTAATTCATATCGTTTCTCCAATTATTTTTCAGTTTCAGTTTGGCAATATTAAGTTAATTTTGTTCTTGTATTAGGTTCTCCTAAACTAATTGTTAGGCCTATGTGAATTGAGAAAGAAATTTGTAAAATATTGGGCTTCACCGAAATCCTCCTTACCTTTGAAGTGGGTGGCTGCGATATTTTTAAATAGGTTATAAATACTTATGAAACGTTATAATTTTTAATTATTTATGATTAGAAGAGTAGTTGTTGTAATAATCTTGTTAAAACTAGTCTCTGCGTTCATGATTCCAGTTTTTCACTTGAATCTAAATTTATTTACAAGGGGACGTTTGGAGTTGTAACTCACAGATTTGAGTGCCGATTTGTGTATGGGTAGTAGGAACCTATAATAGTACAAACTAGAGTTATAGCCGCCAATGGCCATTAGGAGCCGAGAAAAAAATAAAATATGAAAATCACGTTATATTTTTTTTCAGCTCTCAGTCTACTTAGAGAAATGATTCTTTCACGTTTAATTGTAGCTATGTATGCTATTTGATATAGAAATACTCCCGTTATGCTCAATAAACCACCCGGCTTTAGGGTGCTCAAAAACTCTAAAAAAATGACAAAATTCGAAGGATATCCGCTGTAAATCAGTGGACATTTTTTTTATTGGAAAACTGACTTCAAATTTCGATTCAACGCACTAGAAAACTTTTATATGTAAAATTTTATCAAAATCAAAAAATATGTTTTTGAACAGTTTCGAGGACGTTAAAAGAGATTTTATCAACAACTTCTAACGGCCATAGCATTTGCTGTGTTCAACCGATTAAAATAATATTGTCATCACTAGAATCAGCGTGCATTTTTCTTTCTATTTATGTATATAACATTGGGTTTACTTCAGATTTTAGTGGTCAATAATTAATTATTGAAAAAAAAAATTCCGAGGTCAACTATAACTTAAGATATCTCAATAAGGAGAAATCCTGCGACCATCGCATTTTGGCTAAACTATGCAGTATTACAGCTTCTAGAAGCCCGTTCAGTTTTCAAATAAAAAATTTTTCTACTGATTTACAGCGGATTTTATTGGAATTTTGTCATTTTTTTTTTTTTTTTTTTTTGGAGTTTTTAACGTGAAAGAATTATTTCACTATCTTGACTGAAGATGAGAAAAAAATAAAACGTGATTTTCATTTTTTTTCTTTCTCGGCTCCCAATGCCCATTAGCGGCTATAACTCTAGATTTGCACTACTATAGGTCCCTACTACACAAAAATCGGCATTCAAATCTGTGTTACTCCGATTATATTTAACTATTATATTTAACTCCAAACGTCCCCTTGTTAGTTATATTTAAAAAAAAAAAAAATATATATATAAAATATATATATATATATATATATATATATATATATATATATATATATATATATATATAAAACGATTAAATTTTATCATAATATATAAAATAGAATAATAATCTTTGCTAGCAATTCTATTTTTTAAATATTTTAATTGCCTTTTAATAATTAAGCTTCTTTCTGACGTATTATCTATTCTAATTGTAACGATGACAATTTAAACAGTACTATACATGAATATAAAACATTGGTTTATTACATAAAATGTAGTGTGATCTATAACTTTCTTATTGGCTTGTTTACGTGTCATGTTCCGCAAATGGTATCTGATAAAATGAAGTTTGTCGGCCATAAACCGCGCTATACCTCGTAGCTTGTAAACTCACATTTATTGGTACATCGGGGAAATCTTTGATGTTATTGACTACTTCACTGTCAATGTTTTATTTTATTCCAGAAAATAAAAACTTTTTTAATGCTTTACATTGCAAACGTATTTTATTTTTATGAACGAAATATAATTAACTTTCAAGTAGTTAATTTAGATGTTTGATGTAATATAGGCGCACTTACTTGCCTCTCATAATATGTTATGAATTTTTCTTGTTCAATACGGTTATATGAAATGAAATCATATAGATAATCTGTATAATAAAAAAAGAATATACATATATATTTTTATCTGCATAATAAAAAAAGAATATATATGTTTGACATCTAATATTAAATGAGTACTTTTATTTTAAATATATAAAAATATTTCATTGAGTAACTTAATGCAATATTAATACGCTGATAGTTACAATACTGGCATAACAAAACAATTCTTATACAAAAAGGTATATAAATGCTGGTACCGTTTTATTTTTCGCATCCTATATTATAATAATATTTAAATAATAAAAGAGTAACTGAAGAATTAAAGGTCTCTATGTTCTTCTACTTCTCTCATTCTTTTTACAGCCATTAAAAAACAACAACACATTAATCAAAATTCGAAAGGATATAGTAACTATAGTTTATGAGATTAAGGTAGGCCTCTAGACTTTGGAGAGGCGTGGACCGACGTTGACGGTTTTACCTGCTGCTGACGGATACAAGTTATAGTGTGTCACTTAATTGACAAACTATTTTCATAGGCCTTTCCTTTTTACAAGTGTCTAAATCTTAGAAATCCCTTCATGAACTATTTCAATACCGATAAACAGTTATTTTTCAGGTTCGATGTTAATGTTAAGCCTACCTTTTAAATAATTTATCTTGGTTAAATTACCGTTACATCGATGTTTTCGTTTTACTTAAAACATACGTTAATTACCATAAACATAGATGCTTTTAAATTATTCCTTAAACACATTTAACTAACATAAATTATTTAAAAGGTAATCTTAACAGCAAGTCTTACACGGAATATGAGACATCGATGTTTTCATCCTGGTTTAAATGTTAACCCTATAAATGAAATTACACTACTTACGATAAATATAAGAAACACTCTGTTTAACATTCATTTAACTAATATAAATTATTTAAATTGAATTAGTTATCAGCTATTTGGCTTCTTATAGATATGAGAATTACAGATGTTTTCAGACAAATCTGTGAATAATAACAAAATAACTTATTAAATTATTAAATAGCTTAATAATCCTGTTTAATATATATAATATATATATGTTTATAAACAAGTTGTTTATTTTTTTTTAACATAATAAATTTATTCACAACTGTACACAATGGACAACCAGTGAATGTGAAATTACATTGATACAACAGACATGATCAGGCATGAGGGAGTCAGCACCCAGTGGTACAATCTCCAGGCGTGAAACTAAATTATTAGCGATTAGACTGGAGATCCCTCATCCACTTCCTTTTAGCCTCCGTTGAGTTATGTCTGGTATCTGTATGTTGCCATATTATGTATCTGTTTGTTTGTGTGTCCACGTAGTTTCTCATGAAATTTCGATAAAGTTTTGAATATGCTCTTAACTGTCGGAATACGTAAGTCTGTATGTAGTATATCGTTTGACAAATAAGGAGGGGAGTCTGTTATCAGTCTTAGGAATTTAGATTGAAATGTATGTCTTTTTCTGAATATGTGTTCTTTTGGCCGGTCCATAAATTTGCGATGCATACGTCCAGATGGTTTAATCAAGTAACTGTAAATGTTAAGTTTTTGTTTTAAAGGTAGTTTTGAGCGTCTTTGAAGTACTGAGTATAGAAGTCGCAGTCTTAACTGTAAAGTCTGTTTTTTTTTGTCTTGACGTGTGGGCCCCATGTCAGTCTTCTATCAAGCGTAAGTCCTAAGTATGTCACTTTTTCAGTTTGATGTAAAGGTTGGTTGTCAATGTAAACAGGCGGGCAGGTCTTGCGTCGTGAAAGTGTATACTAAGTCTATGAAGGAATTGTCATAAAACAAGTTTTATTTTCCATTTTTACACCAAGGTTTGAATCTCGTTGAGGTTGAGAAAAAGCGGTGAAGAAAAGATTGTTAAGGTGGCTTGTGTACGGGTCCGCGTCTCTAGTCATGATTGCAGTGTCATCTGCGTGAGTAGCAGTTAATATTGGTTATTGTTCGTCGGTATGTCATAGGTATATACTAAGTATAGAAAAGGTGCTAAAATTGAGCCTTGAGGGACTCCGGCTTATTAATAAAATCAGGTTTGATGGAGGAAGATATCTGAGCCCTGGCGAACAGAGATTTTCTGGTAGTTTTTTGGAGTACCTCAGCTGTGATGAGATCATAACCAGGAGCTTTATTTTTTGGTAATTGCTTGATATGGTTTTGCACTTCAGTAGGAGTGAAAGGCTTGGGAGGAAGTGACATTGGTAGGGGTGAGTCTAAGATTGTCTCTAAATCTTCCTCTTGGAGTGCGTCAGTTAAGTCATCATGTGGTCTAAATACAGTTGAAAGATAATCGGCAAAAATTTCTGACTTTTCTCTGTCCGAGACAGCCCAGGAACCATCAGATTTTCTTGGGACCGATGGTTCACGGTGCTTCAAGAGACGTTTGGTATGATTCCAGTGACTTTTATCATCGGTTATCAAGTTTGAAAAATAATTGTCATAGTTATTTTGTTTAAATTTTCGTATTTGGTGTTTAAGGTCATTATTGAGTTTTTATTATACGTCTGTCTGTCAGAAGGGAATCGGTCTTTTTGCCATTTTTTTGCGTTTGTCTCTTGGCTCTAATAAGATCCTTAATATGTTGAGGGTAGGTAGGTAATGGATAGTTTCTTTATACCTTGGTGTTTGCGAAGACCATGCAGCTTCTTGTACTGATGTTGTAAAGAGTTTCCAATTCTTTTTCTGTTTTGAGAGCAGTTGGGATGGACAGTTTAGAATTTAGTTGCTCTCTAAATTGGTCCCAATCCATAATACACCTGTTAATGAAGGCCTCTTTTCCTTAAGAAATGTTTTCGACGCCCATTATCAGGTTTACAGGGTAATGATCAGAGCCGAGATCCGCTTCGGTTTTCACTAACAGGGTACGGTCCTTAATCCTTTCGTCACAAATATGTCTAATATGTCAGGCTTCTTGTGTCTAGAATTTGGTAAGTAAGTTGGTTGGTTGGGAGCAAGTACGTCTAACAGTCGATGAAAACAGATCTAAGGTTCCTACCTCTTGGAGTGCACATCGCCCCCAGTACTGATGTTTTGCATTTGTCCCCTCCAGCTAAAAAAAACGAACTACCAAGAGCTTCAAAGATTTTCGTTAACATTTGCTCTGTAATTATGTACTTTGGGGGGCAATAAATGGCAGCTATCGTCACGTTCTTGTGTTTGGTCTGTAAGTGTATTCCTGTGATTTGTATCTGAGGAGTAGAGTCAAGATGAATGAAAAAATGTTTTAGTGTCGATTTGATTGCAATGGCAGTACCTCCGTGTGCAGTGCTGTCAGGATGGTCTGTTCTGTATAAAGTATATCCAGAGATGCTAAGTTTATTTCGAGGTGTCAGATGTGTTTCCGTCAGTAAGGCTATGTCTGTGCGTTTTGTGATGGAGGTGTATTCTAATTCAGTCTTTCGTTGTATAAGTCCGTTTACATTCCATAGTAGGATTGATAAGGAGCCCACAGTCAGAGAATTAGGGGCCATATTGGGGACATACTGTCTGTGTTATTTGGTTTAATTTAGTAATGAGGCTGATAAGAGGTCGGACAAGGTTGTTAAGATTATTTAGGGCAGAAATAAGTTCTGATGGATCAAAAATTACTGGCTTAAAATGAGATATGAACATTCAGAATATAATATTGATTTTGTACAGTATTAGTCTAGTACTATTGTACTAAATTTGTTTTAGCATAATTCATATTATTTATCAGATAAGACACATCTTTCGAGATAATTTATATTTCTCAGCTTTGATTATTGTATTTGATTTCATAGATTTTTTGTTCAATTTTCTCAATTTTTGTTTTTGTAACTTATCTTAGATTCTAACTAAAGATAAAGATATAATTTGTTTTTATGTCTTATTTTAAAGTATGTAACATTACTTTTATATTGTAATTTGAATTTCTTTTAAATTCCTTAATTTAATTTTAGTTATATTTTCCTTGCTTTTATCATACTTCTCAATTATATATACGGTATGCTAGGTAGCCATTAATTGTTCATTGTAATTATTCTTAAGGGGCAAAGGCCCCAGAATAAAATTTATTTTCATTCATTCATTCATTCACCTAATATATTACTACGACAATCTAAGCATATTTGTCCAATGACATTGGACATTTGATGATGTTGTGCTGGAGATGCTATTTGGTGGTGCGCAAAGATAAATTTACCCGGTTTTTCTCAATGATAAGTGTGAAATAGATTTCCTATAGGAAAATACATCAGCATTATATTGCTAGGAAAAAACCAACAACACTAGATTGTTTGTCAAAATACTGAAGTTATCATATTCTGTTTCATTTTTATTTGTCTGTGGCTTACATTAGGTATTGTAGTCAGCATCCCATAGGCTTTCTTCCTGTCTCTGTATTTCGGATGTGAAGAGCATCAGTTCTGCTGAAGATTGAGAGATAATGTTTTACTTTACCGCTCTGTTATAATTACATTTCATCCAAAAAGATGCGATTTCTCTTATTAGGACGTTACTGCATCGGAAGTTACATGGGTGCAATGTGAGTTCAGTAATGTTGCTGGAATTAATCATACTATTAAGACGGACATTTTTTGATTCAAGGTTTCATACGTGAAATTTCGAGATTGGCCATTGTAAACATATAGGTTTCGCATTTTAACAAATTCGGACTGGTAGGTGTAACAGGTTTTATTTTTTTACATTTGTTTCTCTTTTGATTTTGTCAAATTCCGACTGTCGCTTCAGAACTTAACAAAATATTATTGTCTTTGTTTTGCCTATATTTTATATATTTTTTAAAAATTTTGCCCAAAGAGTAAAGCTTTATTTTTATGCTATAAAAAAAAAAAATCCTTAACATTTGAATTTCATTTTTCCATGATTAAGATGGTAAACGTTCTAGGTTTAACCTTAACTAGGCCTCTAGAAAAATATCCCTGGGAAAACCATTACGGATTGGATTTGGAGAGAACCAGTAAAGGAATCTAGCGTCGGCCTTAGGCTGGCTAGCTAGGTAGCTAATCAAACGGCCATCTCCCTCGATAATAAAGTGGCTGCTAGTCCTTATTAGAAATTATCTCGTAAGAGATGCTTTAGAGACAGATTAAACAAAATGACAGAATTCGCAAACTAAAATAAAAAAAAAAAATACATTTAATACAGTATAATAATGATATAGAAACTTCAATTGCATTATAAATATTACAAATAAGTATGTGAGACGTGGTGAAAAAAGTAATACTTCAGAGTGGCAAGGACCGGATAATCTAATATCTAATCACAACCTTCCCTACAATCCCAATCCTCTGGCTCAATCATTATTCAGTTCCAAACATAAATCCCTTCGCAGATTAAAACGGTAGTGACCCCGAGACCAATTGTAATTATGTATTTATATTGGAGTTCTAGCAATGGCTTCTCCAGTCATGTATGAGTGACACAGTACTATAGTACTCTCACTCAGCCTCCACTGGGTTTTTACACTAGTGACGTAGCTGACAGAAAAGAGCTGGTATCATTCTGGATCTGGCTTGTCCCTTAATAAGCGGATGTTTGGGCCGTCTCTATGTTTGGTGTATACTTTTTATTATTTATATATAGTATAGTTATTTTTTTTTATTCTTCGTTTTGTTTGAATGAAATCATACAGCCATATTACGTATTGCCCACATTTGAGACATATTGTAATAATTTCTCCTTTTTAAAAAAATATTCATTGAGGAGACATGAAGAGTAAATTTTTTTATGCAATGTTTTAAGGTGAAACTTTTCACAATCATCAATTTTGTTATTGATTTTTAAAATAATGATAGTTAATCAGCTCTATTAGATGATGGATCTGAAAATATGTTTTTAACACATTTATATATTTTAATCGCTAAATTATTGAAGGATTATTTAATTTACAATTTTCAACCAAACATAACGTAATTAATTAAAATAATATTATAAATAAATTGTATATTATAATTATATTATAACATTATATACTTACTTTATTTTATTTTTTAGCTATTAAATATAAAATTCATAATTTTTAAACTTCATTATTTTTTTTTAGGTAAGCTGTCCTCATTCATATCAATGTAAGTGCTTTAATTAGTATGTATGCATGTATATTTTTTTTTATTTGTCTCACTACCTATTAATTTGTATAATCAATATGATGTTTTATTTTTCGTGTTAATATATTGAAACCAACATTATATCAGACTAGACACATTGAAAAAAAACAAAAACACTAGTACATTTAATAGGGTATAATAATGCACTTACTGTTTGTTGAAGAAATAAGCAAAGGAATTTGGTAATATTGTTATAAACCTAATACAGAAATTATTGTTGCTGCTCAGATAAGTTCTTGCCCCATTTTTCAATTTCGCAGAGCTCCTCAATTTTCTGGTGACTAAAAATGCCTTGACGATTCCATTTATAATCTATAAAAGCAGCAAAAAAATCAGCTTTTCTTGACTACCTACATCCCATTCTTAAAGAATTGTAATATAAGATAAATAATTCATAATTAATAAATTTCATGGAATGGTCTCTTTCCCGTCCTTTATTATGCATTCTCTTTGAAGACATTTAAACCCCTTCTTTTCCACCCCCTCTCTAATCAAGCAAAATTAAATTATTTTATTAGCATTACGTTATAAGAATCATTGTTTTGTTTTTTTTTCTTAACTAATCATTTGTACTTCATCTCTTTGTTAAATTAGAGCAGTTAAACTGCTGTTATGAAAGAGGAGTAATAGTTTTAATATTTCTTTCTGGATTGAACTCTATACAACAAAAATAAATTAATTTTTTCAACAATTCAGAAAGTCTGAATGAAGAAATATGTAAGGAATTAGTTTGACTTTATTTTCAAGGTTGACATTGATGCAGAATTAGTTTGCTAAGCTTAATAGTTCTTTATAGAAACCGTTTCCTAGCTACTTAAAACTTCCTTACTTAAACTTATGATTGGCATTTGACCTAATATCATAAAAAGAAAATTACTTTTACACAATACAATACAAATTTTTCTATGGAATATAAATTTAATAAGTTTTAAATACTTAATAATGTCTTCTTTACGCTTTGGTTCCTTAAGGATCTATTTACGAGTGCTCAGGTGTTTTTATAAGTTCTTACTTTAGAAAAAAATCGAAATTAACTATTAAACCTTTGTTCAAGGAAACAGTTTTTTTTATTAAAGTTGTAATTTTTTTTCAAAATTTTCCCTTCAATAATTTGGAATACAGATCCCGACTTTATGTGATTTTCTGTCTATTTTATAAATATGTTAACATTCTTACATTTCTATACAAATGTAATATTTTATTTATGAAATGTTCTAAGCTCATTTGAAAAACACGTTTGCATTCAATTAACTTTACATCATCAGAGTATGCACAAAAAGATGTTAGAATAAAAGGAAAAATTGTATTAAAAAAAATAAATAAATAAAAATCTTGAAATTAATCACTGTAAACTCCTACGAATCCGAACTGAAACCTTTGGATTATTGAAAAATGGATTACCGAGCAGAGAAATATTAAAAATATTAATAAGCGCACAATGTAAAAAACTACTTGTATTATATTACCTACATAATAAAGTGTAGTTCACATACCTAATAAAAATTAGTAATTTTATTTTTATTTTTTTTACGTTAACATATTTTCCACCACTTCTCACCATAGTTGCCTTAATAACAAAATATGCTATAACAAAATATCTGGGGGTAAATATTCCAAGACTGAACTAGGCTAAATAAAGGCAGACGTGTAATGTAGTTCCAAGGAGTGAGGCTTCTCATTTGGTCTGGGAAGGAAAAAGTTTTCGATGTACGGAGTTAGGTCAATAGGAAGCTGATTTCCTAATATATTTTTTTTTTTTTTGTATACTCTTTGTATCTAATTTGTATTTATTTATTTATTTTTTGCTTATTGTAAAATACGATAATTTACATTACGAAGTTGTTTTTGTAATTATCTTAATATAGAAATGGACCACACAGTATTCATCGAATTTACATTTTTAGGAAAATACTTCAATTTTCTGGGCAAATATTTAAATGTTCTTTATTCGTTTGTATAACATATCCGTAACTCCAGTTTGACCATAATTTCACCCAGAATGAACGATGTTCCTACGTTTAATATGTCCACATGAATTGTCGGAATATTGTAATGGTCTTGTGTATTGGAAAAGCTAAATTTATATATTTATAAAACAATATTTACCCTACGTTCAATGGAAGCATCCAAATATCTATTAATGTAGGGCAAAGCTTGAATGTTTATGATTAGTGCACTGGTGTAAAGGAAATGAATCCTGGCTCTGATGAAAAGTTCTGGAATCATGCCAAACCTATATTTACATTTAAAACGACATATATACATGTTATCTTTCATAACAATATGTTTTTAAACACAGATTTAGCGTAGTTTGTTTTTTTATAAAGAATTTGTTTTTATAAAAAAAATAAAATAAATTTTATTTTTTTATTTTTAGCACCACGTTTAGAAGTTTGAGCATCCTGCAATAATCAATTATACTTATTATTTACAACAGCATAATGGATTATACCTCACCAATCCCCAATATACAAATTTTAACTAGTAAAATAGAAAAGGAAAACTGTTAGTATGGAATACGATCTTGTTGAATGAAAGAGGATTAAATGTGAGAAACTTTATCTAAGCTTTAGGCCAGCAGTTAAGATATATTTATGGTATCTAAATAAATGTTGTCATTTGGTGTTATAATATACCTTATTACCAGAATAGTATTATTGTAAACTAAAAATATATATATATATATATATATATATATATATATATATATATATATATATACGAGAAAAGATTAAAGATTCTCCTTAATTAAGTTCGAACTTTAATTTATCCTGAGGAAGTATCGTTGAATATCCTCTGCTTAAATTATGCTAGTCTTCTTGATACTTCATTATACTTATTATCGAGGCGAGATAGAGAGAATCTTCAAGAATACCACCTAAGCCCATTAAGGATTTGGGGGTTTTCAGGGTAGATGTAAACGTTGTGAATAAGTATATATATATATAATTTTATAAAACCTTTGACCTTATTATGATTTAAAAATAATAGTAATGATAATCTAGAGTACGAACACATTACCAAAATCCATAAAACTAAAAATAATCTCTATTCTATTAAACATTTTATCTCAGTAATAACTACTTTTACCAAAACTTTTTTAATTTTAATTTTACAGCTGACATCCCGACCCATCCTAGCACTGTCCTCACCACTTACGCTGATGACACATGTCTGTTATCAGTAAACAATGATCCCTTCATTGCATCCCAGACACTCCAATTTCACATCATAAACCTTCAAGAATGGTGTCAAAAATGGAGAAATAAATTGAATCTTATCAAATAACCTTTACTCTCCGTCGTAAATCTACGATATCCTGTCCTACGGTATCCTTTAATGATATTCCTCTAATCGCTGTTGAACAGATCCGCTACCTGGGACTCCATTTGGACAAACGTCTCACCTGGAATCCACATACAAGACTAAAGTGACAAGAAACTGCTTGTCGTTACAGACTACTTCAACATTTACCAGACAAACGTTCAAAGCTCCCAATTAATTACAAAAGACTCATTTACATGACTGTTATTAGACCTATATGGACATACTAAACCATCCAATTCATCTGGTATCCAATCCTTATTATCCAAAATCCTTCGAAAAAGACTTAATGCTCCTTACTTTGTCACGAATAAACTTATCTATAAAGACCTCAATGTTCCATATGTTGCTGATTTATCCCAAACCAGATACCAATCCTTTCATAGTAAACTGCACTCCCACACGAATCCATTAGTCTCCCAACTTGCTTCTCATTTGATACCTGATAACCCACCGAGGCGTCTAAAAAGAAGATGGCCAAGAGACCTTCTAGTTTGGAACATTTTTTGAAGTGCTACTAGTGAGTAGTTCTTCACGAGTGATTTACGTTTCATTATAATCATTTCCTCAAATTTACTTGATGTATGTTGATGTACAGTTGTAAATATCAATAAATAGTTTGTTTTTTTAAAATTAATTTTTAATTTTTTTTTTTTTTTTTTTTATTGATTGCTTTCAAGTATAAACTTTATGGCAATTGAGTTAGCCAATAACAATAATAATTACATAATAGTAAACAAACTATAAATACAAATAGAAAAAGAGTTTTACATGTTATATAATTAGTACTAACAGAAAAAGTATTTCTACATATTATAATAATTTATACGAACAAAAGATTTTTTTTTTTTCTTACAAGCTATAATGATATATACAAACAAAGAAAAATAAAATAAAAATAAAAACATACATTTTTACAATTTATAATGATCGATATTGATTATAGTCTAGGGTGACAGAAGTTGTAGCAGCAATTGCAATAGAATCCAATATTTTATTTAGTTAATTCAAAATAAATAAATCAATTACTTTTTTTTTTTTTTGATTCGGATAGGATTAATATAAACGAGGCGCTGACTAAGTATAATAGACAATTGTTCTCTAAAGTGAAATCACTTCAGAGAGAAGGGCTTTATAAATATGCATGGCACAAAAATGGGAATATATATATATAAGAAAAGCAGAGGGGACAACTCGATTACAGATCCATACAGAAGAAGATGTATTATTATTAAAAAATCTATCTGATCCTAATTACGAAACGGATTCGAATGAATTTAGCCCAGACGAAGATTATAATAATAAAAAACGGACTTACCCCTCAGATGCCAGTCCAGGAGGAATTTCTCAAAAAAGTTTGCCAAGTAAGAAACGAAAAGACACCGGACTAACTCAGTGACACATTTTCTCGCACCAACCAGATAGTAAATTTGTAACTGGAAAAAACAATAATCTTGACAATGAACTTGAAAGTATGGATCCCCCACTCATGGCCAACAACACGAAGAGCAACTGTTTACAACATTTAAAACCCCGACCTCTAGATACACCAACCTAGCAATATCAATATTGTCAACCGGCAGGATTAGCCAAACACCCAGGTGAGCTAGAAAACATCACTAATAACAATACTAAGGAAAGTAAAAATATTTACGATATTAAAGAAAGTGATAATGAAAATGATAATTTTAATTTAATATTTTGTAATATATGTGGATATAAAAATATTTGGAATATAAATCCATCTGAAGTCAATATTTCAGAAAACACACTAGCAATCTGTATCGTAGAAACATGGTTAACAAATAGTAATTTCAAAACTCCAATTTGGCTAAGAGAATATATCCCTTTTACAAGCAATGCAATAAAAACTAAAACTTCTGGAAGAGCTAGTGCTTGCTTAATTACATTTATTAATAGGAATTTAACAAAAGATGCAACTCTTATTGAATGTGACCAATATTTTATAATAATAAATTTCTTTCTAAATAATAAATTGATTACATTGGCTAACATATATTTACCACCGGCCTGTGATTTTGATATTTATTTAGACAAACTGGAGTGTGTGCTAAATAATATAAATATTAATTTTCCACACAATCACGTGATCTTATGCGGAGATTTTAATTTTCATGTGGGTAGTTTGAATGATGTGGAAGATGATTTATTTGAAAATTCATTAATTTACTCCAAAAGAAAAGTCAACCATTTAAATATTAATCGCCGCGGAAGATTACTTGTTGAATTAATGGAATATCATGGGTTTTTTTTATGTAATGGGCGGACTGTTTTAGACAGACCAGGCAAATATACGTATATTTTAAGCAAAGGAAAAAGTACAATAGATTTAATTTGGATAAATGAAAATTGTTTTACCATATTTCAAGATTTAAAGATAACGGCCTTTTCCGATGAATCCGACCATTTAGGCTGCGATATCTCAATTTTAAATACTACCAACCTTAATAAAAAAAAACATAGTTAAACAGGAGTCAAAATCAATGAAAATTTCAGCACAGTGGGACAAAAACAAGACTAAAGAATTTTATAAAAACCTTCAAACATCTAACAGGATTTATTATAATGATAATGACACCAACAAGATATATGAAAATATGATTGCCTGCCTTACAGATTCACTTCTAAAATCACAACTAATGAAGCTGAAAAAATATCCTAATAATAACACCACTTCACAAAAAAAAATATGGTTTGACCTGGAATGTAAACAATTAAAGAGACTGTATCACAAAAAAATATACTTTAATGATCAAAAGTAATTATGAAGAAAATTCGGTTCAAGAATATCTAAATGCTAAAACAAAATATAGGAAAATAATACTTATGAAGAAAGCGGAATACCGTACTGATATTATAAAAAAATTACAAAACGTTAAAAATAGTACAGAATTTTGGAAAGTAATCAAATCACTTAAACCACCCTCAACTCATAGAAACGAAATAGAAATAGAACAATGGGTAGAATATTACAACATGTTATACGGGAAAAAAACAATATTAATGTTAATTTCTTTTCTGTTACCTATCCATTCCTTGATATCCCTTTTTCACTAGAAGAATTACAATATTGTATCAAAAAATCAAAAAAAAAAAAGTCTCCTGGATTTGATAATATCACTTATGAAGTTTTTAAGAATTTAACTCCTGAATGGGAACACTACCTCCTAAACCTCTATAACATGATCATGGACACTGAGAAACCCCCGGCTCTATGGTCTATATCAAAATTACATCTAGTCCACAAGAAAGGGGACAAGAAGGATTTAACAAACTATCGTGGCATGTCTTTGATAAACAATGCTACGAAATTGTTTACAGCTATGCTGTCACAAAGGATCATGAGATGGGCGGAGATGGAAAAATTAATTCCTGAAGAACAAGCAGGTTTTAGAGAAGGAAGAGGATGCGAAGAACACATCTTCACACTTTCTTCACTAATAAATATTAATTTGCGCGCTAAAGGAATCTACGTATATGCTATATTTGCAGATTTTAAAAAGGCGTTTGATTCCATAAACCATAATTTACTATGGCAGAAATTGTTTGATGTGGGTCTAAGTGGAAAAATTATCAAAGTAATGAAAATGTTATATGATAACGCAAGCATGCATATGAATGTTGGAAACGAAGTTTCTGAAAACATCAATATTAGCTCAGGTCTTCTTCAGGGTGAGAGCCTAAGCCCAGTACTCTTTATTTTATTTCTTTCAGATATTTTATTATATTTCCAAAGTAACGGGGCGACTGGGATTTCCATTAATAAAAACAAAGAGGTTATATACTCCTATTTGCTGACGACATTGTCCTTTTAAGTAATTCATGGCAAAGTACTCAGAAGAAGTTGAAAATACTAGAAACATACTGTGATCAAAATTCGCTATTCCTAAACCCAGATAAAAGCAATATAGTAGTTTTCCACAAATCCCCTAAAACAAAAACAATAATACCATTCTACTGGAAAGAAAATCAACTACAAATAAAAAAGGCTTCTAATTATCTAGGAGTACCATTTACCTCAACAGGTAAGTTTGCAAAAGCAGCTGATAACTTTGTACAAAAAGCAACTATTGCAAGCGCAAAAGTAAAAGCAATACTTATAAAGGGTAAAAGTGATTCCTGGGAATCAAAAATGGTTCTTTTTGATGCTATGGTCTCATCAACACTTCTGTATGCAGCTCAGATCTGGAGTTTAAACTACCTGGAAACTATCGAAAATATTCAACTTAAATTTCTAAAAACACTATATTTCTGGCCCAAATGTACACCAAATTATATTGTAAGATTAGAAACAGGACGGAATCCGTTATTCATCCCAGTACTAAAAAAAATAACAAATTTTTCAATTAAAATCATGGCATTACCAGAAAATCGGCTACCCCATATCTGCCTCGAAAGACTTTTAGATCTACATACCAACAAACCAGATTTTCAATATAATTGGGTATCTCAAATTAAACAATTAACCATTAACGGCAGTATCCCAGAACACTTTCAAGATTTTTTCAATCCACAAAAATTATTATCTAATAAAAATAGCATAATAAAAAAAGCCACTAATCATTTATTATCGACAGACATTGATCGTACTTTAAATACAAGGTATAACTCATTATTTATGAAAATTTCAAATTTTAATAACCCTCAGCCAGAAGATTATTTAAAATATAACATTAATATAACCAAAATAAGAACCGTTAGCCAACTCAGAATAGCCAAATGTGACTACTTGAAAATATTTTTTAAAGATAACAGTTTGCAAATTAAAGCTAATGAAAAATGTGAAAATTGTAGTTTATTCATCATAAATAGCTGTAAACATCTGTTGTTAGAGTGCCAAAGACACGATAATTTTCGAAAAAAATACCTAAAAGACTATATAGTTCAAACAGATGATAGTCTATCTTTGGAAAATATTTTATCATACAATAGCATTGAAAAGATAAATAATGTGTTCCTATTTATTTTAAATGTTTTAAATGCTAGCAAAAAGTAATTTTTAATTATTTAAGTACAATTAAAAATGACAATATAATTTCCACTAATATCAAGTAAAAGTAATTTTTTGAATGATCTTATGATTTTTAACTCTTAGGAAAACTATTCGTTACAGAATAAACAATGGTAAAACAATTATATTACTTATGAGGAGAGGTTAATTAATGCAAAACGAATGAATGGGAAAACGTCTTATCATGATTAATAAAACAATGAAATTAAACATGATAAATATCTGATATATAAAATAGAAGAAAACAATAGTTTGACTCATCTTAGAAGTGACGTCGATAATATAATTTTATAATAAAAATACAATTTGTGTATAAAATCAGGGGAATGTGTTTTAAGTTATTTAGAAATATCAGTGTCACAATATATCCTGATAGATACGCATATCCACAAGTTGTGAAATTCGTGAATGTTAACCCGTATTTTCCAATAAACCTTGACGAATAACACGGCAAGCATTTTATATTATTCGAGAATGAACACAGGTGGTGTTGTTGAAGGTGCGTTAGGGATTACACGGGCGAAGAGGACCTGTGATTGACAACCTGACGGTTCTTCTGTATTTATATTTGTTTTTACGTTGGATCTGCGGAAAGAGACTGTAGGATAGAAGATATCTGAGTGATGTATTATTTATCCGGCTCCATGAATACTCGAGCCAATACCTATCGATATACCGTATTCCAAGGCAGGCACATAACAGAGAGTTTTTATTAGTCGCACACCAAATATTCAACAGAAGACTGAAACGATTTTTTTTTTTTTTTTTTTTTTTTTTTTTTTTTGGATCTTTCTGTTGTAAATCTTACATTTCCTGCTATACCTCCAATGACAATCGAATTTAGTTCAATAAATTAGCTTTATTTATTCAATAACAAGCATCCTTATCATTATGACCTTTTTTTCATGTTGTAAAAGTCTGAAGAAAATCATCCTAAAAAATATTCATCTTACGATTTTAACATTCCAAATTTTCTCAAATATCAAATTTAACTTTCTTGATTAGCCAAGTTTTATAAATTACTAGCTGAAAGTGTCCGTGCTCCGCTACGGTTTAATATCATTAGGATTAAGTATAACTTAAATTAGTAAAAGTTAAGCTTAACGTTGATAATTATTATTACTTAAATAAACCTAAAGAATTCTATTCATAGAATAATTTCAGTAAGTAAATTTGACAATTTGCAAAAGTTAATTTTTTTTAATTTTAACAATCTTCCATTGATGCTTTGAGGCAGCACTACCATCATACCCAGCTCTGATACCAGCCCATCAAAGCTGACTTTTCTTATGGCTTCCTTCAAGTGAATATATTCTCCATTTCTCAATTTTTTTTGTTTTCTCCGAATAAAAGTTAGTCTTTTTGTTTCCATTTTTGCGTACATATCAAGCATAAATTGTTGAGGAGATTACGTAACTAAAGTAAATAAGGTTCTTCAAACAACTCAAACTTGTAAGGGTACACCTCTGCAGCTACTATGAGCTCACAAAAAGTACCATATAATAAGGTTTTGACATGCCAGCAACGTATTTTTGTTTACTACTATAAGGAACTTAATTTGTGGTCAAAGTGTGCGGCTGTAGCATCTAACCTATTGTTTAACTTAGCTTATCACCATATATACCATACGACAATAAAATTATTATTATTCACCCAATAAAAACTGTATGAGTACTGTTATTTTATCTCTTTCTAGTACCGATACAGGGCGAACTACTAAGAAAATAATTGTTATTGTGCATCTAACATCTATTAAGAAACAATATACTAAGTTTCACAACTATCCGTAATATTATTTCAAATAATTACCAATGCATGAGAAATCGCGTTTTCCCCGCATTAGCTGTGATCCAGGCCGATTTGTTTTTTAAATTCCTTTCTTAGAGAGCACCTACGGCCCTAGAGGAAGCTACATACCAAATTTCATTCCAATTTGTTAGGTGGTTTCTGAGATTTTGTGATGAATGAGTGGTATTTGACAAATATATAGTAGAGACATATATTGTAGTCGATTCATTTTTTTTTTTTTTTTTTTTTTTTAATAAGCAATTTACACATTTAAATGTCATCTAGTTAAAGATTTTTGATACATAAGGTTGTTGTGTACATATAAAAATTTTGTTTTTTAAACTATTTAATGGTGCTCGAGGCGCCTAAAATTTCGTGTATAGTATTTTTAAACTATGTATTTTACATATATAGTTATTATAACTATATATATTATATTATAACTATATTTTTAAACCCCTGAAAAAGTATACCTTTTCAGCCGGAAAATGAAATAAATCAGTTGGTTGGATTTTTTGCATGTCAGTGAATATTCGAAGTTCTATTTTTAATTTCGATTTCTATATTCATACGTTTCTTATTTTATAACCTACTGATTTATTAGCGGGAAATCAATGCAGCCAAGTTATAGTTTCATTTTTTTAGTACGATGTCAGAGTAATTTTCCTTTTCCTTTTAACATAATTCTTAAAACTTTAAGTAACTGTTCATGAAAACTTTCTTGATTGCTTAGTAAAATGAATTCTTATATTTTTATTTTATTTTTATCTTTACACATTGTTGTTAATGGCTTTATGTATTTTCTGTTTATATTTCAAGATTAGTTTCTTGCAAATGTAGAATACTATAAAAAAAAAAAACTTGCTGGTTTTATGAACTAAACCAATCTTAAATTGAACCAGATACCTAAAAATCAGATTTATCCTAATTCAATAGGGTATTAAAATTAAAAAATGCAGACATATGTAATGTTTAACTATGTTTAGATAACAATTCGGAAATCATGAATGTTCCGGCACAGAACTCATGCGCCAATTTTTTACCAGATTCCCCTTTCCTAAGAGGTTATACAATGGACACAGTTGATACAACACGTTTTCTTTTAGGTGCCATAACTCTTTAAGTTTATAAAGAGACCACTAGCGACGGCAATAGAGCCCTACTGGGAAAAACCTAAGTATGTTTACTCAGAACTTAATTGGTATGAGGGGTGTGGGCTCCACCTCTACTTCTGAGACGCAGTTCTAGTAGCTGCCGCTTGGTTTATTTAGTTTGTTTTTTATTTTGTCATGAAAACTAATAAGACAGGACCAGTCATATTTTACGTGAACTCTGAACCACGGCCTACAATACCTGTATACCTGATAATTGGAGTTTGACTGAAACTCCAAAAATATGACAATAAAGATACATAATTATATATTTGGATTTGAAAATGATTATAACTAGAATATTGACAAAATATTCTCTTGCTATTATTTCAAGCATTTTTTTTCGTTGTTTAAAAATCGATATTTATTTCTAAGCGCCTAAATATCTTCTGCAGGTCACTGATTCTAAGGGATCTGGTAGCGGAAGCATTACGATTACCACACCAATAAAGATAAAACCTTAAGTCTTGAAACTGCACGACCTTATCTAGTACTTAGCTCTTGGCCATTAACGGGCGATTGTGGTCCACTGTATTTTTACTTCCTCCCTATTTGATGACGCAATTAAGACACGATTTTTTCTAATAGTTTCTCAAGGTAAGAACCCATATAAGTTTGTTTAGCAAATGCTCTATTGGTTGTTAAAAGTGCTGATATGAAAACCGATAATTAACTAGTTATATTTTATTTAACATTGTGAAATAAATGGATTATCATTTAAATTTACAAAATAGTTTCATGAACTTATATGTACACATACTCACATATAGAGGTATATTAGCGAATTTAGGAATGGCTTCATGACATTTATTAGAAAAAAATAATATAGATTTAGGATCGATATATTATTTTCCTCTTGTACTGGAATATTTTTATCTGAAAAAAGAATCTACAGTATGATCTACAGAAGTCCTTTTTATTTTACCTCTTTAGAACATATAATGAATTTTTAACTTTCAAAACTAGGTTTCAAATCGAAAAATCCCATTAGAGGTGGGAAATGATTCATTAATTTCAATTGTACTATCCCTCTATCGTACCTCATGTAATTTAGATTTTCTAACTAACAAAATAAACTAAAATTCCTCTGGTTTTTTTATTATAAATTTTAAAAATAAATTTGTATTGTTATTATAATTAACTGCAATACTTTATTACTTATAATATATTATTAATTTTTTTTAGGTCATTTATTTTTATTTGTGCTTAGAAAATTGTCGAATCGGGACTGACAGACCCTAGACTGACACAAAGTCTTTTTCTTTCTGTGTATCAAGTTTAGTTTATTTTTTGTGTATATTATTATAATTGTATAGATATTTTACAGTCACTCACATTTTATAAAAAAACTAATGTATATTGCTATATTATAATGTATATATATATATATATATATATAATGTATATATATATATATATATATATATGTATATATATATATATATATATATATATATATACTAATGTATATATTGCTATTTATTATCTTGTTTTTATTTATTTTATTTTTTTTATCATTGTTGTATTTTACATTTGTAATATGATTTAAATTTTGCCCAATATACTATAAATGCAGTATATAAGGGAACATAAAATGATCTATAAGGGGGTGGAACAAAAAAAAAACGATTATTCTTCTTTTATAGGCTAAGTTTGGAAAACGTTCTTTAAGTATATATAGAATCGTTTGTAAAATTTCAGGCCAAATTTCAGAACTTAGTGATAATCTGACTACTTTTGCAATGAAATTGTATGTTTTCATGGGTACCGAAAATGCACCCATTGTACAAGCTGAAAGAACCCAAAGGCTTTAGAGAAATAGCCCTTTACCTCCGAATGCTTGATATTGCCCAGTTCACAGGAAGCCCTTCTCCTAAGGTTCGAGAGGAGAATATTGAGGAGAATTTATGGCCCAGTTTGCACCAATGGAATCTGGAAGAAGAGAACGAATACTGAGTTGATAAGACTCTACAAGAACACAGACATCGTAAGCGTAATTAAAGTAGGACGGCTTCGATTGGCGGGTCATATAATTGGAATGATGCAGGATCAGATTCCTAGGATACTGCTGGATGAAAGGATTTATTGGGAAAGAAGAGTGGGAAGACCTCGGCTCACGTGGATCAATGGAGTGGCAGCGGATGCCAAGTCCATCTTGGAAATCCGCAATTGGAGAGCAGTGTCAACCAATAGAGAAGACTGGCGGGCCAAGTTGCAGGAGGCCTTGACTCTGCAAGAGTTGTAGCGCCACGGATGGCGATGATGTTGATATATAAAAGCGGTGTAAATCAAATCAAAATATTAATTATTTTTTGGAATTTTAAAATTTAAGGAACAACGATGTGGAATAAGAGTTGTAAAAGAAAGTCCTTAAGGTAAACGAAATTAAAAAAAAGTGGTTGACTTAATTTGTGAGACGGACAGTTACAGCGCGCTGACGGTTGATTTAGTTAAAGGAAAGATTTCACTTTCAAGTGGTAGTGCTTCCTCTCATTTATTTCGTTACTGATAATTAAATTATCCTTAAAACTAATTACCGAATGAGGTAAAGTGATCATCTTGATGGCGTCTCAAGTGCCACTAAGGCTAGAAGGCAAAGATATTAGGGTAGGAGTGAAAGGATTGTAGTGTTGTTTCAACTATTTTAAATTACTAGGCCACAAAAGTAATAATACCTTGGACAATATTCAGTCGAATGATACCAGTGTTTAGAGACCAAACCGAACTAGATTATCTCATAAATAATTTATTTTGTCATGCATTGAGCCGAAAGACATTGAATATTTTCTATTATTGTAAATATAATTTAATGAATGCTCTTATCATGTGGAGACAAAAATACAGATTGTTTCTTACTGTCATTGTCAGTGAATTTATTTTATTTTATTTTTTTTTCGTTTCTTTTGGAAAATATATTAGACAAAATACAATAGATTATTTTGTGCTCAACACAGGCAAAATGTTTAAAGAAAGAATGCTTAGTTTTTTTTTGTATTTATTTGTTCATTATATATCTGACTCCATCTACTCAAGTGAGTCATCAGCGGCTCTATGTATACATTAGATAATTTTAAACAGTTTACAAGATTTAAAGAATTCAAAGATGTTTTCCATTTAATATTCTTTGTCATATAGTACTTTATCCATACTAGTGGTTATATTGTACTGTTCTTGTTTCAGAGTATTGTGTGCATATTGTTACAATTTGCTTTAGTGTCAGTGCTGTATTGCAGGTTTCATAATTGGTGGTTCCAGGCCATCAGGTAACCATAGGGTAAAGATTTATGACCAATTCCAAGTCAAGTCAGGATCTCTTCCTCTAGTCTGGATTTTCTAAATTATGTTGTCTAGGAGCGGGTATTATGTTCAATTTCTTGAAGTTTGCTGGGTAATTGGTTCATTTTTATTTTCCAATGTTGCAGCAAATGTTTTCAAAAATAGGTTTTCAAGTCTAGAGTTGTTCATTTTATGTTTGATATTTGTTTTTAAATTCAAAGTTGTTTTCTATCTATATTTCTTTTATGTATACCTGTTTATATTGCCATTTTGGAGTTTACGTTTCCTCTGTCTGAAGTGCTTTAGTAATTTCTGTAAGTAATGTTGAAGAGTAAGTTAAACCTGTGTGATGAATTAATGACTATTCAGAGTCGCAGTATAGTCTGCGTGTGTTACGACAGGTTGACTGCCCCGTACGCATACGGAGTTGTCCATTCAACTATCTTCTCCCCCTCCTCGCTCGCCGAAGGACACACGTGATTTTCCGGCTTCATTTTTCCAAATTCGATTTTCCTATCATAAAGGTAAATCCCGTGTACATTATAAATTGTAACACGTTTTTAGTATCTTAATGTTCAACTTTTGTTTAAATATTTTTCACGGGAAATGGAGCAGAAATAAAGTTGATTTAACAAAAAAGAAAAAAATGAAAGAATAATATAACATGTTTTGAGAGTTGCCCCTTTGTCCGTCGATGCTCATAAATTTTTGTTTTTTTCTTACCTATGATTCATTAGTCTGTATAAGGGCTGCGAAATATATGCATTTGCATATTTCTCCCAGCAAACTAAAACATCAAATATAATCAAAATGAATATGTTTTGAGGCATTTGGACTCAATTCGAGTTATTTTTATTTTGCATATTTTACCCAAAATGCATATATTTACATATTTTGAACTGTCATTGCATATTTACCTACATATCCAGCATTTTTATTTTGAAAAGTTTTCCAGAAATACATAAATGCATATTTATCTACATTTCCGGCATATCAGCATTTAAGTTTTGAATTTTATTATGTTTCAGAGCAGGCAAAAAATAAAATACAAATAAAATCCGAAAAATAGCTATCGTAACTCCTCCTGTTCTTTTTTCCAAGGCCAAATGAATAATAAGCTTGTGTTTGTACAATTGCTAATCCTTTCCTTTGTGTGAACTTTCGATCGCATTTTGTTCTCTTGGAATTGTTTTATTGGATTAATTTATTGTTTTCGCTCCGCTCGAATACTTGGAATATCACTTAATTTTTTCTTATTTCCCTTCTCCCTAACATCATCCGACTATCCAGTCTCTCACCCAGGGTCTACCAAGACGCTCTATTCGTGAATTGTTTATTTATGTACTCCTAAAATACCGAAAATCACTCTGGCAAAGACAAAAGATCTTATTGGAAAGAATGTTTATGATTTCTCTATTGAGACTTTTAAGTTCGGAGGGATGTTTTATATTGTGTTCGTTTTGATACAGTTGTATCAACTACTGCAAAGTTTTTAGTAACGCAGCACATAAAAACAGGAAAGTACCAATCTAACAAAAGTTAGAAATCATATTTTGATAAAACTTCTGTTACAAAAACTGCTACTGGAACAGAAAATGCTGGTTTCGTTACCGATTTATGTCCAACTGACATACCTTTCCATACCTGTTTTTTTATTTTTTTTAATATTCGCCTTGAGTTTTGGTTGTTTAATAATCGCAATCAAATTGTTTCACTTTTCAACACAATTGTTTACTTAAACTTGAGTTTGTACATATGTATAAGTATGTATTACATTTTTTTTATTTTTCTAAATAACGTATAAAGTTGCATATTTCAGGTATTTAATTGCATATTTTACCAAATATATTTGCATATACGAGCAAATATATGTGCATATTTTCCAGTTTTTATTGCCTATAATTCACAGTCCTAGTTATATGTTATATATTCTCCGTTAAATTTCTAATTAAAAAAAAAAAAAAAAAAAAAAAAAAAAAAAAAAAAAAAAAAAAAAAAAAAAAAAAAAAAAAAAAAAAAAAAAAACCTACTTAAAAATGTTGATAAAACTTGACGTTTTTCATTCAATCCAATATAGCTCCTAAAATGTTATGCACAAAAACTATCCTATATTTAATATCTGATCGGAAAAACATTGGCAAAGTTTCGATCCGAGCAACACCAACAGAGCTAGAGTGTGTCAAACTACGCTTAACGCCTTCGCTAACTCTTAAAACGTATCAATTTTGACCGACTAGGACAGAGGTAAAACATGTTTCATGTTAAAAATCCGTCCCTGAGTTAGGGCTTCTGATAACAGCCTGCATCATAACGTATAGATTGCGCTAGGGTTAGTTGGGAAGTCGTATGTGCTATTTAACCTTCCAGCGGGCACGCGGGCGGCAATTTTTATTTATAATCATTTTTTATATGTATTAAAATTATAAGAATGCCATAAGATAGCCGAAATACTGTATATCGATATTCAAGATTTTTATGCCCATAAAAAATATAAATAAATAATTTAAAAATGTTGTATAATGTAATAGTTTCTTCCTAATGTATATGTTAAGAAAACAGCGATTAATAATATAAACACAACATTTATATACATGAGAAGTGATCAAACTCGGAGGCGGCGAAAATGCCGTCGCGCGCCTGTTGGTGTGAGTCTCAACCGCGCGCCCGCTGGAAGGTTAAAGTTGAAATCATAGGCAAATAAACCTAACTTCAAAAACTTATTAAACTGTACTTCGATGATTTCCTTTCGATTTCAGTTATTAATTATATGCTAAATTTTCATAATTGGGCTAACTTGAACCTCCTCAAAATTAATTAACAGCGAACTATAGTAAACTGGAGGCCAGGACCTGAGGGAGGGGAGGATAGGGAGTCGGTGGGAGGAAGAAGCTCGTTAGGATTCACTAAGGCCAAGTTAGACCAAGCCCTTTGAGGATGTCCGTAGGGCGCTTACACTGCAAATAGAAAGGGCGCCAATATCTTCTCGATTTTCTTCATCACGGCTGAGCCTCTAATCAGAGGAGGCAGGGGGCTTTACCACCTGAGAACTTAGCTGTACCGAGGCAACTTTATTCTCTTCTCTTGTTAGGGACTCCGCTTCAAGCTAGCAATTTAGCTCGTGCTTTTCGATGTCTGCTAAAATTTCGTTTTGTGAAGCATATTTACGAAACACATAAATTTAGTAGGGTTTTGAAGGTATAAGATAACAAATAAGTATCCTTTCAAGCTTCTCTTATGGTTACGGCACTAGAATGAGATTTGTTATTTTGTTATTCATCTGTCTAACGTCATAGCCCAGTCAAATAAGGATTTCACCTCGGATTGAAAGCAATGAAGCTGAATTTTTGAATAGCTGAATGAATTTTACTTTCGTTTTGGCCTTCTAAATAAGGGGTGAAAAATCACCGACTTCAGCGTGTTAGCTTAATTAGATATTTAAGATCAAAAGTCACTAAAATTTTTTTTTTTTCTTTTAATATCTCGATTTCTATACATCGGACGTGTTACAAAACTTGTAGATAATAGTACTCTCTATAATTTTGTTTCTATTCATTTTTTTTTCATGATTAACCGTTTTCGAGATATAGCGCGGAGAAAGAGAAGCGGGAACTGGTTCGGACAAACATTTGCTTCTAGTCCCTTCCACAATCGTCTCTCAGAAAAAATGTAAGGATCAAAGTCGTTGAGAATTAAATTTACTTTTATTTCATTTAGACGTTTTTTTTTTCACTTGAAACAAATATTTGACAAAAAGTGAGATAACAATTTTAATAACGAATATCTCGAAAACCGTTGAGAGTTGTACAAATATGTATCATAACAATTGTATAGAAAATTTAATAAGCTTTGATTTTTATTCGTAGCATAATTTTTCAAAGTCCACCGTTTTCGAGATATAATCGAAAAACCTAAACATGAACTCTTTTCTCTTTCTCCCACCGTAAACTGAGGAACCTCGTTCCCTCAGGGTCGGGGATTTTTAGTATATTTACCTTATAACTACACCCCTTATTTTAGCAGTCTGACTGAGGTCGCACTTCTCCGCGAAAACACGTTTTTTCGGCACTCTTTTAGCTAAAACTCCGAAACTAATCGTTCCATCCAACATTTATTTTTTTTTTTTCATCTGAAAGCAAGTCAAATTTACTACAAGACTGTTTTACTGTATATTAAATTTAAATAAAGTCCCGTAAAATATCCACGCCAACACACTAAAAACTGTTTACTGTTTTGAAATCCAAGTTTTGTTGGTAAATTTTTCACTATAACTCCAAAACTATTTGCCCGATTTTAAATTCTATTTTTTCAACTAAAATCTGCTTAAATTTACTATCGGGCTCTTTGTATGAAATTTTGATTCAACCCCGTAATACACCCAACCAAGCCCACTGAAAAAGTTAAAATCGTCATATTTTTCCAAAACTTACATATTTCGAGTGCTAGGGATTTAATTGAAATTTCATATAAAGGGCCCGACTATTGACTGTGTTGTCAATGAAATTCCTTATTTTGTCTCTTTAACTTATGATTTTAAATTATGTCTTGTTTAGATACTGATTAGCTTAAATTGTAAAACATTTTTTTTTTAATCTTTACTCAGTCAATCAAAGTAATAATGTCTCCTACACTCCTACACTCCTGGCCGTCCCCTGTGGGCTCCTGGCTCCTTGACTTCATGCCTTCGGCTCAGTCGGGTTCTGCCCAGAGACACCTTCAAATCATGATATAATATTGTTATACTTACTGAGCGTTGATGACCTAGATGTTTTACGCTCTAAAACTCTAAAGAACAACAACAACAACAAAGTAATAACAATTAGTGAATATGATGAAATACTGAATTTCCTGGCTGGAAAGGCACGATCGTTAAAAATAAAAAAAAATAATGTTCAGTGCAGAATCAGATAGTTAACGTAGTGTTCAGAAATAAATAACAATGAGACATATTTTATTGTAGATACTTCAAACAATAATATACAACTATTCCTAAGAAGAAAGCCATTAAAATATAAAAACAAATATTTTTTATTACATTTCTTGTATCTTAAAGTACATAATATTTATTCCTTCCACCACGTTTCTGCCATTATGTAATTTCTAACCGGCAACTCTGAAAACCTGTTTATCATATAAACTATCAAAAACAACACAATTTTTTTTCTCTTTTGAAACTTTTTTACCATGATTTAGGAAAACACTGAAGGGCTTTTTGATGGGATGGGAGTTGGGGAAACCTGGGGGGAGAGCAATCAAGGGTGGGTCGGCTCGCTAAGGTTGCAAAAGGCAACACATAAATAAAAAAATGTTTTCTTTAGAAATCCAGTTTTTAGCTTCTCCTCAATGAGCAATTCCTGTTTTTTATTTTTATGTTTCTTTAAATGAATGGAAATAGGCTTAGGAAGTTATATTTTACTTCCATTTTGTGTTAAATTATTGGTTTACCTATTGCTTTATTATTCAATGATAAACATTTTTTTCTGAAAGACCTGCATGAGGTATCATGCAATACATCTTAAGTTATTTTCTAGAATTTCCCTATTTCCAGTGTTATTTCTTTGTAGTCTATAGTTTTGCTTCCTTGTTATTTTTAATACTAGAATTTTTTATCTGGACCGGATCCTTTTCAGCTCCATTTTTCAACAAATATTTATAGACTGTTCTAAAAAGTGGAGCAAGAATCATTCATAATTTTATAAGTTTCATAAGTAATTTAATAGTCAGAAATTTACCAGGCTGGTTCAAGATACTGCAAACTAAAGCCCACAACGACTTACCACTTTTAATTTTGATCTGGAAAAACGTTTAAGTTGGAATCCACATACCAGACTAAAACGACAGGAAACTGCTCGTCGATTTTGACTTCTTCCTATTTACTAGACAAACGTTCAAAGCTTCTGGTTTACTACAAAAGACTCCTTTGTATAACAGTTATTAGACCTATTTGGACATATGTAATTAAGTTTTAGGGCTCCATCCCATTCAACTTGTATCCAAGATCTCCAATCCTTACAATCTAAAATCCTTCGTAAAATCCACAATGCTCTTTATTATATCATAAATAAACTTATCCGTGAAGATTTTAATGATCCATATGTTACTGATTTGGCGCAAAATAGATACCTGTTATTTCATAGTAAACTCCACACCCACTCAAATCCTCGAGTCTTCCAACTTACTTCTCAATCAATTCCCGATAATCCCACGAGGCGTCTAAAAAGAAGCTGGCCTTGGGACCCTATAATATTGAACTTTTACTTAAGTACTATCGGTGGGTAGTACTAGTGCTTCACAAGCAAATATGTTAGAGTTTAAGAGCACTGTTCCATACTAGACACTCAGAAAGATGTTTTGGTAAAATGGAAAAGAACTCAGCTTTTTGAAAATACAAGTTTTTATTTTCTGCGGTATAAACGAACGAATCGGAAAATTAAACGTCTATATAATGCTATAACTCACTGAAACTCCTGCAGATCTGCGTATCAAAAAATACTGGACAACTAAAAACACACGTTAAAAAAATATTTTCCCTTCTACCATTAACACCTATTACTGATTTCTTTGTTATGTCAATTGCATAACAATATCTACATTTTTTTTCTCGCCTTATTTGCCGCTTTGGCTACGCGAGGTTTTCCTGGTCGGAAGGATGGAAAAAAATAATTAATTAGTCATAATTAATTCCTCTCTGACAAAAGTCGGAATAGAACTCAGGTTCTTTGTTTAAGCTAAGTCCATATATAATGATACATACATTCTTACTCATACCCAAAGTGATTGATTACATTTAGAATTTGTATGAAATATCGCATGACAATATTCCAAAAAAATAACAATAAATGTACTGATGCTCACCAAGATAAACATCATAATAAGTACCCCGATAAGGTTTAGCCATCTGTACCAAATTATAGTTAGATCAATATTCATAGTTTTAGGGAGGCTTAGCAATAATAAAATTTTAAATGATACAATTTGATTGTACAATGTTGAGTGGGAGAAACAAGGTTTGTCCCACTGTCATTAGCTTTTAAGGTAAGACATTAAAACCCAACCATATGAAATCAATATATTTATTTTTGTGAAAATTAAATTATTACCAAATCAAATTGTTCATTCTTTGCTTTTTGATTTTGTATGTAAAAATATTATTTATGGGCCTTTAGTTGTAAGCACTGATAATGCAGTCCCTTTTTCGCAACAGTTTCTAAATAGTCTCTGTTCATCTGGATTACCAACTCATAATTTTTTTTTATTCATTTATTGATATTTAGAACTGTAAAAAATAATATAAATCATATAAATGTGTTGATAGTGAATACAATGTCATGTAAATACCCTGTGAAGAACTACTCACTAGTAGCACTTCAATTAAAACTATACTAAAAGGTCTCTAGACCATCTTCTTTTCAGACGAATGTATAAGTTTATGGGTCATAAAATAAAGAGGATTGAGAATTTTTCGAAGTATTTTGGATTTTAAGGATTGGATATCAGATGAATTGGTTGGTTTATTGGAGGCCCAAAGCTCAACTCCGTACGTCGAAATAGGTCTTATCACAGTCATGTAAACGACTCTTTTGTAATTAATTGGGAGCTTTGAAAGTTTGTCTAGTAAATGTTGAAGTAGTCTGTAACGACGAGCAGTTTCTTGTCACTTTAGTCTTGTATTTGGATTCCAAGTAATACGTTTGTCCTAGGATTTTTTCCTAGGTAGCGGATCTGTTCAACAGGGATACACATACAATAAAATTGAAAATTCGATATCTAATCTTTAAACACTTAATCGGAGCAATATAAACCAAGTTATAAATTACAGCTATGGGTTAAAATATAATATAAAATAAAACTTCAATTATTAATTAAAATTTCTTCACTTATGTGAGCTTGCGATTCGCGACGGGTGTTCCTTGTATATAATAATTATTAATATTATGTATTAGTTTGATGTCAGTTAGATATTCTGCAATAGTGCTCTTCTACAGAACATATTAAAAGTAAATGGTGGTTTCCAGAAATAGTTTTAAACAAATGGTGATACACTTATCTGTTGAATCTGAGTTAAGGTAATGTTAAATAATGGTGGTAGGTGAGTAAAGCCGCGGTGATGCTTGCATAAAGGACTCTCATGAATATGACATATGTACGTTTAGCTCACTCGGCAGTTTGGGAGCTCTCTAGGGGCCTCTTTTCTTGCTATATGTAGGCAATACTTTGTACGTGATTTGCATTGCGTAATTCAAACCTTCTCTTCAATTTATTCAAGCATTTTACAAACGCTTTAGAGGTAAAGTTCCACCGCTCAGATTATTTCCCTCTTTTTTTTTTCCTATGATGGATACCTATTGTAGTAATAATTTCCCAAAATGTCAGCCCTAAAAACTGAAAACCCCTAAAAAAAAAGTATATAATTAATTAAAATTTTTTATTTACTCTGAGAAGTAAAGCCTCTTAGATACAAAATATCCCCAATTCTATGATTTACATCGAAATTAATTTCACTAAACGACATAATAGTCTACTCAAAAAACGAAAAAGAACATTTAAAAGATTTATATAGACGAAAAAAGAGTATTTGAAGCCCTAAAAGAACATAACTATCAATATAAAACCGAATTTTTTTAAACCGAATTGAACTTTTTAGGCTATATCGTAAACCCCAGAACGGATTAAAAACAGACGAGAAAAAATGCGAAGTTTTTCAAAAACCGACGATTGAACATTTTTAATTTTGGGGCATGGACGGGATACTATATAAAAGTTTATTAAAATTACGCAAAAATACCAGACGATTTCTAATATCATTAAACTACAAAAACTTATGGCACGACGGAAATAAAGGAAGCATGTCAAACCTAAAAAATGATGACTAACACACCAGTTTTGTATCCGAAATGGGAACGGCCATTTATATTAACTACACAGCCAGTCAAATTTTAAACAACCAAATGAAATAGAACACCCCATATCCCGTATTACAAATGCGGAATTAAATATAGTTCAATAGAAAAGAATTACTAGCGGTATGTTCGTAGGGCAACCCAAATTAAGCCTTAGCGGTATACGGTACAAATTTATTTTTGCAAATCATAAACCTTTAAAATTTTTTCATGAAAAATGATAACACCGCGTCATAATACACAAGAATTTGAATTCACAAGTTAAACGGTTGGGAAAAAACAAATTAAATAGGGGACAAGCGACAGAATGAATTCATGAAATAGCGCCGTGGAGAAAATGGACGTCGAGGCAGAATTATTTAAATACCCAGGAAATAGCGGACGAAAAATTTAAATTCCCATTAAAACTCGATAATAGATTTTACCAGGAAGACGATTTGAAAGACAATCCATTTCCCAGGAATCTAGTAATTAAAAAGTTTTCTAATTTTGAATTTTTTCGGTATTAGAACTATTGTAATTTTATTTTAACAAATAATTATAAAAAAGGGGAAATACAAACAATTATTTTCAACCCTAAAGAATGCAATGGAAAAACGCCGTAAAAATTTCCCCTGCGTATTAAATCAATATTTCTCTATAATAAAACCTACGTATTCCCAGAAATTACGAAAGCAATAACTTCTTCTTCTCCGCTACGGAAATTGAACCTAAAACATTTTGAGCTATAAACGAATTATTGAGATAAACTTGGAAAGATTCTTATATTTTTCCAGCGAGTCCATTAAGTTTAAAGGTAATTTACGACAGATACCTCGAAATCTTGTAAATTAAGAAAATTGTACCTTAAATTTATCCTTATAACTGACAATGCCCAATGGTATTAAGGATCATTCAAAGCATAATAAATAAAATGTACTATCTATCCCCTCTCCTAGATATTGTATAAAAGGGGCACCCCCACCTTCGTCGGTGACACTCTGCCTCTACCCGTTAATATTATGATTTTGCAAGTTTGTTCCACGAATCCTTTTGTAAGCTGATAGTACAGAGTTTAATCTTTTTATTTAAAACTAAGTTTGTGCTTTTGGTCCAATCCCTTTTGTTTTATAGAATGTTTGTTATACTTAGTGTAAAAGGTTGTTGTATGCCTCTACCCGTTATGATGTCAGTTTGTTCCACGAAGTTTTGTAATATAGTTTGTGCTTTTGCTTGATATAATGTATATCAATAAAATCAGCCCCGTGAACCTTTTATTTAGCTATATATTATATATATATATATATATATATATATATATATATATATATATATATATATATTTTTTATTTTTTATTTTTTTTCTTAGCGCTACACTCCAGGGTGGACCTTAGCCTATCGCACAATTCTGCTCCATTCGCTACTATCCAAAACCTTATTCCTCCAGTCAATGACCCCAAGTACTCTTTAGTCTTTCTTAACGTCTTTAACCAAGATTTTCTAGGGCTTTCTTCCTTTTTTTTTTCTGGGAAGCTCTCTCCTATAATCCTATTCAC
Source organism: Euschistus heros (assembly GCA_003667255.2). Taxonomy (NCBI): domain Eukaryota; kingdom Metazoa; phylum Arthropoda; class Insecta; order Hemiptera; family Pentatomidae; genus Euschistus; species Euschistus heros. Next base: position 3,359,157 of record RCWM02000046.1, read on the forward strand.
CATTCTGTCACTGGTCATCCTACCGACGTGTCTAAGCCAACTTATTCTTTTTGACTTAATAAACCGCATAATACCAGCATGTTTGATTACATCGTCCAGTACTTGATTACTCCTTATGCGCCAAGCGCCTTGTTTGCAGATTAGACTATATATTCGCCTCATTATCTTCCTTTTAAAGACTCGAACAGCATGATGGTCAACTTTCTGGAGTGTCCAAGCTTCTGCACCATAACATACTATGGGCCTGATTAACGATTTATACACATTTAATTTGGTGCATTTAGAGAAAAAAAATATATCAAAGTATGTATTATTGCTATTCATTATTCTTTTCTTGATCTCATTACTGACTTTATCAGCAGAATCAATAAAACTTTTCATATTTATATGACTAAAAAGTTTTCGTGGATCTGGATGAATAGTAGATGAATAAAGGAGTGGAAAGGGTATTAGTATGGCGAATGGTGAAAAGGATGGAGTTCCATAGAAAAGAGGATCGGGTTAGGAAAGATCTGTCGTAAGCAGCGGAGCAATGAGCAGGAGTATACTAATCTGTTGGCAATAGCGGGTATGAATTGAAAATTTGAGCTTCGGTACTTAAATAATGAAAAGTGGACTATGAGATTGGATGTTTTGTAGAAAAAGGATATTTGAAAACACAGGAAATGAAAATTCATTACAGAAAACACTAAGAAAAATAATATATTTTGAAAAGATTAATAGATAATTTCTTGAATCCGATACCATTGATATGCAACACACCTATTGGATATATTCTATTTATGTTACTGAAAAATATAAAATTTGTTTACAATTAAAAAACCTGTAAATAAGAATGTTCAGTGCTGAGAATGGGAAACTACAGTTCCCGAAACATGTAGTCAAATCGTTAAATAAATTGTTATTAAGGATATTATAATATAAATATAATATCGATCTTTTAACCATCTATAAATTTTTTTTTCAATTTTCTATTTTGCTACCAAGGACTATATCTGGACAAACAACTGACTTGGAATCCATATACAAGAAACCGCACATCGTTTCCGACTTGCAACATTTACTTGACAAGCAATAAATTACAAAAAACTTCTTTACACGACAGTAATTATACCCATTAGGACATACGGAGTCGAGCTTTGGGGCTCCACCAAACCTTCCAATTCTCCTCGTGTCCAATCCTAACAATCCAAAATCCTTTAGAAAATCCTTAATGCTCCCTGTTATGTTACAAATTTATCCATAAATATCTTAATATTCCACATCTGGCCCAAACCAGATACCTATCCTTTCATAGGTATTCTTGGGTTCTATACCCATAATCTTTCAAGGCGTCTGATAACAGAACGACCAAGAGACCTTCTAATATAACTTTTATTGAAGTTCAACTAGTGAGGAGTTCTTAATTCACTAGTTTTGTATTAGTCACACAGATTTTAAATATGTTTTGTGAATAACATAGCCTGCCACAGTCAAAATTATGAGTGAGAAGATGCAAATGAATCAATACACACAATGAAGAGAATTGAAATAAGTAAATACGTATCTGTAAATTTATAGAAAAGATCCAAGACTGCAATTACTACAAACAATCATCAATTTATTTAAAAACTAAAATATTAAAATAAAAATGAAACATGCTTTTGAAAAAACAAGTAATATTATTAAACGAAGAATGAATTATCTTATGTTGGCAGGAAGAAGTAGAATACCACGAAGCTTCCTCATTTTTTTAATAAGAAATCATACTTTTTCTGAGTCCAAGCACATGTTTAACGTATTCGGATCACATATTAACAATGTCCTGAAGTAAAAGATGCGGGTGTCTACCGAGAATATTTCTTTCTTCTAGGCGGAGCTTGTTCTTATTTTATATCCATGAGTTGGCCAAGGATTATATGAGGGATCGAACTAACTTTAGAACTAAATTGATTAGTCCAAGCTCTCGAACTAAGCCGATATCTATCATACCCCGCGCGGTTTCAGTACTAAGTCTTAACCATACATCGTCCTGAAGAATTTATTACTCTAAATTTATCAGAATCGATTTCAATATGGTTTCTTTAGTTCAAATCAAGCTCCTCTCAGCCTCAAAAAAAAATTAATATTACTTAAATATATATATATATATATATATATATATATATATATATATATATATATATATATATATATATATATATATATATATATTATGTATATATATTGTTACTCGACTATTTATTTATATATAGACTATCAAATAAGAGTACTTTGAGTGAAACTAGACCCAGAGGAAGACAGTGAACTGTGGTAAATTTGTCAGGTTGCAAAGACAGGTGGGAATGGTCACGATTTATTCTGCAGATAGCATTGGGACAGATTGAGCAGACCAAGGACCGCTTCATATATCTTTCTTTCCTAAAAAATAAGATATCTACCTCGGATGTAAATTTTTTTTTAAGTTAGAAAGTGTATTTATATTCACTTATGTGCCTTATGCACTTGAATATATTCAACAGTAATGTAAAAAAGTTAAAATAAATAAGAAATCTTAATTTTATGCCTTAAAAATACGACTTTAACACTGTGAAAAAAACAGAAAACAAAATTAATAAATAAACTTACAAAATCTTCCTAAAACCATACACCCTTATTAACAATTGTCCTGAACTGTGAGGATAGTTAAACATTTGAGTATTTAACGCATTCAACCCCTTCCAATCTGAAGTCATTCATACTATTTTAAATATTACATATTATGTTTTCAACAAAAACCAACATAACCATCCTAATATATCACACCCCCTAAATTTTCAAAATGCCATCAAAACCTTTCTATATAAACTCTCTTGCACATTCATTATTCAGTTCCACACATCCTTTTAAACCACCACGAAGATTAAAACAGTAGTGGCCTTCAGACCCACTGTAAAAAAAAAAATCTATTTTTTTAGAGTTCTGGCAATGACCAGATTCTCAACTCATGTCCCTGAGTGGCTGACGCTTTACTCATGGTTTCCTCGTGATTTAAGTTATTTATTTCTTTCTCTATTCTCATTTATTCATTTCTACAATTATTATCCTAATTCATATTAAATTATCATTCATACATTTTTCTTTTAAATCTGGATAATTTGAGGCTTTTTATTTTTATTTTTACTTTAATTGTACATAGGCTATGAATGGATTCATTGAAATTCATATTAATCATTGTTCATGAGTGAAACTGCTTATTATAATTTAAAAAAAAAAATTGATTGATCATAGAAAGTTCTTACTTTAAATAGATCTTTAAAAAAATATTTTACTGTTAATAGTTTTATTAGAACAGCTCATTTGGCTCTACGTGACTAAGGAAGATCAATGTGCAGTAGACAATCCATAGATTATCAACTCAAGAAACTGAAAGGCAGTCTCTGAGATCGAGGCTCATGGCGTTTGTTGTTGGATATCAAGATCCGACAGAAAAAAAAAAACTTTATAAGATAAGAATCGAGGAAATAAAAAGGAGATAAAGTAAATAAGGTGATTGGAATTCCGATTCGGAGCTCAAGTCTCGGGCGAGAAGTGTTCTTTTATGGGCGTGAATTTAACTGTGAAGATAAATAAGTTATACGATGAATTGCCTTTGCCAGTTTTTGCGTAATCAATCCTGATATTAATTTGAATTAAACATTTTTTTAAATTATATATATATATATATTCTCGTGCAAATTAATTTTTAGATAAAATTTGAAGCTTCATTACCCGTTTTCTTATAATTAGTAGGGTTAAACAACCCTAGCTAAATCTATTTGGATCTTACGCGTTACCAACCTATTCTAGTCAGAGAAGGAAGGTTAACATCCTTTCTGTAGTTACCTCTCGAAATAAATTTTATCCTGTTCAACCCACAACCTTCTATACCAGGTGTGCTGAGACCCTAGGCTAGGCTCTCACTCCGTACCGAAATCTTATTCATTATTATCATTCTCAAAATAAGAAAAATTATCTACTTCATAGTCGTTCATAGTTCACAATAATCTTGTTTTTGTTTTTAAATGTTAATTTTTTTCTGAATGTAGAGTACAATTTCCTGCGCATTGTGCGATGTTTAAAATATTATTACTTGCAAACTTATTTTGGCCCTCTTCGTATACTTATTAGAATAATTGATTTTCAATTTAAAAAAAAAAAATAAATAATGATGTTTACTAGAAATCTTAAAATTATGTTTCAGATTACAAAATAATTTTTCGTTTAGGATTTTAATGTTTTTTTCTCGGTGTAAATTTAAGAACATACCACATTTTTTGATGTTTTTTTGTGCAACTCGCACAAAATAACTATACTATGTTAATGTTTACTTTTTAGTGAATATATTTATTTTGTAGTTTAAGAATACGTATAATTTATTCCACAATTTTAACCTTTTACTAGAATCTTCAATACTTTAGTATGGTGAATGAATGCCTGATTCTATAAACAAGTCAAAGTTATCACGGCTAAAACAAGAGAAAATAAATTTTACGCCTACAGCCGGACTTGAACGTGGGCCCCAGAGTCTGGAGTGTAGTGTCTTACCGCACCTCCTAATCACTATAAAAGGTAATTTAATATTAGTGAATATATTGATGATAATGTTAATCAACTAATTAGTTTCTAATGGACTACATTAGTATCAATTATTAACGTCTATATTAACATGAATGTAGGATTAATACTATTTGCATCTCAATATCAATCTAATGGTGCAATTTCATTTTTTATTAAACCTTTGTATTATATTATTTATGAACTTCTTGTTTATATTCTTTATAAACTTCTTTTTTATATTCTTTGTAACTCTATAAATTCAGAAATTATATATAAGGTAAAGAGTCAATCCTCCCATTCACGTCTTGGTCTGCGTTCATCTTACGGTTATTAATTTTTTTGGGAATCTATTATTATTAAATTCAAAGACATTACAATGTCCATTGTATCCGTCGAACTGATATTAGTTTAGCTTTATAGACCTGATAAATTATTGGCGATTCCTCTTTTTGTAGGATTCTAAATCATCCAATTTGCTCCTTTTTTGGGCAAAATATTCCGTGAATTACTTTCAATACGTTCATCTAACATAGCATTTTTTGTCATTAATAAACCTTTGAGAGATGCAGTTTATTTAATGTAGCTTCTTTCGTCTCTGAAAAAGAACTGTCAGTTGTCACTTAGCTAAAAGTGGAAGACTAATTTAGTAAAATTATTTTTAGCAGGAAGTTTATCTAAAATTTCTCTTGTTTATTTTTTAATACTTTTTGTCTATAGGTTTTAAAGGACGTAACCTAATTCTAGTTGTATTTATTAAGTTATTCTAGTTACAACCCAATTAGGTATACATTTTATGTAGGTATATATTTGTGAACAATTATGCTTCCACTGGTTTCTGTTGATGAGGTTAAGGAGCACTGTAATATCTTAGAATCCTGCTTCACCAAGAGGTAAGTCGGTGGTCAGTTTTAGTTCGGGGTTCCCCAGGCTGTGTTTATATTTATTTTTTTCGGTTGTATTTATATGTTATATCTTCATTTTTTTCCATTGTTTACTCATATTTTTTATTTATTTAATTATTTTTCAGCTATAGTGGAATCCTGATATATCTGTATCCCGATAAAATGTAAGAGAGTACTTTGACGTATGCATTAGTAGAAAACCGCCCATTTCCTAGCTTTCCTAAAAATTCATTGAAAACTAACTATCACAGGATTGTAAGCAGAAAATCTCGTTAGTTCATATAAAAAATGCACTTTAGTCCCCTCGGTGTAACGTTTTTTTTTTTATTTTTTTTTTTTTTTTTTTTTTTTTTTTTTTTTTTTTTTTTTTTTTTTTTTTTTTTTTTTTTTTTTTTTTTTTTTTTTTTTTTTTTTTTTTTTTTTTTTTTTTTTTTTTTTTTTTTTTTTTTTTTAGATCTTCAAGGTTGGCGAATGTCTTGTTATTGTTATTTTACCATTGAATTGGATTAGTGTTTTGGGAAAATCTCGTTAATTCATATATCACCAATCCTATACAATCTAATTAGGTATAACGTATTTTATCTTATCCTGGGTCGAAAAAACGTCTTATAATTCGTATTTTACCATATAATTAAAGCTATTGAATTAGAATCGGGTTTTCCAGGATTTCGTTTTTTTACATAGGATGTTACCAACTTATGTTGATAATTATTCTATTTAGTCTTTATTATGACATAAAAGAAAACATCTATCTTTCAAAATAAAAAAAAAATAATAATATCAGAAATAAAAAGTGGTGAAAAACAAAGCAATGTTCTAATTCATACAAATGTATTAACTAAAATGTTTTTCATCTATACAAGTACTAATAAAAATAAAATGAATACGTAAAGTGAATTGAAAAAAATGCACTGGATATATGTACGTTATAATAAAATAAAAATAATTTAAAAACTTCTGTATATCTTGTTTTTAATTTTTACACCCGACATATCATAATCTCGTAATAGTGAACATGTCGATATATCGTGCTTGTTCTTTGCCTTATTGAATAAACGATTTTTTACTGTATTAACATTTATTTTCATTCATTTGGATCTTTATCATTGAGTGTGGAAGATATTAATTTTTAATAAAAAAAAAAAATTATTAAAAAAATAAATTGCTGCATTCCTCTACAGTGGCAGTACAGCCAGATATCCTTCTAGGAAGGTGGCCAGGACTTATTCCTTTGTGATGGCCAAAGCTATAGTGGTTTTTAATAAAAGAAGCAATTTCTCTCGTTCTTTTCACACCTCGCCGCAGCTCAGGATTTCACCAAATATCTACTTATAAAAGTTAATACTACAAATATTCTCCGAAACATTTATACTATTATACAATAATAGATTTTCGCTAAGGCACTAAAATAAGATGATATAACCATAATCCAGAGCACCGAGTTATTTTTAGAAGACCTATGATTAGACTTAAGATGAGAAGTTCATTATTTTTAACTACTGTTGAACATTGATAAAATAAAATTAAAAAAATAATACTATATATATTGATGATAATGTTAATTAACTAATTAGTTTCTAATGGACTACGTTAGTATCAATTATTATCGTTTATATTAACATAAATGTAGTATAAATAATTCCTTGAAACGGTTTTATTCCATTCTTTAAAGTCCAAATAAGTTTCGTATGTTTAGGACATCCTTGCCCTTCGTTCTTCCACACATCATTTGAGTACCAGATCTCAGTCCGTTGGTTTATGTATCCCTTCTCATCGAATTGCATCCTTTGAACAATATTTTGTTATTTGTGAAGCTTTATTTTGGAATTCCTTAACCATTTCAATTTCTAATTCTTCTTCAATCGCTTCCTCTAAACATCATTTTATTAATTATATCCTCAATTACCAATATATATTTTTTTAGTATTAATTCACATCTTTTATATTTATATGTCTATAACTTATAATATACAGAAGTTGCTATCAGTTATGTAGGAAGCTAGACAAAGATTTTGAGAAGTTATATAATTTTTCTCTCTCATGAAAAAATTTAAAATCTGGACTTACGTTGTTTCTGCACTCACCGATTAAATTATACGTCGTAATTCTTAAAAAATAAAAAAATTATCCATTCATATTACTTAAATTAGACTACTTTAAATAGTTACCAAGGCGGCTGTCTTGTGGTTTCGATTTACGGCACAGTAAATATTAATCCGTGGTTGATATTTATTTTGGATATAAATCTCGACCTTCCTACTCGAGCTACAAAATGTTGGCAACCTGTTGGATAACCCTTCTTTACTAGTTGGAGTACACAAGGACTTTAAGTCCCATAAAAAACAAACATTTTCTTACTATATCAATCGTTCTGTAAATACAATGAGTACAACATCATTTACTACAGCTATCCTTTAAAGGTGTGTCGTGAATAAAAGTGTCCTTAAGATCAAGCAATTTTCGTATGATGTATTTTGGAATAAATAAATGGAGTTTAAATCGATAACATATGCTCAATTGAAGTTTGACATGAATCTTAGCTCCTGGCGAGAGAAATATGGATAGTTGGATAAGTTGATTCCGGTATGGTCCCGGTAGATCATGTATTCCCACCCTCTTTTCATTTGCATCCTCTCTCCATATTTGGGGCTCTGTTTTTTATCTACTCAGAGTATCGAATATATTTTCCACATTTTCCACTCCTTTCCAATCTCGTGATGTTTCCATCTTCGAGTCTCAGTTAGTGTGAGTGATGGATGTGACAGGCGCCCGTTATGGAAGAGGGTTAGGGTTTTAGGGAAGGCCTGTGCTAGCTTGTTCGTTTTGGTTCAAGCGCTTCATTAGATCCTCTCCATAAAATCACCTTATCCTGGTAGATTAACTTAAGCGAGGACATTTTTGTCACTTTCGAATGCATGTGGAGCAAGCCTACAGAAGGAACAGCATTTCAAGCGATTTCTATCTATCTCTCGACCACTTATCCTTTGGAATTTTCTGCTCAAACAATTCTTATTCTATTAAGTCTGAAAAGTGTTAAGAATGAACTTCAAATTTCACCTAGTACAACTCCATTTTATATCAATTTTTATTTTGTTTTCAAGCAAACCTATGCATCTGTTAAGAAAAGCAAATTTAAAAGCTACTATTTTATAAAATATTTGACAAAGAAATTAACATAAGTGAACTGAAAATGTTAAAATTTGTAGGATTTCCGATTAATTTATAATATATCATAAAAAACAGCTTAAGCGTTTTACAACTACACATAATGGTGAGAGCTTCAGATGATTTCAGATCAAATAACTTTTTTTGGAAAAGACGTAAAAAAAAAAAAAAAATGTTTTATACTGGGAGTATAATATGCTCCTGTGCGACTGCCTTTTGTTGTTTTCCTTTCTTTTTTTTCCTTTTTAGAAAGGATCTAATCTGAACTAGAATATTATATTTTAAATATTTTTATTTTATTTTATTTCATAATATATATGGCTCAGTTTGAATTTTTTTTAATATTCAAGAAAAGTAATCGTAAGTCAATGTTTTGCTCTCTAGGGATTGTCTGGATGAAGTTGGAATTATTATATATAATATAAGTTAGTAGAAGAAATCATTTTTTATGATTAGGATTGATCCTTTTATGATAGACAAACTTCATCTCAACATCAACCAAAGAAGATTGATGTAACAAATGGCCTTAAGATTATTTCTTTTGTTACTCTAGCTATTACCATTTATATAATTTAGGACAAAAGTCTCTTTTGTGTTATTTAAATTTACATCAGCAAGTAGTTTCGATAATTATAAAGTTCCAAAACATAACTCCTCAGTATTAGAGTTGTTAAACAGAGCACCACTACTCAACGATAGTAACTATAAAACAATTAATTGAGGATGGCCAAGAACTAAATACATTTTAATGAAGCTTTTTGGCACTTTGCATTGGTAGAAAGCGTAAGGTTCTACAGCTCAAAAATATGGCCTCTAGAAAAATAAAATACGAAGTGTTCCTGTCGCTGTGGAAATGGATTTTTGGATGTGGTCGACTAGAACGTAAAGGATTTAACAAGAATAATGAGATTACTAGAGCAATTGTGGAAATACGAAAGAAGTTGCTGGAGAAAACGAAAGGAAGAACACTGAGATTGTTCTGACATGTTAAATTTAATGGATATAGAAATATCCCCAAAATAGCATTTATGTAGGGAGTAACGTGCAAGAGGAGGAGAGATAGGCCTAGCGTCAGGTGGAGAGATGAAAGTATGGTTGGACGAAGGCTAACAGAGGTGGAAGTGATGAACAGAGAGAAGTAGAGAAACGGATTGAGGGAGGAGTTCCACTGAGGAAAACTTTTTGGCGAAGAAAATCCCTACAAAGAAGAAAGGAGCATTTTATAATTTATATAACTAATAAAGACTTTTGACAGATCAATTTATCCACTTATGACAATGTGATAAAATAAAAAAATATATTTTAACGAATAATATGGTTTATAAATACACCTTTCTTCTTCTTTTTATTATTATTATTTTATTATTATTATTTTTTTTTAAGCATTTTATTTGAATTTTTATATTCAGTAATTATTTCACAATAGATAAAAATAATTTTCAATTAGTAATTCTATAACCCTGATAGTCAATGCTATGACAAAGAAAAGCTGAGTGGGAACAAACGTAATTGCTAGAGTTTCAATCTGAAACTTTACCAATAGCTCTCACTGATTAGGGAAACTTTTCCTCTGAAGAGAGATTCTAACGAAATTACATTGGTGCACCATAAAAGTGTTGTTAATTGTTTAAAAAAAATAGGAGTAAAAATCAAAGAGAAAATAAGTTATAATCAGGATTTGGAATATTTCTAATTTTAATCCAAAACAGTATGGTTTGATCAATTAAATAAATAATTTGCATTTGTTATTTTTGTTACTAATCCAATGATGGGAGTTTAGTAGTTGATGTGTTAGAAATTTATATTAAATAATGTAATAGAAGTTGTCATATTACCATTCAGCTAGGTCTTAATATTTTTTTTCTCTATATTTCTTTTCCTTTCTATCTTAATATATATAAATTACGTGTCGCCGCCTAGGGGCCGGCTAACACCTAAACTACTGAACCGATTTTAATCAAATTTGCATACCGTGTGCAGTTTGATCCAACAAAAAAGATAGGATACCTTATATCTTAATTTATAGTCGCAATATTATTTGAATATTATCTGTAAGTCACAATTATCTGTTAGCTCTATACGATTCTAACATATGGCGGTATAAGGTTATACTATTATATAAAAGGACAAGCAATGTTTCGTTTGTGTTTACTAACCGCCAAAAACTACTGAACCAATCTCTACCAAATTTTGACTACATCATCTTTATAGGATGGTTTAGCAATAGTAAAATCTAATGATTTTCAACTAATTCTTTATTGAAAAATGAATAAGAAGTGGATAACAGTGAAATTAAAAAATGGCGCCAATTGCCAACATGAAAGGTTAAAAGGTACAGTGTTACATAGAGGTGAACATTGATAATAAAATTTACTTATTTTCAATTAAATTGTTAAAAACAGGTATATGGAGTGAAATATACCAAAGTTTAACTACATCATGTTCATAATTCTAGGTTTAGCAACAATAAAAATTTAAATGTACAATGTTGAGTGTTAGAAACGGGTTTTGCCACACTACCACATACTTTTATGGTTAGAAATTAAAATCCAACCAGATCAAATCAATAACATTATTTATGTCGAATGAAAATTATTAAAAATCAAAATGCCGATCCTCAGCTGTTTAATATTGTGTGTAAAAATATGAACTTTGAACCTTTAGTTGTAAGCACTGATAATGCAGTTTCCTATACCGCAGTTTCTTAATAGTCTCTGTCCATCTGGATTACCAACTCATATATTAAAATTGAAAATTGGATGTCTAATTATGCTTTATGTTATCTTCAAACACCTAATCAATCTAAATTTAACCCAGTTAATAATGACTGCTATGCGTGTAAATATCGTCAAAAATCAAAATTTTCAATTCTTCACTTTAATACAAGATTTTTATCGATAAATATTTAAAAAAAATTAATTATTAGTTAAAATTATCTAAGATCTTCACTTATGAGAGCGGGCGAAGCCTCGACGGGGGATGATGGAGTTATATATAAAGGGACAAGCCATTTTCGTTCGTTATCACTAACCGCAAAACTATAGAACTATTCTGTACCAAATATAACTATATCATCTTCATAGTTCAAGGAAGGTTTAGCAATAATAAAATTTATATATTTTCTATTAAATAACTGTTTAAAAAGCGATAAATATGTGGAGTGCAGTAAAGCGAGCGCCATTTAAGAGAGGTTAAAATGATCCGGTGTTAAATATAGCTAGAAATTGATAATAAAGTTACTTAATTCAATTAAATTGTTATCCAAAAAGCTATAAATATGTGGCAAGCGACAATAGCGTTTTAGTAAAACTAATGAACCTATCTGAACCAAATTTTAACTACATCATCTTCATAGTTCTTGAAAGATTTAAAATTATAAAGTTTACCATAATAATAACTTATACTATTATATAAAAGGACAAGCCATTTTACGTTTGTGATCACTAACCACGAATACTACTGAACCAATCTGTGCTAAATATTAACTACATCATCTTCATAGTTCCAAGAAGGTTTAGCAATATTAAAATCTACTGATTTTTCATTTATTTTTTATTAAAAAAAGAAAATATGTGGACAACAGTGCAGTATGAAAATTGACCGATAGGTGGAGAGTGCCATTCTACGCGAGAGGTTACAAAAGAGCTTGAAATCGATGATAAAATTTACTTATTAAACTATAAAGAAAATTATTTAAAAAGATTTAAATATGGTGTGCGATATGTGGATCCCAGGGAAGCTTGAAAATCGATTGATTATGTATAGCACCATCCCACAATAGAGTTAACAATGGTAAACTGAACCTATCTGTACCGACATCTAAATAAATAATTTTTATAATTCTAGGAAGGTTTTTGCAAAGGTAAAATTTAAAATAACTAAAATTTAAATGTACAATGTTCAGAGGCAGGACTGAGGTTTGCCACAATGTCATATACTTTTATAGTTTGAAATCAATATCAAACCAGATGAAATCAATAAAGTTATTTCTGCCGAATACAAATTATTACTAAATCAAAATGTCTATCCTTTACTTTTTTATATTGTGTGTAAGAATGTGATCCACGGGCCTTCTGCCGTAAGCACTGATAATGCAGTTTATTTTCCGCAAGAGTTTCTTAATAGTCTTTATCCAACTTGATTACCAATTCATACATTAAAATTAAAAATTTGATGCCTAATGGTGCTTTTTACGCAATCTTCAACTGCCTAATCAGTGCGATTATAACTAGATTAATAATTACTGCTATGCGTGAAAAAATCATTGAAGAAATAATGCTGAACCATATGCTAAAATACAAGAATCTTATCGATAAACAAATAAAAGATTAATTTTTAGTTGAAATTAGCTTCACTTATGGAGGGCGGGCGAAGCCGCGACGGGGATGCTAGTTTACTATATTTATTTTATTTTATTTATTTTTTTTATTATTTAAATATGCTACCTTTTGTGCATATTATTATCTTCGCTTGAAATTAAGATAGCCAGACTATTGTACAACTTATTATACATGTCTGTTATTCTTAGGGGACAATATGTCTCAGAATAAAAATTATTTTTTCATTTCATTATATATATTTTCGTTTTAGACTAGAGTAATACAATTCTTATTTCAGTACTAGCTCATACTTCGTCACTATCTTTATATTGATTTCCAAAAGATTTACAATTCAGAAATTATTTATCTATTGCCAGAAAGTATATTTTCTTTGGAAAAAAAAAAAAAAAAAAAAAAAAAAAAAAAAAAAAAAAAAAAAAAAAAAAAAAAAAAAAAAAAAAAAAAAAAAAAAAAAAAAAAAAAAAAAAAAATTAGAATTTATAGAGTGAGAATATGTATTCTAATAAGTTTGAGTAAAATTCTAGTTTACAAAAGAAAGATCCTCTTTCTCTATTATTATTTTACTTAGCACTAGAATACGTCATTCGGGAGGTAAAAATTAAATACGGTAAAAGGTCTAAAAATGGGTCATAAAACATGGTTTTTAGTTTTAGTCAGGTGAAGATAAGGAAACTATTACATAAAACAACGATAATAAAAGCCGGTAACGAAATTGGTCTAGTAGTTTATACCAATAAAACTTATAATAAAATAAATATTTTCAGGATTAAATTTGAATATGTTTAGCAGTTTAAATATCTGGGATGAAATGGGAAATATCGAGAGAGAATGAAATTTAAGCTAAAAAAACGGGAAGAGTGACTGGGTACTGCGTAGTACTCGTATTTGGTTCAAAAAAGGATGAACATATGGGGAATTTAGAAAACTTCGCTATGCGATATTACGTGATATTTATCCAGTGAGTTAAGTTCAGGTAAGATTTAATAATTTTCGAATTCTAAAAAATGTAATCAGTTTTTAGCTCTCCAATAACATCAAGGAGTAGACCGTGACGTAGATGGAATGATAGTGTCTAGGCTGATCTCGAGGATTCCGGTATGATGGAATGGGTTGGAGCGAGGTGTGTTATCAGAGGTTGACGTTGTCGGCATCATCATTTAGCATTTATTTATTTAAATATACTTATATTAATACACAATGTGTTTAGCCACGGGCCTATTTTTTTCATAAGAAAGGTTTCTAATTTATATCCTACTAGAAACCTGCGTATGAAATCTTACAATTACTTAGATAATTTCAACTAATAGTTGAAATTCTAGTTTTTTTTATAGATAGAAATCATGGATTTATGTGTGAAGTTATGTTATTTTTTCAATAATATTCTCGTGCATAGCAGTAATTTTTGACCCGGCTAAAATTTCACTGATAAGATGTTTGAAGCCTGATTTTATCTGGTTGGATTTTACTTTATAACCACAAAAGTTTACGACAGTGTGAGATCCTCGTTTCTGCCATTCAACAATGTACATTTACATTATTATTATAGTAAACTTTACTATTGTAAACCTTCCTAGAACTATGAAAATGATGCAGTTATAATTTGATTCAGATGGGTTCAGTAGTTTTACCATATAAGCTCAATTGCGGAATAGTGCAAACCACATATCGTTCGGTTTCTTATGTTTAAATAATTTAATTGAGTAAAAGTTAATTTGATTATCAATTTCAAGCTCTATATAACACCCATGGAGTTATAGTTATGTTAGTTATAGTTATAGTTATGGAGTTATAGGCCCTTCCCGTATATTGTTCCGTGAGGGGCGAGACCAAAACATAACCGGCCACGCCCACTATGCCCAACTGGCGACTTGCATTCCATATGGGCTAGGGCAATTGAAAGGGTTCGTAATTTATAAAATACGTAAATCACTAAAGAAAATAAATCACTAAAATAAAATAACAGCAGTATAAAGCCTAGGAAACCAAAATTTGAACTGATAATAGATTAATATACTGATAATACGGTTCACACCAAGATAGCTGCCTTCCCTGGCTATTGAGAGTTAAGCCCCCTCCACTTTTCTATAATCTCCATGACTTGTATATAACTCCAGGATAACGCCTTACATTTGCAACCTCTCATGTTGAATGGCATTCACCACTTTTCGGTCAATTTTCAAACTTCACTGTTATCCACATATTATAGCTTTTTTAATAATTAATTAATCGAAAATCAGTGCATTTTATTTTTGCTTAACCTTCCTTGATATATTAATTGGTTAAAATCGGTACAGATTGGTTCGGTAGTTTTCGTGGTTAGTGATAACAAATGAAAAATTTTTTTTTTTTTTTAACATAATAACTTTATTCACAACTGTACACAATGGACAACCAGTGAATGTGAAATTTACATTGATACAACAGACATGATCAGGCATGAGGGAGTCAGCACCCAGTGGTACAATCTCCAGGCGTGAAACTAAATTATTAGCGATTAGACTAGGAGATCCCTCATCCACTTCCTTTTCAGCCTCCGTTGAGTTATGTCTGGTATCTGTACTGTTGCCATATTATGTATCTGTTTGTTAG
Organism: Euschistus heros; assembly: GCA_003667255.2. Classification (NCBI taxonomy): domain Eukaryota; kingdom Metazoa; phylum Arthropoda; class Insecta; order Hemiptera; family Pentatomidae; genus Euschistus; species Euschistus heros. Next base: position 3,374,710 of record RCWM02000046.1, read on the forward strand.
TGTGTCCACGTAGTTTCTCATGAAATTGTCGAAAAGTTTATGAATATGGCTCTTAACTGTCGGAATACGTAAGTCTGTATGTAGTATATCGTTTGACACATAAGGAGGGGAGTCTGTTATCAGTCTTAGGAATTTAGATTGAAATGTCTGTATTTTCTGAATATGTGTTCTTTTGGCCGGTCCATAAATTTGCGATGCATACGTCCAGATGGGTTTAATCAAGTAACTGTAAATGTTAAATTTTTGTTTTAAAGGTAGTTTTGAGCGTCTGTGAAGTACTGAGTATAGAAGTCGCAGTCTTAACTGTAACGTCTGTTTTTTTGTCTTGACGTGTGGGCCCCATGTCAGTCTTCTATCAAGCGTAAGTCCTAAGTATGTCACTTTTTCAGTTTGGTGTAAAGGTTGGTTGTCAATGTAAACAGGCGGGCAGGTCTTGCATCGCAGTGTAAATGTAATATGAAGGGATTTGTCATAATTAAGTTTTATTTTCCATTTCTTACACCAAGTTTGAATCTCGTTGAGGTTGTGTTGAAGTGTTAAGGTGGCTTGTGTAGGGTCCGCGTCTCTAGTCATGATTGCAGTGTCATCTGCGTAAGTAGCAGTTAATACGTTATTGTTCGTCGGTATGTCATAGGTATATACTAAGTATAGAAAAGGTGCTAAAATTGAGCCTTGAGGGACTCCTGCTAAAATAGGTTTGATGGAGGAGATATCTGAGCCCTGGCGAACAGAGAAAAAGCGGTCTGAAAGAAAAGATTTTAAGATAAGGTAGTAAGTGTGTGGTAGTAACGGTTTCAATTTTACTTGTAACCCCTGGTGCCATACTCTATCAAAAGCCTGGGAAACGTCCAAAAACGCCCCAGAAACGTAAAGTTTTAGTTCTAAAGCAGCGGATATGTAATCTGTGACTCTATGTAACTGTTGTGTTGTTGAATGATATGAGCGGAATCCAAATTGGTGATCAGGTATTGTATTTAATTCAGTCAGTAATTTAGTAATACGGTCCAGTAGTAATTTTTCAAGTATTTTAGAACAGAGCGGTAAAAGACTAATAGGTCTGTAGGAAGAAGGTGTGTATTTGTCTTTGTTCGGCTTATTAATCATTAATATCAAGGAATGTTTCCATTGTAAGGGAAATTTTGTTGTTCTGAGAATAGCGTTATAAAGGGTTGTAAGAAAAACTAATGATTTTCTGGGTAGTTTTTGGAGTACCTCAGCTGTGATGAGATCATAACCAGGAGCTTTTTTTTTGGTAATTGCTTGATATGGTTTTGCACTTCAGTAGGAGTGAAAGGTTTGGGAGGAAGTGACATTGGTAGGGGTGAGTCTAAGATTGTCTCTAAATGCTCCTCATGGAGTGCGTCAGTTAAGTCATCATGTGGTCTAAATACAGTTGAAAGATAATCGGCAAAAATTTCTGACTTTTCTCTGTCCGAGACAGCCCAGGAACCATCATATTTTCTCAGTGGGACCGATGGTTCACGGTGCTTCAAGAGGCGTTTGGTATGATTCCATAGACTGTTATCATCGGTTGTCAAGTTTGAAAAATAATTGTCATAGTTATTTTGTTTAAATTTTCGTATTTGGTGTTTAAGGTCATTATTGAGTTTATTATACGTCTGTCTGTCAGAAGGGAATCGGTCTTTTTGCCATTTTTTGCGCGCTTGTCTCTTGGCTCTAATAAGATCCCTAATATGTTGAGGGTAGTTAGGTAAATGGATAGTTTCTTTATACCTTGGTGTTTGCGAAGACCATGCAGCTTCTTGTACTGATGTTGTAAAGAGTTCAACTGCCTCTTCCAATTCTTTTTCTGTTTTGAGAGCAGTTGGGATGGACAGTTTAGAATTTAGTTGCTCTCTAAATTGGTCCCAATCCATAATACCACCTGTTAATGAAGGCCTCTTTTCCTTAAGAAATGTTTCGACGCCCATTATCAGGTTTACAGGGGAATGATCAGAGCCAAGATCCGCTTCGGTTTTCACTGAACAGGGTACGGTCCTTAATCCTTTCGTCACAAATATGTCTAATATGTCAGGCTTCTTGTGTCTAGAATTTGGTAAGTAAGTTGGTTGGTTTGGACCAAGCACATCTAATGACAGTCGATGAATACAGATCTAAGGTTCCTACCTCTTGGAGTGCACAGTCGCGAACCCCAGTACTGATGTTTTGCATTATAGTCCCCTCCAGCTAAAAACGAACTACCAAGAGCTTCAAAGATTTTTGTAAACATTTGCTCTGTAATTATGTACTTTGGGGGGCAATAAATTGCAGCTATCGTCACGTTCTTGTGTTTGGTCTGTAAGTGTATTCCTGTGATTTGTATCTGAGGAGTAGAGTCAAGATGAATGGAAAAATGTTTCAGTGTCGATTTGATTGCAATGGCAGTACCACCGTGTGCAGTGTTGTCAGGATGGTCTGTTCTGTATAAAGTATAACCAGAGATGCTAAGTTTATTTCGAGGTGTCAGATGTGTTTCCGTCAGTAAGGCTATGTCTGTGCGTTTGTGATGGAGGTGTATTTCTAATTCAGTCTTTCGTTGTATAAGTCCGTTAACATTCCATAGTAGGATTGATAAGGAGCCCACAGTCAGAGAATTAGGGGCCATATTGGGGGCATACTGTCTGTGTTATTTGGTTTAATTTAGTAATGAGGCTGATAAGAGGTCGGACAAGGTTGTTAAGATTATTTAGGGCAGAAATAAGTTCTGATGGATCAAAATTAGTAGGCGGTGCTTGAACTGTACTTACATGATTCATGCCTGACCAAGTCTGTTGTGGCTGTACCATAATATTTGAATGAACATGATCTTGATAGTTCGGTTCTGGAACACTGGGCTGCTGTTGTAGAGGACGATTTTGCAAAGGTGGAAACTGCCTTGGCTCAGGAGGCTCTACAACCACCGGCTGAGGACGATTTCTGTTGCTGCGTTGAGCTCGTAATTCTCTGAAGATCTGACATCCTCTGTAGTTAGCTGGATGAGCTCCTTCGCAATTTGCACATTTCGCGGGTGTTTCTCTCGTTTTTTGGCATACTGATGTCTCATGGGCTTGGCCACATCGCACGCACCGAGCCTGATGGTTACAATAGCTTTTCGTGTGACCAAAGCCCTGACATGACATCTTGTACATTGTGGAATATCTCGTTTTTTTTCTTGGTTCTTCTATCTTTACATGAGTATAATATAGAAATTCAATTTCATAAATTTTTTCATTGTATGAATTTTTTGATATATCAACGAAAAACATTTGTAGTGGGGTTTTTGTTCTTGTTGAAATAGCATTTGTAATATTTATTGCTTCGTATCCATTTCTCAACAACTCATCTTTTATAATGGAAGGAGGAGTAGAGTGGTGTAAACCTTTTATAACTATTCGGGCATTTTTTTCTTCAGCCAGCTGAAATGTGTGAAAGTCTGCGTTCACTTGTCTTAGGCTTCTGACTGCACTCCTGTAGCTGTCAGCTGTTTTCGGAAGTAATGTTACTATGGCCTTATTTGTTGTTTTTAAAGTTAAATTATTAATGCCTACCTCTTTTTCTAGAAATGAGACAAAGGCTGGATAGTTTTCAATACCACGTACATATATTGGAGGTGGCTTCTTACTAACAGGAGTTATATTAGTTTGCTGTACTTGAGTATTTTGTTTTTCTGATGGGAACAAAACTTCGAACTGATTTGATAATTTTATATCACTGACCTTTTTAGCCTGTTTTCTGGGGTCTGCTGTAGCTGCTGGTTTTTTTTTTTCCGATGACAACTTCCCATGAATCATGGTTAAGGGCACCAGTAGGCGTATCATCCATTGGCATCTCCGTACCTCGGGATGCTTCAGCCATACCCGAAATTTTAACTAACTTCTTCGCTACGGTACACTACAGTTTTAGATTAACACTTTTTGCCTAAAAATTACCTGTTTTTACCACTGAAAACTGTTATATTAGGCGGACACAATTTAAAAACAATCACCTTTCACTAATTCGATCAGCTGTCTCTCTTTAAATGAAAAATGGCTTGTCGTTTTATATAATAGAATATATAATAATATAGATATAGCTAAAAACTCCTTAAAAATTTATGGTCACGGATCATTTTGACCGTTACAATTGATTGTAAGAATTAATTATGAACTGTAAAATATGATGTAGATGTACTCACTGAAAGTTACACATATGTGCAGATACTCGACATTCAAGAATATAAGTTTAACGCCGTTCATTATGAGCCATATTTGTTTTACTGTTCCTTCTAGAGTTACTAAAGCGATTTCTGTTTTATTTCCCTATTACTAGGCTTGTACCAATCTATTAAAGAAAATTTAATATCCCAATGTAAATAATATGAGAGCCTATTTTCAACTTCCATTTCATTATACTGCTTGCAACTCCGGCAGTATCATATACTTAAGCTTAATGCACAACCTTCTAAAAATGTTCAAGTCTAACAAAGTTATTAAAGTTATTTAAATTGTCAGTATGATTTATTAATATATCCCCTCAAGGGAAATACCTAATCCCCTCGATGTACGTTAAGATTCATAAATGTCTGTGAACTGAATGCGATTGCGTGATCGCTGAGAATAAACTGCTAGGATCAAATTCAATCAAGGAATGAGAATGTCTTTCTTGTTCCACTTAGGAAGAATTAAATGTAGGAATATATTCTGCACTTCAGTCACGATACAAACTCTCTAGTATGGCAGTGACATCTGTTTCTCAATATCTCGTTCACTGGCAGGTAATTTGGTTTAGAGTAATAAATATTGTTAATTGATTAGATATGAGATTCTTTTTATCAAGATTTATGATATCAAATGATAAACGAAAAAGCTTACGCTTGATTCACACTAAAGGAAACGTTTATATCACAATGAAGTCACCGTGGAACTACATAAACTCAAAATTCATAATTTAAATTAAAAATTAAAGTATTTTTTATCGTACTTTCTCACATAGCTATGTCGTTTTGTCTTTTTTGACAGACACCCAGCCACGACTAGATTTCTTTCTATACAAACCGAGTATGGCTTGACTGATCTTGTACCTTGCCCTTTAGTGGTAGTACCTTGTATAAAAACCTAAAAGATGGTTCTCAAATGTCGATCTCTCTTGATATAACGATGGTAGTTCAATTTCAGTATTATAAGAAAAAAAATAAGTTAACTACTCACAAGTAAGAAATGTAAAAAATAAAAAATAAAACATAATGAATGTTTTCTACTCTATGAAAAAATTGAAACATATTGGTATTGTATTTAATACGGAACTAATTACGTTTTATAAATTTTTTCTTATTTTAATTTTATTTTTTTTTTTTTTTTTTTTTTTTTTTTTTTTTTTTTCTTTATTTCTTGTATAATTAGTATTTACAATTCACAAAATTATATGCTGTACCAACAAAATAAACCAGACTCAACTTAAAATATAATACTAATTATCAACTTAAATATATGTGATGTAATCATAATTTATAATGAAAGAAAAATATACGAAAAAAAAAAAAAAACTTTCAACAGATAAACAGAAAAATATAACATCCTAGTAATAAAATAAACAAAAATTGTGACTATACATTCTAAATATATATATATATATATATATATATATATATATATATATATATATATATATATATATATATATATACATACATACTCACAGACACATATATATACACACACATACATACATTATATATATATATATTCACACATACATACTCATACATACCTACATACACACATATTTACATACATATGCAATTCTTTATACATATACATACTACAAGCATATTTAAAATAACAATAAATAATTTAGATTGATATATTACAATAATAAATGCTTAGTTCTTTTATGTACATATCGCTTTGTACTATTTTTTGTGTAGTTCCCTATATTTTTTATAAGTGGGTTTTTATTGTTTTTACACTTAATAAAAATTGTTTACATATTTTCTCAATGAACACTTTAATATAAGGTATACACAGTTCTTTGTGTAAAATCTCTATTTTTGTGTAGAATGCATAGTTTCCTGTGATTCTAAGGCATTTGTTTTGAAATACTTGTAGTTTTTTATAATTTGTTTTAGACATAGAACTAAATATAGGGCTTGCGTATGTTAAAATAGATCTTAAGCAAGCTTTGTATAATAATAGTTTATTATCTGCGCTTAGTTTTGATTTCCTGTTAAAGTATGGGTATATAGTACACAGAGCCCTGTTTGCTTTATTACACACATAATCAGTGTGTGAAGTAAACGTCAGTCCTTTATCCATCTTAAGTCCTAAATATTTGATCTGTGTGGACCAAGGTACAGGCGTTCTGTTTACAGTCAGTTGGGGAATATTGCTTGGCCGTCTCTTTGTAAATATTATTGCTTGTGTTTTTTTTCCTGGTTTATTTTTATTTTCCATTTATTGTAAAATCTCTCTATTTTTTTTAGTGCTGTAGTCAGTCTATTAGTGATTGTGTCCGGTCTATAACTTGAAGTATAAATAGCCGTATCATCGGCAAACAGAGATTTTTGTACTTTGAATGAGTTAGGTATGTCATTTATGTAAATACTGTAAAGTGTTGGAGATAAAACCCCGCCCTGAGGGAGACCGGCGGAAAGTGTACGTACTGTGGAGTAGTAGTGGCCATCTATAGATACTTTTATCGTGCGGTTTGTTAAATATGATTTTATAAGTGCTATTAAATATGGTGGGAAATTGTAAAGCGTTAGTTTGAATATTAGCCCGTCATGCCAGATACTGTCAAAAGCTCTTTGCACGTCGAGTAATACCATACCTGTGTGTTGTTTGTTATTAAATCCCTCGGTAATGTGGTCGGTCAACCTGCCTAATTGGGCTATAGCAGAATGCTGATGTCTGAAACCGAATTGTTCGTTTATAAATATTTTGTTATTTTTAATATATGAATTTAGTCTATGAAATATTATTTTTTTCTGCTATTTTGCCTATAACACACAATAGGCTTATGGGTCTGTAGTTTTCAACAAGTTTTTTATCTTTGTTTGGTTTCGGAATCGCTTTAATTATAGCCATTTTCCATAGTTGTGGGTAATGTTTCAATTTTAGCATTGAATTTATCAATTGTACCAATCGTGTAATTCCTGCAGGTGGTAATTTTTTTAAATATATTGGGAATATTGCGTCGTGACCAGGTGTTTTTTTCGTATTAGTTTTTTTCAATATTTTGTAAATTTCGGAATAATTACAGAGTGCATTTTGGGGAGTATCTATATTTTCGTTTAATTTTCTTTTTACTTCTTTGTTTATTCTTGTGGTGTGATTTTTGGTTCCTAAATTATTATTTTGATTACTTATTTTTACTAGATGGTCAGCTATCAGATTGGCTTTACCAGAAGGAGAAAATTCGGTTCTATTTGAGTAGTAAGAGGTGGGTACTGGTACGTTCTGCCTTTTTTAAAAATTCTATGTATTGACCAGAGTTTATCGGATGTTTTTGACTTTACTAAGCTTTTCGTTCCATTCTTTATTTGTCTGATTAAATATTAGTTTATTTATTATTTTAGATAAGTATATTTCTATTTTTTTTGAATGTTGTAATTAGGTATTGTTGGTGTTTACGTCTGAACATATTCTTTAGTTTGATTAAAAAATGAATATATGGGTTTTTAGTATTACAATTTCTTTTAAAATTTAATCGGTTAGAGCTTTGCTGTGTAGATTCGACTATTGATGTCTGTATACACTTTTGAAAATGTTCCACTGCTTTTTCAAAATCAGTTTTTGTTACTAAGTGAAGTTCGTTTTCAAGTTTTTTGTTTATTATTTCTTTATATTGTTTCCAGTTTATTTCTGTATTGGATTGTTTATTATTATTGTAATGTTTTAATTGGAATTTGATCTGGTACGCTAGAGGGTTGTGATCGGAGGTTAGTTACGGCACTGAGTGAATTTTATTTATTGTTGTTATATTTTTGGTTAAAACTAAGTCTATAATACTTGGTTTCCTGGAGCTATCAGTGGGATAATAAGTTGGTTTATCCGGTGCATTTATTTTTATGTTATGTTGAAGGCAATAGTCCAGTAATTTTGTGCCATCCCGATTATTATTAAAACAATTCCATGCAAAATGTTTTGAATTGAAATCCCCCATGGCAACTAATCTCCTATTCAAATTAAAAATACTGTCCAAGTCTCTTAATTTTTAATTCTTGTTTGGTGGTTTGTAACATGAAACTATTGTCGTTGGATACATATCATGTTCGATTTCTACTGCTATAGCCTCTAGGTTTTGTATATTAGAAATTTTAATACGGGTGGTGTTTAATGGATTTCTGAATAATTAGGGCAACTCCTCCACCATGGCTATTTCTATCTGCTCTGTGTACTATATATACCCCTCAATAATTAAGGAACTAGCATCACTTAAATGTGTTTCTACAATACCCGCAATTTGTACGTTATTAGTTATTAAAAACTCTTTAAAAAGTTGTTTTTTTATTTGCAATGGACCTACAATTCCAAAACATAACATTAATTTTACAATTATTAGTCATATTTAGGCTAGTATTTCCATAACCCCTTCAATTAAGATACTAATTTTTTCAATGGGGTCATTACATATTTTTAATTTTCCAATTGTGGTTTTAACAGTCTTTATAATACGGGGTAGGTTAAATGTTTTAAATAAGTCTTTAAGATCTTTTAGAAAATTAAATTGACCGGTACCTGTGTTGTCATTGTTTTCTAAAGTTGTAGAGAAGCCCTTTATTTCTTTAGTGGCTGATAGTGGTGGGTGTTCTTCAGTCTTATATTGGAATTTTGTATGGCTTTTTTGAGATTCATTTATTTTCCAGACGCTTCTTTTCTTTTTTGCTTCTATTTGCTGGATTCTAAAGGGGCACTCTGGGTGATTTGCCGCATGATTTTGTCTGCAGTTTATGCATGTCAAGTCGCCATCTTGTTTCATGCATTCCTTTGTTTCGTGCTCTTGTGCACATTTCAAACATTTAGGTTTTCTATTGCAGTTTTTGGCGATGTGGAAAAAAGACTGACACCTGAAGCACTGCGTCGCTTCTTTAGAATTTCTGTAACGCTCCCATCTGATGTGGCATTTGCAAACATATTTGATTTTTTTGATTTTACTAATTTCTTCCATGTTTTGTAGTGTAACTACATAAATCGGTAGTTTGATTTGGTTTCCTTTTATGTTGTTTTTATAAACTGAGTTGCTTTAATAGCAGCAACATTTTGAATTTTTAAATCATCAATAATATCACCTACCTCTACAGAAGGAGGTAGACCCTTTAATACAAATGAAGGAGTTTATAAATATAAAGTGTATGTGTGGTATTCTCCTTTGTTCTCTGTTATTAGATGTTTTAAAGTATTAAAATCTTCTTTAGTTGAAGTATAAATCAGCATCCTATTGCCTTTGTTTTTTTTTTTAAATGGTATTGATTTTTTATATTCTTATTTAAATAATCTAGTGAGCTTTTATAATTTTTGAATTTGTTATACAGGACAATCGGTAAAATTTTAGGTTTCTTATTAGCTTGATCTAAGCATTCTTTTGGAATATCCTCTTCCTCATCGCTCAAAATATCATAAATATTTTTTGTAAGTATTGAGTTACCTTCTATTTTTTTTGTTCGAGGTTAATCTTTTTCTTTTGGTACCTTTTTTTGAGGTTTGTACCTCTTCCCATTGTTCTTCACAATTTGAAGCACAAAATTCCATTATTTTAAAGAAAAGTATAAAAAGACAAAGAAGAAAAATAAAAATAAAAGTCAATATCAGACGCTGCCCGTATAGATAGGACAGGGTCTAATCATGTTGTCTTGAGCACGGTATTAACACTGTTGTTCACTGTTCACTGTACTAACACAGACTGTTTTTAATTTTATTTACATGCGTTCAAACACTAAGAAATACCATGAGCTGTGCCATGCCATTTGATTTGTTCCAAAAAATAAATAAATAAATAAATTGGTTCCTTGACTATTTAAACAAACTTTTTTTTTTTCTTTCTTGAAACAAATTCAAAAGACTAAATATTCATGTTAGTTTAGTAATTTATCACCCACCCCATAAGAGCTATTGAAAGACAAAATATGATTTTTTGAAAATTCATAAGAGTTTGAGGATTTTCATAATACAATTAACATTATTTTTTGTTACTATCTACATAGATCAACAAACAAAAAATATATTAGTTCTTATTTGACTTTGTTTCTGAAATTTTTTAGCAAAATGTTAAATGGATTTTACATTCATTTGTCCTGTGATTTTCACGAAAAAAAAGAAGATATGTTAACAAAGAACATTCATAACTTTCGAAAATTATGGATGTTCTCGTAAACACTTACAATTGCAAAATTAGGTTTGTGCAGTGAACCAAAAATGGCTACCATAAATAAACCGTTTGAGTTGAAAAAAAAAAAAAAAAAAAAAAAAAAAAAAATGGTTTTAGACTCTTGAGGCATAGAGGAAGCAAGCTGGAACGTTATATTTTTTTTTGTTTTTAAATGGTCAAGCAACTAAACCTAGATCACTTTATATGGAATGAACTAGCTTTATGAATTCACTTACCACTAAGTAACTCATTATTGATGAGAATCTGTAACCATTACTTAATTATCCATTGTAATTTATTATAAAAACCACTTGTTAAGAAGTTTCGTGAGGAAGAGGTTGAAACAAAAATGGAAACAGTAAAAAGTCTGAGGATGGGACAAAGTTTTCCCGAAACATGTAACTTAATAGATGAATAATAAAAAGGAGTGATGCCATAATAAGTGAAATATTTCAATAATTGTTAACTCCTTCATTGAAGAATTTAGTATATATAATGGATGGCATAATATAACCACTTGTTAAGAAGTTTCGTGAGGAAGAGGTTGAAATAAAAATGGAAACAGTAAAAAGTCTGAGGATAGGACAAAGTTTTCTTGAAACATGTAACTTAATAGATGAATAATAAAGAGGAGTGATGCCATAATAAGTGAAATATTTCAGTAATTTATTATATTTTTTGTTTTATTCATCATTGATTTTTATTTACATTTTTTTTTTATATATATAATTTTCATAGTTAAATTGCAGTCTTTACAATTCAGGTTTTATAGCAATTTTTATTTAACTCATATTACAATAGTATCATAAAAGTAAAAAAAAAAAACATTGTAATTTTAGGTGCTAGTTTAGTACTTCGTCTAAATGCAATTCAAGGATTAAAAAAAATAGACAAATACGTTTGTTTCCTTCCTCTTTATTTGTACTCTTATAATCATATTCCCAGAAAATCTTATGAAACCTTAAGTAGTGGTTGTACAAGCTTGTTCTGATATATGGCGGTGAGGCCTTGTCTCTGACAGCTACTTGAGATAGCAGAACGGAGACCTCAGAAGAAAATCCTTATCTCTGATTTTCGAAATCCTAAACCAAAAATATGTAGATTAGACGAGATGACACTTTAGATTGAAACATCAGGAATTGAGGAACATGTAAAGAACTACTCACTAGTTTCGGTAAAGTACTACATTAGAAGTTCTCTCGGCCATCTACTTTTCAGATGCCTCGGAGGATTATCGGAAAGGGACTGTGAAGCAAGTTAGGAGACTAGTGGATTCTCGACTGGGTATACAGTTTAGTATGAGAAGACAGGAAACTGTTTTGGGCCATATCAGTAGCACATGTGACACTAAAATCTTTATGGATACTTTTATAATATGGTTTATTGAAGCCTCAAAGCTCAAATGAGTGTGTCAGAACAGGTGGAACTACTATCGTGTAAATAAGTCTTTTGTAATTCATTAGGAGCTTTAAACATTCGACTCGTAAATGTTGGATTACTCGAAGTTATTAAAATAAAATTATAAGAATGATATTCCACTAATCCCTGTTGAACAGATCCGCTACCTAGGACTCCACTTGGACAGACGTCTGACTTGGAATCCATATACGAGACTAAAACGACAAGAAACTGCCCGTCGATACAGACTACTTCAATATTTACTAGACAAAGTTCAAAGCTCCCAATTAATTACAAAAGACTCATATACATGACTGTGGTAAGACGTACAAGGTTGAGCTTTGGGGCTCCACTAAACCATCCAATTCATATCGTATTCAATCCTTACAATCCAAAATCCTTCGAAAAATCCTCAATGCTGCTTACTTTGTCCCCAATAAACTTATCCATAAAGATCTTAATGTTGCTGATTTAGCCCATACCAGATACCTATCCTTTCATAATAAGCTCCATAACCACTCAAATCCGTTAGTTTCTCAACGAGGCGTCTGAAACGAAGATGGCCTAAAGATCTTCTAGTGTAGAATTTTTAATTAAGTGCTACTAATGAGTTTTCAAGTTTTAACATGTTATTGTAATCGTTGTCAATACATTTACATAATGTATATATTTTGTATAGTTTTAAATTTGAATAAATATATATAACAATGAAATGTATACATACCTCCCTTTTCATTGTTCATTTTATTTTTCGTACACTTAAATCACTAAGTGCTTCGCAGTCCGCACGATATAATAGTTTAGACGGCCCTTAGTCCAAAATTCGTCCGGGTTATCAAGGTACTATAATTACAACGTAATTTTATTTTTGCTTATTATTTTAAATTATTTCTATGGTATTTAAGCCGTATTTACTGAATATGGAGTTCCAGCGTTTTTATAGTATACATACATGAATATTTATATATTTCTGAAATTTTCATCAGGTATGAAGCATACTTAATTTTTCAAAATATTAATTTATATTGCTGCTTTGCCTAACTATATCTGTTTTAACTAACCAAAACCGACATTTTGAGGGAATATTTATTCATGAGGCTTTAACGCTGTGGCAAGAAAGGACATTTGGGTGCTCCATCTTCATAACAGTTACAGTAATCAAGGCATAAACAAGAAGGGGTAGTCAACCCTTCATTGAGAATATTCTGATCCTCTTAACGAGCTCAGCGCTGAGGCTCTGGGATTCATTATATTTAAATCAGGAATATATACTTTCTGCATATAAGGGAACAAAGGAACATGATGTTGAAGAAAGTCTAAAATTACTGGATTGGAAAATGTGATTTCTATACTCTAGATTTTTTTTACCCTTGTTAGTAACATTATACGCGATTTTATATAATTAAACAAGCTAAATTTATGATGCCTGAGGCCCCATTTCCATGTTATTGCCGATAAAATCTCCTTCTCTTCTTATTTTTAAAGGGAAATAATAAATAAAAACAAACAAAAAAGTAATAAATAAAGGTTCACTACAGTAAAACAATGTCTAATGTCTTACCAAATATGTAACACAATTAAGTACGCTTACTAATCTATATATTTTTATTATATATTAACAAAAATATATAGAATTTCTTTTTTTTTTTTATTCTTTTATTAATAGAAATTTACTGTATTAGAAAACACATCTAGTAAATATGCGGTATATATGAGATATAATGACATGAATAAAACTTGTAGAGGAACTACCTATTGGTAGTACTCTAATGAATATTTACAAAAGAAGATCACGAGGCCATCTTCTTTTCAGACGCCTCGAAGGATTGCCAGGAATGGAATGGGAAGCAATTTGTGCAACAAGTGGATTTGGATGAGCAGTGAGTTTATTATGAAAGGAAAGGTATCTGGTTCGTGCCAAATCAAAAACATATGGGATATTAAGGTCATTGTAGATCAATCCATTTGTGACAAAGTAAGGAGCATCTAGGATTTTTCGAAGGATTTTGGATTGGAGTGATTAGATGCGGGAAGAATTCCATGGTTTGGTGGATCCCCATAACTCTATACCATAAGTCCAAATAGGTCTGATAATCGTCATATAGATAAGTATTTTGTAGTGAATCGGGAGATTTGAACGTTTGTCAAGTAGGTGTTGAAGTAGTCTGCATCGACGGGTAGTTTCTTGTCTTTCCAATCTTGTATGAGGGTTCCAGGTAAGTCTCTTGACCAGATATTATCCAAGGTATCTTATCTGTTCTACATTATTTAATGGTACTCCATTAAAGGATACAGGACGACAGGATGAGGTAGGTTTTCGACGTAGGGTAAAGGTTATTAGCTGGGATTCATCTTAAATCTCCAGTTATGGCACCATTCTTCAAGGGTAATGATATTTGACTGGAGTGTCTGGGATGCAGCAAATGGATCATCATTGACTAATAATACGCTTGTGTCATCAGCATAGTTTGTGAGGATAGTATTAGGATGAGTTGGGGTATCAGCTGTATATACGGTATAATGGATGGGACCAAGGATAGACTTCAACATCCTAAAACTTACCTTCTTCTTTGAGCTCTTGTTTTAAATATTCAGGAATTTTAATTTTTCTCTTTTTTTAATATCTTTAAATTCATTTTCTTAAATTAGATCATAAGGAATCTTGATCTAACAGTTGATAGAAACACTAAGGAACAGTTGATAGAAACACTACAAATCACAACTAAATATATGGTTCAGGAACACCCTATGCCCAAGAAGCGTTTGAATATTTACATTGTATTTAAATCATTTTTGAATTATATACTTACATGTTAGAAAATAATTAATACTTCTTCATAACTAATTGATATTTTATTAAACGTCGGTTTAACCAATTCAAATTATTTTTAGCATACAGATACTAACATTAGTCAGAATTATTATTATTTTAATTTTTTTTTAAACTTTGAATGTTTATTCACAGCTGTCAACCAAAGTGATCAACAATAATTTGCAGAAATACAGCTATGCTTGGGGTGAAATACATAAAAGGTAGTAGAACTCTGTGTGTGGTACCTCCTCCAAACTTGATTTTTCTTTATAATTTGCTCAAGGGATTCCTCATACACTTCCTATTCAGCCTTCTCTGCGTGTTGTCTGGAATGTGAGCTATGGTCATATCGTTTAAGTGTGTTTTGCTACATATATATAATTTTTCGTCTGTAGAGAGTCCGTATTTGTTTATTAACAATTCGCTTGCGAAGGTCAGTATGTTGAGTTGTGTTGCTTACATATCATGGTACTCTCGTGAAAATCATTAATGTTTAATTTTTTTTTTAAATTAACCCTATGCACTCCGAAGCCGCGAACCTAATGCCTGGCACAGAATTCATATGCCGGGTATAAGCAGGGCAATTCTTTTTGTGGCTTTCACTCAGGTGGCAGGGACTATTTTCCTCCCCCAGCACTCAGATCGTTTTTTACACTTTTCTGTAGCATGATACTCAATATTTTTTTAAAATGCATAAATAATATATGTATAAAATGTTTAAACTTTTTTTTATTACTTCAAGTACAATAATATAATTCAAACACAAACAATTTTTAAAAAAATCAATAAAACCATATTAACTTCAAGAGAGGATCTTGAAAAAAATAATGCCGGTCAGTTCCCGGCTTGTGAGTCCTGTGCCAGACAAATAGAACTTATAATCTGAGTGGAATTGCATTTTTATTTTGCCGGATTATAACCGGCTAATGAGTGCAAAGGGTTAATTAGTTCATATTATGAAAATAATATTATATTTTTTATTATATTTACATTTTGCAGCAACCTGCATATTTTATTAAGCCTGATACCGTTTTTCTGTTCAAAGTAACTCTTTTTTTTTATAGTGCTTTATACTTTATACAGCCCATTTTATGGATCTCCATCAATAGTTCCTTAGTGGCCGAGAAACAAACTAAAAACATATTGATTAGATTATTAATTAGCATCATGTAACGTGATATACTACTCTCAGAAGGCTTTTGGTCATCATGCTGTCTAAATAAGCCGGCTAACTGCGTTTTAATGCAGCTAGGAAAATAGTTATGTACTATTAAAAAAATCATGTGAGGTGTGTGATCACGACGGTGTTTTTTGTAGTAGCTAGGAAACCGCACTTAAATCAGTATTTTGCGTATTATTTTTTAAGGAATGAAATAAAGAAGATAAACCTTCAACGTTGTTATGATTATTAAACTTTTTTCATGTGTTAAAACTTAATAAATTTGCAAATATGATGGAACACCGATTATCCGGCTTAATTGGAGCCGAATTTGATCCGGATACCCAAAAATCCGGATAAACAGATTTAATGTGATTTAGGGTATTGAAATAACAGATACTGAAATAAGCAATGTTTTATTAATATATTTTATTGAAAAATTAAAAATTTGGCTGTTTATAATATTATATTTATGTAACGATAAAGTTTAGTTAACATGTCGGAAAACGTTGCTGTTCCGACACGGAACTCACCCGCCAATTTTGTTCCAGATTCTCCTTTTCTAAGACGCTCTGCAATAGACAGTTTTTCGGACACAATACAGCACGTTTTCTCTTAGGTGCCATAGGTTTATAAAGAGACTGCTCCCGATGGCAATAGTGTCCAGACTGGGCAAAACCCGTGTAGGATGGATGTGCTATGCATCTAGAAATTCACTAACAAGGGAAGGGCACACTCAGCCTCTCACGGATCTTGTTGGCAATTTTTTGGAGGTTCCTGGTCAAAAGACATTAGACATGTGTCTTGCCGTTCCGACCAATGGGCTCTACAAACCGAGAAAAAAAATAGCATTAAATTAAAATATTTTATATATCGAGTTTAAAAAATGATATCAACATGATTTTTGCACCAAAATTTTTATTTTTGATTGCGAATTCAAGGAAAAATGCATTTGATCCATCGATTTTGATTTATCTTAATTAAATTCTAAAAAAAATGATTAGATTTTTAAGCAAACTACCTCTATACATTTTTTTTACACGAAAATTGACGTCAGATTCTCATTCAGCACCCACAAAAACATTGAAATACGTTTATTCGATAAAAACAAAAAATATCATTTTTTTATTGAACTACGTTCAATATTTTTTATATATACTACGTTCAATTTCACAAGAACCGAAATCGGATTCGAATTCAGCATTAAAAAGAAACCTTAACTACAAAATTTCATCCGAAAATAAAAATAAAAATTGGTAAACTTCAAAATTTTCCTGACCATTTGGTAGGCAATTTTTGTTTAAATTGACAAAAAAATGAATTAAGGCATGGAACATGTTAATATACAAATAAACGGTTCTTATATGGGGATACCATATAAGGAAAAGAAGAAACAAAAAAAAAAAATGAATTACGATTAGACGGTTTAACGTATCAACTTCATATTTTTATACAAAATATAGGGTGGTATTACTCTTAAAACGTCTTAGATTTCATTTTTCTATCTGGTTTCAAACTCAAGTTAAAAATAAATATGTTTTTTGGATTTGCCAATTTTTTTAATAGGTTTTCGTTCATCGAATTTCACATTTATATACATCAAAAGAAAGCTGAGACTCTCCTCTTCCCAGTGATACCCACAAGTGAATTCTGTGACAAAGTATTAGCTATTTAAAGGAAAGTAACCAATAATCGTTTTAAACATTTCTTCCCCTCGAAGACGGTGAAAAATGATATTTTTTGTTTTTATTGGATAAACGTTTTTCAATGTTTTTGAGGGTGCTGAGTTAGAATCTGACGTCAATTTTTGTGTTGAAAAATCTATAGAGGTAGTTTGCTTGAAAATCTAATTTTTTTAGAATTGAATTAACCTAACCTAAAATCTATGGAGCAGCTGTATTTTTTCTGAAACACGCAATCAAAAATAAAAATCTTGGTGCAAGAATCATGTTGATATCATTTTTTAAACTCGAAATATAAAATAAATTAATTTAATGCTATTTTATTTTTAGGTCGGAATGGCAAAATACGTGTCTGATATTTTTTGACCAGAAACCTAAAAAAATTGCCAACAAGATCCGTGAGAGACTGAATGTGTCCTCCCCTTGTAAGTACGTTTACTCAAAACTTGATTGTGACGAGGTGTGTGGTCTCCGCCCCTAATTCTGAGACGCAGTTCCGGTAGCTGCCGCTTGGTCTATTTAGTTTTACATCTTTTGTTGTTTGATAAAAACTAATAAGAAGGGACCTATCATATTTTACGTTCACTCCGAACCACGGCCAATAATATCTGTTAATTAATTTTAATATATATATATATATATATATATATATATATATATATATATATATATATATTAGTTTCTTCAAATTAATTCGGATAATCGGATATCCGGATTATTGGAGTTTCAAAATACCTGCCAAATTGAAGAGATGCTGCTATTAATAATAAAACCTAATAAAATTAAATAGGTATGTGAGGCTAAACAATATGCCAGCTACACGAGGCTTTATTGTTATATTGGCTGTGATAGATTGCCTCAGGTCCTAAATCATCCCTGCATAAGATGGCTGGGAAGCCCCTCCCTCATCCTAGGTAATAAGCAAGGCACTAACCACATCAGTTCAGCTCCGCCAGTGCTGCGGTTTCTATCTAGTAACAACAATTTTTTTTATGTATATTTACTAAGGAGGTTAACTAAACATAGATAAAAAGGATAACTCAAAATTGTGTAATAAAGTCAATAAAGAAATATGAAATTCGTTGTAAAAATAAAAATAAAAATCAGCTTTAGAAAATAAGTATGAATTTTAGTAGGCCTCGACTTAATAAGTCTTTATTCCTTACGCTTTTACCAAGGGTAGTCATTAGTATGTGAGAATGTGATGTGTTTGAAACGTTACGGTGTGATTTTACATTAACTCTGAGTGTTTTTTATTAAAAAGTTTGAGGTACGGTCGTCTTTTTGAGCCTGCCTGAAATTCGTGAGGCGAAATTTCAAAGCACTTTAAATGATAATGTATATGTTAGAAGCTTCTGTCCAAGTTTTAAATATTATTTACGTCTCAGAAGCGTTAGTATTAGCTTAATAATTATGAATAAGATATGCTTAATGTAATAACGCATTTCTGTATTTATCATTAAAAATAAAGTATAATACATTTCATTTAGAACATCTAGTAAACAGGGTTTACTGCTGTATGTGTAAAATGTTATCAGCAAAGTTAGATTGAGAAAGTTACAAATTATGGCAGCCTTTGAATACCTCATCTGAGATCGACTTTTATTATTATTTATTAAGTAATAAGGTGCGTCAAAACAATAATTTGTATTGTTCTCAAAACCAGTTTATATTTCTGGAAATTCAAGAATAGTGTATATTCGTCTTGCGCAATCGCTAATAATTTGTTTTCTCATTTCTGAATAAAATCAGAAAAAATATGCATTTCGCATATTTTTATTTTCTAATTTACTAGTTTACGCTATAAATATATTTTCTTCCATTTTCATTTTATATTAATGAACCTTCAAGGGAAATGAATACAAAACAAATAATTAAATAAATACACATTTTCTTATTTTTTTAATTCGATGATTATGAAATATATATTGCGAAATAACGCTTATACACTCTTCAGGGATGGTTCATACAAAAAAAAAAAAAAAAAATGATAACTCTCTGAGTAATATATATTGTAAAAACTAGTTTTTATTTTTGTCGTGTTACTGTATTAAAATAATTTTTACTTGGTAATACAGAAATAAACATTTCAGATCAGCTCATTTTATTTATGAATACATTTATTTTGTGTAGTTATCAGTTATTTTATTTTTTTTAAGTATAATTAAATAATTCCAATTTTGTTTTGTTTTTTCATTGTTATTAGAAAAATGTTATTTTAGGTTGATATATGTGAAAGAATTATTTTAAGATTTTATAGCATTGTGACAATTGATATGGTCTTGTAAAGACGTTGGATTTAATAATAACCGAATTAAAAAATATGTTGTCAGTTTTTGTTTTATTTCTTACATTTTTTTTTTTTTTACAATTAACAAAATTACATGCTGTACCATAAAAAACTAGACCAGCCTCAAACTTAAATTAGAATTCTATTGAACAACTTAAATTTATGTAGATGTAATCAAAATTAATAATGAAAGGAAAATATAAAAACAATTTTTTTTCAAAGAATATGATCGGTGAAAATTCGGGAAATATCGAGTTATTCTACGAGGTAGATCAGAGGATTGTTTCAGGTCTGATCTTTAGGATTTGGGCTTTGTTAGGGTGGGGTGCATAGAGGGTGTGTTCAGAGATTAGTGATAACGACATAGAGACATTCGATTCACTAGTTTTATTTTATTTATATAGGTATTTAAAAATATATTTCATTGGAAGGGTGTTGCTTTTACTAATTATTGTAATAAAGTGTTATAAAATAATGATGTAGATTAGTTGACCGTAATAAAATAAAGAAGATGTTTGAAGCGTGCAGTCCTTACAAATACAAAAAAATCAACTTATTGTGCCAACATAGCAGCTTATGTTTCAAACCATCATCAGGGCTACAAGAAGAACAAACAAAAAAAAATATGTAAAATCGGGTGACAATAAAATCAGTAGATATGATAATATTGGATATATACATATATATATATATATATATATATATATATATATATATATATATATATATATATATATATATATATATATATATGAGGTTTGTAAATTATATTTTCAAACCATTTTATTTAGTAGAATGAAACATTTGACTTAAATTAAAAAAAATTAAAATCAAAAATAAAAAAAATTAGGGGGAAGGCATGGAAGAATATACTAAAAACACTCTACCTGCACACTGCCGATAAAACATAGCTTAATACAATTTTTAAAAATCGCTACAGCTAATGAATGTATTTAAATTGAGCAGGGTTTAATAATAGTGGAAAATAATCTTTTAAAAAAAAATCAAGATTCTCCGGTCTAATGGGTCAGAAGAAAAACTCGAGCCGTTTGCTTTATTAAGGAGACTTTCTGAAGTTTATTTAAATGGGGGGTAAATAGCTCTTGCCTTATAATACCTTTTAAGAACTAATGAATTGTTTTAATTGATCTGTTCCGATTTTTGAAAAGTTCTTTTCGCCTTTTCATATCTTATGGAAAGACCCGTGATGAGATGGCTTCTGTTGCCTTTGCATGAGAAGAAAGTTTAATCATGGTCCAAAAGCGGGCTTAGAGATGAGAGGAGTTGGCCTTAGCTTGTGGACCACCTACTTAATTATCTACATCTTCTTATTCGTATCAAGCCGGTTATAAATAATTAATTTCCTTTACGAATATTATATCCTTCCGATAGTTTCAGTTACTTAATAAAACATTATCAGGGCATTGATTAATTTCAGGATAAAGCAAAGAGGATTATTTTCTCGATGATATGAATCAGTAATTTTTAGATTGGTTATAATTGAACTGATGGGGTAGATGAGGATTACATAAAAGCATAATTCGACAGCCAATTTTTAATATTAATGTATAAATTGGTAATGCAGAAGAAAGACTACTAAAAAACTATCGCGGATATTAGACTGCATTATCAGTGCTAACAACTAAAGGCCCATGAATAAATTTTTACTCACAATATTAATATTAAACAATTTTAGAAAAAAAGAAAAACATTTTATTTTTTATTAGTAAAAGTGGTACAAGACAAAGGTACAAGTTTTAGTATATTTGGCGTACAAACAACTAACAGACAATGTTAATAATTATTATTTTGCATTAAAAGTTGAAGGATTAGCGGCACCCTTATATGCATCTGAACACTCAGTTATGACTGGTTTTACCTGATTGATAGAATAAGGGGTAAATCCTTTGTCAGCAAGACTGTCTGAGGGGTTAGGACAGGTAGACCCGTTGTCAACAAGACGACAAAGAATTTATTTTTTTTTGAACGAAGTAGATGGCACTGAAGAAGGGTTATCAGAGGGACATTGCAATGCTTAGATCCTTAACACTTAACATAAGTACATAATGTAAATAGTCTGTAATATGATTAGAATTTAAATTGTGTGCTAACTGTTATGTAGACTCATTGCAATATTCCAATATTTCATACTTTAAACTTAAATATGTTAATTAAAGCGGCGTTGGTCGTTAGCCGATCTGCTACACCGTTAGTCGCTAGGTGAGTATTTCCCTCACTTATTAGATTTTCATAAAAAATGCAGTTTTATGTTACCAAATACGTAGTCATAAATGGTTAATAAATGTCATCATAATGTATCAATAATTGTAGTATGGAGTTTAAGGATTAAAAATATATTTTTACTAAGATTTATTGTAAAACAACAAAAAATTTAATATTTTATTATTTACATAATAATGTGTTTTTCATCAGCTAGATCATTTTCTTACATTTCGATGCAATTATTGCAAGTATATTTAGTATGTTAGTACAATTTTTTTTCGTTTTTCTTTTTTCATTTCTTCGGCACACCTATACCATATCTAGTTTGTAATTACTCGAGTAACCACGAATAAGAATCTGGAATAGTAAAAATTTCAGGTTCCTAGTAAATGATGGAAAAATAACATACAATTCACGACGATATATCAACTGATTTCTTGTAATTTATCTTCTCAACTGAGATTTTTATCTAACAAGTCAAGCATGTTAGATCCAAGACTCATTTTGAATAAATGATAATAATAATAATCTCTAATCAATCGAAAGAAATCAGAAAACTCGCTCAGTAAAATTTTACGAATAAACTGCTCGAAAGATGATCTGGTACTGAGGAGTGTGGACATGGTAATTTCCACTACATATCTCCCAATATCCTGGTCAACTGTATCCGTTTTACTTAGAAATCGGATATTCTTATCCGCAAATGTTTTAAACTCGGCTATACTGAGGGACAGGGATGAAAGTTAAATTCTGACAAACTTATTAAATATTTTTTAGAAGGGTGAGGGAAATGCTCACCCAGCGGCCAAAATTAAAGCTTAATTAATAAATGTAATGGCTGTGAAGCTAAATACAGAGATACTAGACGATCAGCAAATCAAAGATTAAAAGAGCATATGAGAGCATTCAGAAATATGACGCAGAATTCCAACTTCGCTATCTATTTAAATAAAAATAACTATAATTTCAACCAAGACTCGGGTGTGAAACTAATACATCTCGTAGAAATTAGTCTAAAATTAAATATCTATTAATTATTGGAAATAATAAAATCGTTCAAAACCAACCCTTGAAAACTAGTTTTGAATGTTAAACATTTTGTACATTTGTAAATTTCAATAAATGTATATAAAAAAAAAGAAAAATGTACTATGTTGAGTAGGAGGAACGAGGTTTTCTACACTGCCATATTCTTTTATGGTTAGAAATTAAAATCCAACCAGATGAAATCAATAAAATTATATCTGTCGAATAAAAATAATTACCAAATAAAAATGTCGATCCTTTATTTTTTGATATTGTGTATAAAATATGCTTAATGTACTTTTAGTTTTAAGCACTGTTAACGCATTATTGTATAATAGTTAATATAGTTCTTAATGTTTTTTAAATAGTCTCTGTCCATCTGAATAACCAGCTCTACAATAAAATTAAAAATTGAATTTCCATGCGTTTACATAATCTTCAGATAAGAGGCGACAAAGCCGCGACCGGGGATGGTAGTTTTTTATAATTATAAAAAAAAAAAAATTGTTTTAAATGATATCAAATCGAAATAAATGCCATGTAGAACGGTAAATTGATTCAAAACCAACCCTTGAAAACTAGTTTTGAATGTTAAACATCCATTATCAGTTTTAAAACACAAATTTTCAAAACAGTTTTTCCCGTGTAATTTTATGGATATTTTCATTGTAATATTTTTATATTTTATTGTGAGTAGCTTCACAGACAATATATTTTTGTTCATGTACACCACATTTTTGTCAAGGGTATATTTTTTCTTTAGGCGAAGGGAAATAAGATGACAATGATTTATCTTTCTAAGAGCAGGATTTAAATCTATTTTTTAAAATTCCTTTCTGACTTTGGTGGATATTGGGCTGTAATCTAAATATATTTCTTCGTCTTTATATAAAGCTTTGTCCTTTGGGTTTGTTAAGTACATTTATACTATTCATAGTTTTTTATATCATTTGAATTTCTTTATTATAATTTTGTCCATTTAGCGATAAGTCTATAAAAATCATGCTTTTAACAGTTTTCGGGGTAAGCATATATATTTAAAAAATTTAAATTCACTTTTTTTTCCTTTTTTTATTGGTCTAATATTGAATAAATCTGTAAAAAACAACGAAAAAAATTTACTTTTATTACTTTTTTCTTCTTTTTTTCAAATCTAATTTAGAATTTTTGAATGATGTGGCCCTACCAAACAATCTATCGAATAATGGCGTACTGTAGTAAACTGTGCTATAAAAAGCGTTAAAGGCTGATTTATTATATTTCATTTTTTTTATTGTAATTAATAATGTCGCTTGCTATTAACCATTGGACTAATTGTCGATATTTTATTTTTAATTCACATTTTATTTTCCAACCGACTTTATTTTTCAATTAATCATTTTTGGATTAATTTCCCTGGAAAGACTATACCCGACCTCCTCGCGGGGGGTAGATTTATTATTGATAGTATTATGCGGGCCGTAGCAGATAAAGAGGATTATCTTGTCCACCAGGCATTTATTAACTTCTCCCTGCTTCATTTATCAACCTTCAGCTCATAAAAAAAAAAAAAAAATCATAATTAGATCGCTATTAATTTGCATTTAGTTCAGGCCCGTTGAGAGATTAAATACTGAATTTATTCGAGAATTTAAATAAATTACAGAAATTCTTGTTTTCTTCTTGTGTTAGAACTTATGTGAATCAATTTACCGTTCTACATGGCATTTATTTCGATTTGATATCATTTAAAACAATTTTTTTTTTTATAATTATAAAAAACTACCATCCCCGGTCGCGGCTTTGTCGCCTCTTATCTGAAGATTATGTAAACGCATGGAAATTCAATTTTTAATTTTATTGTAGAGCTGGTTATTCAGATGGACAGAGACTATTTAAAAAACATTAAGAACTATATTAACTATTATACAATAATGCGTTAACAGTGCTTAAAACTAAAAGTACATTAAGCATATTTTATACACAATATCAAAAAATAAAGGATCGACATTTTTATTTGGTAATTATTTTTATTCGACAGATATAATTTTATTGATTTCATCTGGTTGGATTTTAATTTCTAACCATAAAAGAATATGGCAGTGTAGAAAACCTCGTTCCTCCTACTCAACATAGTACATTTTTCTTTTTTTTTATATACATTTATTGAAATTTACAAATGTACAAAATGTTTAACATTCAAAACTAGTTTTCAAGGGTTGGTTTTGAACGATTTTATTATTTCCAATAATTAATAGATATTTAATTTAGACTAATTTCTACGAGATGTATTAGTTTCACACCCGAGTCTTGGTTGAAATTATAGTTATTTTTATTTAAATAGATAGCGAAGTTGGAATTCTGCGTCATATTTCTGAATGCTCTCATATGCTCTTTTAATCTTTGATTTGCTGATCGTCTAGTATCTCTGTATTTAGCTTCACAGCCATTACATTTATTAATTAAGCTTTAATTTTGGCCGCTGGGTGAGCATTTCCCTAACCCTTCTAAAAAATATTTAATAAGTTTGTCAGAATTTAACTTTCATCCCTGTCCCTCAGTATAGCTGAGTTTAGATCATTTGCGGATAAGAATATTCGGTTTCTAAGGAAAACGGATTCAGTTGGCCAGGATATTGAGAGATATAGTGGAAATTACCATGTCCACACCCCTCAGTACCAGATCATATTTCGAGCAGTTTATTCGTGGCTTTATACTGAGCGAGTTTTCTGATTTCTTTCGATTGATTTGAGATTATTATTATTATCATTTATTCAAAATGAGTCTTGGATCTAACATGCTTGACTTGTTGGATAAAAAGCCAGTTGAAAAGATAAATTGCAAGAAATTAGTTGATATATCGTCGTGAATTGTATGTTATTTTTCCATCATTTACTAGGAACCTGAAATTTTTGCTATTCCAGATTTTTGTTCGTGGCTACTCGAGTAAATACAAACTAGATATGGTATAGGTGTGCCGAAGAAATGAAAAAAGAAAAACGAAAAAAAATTGTACTCACATACTAAATATACTTGCAATATTTGCATAGAAATATAAGAAAATGATCTAGCTGATGATGACATTATTATGTAAATAATAAAACATTAAATTTTTTGTTGTTTTGCAATAAATCTTTGTAATAATATATTTTTAATCCTTAAACTCCATACTACAATTATTGATACATTATGATGACATTTATGACTACATAGTTGATAACATAAAACTGCATTTTTTATGAAAATATAAGAAGTGAAGGAAATGCTCACCTAGCGACTAACGGTGTAGCATATCGGCTAACGACCAACGCCGCTTTAATTAACATATTTAAGTTTAAAGTATGAAATATTGGAATATTGCAATGAGTCTACATAACAGTTAGCACACAATTTAAATTCTAATCATATTACAGACTATTTTCATTATGTACTTATGTTAAGTGTTAAGGATCTAAGCATTGCAATGTCCCTCTGATAACCCTTCTTCAGTGCCATCTACTTCGTTCAAAAAAAATAAATTCTTTGTCGTCTTGTTGACAACGGGTCTACCTGTCCTAACCCCTCAGACAGTCTTGCTGACAAAGGATTTACCTGCCCTTATTCTATCAATCAGGTAAAACCAGTCATAACTGAGTGTTCAGATGCATATAAGGGTGCCGCTAATCCTTTAACTTTTAATGCAAAATAATAATTATAAACATTGTCTGTTAGTTGTCTGTACGCCAAATATACTAAAACTTGTACCTTTGTCTTGTACCACTTTTACTAATAAAAAATAAAATGTTTTTCTTTTTTTCTAAAATTGTTTAATATTAATATTGTGAGTAAAAATTTATTCATGGGCCTTTAGTTGTTAGCACTGATAATGCAGTCTAATATCCGCGATAGTTTTTTAGTAGTCTTTCTTCTGCATTACCAATTTATACATTAATATTAAAAATTGGCTGTCGAATTATGCTTTTATGTAATCCTCATCTACCTAATCAGTTCAATTATAACCAATCTAAAAATTACTGATTCATATCATCGAGAAAATAATCCTCTTTGCTTTATCCTGAAATTAATCAATGCCCTGATGATGTTTTATTAAGTAACTGAAACTATCGGAAGAATATAATATTCTTAAAGGAAATTAATTATTTATAACCGGCTTGATACGAATAAGAAGATGTAGATAATTAAGTAGGTGGTCCACAAGCTAAGGCCAACTCCTCTCATCTCTAAGCCCGCTTTTGGACCATGATTAAACTTTCTTCTCATGCAAAGGCAACAGAAGCCATCTCATCACGGGTCTTTCCATAAGATATGAAAAGGCGAAAAGAACTTTTCAAAAATCGGAACAGATCAATTAAAACAATTCATTAGTTCTTAAAAGGTATTATAAGGCAAGAGCTATTCACCCCCCATTTAAATAAACTTCAGAAAGTCTCCTTAATAAAGCAAACGGCTCGAGTTTTTCTTCTGACCCATTAGACCGGAGAATCTTGATTTTTTTTTAAAAGATTATTTTCCACTATTATTAAAACCCTGCTCAATTTAAATACATTCATTATCTGTAGCGATTTTTAAAAATTGTATTAAGCTATGTTTTATCGGCAGTGTGCAGGTAGAGTGTTTTTAGTATATTCTTCCATGCCTTCCTCCTAATTTTTTTTATTTTCGATTTTAATTTTTTTTAGTTTAAGTCAAATGTTTCATTCTACTAAATAAAATGGTTTAAAATATAATTTACAAACCTCATATATATATATATATATATATATATATATATATATATATATATATATATATATATATATATATATATATATATATATATATATATATATATATATATATATATATATATATATATATATATATATATATATGTATATATCCAATATTATCATATCTACTGATTTTATTGTCACCCTATTTTACATATTTTTTTTTGTTTGTTCTTCTTGTAGCCCTGATGATGGTTTGAAACATAAGCTGCTATGTTGGCACAATAAGTTGATTTTTTTGTATTTGTATGGACTGCACTGCACGCTTCAAACATCTTCTTTATTTTATTACGGTCAACTAATCTACATCATTATTTTATAACACTTTATTACAATAATTGGTAAAAGCAACACCCTTCCAATGAAATATATTTTTAAATACCTACATAAATAAAATAAAACTAGTGAATCGAATGTCTCTATGTCGTTATCACTAATCTCTGAACACACCCTCTATGCACCCCACCCTAACAAAGCCCAAATCTTAAAGATCAGACCTGAAACAATCCTCTGATCTACCTCGTAGAATAACTCGATATTTCCCGAATTTTCACTGATCATATTCTTTGAAAAAAAATTGTTTTCATATTTTCATTTCATTATTAATTTTAATTACATCTGCATAAATTTAAGTTGTTCAATAGAATTCTAATTTAAGTTTGAGGCTGGTCTAGTTTTTTATGGTACAGCATGTAATTTTGTTAATTGTAGTAGGACAAGCGCGCACATAGAGAATAGATATACCCAAAATGTGTCTATTTGGCATAACGCGTCCAAACTTGTTTTTGATGATTAAATTTTAATGATATAGCTTTAAGCTTCCTGAAGTCAAAGGGAACATTCGCTACGCTAGTACTGCAATCTAATTTTTGTGAAATTTATTTACCAATAAATAATTTTATTTTTTTAGGTACAATAAGTGTCTTATTAGACATTTTTATTTCATCAATTTAATTTTTTTATAATACTTATGTACAGAAATGTAAGGCTATTCTGCGTTTATTTTGTAACGTTAATACTTTAGGTTTTAGATTTGGTATAAGTAATAAATGAGTTTTTTAAGCGTCTCTATACATTTTTTTCTGATAAAAAAATCTCTAAAAAGGTGATAAATTTTATTCTGTGAGATAAAATAACGTAGAAAAAAAATTTGTGGGTAGTTTTCTAAAGTGAGCCTCCCACTGGACCTCCGTGTCCGACGGAAGGGAGATTTGAGGGGCGTCCGACGAATGTTTAACCTTCAGGCAAAAAAGAATTATTTGGTTTTTGGTGAATATTTACCTTAGTTTTATAGAAATATATCTTTCCATTCTTTTTTAATTATTCCAATATTATAAAAATATGTAATGTTGGCAATAGCCAAACAACAAGTAAACATTTAAATATTGTTATATATTAAAAGTTTGTAAGATTAGCGACATCCTTATGATGTTAAGGTACATACAAATAATAACAGCTATGAGTGGTACTACGTGACTAATGGGATAAAGACAAATCGATTGTTAATCAGGGAGGTGACTAGAGTTTCTTTAAATAAGTTTAGAAAATATGAGGAAATTGCACTGAACAAATTCAGAAGTTAAGTAAGAAAAAGGAAGGGAGGGGAGGGTGTATTGCGAGAACCAAATAAATAGAAAGAGGTATTTTAGATGAAGAGAAGTGAAAGTGAGGAAGCTGCTGGATCAGTAGGCAGGATTGGCCTATCGAAGAAAAAGATCAGAACACAAAATATAAGAACACAAATGCAAATTGTCTGGAATAAGTTTAAATATGTAAACTGTGTACTTTTAAGTAGATTCGTTGTATTATATTCCATAGTTTCAAACTTAAAACCAGGCACTCAATTATTCAGTAGGTAAGGCACTAGACAGTCATGCTTACTGTCCTGAGTTCGAGTTTTACAGACAATATTTATAATCTGTTCTTTCAGCCGTCGAATCGACTACAAAGTCGGTAGTCTTTATAAAGTAGGCGACATTATTTGGGAAATGTCCTGGAAGTTGAGCGTGATTTCGGGCAAATATCCTAATATCGTTTACCCAGTAACAGTTCATCCCTACCTAGGTTGTGAAATTAAGACCCTTCATGGGTTACGGTAGAAGATTTTTTTTTTCATCCTTTTAGATTTAAATATCCTATTCATCAATAAACGCTATTATAGTGCTAATAAATACAATATGCTTACCAATCATAATTAAATAATCATTCCATAAATTAATTAAAGTAAAAATTAATTGGTAAACGCGATACCGCCAAGAAAATATGTCCGATAAATCAGATTAATCAGATATCAAAAGATCGGGCTATGCTTTCACAAGCGACAATTTGTGAATCAGTTCTTATAAAATATGTTATAAGTGCCCAAGCTATGTAAAGATATAAAAAGAAATATGAAGTTATTTTTCCTTTGTCTAAATGCTATAGGTCTGAAGAAAGAATCATGGTATAAAAAAAATGCCATCAAGAGTATAAACAAATTATGCTTTTCGTAATTTAAAAATTAATACGATAATGTTGAAAGAACGAATCCATGGTTCACATCGATTGGAGTTATTTTGGTTTGAACATTTGGAATCCTGTCATGAAATGTTTGAAGCTTTTATTTTCGAATGTAACCTAAAGTTTGTATTTATTCTTATTTTTTATCGTTCTCGGTCTGCTTCGCCTGCTTTCTGACTCCAGTGACTCAGTTGAGAAAGCTGCTTTGGAATTTCCTTAAGTCCTGCTTTGATCCCCTTAAGTAGATGGATAGGCATTGCTCGAAGTTTTTAAGGCGCAGTGCGTGTATTTACGATGTTTATGTTATTTAAATATTGCTTATATTATTTTTTTAACTTTTTTCTCATTGTTTATTTTTATCTGCATCGTACTTAATTTTATTTGGATACATACTTGATTTCGTAAAAAGCGATGCTTCGTAAAAAAAAAAAAAAAATACAATTATAATGTTTGTTTTGTTTTTTTAAATTAAAATAAAATGTATTTTATTTATTTATTTTTTAATCAAATATACCTGAAGTAATATTTTCAGCTCCGTTTTGGAAATTACATTCAAACAGGATGGAATTATAATATCCCACTGGTTTCTTTCTTACTAACTCATTTTATCGGTTACATAATGTACTTGAGTTCTCTTTGATCAATACAAAATTGGTCTTTCAGTACTGAAATGACGCATTTAGACTCACTCTTTTCTTATAGTCATTGTGAACAAAAGAAATAAAAAGAAGTAATGAGCACGAAAAACGGAGGATAACCCAACGTTTCAGACAGCATCTAAAACAAAAAGTTTTATCGCAGTTTATAGGTCTTGAATCTTAATAAGACGGGAATTAGAATTCAATCTTCAAATACAAACGGTTATTTCTTCATCTCATTATTTAAAGAATACTGTCTAACGTGTAAAATTTTGAGCGTTACGAATAAATTGTTATGTATTTTAGAGGGGAAATATTTATGATCCTAAGGTATTCAGAGGAAGAGAACAAATCTTATCAACAGCATTATTAAGTCAAGTCAGCCATCATTGAGATGGAGGGTGCGAAAACGAATTTTCGCGGAAGCGAAGGGAACACTTTCCTTTGATTCCTGAATTGATCTGACATTATGATTGGTGTCTTCAGAACACAATATAGAATTATTGTTGTAGAATTTGTTATTTTTGGTATTGTATTTACTTATTTTTTTTGGCTATATTTGTCAGGGACAATCAGCAACAATGCTAATAGTAAATTTATTCTCATTGAATATACACTCAAAAGATATATATACAGGGTGGAACCGGATAAGTGACCAAACAATTTTTCTGTTAAACTACATTCAAAATGTAGTACAACGATGCCAAACGAGTGTCCTATCTCTATCTGTTAGAAAGTAATGATTTTTTCAGGGGATTTTTCGACTTAACCCGACCTTACGTCATAAAAACACTATTTCTCAACTTATGCCTCACTTATTTACATTTTTCACCCCATTTTCGGATTCAGCATTGAATTTCCTATAAGAGCAGAGTACGTGTAACCTTGAGTTTTACAAACTTGTGAACTGCTTGATCTTCACCTTATTTAGGGAATTTACAATGTCTTATATTACTTTAACGCTCACCGCTTTTCAAAAATACTATCCACAAAACCTTGAAAATGTAATAAGCTTTCGAATGATATGTTAAACGTAATGATTTTGTTTCGATTTCATGGAGAAATTTACTTTTGAAACCGAAAAAAAACATGGTGTTCTCATTTGGCATACAATTCAGTTACTTGTGTAAATAAAACATTATGACAATCGCTTAATGAAAATGTGCATTTTAAACATAATAAACTTTTCATTGGAATAAAAAGCAACAAAAAAAAATTATTGATTAATAGAAAATAAAGGAAAACTGTCAATACAGCGACACCAGATCAGAGGATTCACTATCATTGGGTCATAAACCTTACATTGAAAATCTAATTAAATTAATCCAAAATAAATAAATGGAATAACATAAGATCCTTTAATCTGCTGCCGCTTTATTGATAGTTTCCATTTATTTTCTATTAAACAATATTTTTTTTTTCTTTTTATTCCAATGAAGAGTTCATTATGTTTAAAATGCACATTTCCATTAAGGGATTGTCATAATGTTTTATTTACACAAGTAACTGATTTGTATGCCAAATGAGAACACCATGTTTTTTCGGTTTCAAAAGTGCCATAAAATTTAAACAAAATCATTACGTTTAACATATCATTCAAAAGCTGATTAAATTTGCAAGTTTTTGTTAGATTTTCAGTTTTGCGGATAGTGTTTTTAAAAAACGGTGAGCGTTAAAGTAATATAAGACATTGTAACTTCCCTAAATAAGGTGAAGATCAAGCAGTTCTTTAGGTCACAAGTTTATAAAACTCAAAGTTACACGTACTCTGCTCTTATAGGAAATTTTATGCTGAATCCGAAAATGGGGTGAAAAATGTAAATAAGTGAGGCATAGGTTGAGAAATAGTGTTTTTATGACTAAGGTCGAGTTTAATTGAAAAAAAACCCTGAAAAAATCATTACTTTCTTTGTACTAAATTTTGAATTTAGTTTAACAGAAAAAATTTTTCGTCACTTATTCGGTTCCACCCTGTATATATACCTATTTTATTTAGATTTATTTTATGGTCACCCCATAAAAGGACCGTTTATTACTATTCTACATGTTACAGGCATGGACATATGTTTTATATTATATTATTTTGCATGTTAATGATTATATTTTACCAAAAATACAATTGGCGTGATGTTACAATAATGTAATGAATTTTGAATTTTATTAACTTTTGTGTCGTTGTAAAAGATATGTATGTATGTAAGTATAAGCACTCAATTGTTGGTTAAAAAAAATAATGTAAAAAACAATTAAAAAATTAATATTTAAACAAACAAATATAAAGAGCAAAATAATATATTTAGAATACATATATAACTTTCTGATCAGGGTTTAGCATCTCAAGGGGAAAAAAAAAAGCTATTTACTTAATGATGACAGCAGAAAATAATGAAAATAGGATCTCACTATCGAAGTAGTTAATAATCATAATATCACCCAAACACTTTACTTGATATTAATCGGTCAACCCATTATGACACGGGTTCCGTACCGAAGCAGTCACTAGAGGATCATAACCATCGGCAGTATATGTTACAATATATTGCTCAATAATATCCTTGGCCCAACCCACACGAGACCATATCATTATTGCCCTATAAGTTAGTTTATGACTTCAATTCCTTTCCGAAGTTAGAGGGAATTAAACATTTAGCTTCTTACCTGCATCTGGATACTTTAAACTTTTTTCAATTAAAAAATGATAGATATTATTTATTTATACTAATTTAGTTGATGTTATGAATTTTTACATATATTAAATACATTCTTGTCTTTGTTTTCTTGTATGTAATGTTTACTCTGGGGTCACCTGTGGTGTAGTGGTTAGCATAGCAACCTACTAAACCCAAGATCGCGGGTTCGCAGCCCGGCAGATGACCTTAGGATTTTTTAAAGGGAGTAAAAAATCCTTAGCTAGGCCGTCCTTCAGAAGGGACGTAAAATGGGGGTCCCAGGCCTGTGCGATTTCAGGTACTCGTTAAAGATCCCTATCCTAATTATACCTGGGTAGGCAAAATTTAGGACACCCACCGTAGCATCGTCCGAATAGCCATAGCAGCGTAAAGTGACGTTAAACGAAATAAACAAACAAACTAATGTTTATTCCATGAATCTGAGCACTGATATTAATGAGTATTTTAAATACTTATTAGGGCAGATGAGGGAATGTTCACAAGATTGTACAATTAAAATATAATTATTTCGCGTTATATTAGACAATCTTTCAGAATAGATGGACAATTTTCAGGAGGGTATTATAGAACACTGATATGTTTTGACAAATGTTTCAGCCGTTTTAAAACAATTATTCTTGTTTATTAAAGTTACTAGCTTTAAATATTAGCTATTTACTATTAAAATTAAATTCGTATTAAAACCTGTGTTCTCTAAACGAGCTCAATTTTGTAAATAACAAAGGTCATAGTGTTGCCTTTTGACTTGATGTGAAAGTAACCTTGGGCTTTTAGATTTTTTTTCGGGTCTGGTGTTTTTATTTATCGATCCATTATTTAATTTTTTGCATGGTTCTGCAATATGGAGCTAGAACATAGGAAACTGAAAATATGACTATAGAGAGGCCAATATGTTAGCTTGAATTTGATCAACACTTTTCTTCATTGAAACTTTTTCAATATGAACACATAGTTGTGATTACACTGAGCACACTAGCTCATCCTAGCTACAGAATAAGACTGTTGCTCATTATTAATCACCACTAAATTATTGAGGGGTTCTGTTTACCCGCAGGTATACTTCTTATCAGCTTCTATAGAGCTATATAGTTCCATCATTATTTTTCATGGTAAAGTGTAAGTTTAATAAAATAGTGATGTAATAATTAAATTGTTTTTAAAGAGTAAGAAACATATTTTATATATATATATATATATATATATATATATATATATATATAAATATATATATATATATATTTGTACAAAATTGTATTATTATCAGGTTTTTCAAGAAATATTAATTAAGTATAAGTGGTGTCAAAATGAATAAAAAGAAATGAGATAATAACAATGCAAACCCTTTTTTTTTCACAATCGTCCAATTTATTTTATTTTACGAAATCGGGTAAAGTTCCTTTTCATCGTAAGCCGTACAAAAGCATTATTTTAAATGGAATAAGCAGTTTTCAAGTAATGTAAAGGGAAGGAAAAAGTTTTTAATTCAACACCGTTTCCCTTAATGACAGCTGAGACGTCTCGTATAACTTTTTGAATTAAATCAGATCTGTTTGGATTCATCGGGAACGTTCCAGATTTTTTTTTTACCTTTAATAGAAACATATTTTTTTAACCTTTATTATTAATAAATATCCTTTATAAAACATTACATGTTTTCCTTTATGTTCTATTATGATCCATTTTTATCTGGTTTGGTATATTTCATTATTATTAGTAATTTTTATAGTTATAATTTTTTTAATATACATTAAAAGATTATGTGCAATATATATATATATATATACTTATATATATAATATTTTTTCTCCAATATTGTAAGATTTTTCTGCCCATAAGCCGAACCGTATAAATTAATTAACGGATCGCAATAAATATACGCAAATTACTGAGAAACTAAACAAAAATTAATTTGAACTTATTTAATCTAAAATAATACTCTAATTAATACTAATACAAGAAACTGCTCTACTAATACTAAAACTACACTAAGAAAGTGCCCGTCGTTTTTGACTACTTCGTCTAATCAAACATTATAATTAATTACAATGGAATCAATTAAATGATAGCCATAAGACCTATTCGGATTTACTGAGCTCCACTAAATCCTTCGATACTCCCGTAGCCAATCCTTTCTCTGAAATACTCAGTGCTCCTTATTATGTCACAGACATCGCTGTAATTCAGTGGATAAGGCGCTTGGCATGCTCCTGGGCCCGAGTTCGAGTCCGACAAAGTGCAGAAAATTTATTTTCTCATATTTCAGCTGTGGATCGAATTCGAGGTCGGGAAACTCCCCTGGGGTACACCCTGCCTCTTAAAAAGCGAATACCCTTAATTGGGGGAAAACCTAGCGGTTGAGTGTGAGTTCTAGCCAAATCATCTTTCACAACCGTTGTCCCACTAACAGTACATCCTTACCTGAGTACTGAACCCAAGACCATTCAAAGGTTGTAAGTGGTACTGGATTTTTTTTTCAAGGATTTTCCCCTAAAAATAACAAAAATGTATAATAAGGTAGTACAATTGTCTGGATTATATAATAAATATCATGCAAAGCTATTTATATGCGAATAATGTAAATACGGTCAGTAGTAAATAAAATTGTATAAATAACTTTCAGTAAATGTACTTACATAAGAAAGAGAAATAAAATAAAATAACCACGAGAAAATTAGGAAATATCTAGACAGAAAAAAAACTATATCTATATGTATATGTTGCTGATTTGGCTCAAACCGGATATTTATGCTTCCGTATTATGCCTTTTACCTATTCGTATTACCCCAACTTGCTTCCAACACGATTCTTAATAAATTTCTAAGTCGTCAAAAAAGAGAGTGCCCTAAAGAACTTATAATATGAAACTTTTATCAATTGCTATCAAAGAAACTACCCGCTTTAAAATTCATTTTCGTACGGTCCCTTCAATTTACTTATTGATTTAATGTATAGTTGTAAATATAGGTAGATAAATACAAAAAATTAAAATAATCTTTAGTAACAAAAAATATTTGTGACAATGTATTTATACCACATTGGAATAAATTAATAAAAAATATGGAAAAATGATATTTGGAATAAATTTTGTTATTGTTCAAATTAAGACCCATATATCTAATCTTATAAAAATATCTCAAAGAGAAAATCTTCGGCAATGAAAGCAGATGAAGTTATGTGACTTTTTTTTGCGTGTTATCTCTCTCAATTTACTGTTTTGAAAGAAACTGAAAAAAAGATTCCCTCAGTTTAATGATTCTATATGTTCTCAGAGTATTTTATTTTTATTTGTGCAATCGGGTGTGCTAAAAAAAACTAAAAAAAAAAAAGGTATGTCCAGATATTTCCTCTACGAAAGGAAAGGCACTCGTAAGATCCATATTGGTTCCATCATACGGTACATATATCTTTCCTTCTCTGTGATCTGTTTCTTGAAGAGTTGCTGCCTCTCAGCGAATATACGACAAAGCATTCCATCGGGGCCTTAAACTCTGCCATCAATATCCTCTAGGCCTTTGCCTCTAATTTAACACTGGATAGCCATCTACTGTTATTGAGCTTTTGTCCGCTTTCCCTCTTCCAATGCTCTCATTCTGACGCTTCATTGAAGATAGAGAAATCCTAATTTAAATGTATTGCTCACGAAATCAATTCTACAAACACTCATAAATATATATTATACTCAACAATTATTAAAAACGACATTAATTACATTCGCAATTTTCCATTTTTTATTTTATTATTATTATTTTTTTTTTACTAATTTATGTGTTTAATATATCGCCGGCTAAGATGTGATTAATCCTCCTGAAAAAAACTATGAAACGATTATTTTTACGAAAAATAGCTGCATTGATGAAGTGAGGCCGCGTATTCACCAGATCAACAAAACTAGGATGAAAAATGTATTCATTGGAGGAATAATAATTCGAAATGTTTATTGTCTTATTTTATAAACAGTTTTTTTTTCCTCCTGTAAATTGGTATTTTGCACATACGAGGTATCACATATTAGCCGACGATATTTAACTTTAATTAGTTATATATATATTTCTTTTTTAAATTACCTTTCAATGAATTCGTTGTGTGAAAAATATTCTACACATAGTTAATTTTTTTCTATCCATTCATTAAATAGTATGATTGCATTTAAGTTTTTTCTTTCTCTATTTTAGTTTATTTGTTAAATAACAGAATTAAAAGACAAGAAACTGCTCGTCGTTTCGGACTAGGGTTGTTTAATGAGACAATGTTTTTGACTGAAAAGTTTGAATTTTTTTTTTATGTATTCATAAAAGTTTTACGTTCATTATACATCAACCAGACCAAAAATAATAGAAAATTTTGATTCGGGAGGCAAATTAATAGTAATCTGTTTAACTGAAAAATGTATTTATTTTGTTTTTCTATACTAAAATATATTTATAAAAAACAGTATATTTTACTTTTTATATGATCTAAACCATAATGTTTATTTCAAATATATGTCCCCTATTCGCAAAACCCGATACATCCACCTTTGGGAGAAAATATTTTTTTCAAGGAATCACAAGTTCTCGATAGGTACGATCAACGTAAAACTGCAGGATGTCAAAAATGTATTATCAAAATATGGGGAAAATTGGCGAGACCAAGAAATTTAAAGCTTTTTTCGAAATTTTATTAATTAAATTCGGATTTATTTTATGTTTAATTTCAAAATTAAAATTTAAATGAAAAATTTGTGTGGATGGATGTGTGCGGTTTTGCAGCTAGGGGACCTATATAGCGTCTTTTTTTTTTTAATATCAGGAAATTATTACTTAAGAAAATTAGTAAATAATTCCTTTCGTTGGACTTCTTTAGCAATTTTCCTATGTCATCCCATTTAAATGACAACTTCAAAGATTCGTACATCGTTATAAGTTTTTTCCCGGTCTTCGCTCCCCGAAGATTATCTTATTACCCTGGGATATGCAGGTGCTGATCCATCAATTAGATAGTCTTCAACCTCAATTCCTCCCTTGGGGATAATGCTGCTATTTGTAGTCATCCCTTGGGTTTCACCAGAGCCATATTGTTTTCTCCAACTCCTTTGTACGTGACGACGTTGGTTACATCGGATGTGATAGTACCGTTTTTGAATTTTTTTTTTGTTTCTACTAACATTAGCAACAATGAGATATATTGAATATTTTTAATTAGGTTATAAAATCACTTAAACTTTTTTGCTGATTAATTCAATGACACATTCACGAATTTTAGGCATAATTTTGGAGAAATAGGAAACAAACCTGTTACCATTGAATAAGTTATAACTCCCCGCCAAAATAACATTATTCTAATAAATCATACTTAATATTATAAAGGCAGGTTTAAAAGTACGTTTTTTTACATGATATAAATTTACTTGATTTAATTTAAAATTTGAATTATTTATGGCTTCAGCTCTCACTCTCAAACTATACTGTTTTTTTTAACTAGTGACTTAACTTTAATTCAAATATTTATTTATATAATTTACAAATAAGTAAAAGTGGACAAATAATTAATTTAAATTTCATTATTTATGTATAAATATAGAAAAAAATGGTAATGAAAAAAAAAACCTACATAATTTATTTACTATGGCTTTAATACGTCATTAGATTTTTCTATAAAATTTGAAAAAATTTCGCATCGCCCAGTTTACCCGCGATTGGTTGATACCAACTGTACTGAGTAGTTTTTCTTGAATAGTTAATTTTGAGCAAACCTTTAACGCGTGAAAATCCCCAATATGCCTTTCAGTCCATCGAAAAACTACAAACTACAGTTTTATTTGTATATTAAATTTTTCGCAATAGTTTCTACTGAATAGAAAAGAGCAGATAATATATTTATTTATCACGTGCGACAAGTGAAGACCGCAAGTTTTTCTCTGACTGAGGAAAAAAACAATTGATCATGGATATGTCTATCTATAACCTGCTGCTTTTCCCAATTTTGAAAAAGATAAATCAAATAAAATTTTATTAGGAAAATATAACTTAAGTATTTTCTGTAATTTATAAAGATCAGTTAATAATTGTATGTTCAATAAAATAAAGCTTAGCTGAACTGTCAAGCTCTGTTCACCGTTTATAATTAATTAATAAGACACATCTGAAGTAAAGGTTAATGGGGTGCTATAATCTATTGAATTAATAATCTGCGTATCCTGAAAGAAAAAATAAGTATTGTTTTCTCTTGAAACTCTAAATATTTCCTATCCAATTCCGATAGCTGCTCAGAATTCATGGCTTTCCACTGGTAAATAATGGCTATAAGTTTTTACTACATGAAGATCAAACAAACACAATTCCCTAAATCCATTTTGCGGGTAAAATGTCTAAAAAAGAAATTGTTTCCTCATTGAAGTTGAAGTTCTTCAAATAAATTCTAAGTTTTCTGTTATTCCTACTTCTTTTATTTTCCTGGAAGCTGTCGAAAAAATACTGCTTTTACCCCCTTAAATAATGATATTAATGAAAATTGGCATTTTAACGTCTTGATAGCCGGCATTTTTCTACTATCTAAGGTTTACAAAATAAAAGAACGTTAATGCGTAATAGATTCTTCTTAAACCTACATCTGTTAATAAAACGAATTATAATAATAAATATTTCAAGAAGTGAAAGTACAGAATAAAATTAGAACATTTTGCTACAAATCAGGAGCAAGACATCATCACAAACATTAAGAAACATGAACAGATGAAGGATTAAGTCTATAGCAACGAAAAACATATTTTGGATCAAGGAAATATAATTTCGTATTATCCCAGTAGGTATCTTTATAGTCGTTTATCCCTATCCTTTTTCAATTAAGCCATGCAATAGTGCGTTTGAGATGTAGCAGTACATAATGTTATCGCGCTTTGAAAATGGAGATTTCAGTAAAATATTTGTCATAATTTACTGTTTTACTTGAAAAATGGCGCGCAGGCTCATCGGTGTGATGCTTATCCATCGGCCTGTGTCAGAATCAGTTTTCTCGTTTTTTTCCAGAAATTCCAGTATCAATGACGACCGTATCACAAAGTACGGTAGAATTCTTCAACAACCCTTGATATAATATATCGTGACATTACTTAGGAGTCAAACCGTAAAACAGTTTTGAACTATTTACATGAGACTGGATACCAATAGAAGCTCGATTATTGGGTTTTACTTGAATTAACAGTGAAAAATGTAATAGCTATTTTTTAAAACAAGTGAGGCAGCAAAGGTGATTCTGGGTTTTTGGTTGGGCCTGAAAGAAATAGTTTATGGCTGTTTGAAACTGGTCAAAACATGAATGCTGATACTACTTTTCCCCATAACTATAGTAGACCAAATGTATCTATCGTGACGTGGCTAAAGTAGAAAGGGTACGCCGAGAAGTTTAGATGCATTCGCCCAACAGCCCGGACCTTGCCGCGTGTATTTGTCGTCCATTCTTTCTCTGAAGTACTTTTTTAATGGCGGAAAGCTGACATGAAAAGAGGCATATACAAATTACTTGAATAAGATTTTATCCGAAAATCCAAGAACTTCTACTGTGACAGAATTATGGTTTCACTTCACCTTCTTCTTCTTCTTTCTCTGGCTCTTTCGTGCCTTTCAGCGTAAAGCTTGACGCGCCACGGCCCACCTCTCCCATTCCCCTTGATCTATAGTCATCCGTTTTATCTGGTTTATGTCCCTTCTGCGTTCTCTCCCCAGCTTTTAAATATATTCACAATATCTGATTCTTGGCCTTCCAACTTCTGGTCTCACCTCATATACTATTTTACCCTTCTTTTCTCACGCATTCAACATACTTGCCTGAACCGCTTCAGCTGTTATTCCTCCATCCTAGTCTTTATATATGGCACCTTCAGATCCTCTCTAATGATCTCATTCCGGACAAAATCCCTTGTCTTTTCAACCACTCTCCTGAGGAATCTCATTTTTGAATCATTCGTGAGTCTTCTGATATCTAGGGCTATCAAGGGCGGTCCAATGTTCTGCGACATGAAGACACTTTCTTGAAGACAACTAATTTTGTGTCCCGGGTTATCTCCTTTTTACCAATAATGGTATTATTAATCTTGAAGTAAATCCCATTTGCCTTGCTTACTCGGTTTCCAATTTCCTGGTCCAGCCTACCAGTCCTACTTACCATAGTGCCGAGATATTGATAGGTGTCCACACTTTCCAATATCTCATCATTGCATAAAATGTGGACATTCTCTTTTATCATCCCAAGTTGCATAACTTTACTCCTGAAATTATTTACTTCCATGCCCTTCCTGTGTAGCTCTTCCCTCCACTCCATGGCAGATTCTTATGGAAATTGTGCAAGTATAAGAAACAAGTTTGAAATTACTCTCTCAACAATTCATTTGCACCAATTATTTACGATTAATATGCCTGGGGCCGTGCCAAAGATTTTGTTTATAATGAAGAATTTATTTCAAAACATCTTATTTAAAAGATCAATGCCACTTTTACCATAATGAAGGAAGAATTTATTTTAAGAACAACCACCACAGAAATAAGAAAAAGATTTCGTGCTTGTATTAGAAATAATGGAGATCATTCTGAGCAATACCTGTGATACTCTACAAATAAAAGTTATGAATTATTTAAAATTTGTTCCCTGATTTTTGTTTACAAAAATGTAGATAGAGTAAACTCTGATAAAATCCACATTCCGAGAAAGAAAGAGAAAATATGCAGTTTAATCTATGCTATAAAGAAACAACTATTTGTTACGTTTTGCATAAAAAATATGATTCGATTCATTATTATTGTCACGTGTATTATTATTGTATTATATTATTGTTATTATAGTGTGCGCTGGTACTTTGTTAGCACACTGCTGGCACTTTTTGTTACTTTATAAAAAAAAAAAAAAATAGATGTGCTGCGTGCCTGCAAATGGTATTTTTTTAAAAAGATTATTAACTGGAGAAGTTTTTAAAATAATATGGATTTGGCTGTTGCGCTTACTTTTTTTTTTTTTTTTTTTTTTTTTTGAACCTAAACTTGAATTTCTTAATTTTATTTTATTTTTGTTTTGTCTTTAACAAGATTTAACGATCTTCCGGTTTTTTGGTATTTGTTTTTTGCATCATATCTTTTTTATTTAACATGGGCTACGTATTAATAATTACGGCAAACAAAATGGCGTTGATATATCAGTAAACAACGAAGTTATAAGGCATAAATGTTTGGATTTGGCCATTTTCACAAAAAAAAAAAAATGATTAAAAAAAAAACCGTAAGACTTTGTATATAGGTAAGTGACCTTAAATAGGTTCAAAATGAACCTCCCTACCCGAGATACCTTTTTCATCCGAACACCCTGTATATATATATATATATCTATTTGGTTCAAATTTTGTTTTTTGTTATATTTGGTAACTATAACAAATACAATAATAATTTCATCTTCATTTTGTGCATTTGAGTCAAGACTTATTTTTTTTTTCTGGTTAATTTTGAGAAAACCAGTACAATGTACTTTTTGGCAGGTTAAAGAACGGCGTCCCGAGCAAGGCAAGGACAGGGTCTGACAAATTGAAATAGGGCGACATACCCCGAAGAGCCTGGATTTGCAGGAGAAGAAGAGAGATGTTGCTAGCGAAGGATCGCAGCCCCGGTCACGTAGCTCAATATCCAGCCATTATTGCCCTTCGAGGAGCCGAAATGCAATGTAATCAGTCCGAGCTGCCAAGGATATCTGAGTCCTTTCTGATTCCCTATTTCCATCAATGTGTGTATCTACTGTCTTAGAATCAATCTATAGCACCAAAAATATATTTTTCATGTCTAGATTGGTTACGATTGAAGCCTTAAAAAACGATGTAAAATGTTCCTGAGTCGGAATTTGGATTGAATTTTAATTCACGAGATTTTTTTAAAGTCTAATAAAGCGAGTAAACGAAGCTGTTAATACAAATCCAAAACTACTGATCGCATCCTCA
This sequence comes from Euschistus heros, assembly GCA_003667255.2. NCBI lineage: Eukaryota > Metazoa > Arthropoda > Insecta > Hemiptera > Pentatomidae > Euschistus > Euschistus heros. The sequence goes on from RCWM02000046.1 coordinate 3,418,144, forward strand.
ATATGACGGACCTCTATAATAATTTGTTGGTTAGTTTTTTGTGGATTAAAGTTCTTATGTACTTCAACTATAGAACGAAGGAAGTATTCTACAGATCACCAACTTATTCTAGGCAGAGTGGGAAGGTGAAGATTTACTCCGTGGGTCCACCAAGGAATGACTTTTTACCCGCCTAAGGGGGATTCGAACCAATGACATTTTGTACCAAGTGCCAACAGCCAATTAATACTATATTAGTTTTTTTGATAGTCTGGTTCAAATATATGAAAACAAACTCGATGTTCCAATTTATTGTAAGGAATGGTTCTGTAAAAACAAAACAAATAATCTCTGAAAAAAGAAGATAAAGATAGATTAAATAGGCTTTATTTTTATCTTTGTTCAATTTTTTTTTTTTTTTTTTTTTTTTTTTTTAATAAAAAGATTTTTAACAGTTACGCAAACGTTAAATCGCATCTAATGAAATTGTGCGCAATTATATAAAATATAATAATATGCAATATAATATAAAATATGAATATTTATTTATTTATTTACATTTTGGTGCCATGTACCACCACATTTGGTTAGAGGCACCATACTCAGGTTCAAAACTATAATTCCTTGTACAGGTTTGTTTGTTTTAAAAATTAAATAATGTGCTTGTGGAGATACGAGTTGTTTTCTAGTAATTTGCAATGTCTTGATTCGTCAGACCGTTATCTTTTCTTTGCTTGTTGTATTTTTGGCATTCAATAAGAATGTGTTCTATAGTCAGGTTTACCTGACATTCGTTGCATTTTGTGGGTTGTTTGTCTTCCAATAAGTAACTGTGGGTTAATTTTGAGTGTCCGATTCTTAGTCTTGTAAAGATGACTTGTTCTTTTCTTGGTCCTGGTTCTTCTTTCCATGGTCCTGGAATTGGTCTAATTTTTTTAAGTTTGTTGTTGCTGTCGTTTCCAAGCCATCTTTCATGCCAAACTATATTGATTTGACGTTTTAAGAATAATTTGAGATCTGTTTAGGGGTAGGGATTGAGGGTGGAAAGAGAAAGAGGGAACACGCTTCTTTGGCTGCTAAATCCGCTTGTTCATTACCTTCTATTCCTGAATGTCCCGGAATCCACATAAAGTTAATAATTTTGAATTTCGAAATGGATTCAATTAAGTTGGCTATTTCAGATATTATGTAGTTTTTAACATTATGGTTTTTGTTGCTAATGCTTGTGAGAGCCGAAAGTGAATCAGAACAAATTAAGTATTTTTTTTGGTCCATGTTCAATGAATTTCTAACCAAACAGTGTAACCGAAAACTCAAAATAACCTTGACAACAACACATGACTTTAGATCGATCATTGACAAAATATTATGACACACACCACAAAAAATACTACTCGTACGTGAACCCAGAGGAAAGAAATCTTTCCGTTATTATCCTAGGTGTGCCTTACTCGCTTACAAACGAAGAAATTCAGGAATTACTGACCCCCACTTACCCTTTTATTAAAGTCCTTAGGCTTAATAACAGGTACAGACAGCCAACCCCTATTTGTGCCGTAGAACTGGTGAATAATTAGGCGGGTATGAATTATCTTATCTCTCAAGTCACTGTTCCACACCATAGTAACGGTGGAACCCCGTAAAATCTCTACCCAGGTAGCTCAATGTGGAAGGTGCCTTAGGGTAGGCCACACTAAAAATTACTGCAGGCTGGACCCGCGATGTGGGAAGTGTTCTGAGGGCCACCTCACATCCAGCTGCACTAACAACCCTCAGGTTATAACCTGCGTGAACTGTGGTGAAAATCACAGCCCGAGGTACAGGGGCTGTATTGCCTTCACACAATACAGAGCCAAGAATATAAATAAACCACCGACGATGAAACCTTCACACACACACAAACCACCCACTTCCAACACAAACGTACAATCCCATACCACTCAACTTCCACAAAATACACAACATAAATTCCCCAGTTCCTCTACTAGATCCATACGACAAATACAAACTATTTCAGTGAATAATAATAATGCTCGATCCGAAACTAGCACATGTGCCCAGGATGAACCTATTACTGCTCCACGTTCCCCTGTGCCCCCAAGACTCTCCAACATATTTCAGATCATCTCATAATCAACAGAATCAACAGACCACTCAGCCAACCAATCACGACGAAAATACTAGCGATCTTGACAATCTAAACTTAGCTAACATTCTGACTAACCTCTTAAAACCGGTACTACCACAAATTAAACAATTTTTTATGCAGTTAATTTCACAGATGTTTATAAATGAAAATGGAGAATTTATATAACCAACTGACTCAAACATTAACACTACTCAACTGGAATGCTAACGGTGTTAAAAAACGCCAAAACACACTGATAGACTTTTTGGCACGCTACAAAATAGACATAGCATTTATTACAGATACTCACCTCAAAGCCGGTGACAGTTTTCGAATTAGAAATTACACAATATACAGAACTGACACTGAGAATAGATTTGGAGGAGTAGCACTTCTTATTAGGAAAGACCTGGAGCAATCTGGAGCAATCAGTGAGAAAATTCTACCCCGACTTCAAAATTTAGACATAGTAGCAGCTAGACTGAAACTAACAGATAATACATTATTGAATATTGTTTCGGCCTATCAAAGACCTAGCAAACGACTGACAGACACAGATTTCGAACTGATATTTACTGGACAGCCAACATTATTACTCGGAGACCTCAACAGCAAACATACAGACTTTGGTTGCCGGACCCGAAACTCAAATGGAACCAAACTTCTAAAAATCACTGATAAACTTGGTCTCCAAATAAGTTCTCCAGAACAGCCCACGTTTTATCCAACCCAGTACGGCTACCGCCCTGACATATTAGACATAGGTCTCGTCAGTAACTTTGCCACCCCTATTCATCAAACTCCCGTAACAGACTTGGACTCGGACCACCTCCCTGTGATCTGTTATCTTGGCGCCCGAGCCCAACCACCACCCTCTCTTCCTCGGCTCATCACGGGAAAGGTGGACTGGGGATCTTCGCCGAGGAAATGTGTTCCCTTCCTATCCCCACACACTACTACACGACTGACGACATAGACGCAACCATATTCATGCTCACACAACACATATACAACTCCATAAACTGAGAGACTTCACGTACGTACCCTCACTCACACAAACAATACAAGACCCCACAACACATACTCGACCTTTACCACACCACAAAAACCACATTCGACGTCAATGGCAACGCTACAGACTACCGGATCACAAACGTGAGATGAACCGACTCTCTAGGCAAATTAGACTAGAACTAGACAAAGAGCGGTTCCAAGAATACAACAGCTACCTGGAAAATTTTCGTGCCAGGAGACCAACGGCTTTGGAGAGAAACCAAACGGTTGACTGGACAAACCACACAGATTCCCCCTCTAACACTCGGAACAGACACTGCAACGACTGATGACGAAAAGTGTGCAACCTTCGCTGAACATCTTTCTCATAAGTTCAGAGACTTTGACAGACAAGATGAACTAACTGACAACGAAGTAGATACATACCTCACGACAACTACCACAACAGTAGAACCCCTTATCCCCTTCGTCTCTCCAATTGAGCTGAAATTTCTCATACGAAGGCTGCCAAGGAAAAAAGCTCCAGGAGATGATCTGATACCTAACTTAGTTCTCACGGCTGCCTAGGAAAACCATTGCGCTGCTCACCAGCATATACAACGCCTGTCTCCGGTTTGGTTACTTTCCTCCTTGGAAGAACCGCCATAGTTCTCCTTTTTCACAAAAGAGGGAAGCCCAAGCACGAACCAGACAGTTATCGTCCAATAAGTCTCCTCAACACACTGGGGAAATTATTGGAGAAGATTATTGAGAAGCGGCTCCGCTCACATTTAGAAGACAACGATGTAATCCCACAACATCAGTTTGGCTTCAAGCCCCACCACTCGGCAACACACCAAGTCCAACGAGTCGTCGAAGCAATTTACCGTGGCTTTGAGGCAAAAAATATAACACGGGAGTTTTCCTAGATGTGACAGCAGCGTTCGACACGGTGTGGCACCGTGGTTTACTGCACAAGCTGAAGAAGACTTGGCCTCCGCTCTACTTTTTCAGCATCATAAAATCATTTTTGACTAACAGGACGTTCCAGGTAAGAATAAACAATTCTATCAGCGAGAGAAAAGTTATTTTTGCCGGAGTACCCCAAGGGGCCATACTCAGTCCTATTTTATTCAATCTGTATTGCTCAGATATTCCCCAATTTAATGAGGACACAATTATGGCTCAATTCGCTGATGACACAGCACTCCTGTCCCAAGATGACGACCTTCACGAAGCCATCAGGAAACTTCAGAGTGGCCTTAACAATGTCTCGATATGGTTCCGGAAGTGGAAACTTCAGCTAAACCCATCGAAGACAGAAGCGAAAATCTTCACCTTACGTCGTTTCAACATCACTGACCTGATTACACTCCTACTCGATAACCTCCCAGTCCCCTGGAACCCTAAAGACCAGGCAGTGCGTTACCTAGGAGTACACCTTGAAACCAGACTGACTTGGAGAATACACACTAACTTCTTCTTACAACAAGCTAACGCAAGACAAACTTTTGTACCCTCTTTTAAACAGAAAATCATTACTTCGACACAGAACTGCTATCTTAGTATACAAAACCATGTTGCGGCTCCTACTGACATACTCCTGTCCTGTCTGGTACAACACTTCAAAATCAACCAAAAAGAGACTACAGACATTCCAAAACAGAATACTGCGTTTAACGCACCCTGGTTTATAAGGAATTCCCAGCTTCACCGGGAACTGGGAGTTGATCGACTCGAAGAGGTCTTTAACAGGCTCACAAGGCGACACCATGAGCTTCTCCACGTCGCACGTGGAGTATAACCTTGGAAACTCCATATCAAGAAGATTAAAACCTAGGGCTTGCCAAGATTTACTTGGATTATAGAACATTTCCTTTCTTCAAACAATTCGTGGATAACATTTATTGTTGATCCGAAATTTAAATAAAGTTTGTTTGTGTTTTGGTCCATGTCAAGTGTTTTTAAATGATCTAGGGCAAGTTTAATAGCATACAATTCTGCCGAAAAAATATAAAAGACAGATGGTAATGAGTAGCGTATTACTACTGACCCTATAATCACTGAGCAACCCACACCTTCATCAGTTTTTGATCCGTCAGTAAATATAAGCTGCGTATTTACATAACTGGAAATTGCCTCTTTAAAGAAATACATTGACGAAGTCTGACATAAATTGTTTTTTAATAATTTAACAAGAGTAAAATTAAAAGAAATTAAAAATAATAATAAGTAAAAATTAGAAGGAATTAATTGCCAGGGTGGAAGTGAGTAAGGAAAAGAGATTTCTATTTTATAGGACATTATTTGAGTTATAATTCTAAAAAAATCAGGGTGACTTGTAGGAAGTATAGGAACAATTATTTCGAATCCTGGAGTGGCCTTTAGTCTTCCCGAAGATTGAAGGAAATTATAAGTCCTTCGAATTGAAAGAGACCATTCATCAGCGTCATAAAGCAGACTTGCTTTCAAAATGAATATGACCATTATAAAATTAAATATGGAACCCAAATAAATATTATAAAATGGAATGCGGATTTGAAATAAATCTTCCCCATCATTTATTTTCAGTTATTTAAACCATTGTTAATGCCCAAATTTATTACCGTAACAATTAAAAACTTTGAGTGAAATAAATTGGATAAAGAACTATTGTTATTTATTAGCTATACCAAAATACTGAACTATAAGTTTTTTTTAATTTTTGGGCTAGAAATGAATTTTTAGTTTCCATTTTATAAAAAATATGTTTCAGCAATTTGAATGAATATTTAAATGCATATATAGAATATTATTTTTTTTAGAAATGAGAAATGAATATATTCCAATTATTTTTTTTTTTTAATAGAAACATTATATTAATTTTGGAAATGAATGAATATTATTTAAGTCCAAATACCTAATACTGTTTTTCAGATCTGCCTGGATCTGACGATTTCTTTTGGCCTAAGACATCTTCTTTACCCACTTAGAATTAGTTCTCGTCCTTAAGGATACTGTTTTAAGATGGCGAAAGGACATCCTTTGGGCCACATATATATCTTAGTTTTCGTCCTTAAGGATAATATATTGAAATATAAAGGATATTCCGCTATTGTTGCTTTAAGGGGGCTGTTTGGAAATATTTCAGGATTCAACAGTTTTCTTATCACTTTTAAACTTAACATCCATTGTTTGAAACAAGGCTTATTTAGTATTAAAAATTAAATATAGTAATATTATCTTAATTGTTACGAGTTCAAAATTTTTATGTTTATGTTTTTAAGAGAAGAGGAAAACAATTACCTCTCGATCACAGAATATCTATTGATCAAAATATAAAAAGGTTACGTTTAATAGCTTTTATATCTTTATCATTACATATTATAACATTAAACTAAAATTGTGTTTTGTCACATACTTCTTGAGTAAATCAAACTGCTTTCTCAGTATATTCTTTGTAAAAATACTTACTATTTTTTATATTGAATTTTAAATACTATGCCCAATCAACTCAATATCTTTTATCATTATAACTTTCCATAAAATATATCAGAGTTTTGACACAATAACTGTACAAATCTATTTATAATTTATTTATAGCTAAAACATAAGTGATTAAGCTAGTTTTAATCGAATTAAATTGAATTGATTCAGTATAGGTTATTAAAAAATAAATAAAAAATACAAATTATGAGAAATGAAAGAGGTAGATTCGTTATTGAAGGTCCCTATAACGATTTTTCTTCTTTTTAATTTTTATCTCTTTCACGATACCGAACCCTCTCCAGTCATATTTCATAACTCCCACCGCGATTGTAATATAAACTAATTTATTACTTAGATTCCAGCCAGTGCTTCGTCACTTCCATACATTTTTTAAAAATTCTTTTCTATTCAAAATTATTTTACTGAACATAGAATCGAATGAGAGTCGCCCATTTTATGCCATATTATTACAATTGACAGCTAATTAATGTTCATAAACATGCTGCTTAATCGGATTAGCGTATGACCTATCTCGGCTCCTGTGGTAGCTGTCTCCAATATGTTTACTCAGCTTTCATATCTGATATTGTTCCAGCTAAGGATTTATAACTTAAATAACAAGAATACAAACAATAAGATACCTGTTATTTCTTATTGATAAATAAAACTTGTAAGTTCAACTATAATTATTGAAGTTATTGTTTTTGTTATTATTTAGTTTTATATGAATATTAAATAAAATGATCTTTACGAGGGATTATTGATCCCTAAGAATAACAATTAGATGGTACTGTTGTGTAAGTTTAATTTTTCTCAACTTTTTATTTTTTCATTAACAATAATAAACGTTTTTGCTTAAAAACTTGAAGGTTTTTTTTTGTTTTTTTTTTAAACATTATTTTATTGTTTTATATATCAAATATTTCTGAAATGTACATAAAAGCTTAGTTACGACTAGGGATCTTAATACACGATATTTATAAGTTAACGATATTTTTCTAAGACAGACTGATATTTTTCTTTATTTTTTAATTGTTACATTTTTTATCATTATGCTTATAAATATCATATACTTATATATCTATAATTTCAATCGCATAATAATAACAATGATACAAGAATAAACCATAATTTTAATAACGATTTATAGGAAAACACGAAAGCTGCTTATTCCCTAGATAAAACAGGCTGGTATTTCGTCCCAATAACCGTAGCATAGTTTGTGAGTAATCACGTACGACAACCCTCCGAACAGCTCATTACATACTTTGAATAAATACATACATTATGGAGACCGGCTTTGTAGGCTTTGTTCTTTTAACGCTATTTCCAGGCATTGATTTATTCAAATTTCCAATTCCGTGCCTATTACCACGTTTCCTTCCTTTTATTTCGGTGAAAAACGTTGAAAGGAAGATTTCAATACTCATCTTGTAAATTTATAAATCTTTATACTCTTTGAATGATGGTTGTTATGATTGATATTAATAATAATAGAGTGATGATTTATCTATTTTTGGCTTTAAAACATATTAAAACGATCGATTTCTAACTATTTAGGAATCGTTGATTAAATATATAGGAGTTATGGCTGTGGTGTAGAAAAAAAAAATTCAGTAAGATTTATTTTTTTAATGTATTCCGACGTTTGAGTTATTTCGTATTCAGGACACAAAACACAATATTAGTGTAATAAAACAAGAATAATAAATTGATACGTACTGTTACATTAACTAAAAGGTGTTAGGATAGAGAAGAAAAGTCCAAAAAGTTCGAAACTGAGATTTCAGAGAGACTAGAAAGAGGAATTTCTTATGTTTTGGAGTTAAGGAACTCGCTCCAAATGAGGAAGAATATATATTTTGTAATTTTTATTTGTGATTTATTCGAAACTATGGTTTTTCCTTTTAGCTCCCAACGCTCTTCAAATATTTTTATTAATTTTTAATTTTTAGTTTTTCCTACATTTCCTACTTCGAAGCTGACTCGTAACATAGGCCAAGATAGTACTCAAGAAGTAATATAAAACGAAAATGCAGTTTTCATTTATTTTTACCACACTAGAAACCATCAATTCCTAATTTCGTGGATTTAACATGGTAGAGAAGCTATTTTTTTTTTCAACCCCCATTTTTTATTTTGTTATAGTTGATAAATTAATATTTATATACGTATATAATGTGTAAAAATATAAATTTTGATGATTCGGTTTCCTAGCGAGCTGGGGCGAGGGTCTTAGTGTGCCAGAAGCGGAGCGTCGTATTCCAACCTCATCAGATTAAAATTTATTTCGTGATGGAACCACGAAATAAAATTTGATCTTCTCACCGTGACTAAAATCGATTGATGAAACCTGAAAAATGATCTATTCTTCCTGCTATAGTTGGAGTACATAAGGATGTCAAACCCCACAAAAAAACAAAAATCAAAAATTGATTAGAAATATTTTTAATTTATGTATTTAAATATCACATAGGGTTTATCTTTTGTTTGAATAAACCTAACCAATGAACAAACAAAAACAAAATTTAAAAATCATTCAATATAACAGCGATTAAATATTGCCTCTCTCAAAACGATTTCCTTGGAAAGCTAGAGATGCATCTCTAAAAGCGGACCTTGCAATACTCACAGCAGTGCTGAAATTCGTTTACTGGAATTGCCTTCAACTAGTCGATTACAGTTGAATATTTTATAATATCATAAAACGCTCTATATTGCGATTTTTCTACACCGAGAAGAGGAAACATTCATATTTACATAAATTGGCAGAATAAGGAGGCTGAAAAGTAAAAAAAAGACATGTTTGCATTTATAATCTTGTGAACTGCAGTTATTCTCATTGTGTTATTTTCGCGTAGAATTTACTATATTATATTATACGATTAATGTAAGAATATTTTTATCAATAGTAAACAATTGATGAACTTTTGCGGAATTCAAATTCAACACTTTCTCAATTATTCTTACTGTCAACCGAAGATCTAACTGCATTTTGAATTCTTTTGACAATTTCATTGGTTCCAGTTGAAGAACTTGAATGGTGTTCTTTGTTTTTAATATATTCTCTTCTTTAAACGTCTTGACCGAAAAATATGTTCAAGACAAACATGGAAACTTTTACGTTGCAAAGGGCTCAAGCGAGCGTTAAGCAAGGCATAATACAAATGAGATCTGCTTCTTGGCTTTGATATCAGCTAAGAGAACGGAATATAAAGAGAAAAAAAGACTGGTGAGTTTAAACTCGAAAATCGAAAGCTTATCACAAGTTACCAGCTGTCTCCCTATCCCCGCATCCACAGTGTGGCCAATCACACGCTGCGTTGCCATTCTGATTCACTTCTTATATGGCTGATTCTAAGACGGGCACTTTGACGAATCTGCTTTGTAAAAATATAGTCGAAAAAAAACATTATCTTTTAAATATCTCTTCACTCAGGATAGTGTCCTGATGACATGAAAATGCTTTGGTAGAAGTAAAAACATTTATATGTTCCAAAATTTCAAGTTCAAATTTTGTGCAAATCAAATTGTGTGGTAGGTAATAACAATAAACAACATGGTAATAACAACCTATTGGTTCAGCTATTACATGCGATGCTATACAATGAAAGACATTAAAAATCACATTCAGTTTTTAACTCTTTATTTATTGTTTAACAGCATTTTTAGTCCTAAAATACAATAATCACATATATCACTTTCATTGTTTTACTTTTTATATTTATTTATATCTCTTTAAGCGCTACTTTTAGCCTTACAGTGCACCGATCAAAATCAAAATCAAATCACACAGTTAACATTAATTGGTACTTTTAAAGTTTAAAAGTTAGTTAAGAGTCATTACCGTAACGAAATGGTTAGTGACTTAATTACAGCTACGGTTATGATATTTTAGGTTTATATTAGAAAAATAGTTGTTAGACTGCAAATAAATAGCAAAGCCTGGTCCATGAATTTCCATCGCTTTCAAAACGTAATCATGCCTACAATAAAAAATAACAGTAATGTATTACGGTAAAGACACTTTAAATAGTACGATATTGGAAATTCAAGGCCAAGGGTGAATTGGCATGGGCCGAAGTGGTTCGTTCCTGTCATCAAGGAATTTTCCTATTTTTCTATTTAAATAAAAATAAATTTTCTATTTCACGAAAATTCACTCTAATTGCTGAATAAGCTCAGTTTAGGTTTTGATTACGGTAACGACCTGATTCTGCGGGGCACGTGTTTTTGAACTCATTTTTATTTCTTTTTAATTTAATTTCATTTTATTTTTTATGATACTAGAACCAGTCAGGGAAGAGAATGGCACCTACAGAATACGGCACAATGAGGAGCTGTATACACACCAGGATATCCTGACATGTATAACGAAAATACGACTGGCCTTTTATGGACACCTGGTCCGCCTGAATTCCTAAAGATTAACAAACAAGATATTTACAGTGGCCGGGAAAAGCAAGGACTCCAAGAATAAGTGGATAACATTAGTTAAGTTAGATCTGGGACAACTAGGCATCCTACGGGATCAAACCCAATACTGACTGCAGTTCCGGCAAGCTGTCCGACAAAGAGTTTTCCCAATGTCCCTAACTAGTAAGAAGACCACAGGGACCAAATTGACAGAGGAGAGAAAGCTGGCTCATAGTCAGAAAATGAAAGAATACTGGAAGAGGAAAAAGAAGATGCTCACCGAAGAGTAGATAGTATCCCCGCGGTCCTTAGTAGTTCCAAATGAAAAATAAATAAATAAAACGGATCCACAATTATCTTAAAATTAGGGTTTTAGTCAAATTGAAAAAAAAAAAAAATTAAAAATAATCATATGCTAAACAATGAACTTAAAATAAATAAATATTAAATAATAAAGTATACAGCGATGAACAGTTGTCTAATAAACCCTCAATACTATATATTTAATTCTGTGCCTTGTTATTCTTACAGTAAAGTAGGGATACTAGGCAGATATTAATTAAACTTGCCAACAAATTGGCGTTTAGAAGATATATGTCTCTTGGACATGAAAACGGCTAGGAATCTTAGAATCACCCATACGTGTTTATATAAATCCAATTAAAACATGAATCCCGTGTATAATCGTACAACCGCAATCATATAACAAAATGTATCAACTGCAATGATAGTTCATTTCTTATGCCAGGACTTACTTCTAAAGAACATCACTTATTACCAGTGGTTTTTGGATTATGATAATCGTAAATTTCGTGAATAATAGTGACTGTATCAAAAGGATTCTGATGGACCGGTTGGCCCCGAAAGAAGGAGGGGACGTTTATTACGAGATTTATCCCAAGCCCGAGGGCCCGAGGGTGCTCTATAGTCACGGCCGCCTCGGCAAACGATCCCCATCAACCATCCTCCGCCGGGGCACGGTTTTATATCCGCTACTTCCTCTGTTTGACAGCTTCACGCTCAGCTAGAACAAGAACTAAGTTCTTAGTTTAGGATCCATTTATTCCTTTATTTTTGTTAAAAGTAACTTAATGACTATAGTGAAATGAAATCAACCTTTGAATAATTAAGTCGTATGATTAACTCTTTATAGAACTGCACTACTACGACACTAAAATATTTTTAATGAAACAGTTCAAGGAACAAATATTGAGCATGAGAAAAATAATTTTCGCTTACAAAACATTTATGTCATTAGATATGATGTGGGACCTATTTGTCCTATTTTGCGCAAAAGTGAAAAAAAATTTAAGCTCAATCTCTAGACAGAGAGTCTCGATATATCAGTCTTATTTTTGTTTGTGGAAATTTTGTCAATAAAAGACAGACGCAGAAAAAGAATTGAACAAAATGTTTAAATTAATTATAAGAAAAAAATAGTCCCTAGATATTGCGCCTAAACCGTAGGTCCTAGCTACAAATGTTATATACCAAAAACAAACTCTATTTAATTTCTAATAAGGAAACTATCGGCAAACTTTTTTATCTGAGCCAAACCAACAGAGCTAGAGCGTGTCAAAAAACCCCTCCCTATTCTTAAAAGTAGTGGTTTTAAACGTTACTTTTTTCATTCAAACGAATATAGCTCCTTAACGGTAGATCATAGTGATAAATGTTATTCAACATATATTCTCCGTTAAAATTTGGACGAAAAGAGTGAGGTAAAAATTTCGATCCGAGAAACCCAAATGAGCTAGAACGTTTCAAAAAAGCCCCTAAGCTTAAAATTATGGGTTTCAAACGTGAACTTTTTTATTCAAACCAATATAGCCCCTAAACGGTATAAAAGTTTTGACAAGTAGGTTGTAAAATTTTCGATCTGAACATCACTAACTGGGCTAGAGTGTCAAAAAGGCTCTTAAAATTAAAAAGAAAATAGCTTACATAAGTTTATTTCGTAGTAGGAGAAATAGAGTCAAAAGAAGTTCACACATTAGAACCTGCCTCCTAGTGGATATTATAATATGAACTCAGTATAAACAGATTTGTGCTCCTAATTGCTCTTATTCTCCTAATATTAAACTATCAAACGAGTAACGCTCTCACGTTCCTAAAAACGCTTCACTTTTGACCAAGTATGTCACCGGTAAAACATGTTCCATTTTCAAAATTTTATTGATAATTAAAGATGTGTAGAATACAATTTAAAATTTCAATAGAGATAAGATGAAAGAAAAAAAATTCAAAATATAATGAAAATCTAACCACGATATAAACAGGAATTTTCGTAATTGCATGTGACGGTGATGCTGTTCTGATTTTTGAAGAATAATTGAAATCTAGTGGATTAAAAATTATTTCTTTTGGGAAAGCACAAATTTTGTTGACAAAGCTATCTTTTATATGATAATTATTATGATTAAACAAAATATTTTTTTTTATAGCTACGACGGTAAATACATCTCATAATTCATCATAATCATTTTAAATTTCACTCTTCTAATCTATTTAGTATGATACAATATTTAATATATCCTCGGTAGGAATAGTTCTGTGGCATAACGACGATCATTGCCTGGATTAATGACGAACCACCGGAATTACAATTTCAAACGACGTGCCTTCCACTGATGACATTTCCATTAATTCAAATGTCGTTCATTTGTCCCCGCCAACGCTCACTTTGCAAGTTGCTATGTCCGACATTGGTTTCACCTAGTATTATCGGAAGTATTCCTCTTTGTTTGATCACCTTTATAATTTATTATTTTTAAGATTATTCTCATATGTATTCTAAATTGAATTTAATCAGCAAATTTGAGCGATATTTTAAAATGTGAAGTGTTTACATAAATCTCATAACACTGAGTAAAAAAAAAAAATAAAAACTTACTTCCGACCAACGGTATGTTATCATTTAAGAAACGCAGGATGTAATAAAACAACTATAATTACTGAATACAATTATAATTAATGAATGAAATATACATCCAATAAATATAATTCAAGAAATAAAGAGACAAACAATATTTTGTAAATATATCCTCGAATAATCACTCTTTGAAGTTATGAAGGAATTTTTAGTTCCGATTAGTTCCATTCACATTATACGATTAAATTTAAATTTCGACTCTAAATCTTCGACTAGAAAAAAATATTTTAAAAAATATGTTAGATAATTCATTATGCATCTTAAAATGATACAATATTTTGTATACTTGATCAACACTGCCTCGTATAGAATTGTAACATTTCTTTTGAAACATCAATTGCTACTGCAAGCCAAACATCAAATGGTTGAAAATTAGTATTCGCTATTGGAGAACAGACTAATAGGATTACTATTTCCAACTGCCACAGCTGAATCAATAAAAAAAAAATTAATGCAACTAGACAATAGCACCGTTATGTTTTACTTTTTCGTTGTTCTTAGGAAATTTTTTTAATTAAAGAATAAATGTTAGAATAAACGTAAACACTAGTATACGATAATAATCAACATCTATGCAAATATATCAATGCATCCTTCCATATGTAGTATTTAGTAGAAGGTATCAGTACCACATTGTAACAACATTATTGTGTCTTGACTCCCTACAGATAAAAAAAAATCATAAAACGATGGTTCAAATAAAATAGTTTTTACAGAAACTTAGAGTAATATCTAGGAGCCAGTAAGACATTTTAATATGGCAATAGATTATCTATTTTTGCTTTCTAGATTGTGATCCTGAACAGTACGGCAGGTAAACGACCGAGGGATACTCCGAGACGTAGATGGGTAGATTGTATCACGGGTGATCTTGGGGGTTTGATGGGGCGCCTGTGGTCATAAGTGGATGTTGTCTGCGTCGAATCTTTGGGTTCCCTCAGTCTTTTGTTTATAACATTCCATAAAACATTACCAGAGATTTGATTTATAAAAAAACTGTAGATACTAACGATTTAAATAATGACGGAATTCCCTAAAAAGTAATAAACTTTTGAGTATACTGAAATTTGAAGAACTATACACATAAAACATTTCTTCCGAAAATGAACTCGGGTGGAAAATAGTAATACTTTCTCTACCCTCTACGAATACAAGTCATGGTACTCGATCTACCTTGTAGGAGAGAACACTTGTAAGAGGGTGGGGGAGATAAGGGCTAAAGGATAGGGGACACCATCTGCTTGAGGGATAATACTGAAGGGACTCGGGAGGGGTTAGTGTCCTCAAATTCTTGTCCTTCGGAAGGTTTATCCCATAAATGGTACTTTACACGACGATCCTGTTGGAAAATATGTACTAGCTGTGTCATAACATTTTATGGGGCACCCTTCTCTGATGGAGGTTTAAAGATGGTAACAACTGAGAATAATTTGTTCCTAAATGTTGTTGTACACAAGACAGTATTTAAATTATACTTCTTTGTCCTAATATAGAATTTTTTATAAATTTATTAGTTGTTTTTTATTAACACTTCGCATGAAGCTGGTATTTTTAATCGAGTTATCAATATTTAAGATATATCTATAACCATGAGACCTAAATGGAGGTTATAAATAAAAATGAATTAATCAATAAGCATGCTAATATAAATAAAATAAAGGCGGTAAAAAGTTTTATTGAATTAAATAAATGTGTTATGTTACACATTTCACAGATATACATATATGGTAAGAACTTTTTACTGTATTTTCAGCCACGTTAGTTTTTGATCAATCATATTGCTTTCGGTGTTTGGTTTTGTTTCCAGATTTTCTTCTTGTTCTTTAGTTTTTTCACCGTTACTTTATTTCGGTACATCTTTTAAAATTTTAAACGATCTCTAGAAGAGACTAGCTTATTATTAGTCTATAATTTGTATATAAGAGCTACAGTTAAATGTTAAAATTATTAACAGAATAAAACACTAAGGTATTTTCTATTATACATACATAAATTAAAATTAGTTTCAATACAAATATAATTATATAATTTGCTAAAATAAAATATCGTCAATCAAATGATTTATTGTATATATTTATATTAATTGTTCTCAAGACGTCCATGGAATGCAAGACGTAATAAAAGCAATGGGTTGATATTAAAATTTATTAATTAAAAAATATCTTAATTAAAAATTGCTTGCTTTTTTAAAAAAAAAAAAATAATTTTATTATTCTTAAGCCCTTAAAGTGTATTAGGAAGCGAAATGTATTATTTTTTATTTTATTTTTTTACTTTATTCTATAAAGTAAAAAAAAAAAAGTTCACACTTGTCACTTAAAATTGGACAAACAGTGGATTTATTGTGATTAAGAAAATGGCGTGAATTCATTACGATGAGAAGAACCCAGTGATACCTCCAGTATTTATTTATATGTTAGTCTAGGAGGTCTCTCATCCAGCTTTTTTTTAGCCTTCTCTGGAAGTCGTCAGGAATATGTAGTTTAGCTATGTCGTTTGTAAGTTTATTAGGATAGTTATGTAATTGGAAACAAACTTGGATCCGTTTGTAGTAGGTTCCTATTCGTTCATTAACCGTTGGCATGCGGAAGTCAGTATATAAAGTTATGTTACTTACTTGTGATTGTCCTGAATGTTTTCCCTCGAAGATTTGGAGTTTGTTAATAAGTGTTTTTCAGCTGTTCCGTATATCAGCAAAGCAAATGTCCAAATAAGTTTCAGTGATTAATTATAAGTGTTCCTTTTTGCTTAAGTTTTAGAGTTGAATGTTTGGAGAGGAGTGAATATAAAAGTCTTAATCTTTGGTTGAGCGTTTTCCCTTTTTCTTGACATATGGATCCTATGTTAATCTTCGGTCAAATGTCAGACCAAGGTAGTGTCTGATAATAGCACCGTGTCCAATAATATATTATAGATTCATTTTAAATTTATATGTATACATTTATGAAAAGAAATGCAATTTCATAAAGCCAAGCTGAAAAAGCAAATACATATTGATTCATGTGTGCCAACTGCTTTGGATCAGCACAGCGATGAAATGAAATTTATATTAACATTAATTCTCCAGGAATAATACACCACCGTCTAATATGATAATAATTTAGATGAACGGTTTTTTTAGAATCGTTTTTGCGAATTAAAATTTTTTTTATCTAGTTTTCAATAATGGACTTTTGGTTGGAACAGTAAATAAAAGCTATTGAAAGAAAATGCATAGGCAATAAAAGAAATCCTCCTCGGACGGAAACCCCACATTTATACCCTTCCCCACTATCCACTGCGTTTTCTCAAGAACTGTCCCATTCATTTCCGAAATTCCATTAAAAACCTAGAAGTAAGTTTTGTTATCATATTGCTTGGAATAATAATATTTCCCAAAATTCAACAAATTTTTTTTTTTTTTTTTTTTTTTTTTAATTTATAAACTTCTTCATAACCGCGATTCATTTCCACTATGTACTCGGCAATCTTTAGTATCAATTCTAATTTTTCCCTGCTTTGACTAATTTAATTTTAATTACTTTAACTTGTTGAAAAATAGGTATGTGGAAATGTAAGAATGAATGATTATTATATATATACCAAAAATATATAATATATAGAAGAGGGATGGATCCCGGAGAAGTTGGAAAATGAAACCTGAAAGTCTCCTAAGTGAGCCAACAGATCTGATCCAATCCTAAACGGTTTAAAATAGGTCCTAAGTGATTTCCGATCGAAGAAGAAAGTTTGGGGGAAATTAAATATTTATTGGGATCATGAACTTTCCATTTCAAACTTAACCTTCCCGGATCCTTTAATTTATTGTCTTTAGGAAGTTTAATTAAACACTTGGATGTCCTCAAACGACTTGCTGCTGGTGCTAATCAGGCTCAAAACTCTAGTGGAACTTCAGTAGGCCTATGGTATACCTTTACCAGGGTGGTTTCGAAAACTGACTGAATGTTAAATATTTCCATTTTTTTTTTTTTTTATTATTATTAAAGTCATAGCTGTAGAAAACGGAAATAATTATTTTAGAATCTAATTTGTAAATGTGTAGTTCTTCTTCCAAGAACTGAAAACTCATAAATATTATTTTGTTGAGATGTAGAGAAACATATGATGAGCCAGACATAGAGGAGTCTCTCGGGTCAACCCGATCCTCTACAGCTGACAGTTGGACATTTATTTTTATTTTTATTTTTTTTTTTCTACTTTTACTATTCCTACCCCTCTCCTGCACACATCCACATTATTAAAATTTTTTTAAAGTACTTTAGCATCTATAAACGATAATAATTCAAACAATAAACATTTATTTATTATCAAGAAGTGTAATTTATTTTTCATTTAAAATATATTTTTTTTAAAAATTGTTTTATGAATAAATATTAAAAACTACCGCATTTAAGAGAAATAATGAACATAAATGACTATTAATATATTTGTAAGATATGTGAAACGAAAACATATAAAAAAGAAATATAAATAAATAAAAAGTTAAAAATAAAAATAAAATAAACTCTTAATTATACAAGATACAAAATATAATAAGTAATAATATATAGTCTAAGCCCTGGCTAATGGTACTTAGGAAAAAGTAGAAGGCGGGAGGTGTGGCTGGTCAGGGCCAATGAGAGTAGTGCAGGGTTGCTTGGGCTCTCACCACCTACATTGAGAGGTTCATTACAGTTCTGCCTATATTACAGATCACATTGAGTTTTAGTTTTTTATATTTTAATATTGTTAGTGTTAGAAAGTGTCAGATGAATGCAGCAATTCAAATCGTAAGGTGTTTACATCGCAAGATCGCGAAATGGTCTTATGCGTCCGAAAATAGGTAAATTACGACAGTGTTTCAAGAATTATTAAAAAACATTGACACATTTTTTCTTTAGTTTTTTAATGAGGATGGATTAGGAAATAAAAACAACTTTTTATTATGGGACTAGTTTCCTTAAGAATAACAATTATGAATAGAATAAACAAAAATCCTCCCAGGCTATAAGACCTTTTTTGTGCATATTATATTGATAATAAACAAATTGAAAAATAAATTAAATAAAAATTAAGAAAAAAAAATACATTGGTTTGAGATAGGGCAAAAATATTAAAAATTTATTTATTAGATGAACAAAAGATACAATAATGGTAACTAAATCCTTTAAATTGCTAAGCTGTATTTAATATATTTGAAAATAATAAAACCAAACAAATATGCAAACATTAAGAATAAGATCTCAGCAAAGGCGGACCCGTGTGAGGGTTAGTTTATTCCTATGATACATAGGAACTTTGGCAACGTTGCTGCCTCTCCTTTCGCCAGCCAGGTGCCATTAATCAGCGATCAGACTATAAACTAATTTAAATTAATTTATAATAAAAAATATTTGGTAATTATTATTTAAAATATAAGGATAAAGAAGAAGAAAAAATAGAAGGATATAGACGTACAATATAGTACTTTTTTAGTTCATGGACTTATTAATTTATAATGAATTTATTATTTTAGTTGTAGGTGTCGTGTACAACATATTTGGTTAGCGACACCGTAAAATTACAACCTAATTGAAAATAAAACTTAGATATTAAACATAGATATTAATTAAAATGAAATATTCAATTTAACTATTTCAAAATACAATATATAATTATAAATTCCTAATTAAAATGTACAAAAATCAAAATTCATTATGAAATTTATCTACTTAAGATAATAATAAGCATCAGTATGCATAGATTAATATATATATATATATATATATATATATATATATATATATATATATATATATATATATATATATATATATATATATATATATAAGAAAAATAATACCTGGTAAATACTAACAAATAATACAAACAGTAATAATAACAAATACAACTAAATAATTAATACAACAAATAATAGCACGAGATTTTTATCATAAAATAATGATAAAAATGCCCGCTAAATTTAAAAAGTATTTTTTTATACATCTAATTGTTATTATTAGAAGTGAATATTATCTTTAATGTTATTTTTAATTACAAAAGACACATTTACATGACTGTGATTAAACCTATTTGTTCGTTCGGAGTTGAGCTTTGGGGCTCCACTAAACCACACAATTCGTCTCTTACCCAATCCTTACAATCCAAAATCCTTCGATAAATCCTCAATGCTCCTTACTTTGTGACCAATAAATTTATCCATAAAGATCTTAATGTATCATATGTTGCTGAGTTAACCCAGACCAAATACCTATCCTTTCATAGTAAGCTCCATATCCACTCCAATCCACTAGTCTCCCAACTTGCTTCCCACTCGATTCCAGATAATCCTCCCAGGCGTAAGAAAAGAAGATGGCCTACCTTTTAGTATAGATTTTTATTGAAGTGCAACTATGGTGTAGTTCTTCACAAGTTATTAACATGCCATTATGTTCACTATCAACATATTTACTTGATGTATATTATTTTGTGCAGTTGTAATTATCAAATATTTCGTTAAACTTTTGTATCATATTATATTATTTTATTTATTTATTTGAGGTTTTTTGAGCGTAAAACATGAGTCATCGAGGCTCGTCATATCTTCATAGAAAATAAAGTTTAAGATTTATATATATTTTATAGCATCCCTGTCGCGGCTTCGCCCGCCCTCCATAAGTAAAGCTAATTTCAACTAAAAATTAATTAAGTTTTATTTGTTTATCGATAAGATTCTTGTATTTTAGCATGTGGTTCAGCATTATTTCTTCAATGATTTTTTCACGCATAGCAGTAATTATTAATCTAGTTATAATCGCACTGATTAGGCAGTTGGAGATTGAGTAAAAGCACCATTAGACATAAAATTTTTAATTTTAATGTATGAATTGGTAATCAAGTTGGATAAAGACTAAGAAACTTTTGCGGAAAATAAACTGCATTATCAGTGCTTACGACAGAAGGCCCGTGGATCATATTTTTACACACAATATAACAAAGTAAAGGATCGACATTTTGATTTAGTAATAATTTGTATTCGGCAGAAATAACTTTATTGATTTCATCTGGTTGGATGTTAATTTCGAACTATAAAAGTATATGACCGTGTGGTAAACCTCAGTCCTGCCTCTCAACATTGTACATTTAAATTTTAGTTATTGTAAATTTTACCATTGCAAAACCTTCCTAGAATTATAAAAATTATTTATTTAGATGTCGGTACAGATAGGTTCAGTTTACCATTGTTAACTCTATTGTGGAATGGCGCTATACACAATCGTTCGATTTTCAAGCTTCACTGGGATACACCTATCGCACACCATATTTAAATCTTTTTAAATAATTTTCTTTATAGTTTAATAAGTAAATTTTATCATCGATTTCAAGCTCTTTTGTAACCTCTCGCGTAGAACCTCTCCACCTATTGGTCAATTTTCAAACTTCACTGTTGTCCACATATTTTCTTTTTTTAATAAAAAATAAATGAAAAATCAGTAGATTTTAATATTGCTAAACCTTCTTGGAACTATGAAGATGATGTAGTTAATATTTAGCACAGATTGGTTCAGTAGTATTCGTGGTTAGTGATCACAAACGGAAAATGGCTTGTCCTTTTATATAATAGTATAAGTTATTATTATGGTAAACTTTCTAATTTTAAATCTTTCAAGAACTATGAAGATGATGTGGTTAAAATTTGGTTCATATAGGTTCATTAGTTTTACTAAAACGCTATTGTCGCTTGCCATATATTTATAGCTTTTTGGATAACAATTTAATTGAATTAAGTAACTTTATTATCAATTTCTAGCTATATTTAACACCGGATCATTGTAACCTCTCTTAAATGGTGCTCGCTTTACTGCACTCCACATATTTATCGCTTTTTAAACAGTTATTTAATAGAAAATATTTAATTTTATTATTGCTAAACCTTCCTTGAACTATGAAGATGATATAGTTATATTTGGTACAGAATAGTTCTATAATTTTCGCGGTTAGTGATAACGAACGAAAATGGCTTGTCCTTTTATATATAACTTCATCATCCCCCGTCGAGGCTTCGCCCGCTCTCATAAGTGAAGATCTTAGATAATTTTAACTGATAATTAATTTTTTTTAAATATTTATCGATAAAAATGTTGTATTTAAGTGAAGAATTGAAAATTTTATTTTTGATGATATTTTCACGCAAAGCAGCCATTATTAACTGGGTTAAATTTAGATTGATTAGGTGTTTGAAGATAACATAAAGCATAATTAGGCATCCAATTTTCAATTTTAATATATGAGTTGGTAATTCAGATGGACAGAGACTATTACGAAACTGCATTATCAGTGCTCACAACTAAAGGTTCAAAGTTGATATTTTTACACACAATATTAAACAGCTGAGGATCGGCATTTTGATTTTTAATAATTTTCATTCGACAGAAATAATTTTATTGATTTGATCTGGTTGGATTTTAATTTCTAACCATAAAAGTATGTCATAGTGTGGCAAAACCCGTTTCTAACACTCAACATTGTACATTTAAATTTTTATTGTTGCTAAACCTAGAATTATGAACATGATGTAGTTAAACTTTGGTATATTTCACTCCATATACCTGTTTTTATAACAATTTAATTGAAAATAAGTAAATTTTATTATCAATGTTCACCTCTATGTAACACTGTACATTTTAACCTTTCATGTAGATTGCAATTGCCGCCATTTTTGAACTTCACCGTTATCCACTTATTATTCATTTTTCAATAAAGAATTAGTTGAAAATTATTATATTTTACTATTGCTAAACCATCCTATAAAGATGATGTAGTCAAAATTTGGTAGAGATTGGTTCAGTAGTTTTTGGCGGTTAGTGAACACAAACGAAACATTGCTTGTCCTTTTACATAATAGTATAACCTTATACCGCCATATGTTAGAATCGTATAGAGCTAACAGATAATTGTGACTTACAGATAATATACAAATAATATTGCGACTATAAATTAAGATATAAGGTATCCTATCTTTTTTGTTGGATCAAACTGCACACGGTGTGCAAATTTGATTAAAATCGGTTCTGTAGTTTAGGTGTTAGCCGGCCCCTAGGCGGCGACACGTAATTTATATATATTAAGATGATCTTGTTTTTCTCTGTAAAGCAGGGCTATCATACTTTTTTAATCAGTGCCATTGAGATGTCTTGAGGTATTCCTAATTCAGTCAACCTTTTGTTTTAGAATTATATTGATTTTGTGCTCAAACATATAAACCTATTTTTAAGAATAATTTTGAAATATATTTTATATACTGCAAATAAAGTTTATTTTTATTTACGTATTTAATTTTATCTTGAAATATCCCCCAGGTGTTCCACACATAACTGAACAGTAATACTATATATATATATATATATATATATATATATATATATATATATATATATATATATATATATATATATATATATATATTGGTTTATTTTGTATTTTATTTTCATTTATCTCGTAGATAGGTAAATTGTTTTTTGACCCTGAACATTTATGGTCTTTTTGGATTATTGGATGTTTTCTAATGAATAATACTATGCTATAAATGTTATAATTTACTGGTATAGGATTTCTTATGTATAAGAATGTCAATATAAGAATTGACGACAGTTTTCTTTCCAGACGTCCCAGCTACAATAACTTTTATACGGTGGACCATTTACGAGTCTACGAGTATGTCTTATTCTTAACTGATTGTTACGAAATAAACATTGTAGTCAGGCTTTATTTATTTTTCTATAATCTAATAAGATCTATTTGTGATTGCTTGCTGTTAAGTCTAAACATGCCAAATTAGTTACGTGTCTACTTCTTGTATGTGTCGATTCTATTAGTTTAAGAATACTTAAATTTGATTAAATTTAAAGGACCAGAAAATACCTCACAAGTTCAGCCGGTACAAGCAGTTAGAGGCTCTGAGGAGTTGTGTCGGATGTAACTACTCAAGGGGTTTCAATGAGCTGGGCTGAGAGCACTTTACCGAATATGCTTTGTCGCGGATGCTGAAAGTGCAAGTCGAGCCTTCCTCAGGGTCTCTGTGATCATCACCTCCAGCAATCTGAGGTGCGTTACTGAAAGTTTTAGTGCCACAAAGGTAGATATCCCTAAAGCTGAAGCAGACCACTCAGCCTTTAATATCAAGTCTTCTTCCTACGACCTAATAATATATACATATACTATCATATAAAAGGACAAGCCATTTTTCATTTGTGATCGCTGACCGCGAAAACTACTGATCCAACCTATACCAAATTTTAACCACATTACCTTCATTGTTCAAGGAAGATTTAGCAATAAAGCTAAAGATTTTCAATTATATTGCCATAAAAAGCGATAAATATTTGGTGCGCAGTGAATCGACTGATGATCGACCGATAGGTAGCTCGAGAGAGTTTACGAAGGTTCGATATTATATAGAGCTAGAAATTTATGATAAAATTTACTTATTTTCAATTCAATTGTTATTATTAAAGATATACATATATAGAGCGACATGTAGATCCCAGTGCAGTTAAAAAATTGACCATTCTGCAACAGAGGTTGCAATGGTGAAACTATTAAACTCAGCTGTACCAAATTTTAACTACAGCATCTTCATAGTTCTAGGATGGTTTATAATAATAAATTTACCATAAAATAATTAAAGTGTATAGTTTACAGTACCAGAAATGAACAGTTTTCTAACTGTCATATATGGTACGTTTATGGCTAGAAATTAAAATACAACCAGAATAATCGATAAAATTATTTCTGCCATATTGGATGCCTAATTATACTTGTACGTACTCTTTAAACATCTAATCAATGTTCAATAATTCATCAGATTAAAAATTACTGCTGCGGGTGAAAATATCGTTCAAGCAATAATTCTAAATTCCTTACTTTAATACAATATTTTTATCGATGAACAAATAAAATTTAATTATTAGTTAAAATCATAAAAGTTCTCAATTTACGGCGGACGAAACCATTCTTCTGAACATATGCCATTCTTTAATATTAAATTTTGTATTAATTTATATCTTATGTTGGTTGAATAATTTACAATCGTAAAGAAATTTTGTTTATTTATAATTTTTTTTTTTTTTTATTAACATGCATTTGTTTACATGCATTTTTCTAATCCCACTCCTTTTTTTTTTTCAAATTGAATCGATTTAGTCCTTGATTAGGATGATTTTTATTTTTGATAAATATTTCCTAGATTTTTCGGGACCAAGAACGTTTTTGGTCGACGAAGAGATCTACTACCAATGTTAAAGTCGTGCACAACAACGAAAATTAACGGAAGACTGAAACTATAGATTAATAAGACCAGTATGCTGTCCGTTCTTTTCACTGTTGTTTACGAAGAACAGGCTCTATTCAGCTTCATCGTTAAACTGGGCATCACCTCCGATAACCATCTCACCTTTCCCAAGCTTATGCGCAGAACACGATTAAGCAGGCTCATCAGAAAACTCTAAACTACATCCCTAGCTCTCTCCAGCTAAATAGAAAAATATATTTTACTATTATTTGCTTCACTCTACGGCATGACGAACCGCTGCCGTATCACTTATACCAAAGTGCATTTAGTGTAGAACATCCAGAATTCATTCTTATGACGGATCCTCTTTGAAAAGTGCTTTCAGAGGGACAGGAACATGGAAATCTGGGAACATCTTCGGCTGGTTCCGTTCCTTTTTTTATTGGTAGTTAGTACTTCATATTATTTTAATTGCGGTCACATTGCTCTATCCAAGGATATCACTACACCTTCCAAGTTTGGGTGGCAGTAACTCAAAAACTTTTATGAGATGTTATACATGTTTACTTTTGGACTCGAAGTGTACTTAACTTTAACTTCATCATCAGGTATGTGAGATCCTACTTTATTTGGCATAATGAAAAACAATCATTTCGACAGCAGATCCCACCCCGCGAAACCCGGCTAAGATTGCCATTGATATAAGAATGCTGATTCTTAGTGCTCTTTATAGTTTTGTTTTTGATTTTCCTTGACATCAGATATTTGGAAAAGAACAAAAAAAAAAACCTTTTGAACTTTATGGAATGGGCATTATAACCACAGTCTTAAAATGTAACTTTGGTTATAATAGAAACAAAAAAAAAAATTATATTTAATGGAACGTTTCGACAAAGAGAATTTGGAAAGACGAAATCGTTTTAGATGGAACACTTTCCCCATACCTTAACAGTAGCAACAACCTAGTCTGTTGTAGTGGGATCCCACGTGGAAGATAGCCCCGCAGCCACACGTGCCCAGTGACTCAGAGGCAAAGTTGTGATGCTGTGACGAGGGCAGTCTAAAATCGATGGTGTCGCGGTGGCTGGCCCACTTAAGGACCCGATCCCTCTCTTTTGTCGTCCAGGACAATTACTTTGGAATCCTCCAGCCTCCAGCCTCCAGGATCCTTCCCTTCCATAACTCTTACATTTCTTCTGACTCCTCCAGAGATAAGGCGGCACCTCTTTGTCTTATTTGTTTTTTATCTCCCTCTCTCATTTATTGTTTTTTATTTTCACTTTCTTTCAGCCGGATATAAACCATTTTTAATAAGAAGACTTAAAGTCCTTTTTTTCTTAATCAAATAATGAAAGACTGGTATTTTTTAGGTAGGTACCTTTAAATAAATAAAAATCTGAAAAAGATATTCATAAAAATCTATTTAAGAACCTCTTTGAGAAATTAAACCAAAGTTTATGTTATGCTCAAAAAGAGTAGGCAAAGAATAATGGACATGTTATTTAGTTGTATTTATTAATTATATGGGGGCACGGTAGTTCAGTGGGTAAGGCACTTGACCACCTGGGCCCGAGTTCGAGTCGGGCTGAAGGTAGAAATTTATTTTCTGTGATGGAACCATGACAAGGCTTCGGAGTCGGGGGAATCACCTGAGCCCACTCAGACTCGTTTAAGTAGGTGAGCGAGTAGTCCGGCTAAAACTCCTCCTTTTACAACATTTGGCTCAGAAAAAGTACAACCTTACCTAAGTAGTGAACCCAAACCCCTTCATGGGCTGTAAGTGGTCTAGATTTTTTTTATTTTTTTATTAATTTTATTATTTAAATTGAAGAACATGGGCATGATTTACCAAAGTCAAATCATTTTTGGGTATTAACTCCAAGTTCAGACCAAGATGTTGATATTGAAAAGTTCTAAATTACTCTTTTAATGGGATGTATACTTTTTTTCCAAACCTACATACGTGCAATAGATTTATAAACTATCAAAAAAAAAAAAAAAAAAAAAAAAAAAAAAAAAAAAAAAAAAAAAAAAAAAAATTGCATCCAAGAATTACAAACATTTCAGTCAAAATTGTTACAGCTAATTATTAAGTTATTTTTTAAGATATCTTATCTACCGACTTATTTGTTTTACTCAAGATATCTTTTCATGCAATCTACATAAAAAAAAAAAATCTACCTATTCCGTTTTTAAAAGAGTTTGGTCATTTAATTTAATCTGTTAATTTACTATATATATATACGACATGTGTTTTATCCGATTCTTTCTGTTATTCTCTTTTATAGACTTGAATCAAGATATGTTTTCCATTGATCGCGGTGGGGGTAGCATTATATCTTGAAAATTAGGACTATCATTAGTGAGGTTTTGGAAGAAGTGAAGAGTTGTACAATAGATCAATCATCTTCGTGTCGAACGGTCCTCGCTTCAGGCTGATATGGCAACAGCTAATCGTTATCAATTATTATATATATATTTACATAATAAAGTAATGAATTATACATCCATAGTCAATTCTCTTATCTCCTAGGAGGCTAATGATGTTCAAGTGCACTGGAGCGAGTGTTCCAGAGCACCATGTTCTGGAGGTCGTGAATACAATTCCCACCTTTGGTCGGTTAATATTAATTTATAGTTCCTCTTGATCACCATAAATAATCATTAAAAAGTTCAATAAAGTCCCCTAGCTGGACTAGTTTCACCCCCACAAATACTAATAAGTAGAGACCGGATTTATGTGCAGTAAAAAACTCAAAACATGTAAAATCGTGCAGTAAAAAACTTAATGTGAATTTAAAAACTTAATACATGCAACAATCAATTTATTTACTCAAATATGCATAACTTAACCAGCCTTGAATAAACTTAAGGACATTTCGACAAACGTTTCGTTTTAGTGTTAATTCAATCTGAAATACTTTAAAATTTGGGAAAAAAAGGAGATGAAAAAAATTGTTAATTAAAGGAAATATAAAATATCTTTATTAAAATTTCCTTTTACGTGGAATCAAAATATAATTAAACGTTTTAAAATAAATATAAAAAGTTTAAAAATAAATTAGTTTTTAAAAGTTTCGTGAAAATGTACGACATTATAAATTTCAAAATATTTCTCAGTGAAATTATACCGCCTATCACTTAATAAAATGTTCTTTAGCAAACAAAAGGAACGATCTACATCTATGTACGTAACAGGACAATGTAGCATGCGATTGTGGATGGATCCAGATTATCAGCTTCTATTTCCATTCCGTTGATACAATAATTTAATTTTTTTAACGCATGTAGCCATAGTTTTTCTCAAGATTTTTCCCTATCCTAATTATACCTGGATAGGCAAAATTTAGGACTCCCATCGTAGCACCGTCCGATTAGCCATATTTTGAAAATAAATATCTTTCCTTTTCATTTTCAATTCGCTTTAAGCTTTCTTCGAGAGTTTCAAACAAATATCAGCTCTGGATATTTATTGGTCCATTATTTCAATTTTGTAGAAACACTCGCGGACATTTTTGCCATTTTCAAAATTGATAGTTTAAAATCTTGTCAAAAACTAGCCCTTTGTGCTAAATCAGAAGTGTGGAATGAAATGGGAAGCGGGGAGTAAAATTTTCTGAGGAAACGTCTTATATCAAGGAAGTACGTCGATCCTCAATGTTCGCCAAATCCTTAAAGCTCCCAATTCATTACGATCATTTAAAAGTATTAGGTCACAAATAAATTTGATTAAAGCGACTTTTTACATTCAATTTAAAACTAATTTACCTATTTAATACAAACAATTGTTATAAATGTTGCCTAATAAACGTAAGTAAAATTTTCAAAAAATAAATGGTTAAGTGAATAAAATTAGATGAGTTTGGTTCAATTGTGCATTTTCGTGCAGTAAAACCCGAATTCGAGCAATTGAGCTCAAAAAGTGAAATTTGTGCAATTTCGTGCAAATGAAATTTAAGAATAAGAATCCTTAGGCCATGAAAGAGATAACTACTTGGGTTAGAGAGCGCTAAATCAAAGCGAACTAAATGTGCAATAACACAGAGATCCGGTCTCCACTAAAAAGGTTGGGTTTGCCCCAGAAGAGTTGGTTTTTCCGTTTTCAGAGTAAATTTATGATGCGGAAAATAAATTTTCTGATGCAGATAGATCGAATCTGGACATAGCAGTTTAAAAGTGTATTCACTTACCCAGTGAGCCACTTCTAGTTTTTATTAAAAGTAATGTTATATGGGATGTGTTGGATTTTGTAAAAAGATATTATTAGTAGTGTTGAATTAGCTTATATCATTAATATACATAAAATTTAAATAAATGAAATACATTAAAATATTTTCATATCTAAAGTACTAAATAAAAGTCTATTTTCTCAAAAGATAGAATGGTCATAAAACCTTCTTTAAAGGAATGGGCAATAAAGATGATTTTGTTTGTCAATAAAATCCCCATTTCAGGAGACTGATTTCCGTCTTTTTTTTTTTTTCTTAAGTCTGCAAAGTAATGCACATAATAATACACATTAATAAAATGAGTAATAAAAATATTATTTATCTATTTATACAACTTTATTTATACAGCTACGACAGGCAATTTTTGAATGTTCTATATATAAATACATTTTACATTGTTCACAAAAGTATTCAGTCAGCCTTCGTTTTTCACATAATTCACAATGTCGTCTTACAGAGCCGCATCCTTCATGACTAGCTTTAGGTGGACCATCCTCTTTTCTATAATATATGAAACATTAACAAACTGTTATCTATAAATGAATTATCGTTAATGTATTCCTCATCACTTGTATTACGAGAGTTTATAAAATTTTGGCTTTTAGGGGCTGATAACAACTATCTACGCTAGAAACATGCAATAATTATATTTATTCTTAAATACCAATACCACTAAATCATGTAATGCCATTAAAACAAACAATTTTAATTTCATGGTAATTTCAATGTAAAAATTTAACAAAAATCCTAAAATATAAAAATTCCTATATATTTTACTATCTTTATCATATCTACAATAGTTTATTATGTTATAAATTATTATGATATGAATAATTTCTCTTCATTTTTCCGAGTAATTATAGATTGCTTCCCTAATAAATTATATAAAAATTAAAATATATGGAATGTTTTGATAGCTTTTGACCAATTTTTCAGCTTGATGTTTGCTAATGAAATAATTAATGATATGATTAACGAAGTAATAATTGTCATTGATATAATCAATCTGATTGTCTACTGTGAGATGATCGACCGCTTCAAAGATTTCTTATGCAACCAGAAGATAGATCAGAATTTTTATAATGCTTTTAGATAGAAAATGAATCAAAAAAAATTATTATATTGATTATTTCTTTATATATATATTCTATGAAGAACAAGCTGGCTTCATCTTGCACTGACCACATTTTCACCCTAACCCAAGTCGTACAAAAAAGGATGGCATACGATGATAAGAAATAATCAATCTACAAAAGGATTGTCTAATGCAGATGATCAAAGTCGATTATTTCGATTTATAGCAACCGTTTTTATAATGCTTTTAGAAAAATGAATAAAATTAATTATTATTGATTATTTCTTTATATATATTCTATCACAATATTTAATAAAAATCGCCCTTTAAAATGACTTATTTTATGGAAAAAATAATGGATTATGCGTCAGAAATTAAATTTTATGTGTGTCTATATATAGAGAGAGAAAGTCATTGAATATATTATCTGCTTTTTATGAACCCCAAATTATCAAATCTTTGCAATGTAAGTAATTAGCTTTAAATTTGCAGTGTTTAAAGACTGATTCCTTTCAATTTAATACAAAACTTTTTGGATCCGATCTCCTTTTTTTAATGCTAAATTAGTTAATCAACTTTAATTTTTGATTCATGAAAATTTATTAATTTATATAAAGATATCTTTGATTGTTTCAATATATCGAAGTTTTTTAGAATTCGGTTATAATATAGCTGCATATTCACACTAAAGCATAGAGTTTGTGTTATTTTCTGAAATAGGTAATGCAGTTTTGCGTAGAATAAAAAAAACATAATATTCCTCCTACGATAATGTATTAATCATGAATCTGTATTTTAAGCAATTGGCACTGAAATAAATGTATCAAATAGATATGAAAAATAAGTCAATCCAAAGTTTATGGAATTCATGATGTATTACAAGACCTTATTAAACGCATGAAGGAATCCTAAAAATTTTTTGAATGGTTTCAGATATTAAGAGTTCCTTCAAAAACATTAATCTATACCTCAAGTGATTCTCCGAAAGAATATGTTGTTTTAACACAAAAATACTGCATAACGTTTTAACTGAACTGTAGAATTGTACATCAAATCACATTGTTAGGAATATAAATGGTGTATTTTTACATACTGTATAAATATGTAACTTCTATTCTTGTTTATATAAAAAACTGACACCTCACTATATTCAATTCTTCCTCACCTTTGGGTCTTCCGCCTCTATCTTTCTCTGTTTTAGGTGGATTCTATTTCGACGATATCTTCTCCCTTCTACCTTCAACAAATAGAAACGTGAATCTAAACATTTTAACGCCATTCAACAGACTCACCCACACTAAGTGGTAGAAGATCATTTGCTGTATTGTAGTATGCCTTTTTAATTTTGCATATTTTTATTAAGCTGTTCCTGATTTTTTTTACATCTAACTTCCTGCTTCAATCCTTCTTAGTGCTCCATAATGTATTTCTTAAACTCTTCACAAAAATCCTTTGTGCTGGACATGGTTTCATAACTTCTGTAGGTTTGTTTCTCCATACTAGTAATGCACTCCTCCCAAAAAACCTTTGTCCGGGACATGTCATACCTGCTGGTTCTAGCAAAACAAGATGATGCACTTTTACATACTGTGCAACGGCATATTTGATCGATTCCTTATCGAACAATTGCATTACTTAGTTCAAAAAAGGAGAAAAACTTTAATTCTGACGCAAAACTTACTTTATCACACGCACCATTTTTTTTGTATTTTTTATTATTATTAAAGTTTCAAATTATTTTATATGAGTTTGTTATACATTCTAAAAAAAATATGCAGTTATTAATTATTGTTTCATTGGTGATACCAAGGAAAAATAGAGGGTGGCCAATTTGTTCATCTCTTATCTTTTTATATGGTATTAAACTAGTTTAATAATTTTTGACAATATGTTATTTTGTTACAGGTAAGCTGTAGCTATCAAGATGTAACCAATATATAATATTTCAGATATGGTATGTAATAATATTTATTTGTTGATCATTTTCTGGTTTATTTGTAGGCTATTCTTGGTTTTATTTATATTATATATATTTTTTTAAATATACGGAAGTTTATATTACTATATTAACACCAATATATGAATTATTAACACAAAATTGATTCTATTTCATATTAAATTGGAATTTATTTAAAATTGAAATTAAAATAACGTTTATTCAAAATGATGTTTTAAAATGTCAACTTATTGTCACATAACTTTGAATGATTATTGAAATATTCCGTTACAAATTTATTAAGTTTTAATATTTTGTACAAATATTTTATATAATCGTAAATATAAATTAGGTTTTTATTAAAGTTCCACCGGTCGCGCCGTATGTTGTACTGTAGCCGACTTGTTTTCTCTCTCTCTCGTTCCTGTGAGCTTCTCGGAAATTTGGCTTCAGTTATTTCTCCAGATATTCTTCTATTTGCCACCAGTATTTCTCAACTGTGGTATTAAGG
This sequence comes from Euschistus heros, assembly GCA_003667255.2. Lineage (NCBI taxonomy): Eukaryota > Metazoa > Arthropoda > Insecta > Hemiptera > Pentatomidae > Euschistus > Euschistus heros. The sequence goes on from RCWM02000046.1 coordinate 3,451,059, forward strand.
ATAGTTTTCTCCATGGAAATCATTTAGTCCTCAGTGCTGCACAAAGTACAACAAGCGACAGCTCTAGTTTTGATTTTTGCTCGTCCCTTTCTCGTTAACCTGCTAAATTTGTTAATTTTACTGGGAGAAGTATTAATTATTCGGAATACATTCATTAGTTGTAAACCTAAAAATTGAAGATGTTCCTCGAATTTCACATTAGCTAGACGAGCTATCAAATCAAAATTTTGATTTGAGTTTAGAGGGAATAGAAAATTTTCTACAACATGATGCAGAAACCGATGCTGAGGGTAATTATAAAGATACAGTGGAGAGAAAAGAGCCTGAGATGTTTAACATTTATTTCTGAAAATCCTCACAAAAATTGTTTGCAATAATCGTTCACAAAAATAACCATTTTAGACGTTCAAATAAGTATAATTAACAGTAATAACGCAAATACAAATGTTTCTAGTTGTAAATCTGTTTTTATAACGATACAGGGTGAGTATCTCTTAGTGTAAAAAAAAAAAAAATGGGTTTAAGTAGATCAAAAATGAAGCTAAATGCCGCAAATCTCACCTTTTTATTCCAATCCGTTGCAGATATACGATAAATCAAAGACGGTTTTGAGGAAATCACGTTTTTTTTCATAAAAACTGTAATATCTCTATTTTGTCTAAATATTTTTCAAATTTTGGCCACATTTTCGGATTTAGCCATTAATTTCCTATAAGAACAGAGTACACGTAACCTTGAATTTTACAAACTTGGTATCTAAAGAACAGCTTGATCTTCACCTTATTTGGGGAAGTCACAATGTCTCATTTACTTCAACGCTCACCTTTTTATGTAAAAACTATCCCCAAAACATCAAATTTTACAAAAACTTGCAAATTTAATCAGCTTTCGAATGATATGTTAAACGTAATGATTTTGTTTCAATTTTATGGCACTTTTGCCATAATTGATTTTCCAACACCATGGAGCTCCTCCACATTATTCGACAGCAGTACAAATATGAATATACCAACAATACCCCACATAGAATGTTTTATTTACACAAGTAACTAACTGATTTGTATGCCAAATGAGAACATCATGTTTTTTCGGTTTCAAAAGTGCCATAAAATTTTTATTAGTTTAATCAAACGTAAACATTCTACTCTAAACCTTCATTCTAAAACCAGTTTTTGCCTATTACAAAGAAAAGTAAAGTTAAACATTCATATAGAGATAAAAACCATTGCAATTTAATATAGGAATTGTTGTGGTTCGTCAGTGACTAGACAAACGACACGGGATAACATTCGGACAGTAATGACTCGTATTTAAATATAGTAAAAATGTTCCGGGGCCCAAGTTCGAGCCTGGATGACGGCAGAAAATTTAATTTCCTTTTCTTCAACCATAAATCAATTTCGGGATCTGCAGACCATCCTGGAGCGTACACCACCTCTATAAAGAGGGTAACCTTAATTGGAGAAAAACATAGAGCGTGATAGCCGACCACATCTCTTCCTTGTGCAACCTTTGGTCACGGAATAATACTTCCATACTGAACCTATTTGTTGTAGCAGTACAGGTTATTATTTTTTTTTCAGGTTATAACGAATTTCTGATCTTTGAAAAAAAAAAATGCTTAAGTCATCACTTTTATAAAAAAAAAAAAAAAAAAAATCAAATCGGTTTAAGTGAAATGAGTTTATCTAAAAACCAAATCATAACTAAGCAGATCTTAAGGGCACAAGTCATATTTGCTATTAGGCAGTGATTCGAAGGGCTTAAGTAACACATGATAACACTTAAATACTTTTTACCGGAACGAATTCAGATCAAAAGGGCCTATGTACACGTAGTTATGCCTATAAGAATTACTAGATCTTTTACAATTAATGCTTACCTCTTTCCACATTTTCTACGGAGGCCTCAGTTGATGTAGAAATAGATCAATAACAGTTTATGTTTTAACCAGCACTATACTTATAGATTGTTATTTCATCACTTTTTTAATTTTATTTTTATTGATTATGTATTTTCATTGTTAACATGTTTACAATTTTTTAATGAAATTATAATTTCAACATAAAAGAAAACATTTTTGATTCTTTCTAACTTTTCAACACCCGGAGGGCCAGATTTATTTCTCATATCCTCGGTAGAAAGGAATTAAGTTGCTTTATGTTAAGTAAAAGAGCTTAGGTTATGATCAGAACGCCATAAGAGAAAAAAAAATCAGGCACTAAGGTCTTTAATGGACATCAAATAAATAATGTAATTTTTTTTTTTTTTAATTGTATTTTGGTATACAGAATAGTATCTTATCCTTCCGTTAGTCGCGTGGCAGCTATGGAGTGTCTTTACCTTTCTTCAATAAAAAAAAAAAAAAAATCAAAATCTATTTTGTTTCTGGTTTTAAGGGATAAAAAAATACATATTAATTCTCCAATGAATATTAATGCTCCAGTAAAGCCATGCTGAATTCTAGAACCAAAATAATACTGTAGTAGTCGCGTGCACCTCACTGGTGTTAGTGAATTTATGAAGATTATTTGCAATATATTTCATTAAAAAAGATTTACGAAACTCTGTATCTGAGTACTAACAAACATATAAAAGATAATGACACAATAACAAACAATCAAAAAAAAAAAAGAAGAAGAAAAAATGTATGTGTTTAGTCGCCTTGCAACTCCCAGGTGTTTTATTATGCTGTGGACCAGAAAAGTTCAGGGCGGAATCGGATTAGGTGCTAACACTTGAAGGGAACGCTGGTAAAAGCATTCCTGAAGTCTTGCTCTCCACTAGCTCGCTACGGTCAAGATACCGCCAAAACAATTTCATTATGCATCTCAAAGGATTAAGCGATTAATAGAATGTTAAGATATACTTTAAGTGATTCATTACCTAATAAATAAATACTAAGACAGGATTCAAAATGATTTTTCTAAGTTCTGGAAAATCACAATGGTTCACACTTTAACCAGCGCTCTTGCTAATTTTATATAATATTAATATATAACCGAATCAGAACATAATAATAATTCAAAATTAATCATTTTATATTTCAACTAAATCTTACCGAAAAAAAGTTCGAAATGGTGGAAGCTAATTTAATTTTATAAAATAATTCAAATTAAAGCCTAGAAGTCTTGATAAGAAGTTGTAATTGAATATAGCCGATGGCTGGGGAACCTTTCATGTTAAAAGTTCCGAAATTGAACTAAAGTTTGTGAGTGAGTTAATTATCTGTTTTACTCATTAGAAAGTTTTTATCAGCTGTCGCCACAGCTTCTCTTCGTATAGCACCCTCCAAGTTTTTGTCGATTGTTTTCTAAATTGGGAAGGGAGTGAATCATTATCTTAAAGAGGGAAATATGTGAGAGAAGGTTCAAATGGTTTATATTGCATATAATAAATAGTAACTATGTATTTGTATACATCATCTTTTTAAATTAGTTTTTAAAATAGTATAAAAACTTAATTCACAAACAAAAAAATAATACGTTTTCCTATTGCTAATACAAATTTTTAAATTAACTAAGCCACGTATACACATTAACTTTCCACTGGTCGCGATAATTTTCGTAACACAAGCATTCGCGCGTTGTACAAAATACAACCCCCTTTTTGTCTAAATATCATATCAAACCTAATATGTTGACCATTCTGCATTTAAAATATAATACATATACAGTATATTACCTGAAAGAATAATATTTTGTACGTAAATGTAAATATGTTTATAATTGAAAATAAGTAAAAAGAAATTTTTTATTTGTTTAATGCTAAACAAATGCTAAACATACAAGCTATAGACCAGTGGCAGACACGTCGGAACACAAAACAAAGGGTAAGACATCTAAATTTCATTTCAGACTTACAGACCTAAATGAAATCAGACTCATGTACTGACTTCTACATTACACAAGGAATTACAGGACATGCAGCAGTGAACAGCTGCATTTATAGATTCTAAAGAAGAGACTCATTCTTATGTCCTTGTGATTTCACTCCAGAACAAAATATACACCACCTCATATATGAAAATATATATACAGAATACTCACTGACTACAGAACTATACTACAGACATAAACAGTTCATTTACTAGGACATTAGCCGGTAGATGGTCAAAGTTTGATGAACAGTATGCTAGAAAACGTCAAAATACTCTTTAAAAATTCCTTACCAAAAATAGAGGATATTTTTTTTTTTTAGTATTTCTGATTATGAAATAACTTTGTTGCTTGGTTGTATTGAATTTTAATATTGTATAATTTCTTGTTCTTTATTTACTTTTTTTTTTATTTATTTTTGTCTTGATCTTTATATAAACTTTCGAAACATGTACTATGTATATGTATACCTACGTAAAATCATAATCAAAACAAAAATTAAAAATTACATGTACATTATGTATGACTAAGTATGGTGTGTATAGAAATAAATGTAATCCCGTCTAACAGGGTTCCTGTTAATAGGAAAACACTAAACAAAAATATATAAATAAATAAAATGAAATTATAACTACATACATTTTTATTTACTGTATTACAGTAAAATATAATTATTTTAATGTTTGAAATGGTTGTTTTAATGAACATTTATTGCCAATTGTTATTGTTTTTGAGAAATTATTTTTACAACTAAACTGTAGAAATTTCCATCCGTGTCATTTCCATCACTACTCTTACCATCAGTTTTAGTATCATAATTTAAAACTTTTTCTATCTCCTCTTGACGCCTATGCAAATTTTGAAATGGTTGCCCGGTTCTTTTTTATTTCGTGTTTAGCAAAATTCGTGAAATATCTTCACATTTTAAAGGTTTCCATCTGATAAAAGCATTCCGAATAATTAATATTAAACTAACTAAAATAAAAAAAAGTAAAAATGCCAAAGAATTCCAGAAACCCAGCTGATTGCCAAGAAAGGGGCGAGAAAAAATCAAAACTAGAACGGTCGCTTCTTGTAATTTAAGCAACACTGAGGACTAAATTTTTTCTATGCAGGAAACTACCCTTCCTATCAAAGTGAAAGATTACTGGTGATTAAAATGAGAGTATCTCCAGAAATAGCTAAAGCCAATTTTCTGAGAAGTTCACAGAAAGTAGGAGAGTGAGGAAACAATTCGGGTGTTGTACAAAATAAAATGGCGCGACCGGTGAAAGGTTAATAAAATATGCTATATTATAAACAAATATAAAATGTTATAATTTACATAATTACTGGTTATTCCTAATTAGCAATAATTATATAATGAGCTGTCATTATTAACACCTTCCATGGCATGTAAGCAATCCCCACGTACTTTTTTATTTTTTTAATATTTTTACACTCTTATTGTAAGAGGTGAATAGGATGTAGAATAAATAGTATAAAATAGATAACGGAAATTTCCTTTTATAATGAAAATATTTGAGTGCCGCCCAACGGACGACATAACGCCCGGAAAAAGGTTTAAATGCTGCATTACAGTACCCGCATAACAACACAGTTTTGCGGGTAAGGTAGGACCAGTCTGTCTTCAAATCTCTTACAAAAGTAAGTTTTAATTATGTAAGTACATTCCATGCTAAAAATATTATAACTGCATATTAATATTAGTATTAAAAAGAAAAAAATATATTTTCTCCATATTTCTACTTATAGAAACTTAAACTGCGCCACCTGTAAAAATTATGTTAAGTGCAAAACTTTTTTTAAAAAAATACAAGTTGAATATTTGGAATTTTTCCCCAAAATCTACAAGTGATAAAATATCAGTTTTAACACTTGAAAATTTTGATAAATCTTTTTCTTCATAATCATCCTGTTTTCTTTTATTTAATCCATTTTTTTTTTAATTGTTTTGAAATGTATGGTCTAGACACAAATTTCACAGAATTCTTATGTCTAAACGTTAATTTAAGTGGTAATTTACCATAAACATTGGAAACTTGACGAGCGAGTGAGTTGGGGCGAGGGTGTCAGTGCGCTCGCTACAAAACGTCGTGGGTTCGAACCCTACCTGGATGGGTTAAAATTTATTTCGCGGAAGACCCCTTGAAATGAACCTAGAATAGGTAAGTAACATGTATGATGTCCCGTCCCTCCTTCCATAGTTGGAGTACATAAAGATATTAAGCCCCAATAAAAAAAACTATTATACACAGTTTTTTTTTTTTTTTTTTTTTTTTTTTTTTTTTTTTTTTTTTTTTTTTTTTTTTTTTTTTAATTGGAAACCGTATATTTGATCATAGAGTTTATGGGGCTACCGAGTAAATAAAAATAGTATCTTTCACTGTTCGTTTATTGAATCATCATACAAAATGAAACATTGAAATAATAATAATAATAAAAAATGTTGTATTTAGAATATAAAAAGCCCCAATATTTAAAAATGTGTTTTTTTTTTAATTTTTTTTTATTATTATTATTATTAACGACAAGTCCTATTGACAAATATTATATTAAATTTTTTTGAAAAATTGAAAAATAAAATTTTTGATCAAAACAACACCAACAAGTTAGGTTGATTGTTACATTTTTGAGGAGGAAAAAGAAAATAATAAACTCACATTTCAATAATTCGTCAAACTGAAAGTTTGTGTAATTGTGCACTTGAATCATTTTTCACAGGTAGATATTCAATTTTCGAGTTCCATCCGAATATTCACTAAGAAATGTTCATCTTAGCAATAGCCGCTAGACTTAGTCATATGTACACAAACGAAGACAAAAATAGCTGTTTACTGATATCCATAACCCAAAAATTTACAAAGCTGCCCTTAACATACTATTAACAAGTACCACATTTATAAGATATAAAGTAGAATGTTTAACACGTTTTATTTTTTTTTTTTTTAGCTTAAAGTGCTCATTGAACGAAAAGAAAAAAATATTTATTATTTTTTTTTTTTTTGTGATTATTCACCTAAAAATATTTCATGAAAATCGTCGGACACTCCAGAACGTCCCAATACAAGGATTTTCAAGCGTATTTCTCCTCTCATAATAATAATAATGTCTTTATTGAACAAAATAACATATACATACATGCACTCATACTAGTAATACTAGCACAATAATGACTACTCTTGGCGTTTTTCATCAGAGGAGTTGGAACTTTAAGGCTTTATTTTTAAGTATTCGATATAATGAATGGAGAAAACTTTTATACTTATAATATAAATCGTTAAAAAAAAAATAACATTCTTTTTTTAGATTAGTAATATATAAAACTATGAAAACCAAACAAAAATTGCAAAATAACATTTTACTTTTTAATATTTTCGATATTTAAACATAATTAAATTCTTGAACTAAACTAAAACGGTACTTCCATGCTGCTTGACAATACTTTAATAAATATAACCAGCTTTTACCATTTAAAATATTCAGTGCCTCATCTTCATAAAGGAACGGTTTTCCCAGAAATTTTACTCCGAATTCCCTCAAGAAATACATCTTCTCCCTCAGATCTATCACATAATGAACATATTACTATATCTGTGCTATACCTCTTTTAGTTCAAATTTAAAAGTTTAGAAGTTTTTCTCTCATAACACAATATTATTAATTTAATTAATCATTTATCAGTCGATTGAGTTAGAAATCAATAAAATGAATATGGGCTTTCTCTTAAGTCAATTTATTTCGGCAGCTCGAATTTGAAATATTGATGAATTATGGTCTAATTTTTAAGGATTGTAATCACTTAAAAAGTTATAAAGCCAATCGCTTTATCGCAGCGAAAGTTTTTATAAAAATTCTTTTCTCTTGAAAAATCGTTTGTAAATGGTCGTTCCTAACTCTAAATAATATCAGCTCCGTAACCGGCCGTTGGCTGAGTGGAATGAAGCAGTGAACGAAGTTAGGACTTTCAGTTTGAAGAAGAGGGTTCCAGGGCGTTGCTCCCAACTCGCTTTTCTTCACAATGGTTCTTTTCACCACTCCGAGGTACAAATACCTTCCGGTATTTTTCTCTCTCAATATTCTTTATTTTTTAGGGGAACGTTTTTTGGTTCTAGTTGGAAGAATCGGATACTCAGGATTCCATTGACAATAGATCCACGACGAAAGTAAAATAATGATAGCAAATATAGAACAAACTATTTTAATTAAAGTGATATTTTTCACAACTTTTCATAATAATAATAGGGCGTATAAAAAAAAAAATGACCGTTTTATCAAATTCCAGAGTTCAAAAGTCTGTAAATATCTTAATGCCATTTATTATTTACCAATTCTTAATAATCCTTTTAGAGCATTCTCTAAGCTTGTTTACTGACACTGGACTTCTTAAATAAAAAAGCCTCAGTTAAGTTATTTATTTCAACGAAGAAACATGACAGTGTCCTATGAAATTCTCGTAATTTTAAGGCCCAATTCGTGGCCACCCAGAACGGACGTGGCGGAGACGTGGCACGGAAGTGGCGCTTTTGTCTCTTCCACATTAGTCCTATTAAAAAAAGTCCGCGCCACTTCTCCGCCACGTCCGTTCTGTGTGAAATGGAAGTTTTTTTAATAGGAGTGGTGTGGAAGAGATAAAAGTCCGCGCCACGTCTCTTTACCGCCACTCGTGGCTTACAAGAAGGGGCTCGCCTTGAGTTTCTTTTTTGTTTTTCTTTTTTGGGTAAGGGGTGAATCGGACATAAAAACAACTTTGATAAAATTTGATAGTGGAGTAATATACATATATAACAACAATTGAATAGGGGTGAAACATCACTGATATAATTTTTTTTTGGGGGGGAAGGGGAGGGGGGAGAATCAGACATAAAAAACTCAACAGATTTTCCCGAAAAACCCGTCACCCCCCCCAAAAAAAATTAAATTGGTAATGTTTCACCCCTATTAAATTGTTGATATATATGTACATAGCTCCACTATCAAATTTTATCAAAGTTGATTTTATGTCCGATTCACCCTCGCCCCCCCCCCGAAATAAATAATAAATAAAATCAGTGATGTCCGAAGAGACAAAAGCGCCACGTCTCCGCCATGTCCGTTCTGTGTGAATTGGGCCTAAGATATTACTGGAAAAAAAATTTCACAGTCGCTGAAGCAACTCGTGATTTTATTAAATATGAAGGGAAAGGTGTCCTTGAAGAGCGCACTGCGCGGCGTTGTTTTGAAAAATTTAGAAGTGGAGATACGACGTTGGAAAGGAAGAAGGGCTCCGGACGGCTATTAATGGATATTAATGAGGTTCTGAAGGAAGCTGTTGAGTCAAATCCGTCCACAAGTACTCGCGAACATGCAAGGGAGTGTGGTGTGTCGAAAGATACTGTTAATCACCATCTTCTCTCCATGGGGAAGGTAAAAAAGACCTGTAGACTGATCCCTCACAAACTTACTCCTCAACAATTTTACAAAAGTTAAGAAAAGTTTACAGAACATCATGGGTTTGAACTCCTGCCTCATCCATGGCCCATTTTCTTTAAGGGAAAAAAATTGATAATTTTGTGGAAGTTGAAAATGCTGCCCAAGAGTTCTTTGACTACCATCCCAAGGAATGGTATCAGCGTGGCATCGAGCAATTGGCCAACAGATGGGTAATGACGGCAGATAACAGCGCCGGCTTCTATCAAATAACTTAATAATAACATTAATGCTACTGCTGATTCCTAGTATTTTTGTAGCTTCTCACCGACAGTTAAATTTAAACTGGTCATAAATTGAAGTGGGCCTCTAAAGGAATTTAAGATATTTTATAGTTTTGTTTACTTGATCGATAATATGAAACGATTGAACTCCAACGCCAATTATGCATGTGTTCGCCTAGTCAAGAAAACTTGGGGGAACTTGCTGACTTTTTAATTGAGGAATAGGCTTCTTTACATCGACATTACATATTAAGAATAATTTGGATTATGAACCGCCGATGTGAAGCATCGATTCAAGTTGAGGCGGTCAAACACACTACTGAAGAAGGTTGAAGTGAAAAAAAACACACAATATATATTAAAATTTTTAAAAATATAAATGTTTATATTGTAATTTTTTTTTTATTCAATCTTAAAAAAAAAACACCTTTTCCTCAAATTTTGTTTGCTTTATTGGTTTAGTTAAAAAAAAATACCATTTTCAATGCATAAGCAAGGTTTTATAAACACATAGAAACAAAAAATAACCAGAAGTATAGTAATAAAGAAAGTGTTAGCTAACTTTTGATGAGTAGTCCACTTCAATTTCTTAGCAGTTAATATTGTTTTCATTGGAAACGGCGACATCGACAATCTATGCTGCATTTTGTTACATAGTTATAATTGTTTTCTTTTTTTTTTGAGTGTCTAACTATTAGGCTTATATTTGTTATTATTATATTCGGCGCTCCTGCTCTCCAAGGACATGGACCTAATCATTCTAACTTTTACATTTATATGTCTCTTGTTTTTAATTTACTAAAGTAATTTTTTTGAAATTAATGCAGCCAGACAATGATACAATTACATTATGCTTTCGTTTTATTAGGGAGCAAGGTGCCTCGGAACAAAGTCTATATTAATTTTTAATCATACTACTTTTTAATTAAATAATATAAGTGAGAAAATGGTCATCTTTTAGATCTATAAATGAAACCATTCTAAAATTTTAATTATAAACAGCTTAGTTTTATTTGCTTTTTTTATTTAAAAAAATAAATACAAAATTTAAAAATTAAATAAAAAAATAAATAAGAAACTTGATCATTTATGGATCTCAGGTACTGAATTATGGAAAAACTGAATATTAATTAATCATCACTCTCTCATGTTATTTATTTATTTTTCTAATGGTCAAAAAGTATTCAATCATCAAAGCCCATATCATAATGTCCCTTTAAATGTGACTTATTATTATTTTGTTTAATTTTTTTTTATTTACGATTCTAATAAATCACGAATATGTATATATATATTATCATATCGTAAAAATAAATATATATATATATATATATTTTTTTAATATCTTGATGAAAACATTATTTAAAGTAAAAAAAGGATATATCTCTTCCAATACCTTTATAGATCCAATTAAATAAATGTGAAACAAAGCCAAAGGTTCAATGCTGGTGTAATATATGTGAGGGTTTCATATATTTCTTACCAAGGTCCTCTCTAACCCAATATTGGCGTGATGGATTTAATATTATCCTTTCATCGAATATTCTATCGGTCCTGCATTCATGAAATGTATAGCGACCTCTTCTCCATTTTGGTTTTAGCGACATCTTTTTACTGATTGTGTCAGTTCTCATATTACCAATGTCATCTTAATATCATACAAAAATGTGTGGAGCTGTTATCGTAACTATTTTTAATAACCAGGGATAGCATAGAGCTGATGAAATAAAAATTAAATACTGTTTATTAATATTAATTTTTTTTTTATATATATTGTGATGGACATTTGACAAGCTGCACGTTATTATTAAATTCCGTGGAAATTTAATGATTATTTGCATATTCGTTACTTTTATTTTTATGAACATCTAGTGTATTTCTTTCAACAATTTTCAAAACATCAGCACGTACATTGATCATATAAATGTAACTGGGTGTATAAGAACATACAATAATTCCCATATTTCCAATTTTGACTCTATTTATTTAAATGAAAAAAAAAAAACCCTAAATCCAACAAAGACTTGGCAGTGAAAATAATTCATCAATTAGAAAATAGCCAAAAATGAAATGTTTTATGAACCATTAGGAACAATAAAATCGTTATTTGTTTAAATGACCAGATAAATATGCTCAATAGTCTCATTTTTAATGTGTTTCCAATAGGAATGGGAAAAAAAATAACCAGTAATATGAATATATGAAAAAGTACTGTTTATTGAAAAAAAAATTACAGGAGGAGGTTTTGGTCCTTAAAAGAAATAATACTAACATAATTAATATAACATGAGAGTAATAGGAAAATATAATCTGACAATGAACCAGAAACTATTTTCAACTTAAACTTAGAAAAACGTTAAGCATATTAATTTACAGGCATATGATTATAATAATATATTTAAATAAACATATATAAAAAGTAAACAAAGATTAAACTCCGTGTTTTTCTATTACATACATCCAATTATAGAATTAAGATTGATGAATTAATTGCTTCTTCTATTGGGATTATCTGATTAGAAAACTAGTTTCGACTAGATAAACATTTCCAATAGCCCCAATTTAAATCGGTTTCCCATAGGAACGGAAAAATCCAATGAGTCATAAGGGAAATCCCATAGTAAAGCTTAAAAATTTAACCTACCTGTCCCCTTCCATTTCTCACGATGGGTATATTTCGGTTATCTCTTAGACCTAGAATGGTAGAATGGTAGTCAAGCGCCTTGCCCACTGAACTAGTCTTGATTCCCTAGTCTTCTCCGAAAGGCTTCCATAAATTCCTCCACTTTTGAAATGCAACTTTTGTCTTTTCTCAGCCAACTGAACAATTAAACTTATTACAGTTCAAACTATATAAATATAACTTAATTAAACGCAAAATCGAACTTTTCGAAGATGTTGCAGTATTCCATGACAGGTGCGACGTATTTATTTTTACATCGTTGCATTATATTCATTGTTTCTCGATATATTCTTGTAAGTGTACTCCCTTCATGTGTTGGTTTGGAAGAACAAAAAAATTCTTATTATTTAGAATCTTTTATCCTTATATTTAGTCTTACGTTTCTTAAACACCAGATTTAAACCGTCAGACCTCTGCCCACAGACTCACAGAACAGGTTCACATAAAAGAAGCTTTGTTATTTGAGCCACTCGGTTGGGAATTCCTCTGTATCTTCATTCAAACAGATCTTTCTTTTTCAGCTTCCTCAGGAAATTTAATTGTATTTATAATATTTTATTGTTTTCTTTTGCAAAACATAATTGTTATATCTGGTTTTAACTTAAACGAGGATTTAACATTTAACATTTCAAATAAATTATTGTATCTTGGCATTTACTCTGGCAGACGTATGACTTTTTTGGTCCATTTTAAAAATAAATAAAAAAACTGTACGGTCAAAACCATACAAGGTTTATCACCTATCACTGTCAATGAATCTTTCAGCTCATAATTTATAAATGTATTTTAAGACCAGTGTTACTCCATACCTTTTCAGAGATCTACTAGCTCGTTTTAGCCTTTTTAAAATATTCCGGTTATATTAGTCGGGGTCATGTCTTGTATGAGTATATATTATGTCCATCAAATCTGTCGTAATATAGTTGCTCCTTAGTTGTGGGTATACGCTAATCAGAATAATGTTTACGGTTTGTTATTTCTCAGGATTATTTTCTGCTTAATTAGAGTATTTTCGATTTTAATAGTTATGACGATTTTCAACTTCATTCCAAGATGAATGAGCCGATTCGCAGAAGCCACATTCCAATGATTATGCTTCACTATTATATTCTACTACCTCGTGGGATTGCTTTCCGGGCATTCAAAGGTACTGTAATCAGAGAAATCTGTAGTCAGCGGCCAAGGGCTAATTCGATTCCCTGGGCACCTACTTTCATCTATAGGTAATTACGAATCCAACCTATGGTGATTGCAGGCTATTTTCTAATTTGTGATACTTGCAAGGCGACAGTTTCTAATCAGTGTTCATAGAATGGCAGAAATAAATTTTCTCTATAGTTAAAAACTCTCTCTATCTAAATATCATATTATACACTCAACAGCAAAAAATGTGGACACTCAGATTTGGTCTGATAATTTTTTTAAATACGTTGTGTGTGAAACGGCACAGAAAAATTACTTTGATGATGATTTTTAATGAATATATACCTTCCTGACTTGAAGGGTTGAGGAATAGTTTTTTTGAAAATAATTCCTATAACTGTAATTTCGCAAATTTTCTTTGTTAATTATGGGATTGATTTAATTTTTTTTCTGTGCTTGACAGAATTAGGGCCCTTCACCGTAGAAGAGGGAGAAATATCCGCTTGCAGAATAACATACCTTGTCAGAATCCTGATTAATATGAAGAATAAAGCTTTTTTTTCTTTATTTTAATTTTATTTGTTAATAATTAATAAAAATTATTCATTTGTGGCAAATTTTGTGTAAATAACTTATGAATAAACCATTTCTTACCATAAATATAAAATACTAACGTATTAAATAAATTATGAGGCAAAATCTGAGTGTCCAGTTGTTTTTTGCTGTTGAGCGTACAAGTATATAGAAATAAGTGGCGTCACAGTTGAACAGTGATTAAGGCGCAAGGTAGTTAATAGCAATGCAACGCGTCAAATATAATTATCTTGTGAACGCACAAATTTTATCGAAAAATCTATCTTTTGTATTATATTTTATATTTAATAAGTCTTATTGAGGCAATGAAAAATACTTTAAACTTCTGAAAAAAAAATATGTTCGAACAAATCTAAAGACGAATTTAATTCTGATTGTTTACATGGCCAGGAAAACAACATTTAATCATTTCTTTACTTTTCATTTAGATCTTACTTTATTCCTAAATTTGTCTTTCACCAGTCTCTACGCTAAAAGTTGGTTTTTATGGGTGAATAATATGGCTATTTGATTTGTATTAACATTTATTCTCGCAGTGGCAATGCTAGTATATCTGTGCCTCGAAGGTATAGTATATATCTGTATCGAAGGTATATAACACTATGTACATTTTTTACCAAAAATACATGATTACATATTCTTATTCACATTTTTTAACTATATACACAGGTATAGAATTCTATCTCCTAGATCAAATAATTGTAAGGTATGTTACATAAAAAATTTTTTTTTTTTTTTTTTTTTTTTTTATTTTTTTTTTTTTTGGGTGGGAGGACAAAACATCCTTACGTACTCCAATAAGGGCAGGAAGGTTACCAACCTATTCTAGCATGAGTGATTCATTTCGTAGATACAAATATAATAAACAGTTGAGGAAATGAAATCTTTTAAAAATAAAACCGATTCAAATTGTCCTCCTGTAATCATATGGAAATGTGACATAGTGCTCTATACCTCCGAGGTACAGATATATTTTTAATGATTTTATGAACTATATTTAAAAAAAAAAAAAAAAAAAAAAAAAAAAAAAAAAGTAGTGATAATAATAATAAACAAATAAATAATTGTTTATTTTAAATAATATAAAGTGAATGGAACTATTGGCAAATGGATTGTCCCATCATAGATTCAAAGAGTGATTATAAAAGAATATATTTACAAAATATTGCTTGCCTCTTTTTGCCTTTAACAGCTTTATGATTTTTTCTTTATAGGAAAGCGGGGCACGGATTTTAGGTATTCAGAGCTTACCATCCGTAAAGGCGAATAATATTTTGTAAATACTTTCTTCAGTAATTACTCTTTGAATAAATGAAGGAACTTTGCAGTTCAATTAGTTCCATTCATTTTATATGTTCTGTAAAAATAATTATTTATTTTATTATTATTATTAGCACTATTATTTTTTTTTTTGCTTTCATAAGACACCTTTTTTGGATATAGAAGACATTTTTGAAATCGCTTTCATGAAATTTTAATTCAACAATAAAAATATATACCAACATCGCAAACAATATAATAAAGTTTAATGAATATAAAATTAGATATTATTGTTCGCCCATAAACCCCGACTTTTGGCGTAGTGACAGGTTGAAGACCAATTTACGATGTATATGAAAAGTAAAAAAAAAAATTTAATGTTGTTTCCCAAGCTATATAACCAATCAGGATTTAATTCGTTTTTAGGTTTGCTCGAATATTTTTGTTTTTACAGAAGTTTATAGTATTTTTCTTTGACCCCGATAAGTCTTTATAACATAAAATATCATAAAAAAGATATATTTGTCAATAAAATTTAGGCAATGATTTTTGATGCGCTAGATTGCTATTATGAACCACAATGAGGCGTTAGATAGCTTATTCCGGGCCCGAGTCTGACTTCGGGTCTGGCTGAAGACGAAACCTTTTTTTTTTTTTTTTTTTTGCTGTTGTTTCAGCCGTGGATTGACTTCGAGGTCAGCAGACCTTCCTTGGGAACACTCGATCTCTATAATGTACGTACTCTTAAATAGGGAAAAGTGATTTGAGTGTAAATTAGGACAAATCTTCTTTCACAACCGTTGGCCCAGTAGCATTACATCCCTACTTAAGTCCTGAATCCTCGACCCTTTATGGGCTTGAGTTAAAGGTTGTTTTTAATTTTTAATTTTTTTTTTTTATAAATAATTAAAATTGTTGTTAATTATGTAACTGAGCAAGTAAAGTTAAGTAGCAACAGTATATTTTTGTTAAGGTTAAAGAGAGTTTAATTGAAAATTCATTTTAAAAAATTTTTTGGTTTTTTATTTTTTTACTTTTCCAATATTTCATTTTTTTAGTAAAATATAATAACATCATTTACGATTCAATTTAAACAGATCTATACTAAAATTTCTGTAATCTCTAATTCAAGTGAAACTAGTTGGCCTCTATCTTTCATAGAGTGCGGGCGTGTTTAAAGTGTTCTCGTGACTGTTAATTTTATTATCGTTTTTTTGTTTTATCTCATGTTAACTAAAATAGTATTCTACACAACTTAATGAAATCGGAAGATGAGGTAGGTGTTACTTCATTAATTTCCCAAAATTGCCAACTTTCTTCTAAACCAAATAGCCACGATGTTATAGAAGACTCAAATTCGAAGAAAAGAAATCTCGAAGGCTCTCCACTAAACCAATCATCAGTAAATAAAAAAAAAATGGGTAAATATTATCAAGAAATTTCACCTATAAAAATTAGCAATAAATTCCAAATCACGCCGGACATGAGTGGAGAAGCTTATCTGAAACCGACCTTACAACCAATAAACCTTGTTCGTTATGTAGGGTTTTGTTTCTACTAACGGAGGATTTTGGATTGAAACGATTGAATGCGATTGATATTCGAACCGCTCAAGAGAGTATTATTACTGAAAATAAACAGGTCTTACACCTAAAATCCCCCCGATATTTTTACATAATGCAAATAATCACCAACTCCTAGTAAATGACCTAAATTCATTATGTATGAACCCCTTTTCTACAAAATTAGCCGGTAAAGACACCAAAATAATGCTCTCTTCCATTGATGACTATAGAAGAATTACTCGATATTACGATGAAGAAAAAGTCGAATATCATACTTTTTATTTAGAAAAAAAATAAAACTCTCAATGTTGTTATCAGAAAGGTGCCATACTCTATTACGGATGAAGAACTAAGATCCGAACTAATCTCTAAAGATTTCGATGTGTTATACGTATCGAGAATATTAAATAAAGAAAAAAAACCCACCCCTCTTTGTTCAGTTTCAATAATAAATAATACAAAAGCAAAAGATATTTTTAAACTCGAAAATTTATTTTCCGCTCTAATTTCAGTGGAACCAAAAAATAAAAACAATGATATCCCCATGTGTACCAACTGTCAAAGATTCGGCCACACAAAGAATTATTGTCGACTAGAACCAAGGTGTGTTAAATGTAAAGAAAATCATCATTTTTGAAAATGCGCACTAAAATTCACTGAAAAACCATATTGTGTCAACTGTAATGAAGCACATGCAGCTAGCTATAGAGGTTGCCCTTATTATCAATCAATTAAAAACAAAACAAACTCACCTGCCGTTCCAAGCAATATCGAAAATCAAAATAAAAAAACTCCATCAAATCGTAAACCTTTTCGTAAAGTCACACCAAATTTTCCGTATTCTTCTGCCTTATCACCTGAACAACAACTACAAGAAAAAACTAATACCGACGACAACAGTGAAAACATATTGACCGCTATTACAAAAATAATAATCAACGCTATAAAACCATATTTATCACAAATAGTGAAACATTTAAGTTCGTTAGTAACCTCCTTCTTTACAACTGGGCCTTAATGTAAACAACAGCCCATCGACTGTTACTAATTCCTTCCCCACCTGTTATAATAAATATGTTTATTTTTATCATTATTTCTACAGTTCTAATTATATTATATTATTTTATTATGGCCTTTGAAATAAAAAAATTAAATATGTTAAACTGGAATGGTTATTGCATTTTTTCACAAAAAAACGAATTTAAAATATTTTTTGAATCAAACTCCATCGATATAGCCTGTATATCTGAAACACATTTATCAAGTAATATTAAATTTAATATACCAGGCTATGTAATTTTGAGAAAAGACAGGAACAGTTCGACAGCCTCTGGCGGAGTAGCTCTTATCATCAAAAATAATATCAGTTTTTCCGAAAATATTATTCTCGACATATCAAATATCGAATTAATATCCATTCGTCTAAACTCTACTCCCAGCACTGTTATCACAGCAGTATATAAGCCCCCAAATAAAAAACCCAAAGAAGAAGAAATTCTAAAATTATTACCTCCCAATGAACATACTTTAGTATTAGGTGATATGAACTGTAAACATATATACTGGGGGTGTCGCAAATCTAACTCAAATGGTATTAAATTACTAGACATTTGTCCTAGACATAATATTAAAATCACAGCACCTCCTGAACCTACATTTTTTTGAAGAGGGTGTACGCCAGACATCTTAGACATTATGCTATCAACAAATATCAGCCTACCTATAACAACCAAAACAATAGCCACACTAAATTCGGACCACATCCCAATATTAATTATCACTCGTAGTTCTATGATAAAAGGATTCATTAACTGGGATATTTACAAAAAATTGATGGAGCAAAATATTTGTTTAAAAAAAAAATTCACCACAAACATGAAATTGATGAAGCCATAAAACAATTTACAGAAAATATAACTAAATGCATAAATGACTCCACAGTAAAACCATTCCACAAAAAAAAAAAAGAAACAGTTTTTAAGAAATATTCCAAATTCCATCCTATTAAAAATAAAAGAAAAAAATTATGCTAGAAGACAGTGGATGCGAACTAAAAATCCGAAATTCAAAAAAATATGGAACAACTTTAGACGTACTGTAAAAACAAAATTAGATAATTTCACATTAGCACAATATCAAAATTATGTCACAAACCTAGATCAAAATGACCAATCCCTATGGAAGGCTACGAAACGGCTATTAAACAAGCAAGAAAAAATTCCAAGCCTATCAGAAAATGGTGATTTTATCACTAGTGATGTGGAGAAAGCTGAAGCCTTCGCAGACTATTTTTAAAAAATATTTTCTATCCCAACAAGAGAAACAAGTCCGTCAAGAAGAAACTCAGTATATTATGAAATCGATGAATTTGTAGCATTACCACAAGCAACAGTACAACTTCCATTGAAATTTACAACTCTGAAAGAGATTTTTGAGTTTGTTACAAAACTTAAAACAAAGAAAAGTCCTGGTCATGATCTAATTCCAGTTATTGCTATTAAAAAATTACCGAGAAAAGCCATAATTTTCATAACTTCAGTCTTCAATAGTTGCTTGCGAACAGGTTATTTTCCTGATATTTGGAAGAAGGCTGAACTGGTAGTTATCCACAAAACAGGAAAAAAACGCTAAACAAATCAGTAGTTACAGACCTATAAGCCTCTTACCAATATTAGGAAAACTTCTAGAATCAATTATAAAAGGGCGCCTAACTTCATTTTTTCAGGAAATAAACATTATTCCAGATTTTCAATTTGGATTTCAGGTCAGTCATTCCACAGCACACCAACTTTCAAGACTAACAGAATTTATAGTAAACGGTTTTGAAATGAAAAAAACACACACTTGTCACATTTTTAGACTTTCAACAAGCATTTGACAAGGTATGGCATCAGGGTCTCTTATACAAACTGAAGTCAGTAGATACTCCAAAATATCTATATGATATTTTATATTCCTTCCTCAACCAACGTACTTTCACCGTCCGAATAAACAACACCATCTCAACCCCCAGACCTACCAGTGCTGGTACTCCATAAGGATCAGTTATATATCCCATCCTCTTCAACTTTTATCTCCACGATATCATACAATCGTCCGAAACCTCTATAGCCATGTTTGCTGATGACACGGCAGTTTTTTTCTCAACATGAAAATATAACAATAGCCAGAAATACGCTCCAAACTTACCTCAACGAACTAGAAAAGTATCTTAACAAATGGATGGTTAACCTGAATATACAAAAATGCATAGCCAAAATTTTTACCCTTAGACGACCAACAGACCCACCGGAACTGGTTCTAAATGGTAACAGACTTCAGTGGAATCCATCTAATGAGGCAGTGAAATACCTTGGTGTTCATCTCGATCGTCGCCTTACCTGGAATCACCACATCAATATTAAACTTACAAAGACCTACGCAAGGCTGGCAATGCTGTACCCGATAATAAACCGAAAATCGACTTTTAAACCAAGTACAACTATTTTAGTCTACAAAACAATACTCAGGCCATTAATGATGTACGGTTGTGAAGTGTGGGGTGCTGCATCCTCTACCAAACGGAAAAAATTACAATGTTTCCAAAACAAGGTCCTGAGAATTGCTGTAGATGCTCCCTGGTTTGTAAGAAATAGTCAACTACACCGTGAATTAGACATAGAATCAATAGACGATTTCATCAAAAAATGCTACACCAGGTTTCATTGCAAGTTACCAGCGGTTAAAGGTGCAGTAGCTTTCAACATAGGAGCTCAAACAACATCCCGCAGATTGAAACCAAGACTCATTCAAGACGTCCTAATGTAAACACCATGACTATTTTATGCGATATTTACTTTTTCGTTTCAACACCAATTACTGTTCTTATTACTACAATTTGATTGTATTACTTCATTTATTTTTTTTTATTACTATATTTTTGTGTATAGACTGTCTTATGACGAACTCCTTTGCTACTTCTTTCACCATATTGCTAACGAAATTCTTTGCGTTGTCGGTGATTAATTTTAGAGGTGCTCCATATCTATAAATTATTTGGGACTTTAATTTCAAGATAATAACGGATGATGTGGCTTTCCTTATGGGACACAGTTCCACCCATCTACTAAATAGGTCCACAAACACTAAGAGGTATACATTGCCTTTTGAGCTTCGAGGATATGGACCCATATATCAACTGAAACGATTTCCCAAGGCTGTTTGTTATAGCGGGGATACATTAGACCTCTTGGTGGAGTGTTCGGGGGTTTCACCTTTTGACATACCTCACACCGGCTAACGTAAACCGCTACATCACGATATAATCCAGGCCAGTAGTATAACCTACCCACTCTGGCAACTGTCTTATCAACTCCTAGGTGGCCTGACTGCGGTAGGTCATGGTTGTCGTGTATTATACGTTGCCGAAGATGAAGAGGTACAACAACCTTCCATTCTTCACTGGGATCTTCCAGTTCTCCCTTCAAAGGATTCTTCCGGTGGTATAGTAATGACCGTCTTTTATCAGCCAACCAGGATGTTCTGCCGGAGACCTTTCGACTCGGTATTTCTTTTGGTTATACCACTCATCGGAGGGTACATACATGTCTTGAGAGGTCGCCTGGTCACTAGTCGTATTCGAAGCCGATATGGAGGTTATCGTGATTGCAGCTATACGAGATAATGCATCAGCCACGGTATTAAGTTTTCCTTTGCGGTTATTTTACCTCGAAATCGTAAGGTTGCAAACGTAAAGCCCATCTGGCTAATCTACCGAAAGGATTCTTCAAATTAAGCAGCCACTTAAGACTGGCGTGGTCAGTGATAACTGTAAAAGGATAAAGCTCAGGTCCAAAGACTGTATCAGCTAATCTTTGGAAGGTCGCCGGAGAGTGGTTAATCCAAAAGGCATTACTTTGAACCTAAATAATCCTCTTCCAGGGACTACAAACGCAGTAATGTCTCTACTACTTTCGTCAGCTAGCGGAACTTGTAAAAACGCCTGTTTGAGATCAAATTTTGAAAGGTACTTTGCTTGTCGAAGTCCATCCAAGAGGGAGGTCATATTAGGCATGGGATAGGAATCTTTAGAAGTGACCTGATTAACTTTTCGAAAATCGATACAGAAACGATAACCTGCGCCTTTGCGTACCATGACTACTGGTGACGACCACGGTGATTGGCAAGGCTCTACGAGACCATCCCTCAACATACGATCCAATTCCTGGTACATTGCTTCAAGGACTTTAGGCGAATAATGGTAGGGGCGCTGCTTGTTAGGTTGGGTTCCCTCGACATCTATTTTATGAGTTATACATGTTGTTAACCCCGGGGAATCCTGAAGCACTAGCAAGCCTTCTTTAACAACCTTCTCTAGCTCTCTCCTTTCCGAAGAATGAAGGGGACTAACACTGCATGAGTTTGAAGTGTTAAGACCCAATGGGAACCATTTTGACGAAATGAATAGATAATTTTGGGTTCATCTTCAAACCACCAAACTGCCTTTTGCAAATTCGTGCAGAAAACTCGCCTTAACCAAAATTCCAATCCAAATAAAAACTTAAATGGAAAGAGAAGGAAGAATGTAAAGAGTTACCTCAAATGACCGGTCTCCTATGATGATAGGTACATAAAATCTTTCTCTAACTGTACTTGAGCTTCCATTAGCGACAAAATCGTAAACTCTGGTACTAGCTCAATCATGTATCCCATTCGCATCAAAATCTCTGTTCCCTCCGGTCCAACATAAGATGTTGAGGAGCCGGGATCAAACAGAGCCAATAAGTCAGGTTCTCTTTTACTGTTTGTTTTGTCTATCTTAAAGTGAATAAATAACTGTTTAGACGAGGGACTAATCTGTTGCGGTAAAGATAGCGAATGCGATAAGGTAGGTTTTTCTTCAGGACGCGTTACGATACTAGATGACCCAAGATAGGAGGCAGAGGTCTTATTACCATTGAGAGACGACACGATATTTGATGGGTCAGCAGTGATAGCGGGAACCGGATTGACCCTTACTTCTGGTTCCCATTGCCCCTTTCCCCGGAGTGCATTTAGGACAGGCATTAAAGAGACACTCCTTGGTTACCGCAACGGTAGCAAAATAATTTCCGAGGAAGCGAGCATTTAGAGTAAAAAACATGAGGCCCACCGCAGTTCCAACAAGCTAATTTCTAGTAGATCCTTCAGTTTCATCGCTCCGTACTGCTCTTTTCTCTTTCTTCTTCTCAAGAACAGTTTCACCTATATTCTCAAGAGTTTCGTTCTCCGATGAGCATGATCTCTGGACATGTCTTGGAATACTACTACGGTTATTTTGGTTAAATAAGTCAGTTTCGAGAGAATTAAATGGTACAACGCTAAAAGAACCGTGATCTTTCCGACGATTTGACCCAATAGTATTTTTCGTAGAATTTGCGGTACGGGATTTCTCTCTTGAGCTGGACCGTTCTTGACCCATTTCCTCAGCCATCATCTCGCAAACTCGGGTTCGCTCCATTACAAAATCCATTAATTCACGGTAAGTGGGGATATCCTTTGATTTTATCCGCTCTTCGAACGCTCTTTTGGTCCCTGGATCTAAATTCGATAGAGCTATATGCAGTTTAAGAAATCACCCATATCTTTTATGGCCTAAAGCCGATAACGCACAGAAGTTGTTCTCATGAATGCTTAAGAATTCTTGAAGATTGGCGGATGAGGATCTGGTTAATGGGGTTAAAATCCATTATTCTATTAAAAAAAATCTAGCGAGTCGCCTTCTGTTTTGGTATCGCGAAAACCAAAGCATCGTAGGCCAAAATATAATTAGCCTCTTCAAGCACAAATCCAGATATTAACGATAAAGCTTCATCCCTCAAGCTGCACCTTAAGTAATGAAATTTTCTTATAGTTGGTATGGAAGGTTCGTAATGGACCATTGAATTAAAAAGGGAAAAAAACTCGCTCCATTCTTCTAATTCCCCCTTAAATATCGGTAATTTATTTTCGGAAGCTCCTGAGCAACCGGATGACAAGTGGTGGGAAAAACGGCCGCTTTTTTCTTCCTTAGGAACGTTAGTGCTAACAGCTTTAAAGTAATTAGCTTTAGCCATGTCTACTATTTCGAAAAATGAGTTCTGTACGGCAGTAGTTTCTAATTTTTCTTCTTATCTTTAACGGTAGCGTTGAAAATTCTAATTGTAGATTGAAGCTCTTCAAATTTGACTTCATATTTAACTAATCTGTCATAGGCGGGCTTAAAACTGGCTACTGTTTCATGATCCAGAATTTGGGATTTATCAAAAATAGTCTGAACCGCCGCAAAAACGTCCTCTCTTTCTGCCAAAAGAATTTTGGGGATCGCCCATGACTATTCAAATACAAGTAAAATAATAAACCCAAAGCGAAAAGTTAAAAAGTGCAAAAATGCAAACTTGATATCGAAGACAAATAAAGCATAAAAACGAGATCTAGAAGAAAAATTATTTCCAAAGAACAAAGAAATAAAAAAATATTAAATATTCAAGATATTAAGAAAACAAAATCAAATTAAATCCGGGTAAGCATCCTTTACAAAAAAATTAATATAGAATTTTAAAATGAAATAATATACAGCTACACAATAACTTTTTAAAGTATGCTTAAAATAATATATATATGCTTTAAACAGATAATATTAAAAATATATTATTTTAAAAAATTTGTGATATCAAAATTAAATCAAATACGATGAAATAAGAACTTAGTGACATAAAAATGATGAAAGTTCTGGATATTATTACAAAATAGAAATAAATATTTACAAGTAAAGAAAATCCCTAATTCCATATAATATATACAACGCTCAAGAGAGCTATCAATATCCTCGTAACATACGTAAAGTATATGTTATGGATCAAAGTAGATACATTTATATATATAGACACATTTTATAAAATAAAAATATATACTTAAAGTTCTTACGGTATTTATAATATTTACAGTATATTAGTATGATAACTTTTCCTTTATTTAATTTTATTATTTTTATTTTTATTCTTTTTATATATTTCTTTTTCTTTTAATTATTTTTTTTTTATTTTTATTTTTATTTATTTAGTTTTTTTTTTTTTTTTTTTTTACTTTTCCCCCTTTTGATTATCATTATTATTTTATTTATTTACTTTTTATTGTTACGTCTTTAAATTTTTTTTTTTTTTGTTATTATATACTTCCTTTACAGTTACAATTATTCTAAAATTATTATAAAACTTAATTGTTATGGGTGTCTCTTGCACGAGACTATACCCGCCCTTCTACTATTATTAACTCATTATTAATATTGTTAAACCATCCATGTAAGGCTTACCAGGCCGATCTGGAAATAAAATAATAAAAAAAAAAAAAAAAAAAAAAAAGTGAAACCAAGAGACCAAAAGTGAAACCAAGAGAAGTGTTTTCCCTTTCTATAAAAAAAATTAAAGGGTGGGTGGGGAGATTGGCGTGGGCGTCTTTTATTAGATCAAGACAAGTGCTTGTGAAATTAGTTTTTTCGTAGGTGTTTAAATCGCGTATTTACAACTACTGTAAATACGAATTGTTCGTTTGAGCTCAGATCTACTAGTATTGTTTTTCGTTTAATTAAAGTTTATAAATATATTTATATATTAACGGAAATGTGGATATCGCATGGAGGTAAAAGTCACTAAGTGCAATTTTTCCAAACTCGACTAAAATTCATTGTGTTTTCATATCATTTCCCATAATTATAAAAAGTCATCAAGTAAAATTAATTGTTACATATGCACATTAGAGAATGAGAAGATTCACTATATAACTAACTGAGAAATTTTTAATGAGCATTTTCCCGTTCGAATATTGAAAAGGAAAAAATTGATTTTGTTACTTAATGACTTTTATCTCTAAGCAGACGATATATTATTAGCTATATTACAGATTACACAAATAAAGCAAAAACACGATGACGAGCAAGAAGGTAAAACCAGCAGCCTCTTCCCACCTGCCTGTACCACATCCTGTGTCAATTACTCAATAAAAAAATATGGTCACAGTGATTATGTTACAAAATATTTTAAATGTAAAATAAATTGTAAATTTCACATTATTTAATCTAAAACCTTGAAATAAATTTGACCGGTTATGCTACTGATTTCCAACCTATTTTAGTTCGTTATAAATACTGAAATACATTTTGTGGGACTACGAAATTTGATCTAAACCGATCCAGTGGGAATTGAATCCAGAACATTCTTTACTGGGTGCTCTGCTGAATTCACCCTAACGCTTTTGGTTATTACTATTTCTAAACTTATAACGTTTATGTTCTTAATCACCAATTGAAATCAAACAGCATATTTGAACCTTTTCTTAATCCTAAAGCACTCAGGAATTGATAAAAAATCATGCGAATCAGCGTTTCTAAGAGATTTGTAATTGAAGTTTGGTTTGGCGATCATATGGTGATAACGTGATAAGTTAAAAAAAAAAGGTTAGATTCTTGATTTTTTAAAAAATATTTTATAGTTAAAATGAAGTTTAATAGGTAAAAAGTGCTGTTCTAAGAACTTAATAGTTTAGTGGACACATTAAAAGACAAGTGAGGTGAGTTTAGTGTGTTATTTAAAAAAAAAACATTAAAAATGGGCGAAAGCTCATCAGCTTCAGACAACAATAGACACATGGATGGACTAGAAACCGTCATAAATAACAATTCTCAGGCTCAGGAAGGAGTCTGGCAATTAGTAACCGGCCGCAAACGCCTGTCTGTAATTATTGAAGCAGGCTCATCAAAAAATAGACGACCAGCCATCAACACACCAGTCACTATAACCCATAACAGGTTTGAAGCTTTTAATAAAGCTTCAACGTCAAGCAATAATAATACAACACTAGAGGCCCAACAGGCACCACAGAAGGCACCAACTACAAAACCACCGCCCATCCACGTCAAAGGTATTGAAAACTATCCAATGCTGATAGAATACCTTGAAAAGGTTAGTGGTCCCAGAACTTTTATATTAAAAAGTATTGGTAACAATATTACCATATATCCTGAAACACCAAACTCATACCGAATTATAGTTAACTCTTTACGAAAAGAAGGGGCTGACTTTCATACCTACCAATTACCCGAAGATAGATGCCCACGGGTTGTCATAAAAAACTTGCATCATTCCACTCCAAAGTCAACAATTATTGATGAATTAAAAATTAGAGGTTATGAAGCAGTGAACGTCACGAATGCAATATCACGACATAAACAACCATTACCGATGTTTTTTCGTTGACATTAGCAAGAACACTTTTAATGAAGATATTTTCCAAATAAAAAATCTTTATTACACGCGAGTAACAATCGAAGAACCTCGCAGAAAAAGATCCATTCCACAGTGTAATCGATGCCAGCAATATGGTCACACAAAAACTTACTGCAATCACGCACCTAAGTGCGTAAGATGTGGCGAAAATCACGAAAGTACTGTATGTCAAAAAACCCGAGACACGCCTGCTACTTGCGCAAATTGTCAAGGACCGCATCCAGCCAATTACAGGGGATGCCAGGTTTTAAAAGAACTCAGATCCATCCGTAATTTCCGACATCAGCCTCATCCCAGAATTCCTCCATCTAGTCAACTTCCAGTGCCATCCGCACCTCAAGATTTTCCCCCAATTCCACCTTTGCAGCCTCCTCAACCTTCTCCAGGACCAGTTTCAGTAGACCAACAGCAGAGTGTTCCGCACCATCGGCAGACATCAGGAAGACAACAGAAAACAGCCATGCCAGGTATGAGGGTGGGCGTCTCTCAGCTGATGCTTCCTTCTGAAGCTGATGCTCCTCAGATACTAAATTTGCTAAATGGATTGAATGATCTTATCCAGCCCCTTTACAGCCTTATCCAACAAATTTCTCGGGTAACACAAGCATTTTGCCCCACATATGGACCATAAATGTTTAACTGCGGGTTCTCTGTCCATCCTTCTGTGGAATACTAACGGAATACTACAACATAAAACCGAACTCGACATGTACCTACATGAAAAACGAACAGACGTTGCCTTAATTACTGAAACACACCTAACCTCTCGTCATAAGATATATATCTCTGACTACACTATCTACAGAACTGACCATCCAGACAACACTTCACACGGAGGAACAGCCATCATCATCAAAACATCACTTAAACACCACCCTATACATTTGCCGATTACACCACACATCCAAGCCACAGCCATAACATTATACACTTCACAAAACACAATAACACTAGCAGCAGTGTATTGTCCACCACGGTATACGCTAACACCTGACATGTTTGGAACTTTTTTTGAAAAACTAGGAAGATGTTTTATTTCTGGAGGTGATTATAATGCAAAGCACCAGGTATGGGGCTCCAGAATATGCAGTCCAAGAGGAAACAATCTACTATCTGCGCTCCATAAACTTTCTTTAAACACTATTTCACCAAATTCACCGACTTACTGGCCAAATTCACGATCAAAGAGACCAGACTTACTTGACTTTTTCGTTACAAAAGGACTTCAGGCCATACCTTACACAGTTAGATCTAGCTCCGATCTATGTTCTGATCATTCCCTTGTACATTTGGTCCTTTTTGAAGAACCAACTCTACAGGAAGAACGCCCCTCACTCATCCGTGGGAAAATAAATTGGGATTATTACCAAACCAATTTAAACCAAACACTGTCGATTCCTATGTCATTAAAAAATGAGGAAGAAATTGAAGAAGCAGTTGAAGTTTTGACAAAGAACATACAGCAATCTGCTTGGTCATCATCAGTCCCAAGGCGCAAAAGAACTTTACAGCCAAACTATCCACAATATATAAGGGATCTAATCAGGGCCAAGAGGAGAGCTCGTAAGGTATGGCAGACTAACAGACTACCATCGGACAAACATATATATAACAAAATAAACAACGAACTTAAACGGCAAATAAAAAAATTTAAACAAACTAATTACAATATATTTTTGGAGAGCCTAAATACTGACGACGGAAGTTTATGGAGACATACAAAAAGATTACTTAAGCATCGTGATGTGTCGGCGCCACTCCGGAAAGAGGATGGCTCTTGGGCCGTGATGGACTGTGAAAAATCTGAACTTTTTGCTACTCACCTATCAACAGTTTTCACACCACATACAGACTACTCAGACTCTGATCATGAAAATTATATACAAGATTCACTAAATACACCTCTGCCACTGACAATGCCACCTACAGCCATTAAGCCTTCTGAAGTTCTCACAGAGATTAAAAACCTACCTAAGAGGAAAGCTCCTGGACATGACTTGATCACCGCCGAGCTACTCCAGCATTTACCCAGAAAAGCTATAGTCTTCCTAACAACTATCTTCAACGCAATACTCAGGACAACTAAATTTCCCTTACAATGGAAATACTCTCACATTCTTATGATTCCAAAACCAAACAAAGACAACAACAACCCATCCTCCTATAGGCCCATTAGCTTACTCCCAATTTGCTCCAAAATTTTCGAAAGATTAATTTACAAACGTATTCTTGACGTACTAACTAACAAACAAATACTGCCAGAACATCAATTTGGATTTCGTTCACAACACTCAACAATACACCAACTACACAGAGTCACAGATTACATCTCAGTCGCACTAGAGGACAGACTATATGCTACTGGCGTATTCCTGGATGTAGCTCAAGCGTTTGACAGAGTCTGGCACAATGGACTACTTTACAAACTTAAATCCTTTTTACCTTCGACTTACTACCTTATCCTTCTTTCATTTCTTTCCGAAAGATACTTCTCAGTTCGTCAGGGTCAGGATGTCTCTTCTATACATCCGATCAAGGCCGGAGTTCCACAAGGATCAATTCTAGCACCTTTACTCTACATAATATACACACATGACATTCCAACTATCCCTAACATAATAATAGCAACATACGCAGATGATACAGCAATTCTTACAAGACATTCAGACATCACTCAGGCTTCAATGACTCTGCAACATTACTTACAACAATTACAGGACTGGTTCAAACAGTGGAAAATTAAACTCAATAATGACAAATCTCAGCATATCACATTCACTCTTAGACATGACCCCTGCCCCGCAGTCTATATAAACAATGAACCCATTCAACAAACAAATACAGTTCAATACCTAGGCCTTACTTTCGACAGAAGGATGACCTGGGGCCCTCACGTGAAAATGAAACGCCTCTGTCTAAACAACAGACTAAGACTACTATACTCTATTCTTCACAAACAATCGACTCTAAAAATCAGACAACGATTAAATACTTATACTTACTTACTCAAACCTTTATGGACCTATGCATCACAAATTTTTGGGACAGCAAAAAAAACTCACATTCAAAAATTACAAACTTTTCAATCTAAAGTTTTAAGAATCATAACTCGCTCACCCTGGTACGTCAGTAACAGAACATTGCATACAGACTTGAACATACCCACTGTACAGGACCATATTCACACTTCCTACAAACGATTTTATGACAAACTTCCAGGACACTACAACAAACTAATACAAAACATGGCGACTTTGGATATGCCAGAGACAACACGACGAAGGCTGAAGAGGAGCTGGTTAAGAGATCTCTTAAGATAAATCTTTTTAAAAAATGCCACTGGAGTAGGCACCGCTGGGTGCTGAACTCCCTCATGCCTGACATGCCAATTTTTATATTTTTTTATATCACATCCGCTTATTGTCACGATTGTGTGACAGGTGTGGATATAGTTAATAAAGTGAAAAAAAAAAAAAAAAAAAAAAAAAGTTTGGTTTGAGTATGAATCATTTGAGTTCAACATATCCATTAAAAAATAATTCACTGATGTTACATATTTTATAGAAACACTGGTTCGCATGATTTTTCTCAATTCCTGACTGCTTTTGGATTAAGAAAAGGTTCAAATATGCTGTTTGATTTCAATTGATGACTAAGAACATAAACGCTATAAGTTTAGGGATAGTGATAATTAAAAGCGTTAGGGTGAATTCAGCAGAGCACCCAGTAAAGAAGGTCCTGAAAAAATAAACTCTCTGAAAATATATTAAATAGAAATAATATGTGTTGAGATATAGGACGCCTGATTTTGTGTTTATTGTGCAGTTTTTCTGTTTTTATATGAATATCATTGCTTTGATGTTTTGTTTAAAATTATTTTGTTCATACGGAATAATTTTAAGAGGACCAACTTTGAAAGAATGTTTGTTCTGCCTCTAACGCGTTGTTAGAGCTGTTTATTAGGGTTTTATTTTTTTTTTATAAGCACGTCGTTTGAGGTATTGTTTCAGTACATCCGACAGAGAGAGAGAGAGGGAGAGAGAGAGAGAGAGGGAGAGAGAGAGAGAGAGAGAGAGAGAGAGAGATTGATTGATTGATTGTTTTTATTGTCTTAGGGCCTGTGGCCCTATCTTACAGACAAAAAAATATATATGACTTAGCTAAAAAAGTTACAATCTTTGCCCTTTTTTGTTTTTTTTTTTTTTCCTTTTTTTTATATATACAATAACTAAACCATGCATAAATGTATAAAAATAAAATACATAAATAAAGTTACAGATGAAATGAGAGCAAAAATAATTTATAAAGAGAAAAAAAAAAAAAAAAAAAAAAAAAAAAAAAAAAAAAAAAAACAACGAGATAAAAAAAAAAAAAATAAAAAAAAAAAAAAAAAAAAAAAAAAATATAAATATATATATAATATATATATATATATATATATATACACACACACACATAAAATATTTATAAAAAGAAGTAAAATATAATAAATAAAAAAAAAAAAAAAAAAAAAAAAAAAAAAAAAAAAAAAAAAAAAAAAAAAAAAAA
The DNA here is from genome assembly GCA_003667255.2 of Euschistus heros. Taxonomy (NCBI): domain Eukaryota; kingdom Metazoa; phylum Arthropoda; class Insecta; order Hemiptera; family Pentatomidae; genus Euschistus; species Euschistus heros. Next base: position 3,482,700 of record RCWM02000046.1, read on the forward strand.
AAGGAAAAAAAAAAAAAAAAAAAAAAAAAAAAAAAAAAAAAAAAAAAAAAAAAAAAAAAAAAAAAAAAAAAAAAAAAAAAAAAGATTAACAAAACAAGAACAAGTAACTAAATAAGAAATCAATAGATAATAAAGAAGAGTTACTAGTATTTTCCCAAGTCCCTATGGAGGAGCGCCCGCCCAGTCCGCACCCAGTAGTTGACGAAGACAAGCCCTGCGGAAGAAGGAAGCCGACCTTACTTCTATCGGAAGCCGGTTGAGCTCTCTCGCCGCCGCCACGTGAAATGCATTTCTCAAATATTCTGTTCTGCAGGCCGGTAACTGGAAAACACCCTGCATCCTCTTGCTTCTTATTTCAATGAAATCTTTGCGCAGTTCTTCAGGGACCCCTGAGTCCAACACTCTCCTGGCCACGCACATCAGATTGAGCCTCCGATAGGTACTCACTCGCAACCAACCCAATTCCTTTAAAAATGGGGTGATGTGGTCATCCCGTCTAGCTCGGAAAATAAATCTAATTGCAGCGTTTACTGATTTCTGAATTCTTGTATTTTCAGAATCGGAGATGTCAATGTAGACTGAGTCGCAATACCAAACAAGAGGTAGGATAAGGGCGGAAACAATCATCCTCCGAACCTCGGTTGTAAGTAACCGTTTCCACCTCGAAAGGGAGTGCATTACGTTGTGAACCCGGCCTACAACAACACTGGCATGGTCATGCCATGATAATGACCCATTTACTACTACACCTAGCAGTCTTAATTTATCTGTTCGGGGAATTATCTGGTCATTAACTCTCAAAGACGACAACGGACCAATCCTTTCGGTTTTGGCAAGGAGCTTCGGACTCCCCATTAACATCCAGCATGACTTTTTTTGAGTTGAGGAACAGTCTGTTGGAAAGAGACCAGATCTGGAGGGCATTGAGATCCTCATTTACTCGCTCCATTGCCGCGACAACGTCTTCCGGAAATGCAGATGCCCATATAACAACGTCATCAGCAAACATATGGACTTTGCAGTGCTTGAGGCATCCATCTAAATCATTGATATAGGCAAGGAACAATAGTGGACCGAGTACTGAACCTTGAGGTACACCAGTATCAATCTCCAACGCTTCAGAAAAGTCACCACCACTCCTTACTCGTTGGGTCCGCCCACACAAATAGGAATCAAGCCAGCCCAATAACTGCTCTCCAACACCAAAGCTACCCAATTTCCTCAGAAGCATTTTGTGATCTACGGAGTCAAACGCCCGCGTAAAGTCCAAGGAAACGAAAATAGAAATCTTGCGCTCGTCCATATTTTTACGCAAGTCAGAAAATATTGTATGAAGGGCCGTGCACGTGCTCCGTCCCTGTCTGAAACCTGATTGATAGGGAGATAGCATTGCATTTCCTTCAAGGAATCTCCTCAGATCCCTCTCCACTATTCTTTCTAACATTTTTGACAAAACAGGGAGAATAGCTATTGGTCTATAGTCTAAAGGTGTTTTAGGCTTAGCAGTTTTAGGAATGGGCACGATAATCGCTCGTTTCCACGCATCAGGAAACCTGCATTGACGCAAGGAGGCATTGAAAATCTCAGCAAGTATGCTATTGGCTCCCATCAGTCCAATCATTTTTCTAGAAATTCCATCTTCTCCAGACGCGTCTGACTCAACACGGCTCAGGCTCCAAACCACATCCTCCTCACAGACGTCATCGAATATAACGTCATCAACCTCCTCATTAGTTGGCAACAAGCAGTTGTCCGCCGCTCCGGGACCCAGAGGATGCGACACAAATGACCTGTTAATTTCGTCCAGGCAACAGTTTACATCGATGTTTCGCTTATTGATATCAATAATTCTGTTTGACCTCAGCACCTTCCATATTTCACTAGGTGCGCAGGCGCCAAGACTCGAAGACAGGTATTTTCGCTTAGCATCCCGCACAGCTGTTCTCACTTTATTTTTACACAGCCTGTACTGAGTCAAATATTCAACGGAGCCATTCCGAGTGCACATCCAAAAGAAGAAATTCCTCCGTGCCATAAGGGATCTGATATGCTCATCCATCCAAGGAGCTGGCCCCGTCCTTCGCCGCCTGTAGGTCTTAAGTGGTGCGTGTTTATCAAATATTTCAGTAATTTTTGTTGTGTACGCATTCACCTTCGCATTGATTTCAACACTACCAAGTACTCCTGACCAGTCAGTCGTTTGTACACTGATTTTAAAGGCTTCGGGGTCAATCCTTTTCAGGTTTCTACTCTGGCCGGGAATACGCTTTTTGGAAATTGGACCTCTCTTATATATTACAAATATAAAATCATGGGTAGATATTCCTGGAACATGAACCTGCCCATGACGCTTAACTTTTGTAGGATCCGACACGACGATATGATCTATCCAGGTCTCAGCATTTAAAGTCGTAGTGTGAGTATGGTTAGTAGGCCCGAAAGGAAGAAGGTGGAGATCCAGCGCTCTGAACACCGAGGTGACCTGGCTGGAGTTAAATGAAACAACAGTAGGGTCAGTGTTAAGATCACCCAGCATTATAAGATCGTGGTAATTGTGTCGATACTTTGCAAGAACCTCTTCGACATCAGCAAAGAATCCTCCCTTCGGTGGGCGGTAAACCACTCCAATGCAAAGGCTTCCTCCAGGGGTTCGAATCTCTAGGAAAAGGTACTCGGGGTGATTTTCGATATACGTAGAAGTCTCGAGCTCAGTAACTGGATACTCATCCTTTACATAAATAGCCACTCCTCCTCTGGGTCTACCTTCTCTGTCATTTCTGTAAAGCTTATATCCATCAACACCTACACTACTCGAGGACAAGGACGGCACCAGCCAAGACTCACTAACAGCCAACACGTCGAGATCCACTTGATTAAATATTAGCCTCACCTCGTCGATATGGGCTGGCAAGGACTCTGCATTGATATGAGATATCCTCATCGCTCCATGATCCACTCCAACACTCGCCACGACGTCATTCAAGAGGACCAACAACTGGTACCAGATCCTCAGCCAAGTACACCTCCTCCCCCCACAGGCCCAGGTCTACGCCACGCAAAGACACTTAAAAGAAGCAGACCAAACCGAGCGCGAAACCCCACAAGGACAAGATAAATAAATAACATGGAGAATAGTAGTGAATAAAATAGAAATATATATAAAATAGAAGTTCATAATGATTAATAACGAGGTAGTAATGAAATAGGGAAAACAAAATTTAAAAAAAAAAAAAAATAAAATAAAATAAATAAATAATAATATATGTATGAAGTATTGAGTTAAAAAGCAAAAGATAGATATAGATAAGATATGGCAACCGCCCCCCCCCCCCCCATCCGCCATGCCCGAGCTAAAACAGGATATAAATTAACTCAATCAAAACAGTAAGCCATCCACATATTATCGATGGGTACATGATAGAATAGTAAGCACAATATTGTAGTGAATATATCTAATATGTTTATCCGTTGAAACACAATCAGTGGCCCACCAATCACTGCTAATATCAATGGGTAGTAATTCCAGTGTCAACAACAAACCTGCTGACATACACACTAAGAAAGAAAAAAAAAAAAAAAAAAAAAAAAATAAAATAAAAAAAAAAAAAAAAAAATAAAAAATAAATAAAAAAAAAAATTACCATGGGAAAAAAGAACATAGAAAATATATATAAAATAATATTGACAATTATAGATACAATAGATAAATATAAGCTTTTTCAATATAGAATCCGGATAGTGATCATCAATTTTAATGTACATTAACTGCGATGACACATGTATTTTTTTTTTTCTTTCTTCCTCCCTCCTAGTACTAATTATGAGTATTGAAATGAATACAAGTCTTATTATTTACCAAAATTACCAACAACAACAACTGGTTAGTGCCATTTGTATAGGATAAGCCTCCAATTCAGATTTAGCAAACAATTCATAGAGAAATATTAGTAAAATATAGATATATACTGAATATAAATAATTTCAATTATAATGGTATGATAACCATACAATATCATGTGAGATATGGTAAAATTCTATTCAGAGGACCAAAGTTTAAATATCAAATATAATGTTGATACACAATCCATCTCCATTATTCACCATTAACATTCATGAGCTGTAGTCATCTACATCCATAAAAAAGGAAATTTTTTGGCATTTGTACACAATATATGGAACAAGTCCTCTATTGACCTAAAAAAAAAAAAAAAAAAAAAAAAATACTAAGAATTTTTGAATACTTTTTAATGACAATACATACTGGTTAGAACAACAAGTACAGGATGCACCTCCAGATAAGATCAAGTAAATCATTTGTTTAAAAATATTACTATCAATATAATATATATTACAATCAAGATAGAATTACAGAAATTTTAAATACAGTGCTGAAACACAATCTAAACAATAATAAATAAGTAAAATCAAATAATGTTTACAGAAAAACAGTCTACTAATAGTCTGATAAGAGTGCCTTGGTACTCACGAGAAAATTGGGTTAATAATTTAAAAAAAAAAAAAAAAAAAAAAAAAAAAAAAAAAAAAAAAAATGAAAAAATATATATATATAAAATAATACTTTCTATTATAGATACAATAGGTACATATATGCTTTATCAAAATAGTATCCGGGTAGTAATCATCAATTTTAATGTGCATTAACTGCGATAACACATGTATTTTTTTTTTTTTTTTTTCCCTTATATTAATTATGAGTAATAAAATGAATACTAGTCCAATTAATCGCCAAAATTACCACCAACACAACTGGTTAGGGCCATTTATATGGGATAAGCCTCCAATTCAGGTTTAGCAAACAATTCATAGAGAAATATTAGTAATAACATAGGTATACACTGAATATAAATAATTTCAATTATAAAGGTATGATAACCATACAATATCATGTGAGATATGGTAAAATTCTATTCAGAGAACAAAACTAAAATATAGTCATCCACAGCCATAAAAAAAGAAAATTTTTGGCATTTGTACACAATGTATAGAACAAGTCCTACTGAGCTTTATAAAAATAAGGAACTAAGAATTTTTGAGTAATTTTTTAATGAAAATACCTACTAGTTAGAGCAACAAGTACAGGATGCACCTCCAAATAAGATCAAGTAAACCACTAGTTTAAAAAATATATTACTATCAATATAAAATATATTACAATCAAGTTAGAATTAGTTATAGAAATTTAAAATAAAACTATTTTAAATACTGTGCTGAAACACAATCTAAATCTCATACATCACTTCCACTGATTAGCAGCAATCTTAATACATAAATATCATGTCATTCATACACCTAAGCAATCCAGAACCAAATATTTTAACAATTGAAATTCCAGTGATAAGGATAAGCAAAATTTCATAGGAGAAAAAAAAATGAATAAATGGGTAAATGATTGATGTAAAAAAAAAAAAAAAGAAGCACAATCAGGATAGGATGTGGTGATTATCATTGAATTTAATGAGCATAAATTGAGTATCAAATAAAGATGAGGGCAAGAACAGTTGGTTATGTACTATGAGGATGCAAACAACAATCAACATATAGTGAAGGTTATACCCCTCACATATTATCAGCCAGCGTGAAATCCAAAGAGGCAAGCTTGAAATGGATCAGCCTCTGCCTCAGATACTGAATAAACATTTGTTTATATTTTGTAATGAAAGTCTTTTTAATTTATTAACTTTCTTTTCTTTTTGGTTTGTTATTTAAATTTGTAATTATTTATCGCATTTATTGGAATAGTATATTTTTCTTTTATATCGGGCAGTGGCTAATCCCCTAGATAACCTACACAGCTGATGATTGTAACCCTCAATGCTGTTATCTTTACTTAGTATGTTTTTCACCGTTGTCCTGATTATTGATTTCTCACTGAGGCTTCTTTATTTTTATCCATTCCCCATCCCAATCCCAACATGATTGTTTCTAAATATTAATAGATACAGTTGACATATATACAAAATAGATAATGTTGAAATATTTCGCCTACTCAATCATCCCATCAAGGATCCATACCAATAACAAAGCTTTTTTTAGTTTTATATTAGGACCAAACTTACTATGCTGATGAATCAAAGATGAATGCCTGATTCAAGATTGAGAAATATTACTATAAATGAAATATGTTGATGTAGTTATACTTTCACCAAGTAAGCAAGTTCTCGAGGTGCGTTAATTTTCTTTTTTCTCTCCTTTTATATTTACCATAATAGTTCCTTTGCTTGTCCAAACATCCTTGAGACCGAAAACCTCCTTAGCTTGCTTGTATAAAATTCGGCGTGTAGGGGTTAAATCTTCATGAAGCGATATTCCTGAATTTTTCAGTTTAGATTTTGAATAAAAGATTTTATTCCTCATCTCTGTGCTTTTAAATTTAATTATGCTTGTTTTTCGCTTTATGTTTGGACCACCCAATGTTTGTAAGTCAAAATCTAATATATCTAAGTTCAACCCCATATTATCGGAGGTTAACTCAATGAAAGTTTCTTTTTTTAATGCTTCTGTTAAATGTTTGTTATGGATAATCAAATTGGTCCCTCTGCGTACCTGATTTTGGTGATCTAATTCTTCTTTAAGTTTTTCAATTTCTTCATTTAAGGGTTTTATCTGTCTATTAACTTCTTCTTTGATGAGGTTAGAAACCTCACCTCTTATCACTGTCATAACTTTAGAAGTTAAAGATGTTATAAACTCGTTAGACAGAAGGAGTTTTTCTATTTCATCCTTAATTATTGTGCTGATAGCAGCATCTTGAGTTCCTGAGACTTCATTCACTAATTCGCAGGTCTGCTTCTTATCTGTGCCACGACGATTTGTAGGCATTTTGTCCTGGAAAGTTTTTAATTATGTACTACGAAAAATCCCTTATTTCACTCACTAAAAGGACCTGAGAGACAAAACACTTCTCTGAAACTGACTAACTGACTCAAGTCACAGGCTGACACGGGGGAACGATATGGTTTCTAATCAAGCACGGCAGCCATACTCCAGCCAGAGAGAGAGAGAGAGAGAGAGAGAGAGAGAGAGAGAGAGAGAGAGAGAGAGAGAGAGAGAGAGAGTGAAGAGAGAGAGAGAGAGAGAGAGAGAGAGAGAGAGAGAGAGAGAGAGAGAGAGAGAGAGAGAGAGAGAGAGGGAGAGGGAGAGAGAGAGAGAGAGTGAGAGAGGGGGAGAGAGAGAGAGAGAGAGAGAGAGAGAGAGAGAGAGAGAGAGAGAGAGAGAGAGAGAGAGAGAGAGAGAGAGAGAGAGAGAGAGAGAGAGAGAGAGAGAGAGAGAGAGAGAGAGAGAGAGAGAGAGAGAGAGAGAGAGAGAGAGAGAGATTGGTCTCATACCATATTTATTTTATAGCGTTACCCTATTTGGTTAAAATTCTGTTTATAATAACATACCAAGATATCTCAGTTGTAACTTTGTTCTATACAATTCCAGTTTACGATGTTTTGTGTTATAAGAAACACATGTACTGTGATATTGGTGAACTTTTTTTAAATAAAAGGAAGTCGGAATTCGATATAGGATATCGCAAAGCTCCTAGCTTTGTGAAGTAGATTGGAAAACATAAAACGATGACTATCAACGATTCTTCTTCTGTAGTTCTCGAGAAGGGTTTGAAAGGAACATATATGCTCTTCCTTCGCTGAGAGAACGCTTACGCAATATAAAACATTGTGCATAAAATTTTATTTCTTAGCTTTATTGCATTTCATAAATCTCTTTGTAAAAAAAAAAAAAAATATTCTCGTGATTTGTTAAACTTCCTAGTTCTGAGGATTTTTTTTTAAACGATAATAATTATCAAGGGTATTTTTTTTTATTTTATTTTTTATGCCTCGTCCATTTGGAGTTCAACTTGCATAAGCAAGCTGACAAGAAACTGAAAAGAATCCATAATTTATGTATTAGAATCATAAATAAGTGCCCTTGCTAAAAATAAAACAATAACTACGGTTAACGAACCACAATCTAGCAATTTGTTCTGGATCAAGCAATAGCATATAGCCTCTGAAAATCAGTTTATTCATGGAATAAAAAATTATGGCCTAAACTCTGTAAAAAAATACAACTAATATATGAACTTAGCAGATGAGATGGATGAGTTTCCAAACTGAACATATTCAAATTAGAAAATGGTTAAATAAGAGCATAAATCCTCTCAAAAACTAGTCCTCCCCCTGATTTTAAATCCAAAATAATTATATTATTTAAATCCTACATAGATGTCTACTAACGATAGATGTCTATAAATCTTGGTCTTCCGACTATGGCTGAAATAGATTAGTAACCTGTAGGATAACCCGTCCTTTCTGCCATACTTGGAGTACACAAGGACGTTAAGCGCCAATAAACAACTTTAAGGAATAGTCAAAAATGATTTTAACTCTGGAAAGGCTCTGAAGTGATCTTGATGAACATTACGCTGGCAATACAATCACTTTCAATTAAATTCTATATTCGTTTTGTTCCTGATGAATAGACTATTTTGATATGGAATCGAATAATAGTAACCGCAGCTTTGTAATAACTATCAGCTACTACGTTTGGCTCACAGAAGGCTTAGGGAAAAAAATAGCTTTTCACATTACGGTTAGTTAAGGAAGTAAAAATTTAAATTTACTTAAGACTAAGTGAAATACTAATTAGTTAATTTGAATGATTGTTTGATCTCATTTTTACACAGTTTTATTTTTCTATACATTTATAATAATTCACCTCGAGAGACATCAATGTTACATGGCCTATTTCTGCTTGTATGTTGTTTGATGCAATGCGGGCTCATTCTGATTCCTCTGTCGAATGTGGGTTGCATTGTACCCGTATGAGTGAGTTATTGCCCAGCTTCTGTCCAATTTGAATAAAAAAATCCTGCTTTGTAAGGGTTGGAGTTTGCCTAAAACAGTTATTTTTACTATAATTACAATGTAATTTTCGTGACTTTTATTCATATCCTTATTTAGATGTAATCTAAACATAGTTATTTAAATAATGACGATATAAGATTTAAAAATATGCACTGATATTGTGAGATTAGAAATCAGAGAGGTCTTATATGTTTTTAAATACAATAATTTTTCAAATAGTCAACTAATTAATTGAACCATAAACATGCATTTTTATAATATTTTATAGAATATTAATCTTTATTCTATATAAGTCTATATTATTATAGTATTCTGTATTAGTCTAATCTTTTATAGAATATTAGACGACCTTACACGGCTTATTTGTTTTTCTACACTTTTTTTTATTTTTTTGTTACATTTATTTACTATTTTTTTTGAACGTAAATGGGATTGATAAAATATTATCTATGTATTATCTAAAATATTTATCTCTGTCAATTTTTTATTTTAATGTGATTTTTTTATTTATAATTTTGTACAAAATAGAAAATCATCGACATTATAATAACTTTATTTGATTTAATCAAGTTGGATTTTAATTTTTCACCATAAAAGTATATGATACAATTGCTAGCTAGCCTCCTTTCTACGACTCAGCATTGTACATTTAAATTTTCATTACTGTAGATTTGATTACTGCTAAACCTTCTTAGAACTATAACGATGATTTTGTTAAAATTTGCTAGAGATGGGTTTAACAGTTTTACCATTGCAAACTCTTGCTGAATGATACAAATCATTTATCGGTCGATTTTTAAACTTCACTGGGATCCAAAGGTCACACCACATATTTAAAATTCTTTAATAATTTAATTGAATTAAGAAAATGTTATTATCAATATCAAGCTAAATATAACACTGTACCTCTATAACCTCTCATCTAGAACGGTGCTCGCCACCTATCGGTCAATTTTCTAACTTCACTGTTATGCACGTATTATCGCTTTGTTAAATAAGGAATTTGTGGAAAATCGGAAAATTTTATTATTGCTAAACCATCCTGGAACTATAAAGATTATGCGGTCAAAATTTGGTAGAGATTGGCTCAGTAGTTTTTGCGGTTAGTGATCACAAACGTAAAAAGGCTTGTCCATTTATATAATTGTATAGATAAACTCATATAATAAATAATATATAATTATCTAGTATATGATAATAAACTATTTTGATGCAATAATAAAAAAAAATAACTAGTTGAATGATTAACTTAAAAGAAAATTGAAAATTAATCCAGATGAGAAATTCTGTAATAATTCTCGAATAATGGAAAGGAATTCTCAGAAAACTTTGAATCCAATCGTCGAAATACCTTTTATTTCATATAACAAATCTTTTTACTATTCTGTTTGTAAAAGTTATTTATTTTATATAAATGATATATACCGTTTTTTGTTCAAATTTGTATTCAAATTCGGGGGACATTTCTAGGCTATTGCCTCATTATTAAGTCCTTGGAAAATATATTATTTTTAAATGTTGTAATACATAAAATATTTATTGTAAAACTGTACCGTTGGGCATTACGATTCTATTCTATAAAATCTTATTTTTTTATTTTTTAATTGAGGTGGTGTACTTTGTTTCAATTCTTTAAATCGAAATTAATGTTTAAAAAAAAACAGAGAATAATAGGTCTGTGTCAAATTACCTCAGCTAAAATGATTAGAAATATAGAAACAGGATTCAAATGTAGGTAGGTATATTTAATTCAAAATTCTACTTACTTTCAATTATCTTTTGTTATTTACTTGTTATTATTACAATTTAACATTTCCAAACTTAATAATAATGCATGGTGGTCTCCTACTCTCCTTATATATTTTTTAAAACTATCTGCTTTAATTAAGGTTTTTCGTTATAAACAATGATTCTATCGTATATTTTCAATTATTATTATTTTTTGGAACGTATTTGTGAAATAGCATGTATAAGTATTGGAAATTCGATGGCCGAGCGAGATGGGGCGCCTATGGGTGCGTTCGATACAGAAGATCGTGGATTTGAATTCCACCTGGACGGGTTAAAATTTATTTGTGGCGGGCCAACAAAATGAATCTTAACCTTTCCATCTTGGCTAGAATAGGTTAGTAACCTGTAGGATAACCCGTCCTTTCTGCCCTTGTTTGATTACTAAGAAAGATAAGCCCCTATAAACAACAAAAATAAACATTGAGTTTTGTGTATGGTGTCATGTGCTAATGGTGTAGTTTACACTATGTATTAAGGATATATATTTGATTTACTATATATGAATAATTTTGTCTCCTATCTCTGTTAATTTTTTATTTATTTTTTTTTGTCATTAATCAATAACAGTTTGAGCAACAGGGAGGTTGCCTACCTCATAAGACCCAATAGCAAAGTTTATGGGACGAACAAACGCCTAAAAAACTTATAATTATCAAACCAACATTAAAACGACGGATCTTTAATCATTAAACGATCATTTAACGATGCTTTCACGAAGAGAGGAAGTGGTTCACCTTAAACACTGCCGGCTTACACACGGCTACCTGATGCCAAGAAAACCGCACCTAAGTGTCAGCACTCCCAAACATAGCTATAAAAAAAAGCACTTCTTTGAAGACTATCCTATGTAAAAATGACCATTAGCTGACTTAGGAATTTCTTGTTCATTTATATCAGCATTAGAAAAACATCCAAATTTTCTTTCTCAAATAATTAAATTTTCAAAAAAATTATTGCGTGGAATTTTCAATCGCATATAAGTTATTTTAGTTTATTTATTCTTATTTTATTTTATTTTTTTAATGTAGTTAATGCAATAAAAAAATAAGAATAAATAAATATTGGTGATAATAACCTTCAGCAGTTTTTGGCTCCAAAAATCTAATATACATGCAGACATAGAAATACACATTCTCAAAATCTTTATATTGCTGCACTTTTATAAAATTTCAAAAACTGCAAATATAAAATTTTTGTGTTCATTAAGATCGCGTGTTTTTTAATCAGAAACCAGCTAAGGATAAGTGGTAGTCCAGTACATAAATATACTTCACTTTGCTTTAACTACAGGAATTGAAAAAAATATTTTTTGGTATGTGGAAAAACAACCAAAAAACCTTTTTCGAGATCTATTCCACAATAATAGTTTAATAGTCCTTAAATAATACCTTTGTAGCTGCTTGCGAACAAGATCATTTAAACATAAGAAAATTGAAAGTTGTGTTTTTACCAACAGAATAAATATCAGCATTAATATTAATTATTTTTCTTCATACAAACAAACTCACTGTGTTTTTGAAAAATTACTAGCTGGCAAGTTTTTAGCATAATGATACAGAAGGATTAATTCAATTAGGATTCATGATTTATTTGTCATTTGTGCTGGAATTTTTAATTCGAAGATTAGTTTCGAATCTTAAACATTCATTATTAGTTCTAAAAACATTCTAAATATCAGCACTATGCTACAATAATTATATATATATATATATATATATATATATATATATATATATATATATATATATATATATTGAATTTTAAACATTTAAGACAAGAAATGAAACCTGGAAAGGCAAAATGGAAGGACTGACAATAAATTTAAAATTTTGCCTCCTTTGGTGAGCATCAACTTTTTTGATTTCTTGTCTTACATCTTTTAAATTTAATGTACATAACCTGTGTTGCAAAATAATGCAAAATAGAGTAAAATAATGCAAATTGGTCGGGAACAAGAATACGTTGAGGTATTTTGCAAGGGTGAAGCATTGGGAATGGTAGACGACTACACTTACCTGGGAACAGTGATAAGCAGGAATTGAAAGGTAGACCAGGAGATATCCAACAGAATAAAGAAGACAAACTCAATCTACTACCACCTCTGCAACACGGTTATAGGGAAAAGAGAGTTGGAGAAAAATGTTAAGTTACATATCTTCAAAGCTGTTTACCTGCCTTCTCTTCTATATGGAAGTGAAAGCTGAGTACCATTAGGGAAGCACCTAAGCAGAGGTACTGCAGCGGAAATGAGGTACCTTCGGAAAGTACCGGGCCGAACCAGAAGGGATCGGATCAGGAACGATAGGACTAGAGAGGATCTAGGGGTTGTCTCTCTGAAGGATACCCTTGAAAAGAGGCAACTTAGATGGTTCGAACATCTCTGCCGGATGAATGAGGACCGCGACCCGAGAAAGTACTTTGAGGCCAGACCAACAGGAAAACGTCCCAGAGGGAGACCCAGAACTTAATGGATGGACATCTCCAAGGTGGGAGAGAAGAGAGTCAAAGACTGGAATGCCATGAGGGCGCTGGCTCGGGATAGGGAGGATTGGTCTGCCTGGACAGAGGCACCTCCACGCTGAAAGGCACTAAGGAGGAAGAGAAAGAAAGAAAGAACCTGTGTAGCAAAGTGCTGATGTATTGAATGTTCCGTGTGTTTTTAGATCTTATGACCAATGTTTGAAACTAGTCTTCGAATAAAAATAATCCAATAGAAGTGGAAAATAATTCACCAATTCTAATCATATACGATTATTTATTAGTTATAATATTATCAAATTTTTCTTAAGGCAAGAAAAAATGCTTACACATTAGGATCCCTAGTTCCACAATGATATGAAGCTAGATTCAAAGACCTAGACGCATTGCGCAGCTTCTTTGGTCATAGTCTCCTGAAGCTCAACAAGACTTTTGCCCCGAGTGTCGACCAGATACTTATATAGGAATGGTATTGACGCCAACGAGAAGGCAGTGAATACAGACAGAGAGACGGTCCAGTCCACGCTGACTATGAGAGCCATCGTGATGACCCCCAAGATGTGGCCCACAGACAGCGCGATCAAAGTGCCAACTCCTTTCGCTTCCTGGCTCAATAGTTCGGCTCCGATGAAAGAGGGAAATGGACCGATACCTGTATAAAAAAAAATATAACAATTAATCAATACATTTTTTTTTAACATCATGGATTCAAATTATTTGAAGTGATAAACATATGCCATAGTAAAATTAATATTTATAATACATCTATTTAGTCAGCATCTCTGAGTTGAATGCATACAGAAAATTATGATATTGAATAGAAAACAGAATAAGGTATAAATGCTCGAGTATTGCAAAACCCCATCCTCTGGTGAAACTCAAATATACTTCTCTGAATGGAGAGATTATTATTAAACTTGTATTCAAGTTCATTAATACATATTCTCAGGCAAGTCACCATACTCTCTGATGAAATGGACTTAGGGAGGAGAGCGAATATGGAATAAGTAATGAACGGATTTTATAACAGATAAACAAGGAAAATTGTTTTCAATTAGTAAACTTTTCTTTGATTTTAATCAGCATTTAAAATCTGTCTGTTATATAAGATTTTTATCAAAAAGCATAAAATTACAATAATTATTTAAATCAAGTATACCAGTCAAAAACGAAATGTATTTAATTGTGAACACTTGTCAAGAACCAAGCTCAACCAAGATGTCAAATGGTTATTCTAAGATTTTAAACCTAAATGCAGTCCTAGAGGTCTGTCAACTTTAATTTTTGGAATAGAATCGAGATATTTTAAGAAATTTATTGATAGTCTTTTTAACATTTTACCGGCTAAAATATCAGCACCGTAAATGTACCAAGTCAGACTTTTGTGTCTTATTAATCCAAAAAACTTCTAATTCTTTCCAATCATTAAAGCATCGTCAAAGGACCAGATTATGATAATTTAAACACAACTCAAAACATTTTTGAGCCCCTTAAAACATTAGATGCCCATGCGCGGAGTGGTGGGGCGATGGAGAGGGGGAGGGAATCAAGAGCGGCAGGATCAACGCGACAAAGCATTCGGCATGACCTCGGGTGGAACGCAATCAGAGTTGCTATCTAAACTCTACTACACAGAGGGAACAAAACGAGAAATATTTTGGCGTTAGTTTTCGTTCCAGGAGGAACAAAAAACTAGGGCGATTTCGTTCCAAACCGGTTCAAAGCTGGAACCAGTTCCCAGTTCCATTCCACCCAGAACGGACCCATCACCACTGGCAACCTCGTACATCTGAAACGAGGCGCTTTTTTTGTTCGCCACACAGTTTCTTGCCTGTCGTCGACCTCGATATATTAACAAGAAGGTTCGTACATTTTTATATGTCAACACCAGAACACATTTTTTCATAATATACAATGAAAATTTTGTATTACCAGTTTATTGTTCTTAAAGCTGAGGTCAGGGAATCTAAAAAACAGTCAAGGTTATTAAGTTTCTTTTTGTTTTGAATGTATTAGAATTATTTTTAACCGAACATGTCAATACCATTCAAGCTAAAGCTTGTAGGACCGATTTTTTTGTAACAGTCCTGATATTTATGATTAAAAAAATATAAGAATATGCTATCTACTTCATTGAAATCCATTTAATACTTTAGAAAACTTATACACCAAGTTATTTTATTCAGTTATTTTAAGCATGGAATATGGCAATACCCAATAAATATTGTATAGTATTTTCAAAACAGTAACTCTTAAAAATATCAAATTTTCATTCATAGACGTGATTCTAATTCTTCTCATTCTTTACAACATTATCAAAGGACCAGATTATGATAATTTAAACACAATTCAAAACATTTTGATGGCTCAAAACTTTTGTAATTTTAATTTGTTTTTTGTTATTAATCTCGGGAGGAACCCAAAGGTCAAATTACAAATGAATGCATTGCAAAAATAATTTATTATACAAATTTTGATTATCCAAAATAAAATTTAATTTTGTATTCTAATGTTTTCAGTTAGTTTTATGTTTAGATATATGCAACCAAAATAAGGATATCTGTTCTTGAATAAACATAGAAAGACATATATTAATGTAGTTAAATTTAAAACATTGAGTTTTGTATCATTCCAATGAACAACTATACAAAAAGCCAGAACTAATTCGATTTTTAATTAGCGATTTTGGTTTTCGTTTCAAATCATTGAGCTGTAAACTATTATTATATATCCATAATATTATGTATTACAGTTACAAGAATGATTTCTCACGCATGATATGCATTTATATACTCGATTTTGCCAATATTAAATATAATGTAATTAAATATATATATATTTCTTTACTGTGCAATAGATTTTAACAACTTCCCTAAAATAGATTTATAACTGTTAATCTGAGGAGGATGCCATAGCTTATAGGTGCATCTGTATTGGGAAGGAGCACATTAACTTAAGTGCACAGCACTCACTGAATAAGAACGAGGTTTTAGCCAGCCCGTTTCAAAGGAAAATCCTTCTGCGGTATAGGAAAAGCTTTAGTCTATTCTCGAGATACTTGACGAGATGTGATAAGATTTCAAACTCTATAAATTTACCTAGAGTTTGAAAGTAAGCCTGTCGATAAACCTAAACGATCCAAGCGCCCTACACCGGCATATCAATATAATAAATAGATCTCTATAGATCCACTGAGAGATTTCAGTAATGATCTGAATAATTCATCAGGGGCATTCCACTACCAAGCCGCTTTTTAAATGGTCATTAAGCAAGCTATATTATAATTACTTATTCTTATACATCCTATTCATCTCCTTAAAATTCAAAATTCTTTGAAAAATCCTCAATGCGTGAGTTTTTTAACATTTGGTTGATAAACATTCAAACCTTCCGTTTAATTATGGAATACTCATTTTTATAACAGTAATTAAACCAATTTGGACATACGGAGTTGAGCTTTGGGGATCCACTAAACGTTCTAACTCTTCTACTATCCTATCCTTACAACCCAAAATCCTTTGAAAAGTCCACAATTCTCATTACTATGTTACAAACAAACTTATCCATATGTACCATATGATGCTGATTTAGCCAAAAAACCAGACACATATCCTTTAAACTATTAAAGGTGTTCACTAGAACTCTATAACCGCTTAAATCCACTTTTATTTCCATTTGCTTCCCATTATATCCCAGATAACCGTCCTATGCGTCTGAGAAGAAGACGACAACGAGATCCAAGGTAAAACTTCATTTGATCGCTACCAAAAGGTAGTTGTTTTTCAAGAAATTGACATATTATGAACATTATCTTCTCATGCATCATATATATTTTTACCTTATTGTGTATGTAGCAATATATTTAAATAAATAACTAAAAATACAAAAAAAAAAATCAATGTCTAATAGTTGTATTTAATTGTTGATATCGATCGACTTTATGTAAACTTGCAACGAGGACAGCTATGAGTGGTAAAAGACACGTGTGCAACAGGCTCGTGTCCCAACTCAAACCCGCCTCACATCTCTCCTCGTTGCCGTTCATGTTTATCTTATGTTTATATCACACGAATGTTGTTTCCAGCATCACACCTAAGGTAAATCCAACTACATTTGTATAAATGTATACATTTTATTGCTTACCGATGTCAGTGAAGACAAAGAATAATATAAGTGCCACTAGAGGAAGCCATTTGATATATTCCGTGCTGTAGTTGGTTTTCTGATGAAATATGAATATTCCCAGAAGTATCATCTAAAATAATAAATAGTTTCTGTAATTAAATAATGCAATATTTTAGAATCTTTAAGATAAGTAATTTGATCCCTACATTTATTTTATTTGTAGTAAATATTTATACAAAGTGGTAGATGAAATGTTTGTACATAGATTTGAATCGAAAGTAAAAACCTAAAGTATAGGCAAGAATATCAGCAGAAACATCTTCATGGAAGAACTGAACTGAAAACCACGGAGCAAGGGAACAAACAGATAATTCTTTTTGAAGAATTTTAATTTAGGTGAATGAAAAAGTTGATAAGCCAAAATTTCGCACTTTTCAGTAGGGCATTTCGGATCGTTTTCCTGAATATATTAAAAACTCTAAAAATACCAGTTGTGCCAAAAAATATACATTAAGGCCCTATCAAGAAGGACCAATTTTTCATTATGCAGGTATTGAAAATCCTCTTTGGGTAGTTAATAGTTAATTCAGTTTCAATTTAATTCGTCATATTCACTTCTTCACTTCAACCACCAAAATAACAAATGATATCTTTTAATCAATGAGCTCACACTTCAGTATTGATATTTGTTGTCTACGTAGGAGACAAATCTGGATTTATTTACGTCGAATA
Source organism: Euschistus heros (assembly GCA_003667255.2). NCBI lineage: Eukaryota > Metazoa > Arthropoda > Insecta > Hemiptera > Pentatomidae > Euschistus > Euschistus heros. The sequence goes on from RCWM02000046.1 coordinate 3,500,699, forward strand.
AAATAATGTTACAACAATAATGTTATACTTCCTATCGGTCAGCGTTTCCTGGCGGGAGGCGTTTTAAGTCATTAAGACAAAACGGTTGAACATGTGAAAACATTATCTACGATTGAACTTACCGCAGGATTGAGGTAACTCACTATAATCCTAATAAGGTTCGATTCCTGCTGTCGATGATTTAAATAATAAATTTAAATTTTATTAATATCATCTTCTCCTTACCTGAACATTTATTAATATTCACGGACGAATTCAAGTCGAACACATCAACACCGTCTGCCTTTGTCATTCCTCAAACAACGCATAAATGTAAATAGCACAAACTTTGCAGTATTTATAATGCCATCGCCATTGCTTTACAATACTCCTTGAGCTTGGCCATTGAATATGTTGTCCTGGTTTTAGACTCACTCAGCACTTTAAGCTCCATTAAGAACATGTATTCATATCACTTGGGAATACATTGTATCCTAGATCTGGTCAAGAAACTTTATGAAGAAGGAAGATCGGTGTACTTCATTTGGTCACCAAGAGATAACAAAATGGCTGATAAAGCATCAAAAAAAGCTCTAGCCCTCCAAGGACCTGGCAAAACCTTTCTAACGGCATCAGAACTTGGACGCCCACTTAGAGAGACGATATCTCAAGGGTGGCAGACATTATGGGATCACATCCCAAGTAAACTCAAGATAATTAAGAAAGAAGTAAAACCATGGAGAAGTTTCTGCCATACTAATCGAAGAGAAGAAGTGATCCTAACGTGATTAATAATTGGCCTTTCAAGAACTAAACACCTTCATCTAATAACCAGAGAGGCTCCTCCTAAATGTGAAATGTGTAGCAATGACTTTTAAATATCCCATACCGAGTGCCCTTACTACACTAAAAGGTTGACTGAATCAGGAATACATCGAGACATCTCAAAGGCACTGGGAAACGATGAAAAAAATGGTTGAAAAAGTGATAACCCTCCTTTACAGAGAAAAACTAGATCATAAAATATAGATAAATTAAATTAACTTTCTATTTAAACAGACGAGCGTTGATGACTCTGATGTTTTACGCTCAAAAATCTCAAATAAAAAAAAAAAAACTATAAATAAAATAAAAATTGTATTTTCTGTAGTAGCTTCCCTGAATAGATTTCAGTATATGGACGCCATTCTCTAGCATTTCTATTTTCCATATCCTTAATTTCTAATATCCTTAACAGGATTGGAATAAGACCTAGCAGATGAGCGTGGTTGGTAACCGTTGCTCTTGAAACAATACCTACAAATAAATGTAATAGACAAAATTTCACTAGTGATTTAACCTTACCAAGGTCACACATATTCCAATCAAAGACACATTGATGAGTTTCTTTATCCCGAAGTAGATGGTAAGGAAGATAGTTACTGCAGATGTTGCTAATTTTGCCACTCCGAGGATGGCAGATCCGAGATGAGATGGTACATCAGCATGCTCGAGGAGTGGCCCGCAGTAGCTGACCAAGGCCCAACCACCGGTCATATGTTTCACCACCATCGCTCCCACTGCTGCCACCAAGGCGCGTTTGTTCTGCTCACTCAGAAATATCTCCAATCTGACTTTCTGTCTCAGGCCGACTGCATCCTGTGCAGAACAATAAACAGAAGGGTGTTAGAAAATAATATTCGTCCTTATATCTCTAATTTATTTATATTTCTTTGTTGTTAATAGCATCTTAATGTTGAATTACGATTTCGGTATCAACAAGAGAGTGAAAAGTTCTTATAAGTAGGATGGTTGAGAATGTGGTGATTAGAACTCTTAACTTATACCACACACAATATATACAGCAAATAAATAAAATAGCCTAGGTCATACTGTTTGTGATAAAAAAGCAAATAGAAATATTCAGATTAGTTAACTGCAGTGGTCGATGAATGACATGTTTGTGTTAAGTTTTTAATTCTTATTCTTTTTCTAAAATGGATTGTTTTAATGATGAAGTATTGCGTTCAATGTTAATTTTAGTATATAGGTACTGTAATTTTAACTATGATTTAATGGATCACGGTTACAGCAATCGTAGACCATATTTGTCCTGTGTTCCAACTTGATACTGAAGTTGGACCAGAGAATCGCAAGCATAACATCTATATTCATTTTGGCATGAAAAAATATATTCCCGAATTAAGTAAGGGATAAATATAAAAGTTATTTGATGAGGACAATCACAAACCCAGTACTGAATCTAAAAATGGTGTTTGTCGAACTACGAAGGTTCTAGACAAACTTTTTTTCAACCCTTACTTTGCCATCATGGCAACATAGGGTCCACAGAGAATATCAAACATGGAGTCTTTAACGCACAAGGTCAATTCAAACACACTCATTAACATTAATGAAATAAGTGTTCTGTCGATCCAGATCTATCTCGTCAAGCACCGACCAACACCTCAAACACTAAAGGATATGACAATATCTTATATATAACGTCTTCGTTGTTATATCATTTGTTGAAATGGGCCTAATTCACTGACATCTACCATTTTAAGTAATATCACAAATCTTCAACTCTTAGCAAGATCGTTAAAAAGCCAGAACTTAAAAAAAAGTTTTTTGGCTAAATAGTTGTATTTGATTGTTTATCCTAAATAAATTTATGCAAAAGATCTATAAAATATTTACAGATAGTTACTTTTAAAGGGTAAATATAAACAGTGGCTAAATATTTGTGGTTATAAAATATGAAATTTATAACCGAATAGATAAGTTATCGGGCCAAGGGTACTGATGTGTGAAATGGAAATTTAGGGTTAGCAGATTACGGCAAGCCCGGACCACTAAATGGATTATCATATTGGTCCGACGGAAAAGATTCCGAGGTTTTAAATATGATTTGGATGACAATACCAAATCTGCCAAACCTGGGACGAAGCTTTTAAACAAAATTGTTTAAATATTGTTATATCAACAACACAGTGACTAACTAAATAACCTATTTATGAATGTCTTTTTTTTTTGTTATTATTTAGGGATCTATGGTTTTTGGTTGAAACAAATTTCTCATATGTTTCCAGATATTTCTATTTTCACTCATGCAACAAGTTCAAATACAATTCCGAGATGATATTTGATTTTTGAAGGAAAAAATATAACATTATTCTATTATTATAGTGTCATTTGTTTTATTGGTTCTAGTTACTCGAAAAGTAAACTTTATTCTGGTAATAAATCAATTCCTGGTACGATTGTCTGGCCGTATTACTTACAATTCAACTGCACATATTATTGACAGGAATAAAAGTAAATAAAAAAAATGAAACAGATATAATGTATACTTAACTATTTAAGATTGATTATCTAGGAGATTGAAAAAAATAAATAAATAAAAGAAGTAAAGAATTACGAATTACGAATAGGAAAGGGTAAGGAACTAGGAAGCACGAATGCTTTTTTAGGGAGTGGGTTAAAAGTTACGGACCTTGTGTTCGGGAGGTGGATAAAAGAACGCATAGTTATTAAATGAAGAATATTTGCAGAATTTTTGGTTTCAGTGATTGGAATAGGAATGCTCGCACAAAGTATTGCCGTCGGAAATTAGGAAAAAAGTCACCAAGCTCAGAATATCAAGCAAGTAACGTGTTACCACCTTTTATTTTTTATGCCGATGATTTGAATTTCTTTTATGAACAAAGATCAGTTATACCGGTTAGTACTCTATATGTTTGTTTTTTATTTCCATTTTTATTTGTATGCAAATAATCATATCCCATATATGTTTAAAAAAAATTAAATAAATCAAATTTAGCTACGGAATTTTCAGTTTTTAATATAAAACATATGCTTTTGCAAAAAAAAAAAAAAAAAAATAAAATAAATAGTTATACATATTAAAAAACAAAGTAGACGACGACATTATCATTTATAAAAAAAAAAGAACGTAAATTCTTAATCTACAGTGAATATCAATCTAACCAGGATCGTGATTTAGATATTTCCTGTTCGATTAACCGTGGATTTTTATCTTGAAACATGTTTTACCGGTGACCCAATTGGTCAAAAGAAATAGTTTTTTTGGAAACGCTAGGGCGTTACGCTTAGTTAGATAATTTGATATTATGAGATTAGAAACAGTTAAGAGCTTATCTTTTGTTATATTTAATTACATTAGCACTAATGAGTTAGTACCTTTTGATTCTGTTTCTCATAATACAAAATAAAAAATTTTACCTGGATTTGACCGATCTTGCTCGATCACTTTCGGCTGTTGAGTATAAAAAATTACTCTTATAGGTAAGCTATGAAAGGATAGGTATCTGGTTTAGGCTAAAGCAGCGAATTATGATTTATTAAGATCTAAGTTTTTTTGTGACATAATAAGGAACATTGAGGATTTTGGATTGTAAGGATTGGATATGAGAAGAATTGAAAGGTTTAGTGCAGCCCTAAAACTCAACTCCATATGTCCAAATAGGTCTGATAACATGTCCGGAGGCCCAGACAAAGTGAACCGATTTACCTATTTGATCTAACGTTATTAGATATTCATGAATTCGATGAACTAGAGGATGGTGAATACATTGTGTTTAGTCCTTAACGGAGTCAGATATTATTGTTATATTGTCATCATGTACATTTGTCATACAAAAGTAAAGGACGGATGCAATAGCATTTAACTCTGCAGTGTAAATATTGGAAAGGTGGTGCATTTATCTCTTATAGGTTGAAGTTTTTGTCACAAAGGCAGATCCTGTTGCGTTTTCTGATTTAGACCCGTCGGTATATATTTCGGTATGACTTGGCAATGTTTTAAGCAATTGACGAAACATATACGACATGGTATTTTGTTTTTTATTTTGTTTGGATAGTTGGAGGTATACATTCGGAGGTTGGTAGGTCCAAAGAGGTCTACTGATGTCTGGGATATTGATAGCTATTGATTTTAATTTTGTGATAGGAGACGATAATCTTTCGGCAACTGGTAGTGTTGTATTTATCTTCTGTTGGAATTGTCTGAAGAATTTAGGTTGAAAAATGTATTTATAAGTGGGGTGGGAGGGTTGTAAATAGAATCGAGATATTTCTCTAAAACAGTTAATTATCGTATTTACTGCCAATGTTTGTCTCCTGAAAAGTAGAGGTGGTATTCCAGATTCTGCACATAAACTTAATATCGGACTTGTCCTAAAGGCACCTGTAGCAATTCCGATTGCGGTATTTTGGACGGTGTCAAGTTTTGCTAGACTTCGAAAGCGAGATGAGTCATATGCGAAGCTTCCATAATCCAGTTTAGAGCAGATCAAGGCTTTGTATATTTTTAGCATCGTTGATCTGTCAACTCTCCATGATGTTTTCTTTAAGTGTGTTGACTTAGGGATTCCATGATAGTTGTCTATCGAATACCAACCCCAAGAATCGATGGTATTCGAAGTATGGCAAACGTGTCTATCCCTGGCTAAGGTCTGGTGATGGTGGTGTTCGTCTTTTTCTGCTAAAGTGAACACATATAGTTTTTTCGATAGAGAAAACAAGTTCTGAGCTATGCGACCAGTTTTTTAGTCGATTAAGGGCTTCTTGTAGTTTCCATTTTACCTGTTATTAAAAATATTAATATTATATCAAGAAATTTAAAATTCATAATTTTTCTACCGTAGAAAAAAAAATATTAGCATTTGAAATCTGTGCTAATTAGAGTAACTGTACTTTTAAGATTATGTGTTTAGTAGTTTCAATTTATTTATCTAGACTGATAGTAATTCTTGAAAGTTTTACAACTTGGTGCCGATTATTTCAGTATAATAAATTATAATTATAAATTATAAGACATAATAAAAACGATCGAATTTAAACTAACTGGAAAATAGTTAATTCTGCTAGTAAGGAAAAGGGAAATTGGCCGAAGAGCAACGAAAACTTGTGGACCACAGTAGCCTTCCCTAATCAAGGAGGCACTGGTTGCAGATTAATGAGCCTGTCAGGAGAACCCTATCCTCCATCTTCTCTTATCTCAATAGCACTCTCATTGTTGTTTAATCTTTTGCAGGGATGTTTCCCCTTATGGATTGGTTTTAGAATTTATAGTGAGGGAATACTTGACACAACTAGTTGTATTTATTTCGTATTGTGTGGTGAACATTTATGAAAATGTAATAGAGTTGAAAAGTTTTTTAAAAGAAAGGGATCCCCATACATTACGTTCAATATAAGTTTTGGAATTTAGGGCCATTGAAAAACCATACATTTGGATTGCCAATATAATACATTAATTTTATAATATTCTCTACGGGGCTCCGCTGAACCATCCAAACTGTCTAATACCTGATTCAATATGCTTGGAATGTAAAATTCTTCAATGTCCGAAGTGTTCTACATTTACTAGACTACCGTTAAAACCTTTCGATTGATTAAAAAAAATAATTTTTATGATAGTAATTAGACTAATTTGGACATACAGAGTTGAGCTGTCGGACTCCAATAAACGTTCTAACTCTTCTCGTATCCAATCCTTAAAATCAGAAATCCTTCGAAAAGTCCTTGAAACTCCTTACTTCGTCACCGATAAACTTATCCATATAGACCCTAATGTTCATTATGTTGTTGGTTTATTCTAAACCAGATAACTATCCTTTCATAGTTAATTCCATAGCCATTCAAATTAATACTAGTTTTTCAACTCGCGTCCAACTCTATTCCCAATAGCGCTCCGAGGCGTCTGAAAAGAAGATGGATTAGTTTTTATTAAAGTGCGGCTGATGAGTAGTGTTTTACTAGTTATTGACGTACCACTTTTATCACTATGTGCATAGTTCCTAGCTATGTATATCGTGGGATTACAAGTGGAACTTACCAAGTCAAAAAACACAGGTTTTTGGTTGTTTGATAAAACAAAAAATAACCTGTACCAAAGTCGACAAAACAAAAAAATCTTTTAATCAGATTTAATTCAAAACCACGTTTTTTGACGTTTTTACCCCCACGATATTGTATACATTTAAAATTTCAATGTGGAATTTTTAATTTAGCAGCATCCAAATCATATTTAACACTAAGCCTACTATGACGAAACCAACTGCAAATGATCAATTCCAGAATTTTGGGCTAAAGTTCTTGGAAGCAACATTCACGTTTTTTCAATGAACACTCCCCTTTTCTTATCGTTATTTACTAAGAAATTGTGTTTGAAATATGTACAAATAAAAAGTCGGTAGATATACTGTTAAGAGAAAAAAAAATCTATAAACGTTCGTGGAATAAATCTTTAATGCCAATGAGTGGCGCACAGTTTAAAGTAAACAATAAAACAACTTAAACATTCTACCCTTAACGTTTTTCTCAGTTATCAGAAGCTGATGTTAGATTAACTCTGTCGAGTATATTAAGTTTATTATTTCGGAAATATCGTGGACTTCAATCCACGCTTCCAGAGGAATCATTTATTCAATGTTTTATTCTTTTGTTAGTTTCAAAGTTTGCTTAATGGACCAGACCATTTCCAGGTTTCAAATCACCTGGCCTACGTATCATTACAAATTGATCTGATATAAAGTAAAAGAGGCGGGATAACGCACACAGCGTGGACATCCTTCAGGAGAGCTTAGCAACGATTAGTTATCCTTTAGTTCCCTGGAACGCTGCGATAATCCTGAGATCATCCGTCAAGGGGGCTCCTCAATGTGGCCCCATTAATTCACTCCTGTGATGTAGCCCTGTTATCCGTATGTGTTTCGAATCCTAACCCCTCCTCTCCTCTACGCCTGACACAGCGCCAGATTTTCCCTTTGTAACTTAAGGGCCTGCAAATCATCGCTGTAGCAATGGAATTATTATCACAAATTACTGCGGGATAGTATTTATGATTTTCATAAAAACGTTTTATTTTTTATTTTCTGTTGTTTAAGCTTTTAAAGTGTGTTCAAGCTGTGTGTTTTATTCAGTGCTAAACGCCAGTATCAATCCACGCGGAAAATTGAACATAACCAGAGGTAAATTCTGCCGATCCTCATTCGTGTATGTTTACAATTAAATAAATAATGTAACTATATCACTTGTGAATGATAATTTTTTCATTATTTTGCTATTAAATTATTATAGAACAATTTTGTGCAAAGGTATATTGTGCTATGCCATCAGCATTAAACTAAAGGTATGCCAGTGATGACTACATGCCTGACAACTTATAAACATTTTAGAATAATCAATTAGCAGGTTATTCTCCAAATGTTTGCGTGGGGTCAAATAATTAAGGTAATTATAACAGAAATGAATTTAAAGGAATCAATAGGGTGAGTGACATGTAAATTGTAAATATACATGAATAGAATAATACTTTTGTTAAGCAAAAATAAAATTATATTCAAATGAAGGTTGACCTATAAAATTACATTTAAAAGTATAGATCACTTCCTAATTTTAATAACTAAAGACTAAAACGACAAGAATCTGTTCGTCGTTACAGACTACTTCAACATTTACTAGACAAATGTTCTAAGCTCAAATTAATTACAAAAGACTCATATGCATGACTGTGATTAGACCAATCTGGACGTACGGAGTTGAGCTTTGGGCTCCACTAAACCATCAAATTCATCTCGTATTCAATCCTTACAATCCAAAATCCTTCGAAAAATCCTCAATACTCCTTACTTTGTCACCAATAAACTTATCCATAAAGATCGTAATGTTCCATATGTTGCTGATTTAGCCCACACCAGATACATATCATTTCATAGTAAGCTCCATAATCAATCCCATCCGTTAGTTCCTCAACTTGCTTACCACTCCATTCCTGATAATCCTCCGAGGCATCTGAAACCAAGATGGCCTAGAGACCTTATAGTGTAGAATTTTTAATAAAGTGCTACTAAGAGTAGTTCTTTTCAAGTTTTAACATGTTATTATAATCATTGTCAATGCCTTTACTTGATGTATATATTTTGTATACTTGTAAGTTTCAATAAATGTATATCAAAAAAGTTTAATAACTTAAGTGCCCACAACGAATTTAATCTAAACTTATCCTGATGAATGAGATAGCGTCTCTTTTTTTTTCGTTTCAAGCCATTTTTCGTTTGTGATCACTAACCGCAAAAATTACTGATCCAATTTATAGCTCAAGGAAGGTTTAGCAAATATAAAATTTACATATTTTCAATTAAATTGTTGCTAAAAAAGCGATACATATGTGTTGCGCAATGAAGTTGGAAAATTGACAGATAGGTGGCAAGCGACATTCAAGAGAGGTTACAAAGATAAGGTGTTATATAAATTTAGAAATTAATAATGTAACTTGCTTTATTCGATTAAATTGTTATAAAAATGCTAAAAATATGTGGTGTTTTTACGTATAGATCCCAGTGAGTTTTATAAATTGAACGATAATAGCACTACTCTGCAACAGAGTTTGCAATGGCAAAACTACTGAATCCATCTATACTAAATTTTTACTAGATCTTCATATTTCTAGGAAGGTTTAATAATAATTTAATTTAAATGTTCAATGTTGAGTGGCATAAACGAGTTTTGCGACACTGTCGATTACTTTTATGGTTAGAAATTAAAACCCAACCAAATGATATCAATAAATTTATTTCTCTCAAATAACAATTATTACCTAAACAAAATGTCGATTCTTCTCTTTTTGAAAAGTTGCGTAAAAAATATGAACCATAAGCCTTTAGTTGTTAGCACTGATTATGCGATGGACTTAATAATCCGCTTGGGTTTCTTGATAGTCTTTGTCCAGGTTAAAAATGACTGCTATGCGTGAAAATATCATTAGGGAAATAATGCTACAGTAAAAGATTTTCTTTAAAAAACAAATAAAGCAGTACTTTACTTATGGAGAGCGGGCGAACCCGCGACAGGGATTGCTAGTAAATGTATATTATAAAAAAAACAAAACAAACAACTTGTGAAATTAAATAATATATATTGAGTGCTTAGCTCTATTATTTTTATTCTTTATTTAGTTCTACAAAAGGTTTTTTTAAGAACTCGATGTCAAAAGTATTTTGTGGATTGTTGGCTACTATTGGAGGCCGTTAGAACCCTGTGAAAGCCTCCCACCTCTATTGTAGTCCTTTTCCAAGCCGGTGAGTTCTCTATTGCTAGACCTTCTATTCAACTACCCAACTACTTCAGTTGTTGCACCTTATACAGGTATCGGAAATAATTCAATTTTAAACCCCTCGAACTTGAATATGAATTATACTTATTGCATCTGGTTTATAATTTAATTTCTATTGTAACATTGGAGGAATGAAGAAATGAGGAAAAAATGGGAAAATATTGTTTCAATCAAATCTTGTAGCTCTGATTATTATTGTATCAAACGATATTTACGAGTAGACTGTGTATAAAGAGACGAATGGGACATGTAGATTGGTTGTAGGTTTTCTCTTTGACTGTTGGCGTTTTTTTTCCATTCCTACTATAAACAATTTTTTTTTTATTCTTATATTATATATAAATATAAGTATTAGAAAACACATCGAGTAAATATGCGGTATACATGAGATATAATGACAGGAATAAAACTTGTAGAGGAACTATCCATTGGTAGTACTCTAATGAAATGTTTACAAAAGAAGAAGATCCCGAGGCCAACTTTTTTTTAGGCACCTCGGAGAATTGCCAGGAATGGAATGGGAAGCTAGTTGTGCAAAAAGTGGATTTGGATGAGGAGTAAGTTTATTACCATAATAGACGTATCTGGTTCGTGCCAAATCGACGACATGTGGGATATTAAGGTCATTGTGGATCAGTTAATTTGTGACAAAGTAAGGAGGAAAAGGATTTTTCGAAGGATTTTGGATTGGAGTAATTGGATGCAGGAAAAATTCGATGATTTGGTGGATCCCCATAACTCAATACTGTGAGTCCAAATAGGTCTGATAATCATCATATAGATGAGTTTTTTGTAGTAAATCGGGAGATTTGAAAGTTGGTCAAGTAAGTGTTGTAGCAGTCGAAATCGACGTGCAGCTTCTTGTCTTTTCAATCTTGTATGAGGGTTCCAGGTAAGTCTCTTGTCCAAATATAATCCAAGGTGTCGTATTTGTTCCACATTATTTAGCGATACACTATTAAAGGATACATGAGGACAGGATGAGGTAGGTTTCCGACGGAGGGTAAAGGTTATTTGCTGGGATTTGCTAGGATTTATCTTAACTCTCCAGTTATGACACCATTCTTCAAGTGAAGACGGGAGTGTCTGGGATGCAGCAAATGCATCTTCATTGGCCGATAACACGCTGGTATCATCAGCATAGATTGTGAGGATAGTGATAGAATGAGTTAGGATATCAGCTGTATACACTGTATAAATGATGGGACCCAGGATACTACCTTGAGGAATGCCAGCGGTCTGGAGAAAGATGGATGAGTATTTCGAATTGTGATTACCTTTAAATACTCTGTCAGAAAGGTAGGGACGGAGGATGAAGAAATATGTAGATGGAAGGAATTGGCGGAGTTTTTAAAGGAGTCCTGAATGCCATAGCCGATCAAAGGTCTGTTCAAGAAAGACACCCGTGCAAACATCTTGCGCTATAAACAAATATAAAATGGGGCAATTGGAAATATTTATCTAGTAATATAAGTAAACATCTGGTTCCAAACGATTTTATTTTTTACAATGAATCGTAAATATTTAATTTTTGACTATTTTCTACGTGATGAATTAGTTTCACTTCCGATTCCTTGTTGAATTTATAATTATTTTGGTTTAAATGGATAGGAATTTGAACTTTTGCGTTATAAAATAAACAGGACCTTGTGGCCAGTGTTTTTCATATTTCAAATGCTCTGGGTCTCTTGACATAAATAAAATTACATCTGTTTCTTGTACCTTAAAATAATTGCACTAGAATTCCTCGAACAATCAGGTCCTCAGATCATCCGTACTATCTCTTGGAATAAATTGAATTTCGTTTCTGTCTTTTAGGCCATTTATAGTAGATGGCAGGCGCCTCCAGAAACGTTCTTGGAAAATAAATCGGAGTGATGCGACGTGAGGTAGGCAATCTATTTGTGTTGCGGTGGGAGAATCAGAAGGAATAGCAGGGAATTCGATTGTTTGATTTCTTTAAGAAATGTTGTTTGAAAATATGTCTCTGCTGTAATCTATGAATGAGATGTTTTTATGTCGTTCAGTCCTTTTCAGAAATTGCCTTTTTTCTCACTTTTTTAAAGCGTTGAGACATGTTGGGACTAATACAAAAATATGATTGATTCAACGATACCGAGATTAAATAAATCAAAAATCTGATTACTTATTAAGGTATATTAATTCTTTACCAAATGCAGATGAATCGCTAACGGTATACTTACGAACAAAGAAATAATTGATATCATTAGTAAAGATGCATGTGAATGTAAAAACGATACGAAAATGCAAAAGACAACTTGCTGATGAAGTAAAGCTATACAAGCTGCAGAAATTTTACCTCACTTTGTTAAGTTCACTTTACAACAGACATGTAACTTACCGTATCGAAGTTATTATTATTTTTTTTTTTGGATCAGCGGCCCTTTGCCCCCCTCCCCTACCAGTGCTCCATTTATTAATTAATTATATCTATACTATTATATAAAAGGGCAAGGGTTATCGTTTGTAATAACCACGAAAACTACTGAACCAATCTGTACCAAATTTTAAAGAGGATATTTAAAAAAAAAAAAGGATAATATCCGAATAACAGTGAAGTTTGTATACTGACTGATTGGTGGCGAGCGCCATTCTATATGAGACGTTACAAAGCTTTGGTATTATACAGCGCTTGGCATTGATAATAACATTTATATATTCAATTAAATTATTAAAAAAATACTTGAATATTAAGTGTGACATTTGCATCCCAGTGAAGTTATGTACTGTATAATCGATATGTGGTTAGCACCTTTCCGCAACAGAAGTTACAGTGGTAAAACTACTGAACCCCTCTATTCCAAGTTTTAACTACATCAACTTGAAAGGTTTAATAATAATAAAATTTACAATAACAATAATTTAAATGCACAATTTTGAGTGGCAGACACGAGATTTGCTAGACTGTTGGACAGTTTTATCGTTCGAAATTAAAATCTAACCTGAAGAAATCAATAAATTTATTTCTGTTAAATAAAAATTGTTACTGAATCAAAATGTTAATCCTTTGCTTTTTGATATTGTGTGTAAAAATATGATCCGTGGGCATTTAGTTGCAAGCACTGATAATGTATTCCATTTCCTGCAAGAGTTGCTTAAGTCTCTATTCGTCTGTATTACCAACTCATAAAATTAAATTAAAAATTGTTCAAATATGCTTTTACGTAATCTTCAAACATCTAATCAGCGAAATTTTAATCAGGTTAAAAATATTAAAGAAAAAATAATGCTCAATTACACACTTCAATGTAATATTTTTATTGATACACTAATAAAACTTTTATTATAATTTAAAATTATTTAAGTTTCTTATGTATGAGAGCGGGCGAAGCCGCGACGGGGAATGCTAGTTTTTTTTTTTTTTTTTTTATATAAAATTATTGAAAATATAGTTCTGCTAGGTCATAAAATTTGGCAATGAGTTTAACTATGCTTAACTAAACAACTGTTTAGTGCTATTACTAATTAGGTTTCTAATTCTAATATTTTTTTACAATAAAAACTAATAAGTAATTAATTATTTAGAAACTAAGTAATGTGACAAAAAAGAATCATATAAAATAATGTCTATATATTCTTCTTTAAATTTATTTTACTCCTTTACATACCTGTATTGCTTTGAGTTCCATCGATACGTCTTTCGTGCCTCTCAGATTCTGGAGTGCCTCTTGAGCTTCGTAGTAGTGACCCTTTGAGACAAGATAGTAGGGTGACTCTTCGACAAAGGCTACGCCGACAGTGTAGAGGATTGCTGGGAAGACGGAAATATATATCAGTAGCCCATAGCTCACATAAGGGCCGATGAGGTATTCAATCAGGAAACCAATGTTCGTGAAAAGTTGTGACATCGCAAAAAGTACTTGCCGTACATTACTCTGTAAAATCGAATAGAAAATGTTAATGATGTTACATTACAATATAATATAATACTTGTTATTTAACGCACACACTTATCAATATTTGTGCATTTATATACATATATACAAAAATTAAAATTTTGAGTTTTGGATAGACTGCATTTTAGTTTCCATCCGCATTAAGCTGGCAGACAAAACATATTACACTAGGGGTTAGATAAAATAAAAAACAAAACAAAAAAAACAGCATTAACAGTTTCCCTTAAATAATAATACCCTATTGTAGCCCTCGGTTCTATTCCTTATTGCCCGAATTTGAGGAAGATTATAATACTTACTTAATAAAAGTTAAAAAAACAACAAAAACTGTGGCTCATTTACTTTTTATTGCATTATATATTATATGTTTTAAGATTTGTTTGTTACTTTATAAATTTTTTTCCTGATTTCAAGAACAGACATATTATGTAGAACACACGTATATTTATTTATGCGGCATATTCTCGTACACGTCAAATTCAAGGCATTTTATCTATAGGAGAGCTACTAGAATGAACATAACATAATATGTATAAATTTTAGTTCCTTCTTATATAATATGACATATTGCTGTTCTATATTTACATTTAATGTTGATCATGATCGACATGTTATAGCATTTAAACATTCTAAAGAAGGCGCAGCTTGAGAAGGCGAGGTGGTGAGCCGGTATCCTAATACCATTTTACGAAAGTAGACCTGATAAGCCATTCTAAAAACATTTATTTTACTTACTTTATTTTACACCTCAGCAAATTTTTTAATTTTTTTTTTTCTCCTAATAAAGATTTAGTACGAAAAATCTTTTAAAACGAGTATTACACCCTCTTGCCTTCTGAAGGCGCATCTACCCTACCTGCTGTTTTCTCCAAAATTACCTGATTTTTCCGACTACAAAAAAATTACTTTTACATAAAAACAATTACCCAAAATTGGTAATTATTGATTGTATTGGCAGCACTGAGACCATCATTGTCGTTTTAGTCTTAGTCGTTCAACTATCGATCAAATATTTCCCTTCAACAAATTTTGGAGAAAAAATTATAATTTAAGAGTGTAATGTATTAGTTATTAATTATTATTAGTATTAACAAGTATTAGTGTATCAGCTCTATTTGATTTACAAAAGGCTTGCGATTCCATCAACTACCAGAAACTCTCCAATATTTTGATTGAACCAGGGATAAAAAATAACTTGGTTAATCTAGTAAAGAGGTGCATGTCAGAAACATTTAATTGAGTCCAAATCGGCACTTTTTACTCCGCGATGTTTGAGGTACGTTCTGATTTAAATAAGGGCGGTTCTTTTTCTCTGGTATTATTTACCTTAGCACTATAATGTGTCATTAGGAAAGTATTGCTCACGGAAAAAGTATTAGATATGGATGATAAAATTCCGGTTCTTGATTATGCTGATGATTTGGTACTTTTGGGTGAAAACCAGGAAACGCAACTAGGATCATAGAAACTGGTAACCGGGAAGTCTAGTAATTAACACTCATAAAACGAAATATATGTTTAATATTAGAAACGGTGAAAATTTCGGTGATGTAGATATTTCCGGGATAACGTTTGAACACGTTGAGCAATTCATACATATAGGGTCTACCATATCTGGAAAAATGAAATTCATTCGGAAATATAGGCAAGATTAAAAGCCGGTAATGCTTGTTATTTATCGGTCGCAAAACTACTCAGTTAGCGCTTACTTGCCAGAAATTAAAAATATGGCTTTGTAAGAATATTATACAACCAAAAGTTCTCTACGGATGGGAAACCTGGCAGCTTACGTTAAGGGAGGGACAACGTTCTAAATTTTTCGAAAATAAAGAACAGCATAGAATCATTGGCTACTGCTTGGAGTTATATCCGGTAAACATAGTTCAGGCAATAGCAGCACGACGGTGAAAATGGGCATGTTAAGTCGTTGGGTTTAGTAATAACCGAATTCCGATTAAAAAAATGGGAGGATTGCGTTAGGGCCGACCTTAAAGATTATGGTTTTGAGGGAGTGAGTTGCAGAAAAGTGTGTGGTCAACTGTTGGCATAGCAACTTCGGGTTCGCTAACCCTTTTATTTATTTTGTATTTTACTGGCAGCACTGATAGCAAGAGTAAGTCAACGATATTGGTTCTCCAAGAGCTGTAATAATAATTCAAAATCACTGGTAACACCGACACACTTCCTTCAAGAATAAAATTTCTTGATGAAACGTTTTTGTGTACTAGCGGGAATTAACCGATACAGCATAAACTAAGGGAAAATTTTTTAGAAAGTTATTTATTCATTAGAGAACTAAAATTTGATAAAAATATTGCACACGAAAAATTATATTTAACATAAGTTATAAATTAATTAGAATATTTGTTAAAAGAAATAGCGTCCCTTTAAACAAAATTTGCAATGATTACCTTACAAACGAGAAGAAATGTTAAGAATTATTATTCTGTCATTGTTTCTAGAGTAGAGCTTCACGTTATATATTTCTGATATCCTTCATGTTGAGCGCAAACAAGAAGTACCGTTTGAAAACTACTTTACATACAAATGTGCCGATATCATCATCAACATCAAGCGTCAATATTGAGCAGCAATATGTCAATATAAGACGGAACTAAAATTGTGAATAATATTTTGTAGAGTTAGTTTATTAAATAATGTTTATTTTTCATGTCTGGGTAACATAACATGAAACGGACAAATGCGAGAAAATGCACATCAGTAGGACTCTTAGGAATAAGATAAGATTAATTATGTTATGTCTTGAGACCATTTCCTGTTAAGAAGATTGATGTATATTTTAGTATAGAAGATTCAACTACTTTACGTTATAGTAATTTTGAAGCTATATTGTTTAAAGACATATCTTTTTTTTTTGTTTTAAAATTAAAGGAATGGTAATATCGAAATAGTTTATTTGAGGTAATAATGATGATATCTAAATTATTTTGTTCAGAAAAGAAAAAAAAAAAATCCGTTCGGTTGAGTTCCAAAGCCCAAATAGCTGATCATTCAATCTATGTAATAACTTTACTAAAACCTAAAATCCCGTTACCCCAGCAAATGAGTAAAGTTTAGATGGTATAATTGCGCCTAAACTTTTATTAACTCCCAATATATTCTGGTGTACCGTTTGAGAATGGTATTAACAACGCAAAATCGGAAGGTGATCCTGGTTGATTAATAAGTAATAAAAGAAATTAGTGAAACCAAAGGCGATATTGAAAAACCAATTTTACTTGAACTATGTGACTTAAAAAAATATATCACATTGTATGATTACATTGTGAAATAAATATGGGTAACTTCCGATCTCAAAATGAAGTAAGGTATTTTACATAGGTAAGGTTTTAAATCAAATAATTATTTAAAAAATTTCGCACATAGAATCTTCACAGTAAAATCTAATTTACACATTCAAACAATCAGTCTGACACTAAAAGTGCATAATATTTACATTTAAATCGTTTCGATTTTAAGTTTATTCCATTTTGCTGATACCATAGAATCTGATTTTCTTGTCTTTTTGTAATGATTTGCATAATGATATTTATTAAAATAAATTAAGATTTTTCCTTGCATCTTTTGCTCTAAATATGATAAGAATATTGTTTGAAGTCACGCATAGTCCTAGCCATAAATATTGATTTTGTTCGGTTAGAAATAACAATTTATGCATATTTTATCAATTTTTTATTTATAAAACCCACATTCTTGCTAAAGGTTATAAATATATTTATATTTATTTGAAATTTGAAATTGAAATAAGAAAATTGAAAATGAAAAGTTATAACCATTTTTTTAATCATTTAGGTATTACTTATTTTATTTTTTTTCTCATAAATAAATATTACTTATAATTTCGATACAAGTTTATTTTTAAATCTGATCCATTACATAACTCATATACCACTTGTGAGTTAGTAAAAATTTGAATATATAACAGTAAATAGTGTTTCTGTGGAGTTTAAAATATAATAAAACCCCAGGTTTCATATTTTGCCTAATTTTACGGTGCGCAAAATAAAATGTTTTTTGTATCTTTATACAGTTTAACTCACTAATCCAATGCAGAAAGGACCAAGAGGTAGAGCGGAATGGTCAAAAGGTTAAATTAACCGGAGATTTCAATGAAGCACATGTTAAGCACATGGAGTATAACATATATATATATATGCATTTTTTTAAATTACAGGGAATAGAAACGTACGTTATATAAGCCAATAGACTAATATATTTGCATAGAAATGTTTTAACCAGATATCTGTGTTTAGACGAATTGGTCATAATAACATTGATTCGTGTTGATCTATAGCAAAATCGTTTTTAATGAAGTACGCTATAAACGCCGTTAATAAAAACGTACAGAGCGAAAGCCATTTAAAAAAACACAATTTCGGTCACTTTTTGCGAGAATTCCGAAAATTCGAAGTCCTGCATCTAAGCTAAAGCCTATTTCCTGCTCAGATTTTAGAATATCTACTCTTGTCTAATTTTGAATATAAGACGAATAGATATATCTAAAGTCAAAAAATGTAAATTTATCGTTTTTTCTTGTATATTTAAACGTCCAAGATAAAACTATCATCACTATCGAATTATAAGTAATAACTACAATAACTAAAAATAATTACTGTTTTTTAAAAATCAACTTTTAACTCAACCTTAAATATTTGAATGCTATTGTTTCATATACATAAACAGCTATTGTATAAAGGAAATACATCCAACCATTGTTCATATAATAATTCAAGGACTGTGTATTATTCCAGTCCAGCGGGAGTTCTTAAAGAATAATTTCTTCACCGAAGCTTATGACGGGGCTTCTCCTAAGGAACTTACTTCATAAACTTACCTTACCAAATCCATTCCATCACTTAGGTCAAACTTTGAACTTAGAGAGTGGAAAGTTTATTTAGACAGCATTCTGGCCACGAAGGATCCTGTTACCTTTAATATTCGTAGATTGGCTTCGCTGAAAACTTTTCATGAAGTTCTTATTAATAGTATGGGAACAGGATGTGATTTAGAAATGAAGTATTTTTTTTTTTTTTTTTTTTTTTTAAATGTAGTAATGTTAAAAAACTCTAGTATTTTTTTTTTTATTTTTTCTAAACCAATTGGTAATTGAAATGACAATTATAAAAACAGTAGTGCCTTAAATTTTAATGTTGCAAACAATTATAAAATAGCCCAAAAGCAACAGGATTAAATATAACAGAAAACTAGTGGTATGAGAGATATGTTACAGCCCAATGGCCGAGTTAGTTGGGGTGATGGTCTCAGCGCGCACGTTTCTAAAGATCGTGGGCTCGAATCCCACCTGGGTGGGTTAAAATTTATTTCGTGGCGAACCCGCGAATAAATCTTGAACTTTCCACCCTGGCTAGAATAGGTTGGTAATCTGTAGGATAACCCGTCCTTCCTGCCCTAGTTGAATTACAAAATAACGTTAAGATCAAATAATCGAACAAGATATAATAGAGTCAGGAACCAGGGATTGCTTTACAAGCTCCGTAAATTCTACTTTTTACATACTTCGTTACTATTCGAACATATCTTAGTTAATGAACCTTTAAAGTAATTTTTTTTTTTTTAATTCTTCTCCCTTCATTCAATCAAGCGGTGTTCCTCAAGGTTGTATCATAGGTCCGATTTTCTGCACGGTTTATACAGCTGGCATCCCGCCCGTCCTTGCACCGTCCTAATCGCGTACACTGAGTACACATGTGTGTTATCAATGAATCATGACCATAGCATCCCAAACAATCCAAAATCCCTCTAAAAATCATTAATACTCTTTACCTAGTCCCAATTAAACTTATCCTTAAAGGCCATATGTTGTTGATTTACCCCAAACCATATACCTATCCTTTCATGATAAACTCTATAACCATTCAAAACCACCAGTCTCTCAACTTGTTTCCTATTTTATTCCTGAGAAACTTCCAAAGCGTCTGAAAATAAAGTGATCTCGGGACAATATGATGTAAAACTTTTATTGAAGGACTAATGGGTAGTTTCTTCGTAACTAATTCATATATGATCATAACCGTTATTATTAACTTTAGTTGTTATATTTTTTTATATAATTGTAAATTTTAATTACATGATAAATAAAAAAATAAAAAATTTTTACGAGTCCTTATATTATCATTTTTTCTAATATCATTATATAAGAATGATATGGTTATATCATTCATACAGATACAAATTACCGAATGCGGAAAAACATTTTTTGTATTACTTAATCAATTGCTTTAGGACTGATATACATTTTATTGAATTCTCAAATCTGAATTCACTCTTTAGTAGGGGAGGAGTAGTCCTGTCAAAGGGTCGATTATAAAAACTATTTGATTATGCCAAATCAATTTAACGAACCGCTAAAGATCGAATGCAAAAACTACGTATTTTCACATTCGATACTTTTCTTATGAAGAGTCCACGGGAGAAAGGGGGGGGAGTCAATTTTTTTTATGAAATGGAGTTATATACATCAAAATATTCGAATTGTTGGGTAGAATAAGATGGTAAAATGTATCAGACAGAAAATATATTTATAAGTAGCTAAAATTGGTTGAAAGATATCCATACATGGAAGAAAGGGAGGGACGTCCACACGGAGAAAGCTAGAAAAGGGAAGAGTCACATTAAAACGAAATTTTGTTCCATCAAATCTATTGAAAAATTCAATGAATGAAGAGCATTTCACCATTCAAATACAGAAGGAAGGGGGAACTTCCAAGACTCTCCTCCTTCCTTCCATGTTTAAATTGGAGTTTTTTCTGTAAAATTTATTTCATAAATTATTAACAATTCTTTTCGGCCAAATATCATATTTTAATTCGCAAAAGAAATAAGAAAATAACTTTAAAAAATTTACAATTAAATTTATAAAAACATACTGAAGTTATTAAAGATCCAAACCTTAAAACTTGATTTTCTCGAAATGTATTCCCAATGACATTCCCCCTTTCTTCCGTGGACTCTGGGCTTATGTATAATGTATGAATGTAATGGCTTATGTATTCTCATATTTATCACCCATACATATGAGAATACATAAGCCTTTCTAGATTTATATGAAGAAATCAAAATTTTAAACAAATATAAAATTGTTACAATCAGGTTCTGCCTGACATTAATATGCTTCAAATTTAAAAATACACACATAACTGTTAAAGCGGTGTTAACCAGAAATATAGATTGGAGACCATAAAGAAAATTGCATGGGCGGCCCCAGTAAGTATATCCGCGGTCCCTGGCCCATTCAGTCCGTGCCGTTGAGCAATGTTTTCGGGGAGGTCTCTCGTTATTCAACATTCACTCGGGGCTTTATTATATTTTCAGCTTCACAGGAACTCTATTTACTGTTATTTATTCAAATTTCTACTAACTCTTTCTCTACTCATCGCCGTATCTGCTTTATGTAGCGAATCAGTTTAATAAATGGACTTTATTGAAATATGAACGTATCTAGAGGAAATTTATAATGGGTAAAAATGAAACCAAGTGTTATTTATAAGCATTTATCATTCAGATAGCAGAAAAATAAAATAAATAATTTTAATAATAAGTATGGTTAATATTAATTTTTTTAAAATTAATCAACACAATAGAAATCTATTTGTATATTTATACTATCATATAAAAGGATAAGCTATTATCCGTTTATGATCTCTAACCGCGAAAACTACTGTACCAACTTTTAACCACATCATCTTCATAGTTCAAGGAAGGTTTAGCAATGATAAAATTTACAGATTTCCTATTAAATTGTTACCAAGAAAAGCGATATATATATATATATATATATATATATATATATAAATATATATATAATGTTGTTATAAATATGTAGTGTGACGGGTAGATTCCAGTGAAGATTAAAAATTTATCGATTTGTGGCTAGCGCCATTCTGCAACACAGTTTGCAATGGTAAAACTATCAAACACGTCTGTTATAAAATTTTATTATCATCTCCATCGTTTTATGAAGGTTAACATTAGTAAAGTTTACTATAATAACAATTTAATTTTACATTGTTGAGCGGCAGAAAGAGGTTTGTCACACTGTCATTAACTTTTGTGGTTCTAAATTAAAATGCAACCAAGTTAGGGTCACCTGTGGTGTGGTGGTTAGCATAGCAACCTACTTAACCCAAGATCGCGGGTTCGGAGCCCGGCAGATGACCTTAGGATTTTTTAAAGGGAGTAAAAAATCCTTAGCTATCCCGTCCTGACGTAAAATGGGGGTCCCGACCCAGTGCTATGTCAGGTACTCGTTAAAGATCCCTATCCTAATTATACCTGGATAGGCAAAATTTAGGACTCCCACCGTAGCATCGTCCGATTAGCCATGGCAGCATAAAGTGACGTTAAACGAAATAAACAAACAATGCAACCAAGTAAAACCGATAAAATTATTTCTGCCAAATGAAAATTACTATCAAAACAAAGTGTCGGTCATTTGTTTTTTGATATTGTGTGTAAAAATATGATCCATGGGCCTTCAGCTAGCATTTTTATTGATAAACAAATATAATGTAGGTCTTTACTTATGAGAGAGGGCGAAGCCGCAAATGGGAATAATGGTTACTACGTAAAAAGTAGTAAGTTTGTAATCACTAACCACGAAAACTGCTCGACTAATCTGCAGCTAATTTTAACTACACCATCTCTATAGTTCAATGAACGTTTATAGTGAAGATTAGTTGTTTTTTTTTTGTTTTGTTTTTTAAATTAAATTGTTCTTAGAAATAAATGAATATGTGTTGGAACACGTATATTCCAGTGAAGTTTAAACATCAAGTGGTATTCATTCCTAATAGTATAAGAAATATTCTCTGTCCATCTGGATTACCAAGTCATACATTTAAATGAAAAACTGTATTACCAAATACGCTCTCACATGCTCTTAAACCAGCTAACCTGTACAATGGAACTAGATTATAAATTAATATGTATATTATTGAAGTTATATTTATCACTGGACCAGCGACTAGAGATATCGAATTTATTTCTAGAATTCTTAGAATACCTACTGATCTAACATTCCAATTCAAAGGATTAAAATGCTTAACTGTACATATGCATATATGTATATGTATTGATTGATATATATATATATATATATATATATATATATATATATATATATATATGTTCAAATACCCTAAATGCGTTAGACAAAAATTGATTTATATAGTTGTTGTTGTTGTTTTCCCCCAATAGCACAGATTTAAAATAAGGAGAAATATTATTACTCACTGGGGCGACCTCAGCCAGGTATATTCCCGAAGATAAGTAGAGTATTCCAACTGCGACACCAGCGAAAAACCTTGCAACGTACATTCCAATTAGCAAGCGAAGACATCCAAGTAATAGCCAGGAGAAGAGAAAGAAGACACCACCCACAAAGTTACCGTATTTCCTTCCGAAGAAATCTATTAGAAAGCATCCTAAGAAGCCACCCAGAAGAGCTCCGCCTGGCAGAAGAACATTGATGATGGCAGCCTGTTTCTTGTGTACTCCGGAGTGCTTGTCGTGGAAAAGGGCAGTCAGAGTTGGTGATGTCCAGGTTGCGGCTACGGACATTGACAAGTTGCTGAAACATACTGATGAAGAATGAATGGCCTGGAACTATTCGTGTCGAAAAGAAGTGATTTAATAACAAAAAACAAGAAAATTACAGTTACCAAAACATTATTAAAGATATTAATACTAAACTATACTTATTACAAATAATAGCATAATTAGGATTGGTCTTATGCCGTCATATTTCTCTTGTACTAAACGTGAGTAAAACCCCAGAAAAACTCATTTTAAAACACTTGTATCCTAGAATCTCATTATGTAATCCTAGATCTCCAGTTTAGGTTCTGAACATCACACTCCACAATCCAGCAATGCTATCATGTGGTCGAAGTTGTCTCCGTCGCGATGTAGAGCGCCAAATGTACTACTTAACCTTTCTCGTTTGTAGAACAAACGTTTGACCGAATATGGCATCCGGGACTGCTTTATAAGCTGAATAAATTCCTACCGCCTACGTATCTACTTAATATTGGGTTGTTTCACATGAAATGTCCGTTTTCAAGGTAAAGGGATTTTAGTAAAAATACAATATGAAAACAATATAATTTTATTCGAAGTATTTACCTTCTTTTTCTACACATTTTTCCCAACGTGACAACTTTTTTATCGCGGATTTAAAAAACTCTGAGCTTTGAAGTGAAACAAAATCTGAAAACGCACTTTTGATTTCAGCATCATTTGCAAAAATTTTTCCTCTCCAGAAGTTGTCTAAATTCCTGAAAAGGTGATAACAAGTCGGGAGAATATGGTGGGTGCGGAAAAACTTCGTACCCCAGCTCTTTCAATTTATGCATGGTAAGTTTTGAAACGTGGGGTCTAGCGTTGTCGTGTAGGAGTATAGGGCCCTTCCGATTAACCAATCCAGGTTGTTTTTTCAATAATTTTTCGTGCATTTGGCCAATTTCATTGCAGTAGGTTGTAGAGGTAATGGTCTCACCTCTCTAATTACAGTTGGAGTTCTTCCTCGGGGCTGGTTTTCCAAGTTGGTATCCCCAGTCGAAAACTTAGCAAACCAACGGCGAATGGTTCGTTCATTTACACTCCCTTCCCCAAACGCCTTACAGATGTTTCTAGCAGCCTCTGCTGCCGAACGACCCAGTTTAAATTCATAAAAAAATATTACACGAAAATCGCGTGTTTCTATGTTCATATTTGAAGGTATACTAAACAGTGTGTAATTGATTGGGAAGCTAATGTTTATAAAAGAAAAGTAGAGGATTAGTAACTGCTTGATTATGATATGTGAACTTTGGAAGTAAACAACAGAGACTCGCAAAATCCTCTATGTATTTCAAATATTATAAAATCGGACATTTCATGTGAAACAACCCAATATTAGATCCTATCTCAGTGATAGAACCTTCAAAGTAAACCATACATTTTCAGCTTATTCCATATTTATCCGATTTGCCGGTATTTTTCAAAGTAGTATCCTAGATCCCATTCTCTACACGGTGAAGACAGCTGACATCCAGACTCATCCTTACAATTAACGCTGATGTCACATGTGAGTTAAATAATGTCCCTTTCATTGCATCCTAGTCACTAGTATCTCAAGTAGTAACCATCAAGAATCGTTACAAATCCCATGAAATAACCTTTACCGTTCGTCGTAAATCTACGACTTCTTGTCCTACAGTATCCTTTAACAATACTTCCTTAATCTCTGGTGAACTGATCCACTGCCTAGGACTTTATCTAGACAAACGTGTTTCTTTCATTTATATAATAGCTATCAGACCTATTTGGACGTACCGAGTTGAGCTTTTGAGCTGCAATAAACCACCTAATCAATCTCGTATCCAATCTTTGCAATCCAAAATCCTTAGAAAAATACTTAATGCTCCTTATTTTGTCATAAATAAACTTATTCATAAAGACCTTAATGTTCCATATGTTACTGATTTAGTCCATATAACTCAAATCCTTTAATATCTCAAATTGCTTCTCTTTCCATTTCCGAGGCGTCTGAAAAGGAGATTGCCTTAGATCCCTGTAGTTTACATTTTTTATCGAAGTGCTGTTAATGAGTAGTTCTTGTTGAGTATTGACATGCCATTGCAATCTCTATCAACACATTTACTTAATGTTTAGCTATATTTTATACAGTTGTAAATATCAATAAATATATAGTTAAATAAATAATGATAATAAATAAATAAATAGTTGAATCGTATAATTGGATATAACCTAAATAGGGACATAGTTGTGTAAGGTACAATAAAAATGGTCTATAGGAAGAGAAAGTGCCCTGTAATAAAGGATACAATTCGCTCGTTTTTCACACAAACGACAATCTCCTCCATCACTATCGATTATATAGATGTGCTCTTGCGTTACAGTTTTTTGTTATGAAATTTGCGCCACCTTTTTGACTAATTCACTCTTCATAAAAATAGCAAAGTAAAAAAAAAATGACCGAAAAATAGAAATAAAAATAAAATCCACTAAGCGAATTAACCATTATGGCAACCTAAATGCCATACGGTAATTTGGTCAAATATTTTTTTTATTTTTATGTATGGTGACTATAATGCTTTTATTTGTTTCATGTCATAATCATTAGTTTATCTTTATGAATAGCCTGTCATTTTTTAATCTTCCGTCATAACTATTATTTAACGTATTACTAGGTTATTACGAAATCCTTGTGCATGAGTATAGCTTTATTCCAGATAAAATATTTTAAATATCATTGAATACTACTCTTGAAATTATACTTCAGTGTATTCAATAATTTTAACCCACCATTCTTCCAGTAATTGGATTTCATCCCAGTAGTACTCTTTTGATTTTAAAGCAGAGAACTGTGGAAATCTTTTTTTTACGTCTTCATAAGTAAGATCTAGCCAAAACAGAGATAGGGCGTCAATTTCACCTTGACTGGAAAAAACAATAAATCATGGATATTTCTATCTATATTTTTCTGCTTTTATATTTACTGCTTATGATAAGGAAACTGTCGGCAAATTTTAGATCCACACCAACAGAGCTAGAGCTGTCAAAAAAGCCCAAACACTTTTTTTTACAGTTTGTAAAACTTTCCTTTTTTTTATTTAAACCAATATAGTTCCTAAACAGTAGATCCTAGTGACAGATGTTTAAAAACAAAAAATATTCTCTATACAATTTCTGATCATGAAAATACTGTCTAATATTTTACCCGCGAAACACCAACAGAACTGGAGTGCTTCAAGATGTTACATTTTTGAGAGTAGAAAAAAAAGTTACACAAGAAAACTATAGACCCCTAGCCGAAGAGCATATCTTACGTATGTCAAAATGAGCTACTGATCTAACATTCCAGTGTCCGATGTAATATCTGATGTATATTAAGGATGTGGCTAAACGTTTACTCCTTGCAGTACCAATAAGTTTTGCAATATTCAGGGGCATTCTCGTGCTGCAAAATAGCTGTGATCAATGCGGGGTGTTTTGCAATCGAAACTGCATGAACTCTGTATAGTTACCTAATAAAACCTAGGAGTTATCTTCGATCAACACCTTTCCTAGAACAACAATGGCACCTAAATCTGTAAAATATCCATCTTAATCCTTAAACAGCTCTATGAATTTCGAGATTCCTTTGGCCAAGTTAACCGTCAACTTCTAATTGCCTCACGTATTTTTCCTAGCTTTGATTAAAGTTGCTTGGTTTACGCGGGACTGTGTGGTCATCTCGAGATGAGATTGAGGAGACCGACTGTTTTATTACATTCATCTTCGGGATCACCAGGCGGTCTCAAGTTAATTGCTGATATTCTGAGCTTGGGTGTCTTTTTCCCAATTTCCGATGTCAATAATTTCTGGATACTTTCATATTCCAATCTCATAAAACCAAGAAAACGTATTCTACCTTCTTTTATCCATCTCCTAAACACAGTGTCCCAACATTTTAACCTTTATACCCCCTTCCTGCTTAAAAATGCTTCCTTTAAAAAAATACTTTATCATTCGTGCTACCTATTTTTAGAATTCCCTACACACTCCAATCAGTAAAGCTTATTCCTTCTCTTACTTCCTTTAAAACCAATTTATCTTCACACCTTTTTGACAATTCATCTTCTGCAAATATGTAAATAGTTATATAAATATTTAGAATTGAATTTTATTATTTTTTTAGAATAAAGTTTATTTTTTATTTGATTACTTTTTTTCCGAAACCTGTCTAAATGAACCGAAATATTGTCTATTTCGATTGTTAATGGACTCTCCTTTAATTGTTTCGGCAGCTGTTTTTTTTTCCATTTATATCTTAAATTGTCATAAATTTACAGTTTTTTGACATTACATATGTTAATGAACTGAAATACGGTTCTGACCACATCCTCAAGTCACAATGATTAAAGGATTATCCATAGTAGACATAGACACAAATAGTAGGAACAAAAATATTCTTACGCGATTTATTATGAGTTGGAAATGAAGGTTGTGCTCATGCATACGGTATTTCGTAACTAGTAGAATATATCTTGGTCGCCGATGGTACATGTGATCCATAGTTCATCTTTAAAATCCATACGTTTTTTATTCTTTATAAGATGCATTTAATTTAAAATTAAATCAATTTCAATAACGAATGCTGTACCTGTAAATAGATAGGATTGAAAATTATTGGGTACGAAAGGAGCATCGTGTTGGAGAAATAATGCAGTCTATTGAGGGGGCCCTCCTTATCGCTCCGATAGGCGAGGATCTCCAGCCCCAGCGGGTCCAAATATCCTCTTCAGCCTGTAAATTCTCCCTCCCCTTCCCTCTCCTCCCCTTCATTACCTTACAAGGAACTTTACGAACAGATCGTTGATAATAGGTTTGTTTTCCTTCTCTCGCCTCTGAAGGTATACTATTATTAAAACTGTCTTGCTGTGTCTATATTTTTACTTATTTTAGTTTTATACAAGTAATTCATTTCTTTGTGAAGTAAAAGAAGTGAAGCGCTATTCCAAGTTTGGGAGAGTAAAATATTTAGAAAGATATTTGGCTCAAAATGTGTAAATGGCGAAGAGAGTGGAGAGTAAGAAAAAATGATGAATTAATGGCATTGTTTGATGAGCCAGATATAGTCACCCAAATAAAAAAAGCGAGAATAAGGTGGCTGAGACACGTGAAAAGGATGCCTGGAGATAGATTTCCTAGAGAACTGCTAAAAGAAAAGCCAGAAGGTTTTAGAATTCGAAGGCGGCCACGATTGAGATGGTTAGATGACGTGGAATAAGACCTCCGTCAGGCAGGCGTTAGAGGATGGCGCCGCAAGGCCGCGGCGCAGGTCCTGGTCCTGCTCTAAGGACTGTCACACTGAATAAATAAATACATAAATTCATTTCTTTGAAAAAAAAAATCTTTTTTTTTTTTTTTGTTGTCTTTTATTAATAGAAATTTACAACTGTATTAGAAAACACATCTAGTAAATATGCGGTATATATGAGGTCTAATGACATGAATAAAACTTGTAGCGGAACTACCCATTGGTAGTACTCTTTTTTTAAAAAACCTTTTATTGAGTAATTGCTACAATCTGCCACAACTGTGGGCAATAAGTAATATAGATGGCGTATGATTACATTCACACATTATGTACAATGAGAAAAAAATAATAATAAAATAAAGTAAATAATGAGTGTAAGAAAAAGAAAAAGAGAAAAGAAAGAACTATCCTATACATAAACAATTTAAAATATACTATATACAAAATGAAATACTAAAACATAAAAAAAATAAAATAAAATAAAAAAAATAAAATAAAAAAAATAAATAAATAAATAAATAAATAAAAAAAAAAAGTAAAAGATAAAACAAAGGTAAAAATAAAATTATACTCTATTTACAATTTACACTCATCCTAGGGATCCCTCCACCAGACCCGTCCCTCCATTTATGAAGGGACAAGCCAGGCACAGAGAGATCCCAGCTCTTCTCTCTCAGCTGCGTCACTGGTAAAAAAAATCCAGTGGAGGCTAAGGAGACCGTTATAACATTCACTCAGGGCATGAGTAAAGAAGCTGGCCATTGCCAGAACTCCAATATAGTAATTTTACAAAAGATCTGAAAAGGGTTATAAGGTCGAGGACGTATGGTATATTCAGATCATTATGTAGGGTTTTGTTGGAAATATAGTAAGGAGCATTTACTATAGTTCGGAGGATTTTGGATTGGAAGGATTGAATTTGATATTCGACTTTTTTGCTGTCCCCCACAGTTTAAGTCCGTAAGTCCAAATAGGTTTAATGATGGTTTTGTATAGGATAAGTTTGTTTTCAATGGAAAGATGGGATGTCCTATTTAGTAGTCTATACAATTGGCTGAAGAGTCTGTTAATTTCTTGTCTTTTGAGTCGAGTATGAGGGTTTCATGTAAGTCTTTTGTCTAAGTAGAAACCAAGATACCGCACTGTGTCATCTTTAGACAGTGGAATACCATTGAAGGAAATAGGAGGACTGGATTTACGGCGGAGGGTAAAGGTTATGTTGGTGTGTTTAGATTCATTTACTTTGATATCCGAGTTGTTGCACTAGTCTTCTATCAGGGATAAGTGAGTTCGGAGATTATTGGATGCTATTAAAGGATCTGTATGGGATGAAAGGATAGCAGTGTCATCAACGAATGTTGCAAGGCAAGTATCAGGAGTAGTAAGGATATCTGCAGCAAAAGGATATATAAAACTGGACCTAGAACGCTACCTTGTGGAACACCAGCCTCTATAGAATAGCAGTTAGAGTACTCCATTCCGCAGCGAACTCGGAAGGAACGGTTAGAGAGGTAGGATCTAAGAACTAGGAATAGCGATTGAGGTAAATGGGTTTTGAGTTTGAAAAGCAAACCGGCATGCCATACCTGGTCGAAAGCTTGCGCTATGTCCAGAAATGCGCCGGAGCAATACTGTTTGCTTTTAAGTGCTGAGGATATATGATCAATAACTCTGAGGCCTTATTGGACAGTGGAATGGCTAGTGCGATTCCAGGATGGGTAGGATAGTTTAAGAAGGAGCCTTTCAAAAATTTTGATAGGATCGGTAGAAGGCTAATTGGTCGATAAGATGAAGGGTTGGTGGGAGGTTTGCCCAGTTTGGGAAAAGGATAATAGTGGAGTGTTTCCATAGCAAAGGGAAATAGGTTGTCCGCAGGATACAATTGTATAGGTAGATGAGGAATATGACTGCTTTATGAGAAAGTTGCCAGAGGATTTGTAAACTAAGGAGATCATATCCACGGGATTTACGGATTTTAATTTTTTTATAAGGTATTTGACCTCAGAGGGGTTTATTGTTTTAGGAGGTAAGGAAAGAGGAATAGGCGAATCAAGAAATTCATTAACCGTTGTTGTGTGGGTGGGATTAGATTCAGGATGGGGAACAAATATGCTGGAAAGGTGCTGGGAAAATTCTTCGGATTTGTTCTCGTGAGAAGCCGCCATTGAACCATCTGCACGTCGGAGAGAATGGGAAGTGGGTTAGTATTTTAGAATTTTTCTAGTGGTGGTCCAGAGGGAGTTATCTGAAGAAGAGAGTGAAGAATGATAGGAATTATGGATTTGGATCTGAAGGTAGCCATGCTTTTTTAAGGAGTTTGGTGAGGTAATTATAGGATTTCCGATCATCTGGATGCCTGGTCCTTTGCCAAATAGCTCTGGCATGACGTTTGGATTGAATAAGGTCCAGTAGATCTTGGGATAAAGGACTTTTCTTTTAAAGTTTGGTAGGGGAACGAGGTGAGGATGCATCCCAGGCTGCTTGCTGTATCATGGTTGTGAAGGAATTAGTAGCATTGTCCAGGTCCTGGGAGGTTTTTAGGGATATTTAAGGTCTATAGTGTCGGATACTGTTTGACGGAAGAGATTCCAGTCTACTGGTCCTCTAATAAATGATGGGAGAGAAGGTTTTGGGATAGGAGTGACGGAAAGGGTTAAAATAAAAGGACTGTGATCGGAGGAAAGTTCATCCAGGCGTTCTATGAAGTAATAGAGGGATCCTAATCCTGAATGAATGAAGAAGTCAAGCAGGTCAGGGTTTCGGTTAGGATCCGTGGGCCAATTGGTAGGAGTGCCGGGAGAAATAAAATTGGATCTTCGAGAATTAAGTGCTGACTGTAATGCTCGCCCACGGGAGTTGGTGGTTCTTGAACCACATTGCTGGTGCTTAGCATTGAAGTCAGCACCAAGGAGAAAGCGATGACCTAAGGAATTAAGAAATGAGAGGAACTGGGATGTGGAAATGGGTTTATTTGGGGGGCAGTAGGCCGCTGCAATCGTGACGGAAAAGGAGAAGGTTTTTATAACAACTGCTGTGGGTTGCAGGAATTCATTTGCTGGTAAACCAAATACGTGGTGAGTGAGGGAATGGAGAATGATGGCAGCAGTTTCGGCATGGGCTCTACCATCAGGGTGGTCTGTTCGGTATGTTTGGTAATGTGATATGTTGAAACGCTGTTTACTGGTCAGTCTGGTTTCTGTAATTAAAGCTACATCGATTTCTTTGTAATTTAGCAAGGATGTTAGTTCGTCAGTGTGGTTGTGAATACCATTCGCATTCCAAAGGAGAATGGATAAGGGTTTTTTAGAAGGCATATAAGGATTAGACATTTTTTGAAGAGGAATTAGATGAGGGATAACATTTGTGAGGAGTGAAATGAGAGAGGTGGCTGCGTCCTATGGAATCTGTTACGGAGATTTTTGTCTGTTTGGCATCCTTTGTGGTTAGCTGGATGTTCTTGTTGACATAAGGCACACACTGCAGGAACTTCTCCTGACTTTGTACATTCTTCGGATCTGTGTGCTTGTCTACACCTGACGCATCTTGGAATAAGGTGACAGTAACTTTTTGTGTGGCCGTATGCTTGGCAGTTATGGCACTGCACAATATCTCGTTTAGGATACGGTTTCTCTATGTTTACTTTGGTATAATAAATAGAGGTGACATCGTAAATTTTTTCAACCCCTGGCGTCGGTTCCAAGTCAACGAAGAAAAGTGGTAATGAGGTTTTACCGCTGACTCATGGGTGTCCCCTGATATCTTTTGGTACATTGAGAACTTGACTGAGTTTGAATCCCATAGACATCAGTTCTTCTTTAATTGTTTCAGTTGGCGTTGTAGGGTGAAGATTTCTTACTGCCACCCTAAGGGTCCTTTCTTCCTTGAGCTGATATGTATGGAAATTAGCATTGGTGTCCGTCAGATATTAAACAATGTGACGGTACGTATTGGAGGAATCTGGCGTGATTTTTGTGTTCATTTGTACGGCAGACGCATGAGTATTTTCCTAAGCCGACTATCTTGTTTAATTGGCAAAACATTAGGCCGAAATTTTTTATGTTGCGAATGAAAATAGGTGGAGGTTTTGGAGGCTGTGAAACAGATGTCGATTCCATACTTTCAGTGGGTGTGTTGCTAAGTACCTGGAAAGGATTTGCATTAAAAAAGGGTGATTCTTCCTTTAATCCTTGAGTTGAAGTCCCGGGCATTGCTTCGTTGATTGGTGAAGTGTTTGGAGGAGTTTTAACCTTAGATTTACGCGGACGCTGTTTAGCTGGGCTGTAACGTACAGTTTCAAGAAAACGGCTTCTTTTAGACTTATTGGTTTTAGACGACATCACCATGTGGAAATATCTCATCGGATATCATTGAAATATAGAGGGAGAGAAAAGAAAAAGAAAGAAAGAAAAAAAAAAAATATCGCAGTATATGCTGTTAAAGGCAAGTACAAAACCTCTTCGTACAGAAGGCTGTTAGCCACTGAGTAGTGTCGACGTGGACGGCCTTATCAGTAATCCTCTCCCCCACTCCACTATCTGTCCATACAGCACATGTTAATTTACGTATTCACTATTATAATATTTATTGGCTGTACTCACTGTTTTATTTAGTCAATGTTCACCACAGCTATTAATAACTATTCTTTCAAATGTTTCTTAATGGAATACTAACAAGAACCTTACAAAAAAAGATAATTATTAGGGAGCGATATGATAACTACTTTCACAGTTGGCGCATTCGCAAACACTCGTGGTAGTACTCTAATGAATATTTACAAAAGAAGATCACGAGACCATCTTCTTTTCAGACGCCTCGGAGGATTGCCAGGATGGCTTTCTATTCCATTCCAGTTGTGCAACAAGTAGATTTGGATGTGCAGTGAGTTTATTATGAAAGGAAAGGTATCTGGTCCGTGCCAAATCAGCAACATATAGGATATGAAGTTCATTGTGGATCAATTCATTTGTGACAAAGTAAGGAGCATCTAGGATTTTTCGAAGGATTTTGGATTGGAGTGATTGGATGCGGGAAGAATTCGATGGTTTGGTGGATCCCCATAACTCTATACCGTAAGTCCAAATAGGTCTGATAATCATCATCTTTTTTGTAGTGAATCGGGAGATTCGAACGTATATCAAGTAGGTGTTGTAGTTGTCGAAATCGACAAACAGCTTCTAGTCTTTTCAATCTTGTATGAGTGTCCCAGGTAAGTCTCTTGTCCTGATAAAATCCAAGGTATATTATCTGTTCTACATTATTTAATAGTACTCCATTAAAGGCTACAGGAGGACAGAATAAGGTTGGTTTTCGACAGGGTAAAGGTTATTTGCTGGGATTTATCTTGACTCTCCAGTTATGAGATACTTCAAGGGAAATGATTAGTGACTGGAATGTCAGGGATGCAGCAAATGGATCATCCCTGACTGATTACACGCTTGTGTCATCAGCATAGGTTGTGAGGATAATATTAGGATGAATCGGGATATCAGCTGTATATACGGTATAAAGGATGGGACCGAGGTGAAAAAAAAAATCTGAACTGTGTTTTTTGTATTTGTGCGGCAAAGTGTATTTTAAAAATTACTATCAAAATCAAATTTCATTAAATATTGTAGATCTTAAGGATGCTCGCCAAACTTCACTCTACCTTCTTTAGTGTCTTATAATTATTTAATCATTAATTTACGGAATCATATATAGCTCATATTATCACGTTTAATTTTCGGATCTAATTTAATCTTAGATCGAAACGAAGTTTTGAAAATATCTAAAAGAAGGACGGCGCGAGCAGGGAAATGGAACATAAAGACAATTCTTGCGCAGACACTGCTCTATGCAGATGATACTATACTCATTGCAGACTCTGTACAGAACCTCCAACAAGCTGTAATGGAATGGGTACGGTTATATATAGAAATAGTAATATTAATGATGAAATCTCTAATAAAATAAAAAACATGCAATTTATATGACCAAATCTGGAACACTGTTGTCGGAAAACGTTAATTGGATAAGAAGGTAAAATTACACATTTTAAATATAATTTATCTTCCCTCTCTATTATATGGTAGCGAAAGTTAGGTCCTCGACAAAAATCTAAGCAGAATCACTACCACAGAAAAGAAGTACCTAAGAAGGGTAGAACTCCGAGGGATCTCATCAGGAATGAAAAAATAAGAAAACATGTAGGAGTTAGGCTAATACGTGTGCTTCTAGAGAAAAATAAGTTGAAATGGTCTGTCTACATTAGCCTTATAAGTTAAGGTCGAGAACCACGAAAGTTTCTTGAAGCTAGGCCTACAGGCAAAAGGCCAAAGAATATTTGGATGGACCGAATGGATCGGGTGGGAGAGAAGAGGGAAAGACGGCTGGATTCCATGAGGGTCCGTGATGCCTGGTCAGTTTGGGTCCTGGCACCTCCACACTAAGAGGCACAAAGGAAGTAGTAAAAGAAAAAGAAGAAGGTCCTAAAACTTAGTAGCTGCGAACAAAAAGATATACAAAATATCATTTATTCGTTAATATTGTATTTGATGAACATTGAGTATTTACTATAAAATTATTACCTACTTAATTTATTTTTATAGCTCATAAAACAAAATCTAAAATATTGAAGTACTAGATTTCTTTTTCTATTTGTTTATTGATATTTTCAACTTTATACAACATATACCTGACGTACCTTTCATGGAATGCTGTAGCGTCTCCGAAGAATTTTATTTTGATTTTTTTTTTTACCAAATAATTCAAATTTACGTTATCTTTATGTGCTGTTAATTTTAAACAAATTTAGGTGTTCAGTTGGCCGAGAAGAGATGGAAGTTACATTTCGAATGCGGGAGAATTAACGAAAGCTGTTCAGGGAAGGCTTTGACAAATCACACGCTGTCTATCAACACATCGTAAATACTGCTTCGGTTGTATCTGGATCAGAAAAAAAAACAACTAACGAACTAAAAAAATTGAAATTTTTAACGTCATTTACCATAGTTTGAGATCTGAGGTAGCAAATTCGTCCTAAAGGGATAAGTAGAATATAATTAAAGGATACTGTAGGACAGGATGTTGAAGGTTTACGTTGAAGGGTAAAGTTTATTTCTCATGATTTATTTGTATTTATTTGAATTCTCCAATTTCGAAACCATTTCTGAATGCTTGTGGTATGAGATTGAAGTAATTGAAATGCTTTGAAAGTAACAATTATTATTACTGATAACATGCATGTAACATCAGGGTGCTTGAAGCACCGTCCTGGTAGGTTGAGTCGGGATGTTGTATATACTGTGTAGAGGAGGATGGGATTTAGGATGCTACCGTGAGGAACACCGGTGGTTTTTGTAACAAGAAATTGCGTAGAAGGTAGCAATATAGTCCCCGGTGCAAGACACATCTTTAAGATAGATTTTTTTTAATTTTTTTAACCAAGCGATAATTATCGCCCCCCAATCCTTAAAGATGATCACTACTATTTATAAAGTATTCAACTTTAATTACGAAGGCTTTTACAATTGAGGCATGTTAATGGAAATGGCTGTAAGTGCTAACAATAAAATATAAGATTTTTAATTGGAATATGAATAAGTTCCATCGCCAATGTAATAGAAACAGTGGTACGTACCTTTCTTTGTACCAAGCCCTTTATGATAGGTAACTACCACTGTTTCCATTACATTAGTGATGGAACTTATTCATTTTCCAGTTAATTTTTTTTTATTTTAGCATTTACAGCCTTTTCCATTTACATGCCTCAATTATAAAGTTAAAGTAAGTAATCGGTTTTAGTAGCAATTCTTTTAAGTACCCGACAACAGAACGAATGCCATGTTCAAATCGTTATAGAAACATTTTCATTACTATCACAGAATCGTTATTGCCGTAAAATCTTTATTAGAATAACGAAACTACCAATATCTGTTAATTGAACTTCATTGGTACATCTAGTACCTATAAACGATATTTTTTTTTTACGTTTAGATACAGTTTTAATATTTTGTCAATTTATGGTAGGTTAAGAGAAGAGGCCAAAAACTGGCCTTATTGTCTACATCAAATTTCAATAAGAATTTATAACATTTTCAGTACAATATATTTTACAATTTTAAAGCCATTACCAAGCTTTCTGTATCCAGGAGTTTTCGAAAGAATGAGCAATATATCCACTTGGTTTTTAATCAGTTTACTAACTTATATTTGAACATGTTTTAGTCTCTTTGCGTTTTTATCGTCGTTTACAGTTTGTGTATTTACTATCTTATTTTTATGTATTGGTTATAGTATTTATTGGAAAACAAATATTACCATCTTCTCCATTCCATTTTAATCTATAATATTATATAAAAGAACAAGCCATTTTCGCTTGTGATCACTCACCACGAAAACTACTAAACCAAGCCGTAAAAAATTGATAGATTTTCCTTTATATTTCCATAAAAAAGCAAGATATCTGGTGCGCAGTGAAGTTTCATAATCGGCCGATAGGTGGCGGATACCTGTCGTGAAAAGTTACAAAACTTCGCTATTATATAGAGCTTATAATTTATGATGAAATTTATTTATTTTCGATTCAATTGTTATTAAAAAAAAAACTGTAAATGTATGAAGCGAAATGTGGATCCCAGTTCAGTTTAAAAATCGACCTATATAAAGGTATTCTGCGACAGAGTTTGCAATGGTAAAACTATTAAACCCAACTGTACCAAAGTTTAGCCGCAACATATCCTTAGTTCTAGGAAGGTTTATAATAATATATTTTATAATAATAATTACAATGTATAGTATTGAGTGTTATAAACGAGGTTTGTCGAACTGTCATATATTATTATGGTTAGAAAATAAAATCCAACCAGATGGATCGATAAATTATTTCTACTATTATATTATTTAAAAATCAGTGCCATGCGTCAAAATATCATTGAAGAAGTAATGCTAAATTACTTAATTCGCCCCGAGCGGGCGAAGCCGCGACTATGCTAGTTATTTATTTAAATGGTAACAGTATGTACAAAAATAAATATAGAATGAATAATAAAAAATGGGTTATGGTCATACTCTCCCCGACAAAATTATTAGACACTTCCATTGTTTTAATTTTAAGCGATGAAACTTTTTAGAAATATTTGGGTCTATTAAGCCTAGTCCAGACTGTAAACAAATGTTTCGGAACATATTTGAACATGTTCCCAAATTGTTTATAAACAGTTCCGAAACAATGTTTCGCGTCCAGACCTGATTCAGTGTTTTTGAACATGTCGAGTGAGGCTATTGCAGGAATTTGTGCTGCCAATTTATTTCTTTTACTAAACAGGCAAAGGAATAGAATAAGAAAAAGAAGGTGGTGGATAAAGCCTAGTCCAGACTGTAAACAAATGTTTCGGAACATTTCTGAACATGTTCCCAAATTGTTTATAAACAGTTCAGAAACTTTGTTCCGAAACAATGTTTCGCGTCCAGACCTGAGTCAGTGTTTTTGAACATGTCGAGTGAGGCTATTGCAGGAATTTGTGCTGCCAATTTATTTCTTTTACTAAACAGGCAAAGGAATAGAATAAGGAAAAGAAGGTGGGGATACGAAAAGCATTAATGGAAGGCACCAGTTATGACAATAGCCTTATGAGGGACCTAAAATTTGAAGATGGGGCAGGTTTCAGAAATTTTACAAGGATGTCCCCAACAAATTTTGAAGAAATGATAGTTATGATTGGAGGGAAAATATCCGGAAAAAATACTACATTTAGACTATCAATTCCAGTCTCGATTAGGCTAGCTGTCACACACTAGGTTTTCCACCATTTTTTGTTCCTTCGACGTCACTAGGTATTTCGTATTTTCTTCGTTTATCTGGAGGCCCACTTCTCTTGCTTTTCTGCTACACTCTTCAAATGCTCCTAATAGGGAGTTTTCTGTTCTGCCAGTGATTACGACGTCGTCCGCAAATGCTAGATGCTGAGTCATAAGGGTATAAATGCTTCCAGGGTTAGTCCTTGTTGCCCTTATGACTGTTTCTAGTACTAAATTAAAAAGTACCGGTGACAGTGGATCTCACTGCCTCACTCCCTTATGCATATCAAACGGTTCAGTCACTCCTCCTTGCACTTGGACAGCTCCTTTGCTATGGTTTAGAGTCATTTGGACTAGTCTTGTTAACTTTGAGGAAAAACCTATCATTTGTTTTATATATTATTTTTATTTATTTATTTTTTAAATTTATTTCTCACTTTTTTTTGCTTCATTTTTCCCCTTTTAATAAAAAAAAAAATGTATTTATTAATTAACTTCCAATTCCATTAACTAATTATTGTTTATATTTCATATTCACTCAACAATAATTTCTATATTATTTTAAGATATTTTTGCATTATATATTAATAAATATGTTTGTACAAATATTATTGATAATGTGGGTTATGTCGAGATATGGTACGCGTGGAAATGCATGCCCCCATTGCAGGGTTACTGCAATGTGGAAAACTAGAAAAAAAAACTAGGAATCAATATTATTATCAGAACACTAGTGAGTTGTAAGGAAATGAAGTAAGTTAACAAATGATCTGTCCTCAGAAACACGTCCAGACTTGTCGCAACTTGTTCAATGTTCGCGTTTTTTCCATCTCGAATAGGAAACAAGGAACACGGTTGATTTTGTTTCGCAACATTTCTGAACAGTTCCAAAACAAGTCATAAACAAATTTGAGCTGTTCAGAAACATCGGGAACAATGTTTCTGAACATTGTTCCGAAACATTTGTTTACAGTCTGGACTAGGCTTTATAATTTCTCAGATAACAAAGGGAAACCAATATATTAATAAAACAATTTATTTTTTATTCGAATAGAGAGAAAAATATACAGATGATCTCGACAAAGGTATAGGCCAGTTTATTTATTTATCTATTACCTCTTGCCTGACCCCTGGTGATATCGATGCGAGCAGTCAGGTGGAGACCATCACAACCACTATCCTCGATGCAGCCGACCTCAACATCCCGAAGCTTGCTCCTCAACCGAAACTACCTCCGACCTCCACCCCAGCACATCCTGGAGCTGATAAAGCAGAGGAACAACCTCCGAAACATCTATAACCGCACAAGGGATTACGGTCTGAAGCCGTCTATCAATGCCATGACCCGGCAAATCGCCAGGCTCATGAGTGATTGGAAGACGGCCTTGTGGCACGACCAACTGTTACGGACACCACAATGACTATGGACAGTTTTGGAGGTTGGTCCGAACCTTTGTCAGCAAAGGAGCGGGGTTTTCCTGACCGATGGGGACCGGTTGCTGACACCTGCTGAACAGGCTGAACATCTAGCCCACGCATATGCTGACATGGACGCTGAGAGGACGAGTGATGCTCCGCCAGCCACCTCCTGGACCTCTACCCAGCCCCAATGAGACTCCCCATCTTCTCAACCTACAAGGAGTTGGAATCAGTCCTGCGCCGCATCAAAGGGAGGAAGGCATCCGGACTGGATGGTATACCCACCACGTTGCTAACGATGTTACCCAGGAGGGCCAAGGCCTTCCTGCTTAAACATCTTCAACTCATGCCTCCGGACTGCCTACTTCCCTGTGGCCTGGAAGGAAGCTGTGGTTGTCCCACTCCTGAAACCCAAGAGGTCCGGGAACGTTGCGGAGCATTATCGTCCGATCAGCGTCCTCTCCTCCTCTCGCACATCAGCAAGGTGTTTCGAGCGACTGATCCACCATCGCATCCTCGACCACTGCCGCCGTGAAGATGTTATCCCACCAGAACAAACAGGCTTCCAGCGAGGTGTCCAACGTGTGAACATCATCTGGCCAAACTCCAGGCTCACACCATCGAGCAGATGCACCGGAACAAGGCCACAGCGCTCATCTCGCTGGATTGCACTCAAGCCTTCGATTGCGTCTCGCACCCCCTGCTGCTGCACCGACTGGAGGAGTACGGGTTTCCCGTCACCCTGTGCCGGTTGATCGGAAGCTACCTCAGCGGAAGATCATTCGTTGTGCGAGTGGGCGGGAGCCTGTCTTCGTCAGTCCCCACCACTTGTGGTGTTCCTCAAGGATCAGTGTTGGGACCAATCTTGTTCAACATCTTTACGGCGCCAGTGGTATCCATCCAGCACCCTGAGGCGGTAGTGGCTGCATACGCTGACGACGTCGCAGTCTACGCGTCCAGCCTCAACCCCGGCCGGGCCCTCAAGATGGCTGATGAGGGCGACCTCTACCATCGTCGAGGCGCTGAAGACAGCGGCATCAAGGTGAACCCTAGGAAGACTGACGGCCATAGTGATGTCCTTCTGTAAGCGTGGGAAGTCTCAAAAACTTCCCAAGAGCTTTACAGTAGACGGCATCGAGCAGTCCATCTCCAGCTCCATCCTATACTTAGCGCGTCAGTCTCGATAGGCACCTCACCTTCTCGACGCATGTCAAAAGCAGAATAGTACGAAGTACGAGTATCCTTGTTTTGGAAGATATTGAAAAGTTTCTTAATACACCATTGACGAATATCGGGCCACTTTTCTACGATACAAGTTTTGAGTTATTCTATGGAGTTAAACTGTCTCCCTTGAGCGAGAACTTTTTGAATAAGTTTTCCCCAGTTATTCTCAATATTTTCTGATCGGCCCATCGGGATAATGAAATTATTTTTGGTTGAAAAAAAGTGTTTACGTTTGAACACGTGCATATTTGTACTAAAAGAAGGTCTCCTTGATTGAACAGGATTTTCTCAAATAATTATTCTAGGTGACAGCCATTTTTTCTTTGAATAAAATTTATGTCTATTTCATGGTCGAAGTGTTCTGCTATCATAATACAGTTTATTGAATTAATTGTATTATTTATATAAGTTTTGAATTTGTTTTTTATACATTCTATTCGTTGAAATTCCTGTAACTGTGGGATCTCCAGTGGGAATTAGAACTTGTTACACCAGCGACTACTTGGAATGAAAATGGCCACCTCTTACGTGGCCAAGCAGCGTACAGGATCTACTTGATTCTGTGAAGTGTCAATAGCCCCTGAAGCCG
Source organism: Euschistus heros (assembly GCA_003667255.2). Taxonomy (NCBI): domain Eukaryota; kingdom Metazoa; phylum Arthropoda; class Insecta; order Hemiptera; family Pentatomidae; genus Euschistus; species Euschistus heros. The sequence continues at coordinate 3,542,569 of RCWM02000046.1, forward strand.
GGTGGGCTTCTATTGTTGCCATCAGACTAAAACTGATTGCTTATCACATCTTTTTTTTTTATATCTATTTATTGAAATTTACAACTGTACAAATATATACGTCAAGTAAATGAGCTGATAACGATTACAATAACATGGTCAAAATTTGAAAAGAACAACTCATCAGTAGCACTTCTATAATAATTCTACACTAGAAGATCTCTAGGCCATCTTCTTTTTATGCGCCTCGGAGGATTATCGGAAATGGAGTGGGAAGCAAGTTGAGAAACTAATGGATTTGAATGGTTACAGAGCTTACCATGAAAGGATAGGTATCTGGTTTGGGCTAACTCAGCAACATATGGAACATGAAGGTCTTTATGGATAAGTTTATTGGTAACAAAGAAAGAGCATTTAGGATTTTTCGAAGGATTTTGGATTTTAAGGATTGGATACGAGAAGAATTGGATGGTTTAGTAGAGCCATAAAACTCAACTCTGTACGTCCAAATAGGTCTAATCACAGTCAATGAAATAAGTCTTTTGTAATTAATTGGGTGCTTTGATCGTTTGTCTAGTAAATGTTGAAGTAGTCTTATCTATTGCCTCTTAGTGGAAGTACGAGTATCGTTGTTTTGGAAGATATTAAAAAGTTTCTTAATACACCATTGACGACTATTGGGCCACTTTTCTACGATACAAGTTTTGAGTTATTCTATGGAGTTAAACTGTCTCCCTTGACTCCAGCGACGAGCAGTTTCATGTCGCTTTAGTCTTGTATTTGGATGCTTACCACATCTAATTTAATTATTTTAAATATGTATTATTTTATGATTTAATTATTTTTTAACACGATAAAAAGATTGAGAGGGCGTGGTAGTGGCTACACTCTGTTCTTAGGCCCGTTTTTGTTACTCGGACTAAGTATAGATTCTTTAAAAATTCTTCTGACATTTTTTTCTTTTACGCAAATCATCATTAGTAATCGGCGTATTCTGGCAGCTCGGCATTTTCCGTACGTTTTGACTAATTTAGCAGGGATATTGTTTATTTCGGTTGCTTTATAAGATCGTAATTTTACGAAGGATGTTTCGACTCCTTACTCGGATTTTGTACTAACGGTTCCGCACCCGATAAAAACAAAAATGAGGGGAAGATATGTTATTTTCTAACTCAAAATAATATACATATACATAGCCGGGAGGAACATTAAAGGAAGTTTCATATACCATTTTCACATCAACCACCCGTGGGATGTTTCTTTATGTAGTTATGAGATCCGTGCAAAGCAGTAGGGTTTTATAAATTTATTTAAAAATCACAATATTGGATAAAAATGTATCTTTTTTTTTCGATCTTTACTCCATTAATCAGTAAATAAATCGAAAGCTACTATGAAACCAGATATTAGGAGAACCAGTTTGAAAACAGAGAGCTGTTTTCTTTTGTCAATTGTTAGAACTGAATTCGTTTGTTATTTCTGCAGCTTAATTACAGCCCTCTCCTCTCAGATTCTTTAATCAGTTAGGAAACGAATTAAGCCCTTCTAATTTGTGTAATTTGCTCTTCCCTTTCTTTCGGAATAAAAGAAGTGCTCCAGAATCTAGAGCCACTTCTCAGGAATTACTCTTTAGCTTATCGAATTTTAGTTGATTCGAATTTTTGATTGTTCAACTATTTGACTATTTTTATTTTGTTAGTTTTCAATATTCTCAACTACTATTAAAGGTATGTAGCAGCTCAGTAGCTAGTAAGGTCTGGCAAAATTATTAATTAGCATAAGATATTTTTTTCACAATTACTGTCATATAGTAGTGGATAAATGGTCAGGGATGCAGTGAAGTATGATAAACACGTCCAAGTTTTTAAATTAAAAAAAAAAAAAACTTTATATTTGGAGAGTCGACGTTTCGACCTATCTTGCAGATATTCTTCGGGGCTAAAATAAAAAAATTTGATGTGACCAAGTTAATATATGAAAAACAATAAATAATACAAAGTAGATTAGTTTACGAAATAATTAATAGTTGTTTACATAATCGGAAAAATATCTAAAGTTAATTTCATGATTGAATACAAAATAGAAGCAATGTCTAAGCTACAATTTTATTAACAATTTTTTTTTTGTAAATAAAAAGTTATAAATAGGAATTTAAAAATAAGTGTAAGGAAAATATATGAAAAGGAGAAGGTTAATATAGAAAGGTAAGAAAGAGAATAAAGTTGGCATAACAATAAACGAAGGAAGAAGTTGAAGGTATGTGAGAAATTAAAATAAATGGACTTACTGATTGTGGTCTGGTTAAAGACTCGACTAACAATGACTGTTAAAAAATAAAATCAAGGAAAGGGGGGATAATGACTTGCAGAAAGTAATGACAGGAAGGGGGTGGCAGCGGCCAATATGACATATGGAAGGGGGCACATGGTGGATGAAAACCGAACTATTTTAAAAAAGGGTGTGGAAGATGTCAAATATGAATTTAAAAATTTTAAAAAAAGATAGCGCAACACCGTCAACAGGAAAAAATATATATAATTTATGTAAAATAAAAAAAAAATTAAAAAATAAAAAAAAAAAAAAAAAAATGAATAGAATCCACATCATGAATTACTATCCTACTTCCATATGTAATTTAAAATAGCTTACCTATTGAAAAAGTTTACAAAATAACCTATACATTCGTGTAGTCTTGGTATTTGAGATGAGATGACTTACACAAAGGCGGGCACACACCTAAAAGTATAAATGACTGGTCTACCTGTCACAGTTTTTGCAAAAACTGACACTTTTTGTTCTTCTACACTCTCAGTTTTACCTGATAGGTTACCTGTGACCATTATACCTGTATGTGTGTACCCGCCTTAAAATAAAACGTAAAAATTATGTTGTAGTATCTGCCCCACATATTTCAGATTAAATTTTTATTGATTATTTAATTTCAGTTATAGAAGCTAATACTCTACCGTTGATGTAAAAAAAAAAAAAAAACGTTATATGCATATTATGGTTGAATATGCAAACAATTTTAGTGAAAATCTAATATGAAAGGATTTTTTTTTTTTTTTTTTTTTTTTTTTAAATAGCTTATTGCATAGCCGTTTTTCGTCAGTACCAACTTTTATTAATTGCGCTACTATATTACACAATTAGATAAATGCAGTATACTCATTTAAATCTAATCCAACGTGGGTTTCTATGGATCCGTACAACAGAAAGTGGTTAAGCTATGCTAAGACATTATACAACGGCTAAATAAAATTCTCAAACATTCTTCGGCTCAGCAACTAATCTCAGAATCAAGGTCTCCTTCATGATAATAAACGACGTAGTTAAATTTTTATGATAGCTTATAATTAAAATCTATGCATAATTCTAGTTATAAATAAAGCAGGGTTTGAAATCAATAATTAAAAAACATAAAAATAAAAATCAAATCCGATCAAAATTTTTATCAGGAATTTTAAAAATCATTTGATGATTTTATTATGATCGATTTTTATTTTTGATCACATGTTATAAAAATCAAATTCTGATCATTATTTTTGAACAAAATTTTTTCAATCAACAATAATAATTATTTTTGAGTAATTCCTTTCTAAATCAGAAAGTTAAATTTTTTGAGTCTGGAGTAGTAGGTGGAAAATAATATAGTCAACTATTAGCCACAGAACATCTTTATTTTTGAAATCCATTTCAAATTTTGGCTTACAAATGTATTATGAATTATATGTATATATATGATTATATGTATGTATTTGTATTATGTATTATGAATACATTCAATTAAAAATATTAAAAAAAAAACAAAAAAAAACTGCCTGACTACGTAGAGCTGGAAGAGTTAAATTTTAAAATCAGAATTTTTTCCAAGTGCTCAGGTGTAGTTATACTATTATTATAATTATTTAATTAGATTATACACTGTTTTACAGATCTGCCAGGATATGACGTTTTTTTTTTTCGAGGCCGAAGGACATCCTTGGCCACTCTCTCTATCCACAATTAGAATAAGCTTTTTCGTCCTTAAGGATAATATGTTTTTAACGGTTTTTTAAGTTATCCGAAGGATAACTTCCGCCATTGTTGTCCTCCAGGATACTGTTTTAAAATATTGGACGGTTTTAAGATGGTGGACCTTAAAAGGACACTTTTTTTAAATATTAGACTATTTAACTGTTTTAAGATGGCGGAATGATATTTAAATCATTATGATATTAAATGGCGAATGAGGGGAAAAAAAAAATTCCTTTCGTCTCTCTCTCTCTCTCTCTCTCTCTCTCTCTCTCTCTCTCTCTCTCTCTCTCTCTCTCTCTCTCTCTCTCTCTCTCTCTCTCTCTCTCTCTCTCTCTCTCTCTCTCTCTCTCTCTCTCTCTCTCTCTCTCTCTCTCTCTCTCTCTCTCTCTCTCTCTCTCTCTCTCTCTCTCTCTCTCTCTCTCTCTCTCTCTTTCTCTCTCTCTCTTTTTAAATTATAATTTATTCCCTTAATTTTAGTCACCAAATTATATCAATAGTTTAATAGTTCAATATTATAGCAATAGTAATTCAATTGGGATTACAATGTAATTCTTAAATGTAATTCGATCACAGATTACATAGTTGAATAACGGATTACTATTTCTTGTAAGTTAAGTAATGAATGATTTGCAAATTTAATTCGATTATAATATTTCTTCCATTAAATAGCCAAATAAATATCGGAATATCAGTTTAGACCTCCACCATTTATATTTAAGTTTTCTTTTAGTGATAAAGATTTTGAAATATCGCCATCTTCATTATTTTTCTTAGAGAGAGGAGTGGGGGGGGGGGGGGGGGGCTATTTCTAAATTGAGAACGGCTCGTCCGATTTTAATGAAATTTGATATTTATGTTTCTATCGTACTTATTAGCATATATTTATGATTTTAAAAGTTTTATTAATTAGTGGGTTGGGGAGGAAATATAGCCCCCCTCCCCCCTAATTAATAAAAACGTTAAAACCCTAAATATACGCTAATAAGTACGAAAGAATCATAATTATCAAATTTTATTAAAATCGGACGAGCCGTTCTCCATTTTGAAATATAGCCCCCCCCCCCCCCCCCAATAATAAATAAAACTGTTAAAACCCTAAATATACGTTAATAAGTACGAAAGAAATATAATTATCAAATTTCATTAAAATCGGTTAATTGGTCACATAACATATTAATTGGTCACATATATATATATATATATATATATATATATATATATATATATATATATATATATATATATATATATATATATATATAATTGAAATTGTGTACATTAATATTGTATAAAAAACATAATAATCAATTTTTTTGTGTAAAAGGTGATTTTTATTTTCTGATCAAAATTTTTTTGATCGCAAATTAATCATTATTATTAATGCAATACCATTTCACTCAGTGAGTAATCATAATTTTTAATCAAATCAATAAACATCAAAAATCAATTCAAATTTTTATTTATAAATCAGGAATGATTTTTAAATTAAAAATCAAATATAATAATTATTATATGATTTTTTGGAAAAAATAATTATTGATTTCAAACCCTGAAATAAAGTTTATAATAAAATTTTCTCTTAGTAATAAAGTATACCAATAAAAATTCTTATTTTACTAAACGCGAGAATATAAAATAATAATAATAATGTAAATAAGCCTCATTACAAATGAGAGGGATCGGTTAGAATGCCTGCTTGCGAACCACAATATTCCGATAACGGAAATTCAGCGACTGTAACAGATTCCTTGCACATAGATATTTGATGTTTCTCAAATCACACCATCCTAACAATCACGTATTTTTATTTAAATTTTTGGCATTGTAAATTATTCGGAAAAACAATTTAATGTCTGCTAAAGTTTAGAAAGTCTTTCTCTTTATTATCAATAATACTAATATTTTATTTCAGAAATATATTTTCTTTAATACAAAAATGTTTTTAAATGAAAACAAGGTATTTTCTTGGTTTCTTGTTATTGTTACTTTTTCTTTCCTTTTAAAATTATCAAAATAAATTGTAAACTATCACATACTGACAAATCTCGTTTTGTTTATATAAATAATTAATTAATATTTATTTAAAATACTTTTCTAATAAACCCAAGTTATAGTTATCGGTACTTGATTGAAGTTGGTTTACTACATTTAAAAAGAAAATTAATTGTTTATCAACAGATTACAACCTGCTTAGAGTCTGATTTAGAACCTGGTTACTAAAATAATGTTTTCATCTAATGTTAAAAAACAATATTTATGTGAATTAAAATTTTAGTTATTGCTATTGTTTATCCAATTTATAATTTTTAAATAAGTATTGCAAATACCTGTCAAAGTGCAGAAGTACATCCATCTCTGACGGTAGAGCGATTCAAAATTCATAATGATCATTTTGCCGAACGTACAATCACTCCACTGCTTGCCCACCACACACGGATAACTTAGATATACCCCCTACTATAGAATACATCGTACATGTACCGCAAGGTGAAGCAGATGATCTTGATCTATCCTTGACCTCGGATCAGGTTGGATACGAGAAAGATGTGTGATATGTATCTGATAAACGTCAAGACAACAATAGGAATGAACAAGTATATAAAATAGCATTCATTTTTAAGGTATGCATTTTTACAACTAACAGTATCTCTTATACTTTTTAATATTGGTCATGATGTATAAGATAAAAGAGTTTATTCCTGATAAAACCGATTATAACAGCTTTATAACCTATCATGATAGGTTGCTATTATTGTTGCTAGACAAAATTTAACATGTGATTCCAAAGATGTATATGATACTTTTACTAGAACATTTCGGATCTTTTTTAGTTTGCTCCCGCATTTTAAATTAGAATAAATAACATGTGTTTTTTTTTTATTAATTAATGCTTAATGTGTTACTAATAATTCCTAAATAATTATAAATAAATGAAGTACTAATGGCATGGTTTGGAGAGCCAGATATAGTCTCCCAAATAAAGAAGGCAAGATTAAGACGGCTGGAACACTTACAGGACACTGCTGATACATTACCTTGAAAATTACTAAAAGAAAAGCCAGGCGGTTTTAGAATTTAAGGGCGGCCACGATTAAGATGGCTAGAAGACGTGGAGCAAGACCTCCGTCAGGTAAGAGTGAGAGGATGGCGCCGCAAGGCCGCGGAGCGAGATGGATGGAGAAAACTTATAGACGAGGTCCTGGTCCTGCTCTAAGGACTGTTGCACCCAATAAATAATAATAATAATAATAGTTTCTAAATTCTCATAAAAATATCCTTAAAAAGGGATAAGAATGTATGTAAACAAAACATTTATTTATTTTCCAATTAGAATATAAATAATGTAATAATGTTATTAACATTTGTTAAAATACGATGGAAAAGATTATCTATTTCGTGTCTTTTTCTCCAAATAAAGTTACAAAGTTATGAGTCAATCATGATCCTTCTAGTTCCACATTCTCTTTTTGTTCCTCTTTAACAATTATTTTCTTAAATATAATTTTGTATTTTCGAAGCGTTGCCTTGAATATAGTTACTTTATTCCTGCAACCGTGTAAATGGCACCTCCATCGGGGTAATTTGTTATGCATATAATATAGCTTTATCCAATGTCTTTAATGCATTTCTTCTTTTTCTTTATAATATCAATTTTTTTTATAATATCTTAAAATACTCGTCACTTTTAAAAACTCTAGATAGATCAATAATATTCATCATTACCTATTACTATTAATAGTTATAGAAATTGTAACTGTTGATACCAATAAAATTAAAGGTATTTATTTAAAATTAAAATAAAAAATACTCGGCATTTCTTTCCAAAAACTATCAGATATACAACATTGACACAATATTAGGATTTCATGTTTTGATATAGAGGTAAGCTCATCACGATGATATTCAAGTGCTTCCGAAAATATCAACCAGTTCCTCTATTAAGTTTGTTCTCCCCACAAGAACTTGTTCAAACTCAATCATCTCCCTGATGAACTTCATTTGTTTATCGTGCATAAGGTGCGATTATGAAACGTGAAACGCTTCATTGCACTAAAGTTGAATTTCAATGTTTGTGATCTCTTAGTACTAGAAAGTTTGTTTAACAGTCAAACAGTCAACTTGTTTCCTGTTCGGTAGAACTGTTCCGTGTTATACCTGACATAGCAGCTTTCTGGTTGACCCATTGTTAGGTGTTTATGTTCAATTTGAAAAGGATACTTTTCAATTAAAGCACAACACATTATAATCTTTTCAAATCCAGTATTAAATTTATTGTGAAAATATTTTAAAAACATAAATAAAACCTTGTCTTTGTTTAATTTAACAATTTTTTGATATTTAAAACTGTATACACTATATACTACAAGGAAATTTGGAGACAATGATTACAATAACATGTACAGAACTACTTACTAGTAGCACGACGATAAAAGTTCTATACTCGAAGGTCTCTTAAGGCAAGTTGGGAGACTAGTGAATTCATAGTATAGAGTTTATTATGAAAGATAGGTTTAGTTGCTATGGTCATCTGGTTTAGACCTAATAAGCAATATATGGTACAGTAAGATCTATATGGATAAGTATGTTTGTGACACATTAAGAAGAATTAAGGATTTTACGAAAGATTTTGGATTGGACACGAAGCTTAACTCCATTCGTCCAAATGGATCTAACTACCATCATGTAAATAAATCTTTTGTAATTAATTGGGAGCTTTAAACGCTTGACTAGTAAATGTTAGAGTAGTCGGATACCAAGAGCGGTTCGTGTGGATTCTATGTAAGTCATTTGCCTTGAAGTTCTTATAGCGGATCTGTTCAACGGGGATCAGAGGAATATCAAAGGATATTGTTGGACAGGAAGTCGTAGGTTTAAAGGACGGGTAAAGGTTTTTTGCTGAGATTTGTTTGGATTTTTTTTAGTACTCAATTTTTTAAACCATTCACAAAGCCTTGTGATATGACATTGAAGTGACGGAGATGCGATGAAAGGATTATTAAGAAGTATATTCTAAAGCTATATATATATAATTGTCACAAACATTGACAGCAACATACGCTGACACAGCAATATTAACTAGACATGAAGACCTCACAATTGCATCATTAACTCTTCAACACCACTTAACAATACTACAAGACTGGTTCAAACAATGGAAAATAAAACTAAACTACACCAAATCACAGCACATAACCTTTACACTCAGACAAGACTCTTGTCCACCTGTCTTCATCGACAATCAACCCATACCACAAACAAACGAAATTCATTATTTAGGACTTACATTTGATAGAAGAATTACCTGGGGCCCACACATAAAACAAAAACGTCTCAGTCTAACCAAGAGATTAAAACTTCTGTATCCAATGCTTCATAAACGGTCGACATTAAAACTCCGACAACGACTAAATACATACACTTACTTACTTAAACCCATATGGACATACGCCACACAAATATATGGGACTGCAAAAAATACACACCTTTAAAAAAATACAAATATTCCAATCAAAATTACTCAGACTAATCACGAAATCACCTTGGTACGTTTCAAAACCACACAATTCACACTGATTTAGAAATACCCACAGTAAAGGAACATATACATGACCTTTATAGACGTTTCATGACAGACTTCATGGACATAACAACATACTCATTAATGACATGGCCCGACTGACATACGACTGGGAGATTTGCTCAAATAAATCTCTTTAACCCATGGAGGAATACTCTCAGAAGGCCTGCTTATCTCAACTGATTGACTCTAATAACAGCTGGATCGAAATATGAAAGAGAAAAAAAAAATAGTTATAACAGTGGAATTAGTTCTCAAAATCAAATCTGTTTGAAACCCATACCATTTGTAACAGATTTTGATCGGTACTATTTTGATTTTTTTTGCTAGTCTCCCACACGCATACAAGGCCTGTAGTAAATTCTGAATATATGTAATTTTTTATATCACATTCACTGATATTACTCAATATTGTTACCCTATTTGCCTGGTTCGGATAACTAGTTGTAAGGCACCATAGAGAGGTGGAAAATCGGGTTCGAATCCCGACCGGGTCAAATCTTTTCTCTTCAAAAAATAGAAATATATATATATATATATATATATATATATATATATATTATATATATATATATATATATATATATATATATATATATATATATATATATATAATTATAGGTATTATATTAATAATAACAGACCGTAATCTGTATTATCAATGTAGCGAAAAATAAATTTTATTCTTATCAAGTATTTACAATTTTTAGTAATATATTATATTACAAATGTTTCAATAAATAAGACTATGAAAGTTGGAAATTGCGAAGATGAATTAGCGAACATTCTGTAAATTAATTAAAATTAATCTCCAATGAACGTCTTATTTAATAGATGACGTCTATTTTATAATTTATTAATTAGATTATAAAATAAATGACAATTGACAATGAGGGAAAGAGCTCTCACGTGCAGTGCAGTGGCATTGACATGCCTGGACCCGATCGCTGAATCTCATTATTTCACTAAATTATTTTATAGTGTAGTTTATGCATGATGATTATTAAAATTATATAAAAATAATATTTAAAATATCAGTAATTAAACTTTAATTAATACACCTCTCTTTGTTCCTTTTCCCCCAAAAACCTATTTCTTTTTTTTTTTTCTTATTTTTTGTTTGGTACAGATTATTCAGTTAATATTATTTGTATATTTTGTTCAATAGAAGATTTTATTTATGTATTGATTCATAGCTCGGCACAAATAGCTCAAAGAAAACAAGGACCTCACGTTATTTGAAGAGTTACACGCTGACAAGGGGACATTTTGACTTGTAACTCACAGATTTGAATAACGATTTTTGTGTAGGTAGTAGGGACCTATAATAGTGCAAAACTAAAGTTATAGCCGCCAATTAGCATTGGGAGCCGAAATAAAATATCAAAATCCTGTTTTATTTTTTTCTTAGCTCTCAGTCAAGATAAAAAAAATGATTCTTTCACTTTAAATTGTAGTTGTGTATGCTATTTAAACTAAAAATACTATTGTCATGCTCAAGACGCGACACGGCTTTAGGGTGCTCAAAAACCCCATAAAAATGAAGAAATTCCAATTAAATAAGCTGTAAATCAGTGAAATTTTTTTTTCATGAAAAACTGGCTTCAAATCTCGATTTAACGCACCAAACACCCTTATATACGAAATTTAATCAAAATTAAATTCAACATTGGGTTTACTCCAGATTTTAGTGGACAAAAACTGATGTGAATACAAAATTCCGAGGTCAACAATAAGTTGAGATATTGCTATAAGGAGAAATCCTCCGACCTCCGGAATTGGACCAAATCCTAGTTTTACAGCTTCTAGGTTCTTTTCTTTATGGTAATACATTTACAGGTGTACTATTTGGTAGTATGTTTCAAATTAAATTGTAATAATGTTCATTAAGAGATTTCATGAAAGTACTGATATTATTTCTATTTAAAAAGAGAGGAATGAAAGAGAGGACTTAGTACTAGATCATAAGATTAATTAAAGAAGAAGAAAAGAGAACTAATATAAAATAATAAAAGGCTGCTTTCAAAAGAGGAAGCAGAATTGGGATAGTCTTCCTCATGATTAGTGGTTCAAGGAAGATTGACTCCAAGATGAGGGTATTCTTGAATTCTCTTAAAGGATGAAATCGAAACTAGGAAATGTTGATTAGGCCATGGAAAACCGTTATGTAATATAAAAACCCACTAGAAGTTGCCATTAAAAATTCTTATCACAGTAGCATAGACCTGCTATCTTGGAATTCATGTTGGTAGAAGAATACCATAGTTCTCAAGAAATAATAAAAAAGAAGCTGTTGGTGAGTTTTAACTAATAAAAAACATACTCTACAATCACTCTAATTTTCTATATTTAACACTTTAACGACCACAGCGGGCACATAGGACCGCTAGTGAAACCCACTAACAATTTCGTTACAGGAATACTTACGTCGTTGTGAAATCAAATTACCTTATTATTATGATAGCTATGGTTCTTGTGAACATAATTATCATCTTGGGTTGAGCTTACCTTTATTCTATTGCCATAAAAATTCCTGGAAGCTAATTTGTTATTGTTTAGCGTATTTTTTAATTATTTTAATCTAATTAAAATTATTAAGGACTTGGAAACTGATAAATTATCTACCGATACTATCGTTGTATCCTCATCTAACTCCGAATCGGAAGGCATTTTATTTTGCATTGCCAACTCCACGATACGCTTGGTATGGGAAGATATTCCACTAAACATTTTTAAACAAAAAATGGACCAATTTACAAAAAACTAAATTTCGATAATGCACTAAAGGTACTACTAAGTAAGTAATGTCTGTTTGCAACAAGAGCTATAAGCATACTAAATAAAGTGTGGGGTGCGAGGTAGGAGGGTTGAAAATAGTGAAAGGGTAATAAAAGGTGTTGAAAGGGTTTCGACAGGTCAATCACCTAAAGAACAGTTTTATAACTGATCGGGCAAACAACACATTTTTGCTGAATAATAAACCTAATAATGTTATTCCATCAATATTTTTGGAAACATTTTTTTACAGCTAGGTACTGTTTTTTGTTATTCTCTAACTAATCTTGAAGGGGTTTACACATTTTTTTTTCCAACAGTGCAGTAATATTTTGTGTGAAAATGAAAATATGTCAATAGAGAAGTAAAAAAATATCTATTAAAGGAAAAAATAGTTATTTTATGATTTAGAAAAAAGCGGGCAGTGCCCCTCGGACATTGGCGGGCACATAGGCCCGCTACATTTTTACCCTAATCACCATAATTAAATGGTTGCTAATGATTATAAAAATGCATGACATTGTTATATAACTGCTGAATGCAGCTTTTGAGCGAAAAAAAATGTTTGGTCCACAGGGAAATATTAACAGAAATGGCTTGGTCGTCCAAGTGTTAATTAGGATTGATGAATTAATTGCCAGTGTTTCAGCGTACCTCAAGTGTTTCTATATTTAGTTGTCGAAATGCTCATTTTTAGTTCTTTTACTAATGTGAATTACATTTCTTTCCGCAATGAGCTGTAAATTTTCATATTTACATTAATTTATCGGTGTTAGTCGTGAGGAAGTCGATAAGTCCAATTGCTTTGCAAACTTTGCCTTTAAAGCTCCACTTTGGCAAATGATAATATTGTGGCAAATTGTTTAAGTTTTGCTTCTTAATAATTCCTTATAGTTTTTTTTAATCTCACCTTCCTAGCCGTTATGGCAACACTGACTTTCCTGGCTGGAAGGGTGAGGGTGGAGAATTAATTACTTAGAATCCATTCCACTCTACGGCAGTTAAAATCGATCCATGGATTTTTTTAAGTGATAGACTTAGTAACTTTGTGCCTAGCCCTACCGAATGTCTTAAAGTATCTATTTTGGAACAAGTGGTGTTTTTTGAATAATTAGAGGATATTCAAAAAGAACCAAAATTTGCGTATAATAAATTGCACAATGTTGACTTTTCGACTTCTTCATAACAAGCAGGGATAAAACCTCTCCTTACTTCAATTTTGTTTATGAATCACTGAAGATTCCGAAAAAAAAAAATGGTGCTGTGACCATGGCACATTTGTTGTTGGACTAGTGTTATAACATAGAGTCTCAGTATATGTTTTGATTAATATTATATATTTGGTTTCAAATCTATGGACTGAAATTTATTATTGTAACAACAAAATTGAAAAAGGAAAGGAGCAGGATGAATCTTACATGTCAATGATTTGAATAAAAAATACCTATTGTAGAAATTGGATATTATCAATTCATCTTCTTTTGAAATACTTTTATTATTTTTGATCATCGAGTTGCAAGCGAGTTGAAAACGTACTAGTACTGAGTGTATTATGAATTGAAAAAAAAATAATAAATAAAATAAATGTATCCGATTAGGACAAAATCTGTTACAAATAGTAGATAAAGATCATAGTTTCATTTGTAACATTAAGGATTTTGATTAATGGATTGGATACGAACTACGATTCCACTGTTATAACTATTTTTTTTTTCTCTTTCATATTTCGATTCACACCTGTTATTAGAGTAACAATCAGTGAATGAGATGAAATTGTAATATAACAGGCCTTGTATGCATGTGGGAGACTAGCACTCAATAGTACCTCCTCCTGGCATGGGTTAAAGAGATTTATTTGAGCAAATCTCCCATTAAGCTTTCTGAGAGTATTTCCAGGTATGTCAGTCGTGGCCATGTCATTAATGAGTATGATGTTATGTCCATGAAGTCTGTCATGAAATCGTCTAAAAAGGTCATGTATATGTTCCTTTACTGTGGGTATTTCTAAATCAGTGTGAATTGTGTGGTTTGAAACGTACTAAGGTGATTTCGTGATTAGTCTGAGTAATTTTGATTGGAATATTTGTATTTTTTTAAGGTGTGTATTTTTTGCAGTCCCGTATATTTGTGAGGCGTATGTCCATATGGGTTTAAGTAAGTAAGTGTATGTATTCAGTCGTTATCGGAGCTTTAATGTCGACCGTTTATGAAGCATTGGATACAGAAGTTTTAATCTCTTGATTAGACTGAGACGTTTTTGTTTTACGTGTGGGCCCCAGGTCATTCTTCTATCAAATGTAAGTCCTAAGTAATGAATTTCGTTTGTTTATGGTATGGGTTGATTGTCAATGAAGACAGGTGGACAAGAGTCTTGCCTGAGTGTAAAGGTTATGTGCTGTGATTTGGTGTAGTTTAGTTTTATTTTCCATTGTTTGAACCAGTCTTGTAGTATTGTTAAGTGGTGTTGAAGAGTTAATGATGGAATTGTGGGGTCTTTATGTCTAGTTAATATTGCTGTGTCATCAGCGTATGTTGCTGTCAATGTTTGAGGGCTAAGTGGCATATCGTGAGTGTAAAGAATATATAACAGTGGAGCTAGTATTGACCCCTGTGGTACTCCGGCTTTTACTGGATAAATAGAGGAGATTTCTGAGCCTTGTCGGACAGAAAAAAATCTATCAGAGAGAAAAGATTGAGGGATCAGATAATAGGAAAAAGGAAGAAGATTTTTCAATTTAAAAAGAAGTCCGTCATGCCAAACTCTGTCAAATGCTTGAGCTACATCTAGAAATGCCCCAGTAGCATATAGTCTTTTCTCGAGTGAGATTGATATGATATGAAATGACACGGTGTAGTTGATGAACTGTTGAGTGAAATGAACGGAATCCAAATTGATGTGTAGGCAGTACTTGTTTATCTGTCAGTATGTCTAGTATTCGTCGGTAAAATAATTTTTTTAAAAACTTTAGAACTTAAAGGAAGTAGGCTAATTGGTCGGTAGGAAGAAGGTGAATCGGTGTTTTTGTTTGGTTTATGTATGATGGTAATATAGAATATTTCTATTGAACTGGGAATTTTGTAGTCCTGAGAATTGCGTTGTAAAGTGTAGTTAGAAAGACTGTAGCGTTTTTGGGAATTTTCTGGAGAAGGTCAGCGGTGATTAAGTCAAATCCTGGAGCTTTTTTTGGTGATAGCTTTTTGATTACTTGCAATACATCAGAAGGAGTGAAAGACAGTGGTGGTAATGTCAATTGAAGGGGAGCTTCTAGAGTTTCTTGTAGGTAATTTTCGTGTTTATTGTCTTGGTAGTCTGTATGTGGTGTAAAAACAGTCGACAAATGTTCAGCAAAGAGTTCAGACTTTTCTTTGTCCGACACCAGAACCCATCTTCTTTTCTGAGAGGCGCTATCACCTCGTGATGCTTTAAATTTTTTTAATGTGCCTCCATAAGCTTCCGTCGTCTGTCGTGATATTGGATAAGTAGTAATCGTATTTGGTCTGTTTGATTTTCATAATTTGTCTTTTCAGTTCGTTATTCAATTTATTAAATGTTCGTCTGTCTGAAGGAAGTCTGTCTGTTTGCCATACCTTTCGCGCCCTTCTCTTTGCTGTGACCAGGTCCCTGATGTACTGTGGGTAACTCGGTAGAGAACCTCTTTTGTTCACTCTAGGAACGGATGAGGCCCATGCAGATTCCTGTACAGCTTTGGTAAATACATCAACTGCTTCTTCAATTTCTTCTTCGGTTTTTAGTTGCATTGGTATCAGCAGTTTCGAATTTAACTTGGATTGATAGCTATCCCAATCCATAACGCCTTGGTTTAGGAATAATCTTTTCTCTTTCTTTATAGGTTCATCAAAAAGTGTCAAATGAACCAGGGAATGATCAGAGCAGAGATCGGAACTGCTACTTATTGTGTAAGGTATGGTGCGAAGTCCTTTAGTGATGAAAAAATCAAGTAAGTCAGGGGTTTTCTGTCTCGATGTGGGCCAGTAAGATGGAGTATTTGGGGATATAGTGTCTAACGAAAGTTTATGGAGAACAGATCTTAAATTTCTACCTCTCGGAGTACACAAACGGGAGCCCCAAGCTTGGTGTTTGGCATTATAGTCTCCACCAGCGACAAAACATTTTCCCAGTTTCTCGAAGAAACTATTGAACATGTGTGATGAAATGGCAAACCTGGGGGGACAATACACAGCTGCCAGTGTTAGAGTGTTATGTTTTGTGTAAAGTGTGATTGCAGTGGCCTGTGTGTGGGGTGGATGTGGTGTATGTATTGAATTGTGTAAGATTTGATGACGATGGCTGTGCCTCCATGAGCAGTGTTATCTGGATGGTCCATTTGGTAAATAGTGTAGCCAGGAATGTGAATTTTATGTCGGGAAGTAAGGTGTGTTTCGGTTATCAGGGCAACGTCCGTTTGTTTCTCATGTAGGTATTTATCAAGTTCATTTTTAAGTTGAAGAAGTCCGTTAGTGTTCCATAGAAGAATGGACAAGAAACCCACAGTTAAAGAATTAGGGTGCATATGATGGGAATAAGGCTTGTTTTACATCAGAAATCTGTTGCAGGAGGCTTAAAAGAGGTTGAATGAGGTCATGTAACCCACATAATAAAGATACCATTTGATGTGGCATATCAGGAGGAAGCACCTGCCGAGTAGTTCTTCGCTTCATATCTGAATGATCCGCACATGGCTGATGTCTCGTAGCTGATGATTGTGGATACCTTGAGGGTTCTTGCAACTTTGGTAACTTGACTTGTCCTCGTTGAGCTGGTTCAGAATACTGCGGTAGAGGTGGGTACTCTTGTAATGAAGGTGGGTTTGGTTGCTGAACTGACAAAGGCCTGAAGATTTTAGGTTATTTTAGATTTCTTAAATCTTTGAGAGTTTGGCAACCTCTGTAGTTGGCAGGGTGCGCTCCTTCACAGTTTGCTCAGGTTGCAGGCGTTTCCCGTGTTTTTTGGCAACTGCCACTCTCGTGGTTTTGTCCACAACGGACACATTTTGGTGGATGGTTACAGTAGGTCTTTGTGTGACCATACTGTTGGCATCGGATACATTGTGGCATTGTTCTTTTTTTACGCGGTTCTTCAATAGTAACCGCTGTGTAATAAATTCGTTTTATATCAAAGATATGTTCGTTAAATGATTGCTTTGTAATATTTACAAAAAACATAGTCAATGGTGTTTTAAATCGAGACAGAACATTTGTAACATTGACTACGTCAAAGCCTTTGTTTTTTAATTCTTCTATTATAAAATTATGTGGGATTGAGTTATGCAAACCTTTGATAACCACCTGTGGGCATCTATCCTCAGGTAACTGGAAAGTGTGGAAGTCGGCATTTTCCTTCCGCAGAGCAGCGGTTATAGTTCTATTGCCATTGGGTGTGTTTGGGTGTATAGAAATATTTTTTAAATTTGTTTTCAGGTTGAATGAAGCACGTCTAGAAATTTTTTCAAAAAAACCTACCAAAGCTTGTACGTTTTCAATTCCATTCACAAATATAGGTGGTGGTCTTGCTGTCAGGGTCTTCTGTATTGTTGACTGTGGTTGAGGTTCAGATTGGGTTGCCAGTATTTCAAATTTATTTTTAGTTGTTACTGGGGAAGTCTTTTTATTTTTTCTACGATCACGGTCATATTATTGATTTCTTTTTCGATTTATTACCTGTTGCCATTCTCCGCCTTGAGCAATTCCATTTTCTTGAATGATTTCCATATTGCTGGCCTTTGAAGTGGAAGGTTGGTCAATTATGGTCTTCGCGATGAACACGCACGCACTTCCTCTACAACTTTCTTACGCTTTATTAGGTTTTCAGATAAACAAATTTGCTCTAAAATTAGCTTTTTTTCGTAAGAAAACAGTATTTAATTAAGAGCAAAATTTATTTAGATTTTTACCGATGTTATAACTATAAACTATAACTATAAACCTAAAAATTTGCAATGTAATAAACATGCGTCAATAAAAAATCAAGCACGGAATGATTATTATCTATAATAGTCTTAAGGGTTAGTGGCACCCTTAAGCTGTTAGAGGGAAGCAGGTTAGCTAAGGCAAATCCATTAGGGCTTTATGCTTCCTTATTAGCGGAATATGCATTCATGGACTTCTGGTACCTGTCAAATTTATAAGAACTGGCAGATTGCCTTTGTCGGCAAGGCAACAAAGGATGAAAAAAGTTTTCGGAAAAAGGGTGTGAGAAATAGGAGAAAAGAGAAAAAAGGGGGGAGTCTAATATAGCTCCAGCTTGAGAAACAAGAAAATGTTTTTTGATTGAGAAAAATGAAGATTAGGAGATGCTGTACCAGGCAGATGGAATTGGTCAAGAGGTATGTATGACTTCGCTGAAGATGTGAAAGGCCGTGGATCAGGAGGTGGTAGAGAAAGTCCAGCTTTACCCTTACAGCTAATATAAATACACACTATGTAAATAGCCAGCAATTAGTTTTAAAATGTAAATTCTTTGCTAACATTTGAAATAGATTCTATATATCCAATAAATTCCATATGTCTATACTTATGGGCTAAGGTTGGAATTAGAGGAACGTTTTGATTTTTTTCCAAATAAATAGATTTAGTTTAGTGTAATTTAACACTAAACTTACCGACTCTTGATTTATACATATTTCTACCACACTTTCTCGGTCAAAAAAAAAAATAATATAAGGGAGGTGTGGATTTTGGAGAAAAAAACAAAAACAGTTTTGATATGTTTAATAAAAGTAGAACAATTAGAAAGTATTGAATGTTGTTTTAAAGAACTTTTGCTAAAAAATCTGAAAATGGTCATTTGACCGTCATGGTAGGTTTAGTAATAAAGAGCTATTAAACATTTTTTTTTTTATTAGTTTAGCCACAATGATGGCAGAAAATGTTGCGCTCACGCAATAGACTGTATATAATTTTTTTTTCCAAAGATAAGTAAGGTTATAGATTTATAAATGCTACAATAATAATGTCTCATGAAAGCTTTTATTACTTGAAACATAAAATCCTTTAAAGAAATAAAAAAAATACAATTTTATACTATTTTCACACAAAAATCACAATTTTTATTTATTTATTTATTTTTTTCATCATTTTATATCGCTCACGCAATTTAATTGTAGCAAACCTTATTTGGCAGAAATTAACCTTTAAATCTTGCCTATTCATTAGTGTTGAAAAAATGAATTGTGCTATTAATGAATTAAACATACACAATATTTATTATTATTTTAAATAATTACGAAACTTAAATAATAAGCTGATATAATAAAACATAAACATTTTTGAACTTATAACAATTTTAGTAAAATGTTAAATTAATTTTGCATATGTACAAAAGTGGACGAAAATGGGTTATCTATCATTCATTCCTTGCAAAAATCATATCCTAATACTAATAAACAAAATATACATACCCCTCAGCCTGTTATATATATATAAATAGTATCTTAATTGCTGCTTATTCAAATTGAATTGATAAATCCGATAACTAAGAGAAAAGAAGTCCAGTAAAACTGGTAAATCAGACACCAATAGTCAGGGATTTTGGTGTCACAAGGGAAAAAATATGTAGGAACATTGCAATGAACAAATTGATTGCACATTGGTAAGATAACGATTTATTTAGTGTTTGAGAACAAAATCTATTTCTTTTATATAGTGTTAGTAAGGAGCAAATCCTAAAAAATTCTGCTCCACCTTTGGTGTAGATGGCTATTGTATACTTTGGAAGCAGGTTGTGGACAAAACTTCAATAATATAAACTTTCCTTATCAACTTTTTCTCTCAGTTCCTCTACTTTTATAGTTTTTCTTTTCATTTAAACTTTAAATATTCTTGAGGCTATATTAGTTCGATAAATTTTTGTTGAGGTCAGTTATGCTATAAAAAAAAAAAAAGTTATCCAATCTGTCAATAATTAAGATTAAGCTGTTATATCTAAATATATGTTTAACACTCAATATTCGAGTAAATTAAAGATATTAGCCAAAAATTTTCTATAAATTGAAAAATATATCGAATTAATATATGTGATTAAGAAAAAAACGAAATTTTAATCATATAATTAACGTTTGTAGGGAAATATTAAGTAATTCAAAATTTTTACTTAATTTTGAGACGTACAGATATAGCTCACAAATGATTTAATTATACCTAAACATAATTTTAAAATTTGCTAGCATTTCATTCATTTTTTTAATTGTTTATCTTGGCAAATATTTTAAACTGATACAATCTTATATCATATAAACAATTTAATAAAATTACTCCATATCTGTGTGTAGATTGCAGAGTTAGGAAAACTTTAATAATAGCTATTTGACAACTAATATCCTGGAATCAATCACTTAATTTAATACTGATAAAATCTTTCAGTAAATAATTATTTCTTTATTACAAAATCACTGATAGATTTAATCATGGTATTATTAGCTGATTGATTCCAAGATATTATTTGAAAAATACATATGATTGAAATTTAAATATGATTATAATTGATCCGCCAGGATTTTTATAATTCTCATTTATTTTGGCAGAGAGAAAAAAAAAAATTAAATAAATATGGGCGCTAAAAACTTGTATAAACATGTCCTATGCATGCAGTACAGATCAAAATGGAATAATTTCAAACTATTTCCTTCTACATAGTATGTTTTTTCAAGAGATAAAAAAGGCGAAACAAAAATACGTAAATAGAATAAAAATAAAACGTCAACTCAAAGGAAGGATTTGATTGATCCTACCTGAATATTTTGAAATACAATAAATATCCACTGTCTCGCGGTGGAATAGTTTGGCATATTTTCAGATAACCAGTCTTTTTTTTCCTAGTTTGTGAAAAAAGAAATGTTGAGATTTAACGAGTACGCTAAACTCCAATACAAAAAACAACTCTGCTAAATTATTGTTTAACAACTATAATTACTTTTTTTTAAATTAGTAGTGTGAAAAAAATTACAGTTTTCAATTTAGTAATACTTACTTAAAACTAAAGCGACAAGAAACTGCTCGTCGTTACAGACTACTTTAACATTTACTAGACAAACGATCAAAGCTCCCAATTTATTACAAAAGACTTATTTGCATGGCTGTGATTAGACCTATTTCGACGTACGGAGTTGAGATTTGGGACTCTACTAAACCATCCAATTCATCTTGTATCCAATCCTTACAATCCAAAATCCTTCGAAAAATCCTAAATGCCCCTTAATTTGTCAACTATAAACTTATCCATAACGAACTTAATGTTCCTGCTGAGTTAGCCCAAATCAGATACCTATCCTTTCGTAGTAAGCTCCATAACCACTCAAATCCATTATTTTTTTTCAACTTACTTCCCACTCCATTCCCGTTTCCTCCGAGCCGTCTGTAAAGAATATGGCCTAGAGATCTTCTAGTGTTGAATTTTTATTGAAGTGCTACTGATGAGTAGTTTTTTTCACGTTTTGACATGTTATTGTAATCATTATCAGCTCATTTACTTGATGCATATATTTGTACAGTTGTAAATTTCAATAAATTGATATATAAAAAAAAAAGTAATAAATACTTAAGCTTATAATTAGGTTGTAACTTAGTGACCGAAATACCCAACTGTAAACGGATATATATGATTCCAATAGTTTCATAATAGATTATACATGCACGATCGCGGTCATAATTCAAATTTTCAATAATATATACGGAAGCACACTATTTTCATACAAAATTTGAAAAAAAAAAATACATACCTAATTTTGCATAAAATAATATCCTCTCTAGTCAACTGCTTACACAGTTATTAAACAGTGAGGAATGATTATGACGTAAACAAAAAAAAAAAAAAAAAAAAAAAAAACGAACTTCAATCAATTATTGTTTAATGATTAAAAAAAAATTCAAATTATTTTAAGAGGCAGACTGTACAAAATATTTTAATTCATTGCTTGGACTTAAATATACTGTCACCAATGGAATCTGCACAATAGATCCTAATAAATATTTAAAGTCTGATTGTTATAAGTTAAGCCAAACGACTTTACAGACATTTTTAATTTCTTTCACTGAGAACAGAAACTAACCCAGTTAAAAAAAAAAGAAGCGCCTTCAACATAATTTCAGTACCTTTAATTCATTGATTCCAATAGTTCTATATCAGAATCTAAATCGTGTAATTTTTCATAATTTATCTATTTCCAATTTGATATTAATATAATAATTGCTATACCATTACCATAGAGGCTGTTATTGAACTTCGCTTATGAATTATTTTCACTCCTGATCTATGTCTTCTCTCCCACCCTGCGAATACTCAATCCATCAATGTCTTTTGTGATTCGATACTCTCCCTTTTGACGTGACTACCCAGGTCAATAATCTCTTTTCCCTCCTCTATGAGAATTTATCATTCTTCTGTTTCATGTATGTTTGCTGTATATTTTGTTTGTTGTATATATTGTATTTTGTTTCATTGGTGGTTGGTATATGTTGTATTGGTTAGTCAAAAAGTATCAAGCAACCGACTCAGCTACACTATTCTCTTTTGGGACAGTTACATTGAAAACTACTTATTAAAATATGAGCTATATCCAATGATAATTACTGAAATAGTAACCGAAACATAAAAATAATAAGAAATATATGTATTGCTATGTATCCACCAGACCCTTTTAAATTGTTTGCGGGACTGCTAGTTCGGATACGCCGCGAATTTACTTTCCACAGCACTTATAAAAATAAAGGAACTCAAAACCTCAAAACTCAAGGAAGGAGACTCAAGCTGTGCCGTATTCTAGCAATATATATATATATATATATATATATATATATATATATATATATATTTTTTTTTTTTTTTTTAATTAATATGTCTTTTAGCTGGGTTTCTATACACTTTTTTAGTGTAACATTTTTTCACCCTCTGTAATGTAATATTTTGACATGCTCTAGTTCTGTCAGAGTTAAACTGATCAAAAATTTGTCGACAGTTTCCCTATCAGGAATTTAATGGAAATTACTTTTGTTATATAAAATTTGTGACTAGGATCAACTGTTTAGGAGTTATATTGGTTTGAATGAAAAAAGTTACTTTTACTCTCATATTTGTTTATTTCGAATAATGATTAAATATTAATTTAAAGTAATTATTAGTTGCAGTAATTTGATTTTTTTATTGATTCTAAAATGTATATTTGGAAAAAGCAGTAGATTAGACTGAGACATACCCCTGATCTATTGTTTTTCCTAGTCAGCGAAAATTTTTACAAATGAAACGTCCAGAAATGGTGCATGTCATTGTCACAGGCGTTTTCACATTTATTTGTAGCAATCCCTATTCATTAGTTATAAGATTTTAGAAAACCGAGTAATTATATTCGAAATTGTTGTGATCTCTTAGACTCAGTAGGAGTGACATGCATAGTATACTATATATATGTATATTTAAATTAATTTAAATTATTATTATTACATAATAATAGTAAGCCGTTATAACTTTAGCATTCATAAGCACATTTTCATTTATTTTCTATTTATTCATCGAATCCCTATATTTTAGTAGTTATTCTTAGAATCAAGAAGAATGACATGCCGAGGACACATTTTTGTCATAGATCCGGTACAAAATAATCCTAATTAATTCAAATAAATAATTATTATTGCTAAGAATAAATTTCCCCATACTATTTACATTCATAACCAAAGTCTCATTTTGTTATTATTAATTCATTTTTAATGATCCAATTCTTATATTTCGGTAGCTATTCTGAGGATCAGCAGGAGTGACATACCAAGAATACATCTTTGGCATAGACCACGTCTCATGTTGGTAAGGTAATGGTTCTGATTTAATTTAGATGATTATTGATTACTAACAACAATAACCCCCATCACTTAAGCATCCATATGCACATTCTAACTTTTTTTTTACTCTTTTTCTATTATACATATCATATATTTCGTTAGTATAGCATGTGAAGTGGGGAACGAGATAAAAAACAAGAAGGGACTCTAATGCTATTTACGGTTTAGATCTTGTCCAGCTTTTTAATTTTTCGTAGACTCCAGGCCAAAAATTCATATACAACAATAAATAACACAGATATAGCACTAACAAAAAATCTTTATTCACTTACATCTTGTATCATTTGACATATCGCAATATAGCAAACTGTAAATAATTAAAATAAATTAGAAATTATACCATTTACACGTACATATTATTTTTTAATTTATATCTTTATTCCCTTTATTCCCCTATCAATTATAATTAGACAACCAGTGAATCTGCTGTGAGAAAGAAAATGGCGTGAAAGGCATGAGGGGGAGCAGAACTCAGCGAATCCTCCAGTCTTTATTTTGTATTATATTTTATTTTAGTCCAGTAGGTCTCTTATCCAGCTCCCTTTTAGCCTTCTCTGTGTGTTGTCGGGAATATGTATTGTGGCCATGTTGTTTATAAGTGTATTAGGAAGTCCATGTAATTTTTCGTAGAATCGTTTGTAGTAGGTTCGTATTTATTCGTTAACTATTACCATCTGTAGGTCAGTTTACAAAGTTATGTTGCTAACGTAGGATGGTGCTTTTGTGATTGTCCTGAATGTTTAGGCCTGGAAGATTTGGAGTTTGTTAATATGTGTCTTTTTAGCTGCGAAGTGTATGTCCAAATAAGTTTCAGTGACTAAGTACAAGTGTTCAGTTTTTGTTGAACTTTTGGAGAGGAGTGGATATAAAAGTCTAAGTCTTTGGTTAAGCGTTATCATTTTTTTCTTGATATGTGGACCCCATGACATTTTTCGGTCAAACGTCAGACAGTGTCAGAAGTGTACAGTGTATGTTACGTTGAAGAGTAAAAGTAATATGTAGCGATAGTAATATAATTAAAAGGTGATATCAACACTGACTTTTTTTAAAAAAAATCCACCTTTTCATTTTTAGCACCATTTCTACTAGGTTGGGCATGATGTTTTAAAGGATTAAACCTAAAATCCATAATAGTATAAAAGATACCTTATCGACCTCAGAACTGTTTACCTTGACTTCTCGTGTGTAAATGCATTTAGTTTTTATTAATAATATAATTACTAAAAAAAACTAAAACAGACAAATTATTTTATTTCTCATCTATATTAAGTCCTCGATGAGTATTAGCTAGTAAAAAAAAAACATTATTAGAAAGAAATAGGATCTTGCTGAATAAACGTGAATTGAATGTAAGCAAATATATCCAAACGTTTGGCATGCAGTATAAGTAGATTTGTCTTCCACTTGCATGAAACTGTCTAATATATAGTAAGAAAATCTTTAATATAAAGAAGCTAGGATGAGGTAAAAACCGTGGTCACTAAAAAACTTAGTTAAATTATTTTTAAATATAAATTCTCTGGTTATATGGACTGGCTGGCATCACTCTAAGATAAATCCTAGCCAGGATTTGAGTGAGGCAGCCCTAACATAGCAGTATGTTGTCTAGCCTGAAGTGAAAATCCCAAGCTTTCAACATCGAGGAACTTGTAGAAAGTTGGGGAGGAGGAGGGATAGTTTAAACTAACTATTCAGGCGCTAGTTCGGGTTGAAGTTAGATAATTGAAATTAAGTTAAGAATATTAACAACGACTACAAGGTTCGGTTGACCTTTAGATTGTCACTTAAGGGTGTGTAAAAATTACATTATTTTTTTCAACTTTACAGGAGTAACCAAACTGATTTATTTATATTATTATTACTATTCAAACA
The DNA here is from genome assembly GCA_003667255.2 of Euschistus heros. Taxonomy (NCBI): domain Eukaryota; kingdom Metazoa; phylum Arthropoda; class Insecta; order Hemiptera; family Pentatomidae; genus Euschistus; species Euschistus heros. The sequence goes on from RCWM02000046.1 coordinate 3,568,634, forward strand.
AAAAAATAAAAAGTATGGGTATTGCTCTAATTTATAATATAAAATTGACAAACTTACAAAGCCTCCATTTCTCCGAGTATCACATGAGGAACGGCTTAGTAGTAGCATGTGGAAAAAGGATTCCATTTGTGGCATGTGGAAAAAGGATTCCATTTGTGGCATGTGGAAAAACTGGCTCACAGCAGTTTTGTTTTCATCAAAATTTGTCATTAGAAACGAATCAAGCACGAACATTTTCGTATAAACTATAAACTGATTTATAGCATGTGGTTGCTTAAGCGTCGAGTTGTATATTCGGGTATTAAATGATGTGAAAATATGGACTCTTTGCTTTCTTATGGTATTTTTATAGATGGATTGTGTTGGTCTTAAGGTAAACACCAACAAGAATAACATAGGGGAAAATAAAACAAAAGATTTTTAAATCTTCAAACGAAAATGACTGACGTAACTTGGAGTTACTTAGACACAAAAAAAAAATAAATAAATAAATAAAATAAAATAAAAATAAAAATTTAGGGAATTTCTTTTTATATTATAACCTTTAAATATATTTTGGCTGATAAACGTATTCAAACTTCTCGGAAGATCTCCAAAAACTTAGGCTCCTTCAAATATTGTTCAGGTCAAAGATACATTATATTTGAAATTTATAATCTAAAATTGCAACTCGACTAAAGTAGAATCTAGGATCTCATCTTTCGTATGAAAAAGTTGATTTTACATTAAAACATAAAATAAATCTCTGTTTATTTTTAAAGTTTTAATTATTGAAAAAGTCATTCTTGGATTGAAATTTAAATTTATTTCTGACTAGTGTTTATTACAACTATTATATATATATAAGTTACAATCTATGTCAAAAATGACAATAAGTAAATAAAATAAAATGTTATAAAACACATTGATATTTATTTAAGGTATTTACATTCAAGTTGAGGATTTACAAACCAGCTCCCTCTCCCCCACCATGTCAGTTATCAAGGCATAAGTCAGTCGACGAGTGAAAGCACTAAAGCAACAAACGTTTCAAAGATATATATATATATATATATATATTCACTTTTACTTTTTAAATCCACACTTGTCAAAAACATAATCACAATTAGGGAATCTGCTAAAATATAAAGAATATGAAGAAATTAAAAGAATATAAACAAAAAATGGTATGTTAGGAATAAGGAGAGATAGTGTCGAATGGCACTCCTTCCTTGTCTTTGATTTACTTTTATATAAGTAGATCTTTTATCCAGTTTCTATTCAGTCTCCTCCTGGTTTTCTGCCGTGAGAGATGTGGCTAAACCATTGATGAGTTCGTTTGGGTGTCCCTTTAATTTTCATGAAACAGTTTTTAGTGTGTATAGTTTTAATGTTTTTATTTTGGTCCAAGACAAGCAACATGTGTATTGTTACACAAGGTGCTTGTCTTGGACGAGAAAGTTTGTAATATTTTTGCGAGAACCTGTTGAGCAATTCCATAAATTTGTGATGCGTAATAAAGGTTTCAGAAAGTGTATAAAGGTTGACTTTTATGTCATTTTGATTTCTTTTCCGAAATGTGATTATATCAGCTTCAGTCTTAAGAGATAAGATTTTTAAAGAAGTCCGTTTCTTCTTAACATGTTGGCCCCATGTCATTCTCCTATCGTATGTGAGTCCTAAGAATTGTAACTTGAAAAAGTATTTGAATTCGGTTATTTTATGGTTTTCAAGTATCCCGAAGTAGTGGTCATACTAAAATTGCTATTAAAAATAAATAAAGATATTGTTTCACAACAATCATTGTTAGAAGTTAGAATTTCAAATAATATCATACATAATTTTAGTTATTACCGTTGAGTTTGGTTTACCTAATTTATTTTGAGATTACTTATTTCTGAAATAGTAATTATATGCTACTTTATACATAAGTTAACTGTTAATTTTAGGTAAGCTTATACAATGAGTTAATTTTTTTTGTACAAAATATATATTAATCAATTATCTGTCACATACTTTTTCTTTAAACTTAAAATATTTTCAATAAAATTTGAACTTTAACAATTAGGGTTGTTATTCACTTTCAATAAGGTTGATTACTCGGTCCTTAAAAAGGCCCAGACTTATATCATAAAAATCATAGTATCTATTTATAAAATTCTGTGAAAAATAAATTGTATTGCAACAAAATAAAAAATAAAAATATCATAAAATTGACACACTTAAAATTGTATGTAGTTTTCACTTCACTTTATCAATCGTTTTTATAGTTTAATAAAATATATTCTCTCTGAGGCGTCTGTAAAGAAGGCGTTCTTCTAATATAGAATTTTAATTGGAATACTACCAGTGGTAGTTGCTTTACTATCAATTGACCAGTTATTATGAACGTTGTAGTAACATTTACTAGATTTATTTGTTGTAAATTTCAAACTTCTAAAAAAATAAAAATAAATAAAATATATTAATATTATCTTTGTCTCCCATATTTTTATATGTATGCTAATCATATTAAAATTTATTAAAAAAATATTAATGTTTAAAGGAAATTTTTAATTTCATTAAACACTTCTTATAATTTGCTAATTGTTGAAGATTCTAAACCTAATCTCGTGTATATTTAAGCCTTTGTAGTGAATGTCACTCTTGAAGGTTCATTGCTAAATTTTAGTTTCGTAAATAGTTAACAGACTGGACAAATAGTTCTGTAAACTATTAAGCAAACTATGGCAGACCATATTAGTTCACTGCAATAGTCTCTGCACAGTTTGAATAATTACCATACTTATTTAAACTAACATTTATAGCATACTTTTGGAGTTCGTAGTTTTTATGAAGAAATGTTTATGTATTTACTGCTGTTCTTTTATTTATTTATTTTATTTTACGGAATATGACACTGTCGATTTTATTGCCACGATTTAAATTCAATCAAATATTTTTGGTATTGACTTAGTAAACGGGTGAGCAGTATTGTAAGAATCTAAAAGAGCTAAGAACAGATTAAGAAGAGATGAGGAAATCCAACAAGATCCATAATCTTATTAAAAGTGTAGACGACCTAGCTTTTGAGGAAATCCTTGAAAGGAGAAAAAATTATTATCGTTGGCCAATGTTCATTTCTTTTCTAAGTTAAGGGTAGGATGGCTTTGTCATTATAATATTTTTAACTTGGTTATTTTTTTCCTTTTCTATTGCCTTATTGCGTTGTTATGTCGGAATATATAAAACATAAACTTTCCTATGAAATTACAAAAAAAAAAAATAATTAAATAACTGTAGACAGCTTCCATTTTTTTATTTATTTTGATCATTTTCATTGTTAATTTTTTTGTGCAGTATTAAGTACATACATATACGGCGCAACAATTCATTGCTGAATCAGGGCCCTCCCCAAAAGTTTTTGCCATTTATTTATATTCTGTGAAGCAGCCATCCAGTCTGGTGTTCCAAGGATGTTCCTGGCATCTGCACGGACGCTATCCAAATCTGCACGGACTCTTCTAGTTTGATAAATAGCCTCGATAGTTAGTTTTTTTTAATCTCGTTCTAATTCATCCTGGCGATGTGCCCTGCCCCTCTGAGCCTCCTCACACTGATCCACCTATCTATGTTTGTGTCTTTGAAGAGTGCATATATTTTTGGTTTTTCCTTCTTCTCCATACATCACCCTCCCGGATCGGACCAAAAATTCTTCTTAAGATCATTCTTTCAAAGATAAGCAGCCTATTTTCATCAACCTTAGGTCATGCCCTTGCTTCAGACCCATATGTGAGGACCGGACGTACAAGGACTTTGTATAGCCTAACTTGAAGCAGTATTAAGTAACCAACATTAATAAATTTAAAATTTATGATAAACGATTTATTTATATTTATTTAATCTATTTGTACTAATTTACTATATCGTCGCTTAAGTAAACACATGCCTTGATTTTTACGAAATTGGCTGGAGACACGAAATTCTGGATATATTGAAAATTATAGTGCTGATTACCGAATCATACATTTAGTTATTTCAATTTAATTCTATTAATGCAAATGAACTGTAAAATAAATCATATGAAGTTGACATGAAAAGAAATAATTGTAGCACACTGGTGGTTTGGGTCACGGATCCATAACTGTAAAATATAAACATATATTTGGATTTAACGGTCGACTTATTGTCAATCGCCTATATCTTCAAAGAAGTCCCCTCCGTATTAAACGAAGTAGAAGGAATCTGAAATTCCTAAATCTCGTGAAAAATGCCCTTGACCCACTAAACTACTCTGCTTACATTTGTTTTGTTGTTTTTTTTTATCCTAATTTTACTCTCTCTCCCGTCACTAACTATTTGGAGTAAGTCTAAGGAGGTTTGGTAATAAAAACAGATTTTTCATTCAAACTGACGTGCTTCTATTTTAACTTCTTAAACTACCATCCATCGATTGGGATAAACTATCAATTCAATATCGTACTGCCATAAAATTTACCGAATGTGTCAAAATTTTATCAAATAACAACCTGAAATCGAGTAAAGGAAAGATGCCTGGCGTCACATTTCGTTATAGACAGTAAATAAAAAAAATATGTTAGGTTATGAAGCCCTACCTCATCCCCCATATTTACTTGATAAATCTTCTATAGACAACAACTTTTTTTCGAGCTTGGATAAATTTATGCTAAGAAACTTTTTAACAAATGGTCCATACCTAGAAATTCCTTCTTTGACTTTGTTTCAACACGACTTTTCTTCAAATCTGGCGTTGGAAAGTTCTTTGTTGGTTTTGTCTTAAAAGTTGGTAAATATTTCGAATGTAATATATTTGATTTGTTTGCTGCCTTTTTTTATTTACTTCCTGTTTCTAAAACTGGATATTTCATGCCGTACAACCCAATATTTAGTTTTATATTAATTTTTAAAACATTACCTAGTCAATATTGCAGTAGCGATACAGTAAAATACCCTTAAAGGCTGATTTATAATGTGAAAATCAATGTTTATCGAAAATAAGGAAAAAAATACTTCCCAAAGACTGGTTATGGGCTGGTCTCAGTCACGTCACGTTCTCATTCTATAAACTAACCGTAAAGTGTTGGTTGTTACTTCTTTTTTTTTAAAACTGCTACAGAATGCGGAACCTATTTTTGATCCTTGCTGTACTCATATCTATAAGAACTGAATGGAAATAATGTTTTAATAGTATGATGAATGTATGAAGTCGAACCTTGTAATGAAATGAATAAAAATAAAATATCTAAGCTTTTTAAGTTAAAAAATGTTTTTGCCTGCATACTTTAATTACCTGTCTATAGACTTAGAGGATTTTTCTAGATTTATTTCGGTTCACAGGTCAGATTTATTTATTTTAGTCAACTTTTAGTGTCCGTTGTCCATCGTGACGTTAAATTGTTCTAATTACGTAACTTATCTTAAATGTTACATCTTTATTTATGGACATATTAGTCAGATAATCTCATTGCTTTATTCTTTTTATTTTATTAATGAAGCTAAGACCATGTACATGAGAGTTGGAGGAGATGGACCAGGGATTGGTCCATTTGTGGCTGGACCATATAATTTTGAAAATGTAAATAGCTTTATCTACCTCGGGTCTGAGATCAACTCTGGAAACGACATCTCTCGAGAAGTCATCAGAAGGATAGTAACAGCGAGACGGTGCTACTTTGGCCTTGCGAAGCATTTTAGAAGCAGGTTCCTGTCTAACAGGACCAAGATCACCCTCTACAAAACCTTGGTCCGTCCTGTTTTAACTTATGGCTCAGAAGCATGGGCCTTTAAAAAACCGGATGAAAATAGGCTTCTGATCTTCAAAAGATCAATTTTGAGAAAGATTTTTGGTCCTGTTAAAGAGGGTGAAATTTGGAGAAGAAGAAGAAATGTCGAACTGGCTGGCCTGTATGGGGATACAGACTTGGTAAAGTTTATCAAGATAGGACAACTTCGATGGGCCGGGCACGTCGCACACATGGATGACCAAGCGATACCCAGGAGGATACTGTCCGGAAGGTTGCATCTGTTCATTCTTAACACCAAGATAAAAGTTGAAGACTGTTGTAAGAACCTATAAAGTCGTCGGTTTTTATTTATTTATTTTTTTTATTTTTTCTCTTTTTATAAAAATCTGGCGATATTAGATGATTCATATTTCTTGAGATCAGTCCTAATCTATTAATCCTTATTTTAGAAATAATCGTTTCGTTTTTATTTGCCTCAGGATAGTGAGAATAGGATGTCTCAGCAGCTTTGTATCAACTGAGTCAGATATAGAAGAACATAAATTTTGGTTTTGTTTTGTTTTTCTTTCATTACCTCCTTGGTGCTTTAATTAAAAAAAATAGTCTTAGATGATCTTCATTTTAAGTGTTTATTTCCATTATTTTTTCATATCACCTACAGAATTACTACTGATAGTCATTCTTTAAAGTTCATCAATCTGTTAATGAGGGTAAAATAATTCTTCTAATGACATTGCCCGTCTTTTTTTCAGTACATTGTTTTCACAAAATCCTAGAGAAAAGATATTTAAAATTTTCTCAATATTAAAAATATGTTTTTCAAAAGTTTACTCAACTTTAGTAGATTATGCCATGCAATGTTTTTCAGTGTTTTAAAACATTTTCTATACTTTTTTCAAAAGGGCGCAAACACAGATATACTTGTAAAACATTTTAAACAAAGAAAGTTCTAAATGTAGAAGTCTTATGCGTGCCACGGCTCAAAGGAAAGGGAGGTAAAAAACCCGTTTATTACCCTTTTATATATATCAGCACTTTTCTTCCTTATTTTTTAAAGGTAGAACATCTGTATTCTGGGCTGAATATTTTTTTTACCTCCTCGCTGCCCCTTACTATTCACATTACAAGAACACCCTATGATAGACTTTAGCTAATCCAAACTAGTGTGTCGATATCAACATATATCGATACCTATATTTCGTTTTAAAAATAAATTGCTATCGGAAAAAAATAATCTATATGAGAACTAAAAAAAAAAATCTAATTTATTTTTGAAGAAGAATTAGTATTCAAGAAATAATTTAGAACACAGCAAACATAATTTAATATATATGACTTGCAATTTATAAGTTAACTATGATTCGGATTACAAAAAAAAAACACGAATTCTGGCTTAAGAAGATATAAATCCCAAATCTTCTGCGCTTCATTTCTTGGTTAAGATATTGCCTCGCATGCAAAAAATTGTCAAGAAAACTCATATTTTCATTTGTGATTTTCTCAATAATTTAATTGATATGGTAGTGTTGATGGATGAAGATTAGGCACCGATTAAATAAAACACTAAAATAGCTTTAACATGCGACGAAAATGGTCTAGTAATTAATATCAACAAAAAAAATCGCATTTATAGAATTGATGATCATTTCGGGGTTGAATAAGTGTAGAAATCTAAATAACTAGGATCAGGTACAATATTTAGGAAAAATAAAATCATTGCTGCGATGTGTGGTCAGAAGTTGGTTGTGTCGGCATCGGACCTCCGAGTTCACTAAGTTTTCTATTTACTTATTTACTATTTCTAATTATTCAATAGCTACACTTTAAACCCAGACTGCCCGAATTCTATCTAAAATACAAAATACGCAATATACACATAATAAATGCTAGTAACTTTTAAGATTCTCGTTAATGGCTAGATTTTGGCTCAAGTATAAACAAAACGGTGTCAATACCACCGCAGTTATATTTTACAAAGTATCTCGTTGCTGTGAAAATCGCATCATTTTCTGAGGGATTATTATTGAGAAAAGGGAGGCGAAAGGGAACGAAATAAGATTAAAACAATATTGGATGAGATAAAGTTAGGACAAGAAATTTTAACAGTCGACAGAATCAAAGGCTTTTGAAGAAAAAAAAAAAAAAAAAGGATCCTTAAGCTACTCTCAAATGAAATTAAGTTTTCATCCAGAAAATACTGTTGCTTTAACATTTAAACAGGTTTTTGTTGCCTTATTTGTTCTCAGTAAAATTTACTGTTCAAGAATATATTCGTATATGTAGGAATAATAATGTTCAACATTTAATTATATAAGTTAGTCATTTAAAAAAAAAAGATTATTAATTTTTTAATTATATTGCCATGAGAGCAAATACATGTAAGATTTACACCCAAAGTTGAACAGGACTTAAAGGATATATTCCAGTAAAATGAAATTAGGAGGTAGAAGATAAGATAGGGGAAGACAGAAGGCCAGGCTAATCCATATTGACAAAGGACTCATGAATTTTCATGGAGGCCCCAGAAGTCCACCTGTCGCAGGGCGGCCAGCAGAATGGCTAACGGCCTTCTTCGCCCAACTTACTGCTTTATCTTACAGTCGTAGGATTACTTAAACAAAAGTAGTACATAGTACATATTTTATGTTATTTGTTTTTGTTATAAAAACTCTAACTTCATCCAAGCCTACGGTTTGACTAAATCACTGGTTATGGTCACCTGACCAGTTATGGGCAGGCTAATACAATTATCGCAATAATAAGGGTCTAATCCATTTATTGTGATATCACCAGGATAAATATTTCTGAAAAGGATTCAAGATCTCTCCCTCCTATCCTTTTCTAGTGGCCATTAAAAAATATTTACCTCAAATAGTGTCTTTTTTTTTAGTAAGGTCGTTTTTAAAAGTGAGGATTCTTAGGGAATTATAGTGAAATTGCTTCTTTAATTTTTAGTGTTTGAGTTACATAACTCAATATAACTATTCATAAAAATTCAGGCTTCCATACAAGCTCTATTATGTTGGACTATCTAATTTTAGTTAATAATAATTTTGAACTGACCATAACAGGTGTATAAAAATATGGGGTATGAGTTATACAACCGTTCTTTCTCTAAATAAAAACAAAAATAGAATTTTCATTATTTAATTATGATATTTTAAAAATTATATAGTATATCACTTCCTAATAGTGGTTATGTTTGACCTTAGTCTCTTAGATGGCTACTGCTGTTTAGGAAAACTGGAAATGTTGAAAGAAGATTATTTACAATATATGCATTCCGATATCTTTTAATTCATTATTTTATTTTATTTATTTATTTATTATTATTATTATATTTTTTTTTTTGGGGGGGGGGATAATTACGTTTGCCGTTTCTGCTTATATAGAAAATTCAACGAGAAGTGCAGCTATAAATTATACTCTGATGAATAGTTGTTATAATTCATTTTTAACTATCATTTAATGATGGTTTTCTAAACTACTAGGTAAGTAACTACAAAGTTACAAAGGTAAGTAACTACAAAGTGTGTGAATGAGTGCGACTGATTGTGTCTGGTATTTTAAGCTTTTTGTATAATAATATAAAAAATTATTTGAAAGGAAGCATTAGTGTATAAACTTTTGAAAATCTAAGAAAATAACCAAAGATTTTACATTACAAACTGTATCAACGTAATTCCCTTTTAAGTTTCCTTAACTATGACTACGACAATTTATAGCTAACTATTTATGACTATAACTATTTATCCATTAAACTATGGCTATAACTATTTATTTATCCTATAATGGAAAATATTCCATATAGAGGATACAAAATTTTAAATAAGTGATTTGTGAAGGGAACACATTCCTGTCCTTACGACATGTTTTCTGAGATTTTGCAGTCTGGGTATTCAGGAAGGTTTTAAACCCTGTTTTAACATCCCTGTTTAGATAGAAATTAGTTTTCAGTTTGTTCGATATATTTCAGTTTCTAGACTGATTATTCGATTATTTTTTTTTTATTTATTTTTTTTTTAATAAAGTAGAAGCTTCTGTTTCTTTAGGCTGGAAAACAGAAGAAATTGTTTTTTTTTCATTTGCCGATCATTAGCAGTTTTTGCGTTCTATATAACTAAACATCTAGGAGCAACAAAATTTAAGAGGTAAAAATAAGTGAAAAATGCTATATTTAAGACCAGAAACGCAAGTTATTCCTCAGTCGTAAAACTAATCAGTTCTCGCCTACTGCCCAAGGCGTTTAAAAATTAAGATTTACCAGACTATTAATCAACCGAAAGTTCTTTGCGAATGTGAAAAGTGTGCTATTACACCAAGAAAAGATAAACCCCTCAAAGTTAATGGGGTTAATCGTTCGTGTTTTCTTAGCCATTTTATTCATATATTTACTAATCAATATTCACTACATATACCTTAAACTGTTATAATAAATTTTCTTATCTTCAGAAACGGTTGTTATATTTCTATGATTACAGTCGATATTTAAATTCATTCTCACCTAATGTGTGACACACTAGGAATGGTTTTAAATTGTGTGACTACAGTTAGAATACAGTTTGTAATTTTGACAAATATCATTTCAAAACTATCAGTGAAACAACAATTATCAACTTCAATTCTGTCAGTTTATTTAGCAAACTAAGGGAAGTAGATACTATGTTGGTGCTGATCCAATCTATCTCAAGTTTGGTCAAAATTTCATGAGTCACTAGCTCAAGGGGACTTGGATTATCTCTTAATCCCTAACTTCAATAAAAATAAATAACTAGATCGAGTACATAAATAGTAATTTGAATAAATTTAAAAAAAAACAAATATAAACTATAGATGGGGCGAAAATGATTTCACCCAACTAGTCGGTTTGAAACAAAAACCCGATTAGCCGACTTCCATTGAAATTCGGGTGACATCGGCAATGTTGTTTTCTTTTTTCACCACGAAAAGAGTTAACAATTGCATACATTAAAATAAATAAAATATTTCTATAGGAATTTTTTAAATCGTCAACTCCAATGACCCTAACAGGTAGAGGTCGGATATTGAAATAAATAAATTAACTATCTTTGCAATTGTATAACTGTTTAAAAGCTTTTTTTTCTTTTCTTTTTATTTTATTTCTTTTTTTTTTTTTTTTTTAATAGCTTATATGTATTGGAATAAATGTACAATCTGCCTCAGTGAATGGCAATAGGTACAGAGATAATAATGTATTCATTCATACCATATATACAATGTCACACATACATGCACAATTTATAATAATAAAAGAAAAAAAAAAAAAAAAAAAAAAAAAAAAAAAAAAAAACCATTTGCAAACGGACCGGTGCACAGTGGGACGAGCCAACGTTATTTGTTGGACATTGGCTGAAAACAAAAATTTATATTTATGGCTTGAATCATTTATAAAATGTTTGCTGTGGTCATTGTCGATAAACAACAGTACGTTAAACATAATTTTATTAAGCACTACCAGTACAAAAAATCGATAAACTAGGTTTGTTTGAAAGGTCCTCGAAAATATCCCGTTTTGTTAAATTGCATTAGACATTCTGTACATGTCCGATGTAAATTTTTTGCTGTTCACAGCTTTAAGCATGATATCACGATTGTCAATAAAACATTTTTCTGTAAAAATAATGATTACAAAAAATAAAAATAATAAATGTATCTAAATTTTTAAATTTCAACAAAAAATTTGATTTTAGAAAAATGTTTAAACTTGTTTAAGCCGAAACCCATTTTAATTTAAAATATCAATACTGGACAGTAACTTAAGATCGAAATGGTCAGCGACCACTTGCGACCTTGGAGAATATTTGGAATTAAAGATATTTTTTACATATTTGTAGGATTTGTAGAACTCCTTCCTCTCCATTATAACCCTTGTTTTACCCCTTTTGTTTAGTGTGTTTATATATTTTTAGTGTTTTCCTTTCAACAGTAACTCTGTTGGGTTATTTTACCAACATATTTGTCAGTTAGTATGATAATGGGGATCATTTTGGCCAAGACGTTAGAAAGTGTTCGAAAACCTTTGATAATTTTGAGTGCCATTAGCTTTGCTATTGCCATTCCAGCTTTGCCTTGTTGTACTTAACCTGTATTCCTGGATGCCATATTTCAATGAGATATGTAAGAATAGGCAAAATTGTGGCTTTATACAGAACCTCCAGGGCCGTTCTCAACCGCTATGTTTATTTTGTAGTATGTCAATATGTCTGTCCCTCTTTGATTTTTCGTCTATGGTTATTTCATAGCACGATTTCGATTAGGATTTTTGTTATTAATTTTCACATTTAAGTCCGGACTTAGTCGTTATTTAGTGATCACCATATAATTAGATTTCTTCCTATTGAATGTCAGTTTGTTTAAGTAAGCCCAAGAATTTATTTTGTGAAATACTATATCGACTGCTGTCTGTAAATGTTTGAAATATTTTGATGTTATAATTGCTAATATGTCATCTGCAAAGGCCAAAATCGTTGCATTAGAAGGTAATCGTTCTTTTAATAGTGAGTCAACGATTAAGTTCCATAAAAGAGGAGAGCAGCACGAGCAATAAAACTTCTTATCTATTGCAAAGATAATCTCTAATAATCTTATAAATGTTACCTGGGCATTGATATTTAATAAGGGTACTAAAAATTGACGCCACCAAGCACTGTCAAACGCTTCAGTGATCAAGCGATATAATAGCAGTATGTAGATTATTATTTAAAGAATATTGGATAATACTTATGGCTTTCATTACCGTATGGGCCGAACTTTTTTGTGGCGTAAACCCAAATTGGTTGTCACTCAGACGCTTATTACTATAAACATAATGCGATAACCAGTTATGTATAACTTTTCCAAAACTTTTCCACCTGTTGGAATAATACATATAGGCCTGATTGAGGAAATATCTTCAGTTTTTTTCCCTGATTTATTTAATTGCACTAGTTTAGACTTTTTCCAAAAATCTGGAAAACATACAAGGCTGAAGCATTTAGAATATATATTTTATACAGTTTGCAGAAAAGTTTTGAATACTGTTTTATATATTACAGAAGTTACAACACCTATGCCTCGAGCTTTGTTATTGTTGATATTATTAATAAGATCTGATAACACTAATTCTGTAACCGGGAGCCAACTGTTTCTGGCAAACTGTTCACAGACTGTCACATGGTAACATTTATATCTGAATATGTGGTAAGATCGTCTGATTTAATTAAACTGTTTATATCTGTGAAAAGTACAAATTTAGTTTCAACTGCGTCTTCTGAGTGCGAGAGTTGTATTTGGTTTTAATTTTTTATTAATTAGGCTTGGATTTAGGCTGTGGGCTTGAATTATTCGGAATATATAATGGAAAACTTGAAGACAAATCGCGATTTGTTTAATTGATTCCAAAATCTCGATATAAAAAGTTATGAGCTTTTATTTGAAGATATTGTAAGTATTATCAAAGTTAAAGTTTTGGCTAAATCTTTGGAAGTCTTAAAAAAGAAGGTGCGTTTATTCTGCCATCAATTAACGCGAAGGTTAGATAATTCACATCGAAATTTAGACAGATTTTTGAACAAAAATGAATTATGGCTTAGTATGGATTTCATTTATCCTCAAGAATTCATGATAGCAATCGACCACCAAATCCACTCAGGTGAAAAAAAGCCATTTAATGAATGCTCTGAGAGACACAAAATGCGAAGAACAGAAGACATAAGAGAACAGTATTCTGCAAGCGAACTCCTATTCGCCTCAAAATTGAATTTTCGTAAAGAAAATAAACGTGATATAGCAACAGTTTTGGATTACTTACTACAACATCCGGATGAAGCAAACAGAGTCAAAGATGCTTGTTTTAACCACCACAATGCTAGTTCTATCATCAAAGAGATCTCTTCAGAAAAAAAACCCTTTCAATTAACACATCTATAGGTATATCAAAGTTAAAATACATGCTTTTAAGAGACATGACTAAGATAAATGGAATCAAAATTTTTCCCTCCTACCACAAAATTAAGGCGGCATAATCAAAATGCTATCCTGAGAAAGATTGTATATATGTAAATGAAACAGAAGCGAAAATAACACTTCAATCACTAATGGATTTAACGCTTTCTCGACTATTTTTAATACCTACTCTCAAAAAAGAATTGTGACTTAATAGGCAGCTGGTGTTAATATCAAAATGGGGATGTGATGGTTCTTCTGGACAGAGTATATATCGTCAGCCTTATAGTGGAGATAATCAGTGTGCTGATGACTCTTCAATTTTTATGACAACTGTCGTTCCAATTAAATTGTACGATTTAGGAACCTCTGAAGTTATATGGCAGAATGAAAAACCCTCTTCAACGTTTTTCTGTAGGCCACTTAGGTTTGAATTTTGCAAAGAAACTCCTGCAATAATTAAAATCGAAGTTGAAAGGGTGCAAAATGAAATTTTATCGCTGGTTCCCACCGTACTTAATTCGACGCAAATAAGTCATCGTATGTTGCTAACAATGATTGATGGCAAAGTTTGTAATGTGCTTACGGAAACTAGTTCGTCGATGCGTTGCTTTATTTGTGACGCAACTCCCAAGGACATGAACAATTTGGAGATTATACGTCAAAAAGTGTGCAATGAAGAGTACTATTCATTTGGAATATCTCCATTACATGCGAAAATTCGTTTTTTTGAGTGTCTCTGGCATCTATCGTACAACCTGGACTTCAAAAGATGGTCAGCTTCAACAAATGAATATAAATTGCTTCAATCTGAGAGGAAAAAGGTGATTCAAGAGAAATTTCGCTCTACGTTAGGTCTGCATGTTGACAGGGTAAAGCAGTGTGCAGGGACATTTAATGATGGAAAAACTGCAAGAAAGTTTTTTCAAGACCCGAAACTAACATCGAAAATAACTGGCATCGACGAAGATATTGTTAGAAGATTTGGAGTTATTGTGCAAACTATTGCTTCACGGAAAAGTATAGATGTTAAAAAATTTGAGGAGTTTGCGACAGAAACAGCTGAACGGTATGTAAACAAATACGGCTGGTATTATATGCCCGTAACTGTGCATAAGATCCTTATGCACGGAAAAGATATAATCGAAAAAGCCATATTGCCCATAGGACAATTGTCTGAAGAAGCCCAAGAGGCCAGAAACAAAGATTTTAGAAATTTTAGAGAATTCAGGTCGAGAAAAACAAGCAGGACAAATAGTAATGAAGATATTTTAAACAATTTGCTAATTACTTCAGATCCATTTCTCAATTTAATGAAACTTGAATACCTAAAAAACTACAGTAATGAAGATATGTTTCCCGAAGCAGCGGAGTTGCTACAAATGGACAACACAATTGCGATGGACTCTAGTGATGAGACAGATGAAAATTATTCCACATCAATGGACAGTTAAAAAATTAAAAAATGTAAATATAAATATAGTTTTTTATTTCTTGTAAAGTTGTAGAAATTTTTCCTGAGGTTTAACAACTCTTGAACTCTGCTGCATTCTACTTTTTTTGCTAAGACATAGGTATAACTCATCTTTATTAATTTTTATTTGGTTTGTAAATTATTTATAAATGATTTAAAATCGATTTGCTTTGATAAATTTAACTTGTACAAAAAAGTGGTCCGAATTGCTTTAACAGATGGACTTCACAAATGTTATCCACAGGTATTCAACAATAAAAATGTTTAAAATTGATATTGGAATAGGTCTGAATGCTGACACTGACACTACGAATATGAACGAATGGATCCAACGATAAAATTTCGATAAGCACAGTGTAGGAGCTTGTGGGCTTTAATTGAGTACTTCTATTAAATAGCTAAATAGTTCCCTTTTCGGATGGGGACAATATTTAAAATAATAATCACCCCTCAGGTTTCTGACAAACCGCAAATTGTTTATTTTTTTAGAAAATCAGATCGACGAAAATGGCATAAAACACGTATAACTCACATAACGGTAAAGTGATTGATTTGCAGATTTTTAAATTCGATAGAGCACATCAAAAATCATAGAAAATAATATCCCTTGAATCAAAATATGAAAAAAAAACGAAAATTAGATTTTTTTAGACACATATTCGTTAACAGAGCAAAATCCTGAAACGATGGGAAAAAAAAAAACTGACTTCAGATTCGAATTCTACACCCTTGAAAACATACCCATATGAAATTTGAAGTCGATTGAATAATTTTTAGGGGCTCAAAATGCGATGTCCAGAAAAAACACCATTTCGTCTCACTGTGCGGTGTAACGGAGTGTTTTTGTAGAGAAGTAAATCAAAATCAGTAAGTAAATTAGTGATAAGTAAGTAAAATTGTTATTAGTGAAATTCGGAATTGAATCATGCTGAAATAATTTATCGTATTTATAGACTTATTATTATAGAATCGGTTATATATTTATACATGATACAAAAATATCATACATATAATTGTTAATAAACACGCATGTAAATTAATAAAATAGTAGTTTACTTTTCGTGTTCTAACCCATACCTATTACATATAAATTTAAAATTGATATTTTTTTAATTATGATACAAAACCAAAACTTTGATTATAAACAAAAAGAATAGGTTACGTATATTCTTTATTTAGTATTGTAGAAGCAATAGAATTTTGAAAACCCTTGTGTGGTCGCGCGGATCACACTAAGTTTTTCACTGCTCCTAAAATCGTTGCTGTTTATTTGTTTTGGCAGGGATGAATATAACGCCCCTAGAGTCTGTAGGGTGTGCTAGAGAGTTTGTCTCAGCACCTCTGTCAGTTGCTATTTGATATTCACGACCTGTAATTTCCGTTTGTTTTGATTAGATGACAATTGTTCTCTACGTGACACTTCAATCAAGTACTTTTGCTTAGTTTTTTTTTTTTTTTTTTTTTTCTGTATTTATAAAATGAATACAATTAGATTTTGTTATAATTACTTTGAATGTCCTCTACAGATATTTTGAAGTACTTTGCTATTTTTGTAAGTTATTCAGCTCAGCTCTTTACCAAATAGTTGTTTGTTAGTTTTTTTTTTCTTGATTAAACGTGTGTTGAAATAATGCTGATTTTGAAATTCATTCTTTTTTTGTTTAACTTTTTTTTCACATTCATTTTGACAGACTCTGGTGCTAGAGCTGGCCCTCGTGCTATTAAAATTTGACGATAACTGTTAGATTAATTTAATTATTAATTTTAATAATTTGATCTTTTTAATTTTGAAATGCGAATTGGGAAAAATGTAGATTTTAAATAGATATATCCATGATATATTGTTTTTCCCAGTCAAAGAGAAATTTTAGTTAAAAGAGTCTTCTAACATGTAATAAAGAAAAGAGATTAAATAGAGAAATCATCTATAAAATGAGAGGATAAAAGAGTGCTGGGGGTATATCAAACATATGAAGGATGAAACCAAGAGGCTGAAAATAACAGACCAAGACTTTTTCGATAGGGATGACTACAGGAAAAGACTAAAATCATTTAAGGTCCTTTTGGGAGAGATGAGTTAAAAGAAATAGCGAGGAGCGAGGAAAGAAGGAAACAGCAATTGGAAAGAATGAGAAAAAGGTGGGAAGAGAAGGAAGGAGAGAAGGGGTATGAGAAGAATAGAAAATAATTATATTCGCGTGGTCTTTAAGGCCTTTCCGAAAAAGAAAAAAAAAAATGTTTAAATGGGCATTATAAATATAACAATAGTGTATGAATTTTAGCCTGAAAATAACATTGAGGCTATAGGACAAATAATATCTTTATATATAAAGAGGGTGCCTCCGTATATATAAAATGAAGAGTATTGGTGAAGGTAAGGTCTCAAGGCAGACACGGGCTCCTCGGCCGAGATCCTTAGGGAGTAGCTGACACAGGCTTTGGGCCAGTGTATTAAGGAAGGACCCACTAGCTTGTCGATTTACTGAAAAATAAACTCTTTTTCTGTTCAGCAAATATTTTACCACCAAATCAGTTCTAGCTTTTATATAAAATATATTTTATTACAGTTCACATAATAAATTAAACATAAAATACATATAGAACAGTTTTCGATCTCTTAAATAGCCTCATACTACTAAAATGAAAAAAATAAATAAAATAAAGACAGCAAGCTTTAAACTATGAGAAAATACTCAATTGCGAAAAAATTGGATTTATTTTTTAAAATTATATATTTATTTTAATTACAATCATGGATTCATGTATTGGAAAGAAATCAAAAAACACTTTGCCAAATCCTATTTTATTCCTTTGAAATTCAGTCTTAATGATTATTAGCTATAAAATTTCCCGCCCTTTTTTTAACCACTACCTACATAATTATAATGGGAGTGCTCCTGTAAAATAGCTTTGTATGGAAATCAATGCAGGTTTGGATTTTTGAATACAAAAAACAAACTAAATCATAATTAGGATTGATTTAATAATTTAATTGACCCTTTTATACCGTCATGTTTTTTCTCGGCTCCCAATGCTCATTGGTTACTCTAGTTTTTCACTATTATAATAGGTCTCTACTACCTACACAAAAATCGGCATTCAAATCTGTTAGTTACAAGTCAAAACGTCTCCTTGTGAGTCAAACTCTTTATATAAATCCATAAACACAATAACATTTTTGTCATGATTGAATTCCGAATTTCACAACTAACCATTTAACCTAAGTAACATAAATGCAGACTTTTGCATTATTCTTCAACACAAAAAATAAAAAAACACTCTGTTACGTACCGGCCAGTTTGCGAAAAAAATATATCAGATAAACAAACTAGGCTGAATAGAAGCTGGCTAAGAGATTTCTTTATGTAAATCTAAAATATGCAAGACAGGAGTAGGTAGCGATGGGTGCTGGACTCCTTGATGCCTATTTAACAGTTTTCATTAAAACTTCCACTTATCACTGCGGTTTGAGCGACAGGTGTGGGTAAATGAAATATAGTGAAAAAAATTAATTATAAATACTTTTTTTTTCTTTTTATAGACTGTCTTTATTATATGAATAACAATTGATATTATGAGAATATCTTCTTAGATTAGATCGGAAATTTATTTAGTTAGTTTTAAAGTGCCAAAAATATGAATCTCCTCTAGATTAGAATGTAATTTTGAATCAGCGAATTGATAGGGAGCATATTAACTGAGAAGTGTAAAATTCCACCCAATTGACTCGTACTTTAGCAAAGGCAAAACGTATTCAGGTTATTAAAAACTTTAATTTAATGAAAGGCAGCTGCAGTATTTTAAATATCAGTAACTTTAACCTAACGAAATGTTAAATCATCTAGATTTATATACTAAATATATAATTTGATAAAAGATATAAATTTCTGCGAGAATAGCCAGCGGGTGGAAGCTATAAATCATCTCCATTTGTCCGGAGGAAGGTTCTCTAACCCTAAGCCCAGCACCATCTCGGGCAACAAAAGATTCAAAATACTATCGACCAAATCTAAATCCAATGTTAACTTATTTAATTTGCGAACATGTTTCAATATATATATATGCATTATTTTTTTCATTCTAGCCAGTTTCCTAGGACATTCGAATATTTACTACTGCATTAAGAATATAAAAAATAAAACCTGATCTAAAAACCAAATAAGAGTCTTGTTTCAGTACTTAAGTAAAGATGTATAGGTACTGTTACTAGTCCAACTTTTGTAAAAGAAGGTGATTTGGCCTAAATCTCAATCAATCGCCAGTTTTTTCCACAATTAAGTGTACCCAAGAGTCTGGGTGTGCCACAGGAGGGTCTCCCGACCTCGAAATTGAGCTACAACAGAAATAACAGAAAATAAAATTTCTGCCATTAGTCAGACTCGAACTCGGGCCCGAGAGCATGGTAGTCAGTGCCTTACCCACTGAGCTACCTCGTCTCTCTATATACATTTAGTAAATCAATAGAAAATTAATTACAATAACTTGTAAAGGCACCACACTTGCAATAGCAAAAGTTCCATATTGGAAGGTTCCTAGGCCATCTTCATTTCCAGGAGGGTTATCAGGAATCCAGTGGGGAGCAAATTGGAGAATGATAGGTTATGGTTTGGACCAATTCAGCAACCTATGAGACAATTAGATCATTATGGATAAGTTTATTTGTGACAATAAAAGGAGCATTGAGGATTTTATGAAAGATATTGGATGATAAGGATTGGATTCCTCAGTTGATTACGATGCTCCAGGGCCCGAGATCAAATCCGACTGAAGGCAAAAAATGTATATTTTGTCATTTCAGCCGTGGATCGACTTCGAGGTCGGGAGATGTTTCTAGGTCACAACCAAGCTTCTAAAATGGGTAAACTTAATCCGAGAAAAAACCTTGCGGTTGAGCGTGGATTCTTGCGATTTTTTTTCTTTTTTTAACAACCGTTGGCCTAGGAATAGTACTTCCTTACCGAAGTACTGAGCTCAAGACCATTCGTGGGTTGTAGTTTTTTTTAATTTATTTATTTATGATTATTTTATTTATTTTTTTTTTTTTTGTGGATGATAAGTATTGCATACGAGAAGAACTAAAACGTTTATTAGTATTACAAAGCTCAGCTCAATTGGGAGCATAGATCGTTTGTCTAATATATTATGAAATAGTCTATAACAAGGAAGTGTTTCTTATTTTAGTCTTTTATGATCCTTCCATGTAAGACGCTTGTGCAGATGGAGTCCAAGTTAGCGCATCTATTCTGCCTGAATTAGTGGATTTTTGATGGAATATCTAAGATGCTGTTGGAATAGAAGTAATACTACGGCATCCAAATATTTAAAATACATTTTAAACGTCCTCTTATTTCGGTTTGAAAATGATAAGTTACAATTCATTATTTCTATGAATTTTTTTCTCATTCTGCAACCTATTCCATCACCAAAGCAAAGTAAAAATATATTTTTTTTAGATTTTTTTCACTTTTTTTTATATGAAGCAATCAAAGAGAGGAATACGTCATTATCATTTTTTAGAGAAAAAAAATCAATTTCTCCCTGGCTTGGAAAAACAAAGGATTTGTCTATCTCTAATCTTCTGCTTTTCCCAATTCACATTTCAGAATTAAAAGGATAAAATTACTTAAATTAATCATTAAATTAAATTAACAAACAGTGGATATTCCAAATAAACAATGTCGAATGAAAACAAAGGTTTCAAATGCGACTTATTTCATTCAAACCAATATAACTCCTAAACGGTAGGTCCTAGTCACGATTATTATGCAACAAAAAATATTCTCAATTTAATTTCTGACTAGGAAACTGTCTTCAAATTTTCAATCCCAGTAACGCCGAAAGAACTAGAGCTTGTCAAAAAAAAACCTAGAAAACTAAAAATGTTGTCAAAATTCGACTTTTTTCATTCAAACTTATATAGCTACTAAACGGAACGATCTAGCGACAAATTTTATATTACCAAAAAGTCTTCTATAAATGTTGTGAAAATAAAACACTTTAATAACAATTAAAGTTATTATGGAAGCCACATTTTGACGATTTTTCAATACATGAGTACTTATAAATAAACAATGGCTACCTGCTCAAGTCTAGAATATAGTTGCATTAGATTATTTCTAATATATTTTATTGAATAAGTGTACAATCTGCCTCAGTAAAGAGCAATAGGTACAGAGATAAATGTATTCATTCATACCGTATTTACAAATCCACACACACACAACTAATAATAATAAAAAAATAAAAAAAAAAAAAAAAATCTTCATAAAATAAAACTAATAATTATTTACAATAATCAAAAATAAAACAAAATTGAATGAAAATTAAAATACACAAATTATTATTCATTCATACTTTATATACAATACAAACACACTCAGCCCGGGGAACCCCGAATCGAACCTATTCCCCACTTATTGGGAGTCAAGGCTAGACGCGTAGAGATCCCAGCTCTGCTCTCTCGGCTGAATCACTGGTAATATCCAGTGGAGGCCGAGTGGGAGCGCTATGGCCACAGATACTCAGGACTTGAGTGGGAAAGCTTGTCATTACCAGAACTCCAACATAACTTTATACATTACAAAAGGTCTCGGGGCCATTGCCGTTTTAACCTTCTTGGAGGGTTATAAGGATGGTTATGACTGGATAGGGATTGAGCCAGATGATTGGATAGGTTTTGATGAAATTTTGAGAATTTTGAAGGAATGAGATCAAGGACAAAAGGTATTTTTAGGTCATTATGTAGGGTTTTATTGGTAACATAATAAGGTGCATACGTACATTGAATACGTTTAATATTCGATTGTCTTGCTGTTCCCCACAGTTCAAGTCCGTAGGTCCAAATAGGTTTTAATAATGTTTTATATATGAGGAGTTTGTTATCAACTGAGAGATGAGAATTTCTGCCTAGTAGTCTGTAAAGTTGGCTGAATCTCCTGTTTAGTTCTTGTATTTTTAGTCTAGTGTGAGGGTTCCAAGTCAGTCTTTTGTCAAGATAAAAGCCAAGGTAGCGTACTGTGTCGGATATAGGTATAGGGATATTATTGAAGCGGATGGGAGGACAGGATTTGCGGCGAAGGGTAAAAGTTATATGATTGCATTTTGCATTAGATTAAAAAATAAAAATGAATCTTTTCAAAATAATTTTATTGTCGCATTTATAGAAGAACGATAGATTAACTTTGGTAAAACTTAACGAAGAAATAAGGCAGAAGAGGTCCTCATTGACGTTTTCATAATTTCCTTCGTCCTATGTTGTTTTGTACACCTTTTCTAAATCATTCGAAAATACTGTTTGCGTGGTATAGATAATGAAAGTATTTTTAGTCATTTTTTTTTTTTTTTTTTTTTTTTTTTTTTTTTTTTTTTTATTCGTGTATTTCCATTTGGGAGAGATATGGGGACTTAAATTAAAATCGAGATTTTTTCCCTATGGGCTGATTTCAATTCAAAAGTCTTTTTTGTTCATCTATTAATGAATGCTCTGGCAATAAGAGCTCCCTTATATTACCAGTCGTATAAAATATTGCAACATCAAAAAACGTAATAAAAAATCCGGCGTTTTTTTTTAATCGTTCTCCCTCAGGTCACTTCAGATACTCGGATTTTTGTCTTGTATCGTGGTCACGAATCAATGTATGATCGATCACCTTGGTTTAAACATTGCTATATGATTTTTATTTTTATTCTGTTCATCGTCTGACTTATAGAGTGATATAATATCAGTCCTGGACCGACATCCTTCTTGTGCAGTTCACTTCTGAATGATGCTACTTCCAAGAAGGTTAGCTCATCCCCTTTTAAGATGAAATCACGCATTCCTTCTCATAGATATAAAATAGAATAGAATAGAATAGAAAGAAAACTTTATTCTGGGACAAAGTCCCTTAAGAATAACATTAAATAACATAAAGTAAGATCATAACTGGCCGAGAGGCAGTTTAAAAATAAAATAATATGGATAAACTGAATACAAATATGTATGAAAAAAAGATACAGAGAAAAACTAGAAAAAGAAAAAACTTTAAATAAAAAAAGGGTGAAAAAAATGAGTTTACAAAATAGAGGTAAATATTGTAAATAAAATTGCAAAAGAGAAAAAAAACAAAACAAACAAACAGAAACTTGAAGAAAAATAAAATATAGAAGATCAAAAATTATCATTACAAACAATTAAAACATCATAATCAAAATATAATTTATGCTTATGTTTTATGTCTGACGGTCTTGGTAATTAAATTAGACGATTACATATATAGTAAATACATCCTTACAATTAGAGAACGTCGAGTTGGAGGGAAAGAAGATGGTGAAAGAATAGTGATTTGAATGTTTCAAGGGAAGAAGCATTGCGGATACAGGGGGGGAGGGAATTCCAAAGAGTAGAGGATCGGTCAAGAAAGGAACGTTGGAATGCAGTACTTCTGTGGGATGGAGTATAGAGATCGGAAAGACGAGATCTTGTATGCAGTGATTTGATAGCGGACTTGAATTTCAGGTTACTGTAAATAAAGGGAGGGTGACGGGTGTTGATAACTTGGTATAGATAGGTGCCTAGGAAGTATTTTCTGCGGAAGGAGGGGAAAAGCCAATTTAACTCAGTGTAGAGATGCGAAACATGGGAACGTCTCGAGGTTCCGAAGACAAACCTAATGAAGCAATTTATAAAAAAATCCTCTTAGAAAAAAAAATAAAATTAGAAATAAGAATTTCGTTTTGTAATAAATAATCCTACAAATAAGAACTTTAATTTAATACGTAGATATCGTGATTTTAAGAAAATTGGAATGATATTCACATTATATGAACACATCTATATGTATTATCATAAGATACGAGGTAGCACTAAAAACATTAGAGATAAAAAAAAAATACACTGATAGGCAAAACATTTCACCCATTTTTTTCTCAGCTAAAAGTTAATTTATTTTTTAGGAGTTTCTGACCCCATATTCTTTAACCAGCGCATATGACATTTATAAGGATTATTAAAAAAAATAATATAATAAAAGCATGAAGTACTTATTTAAAAAAAAAAACTAACTATCAAATTTAAATTTACAAGATTTTTAATTGAAAAGATTTATATACACCCCTTGCTATCATTATGTCTTGCATTCAATGCTGTATAAGTCTCGTGTGATTTTGAATAAATTCTTAAGGTATATGCACTCAGGATTATTATAAAAAGCAGAAACTTAATTTAATTATAAAATTATATTTCGGTATCCTAGTGAATAAAAATAATGAAATAAAATTTGTCATTAATAAAACTCATGTTTTAAAATTTCATGATTCGGATATAAAACTCGACATTATACTGTAGAAAGATCTGGCTATAAAATATAATATATGAAGCGAGTTATATGAAAGATATTATAACACTTTTAATATTAAAGAAACGATTTATATAAAATCTAACAGTAATAAATAAAATATTATTCCATTCTTCAATGCGTTAATTTGTATTTATAAAAAAATCCTCTTAGAAAAAAAATAAAATTAGAAATAAGAATTTCGTTTTGTAATAAATAATCCTACAAATAGGAACTTTAATTGAGATGATTTTGTTTAGGGATGATTATTAGAGAATTGAGGGAAGAGAAAGGGGGGGGGGTCGAACCACATTAAAGTATGCCGCAGCTTCAAAGGCCAGTATCAAAGACTAATTGAACAATCACCTAGTTTTCTCTAATTATACCTCTCAAAATTTCTTGTCCTATCAGAATATAATTAATTAGCCAATATAATTTATTTATATAAAAATATATTATGTTATAATCTTACATTATAGTATAATAAATTATATCGAAAGCTATATCGATCAACGAATTTTACTTGTAACCAAACAAAGAAAAAAAAACTCAATTTCTCGCTGACTGGGAAAAACAATAGTTTTCCCAATTCATAGTTTAGTATTAAAACTATCAAATTACTTAAATTAATTATTACATTAGAGTAATAATTAATGATTATTTTATATAAACCAAGTTAAGAGAAAAAAGTGGTTTCAAACGTGACCTTTTTCATTCAAACCAATATAGCTCTTAAACAGTAGGCACTAGTGACAAATGTTACGTAGCAAAAAAAATTTTCATCTAAATTTCTGATTTGGGGACTGCCGTCGAATTTCGTAGAGGATGAAAAAAGCGTTACAAATCATTTAAGGGTTGAGGGTAAAAAAAACGTTACAACGTGACTTTTTTCATTCAAACCAATATAGCTCCTAAACTAAACCCTAGCGACAAATGTTATATCAGATATTCCCGTATGCCTGAAAAGGCTTGGCAGGGGGAAAAAAAATGTTATATCAGAAAACATATTAAACAATTCTCTGCATTGACTCTCTCATTAGGTGATTGTCAGCGAATTATTGACCTGATCAACACCAACAGAGCTATTGCGTGTAAAAATGTTACATTTTTGAGGGTGAAAAAAATGTTGCACAAAAAAATATAGACCCCCAATCAAAAGACATATCCTTGTCAATAACCAGTCTCATTCATTAAAGTTCCAAACATTCCTATTTGCGTATTAAAATTTTAAAAAGTATTTTCGGCAAAAAAAAAAAACAAACAAAAAAATTGTACAAAATCTTATCTTGTTAAATTAATTTCCATAATCGGAAGGAAACTGCCAAAATAACTTATTAAATTCTTCTCTTTAAGTTAAAAATAATTTAAATCATTTAATAGTTGACTAAGACAAAATAAAATTGTAGGTTTTCTTCTTATTTTGAGGACGTAAAAAGTCTAATGCATTTATTTCACTCACTATCGATTTATGGAGAGGAAACACTGTATTTCCCCTGAAATCACTTAGTGTTCTAAAAAACCTGCCTTGGGGATCGCACTGTTGGGACCAGCTGGGATTCCATCCATTGAATCCATTCGTTTACAACGATGGCTACATCGTTTGACGCTTTTACACAGAAGCCAATATAGTCGAAGCAGAATAAAATACTTACGGCTTAATGGACCTGATATATATATATTTTTTTATATGTATTTATTGAAATTTACAACTGTACAGAATATATACATCAAGTAAATGTATTGACAACGATTACAATAACATGTTAAAACTTGGAAAGAACTACTCATCAGTAGCACTTTATTAAAACTTCTACACTAGAAGGTCTCTAGGCCATCTTAGTTTCAGACGCCTCGGAGGATTATCAGGAATGGAGTGGGAAGCAAGTTGAGAAACTAACGGATTTTAGTGATTATGGAGCTTACTATGAAAGGATAGGTATCTGGTGTGGGCTAAATCAGCAACATATGGAACATTAAGGTCTTTATGGATAAGTTTATTGGTGACAAAGTAAGGAGCATTGAGGATTGTTTAGTGGAGCCCCAAAGCTCAACTCCGTACGTCCAAACAGGTCCAATCACAGTCATGTATATGAGTCTTTTGTAATTAATTGGGAGCATTGAACGTTTGTCTAGTAAATGTTGAAGTAGTCTGAAACGATGGGCAGTTTCTTGTCGTTTTAGTCTTGCCTGATACATTTAAACCATATAGTGTTAATTGTTTAAATTTTAAAAAAACAAATACAAGAATCGTAAATAAAAAAAATTAAATTAAATTAAATTTTATAATTATTTCATCAAATCAACTTTTATTTATCTAATTTAGCTTTACAGAGATTTCGCTATCAAGCCCTAGTTCGTTGGAAATCTCATCTTCCTACATTCGAATCATGTGCACCGGCGCAAAATATTATTTTTTATAAATGCGGAACCAAGTTGAATACTTTTGATGAATTGCAAAAAATAATATATTATTTCACCTATAACCAGTTTAGAGATTCCGAATACATTTATTTATTATTCATCATGGTTTTCATTGTTACTTTACATTTTCATCTGCGAATGTATTTTAGAAACTTTGTCGTTGTTTGTTTGTCTGTATCTGCAATTGCTAATAATAATTTTTATTCATAACCTTTATATTTATTTTGTATGATGTATTTAATTGCCTCTTTCTCTTGTTCATCTCCTTTTTGATCCTAATTCTGTTGAGGTAGCAAAACAAGGCTCTCACCGACTAAAATGCAAGAAAACCTGAAGGAGTACATTCCGAGGCCATCTCCTATTCATACGCCTCGGAGGATTGCCAGGAATGGAATGGGGAGCAAGTTGTGCAACAAGTGGATTTGGATGAGGAGTAACTTTCTAATGAAAGGAAAGGTATCTGGTTCGTGCCAAATCAGCAACATACGGGGTATTAGGTCATTGTAGATCAGTTCATTTGTGACAAAGTAAGGAACATCAAGGAATTTTCGAAGGATTTTTGACTGGAGTCATTGGATGTAGGAAGATTTATCGATATATGAAAAATTAAAAAAGAATATGACTGATATTAATAAAATAATAATTTCAAAAAATAAGAAAAATCAATTTGAAATAGAAACAAAATTTAATGAATTAATATGTAAATAAAATAAGTTTTTAATATGTTAGCGTTGTCATAAATTAAATAGTCATTGCCTAACACAGGTTTCCAGTATCTAATTTTTTATGGATATAAAACATAGCGTGGAGATGGTTGGGAGAGAAGAGAAGTATTGAGAGAGGGACTAATCTGCAATTGATATTTGTGTGAAACAATAACTCGGATGCGGCTGGTCTATTCGACTGGTAACGGGCCATAAATCCTACCTTTCTGCCTTCTGCCTACATCTTTTAGGTTCCGTGCTCTGAACCTTTATTATTTTCTCAGCTTATTCACTTTTATTTTTCTTTGTTTTGTTTTTTTACTTCTGTTATTATTTACTATAGCTTTACAGAAAGAAACAGATACTTATTAACTGATGTTACTCATTTGTGAAACAAATACAAATAAATTTCGTTTTCTTTCCAAAGTTTGAATGCACTTCATGTAAATCCTCAATACAAATACAAATACTCTACTTCAATACAATTAATTTTTTTCTATAGCAACCTTGTGTTTTGAGACCTCGGTTAATTTTTTGTATTTTTGTGCTCCTTGAGTCCGGAAATATACATTAAAAATAGCAAATACAATAAGAGTAACATCACAATTCGTAGCATCAGAATGATTCAAAATTAATAGGACTTATAAAAATAAAAAATCATCAGTGTTTTTAAAATTTAAATATGCTATTACAAAATAATAATGATTATATTATTTCCACAACGAAACTCAAATCCACAAGATCCCCGCAAGACAGTCCTTTCAACTACTTCCCGGCCGATCCGTCAGTTTGTCCAAGTTATCATTTTTTATTTTTTATTTATAAATGATATTGAATCAGTAGCGTAACAATGTGGCTGAAAAGGACCTAGTTCATTGAACCTAGTATTTTTTTTTTAAAAAAATTTATAATTTTATTAATTACATATAATATATATATATATATATATATATATATATATATATATATATATATATATATACCATCAGATGAAATACCATCAGCAGCCGTTATTTTAATTATCTATCTATATTTTTTTAAATAAAATAAATGTACTGATAACCCTTGAAATTGATGATGATAAGTACTGATCGATCCTTGGGCCCTTCCTTTCCTTATAGAGGGGTCTGCTCGTGTGTACGTTACTGAATTGAACATTATTAAGAATTTTTAAGATTTTTAATCATTTTATTTGAGTGACACCTTAATATTACCTTAAAATTTTGCATAATTATAATAGTTTTGATATTATGATATCTATATAGAGGATATTGTGATATACAAGGCTCTTGTAGAAAGTGTAACGCTGTACAGCTCAGAAACGTGGCCCATAGGAAAATTGCAAGACAGAAGATTCCTGCCTGTGGAGTTGAATTTTCGGAGGAGGTTGGCCAGAGTATCAAGGATTCAGAAAATTAGAACTGATATTGTCAGGGAAATGATGGAAGTAGGAAGGAATACCCTCGAGAAAATGTAGGGAAGGAGATTGGGATGGTTCGGACATGTCAAAAGGATGAATGATCAAAGAGACCCCAAAATAGCATTCGAATGTGTAGCAGAGGGTAGAAGAAAGAAATGTATGTACCCCTTTAGTTTTTTATATATTTTTTCATTTTTGATAGATTTCCTTAAAACTGAAAATTCACAATTTACTGTTATTTTTAGCAACTTCTTTTAAAATTTTGCATAATTATAATAGTTTTGATATTATGATATCTATATAGAGGATATTGTGATATACAAGGCTCTTGTAGAAAGTGTAACGCTGTACAGCTCAGAAACGTGGCCCATAGGAAAATTGCAAGACAGAAGATTCCTGCCTGTGGAGCTGAATTTTCGGAGGAGGTTGGCCAGAGTATCAAGGATTCAGAAAATTAGAACTGATATTGTCAGGGAAATGATGGAAGTAGGAAGGAATACCCTCGAGAAAATGTAGGGAAGGAGATTGGGATGGTTCGGACATGTCAAAAGAATGATCAAAGAGACCCCAAAATAGCATTCGAATGTGTAGCAGAGGGTAGAAGAAAGAAAGGTATGCCCCCCTTTAGGTAGAAAGATGTAGCTGAATGTATGGTTGGTTGTGGACTAACGAAGCAGGAAGCGATGGACAGAGAGGAGTGGCGGAATCGATGGAGGGGGGAGTTTGGCTAAAGGAAACTTGGAATGGCGACGAAAATCCTTAAAAACAAGAAGAAATTGTGATATAATCTTATTATTATTTTTTTTTTATGTATTTTTTCATTTTTGATAGATTTCCTTAAAACTGAAAATTCACAATTTACTGTTATTTTTAGCAACTTCTTCAGTCTACTCTTAAAACCGAAAATAAAACAATAAATGTTTTTTTCTTCTTATTGTCGATGTTTATTGTTTATTGTCGACAAGGATAAATTGTTATTTCAGTATTTCTCTTCTGCATTAACTGAATACTATACATTCCTTGAGTTACTGTGGAATTTCAACATTTGAATCTTAGAATAGTTCGTTTGAAAATGTTCTTCAATAACAGTATTTTTAGTTATATATTTAAATGGTTCTAATGGTCATAAATTGTAATCTATCTTCCATTGTTATAATTTGATTTTTAAATCGAATTTTATACAGAAGATATCTTGTTCAATTTCATTTTTTTAAAGAAGTGAAACATCTGCTGTTTGATAATAAAATATATATATATATTTTATTTATCTAGATATAAACACGTAGAAAAATAAATTCTGTTTATTTTCAACATTTTACTGTTTTCCCGGTTATAATGCTATTTATCTTAGGACCTTGGACAAGCGTAATAAAGAAGTTTTACTGCATTTCAAAGAGAAGATCTTAAGTTATTTTATTTTCGATTCTGTTCTTAAGTATACGAAGATATGACTGATTTAATATTTGACCTTTAATTTTAATAAGTTTTCTTCTTGTTCTTTTTTTATTTGTGTGTATTTCTACGTAATTTAGTAAAAATCTCTTCCTTGTTTTCCATTAACCTTCCACCGGTCGCCCCAATTTCCGTAACGCGAGCGGTCGCGCGTTGCACAAAGTACAAAACCCTGTTTTTTACCCGCTTTTGTATTAAATCTACTAATATAAAATATTTTGACCATTTTACATACAAAATATTTCCTGAGATAATAATATTTTGCACGCATAAAATTATGATCATCATTGAAAATAATAAAAAACAAATTTATGCCTAGATAAATTTTTATTTACAATATTACAGTCAAATATATTATGTGCAGGTCTATATAGCCTTTTATATAGTCTAGAAGATTACCTCGTCTAGTTCTTCGAAAAAATATATTCCAATTTTATAGGCTTCCACCTAATTAAAAAGATTCCAAATAATTAATACTTCACTGACTAAGATAAATAAAAATAAAAACGCAAAAGAATCCTATTTTTATTATATCGAATCCAGCTGGTTGCCGAGAGACAAGAAAAAACCAAAACGAGAGCGGTCGCTTGTTGTACTAAATATTTTTTTATCAGGAAACTATCCCTCCTACCACATTGAAAAATTACTGGCGGCAAATGGAGGAGTATCTTGAGGAATAGCTATAGCCAATTTCCCGGGAAACACACCGGAAGCGAGAAAGAGAGAAAACAATCCGAGTGTTGTACAAAATACAACGGCGCGACCGGTGGAAGGATAAGACGCCTTTATAAAATGCCTAATGATTTCAGCCAGTACTATTTATTGTCAAACTAAACGTCGATTTTTATATTTTTTAGGATAGAAACATGGTCTTGGCAGTCTATCAATTCTTTGTTTATTTTTTTGTTACATCCCTTTAGGATATACTTCGGCATTATTAAATTTTAATTTCCTCATTAAGGTATTATTTCTCAGTTCTATACTCTTTAATTGATTTTATCTTTCTTGCTTTAATTTCACTTAACTTCAACCTGTCATTATTCCATAATAATGACTATATATAATATGCTAATTTTGCTCATCACTCCATTTGTAATAAAATTTTGTATTATCAATTTAAAAAATGGAAGCAAGTTTTGTGTTTCAGTAATTGTAGTGTAAATGTTTAATTTGTAAATAAATCTTTTTATTTTTTTTTTAATATTTAGATTTTATTGATATTTACTGCTGTATGCAGTATATATACAAAAAGTAAATGTGCTGAAAAATGATTAAAATGACACATCAATAACTTGCGAAGAACTACTCATTAGCTGTAGTTCATTAAATGTTCTAAATTAGGAAGTCCCTAGGCTATCTTCTTTTCAGACGCTTCGAAGGTTTATCGAGCGAGAAGCAATTTGGGAGACTAGTAGATTCGAGTGGGAGTGTAGCTTTCATGGAAGGGATGGTATCTTTTAGGCCAAACCTCCAACATATAGGACGACATATCTATGTCATTATGAATAACTAAAATTAAATTTATCTTGAAAAGTTAAAAGATAGAATAATGAAATGTTAAAAATGTAACAAAACCTGCGGGCAATGTCGTTGTTAAGTTGATAAGAGATTTCGCACAGTCGCGCAGTGGGGCGATACTACAGTAATGTTGGACATTAGGGAAAAAATAAAACTTTTAATTTGGGAATTTTTAATATTGTAAGTAACAAATAAACCCTTTTCAATTGAGCAGATTGGTTTTTACCCATACTATTGCATTGGGTTTTACATAAAGCCTTGCTATTATTGCTATGTCAAAAAAACTCTTGGCTTATTAAATTGATCCTGAACTGTTCTTTCATTTTATAAATTATTGTTACTTCCTGTACACACTTACGGCATTATAATAAACCAAAAACAGACATAACATGTTTTCAAAAATGTCCCTTCTTTTTTTTACATGGAACAGAAAATAATACTATTTAATTGATTTCGCAAATCGCTTATATTTGCTTAATAAAATACCATTAGGAACGCATTTAGGAGTGTATTGTCTTATTTATGGCGTCGTTAGATCTTGCATTAACTTGCCTATTCATTAGATTTTTATTTTTAGTATTTTAATACCAAAGCGCCTTTATTGACATTTTAATTCCATTAGTCGTTGCTTCTATCTATTATTTGATTATTTTCTTTAAAAGTGAACTAGGAATGAGTCTGATGTCTTGCACTTCGACACAGTGAAGATTTGTTTCAATTTTTTAGATCCAAAAATATTAATTTTAAAGATTTCGACACGGCTTTGAAAAAATGGACTGACTTGGTTTTGCGATTACAAATAGTGCGAAAAACGGTTTGCGGAAGAAATTAAGGAATGGTGCAATAATTTTCGACTTGAATGGAATGCTACAAATAGATCTTTGGAACCATTTTTGAGAAAAATCACGGATGGATTAATAGGTATTTAATTTTTCCAGAGGTATGTTTTCAAGAACTTCCATCTTCATCCCCTCCAGATATTCCTACTAGAACAAAATCATTCCAGCATTTGTCAGAAAGAAAAAAATTGAGAACCCAAGATTTCAGAAATTGTTCTGATGGAGTGTTTAATTTCGTCCTTTAAAAAAATTCAAATCTGAATATTATCTTTAAGTTTTTGATTTTATGCAGAACTATCCAGAATATATTGATCATAGACGAGAAAAATGTTTTTGGTCTGTACGCCTGATATTGAAAAGTTTAAAAGAGAACAGCTGAGATATTTGTGGATTTATGTGGGTGGTATTACATACCAGTACCATTTCACAAACTGTTAATATATGGCCGGGAAATAGTCAAACATGCTATTGTACCAATTGGTATGCTGTCAGAAGATGCTCAGGAGGCTAATATTATTAATTCAGACCCTATGATATCACATATAAGGCCAACACTTAACAACGAATTGTAAAGTGTTAAACAAAGCATTGTTTAAAAACAACCTCTTCAGATGTAAAAGAACTTATACCTAATTTAAAAATAAAAAACACTTGAAATTTTTAAAATATATATTCTTCCAGCTAAAAATTCTCATTATTAAATTAAATGCATCGCATTTTTTATAATTTTAACTTTTAGATATATTTTAGTTCATAGTTTTAGTTGGTTTTTGGGTTGTTTTTTTTTGCGTTTGCCAAAGTTCAAATTATTAAAAAACTAAAAATTTACATATGTTGATACTATGTGTTTACTAATAATTATAAACCACAATTCTTTATTTAGAAAGAGATACATAATATGTATGTACACATTTAAAAGTCATCCTACCCATTATACCACAACTGGCAAAATTGATTAAATCCATGATCATGCAGTTCAATAGAATATTCAATATGCTTTAAAATGACACCAGAAGCTGTACTCTAGGACCAATAGAAACGGAGATATTAAAGAATGTCCGGCAAACGCTATCACTCGCCCCATTGTGAGTCGAGAAGAATGTATAAGTTCGTGTACTTATGAAGTAATTGTGTCAGTTTCATGTGTTTTTATTACTGTATCTATTTAAATTTACAACTGTTTTTTAAAAAAAAAAAGTCTGGTAAATGTAATTAACACGTTCATAATAACATGTTAATTGCTTGTGAAGCAACTACGCACTGGTAGCAAGCATTCCAATAAAAGTTCTACATAATGAGGCCTAGTGACCATCTTCTTTTTAGAAGCCTCGAAGGGTTGTCAGGTATAGAATGGGAAGTTTTAGAAACTAGTGGATTTGCATGGTTATGGAGTATACTATGAAAGGATATGTGCCTAATTAGAACCAAATCAGCAACATATGAAACATTATGATCTTTATTGATAAGCTTGTTTTTGGCATAATAATGAGCATTGAGGATTTTACGAAGGATTTTGGACTGTAAGGATTTGATACGAAGAATTGGAAGGTTTAGTGGAGCCCCATAGCTCAACTCCTTATGTCCAAATGGGTCTAATTAATTAAGTCTGGTAATTAATAGGGAGCTTTAAAGTCTTGACTAGTAAATGATGGAGTATTCGAACGAGCAGTTCCTTGTCTTAGTTTTTAGTAATCTTTTTTTCTATTATCATGAGAGTTGTTAAATTTGCTCTCCTTCTCTTCATTATCTTTATCCTTACCTGGCTGTCAGAGGTCTTTCTCTGTAGAAATCTCGCTCAACCCTATGGCTCGCTATATAGGCAACACCACCTTGCACAATTTACCAAATCGGTTTTCAAACCCTATTGACTATCTTATTATCACTGACCTTCTAAGGATGGCCTGAAAATCGCAGTATTTTAAATTTATTTCTTGCTAGATACCTTGAGTTCCGAATAGAGCTGATAAATTTAGCTATTCTATCTTCATCATCATTGACCTATCTCATCTTTGTGTTATCTAGGTCTAGACATTCTTATTACTTTGAACTATAGTAAGCCATTGTATTGTAAGCCTGTCGCTTTCTTCTATCATAAATTTGGGCTTGCTTTCGTTTGTATAATGACCAGAGATCTTTCTCTATACGTAACGCGCTTTCAAGACCATTTTTATATTCAACTTTTTAAATATTGTTCTTTCCTGATTCAGTGTCTCATGGAGGAATCGATATTAAACAGGAGAGCTGAATCGTCCTGTATCTTGCCTATTTTTGCTGTATGTTATTATTATTATATTTTTGCTATGGGGACTCTGATATCCCGAAAATGTAGATGTTACTGACTGTTATGCTATTTAATAATACTTTTAATTGTTTGTTTAATTTTCGAGTACTTGCATACATGAAGTAGTTTCTTATCACTTAGGCTGGAAATCGTATTGATAATATTTCGTTTCAGGGAAAAACCTTTTGCTTACGTACCCATGTGGTTTAAATTAATTCCAAGATTAAGAGCATAATTGAGGCTATGAGAGCAAAAGTGGCCTAACCCACAAAATATAAAAAAATCTGATTTAGTAATTTTTGGCAACTATAACGCCATCAACAAGGTGTTAATGTGTTTGAAAAATTGGTTCACATGGTGGTGCAATGTGAACCAATTTTTCAAACACATTAACACCACCAGATGGCGTTATAGTTGCAAAAAATTACTAAATTAGATTTTTTTATATTTTGTGGGTTAGGCCACTTTTGCTCTCATAGCCTCAATTAAGCTCCCAAGTTTAAAATTAAGTTTTCTGCATCTAACACGTCAATGAGCTAAGGCATCCAAATAATCGAGAAACCGTTCTTTTATCAGAAAATTTTGATTAAAATATTTCAATATAATTCTGTAGTGTTAGGACAAGATGTAATATATTCGAAATTAAAAAAAAAAAAAAAAAAAAAAAACATTAAATAACAAGCTGTCTTACTTTCATTTAAGTTAAGCAGCTTTATTTCAAGTTGACAAAGGACAGTATGACTGAGGAAAAGGTAAAACCGTCAAAAAAAAAAAGAAGCGAAGTATATAAGTAATTGAGCTTTAGGGACTTAATGAAACAGAAAGCAAAAGATTATACTTGTAAAATTATAGACTTTTCCCTGACGTCAGAATTAGAAATGTCTCTTTTTAACGACAATTTCTCTTAAGATGGATAATAGGAAAAAAACTGAGCATATTCATGGTTGATTTTTTTTTCTATTAGTTTTTATTACTTATAGAAAATAGCTTTTAATGATTAATTTTAGTTTTAATAAACTATAAAAAACCAGGAGTATATAAGATACTCATATATTGACTTTTTTACTGTAGTAAAAAGTTTATAATTTGTTGAAAAATATTTCTTGTTATCCACATCGCAGCCATTCTTTAGGATTTTATAAATAAATTAAAATTCATCTTTTATTCATTTTTATATATCTTTTAAATTTAAGTTTAAATTAGGTTTTTTTTCGTTTTACAGGTCATGAAATAAGAAATAAACGTAAAGAGTGTTTTTTCTCTAGATACATAATGTTTGAAAATAAATTTATTTTTCTATTCGAAAAAAGTCGTTTTTTTTTTTATGCTAAACTATAAAATATAACTACACTCCTTGCGGGAACTTGGAGCTAGAGAAAGTAAAATAAGTATAGTGTACACTATATACAAGATTAGTTTACTATTTAAACTACATTAAAAAAAAATGTAATGAAGCCTATGAGAGTGTTTAGTATAGTGATGATACCTCCATTTATATGCAGAAGGGATCACCAACGTGACCACCCTTACAACACCCAATACTCAACCACTCAAGGCCTGAGTGACTCCATCCTCTGCCTGTAGCATTCCCAATGTCTCAGCGTTTCCTAGAGTACAAAATCTTTATTGAGGATTTTCATCATCTATTATCCATATCCGCAGAAGGATCTGGCAAAACTTTATATAAAACTAATAATTATATTGCATTTATAATATTAAGCATAAACCCAAAGATCTATGTAGTACTTTAAAACAAATGTTCGAACAAAAGGAATTCATCGGAAACACCTTTTTAGAACCAAAAATGAATAATAAAAACATTATTTGCACATAATCATACGTATAAAAAAAAAATAAAAAAAACATAAATTAAAATAACAGTTCTTCTTCTAAATTAAATTTATTATAATCCAAACCTTAAATATGTATAATTAAATGTTCTTAATTAATTAATAACATAGAGCTCTCTCTGACCTTAATGGATTCTATTAAGTTCTTATAATAAGCCAAGATCTCAAACTCGGAGACGCCATCTCGTGAATATAATAGAGTAATTATCTGAAAGATGACCAAAAGGTCAGGTGTTAGAATTTGAATTGTTTATGGATAAATAGCTTATAATTGTTTCCTGATATAAGTGCAATATCATCGACTTTTCAAATAATTTCAGTTTATCTCTAAACAGTTTGTATAGCTATGCATTATCAACTGAAAACTTTAAACACAACATGGGTTAGTGCATAAGTTAATATTGATTGCAAATTTTTATTTAAATTACGTGGATTTTCAGTGGAGAGGGAAGTGCCACTGAGAAGACATTCATTGGCATAGAAACTTAGATAAAATCACTAAAGCTTAAAATTCCAATGTTGTTCCACTTGCAAAATATAACCCTTGGCTAAATTATTTCCAGATTAGCGAATTATAAATTATTCAGAGGGAAATGAATATAAGGGATATAAAGATGACCCTGGTCTGGGTACGACGAAGACCATTTGGCTAAAAAAAAACCGCTAAATTACACTTGTAAGAAGTGAAAGGCCTCAGTTTTTAATATCGGGTGGAACAATGAAATATAAAGCTCTTAAAACGCGGAAAAGAGAATCGACATAAAACAAAAAAAAAATAAATAAAAAAATAAAAAAAAATAAAAAAAAACTGTGTGAACCTATTCAAAAAAAATATACATACACGATTTTTTATATAGTTGGAAATTTTATAGTTAAGTATTGTATGCAAAGTTATTTATAAACGATTTTTACTTTATTGATTTACGGTTTGATTCCCCTAATCTCATGGGATCCTCTTAAGAGCTGGAAAAATACAAATAAAAAATTCTTTCTCCACATTATAAAAAGCATTCTCAACATATAAAAATCTTTCTCCACAGATGGATCTATGGCTGCAAATATTGTATTGAACGTGGTTAAGAAGATACAGCTCTAGCTGTACTTACTATAAAAAGCAAAAACATGTTTAATTTTGAGGGGGCAAGAGGTTTGGACTTTGAAAAGAATCAACAAAAAAGGCTCATCCTCGAAGTAATGATTACAAGAAAATATTGTAACAAGATTAAGACATGAAACAAATGCTGCAAATTTAAACAAGTACCTATATCACATACTATTTTTTTTTTTTTTTTTTTTTTATTGTTCTAAATCGTTGTATATGTATTTTAACTTATTTTAGTATATAGAAGTACATTTTAACTGTTTATTGTATATTTTGTAATATAATATAATCATAAGTTGAAAATAGTCTTTTAAAGCTGTTCAAAATGTTAAAAAAACATTTAATTATTTGACTATCTATTGTTTTAGCATGATAGTTTTTTATTCTTTTCAACGACAAAAAAAGGAAATATTCCCTATATATATATATATATATATATATATATATATATATATATATATATATATATATATATATATAATAATAATGATAATCACAAAACTATAGCCAACTCCAGCGGAATCGACTCTGCATGATTGATGCAATAAAGAATAATATATTTAGAATTGACTTATTCCAACATTTATATTTACATTTCATATTACAGCATAAATATAAACATTATTTTTAAAAGCAAATATTAACGACTTTATCTTCGTCCAAAAAAAGTATGAAATTTGTTACAGTTAATCATAATACTAATGTTCGAGGAAATTTATTTAGGGAAAAAAATTTAAAATAATATATCATGTTGTAATATTTTAAGCATTATATTTATTGGTTGATATGCAGATCCTATAAGAGTATTTCTAATACAGACTTTATTGTATTTATTTCAAATTGCATCATCATCCTAATGTGCTTTTTCAAAGTTTTTTTATATTTTAAAAACAACTGCATTAATTTTGGGCTATATCTGATCTGACCCTCCCTAAATTTAACTTTTTAAATGATGGAGCATAAAAATCTGCAAGAAATAAAACAGTGTGTTTAAGATTATTTATTTTCAATCGACTGGTCCGAAATTTACTTTCAATATATTTTAGTTTGATAGAGATTATTTGTTAATTAAGTGTTTCAATAAAATTTTATCAATTTTATTTTTTTTTCAATGTACCATTGATTTATTTCTTTCATTTTTTTTTTTTTTTATGATATACTGGTAATGACTATTAGGAGGACCGAAAAAACAGTTTTTTTTTAAATTTTGAAATTGTAATAGCGCGGAAAACTTGCGAATTATATAGACAAGTAAAATGAAAAAAATAATGATCGAAATCGGTTGACATCTTCCGGTCGCGCATAGGCCCCTAAGTTTGAAAAAAAAAAAAACTTCAATTTTGTGATAATTTTTTTTAATAATTGGTTTGTTTGTTTTCTTAATGTAATAGTTTTAACGTTTTAAAATAGACCCTAAGTACATTGTGTTTTGATTTGGTTGAGATTAGTTGATACCTCCCAGTCGTGCTAATGCCCCAAAATATTGAAAATTTCACATTTCTTCTATATATATTTTTTTTTTTTTTTTTTTTTTTTTTTTTTTTTTGTGTCTTCAATATACTTTTTCTGATCGTATTATTAAGAGTATATTAATTTTCAACCAAAAGAACATTGTATTTTTTAAAGGTGTTAATGATCTTATAATGCCAAATCTTCTTTACAGGTTCCTGATTTTATTGCCTTTGAAATATCAAGTAGGTATTGCTGATAATTGTTAAGCTTGTTTCTGTCTATCTAACGGATTTCACAACCAATACTCAAACTTTCAGAATTTAATAAGAAGTATACTGTTACCTAAATATATGAACTTTTTAAATTTAGAGCAAGTTGAAAATTGCCTTTATTATTGTTATCACCTATCATGTCATAGGACTGTCTTCTTTTAGGTACTGTTTTTCTACAGTATTGGGGTCGTTGCCCGACCGGAAAAGTTTAATTGATTCACACCATTAAACAATACAATGTTTTTTTGGTTAAAATTTAACATACTCTTAACAACACGATCAGAAAAAGTATATTGAAGACACAAAAAAAAAAAAAAAAAAAAAAAAAAAAAAAATGTGAACTTTTCAATATTTTGGGCCATAAGCACGACTGGAAGGTATCAAATAATATCAACCAAATTAAAACACAATGTACTTAGGCTCTATTTGAAGACGTTAGAAACTATTACATTAAGAAAACATGCAAACCAAATATTAAAAAAACTAGCTGGAAGTACCCTGCTCCGCTACGGTTTAATATCATTAGGATTAAGAACAACTTAGATTAGTAAAAATTAAGCGTTAATAGACTTATCTGAACTGAGAAAAAGGTATATTCTAGGTTCAAGGAATGAAATTCAGAAATGCTAGGTACAACTTGTAAAATACAACTTGGGCCTGGTTGAGAATAGCCGATTATCTTGTGACCGGAAAACTGAAGGAAGAGTAGTTGGGGACGAAGCTACTGGAGAAGCAATGTTGGTGGGTTGCTCGTAAGGAATATGTACATCGAACTGGCCTCATATGTCATCACCAAAGAACATAAGTCTTTTAACCTCCTCTTTAACATAAGTCTTTTAATAGCTTCTTGTCACAAAACAACTCAAACTTGTATGGGTCTACCTCTGCAGCCACCATGAGTTCACAGAAAGTACCATATTATAAGGTTTCGACATCGATCTATTTTTGTTTATTTACAACTATAAAGAACTTAATTTGTGGTCAAAGTGTGCGGCTTAAACATCTAACCTATTTTTAAACTTAGCTTATCTCCAAATACCATATGATAATTGATCTATTATTATTCAGCCAATGAAAATTGTAATCGCATTTTTCGCAAATTAGCGGCGATCCAGGCCGATTCTTTTTAAAATTCCTTTCTTAGCGAGCACCTACGGCCCTAGAGGAAGCTACAAATCGAATTTCATTCCAATCCGTTCGGTGGTTTCTGAGATTTCGTGTTAAATGAGTGAGTGGTATTTGACAAATATATAGTAGATTATTACAAAATTAATGTTTTTTTCATATTTGTTTCAAACTTTAGGACCAATGCACGACCGAAAGATGTCAACCAATTTCGATAATGTTTTCTTCCTTTTACTTGTCCATATAATTCGCAAGTTTTCCGCGCTACTACAATTTCAAAATTAAAAAAAAAAAAAAAAAGAGTTTTTTCGGCCCACTCTAGTGACTATATCCCTAAATGTTTCTGTATTTATTTTTAATAATATTTCTTAGAAAAGTCTATGGTTAAATACCACTTCAAAGAGCTAACTACAAATTACATTTACAAGGTGATCTGAATGAATTATCATTTAATAGTAAAAGCAAAAATGAGAACAATTGATTGAATATAGCGTAAATTCCCAATTTAATCGTAATTTAGTTCAGTGCTTGACCTACTATGATGTGGGGAAGCCCAGTAGTAAGGAACATGGATTGCTACTAACTGTTGTAAACACATAGATTTGTACCAGACCTGTTAATAGGACTGGTTGTTGAGATTGAGGTACTAGGTAGGCATGGGTATAGGCTGTTACTCTTAACCATAATATTTTCCTATAACTAAGTTCCTCTATTGACCAGTTTAGTATTTAGAAGAATGCTGGATTGTAATGAAAATATTTTTAAAAATTCACCAAATTAATAAATCATGAATAAAAAATTAGAACCATAAAAATTACTGGTTATTATTTTTAGACTGTACAGATATTTTAGGTGTGTTTACAATATATAACACAAAATGTTATCTAATATATTTAATAATGTATTTTTCTATAAATAAAAAAAAATGTAGTCCTAATAAATTCTTTTGATTCTAACTATTGGAAAATATATCCTTATAAACTTCTTTGAAATGATGATTCAAAGTTTCCATCAACCAACTCCTCCCTCAAACCACATCCACATCTCTCTGCCCATCGCTTCTTCTTCCATTAGTCCCCGGCCAGCCATACTTTTAGCCACATCTCTTCACCTGATGCAAGGCCTACCTCCCTTTCTCCTCCCCTCTGCTTCCTATTCAGAAGCTATTTTGGGGATTCTTATATTTTCCGTTCTTTTAATGTGACCGATATCAATCCCCTTCCCTCCATTTCCTCCATTCCTTTACATCCATTCTTTTCCTTATAATCTCATTTCGGATTCATTGAATCCTTGAGATTCTTGCTGATCTCCTCCAAAAATCCATCTCCAGAGTTAGGAATCTTTTTCCTTCCAATTTTTCCACAGGTCATGTTTCTGAGCTGTATGGTATTGCATTCTCTTTCTACTAGAGCCTTATATATTATTTTTTTAACATTATTATATATGTTTTTACTCCATAGGACTGAATTTAACATTTCAACAGCTTTACGCCCATCGGTTGTTCTTTTCTTCACTTCCTCTGTCGCTCTCCCAT
The DNA here is from genome assembly GCA_003667255.2 of Euschistus heros. Classification (NCBI taxonomy): domain Eukaryota; kingdom Metazoa; phylum Arthropoda; class Insecta; order Hemiptera; family Pentatomidae; genus Euschistus; species Euschistus heros. The sequence goes on from RCWM02000046.1 coordinate 3,611,059, forward strand.
TGCTTCCGAGAATAGCAAAATTGTTTGACCCAACTTAACTTGTTAAAACTGGATCACTTACCTCATCGTTTTTTTTTTTTTGTTTTTACATATATTTAGTTTTATCTTTAATCTTTGGACCCGTTTCGGTATGCATGTTCATATCTCAAATGATAAAAAACATTAAAATGTAATATAACAATAATTAATACAATACTAGCTTTTCATCAAATAAATAATTGGATAATAAAATAAAGCATTAAACCTAATCAAATGTAATCCAATTATTATATCTTTATAATGAAAAAGTTTATAAGGTTAATTATAAAGAAAAAAATCCATAAAAATCATTGCCGGTTCAATTTTCATCATATTAATAAATAATAAAAAATACTAAACGGATTTCTCAGAATTTAAAAAATAATGTATACACTCACATGAACGGCTGAAATGCCCAAGTATTTTAATTTTTTTTTTTTTCTTTGGCCAACGGTAGCAACAATTTCATTTTAACAAAATAAGCAGCCTTGTTTGATTTTGTTGAATCTTTCAGATATAATTTTACGTTCTCTCATTCATTGAGGGAAATAAATAAATAATTGAAGTAAGTTGAGTCTGAAAAAGTTGAGAAACATAAAGTTATACTCATCGATTCAAAATATCCCCTTCATTCCCTTCCCTACTTTTCAATACTAGTCTTGAATAACCTCCTTATCCAGTTCTCAACTCTTAAAATCTACAGCCAGCTTTTATCAATAATTCTCATCGGGCCATTTTATTTATTTTCTATTTTATTATTAACCCCTAAGCAGCTGTTCTGGTATTGAAGTCCCGGAAGTATCCACCAGGTTAATTTACTTTCTGTTTTTCTTCCTACTATGACTAAAATTATAGACAGAGCACAAGATTAAGAAAATTAATACATGATTTTTTAACAGAGAGGACCAAAAAGTATACAGTCAAAAACTACCATTTTTAATACTTCTAGCTTCTGAATGAATGAAGATAGAAAAGTGAGTATACCAAAAACATTGAGACAGTTTTATTGCAGAACAATATACGTGGAAAGTACCTGAGCGTAAGAATTGGCAGAATCGCTTTAGTTGGAGGACATAGCTGAGCTGTCAGCAGAAAAGGGGCAACGCTGCAGTAGGATGAGTTGAGTGTTATGAAAAAAGTAAAAATATTTTGCCAGTAGCACAAAGTCAGTAGTAGTTCTGAACTATAAACTGTGTGACCGATCAGTGCTTTTATATCACAACATAATCAATATGCCCCTTTATATATATATTTTGTTCGGATGTAAATAAACTAGTGTAAACTATTAATCTGCATCTTTGATCCATTGCACAGGATGCCTTTAATGAATATTGGATATATGGAGCAATTGGAGGAACGTCAAATATGAGGGGGTAAATCCAACAAATTTTGCAACACTCAAATCAAACATCATATGGAGCGGTATATTCTCTATTATTTGAGTGAAACCAATCAAGATTAGAAGTAAAGTTATTAAATCCCTATCCATTAGGAATCGATAATACTCCGGGAATATATTTAGTGTGTCTTCTAGCTCACATTATCAATTACTAAAACCTATTTTGTACCGAAATAGTTTTCTCTTCATGTTTAGTGTACAAATCCATTACAACTTTATCTATTAGGTTCTGGAATCCCATTTGATAAGAATAATCATTAGGGCTCTGGCGAAAGTCACTACTGCTTTCCGGAAGGCATTTAGCTGAGAGGAAACCGTAGTCAACAGTGCCATTCAAATCGAAAGGATATGAAGTGCCGATTGGACAGGAAGAGACTATTCATCGGTTGCGGGGTATTATTTGTTCGACGGTAGGGGGACGGCGCCGGGAGACCGCCCTCGAAAAACAGACACTGATCGATACGGCAAGTTTTCGGAGAGCTAGTCCTTTCCTGCACTAAAACTATCTTCACATTTTGTTTTGGATTCTTAAATTCCATTGATGTCTAAAAGCGGATCTTTTATAGGGCAAAAAGGAGAACAGTTCATGCAGGACCCACAGCGTTTTGGCAGGGATTCAAAGCTCTCTTGCCAAAGGGACGAGTGGGGTAAACATTTTTTATCGTTTTTTTTTTTTCTTTTTTTAATATTGCTACATAGTGGATTCTCTTTTAGATATTATCAGTGCATTGTATATTTAAAATTATTTATTCTATAAATAAATTGAATTCGTTTCAATATCTGAAGACTACTTCGAGACTAGTATACCTAACCCCACTATGATATTGGACAGTAAATAATTGAATGATTCATTGCGTATAAGAAATTAAGTACTTTTTTTTAACAATTTCAATAACAATAAGAAATAAAGGCTTAGCGAACCCGAACGTTCGATGCCGACACCACCAACCGTTGACCATACATAGAAACCCACGTTGGATTAGATTTAGATGAGTATACTGCAGTGACCTAGTTGTATAATACCGTAGCGCTATTAATAAAAACAGGTACTGGCGAAAAACGGCTATATAATAAGCTAATTATTTTTTAAATACATTTTTAGCTTTTTATTTTTATTTTTTTGATATTTTGTCATGGGTATTTCTTTTTCTGGGGGTCTATACTTTTTCGGGGTGTTTTTTTTTTATGTTTGTTTAACACGCTCTAGCTCTTTTGGTGTTGCTCGGATCAAATACACAGGATGAGGATCTCTTTGTGTAAAAAAAAAAAATTGGGTGAAACTTGATCAAAAATGTAGCAATATGCCGCAGACCTTACCTTTCCATTCCAATCCGTTGCAGATGTACGTTAAACCAAAGACTTTTTTGAGGAAACCACGTTTTTTTCCATAAAAGCTGTAATATCTCCATTTTGTTTAAATATTTTTCAAATTTTGACCACATTTTCGGATTTAGCATTAAATTTTCTATAAAAGTTGAGTACTTGTAACCTTGAAGTTTACAAACTTGGTATCATAAGAACAGCTTGATCTTCATCTTATTTGGCGAAGTCACAATGTCGTATTTACTTCAACGCTCACCGTTTTTCAAAAAAAAACTATTTACAAAACGTCAAATTTTACGAAAACTTGCAAATTTAATTAGCTTTCGAATGATATCTTAAACGTATTGATTTTGTTTCAATTTCATAGAGAAATTTACTTTTGAAACCGAAAAAACATGGTGTTCTCATTTGGCATACAAATGAGTTACTTGTGTAAATAAAGCATTAGCTTCTGAAAGCAGATGAAATTAAAGAATACCACTTTTTGCGGTGAATTTATGGCTAGATGGGTCTGTTTTTACAGGGGAAGGCATTTCTAGCGTTACATGTGGAGTATCGTTGGTTTTTTCATATTTGTATTGCTGTCGAATAGTGTTGAAAAATTATAGTTTGCCCAACAGATCGAATGATGAGATAACTAAGATTTGTTACAAAACATCCTACCACAACTTCATCACGATATTCCACCTGATGTTCGGCAAAATATGATTTTCCAACACCATGCTGCTCGTCCACATTATTCGAAAGCAATACAAATATAAACCAATGATATACATAGATAGGTAGAAATGGCTTCCCCGGTAAAAACAGACTCATCTGCCCTTCAAATTCACCTCAAAAAGTAGTATTCTTTAATATCATCTGCATTCAGAGGCATTGAGTTTTAAACCTTACATTGAAAATCTAATCAAATAAATCCTAAATTATAGTAATAAAGAAATAAATGTAATAACATAAGATCCTCTGATCTGGTGTCGCTTTATTGACAGTTTTCCTTTATTTTCTATTAAACAATAATTTTTTTCTTTGATTTTTATTCCAATGAAGAGTTTATTATGTTTAAAATGCACATTTCCATTAAGGGACTGTCATAATGTTTTATTTACACAAGTAACTGATTTGTATGCCAAATGAGAACACCATGTTTTTTCGGTTTCAAAAGTAAATTTCTCTATAAAATTGAAACAAAATCAATACGTTTAACATATCATTCGAAAGATAATTAAATTTGCAAGTTTTCGTAAAATTTGACGTTTTGTGAATAGTTTTTTTTTGAAAAACGGTGAGCGTTGAAGTAAATACGACATTGTGACTTCGCCAAATAAGGTGAAGATCAAGCTGTTCTTATGATACCAAGTTTGTAAACTTCAAGGTTACAAGTACTCAGCTATTATAGAAAATTTAATGCTAAATCCGAAAATGTGGTCAAAATTTGAAAAATATGTTAACAGAATGGAGATATTACAGCTTTTACGGAAAAAAAACGTGGTTTCCTCAAAAAGTCTTCGGTTTATCGTACATATGCAACGGATTGGAATGGAAAGGTAAGGTCTGCGGCATATTGCTACATTTTTGATCTAGTTTCACCCAATTTTTTTTTTTTTTACACTAAGAAACACACCCTGTATAACGACAGTTTCCTGGTCAAAAGTTTGTAATTGTAATTGTAATTAAAGGCTTAGCGAACCCGAAGGCTCGATGCCGACACCACCAACCGTCGACCGCACACTTCCCTCCAACCCATTACTTCTAAACTCAAATCTCCCAGGTCGGCCTTGACTCAATCCTCCCATCTGGGTCTTGGTCTAATCCTCGGTCGGCTCGAAATTGGTCACTTTTTTTCGGAATTTGTAAACCCAACGAGTTTACATGCTCATTTTAATTTTAATATATTTACATTAAAAAATATGAAAAATGCATTTATTTTTTTAAAGTAATAGAATTGGAAGTCGATATTCATGGCTCTCGTAAATGTTGTATTAGTGCAATTAATTACTTAATGACTAAAATATCCGTAAGGTAGTTCTGCTGTTGATAGTGATATCCAAAGCATATCTCAATGGTTGACGGTTGCTATCTATTAGAGCACTCATCAATTTACAGTTGGTAAAGATTCAACTTGCCTGACACCTTACGCTTCGTCCGCCATTAATAGTTCAGGTGGCACTTAAGAGATGAAACCTACTTGTCCATTTGCTGCAAATTTATTATGATCGCTCCTATGATTGCGATAAACTTAATCTGGAATAATTATTGTTTCAACCTATTAACTCAATTGATTCATCAAAGCAATTTCATGAAGCTTAAGCAAATATGCATTGAATTAGTTCGACACAAGTTAGTGCGACAGCCGCTCTACTAACGTGGTCAGCAGCTTTTAGGTGGGAAACGACTATTCCATGTGACACATCGATAATATATTGAATATCTGTACCTCCCAGATATGAGTTTACGTCAGCTAAAGTCGTAATTTCTTATAGGGCGTACATTTTATAGGGATACTGCTCAGCTGGACACTCCGTTTTTTATCGTAAAAGAAAGAATATATGCTGCACGAACTATAGCTAAAACCGCACACAGCAATTCCTATAGATCTTTTTATTATTTGTAATCAAGTTGACGAATTGATTAGAAGAAAAAATTAGAAAATCCCACCGTCCAAACAGAGAGGCCAATGCCCGCCCAGAGTTTTTAACCGAGCCTATATATCCGAATACTGAAAACATATCTCAATATTGAAAACATATCCTAATTTTATTTTTTATGGAACCACTTGTTCTTGCATTTTTTAATTTTTTTTTCAAGTAAAGTTATTACTTAAGTGTATATATAATTTAATTACTATATCAACTACTATCTGAGTCAATGCCTATGAAGTGATATTCTAAAAACAATATTTAAGTTTTTTTGAGATTAAAAAAATGAACAGTAAAGAGGATTGGGTTCCTATATTGTTCAGTTATGCCTCATGCATATGCATATTGCTTTTAATGTTCTGGAATTATAAAAAACTGTTGTTTAGCCACTAGTTAAAAAAACAGCCTTCGCAATTCTTAATAAAAAAGAGATTTTCGATAGTTCCAATGAAGATGAGAATATAGTCAATAAATAGGCATATAGTTTGAATATTACGAATTAGTTTTTGGTAAAATTTGTCCCCGCATTAGGGACCTTCATTCATTAACAAAAGCAGGATATGTACGCACCATAGGAAAACATGGGTATGGATTGGGAATGCATACCCTTTAAGTTTTCACATAAACTAATCCTCTGTAATACATCTAACAAAAATAATCTGATACATTTTATAATTATGGACTGTGATTTGTGTGAGTGACTTGAAAGTGAGGTAAAAATTATTTTGATGCGGAAATTATCGATTTTTATTAACGTATATCTCTGTAACGGTTGGAAGCTCGTATATGTACGCACCATGAAAAAAACATTTTCTTCTTTGTTAAAAAAATATTCTTCCACTGCTGCTTAGAAAAAAAACAGTAAAAGTTCATTGCTGCAGTGAACTCGTTCCTGTTTTTGAGCAGCTGAGAGAATTTTTGGAGCCATCTTGCACTAACCTTGTTCATATCCAAATGTTCTTTGATGATTTGTCAAAACACCTGTTTTGAAAGCCCCACCCTCACTGCTATTTCCTAGGTTTTCAGTCGCAGCAGTCAGATTCAGCAGTCAATTCAGATTCCACAAATTGGATTGTTTCAGAAGTGACAGCTTCCAATGGGCGACCGGGACGCGGGTCATCTTCTAGATGTTCTCTCCCTAACTAATTTTGTATACACAATCCAAGCGCTCTGTAATTTGCGCAGGAGTAAGACCCTCTTTACAAAAGAATTTAATAACCGCACGGTACACGAGTTTGAACATTGTAAAACTGGGGAGTTTCCTTCAAGGCTGGACACTGACTGACAGGACTGAGGAAGTGGGCGATGGCTATGGAGTGAGCAGGCATGGACGTGGCGTGCTGGTCCCGACACGTTTGAAGGAGGGGAAGCAGGACAGGCCGGAAACTTATGGAGCTTACTATGTTTAAAAACAATTTTATAGGAATTTTTATTTGAAACATATTTTTCTATGGTCTACTGGTTTAAAGATATAATCGAAAAAACCCAAAAATGAGACCTTCTCCCCTCCCCCACCATTAGCTTCCCCCTATGGGCGGGGACTTTTAGTATGTTTATCTTCAAACTACTCCTAATAAGTCTTAAGGACAAAAATAATCGCATATTTCATGCACTCTACTGTGAGAAATGAACTGAGACCCTGATTTGCAAGTAACCACGTTTAGTGCAAATTTAATTTGGCATGAACTCGCATTCAATTAAACTTTTAATGGACATTAATTAAATGAGGAACTGTATGATACACTATATACCTCAGGAGCAACTAGGGGAACTATTTTCTCAATTACCTGTATATTTACCTTATACATTTCTTTTTTAAACAATCAGATTAAAATAAAGCTCAACTGTAGTGAAAATAAATATATATCTTTTTCTTTCTTTAGTTGATATATCTGTATAATTATATCGGTTTATATCTTTCGGGTTTATATCTTACGGGTTTATATCTTTCTTTCTCAATCCAGTTGAAATTGTTATCCCATTCCGATCAGGTAGACTCTAGAAATGAAATTCTTCACTATCTCTTCATCAGGAATGATGCCTGGAATGACAGAAGGCGAAAACAGAGAGGAGATGTAGGCCAAAGGGGGCTTATGGTCTATCAGCATATCAAAGCTCTTGTATACATGGTCGGCTTAGCCGTGGATTACCCAGTCCTTTTTACCTAACGTTCTCACCTTCATCCTTTTATTTTATTTTATTTTTTATTTTTATTACAATTCAACTATATTTTAATGTTTTCATACCTTTAAGAATTGACCTTTTAATGGAAATAGTTGCTTATTCTATTGCATTAGTTGAATTCATTTGAGTGATTCTTTACTTAACTTTTTTGTTTTCTCTACAGTAGTTGATGATATTTGATTTATATTTCATTATAATAATCGCTTATTTTTCAAAATGTTGTAATATTTTTTTTTAATGTTGTAAAACGTTACATACATTTTTTTATATTATAGCAATAAGGGTTCGAAATCGGATAAGGTTTATTATCATATCATAAATTCGGCTGATAAGATTCATTTCGTTGGTTCGCTACGAAATAAATTTGAACCCGCCCAGGTGGGATTCGAACCCGCGACCTTCAGCACCGAGCGCGCTGAGACCCTCGCCCCAACTCGCATGGACATCGAGTTCCTAAATATATTCCGCCCTTGAGTCTAATCTACAAATAAGTGCTTACTAATTTATTATCTTTTAATTTAATTTATTAGGTCAGTAAGATACAATTTCATGGCATTTGCAATAGCTAAGAAAACAATTTGTTAAACGATAGATTGAATAATTAATTACTACTATTAATTATACTTTTAAAATATTTCAATCCTTTTTCTACGTTCCATAGTAGCAGAATTATTCTAATTAGAAAATTATTCTAGGGATTTTACAAGATTTCGGAAATAAGCTTCTATCTTGTTTAATAACAAGAAACGTTTTTAGAATAAGGTTGACAAATCTTATTCCCAAAAAATCCTAAAATATTCCTCGGTTAATTAATACACTTGAGGTACGCATGACGGTATTGAAGGATCAATATAATTAGGATCGATGAATTAATTGCCACTTCTATTGCGGTTATTTTATTAGAAAACTAGTTTCGAATGCTAAACATTCATCTTCAGTTCTCAGGAGGTCTAAGAGATAACAGTTATCTAAAATAATAATAAAATAATCCCAATAGAAGTGGCAATTAATTCATCAATCCTAATAGTTAGTTAATAATTAATAAAATATTTTCTGTACCAATACAACTTAGAGAGCTTTGGTAGAATGAAGTGGAATTGTTACGTAATAACATTAACACCAACTGATCAAGAAAGATCGATGGCCTATCATCTACGTCTTTGAAAAGCCTTCCTCTATATTTTTCTTAACTGGTTGTTCTACGATGGTTACCTTTCTATTAATGTTTTTAATATTTATCCCTACAATTTTACTAAGTCGTTTTTACTATAGGATTCTTTTTCTCCACCGGGTGCAATCCCGTGGTATGTGATTCTCTAGGTAACTTCTCTTTTTTTTTTATTTTATTTATTTATTTATTTTTTTTTACGTATTACTTTATGTTTAAGTAAAGGATGAACTTAAATGGGAACGCTCGAATTTCAAACTTATTTAATATTTATAATTTCAGTTCATTCGACTATTGGAAAATCCAGCTAAACCCTGTATATTGATTTTAATATACCCATTCTCCAGCAAAAAAATACCCTTATAATAAATCGGAATAACTACTAAACTTATATAATCTGTCTATTACTGTCCGATAGTTCATTCACTATCATATTTTGCTTATCGCTATGACTTTCTTTGAATATCAAAACAGCAGTCACCATTTGTAAACATACATAATAGAGCTCTCGTAATGGTATAATAATCTCGTTTTTGATACCAGTAAGGTGATAGAATGAGCAGTACTGAAATGTCTTGGAACACTACTTAGCCCTCTTGAAGTGTCTGATTTTAATGTATAATCTTTCCTGTATTTTTTCTTCCTATTATTTACATTATTTAGTTCGATTATTTACAAATATAGATATTTCTTTTTTTAAACAAATTATTTATTATCTCTAAAATTCATATCCCTTTGGAATTTAGAATATTTATCTAAAAAAACAAAGTAAAAGAAAAAATTAAACTTAACTCTTCACTCTTTTTATTGTTGAAAATAGTAGGAAGCGTATCACTCATTTATGTAAGTTGTATTGTTACAAATACTTTACAACTTGTAGGAGCACAGATTGCCTGGAAAGGGTCGCCAAAACCTCATGTTCCTGCGAATTATTGCCGGGTTGGCGGACCGCCAAGTGTTCGACAGAGGGTTTGTAGAAATGAGCTCTACAGAGACCATTGCACTGGCGTAAATTGAAAAAAAAAATTAATCCTTAGATTGTGTCATTTTATGTACGTTAAAAACATAATATGTATTTCCACTAAACATTTTATACTAGTACGCCCTGAATTCATCTCCTATCGCAACGAGTGATTGGATTAGGGTTATGAAAACTTCGCTGGTTCGTAATGACTTCCACGAGAAGTCTCAGTCTCAGTTAGTGGGGGAGGGGAGAGAGGGAGGAATACAATGTGGTTATGGGGCCTGCTTTCACCATTACTAACTCCAAATTCAAAATTTTTCAGCAAAGCACTTTTAATGATATTTCTCTTTAGAAAATTCTTTCTTTTTTCTTTTCCAATACTATGAAAGAAATATTAAAATATAACAGTTTCCTAAAATAATCAATGTCTTAACCATTTTTTCAATGCCGAATGGTCATAAAATCAATATCAAAAAGACGAAGACAGTAATTTTATGGAGTTAGTCACTTTGTCAACTGAAAAGTGAAACAAATTGTTCGTTTAGTTAGTAATAATTCTAATTTTATTGCTATTTTTTTTGGTTGGTTGTAATTTATATTGTATAGATTGTTCTTTGTGAAAATCATATGTTTGGCATGTACCTTACGATGGTGTCTTAAAGTTTTTTAATTTTGTTTTTTTTATTATTATCTTTTTAATAATATTTACAACTGTGTTTGCCATTATAAATGTGTGAAAAAATGAATATAAGATGACAATAACATGTAAAGCAACCACCCAATGGTTTTTGCAACCACCAATTTTTAATAAAATTCTGTATTAGAAGGTCTCAAGGAAATTTCCTTTTCAGACATCTCGGAGAATCACCGGAAATAAAATACGAAGGAAGTTGAGAGACTAGTGGACTTGAGTGGTTAATATGAAATGATAAGTATCTGGATTGGGCTAAATCAACAACAAATGGAAGATTAAGATCTTTTTGGATAAGTTTGGTTGTTAGACATTAATGAGCATTGAGGATTTTTCGAAGGATTTTGGATCTTAAGGATGGCTAGGAGAAGAGTTGGAGGGTTTAGTTGAGCCCTAGTGTTCAACTTCGTACATCCAAAGAGGGATGATAACTGTCATGTATGATGCGTCTTTTGTAGTAAATCGGCAGCTTTGAATGTTTGTCTAGTAAATGTTAAAGAAGCCGAAAACGACGAACAGTTTCCTCTCGTTTAAGTCTTGTATCAGGATTCCACATTGGACGTTTTCATTTTCTAAATATTAAAGATGCTGTCTAGTTAAAGTTTGAGTAGTTAGAAACGATATGCCGTTTCATGTCTTTTAAGTCTGGTATGTTTCCATAATTATGCTGATAGGAAGATTTCTAAATGTTATGTCCGGCAATTGAATGATTTTTTTAAATATAATATTAATTCATAATAAAATTAAATTTAAAAGAAATATAGAAGTTTCAGCTGATCATACCTAGGTTAATGGATTCCCGTAGTATATGTTCTATACAATGCATAGACTATAAATGTATAGTATTTATTACTTCTAAAATAAACTTCTGAACATCGAAATTATAAAAATATCACATAAAATTTCATGCCATCTAATTTATTGTGTTGATGGTCAAAGGACATTAAGAATGCAATCGTAATATTATTATCAGATGAGACAGAGTGCTGTGAAGATAAAACGAGACTAAAGGTGCCGTTATGAGCCAGGTTTATGAGATCGTCAACTTTATTGGGCACTTGGTCTCGGCGAATCCCGACCTCAGCTCTGTTTCTTATCGCCCTCTACTCAGCCAAAACCGGTTTAATTGCTTTGTTTCCTGTTAAAAATCTCTTTGTTTGTTTCTTTTTTTTTTAAATTAACACCTATTCAAAATATTTACAGCATATTTAAAAGTATATATGGTTCCTAAATTCAGAATCAATGGACGACATCGTAAAAAAAATTGTATCAGATGATATTAAACATTATTGGTTTTTAAAGATTTTATTTTAAAAAATATTAGAGCTATAAGATATAAAATAATACTGCTATCTGAATTATTGAACTATAAAATGTAATGAAGGGAAAAGAAATAATAAGAAGGCAGATAAGAAATGGCTCATTGTAGAGGAATAAGATTTTTTTTATTATTTGTGCTATCATGAAAATAAATATTTTAAGACCTAAATTAAAATTTATTTAGAAAAATTAAAATATGATATAAAGGAATATTAATAATGTAACGAAATTAGCAAGAACTGTCCTCTATCGCTATGAATCGGTGGGTATTCAGTCGAGTAGCAAGAGTTTTTTTTTTTTTTTTTTTTTTTTTTTTTTTTTTTTTTTTTTTTTTTTAATGAATGAAATCCAATTTCATAATTTATTACATAAATACATAAATTAATTCAATAATAAAATTAAATGTAATTCCCATTTCAAACCTCAATATAGCTGCACCTTGACCTGACATACAATTCTTAAGAAATAATATTCTATACAGAGATATACAAACAAAAATTAAGGTAAAATTTATCGTGGATTATCAATTACTGAACAGGTTCCTCTAAAATGATTAAATTACCGTCAGATTCTTTCAATTTAAAGAACTTAACTCTTAGTAATAAGAAAAACTTTTACATAAAAATAATAGGGTATCTAATCCTAGTCTACAATAAATATTTCTTATAAATCTTCTATATACCCAACTAAAAATTATAAATTCAAATTTCACCTAAAAACTTATAAAATTAAAATCAACCTAATAATTTAAAAATTAATAACATTCTAAAAAAAATAATTATAACTAATTGTGTAACCGCAGCTGCTGGTTTTTTTTTTTTTAGATTTAGCAATAATTAAATCTGCCGATTTTCAATTAATTTATCAATCATATGTTGATAACAGTGAAGTTTGAAAACTGACCGATAGTTGACGAGCACCATTTTACATGAGAGGTTACGAAAGTACGGTGCTATATGGAACATGAAATTGATAATAAAATTTACTTATTTTCAATTAATTTTTTTAATTAAAGTGTGTGGTGCGATATGTGAATGCCAGTGTAATAGAGTTTACACTAGTAAAACTACTGAACTCATCTGTACCAAATTTTAACTACGTTATCTTTGCAGTTCCAGGAAGACTTAGAAATAACAAAATTTACAATTATGAAAATTTAAATGTACAATGTTAAATGTGGCTAAAACGAGTATATGCCTCACCGCCATATACTTCTATGATTAGAAATTAAAATCCAAACTGATAAAATTATTTCTGCCGAATAAAATTTATTCCCCGAAAATAAAGTCGATCCTTTTCTTTTTAATATTGTGTGTAATAGTATAATATAATTATTGTTTTTATTGATATGATAAACACCCATAATGCACTCCATTATCCGCAAGAGTTGCTTTATAGTCTTTATAGCTGAATTACCAACTCATATTTTCATAGGAAATTTACTTTGTATAAATTAAAATAATTACCAATTATATAATTGATTCCATTATAATTATTTTAAATGCTGGCATTGTTCTGATTATAGTTTCATAAAAAATACATATATCGAACCAAAGTCAGTCCCTCTTGGCACAGCAAGCTTATATGATGGTATACAAAATATGTGAAGGAAATGGTAGAGGAAAGAGGGCTAAAAGTAAATAAATAAAAACAAGGATACGTCCCTCAGGGTTTTTTGTTAGTCTTTGCTCGGGATTTTGAAGAATCTGCTGTAAACATATCCACTACTTCTTATTGCGTTGTTGTCCTTCCACCGTTTTTTCGAGGAATGTTTTATTTATCTTTAGCTACCAAATAATCTTATATGAGTTTCATTTCTATAAATTAATTTAGTTATTATTTAATTAATTCAATGATGTATAGTCAAAGCATTTAATAATAAAATGAAGTGATACAATAACCTTCATCATACAATATTACAGAATTAAAATAAAACAAAAACTTATATTACAATTATCTTTCGTTAAGCTAACTGAATTTGAAAGAAAATATTGCGGGTTTATTTTTAATAAAACAAAATATATATCAATGCAATATGTTTTTTAGAACCCAAAGCTATGGTAAAATATGTTAAAATATTCAATAAAATCTTTGGGATGGTTGTTAAAATTGTTTGGGGAATTCAATGTTGCTGTTTTTTTTAATTCATATAAATGATCCTTTTGAATAAATATAAAATTTAAATTAATTTAATTTAACAGGATGTTTGTTTTAAAAAATATTATAAAAATAAAGTATCATGGAGGTTAGCATCTATTTCAGGAAGCAACTTTTGTTAAGAAAGAAGAAATTCGTGATTATTTAATTGTTTTTTTTATATATATATATATATTTTTTTTTTTTTTTTTTTTTTTTTTTTTTTTTTTTGGATGGATGGATGTGTCTTTTGGCCGGGGGTCGATTCTTCTTTGGTATGACATGCTTTTCACACACAAAATGTAACAATATGACAAGCTCTAGGAGCTATATTTATTTGAATGAAAAAAAAATCATCATACCCTTATTTTCTCTTAACTTTGTTTACTTCGAATAATTAATAATTAGTAATTATATATCTTCTTCTTTGAAAGAATTTTCTTCACTGTTCGAAGTTTCCTTCAACCAACTCTTCTTTCAGACGGTCTTTCCTCTCGTCCATCGCTTCTTCTTCCGTTAGTCCTCGGTCAGCCATACTTTCAGCCACATCTCTCTCCACCTGATGCGAGGCCTACCTCTCCTTCCCATTCATAAGCTACTTTAAGGACTCTTTTATTATCCATTCTTTAATATGGGCGAACCATCTCAGTCCCCTTCCCTTTATTTCCTCTAGGGTATTCCTCCTAATATCTATTTCTCTTTTAATCTCATTTTGGATTCGTTGATTTTTTTTTTTTTTTTTTTTTTTAATGGGTACATATGTTAGCACTCCTGAGGACTGAATTTAACATTCCAATAATTCGATATCAATATTAATTTAAGTACTTTGATCAGTTTAGTTATGAAATGTAAACTGGAAAAACATTAGATTATATAGATATATCCGAAATCTATTGTTTTTCACCAAAAGATATTTCTATTTTTTAATGATTTTATTATATTTTAAGACAACAATACAATTCAGAATTAATGAAAAATTTTATCATTCTAGCACATACACAGCTGAATTCAATTATTTAAAATGTATTCAACCACAATTTATTTTTGTAGTTTTTAGTTGTTACTGTATTTTGCGTTGTACCATAACAATTTAGCCATGGCCAATATTTATTAGTGCATTATATACATGCGCATAATTTAGGAATGTATAAAAAGTTGAATTTTAACTAATACATATTAATAACTAATACTAATTGCGATTTCAGATATAATTAAATAAAATAGAACATCATAAACAGTTGAAATATTTCAATCTAATCATGCATTCAGTGGAATCATAATAATTCTTTGCTCTCTAATCTTCATTTTTATTAAATATTTAAAACTTATGCTTAACAGAAGTTCTGGATTGTTGTGAACTTGATTTTGAATTAAGATGGGAGGGCTATATCAACACCATAGCTGGCGGGGTAGACATCCGGGCTCAGTGTTCGCGGCCGCTGGAGTGGAAATGAGCAGACGGCTGCCTGTGGATCATAATTAGTGGTGATGTGGTTAGCTCCGGTCATTATAACACAGGCTGATCTTCTATTGTTTCTTGATTAATATATCATGGCTTGATTTATAATTATCGTAATCAGCCCTTCCTACCGCCAAACATAATAATTGAATAGTTGAAGTTGGAGAAGTAGACATTGTCTAGTGACAATGTATAAATGCAGCCTCCAGACATCGTTTTTTCAAGCTTGGCCTTTCAACAAAATTTTAACATTATTCTAAATTCAGTTGATTTAAGGATTCGTAAAAAAAAAAAAAATATCTACATAATAATCATAAAATATATTATTATCCTATGCAATCATCAATGAACGGTAATTGTTTTAAGAGTTTTCTCATACTTTAATTTATAATGTGAAATATATTCATTTTTATTTATTTATTATTTATTTTGAATATATAATAAATAGCGGACTCTTTAGTTTATTGGCACTTCATAGACAGTTTTCCAATTTTTTTCTAATAAGCAATAAATTATCTTTGCATTTCGATTCTATAAGGATTTAAGATATTTAAAATGCAGATTTTCACCAAGTGATTATTATAATGTTTAAATAACCCAAATTCTTAATTTGTGTGCCAAATGAAAACATTATCTTTATCCCGTTTTAAAAGTATGTTTCTTCATGAATTCACCATTCGAAAGCTAGTTAAATTTGAAAGTTTTAGTGATATTTTCAGTTTTGTATATGTATTTTTTCGGAAAACGATGAGCGTTGAAGTAACATAAGAAATTGTAACTTCCTTGAATAAGTTGAAGATCAAGCTGTTGTTTAGGTGCCAAGTTTGTAAAATTCAAGGTTACATGTACTCTGGTCTTTTACAGAAAATCTGGTGCTGAATCCGAAAATGCTGTCAAAATTATAAAAACTATTTGAACAGTGTAGAAATATTACTATAATGGCGAAAAACGTGGTTTCCTTAAAACAATTCATTTAACTATCATATATCTCCAACGAAATGGAATAGAAAGTGATCAGAGGAATGTTTCTTCATTTTTGGTCTTCACTAATTTTTTTTTTTTTTTCACACTAACAGAGTCATTATTTTTTTTTTAAATCACCCTGTGTACTTTCATGCCCCATGCCATATAGACATACTACATGATTATTTATAGAATACGAAATTTAGCTAGTTAGATATTTAAATATAGAGTTATAAGATAACAAAATAATTAAATAAAAAGAAACAATAATAAAGAAAATAATAAAAAATCACTAGAAAAAAAATTAAAAAACAGGAATCATCTAAACGATGCCAAAAAACGGAAAAAAAAATTACCTCTGCTGCCCATCTTTAGTCAGTTTGTTAAAGTCCACCATTCCTATAAGTAAATCTTTGAGTAAGTCTGTCTTAAAATTAGAAAACAAATGTATTTGTCTCGTTATGGTTTAATAGTATGTCGTATGTATTCTTTTACCACGTTATTTTTTAAACGTTTACATTTCAGACCATTTTATTCCCCGAGTGGTGTCTTGTGGTTTTTGTCTTGTTTTAGTCTCAGAGTATATCTTAATATATACATTTACTTTAAACATAAATCTAGGGAACTTAGTTTGTTCTCTTAGTCTGAACAAGCTTTTACTCTCTGTGGGTAATGTATTTGATAAAGTATTCCCAGGAATATTACGTCACTAACCAAAACGATGGATCCCTATCTGTATATGAATCTAAGCCTAACCAATTAATCCTTCAAACATTATTTATTTATATTTAGTTGTGCAATGATTTAGCTACGAAGTTTCCCTAAACTTCGTTCAAATGTGATGTAGACACCATCACGTCCACACTATTACCTAAAAGGAGATTGGTGGTTGATTTTTTTTTCTATACCAGTTCAGTATGATGAAAAAAATCTGCCTATTACAAAATTTTAGATTTTTCTATCTTGTGAAATTCGAAATTTTTAAATTTTGTGAGCATATTACATCCTAAAAATAATCGTGCACAGAAAATAAATCTATTCAAAAAATTATACCTTGAATATACTACTAATGTTTTTAGGAAATGAAGAAACTAAAACATCTGTTAAAACGATATTACAAACGATAGTTATAGAGCCCAAAATCCAGTGAACGAAACTGGTTTCAGAAATACCTGGATCTGAAGATTTTTGACGACTAAAGGACATCCTTAGCTTTCTCCTTCCCAACAGATTAATTTTTGTCCTTAAGGATACTAATTTAAAATCTTCTAAGATTTAACGATATTTAACGGCCGCAGAATATTCCACCATTGTCACCCTTTTATAAAAATCGAATGGATTATTACGTATTACTTCTTCGTAGCTTCAAGGTAAAGCTTTAAGGTATGTTTGGGAGATCAATAATGTTGCAATAAATTATTTCTAACTAAAATAGAAATTGAATATTTTACTTAATTATACCAAATTGATCAGTAAATAGCAAAATTTATTTCAATGACGGTTTAATTGAAAAGTTAGGAATAATTTAATCATATAATTTAAAGAAGAAAGAAAATAAAAAAATAATCTTTATTTTGGGATACCTTGTTCTTTAGGAATAACATAAAAATACCATAAAAAGATGTTAATATCATTAGTTATCTAATGATTATTTGACTGAAATATTGAATTTTGGTTAAATTAGGTGACTCTATAGACTACTTAAACATTTCTAGACAAACGCTGAAGCTCCCAAGCAATTAAAAAAGACTCATATCCATGACTATGATTAGACCTATTTGGACGTACGGAGTTAAGCTTTGGGGCTCGACTAAAGCATCTAATTAATCTCGTATAGAATCCTTAGTGTCTAAAATCCTTCGAAAACAACCTGCGATCCGGTACATATCAGAAAGTCCAGCACTACGTTTGTAAATTTATGAACGCAAACAGTTTGATAGTGAGGCTGGTGATTAGTAATGGATATCAGTTAACTCATTAACATATATGTAGCAAACTAATTCGTGATACGTTTGAATATGATTAGCTCGACCGGTTACAGATCACAATCTGATACTTGCCAAAAGAGATTAAATGTCACTGTCAATCAACACAGTTCTTATCTTTCAATCTTGCCAGTGAGGGAGAAGATCGTGAAAACGGTAATCTCGATTGAATCGAATCTTTAAAAATCGGGAACTGTGGTCAACACCCTCTAAGTGAAACACAAACTTCAATCTCGCTCTTATAAAAGTGTATTACCTCTTTTAAGGAAATTCTTAGGTGGATAAAAAACTCCCACAATTACTTTGTCACCAATAAACTTATCCATAAAGACCTTAATGTTACATATGTTGCTGATTTTGCCAAACCATATACCTATCCTTTCATAGTAATTTCCATGACCACTCAAATCCCCTAGTTTCTCAACTTGCTTCTCACTTCATTCCCGATCCTCAGAGGTGTCTGTAAACAAGATGGCCTAGAGACCTTCTAGTGTAGAATTTTTATTTAAGTGCAACTGATCAGTAGTTCTTTTCAAGTTTTGACATGTTATTGTAATCGTTACCAAAACATTGACTTGATGTATATATTTTGTACAGTTGTGCATTTCAATAAATGGATAATAATAAAAAATAGGTGATTCATTCGAAGAAATTAGTTATGGTTAATATTTAGCTATGATTAGATTTTGCCCAACTTTGTTTGATGGTAATGTGACCAGTACATACGGTTCTGTCATGAAGTCACATATCCAAGGGCTTATGAAACATCGCGTTTGGAGAATTTCTTTGATAGTATAAGCTACATTACCCCCTATTATAATAGAATATAGTCTCAGATAATGAATATTAATGAAGATCTTTCTCAAACTTTTAATTTTTAATATAATTGTTTCTTCTTCTGTTGCAGGGATGTTGGGAGGTGAGGGTATAGCTTCGCCTCATGTTCCTCTCGATAATGGCTACGCAAGGTGACCTGGCCAGCTCGGAGTGTCCTGGATACCGGCATGGTCCGGTCCTCAACCATCAGGTAGGTAACGATTGTTTTCAAAACTTGTATTTATTTATTAGACAACTTGTTATCATATTATTTTTAACTATTTAAATACCTAATGTTTAAAATATAGTTTCTTACTGTTTACTAAACGGCCATGCAGATTTTGTAAAAATGCTTCAAGAATTCATTTTTAGGGTTTTAGGCTAGAAGTTGGAGTGTCCAAAAATCGAAACTGAGATTCAATCGCCACCCTTAAATTGGTCTCAAGTAGGCTAGAAAGAGAATTTTCATGTGTTTTGAAGTTTAAGAACCCGTTTCCGATGATAAAAAAAATTGGCTTCGTAAATTACATTTTTTTACTTTTTCAAAACTATGGTTACCGGACATTCCTCTTTTTACCCTAACACCCTCCATTTAAGTTTTTTTATTATATTGACAGCATCTTCTATATCATAAATTTAGAAGATTCTAAAATATTCTTTGTTGAATATATATATATATATTCATTTCCGGCTATTTTTTCACATACTGCTTATATTACCTTTAGCTCGGTACACACGCTTAAGCCATTTGTGCTTGTGCGAACCAGTTAGTACAAATTAAGTCGATGCTGTTCACACGATAAGTTCGGCTTGCACAGCTGTGAAGTGGAAACCACTCAGGTTTGTTGAAAAAGGAAAATTGTGCCTAAGAAGTATTAATTCTTGCAACGGGCAACAATGGTATAATATTCTTCCTCCATCTTAAAATATTTAATTCCTGAAAGATTTCAAAATAGTATCCTTAGGGACAAAAACTAAAAGGACCTTACTGGCGGAATATCCTTCGAATAACTTTAAAATCGTGAAATCTCGCGAATCTCAAAATAGCATCCGAAAGTTCGAAAACTAATAAAATCGTTAAATCTTGGAAGATTACAAAAAACAAAAATTGTTTCCTTTAGAACGAAAAGTAATTAGTGAGGAAGGAAAGTAGCCAAGGATGTCCTTCGGTAGCCAAAAATCGTACACACTCACTCAAAATGTAGTATGAAACAGGTGGTCGAACGTAAAATGCGCTAGATTTGAGCCTATTTTACCCACTCATGCCAACACAGCAACCTCAAGTCAAATTTTTGTCCAGACTGATTTTACTCAAGCCAAAATGTTTGGCTTGTGCAAACTTCAAACTTGCGTTTACTCACTTCAATTTAACTGTACAAATTGGCTTGTGCAAGTCAATTTGC
Organism: Euschistus heros; assembly: GCA_003667255.2. NCBI lineage: Eukaryota > Metazoa > Arthropoda > Insecta > Hemiptera > Pentatomidae > Euschistus > Euschistus heros. Next base: position 3,631,524 of record RCWM02000046.1, read on the forward strand.
GCAAATATGAGCGTGTATACTCAAAAACAATGCTCTTTGAAATCATATTCACATTCCAGTAATTGAATAAGCTATAACAAATTCATTCTGATTTCAAATATTTTTAAATTAGGAACCACCATATTCTCTCAGGACATTCGTACTTATATTTCATAAATAATAAATAAGAAGTAGATATATTAATTTATATATAATGATTTAATCGGTAAACTAATACTTGCCGATAGCTTTAATTTCATATTGTGCGGTCATCCACAAAAATTTATATTTACTTGAAATTAAGATTTCATGCTCTTGAAAATATAATATTACTTCTTATATTTATAACTAATATATTCCTCTGCAACAAAAATTCAACATAAAAACTGTATTAAATAAATAAATAAATATATATACTATTATATAAATAGTATTACATTATATATTATATAATGTATATTCAAGTCTTATGCATCATACAACCATCTCATTATTCTACACGTAGGATGACTAGGTCTTGTGTTTTCATATAGTCGTCTTGGGAGACGATCGCTTCCCATCTACCTAAGCCACTTTCCTTTTTTCATAAACTCCTTAATATCTGGCTCCTTAAGTCATGAAAAACTTTTAGTTCATATTTTGTTCTAATTCTATATTCTGCCACAGAATAGATAGGTTGTTATAATATTATATTTTACTGAAAATTTTTCTTGTTCATGTATCTAGCCGTGTTCCTATTAATCTTCGTCAGGTCCTTAGTTCGCTGCCATGGATTACAAATGGTCGCATTTTTAACACTTCAAAATCAATTTTGTGATAATTTCATTCGAATTGATACATAATGCTAAAAACCAAACCTGGATATATCTAATAATAAATAAAGAATTAGAACCAAACAAAATAAAAAATAAAAAAAAAAATAAAAATAAATCATATGTATATAATACTTGATTTTACATCAATTTAAAACTATGTTGCGAATCAAAGTAAGAAACATTATTGCTAAAATAAAACAAAAAAAACACGCTTGAATAGCAAATCGAGCTAAACTAATCTTAGACAAAATCTAATAATCTACAACTATTATTACATAACATTTTTTGATTTGATTAGCCATTTTTGTGTTATAAACTCATAAATATGGCCAAAACTAACTTTTTGAGAAAGTTTTCTAAATTCGTCGATTTTTGACAATCGCTTTTGGCTCAACACCTTAATCAAATGTCTAAGAGATGTCTTTACATGCACAACTTAATAAACTTTAGTTTTGTAAATGACAAGTTTTTCGATAAAAAGAATTTTATATGTTTTTTGAAAACATCTGAAAAAAGTCCAAAAATTCTGGGGTTTTTTGCGCTTTTCCCCTTATCAAATGTAGTTACGTATTTGATATTTTATTCTTAGGATCCATCTGGACCATACTGAATCATAAAACCTTCTACTCCACCTGTTGCAAGGCAGACCCCCTATTTGGGAGTATTTCGACTGGACTAAGTAAGAATATTACAACAAAGTTGTGCAATTATTGTATTGTCATTGCTCCTTGACACGTGTGCATATTTTTAAGATAGCAGTAAATTAGTGAAAATTACGAAGCAAGATTCCGTTACATACAGGTAAAGTCAATAAAAGCGTATTAAGTTATAACTTACTAATAAATTAACCTTTGCATTTGACTTGGAAAATATTGCATTTGACTTGGAAATTCTATATTTGCCAGTTGACAGGCAGATTCATATACAAGCAGTAAATCTATGATTTTATCAACCGCCTTTCTTTCTTTAGCTTTCTTAGATATATATTTTTTTTAATTTAAAACTTAAACCATTTTTTCCAGCTTTATATTTCAGAAATAATCTCTTTGAAAAGGTTAGTTTAATCGACCAAAGTTAGTCCGTCATTTCAATTGGATTATCGTACTTGAAAAATCTCTTTGTTTTATATTCGGTTCATCTTAATTTTTTTGTCTACTTTCACTGGGTAATTTAGTATATCTAAATCAGGATATTTTCCCCCGAAATGTCATAATTTATGCTGTTTTTTTTTTTTGTTTTTTTTTTTGGTGGCAGTCTGACTTTTTTTTAATTTTTTTTTTTTAATATTTTAAATGTTTAACACAACTTCAGTTTATTTAAAATAAAAATTTGTGGATAAAGACCAAACCCTTCAATTAGCATACAACACTACGGCATCAAATGTGACGTTTCATGAATAGTTTCCAACTGGGAAAAAATTCAGATTTTGGGAAAAAGAAAGAATAAAAAAAAAGTAATAAAAACAAATAAAATTAAAAAAAGGAAATTCTGTTCTGTTCATATACGGTATATGAGCTATTATATCGTTTAAGATCCTGTAGGTTTTATCTAGGTTATATGTAGGGGTAATAATTTAATATATTGCCCATGAGATATGGTTGTGGCTCTGCTATTATGCGTTAAACTTTTGACTCAAATCGTTGTTATTTGCTTAGATCAGATTTTTAATACCGCTATTAATCTACCGATTTGATTACAAATTTGATAATCCGAAGTCCTGATAGGTTTTAGTAGGCAACTGCTAGACTAAAAGCTTTTTAAAATTATTAGTTTTGATTTTTAACAAACCGTTTCTGGTCTACGAAACTTATATTATGATTAGGGCTGTGAAATATATGCACTTACCTAACCAAAACATCTAATATTATCAAAATATATATATTTTGAGGCATTTGGAATAAATTTGAACTATTTTTAATTTGCATATTTTGCCATAAATGCCTATTTTCAACTAGACTTGCATATACATCAACATATCCGGCATATCAGCACTTGACATTTGAATTTTTTTGTTTCCGAGCAGAAAAGAAATAAAATATAGATAAAAACTGAAAAATAGCTATAAGAACTCTCATTTTTGTTTACCTAATTAATGCGTTTGTAAGTGTCTAAGTGCTGATTCTTCGGTTTCAGCGAACTTTCGATCGTATTTGCTCTCTTAGAATTGTTTAATCCGATTATGATAGATAATTTCAACTGATTTCATCTTTTTATGGTTAAAAATCTTGTATAGTAGTTTGTCATTGAGAACTGTTTCCTCAATGATAATAACCTGCATTATCAGTGCTTGCAACTAAAGATCTATACTTCTAGGTGGGGGACGTGGCTAAGTGCAGCTGAGTACTACTGTACGAACTTTTATCAAATTCAAGATGTTTTGTTTAAGTTACCATCTGATTCCGCTGCAGTAGAAGCCAAATCTTTAATTGAGAACCCGAATTTAAAACAGAATTTGGCATACTTATATTCTAATGCAGTATTTTTAGGAGAAAAATTACATCATTAGAAAAACAAAATTTGGCATTAGTAGACAGTATTGCTATAGTTAACAGCACCTTAAATAAACTGGAAAATGCACAAGGGAAGAATGGAGAAAAATCCAGGTTGCAAAAACATACTGATTATAGCTGACATTTTGTGTAGAAAAAGTATGGAATTAAGAGACGAAGATGAATCTATTGCTAGACTTAGCCCGACAGAGATTGCGGTATTCAAATATTCCCCAATAACGTCCGTAAATGTGGAGCGGTCGTTTAGCCTATTTAAATCTATTTTGAGGCCCAACAGACGATCTTTTTTGTTCGAAAACCTAAAAAAAGTGATTGTTTGCAATTGCAACAGTGAATAAGAGACATTAATACGGTGGAAAACTTTCTTTATGGTCGTTTCTTAATATTTTTATTGTATACTGTTTTATTTTAAATTCAAAATATTGTTCAAAAGTTTCCTTATATAAATATATATATATATATATATATATATATATATATATATATATATATATATATATATATATATATTTGTTGTTCAGTTTTCTGGTCAGAGACTGCTTCATGACTTCTTTCGTTTTTCATGTTCCCTGTATAAAGTGTTTTATTTTTATTTTACAAATTTTTTAAAAGTTTTAATAATTTTTTTGTTCTATTTTTTAGTATTTGCCTTGTAATGTTCTTTATCCTTTTGTTTCCCCATTCAACAGAGTTAAGTAATTGGTTAAACATGAGTTTGTACATTTGTATAGGTATGTATTGCGATATTTTTATTTTTGTAAGTAATGTAAATAGTTGCATATTTAGGTATTTAATTGCATATTTTACCCAGTATATTTGCATATTTTTGAATTTTTATTGCATATAATTCAGAGCCCTAATTATGATATATGTTAGAAAAAATTTTATTACTCTTCTTTGTATAAAACTTTTTTTTTTTAATGAAAGTTAAAAATCTTTGTATAATGCTCTATGTCAATTTTTTTTTTTTTTTTTTTTTTTTTTCGTAAATGTGATTATTCAGAAATTTTAACACAGAAACTGGTAACGATTTATTATTGATGGTGATTATTAATTTTCTAAATAGCTAAAAACAACCTCATTACTTTCTATTATTGATAAACACAAGATGGGGAATAATGATAGTTATTTTTACAAACGCTCCATTGTGTGTTTAGTAGATTTTGTTTTTATTACAATTTTGACCAATTCCATTCAATCATCACAATGAATCCTTAATACAACTTGAATAAAGAACCAATGTTTTCACTTATTTACCCACTTCTCGATAACAAAACTATTTGTTTATTATACTAAATAAAGACTAGTGTTATATTTCTGTTGATAGCCTTATCGATTACTAACTCAAAGTTTGATAATTAGAGCAATAAATTACAGATAATTACATTTATTTATCTCACTTTCAAGCAAATATCTGACTCATCCTCTAAAACAATGGAATCCAATGTTTTCGCCCATAAAAAGTAGGATAAAGAATATTTGCCTTTTTGACTTCAGTCGAGTACAATTCCTCGAGCAGAGATGGACCTGTCACGGTATGCTCATCTTTCCTTTGCGTTGTTCAATTTTCTCTTCATGTTAATGTTTTTATCACCACAGTTGGATGGTAATGGTACTTTGAATTTTTTTGGCGACACCCTTATTTACTCTGATGATACCATCTCTTACTTGACTTATCTTATTCTTATTCAATTGCCCACTTTATGGGATAATCAGCAGAAATATGAGGATTTGTTTGATGGAGTATTGCCCAAATCCAACAAGGAGTATGAGAAACTTAAAAAGAACCTGAAAGACGCCCTTGCACCTTTAAAATTGGAGGAATGGTTCAAAAATTTAATATTTTTTTGGCTCGAGGGAATGGTTAGTGGTCTCAGTTTAGTTTTCTTATTCCATTTAGTGGATATGAATATAACTTCCCGTATTGATGAATTGGGGGCATATTATAGGCTTATCGTGAACTTTTTCGATATGGTGGTTACATGTTTTATCGTTATAAATTTTTTCAAAGAAATAGTCATCTTCCCGATGAATTTTTCTGCGTTCCATTTTAGAAGATGCACTTCTGTCGGCAAATATTTCGGACCTCCTGCACTGCCTCAAGATCAGGAGTGGGTTGATGGATTGCACCTTAAGGAATGGGTGTTCCTCACCTCGGTTTCAGCTAAACTACCAAATAAGTTTTTCAAGTTCATGCTTCACGACATTGCCTCACAGGATGAAAAGGATATAATCAACAGATTCGTTAAGAAGTCTTTAAAAAGAACGTACGTTGCCTGTGCCGCTAAGGAGAGGATTGAAGGACCTTCAATTCAGCCTACAGCCTAAGAAACACCAAGGTCCAAGATTTGCAGTTATAATAAATAAGAAATAACTTCTTTTATTTTTATAGGTATCATTTTATTGTTTAATTGTACCTATGCTAATTATTATTTTTTTTAACTTAGAGTGATTCTTATTTTTTAATAATATTTAAAATTGTGACTACTTATATTTAGTTTAGTTCCTAAATGGTATAAGGAAAATATAATGGTATTTAATGTTCTTTTTGAATTATGTTATCAAAATGACCTTTTAATAGATCACATTCATAATTAATTAAAAATTTAAGACCTTACTTCATGGGTATCACACTTATGTTTTTGTATTGAGTTCCTTATACAATATTTCTTATAGTTATTTAGTAAAATAAATGTGTTTTCGTTAATTAATATTTTGTTAAACCTTATTTATTAATCCATATCTGTTAAATAAAAAAACAACACTCGGCGGTTAGTATAATCCATTTATTATAATGAAAGATGTGTCAGTTATGAGGAAGAACAAATCCCAGCTGTAATTCTTCAGGACTTTGGTTTATTTCTAGAAATCTCTCATCCACCTCCGGTTCAATCTGCTTCTTGTGTTTACATTCATATACTTTATATTCATAATTTCAATAGATGTTGTGTCCTAGTTTGCTGTCGTGAAATCGTTTATAGTGAGAACGTTAGTATTTGCTAACTATTGGTATACGTAAGTATTGTAAAGTTTTTTCATTACATTTAAAGCTGTTTTGTAATTATTCTTTGAATTCTGGATCAATAAGTATGAAGTCGGTTTATGAGTGTCTTTTTTTTTTCTGTTCGAAAATTGGAAAAGCTAAATCCAAACTGGTTTAAGTAAGTAATTTTAAGGAGGAAATTGCTGATTAACTTTTATTTTATTTTGTCTTTTGAGTAGTGGGTACATTGGTTTATAATCCTTAGTTTATGGTTATGCGTTTTTTGTGATATTCTCCTATCAAACTATGTCTGTCTAAGGGATTGGTTCGATGTCTTTAAAGACGGTAGGACAAGTCTCATATCAAAGAGTGGATGTAATATTTCGAAATTTGTTGTAAAAAAAAAGTTTTATCTGAATTGTTAGATCGATGAGTAAGTCACCCTTGTAATCACCCCTGAGTCATTGTGACATTATTAGGCTTTACAAACTCACTTAAGATCGTTCTATATTATTTCTTGTATATTGTTATACTTAAAAATATTCTGTGTTATATGTTATGAAGAAATAAATTTATAATATTTTAGATACGTCCTACGTTAATGTCCGGTTTCTTATTTTAAATTAGTTTTTGATATTTTAAATTTATTTCCCGTTATGAGTTTTATATTTCGTGGAATTTTAAGGTGTTTAATGTGTTAGTGGTAAATTTTATTTTAAAGTTTCAGTAATACTAAATTGCCTGTTATTAAAAAAAAACTTCATAGTGCTTTTTTCTTACATGCTTTGATGACCAGCTCCTTGTGAAGAGGTTTAAACACAATCAAAACCTGCCAAGCATTCAGTTAACATAAATGTATTATAAATTAAATAAAAATAAACTTCTTCTGGGATATACTATTTCCTAAAAATAGGAACAAATCTCAACTACTAGTACAATTGTATAGCAGAATGTAATAAAAATCAGTACATCGTCATCAAAAAAGCAATAAAACACATTTACATTCCAGAAACAAGTAGTTGATTAACCTTTTAAAATCAATAATAACATTAATAATTATTTGATTGTTGTATTTTTTGCTCTGAATATATTTGTGAAAAATATATACATACATATCTTTTTTTAAATTTTTTTTATTTTAACTTAACGTTGAGAAAACTATTAAATGCACACATAATGGCCTAAAGTTCATATTTTAGATATGAGTAGACTATAACAGGGATCTCTGAATGCATAGGAAATAAGATACTTTGTCTGAATATTGCATTTTTAAATATATTCTGAATATTATATAAAATATAATTAAATTGCGTATAGCATCTTTTATAATTTTATGTAGCTTTTAACGTTTTACAAGTCATATTCTGGCAACTATTGAGTCTATAATGAATTATAAATGGAAATTTATTTCACGAGTTTAAATCTTCACTGTTTTTGATTCACAAATTTTTAATGAAGATGATTATAGAAACCGTCGATTTTTCCTTACTAAAAATGCTGAACTCGTCATATAAGTTTACGAATTACCAGTGATTAGTTATATCAAAATAAATATTAGATTTTTTTTATATTAAATAAATTTAGATATTTAGGTTCGTCGTAGATACCTTACATGTTATTTCTGGTAAGCAATTTTCATGGTGACAGCAATCTGCAATATAGAAATTATCGAAAATTATATACGTATATATTTTTCTTTTAATTGATTATTCAAAATTCTAGTTGAGCACTGCTAAGAGTGAATTGCCATAACTGTATTTTCTTTTCTTTTAGAAATGTTTTCTAATTCTAATTTTTAATATGGTACCTTTTTTACGGGGACAAACAATTATTATTGTAACACATTAATAAGAAAAATTAATATTATTGTTCTTTCTACGAATGAGCCAACTATGGACTACGTGGGCTGACCAAAATGTTTTTCAGGTAAGTTAATTAATAGTATTACTATTACTATAATTATTAATTTATTCTAGTGTGACTAATATAATAACAAAAATTCCAGCACAACACGTGATATTGTTTAGATCGGTATTCGCACATAATAACAACCTCACCAGTAAGAACTAACTACATTACCTACTTAACTTATCATAAACGGTAAAAATGTAAATTTATTTATGTACAAAAATTTATCTATAACCGTAAAATGATTGTACATACTGATCCAACCCGAATGTAAATACATACCTATCCGAAAAAAAACATGTATCATGTTTCCTTGTTTTGATCCTTGATCTAAAATAGGATAATTTTTTTTTTTTTCCAGTAAGTCAGTAAAGTGCAAAATAGTGCTATTACTAGACTTAGCTTTGAATCCATGGCACTTTTATAGAGAGCGGCACGAAAATAGAGGAGTAAGGCTAATAGTTTCTGTTCAGAATCTATTTCAAGTTCAATTATAAAAAAAAAAAATTGAAATTCAAGGGAAAGTTTTTTTAAAAAATCACACAATTTGAAATAAAACAAGCGTTTCAAAAACTTCACTTTTTAAATGCAGCTTCTTTAGTGACGTTAAAAAAATGTTGGGAATGATTCAAATGATGTTATGGCTTGGCTAAGCGCAGCGTTAATCTTTCAATAAACAGTCTAAGACACTATAAACACCAAATTCCTTTCCCTCATTTTTCAAACCTAAAAATATAATTTTTTATTTTTAATCTTATAATATAAATTGAAAATTATCATTTGAATCATTGATTAACAAAAGTAGCTCTTAATTATTTAATTGAATTACTACACATTGTTAATTCATTATCCTAAACGCTAATTAATTAATGAGGTTATTTTAAAATCGAGCCAATAAAAAAATCGAGCAAAATAAAAAGACTAAAAGATACATTTAAGACCTTTCAATTCTAATTAAGATTAAAATACTAAGAAAATTAAATTTTAATTATCAGCCTCTCTTCTCTAAACGTGAGCGCCAACCACTTTTTTAAATTGAATTCTGTTTTTGTTATTTTTCACTTCATTTTCTACAATAAGCTTTTATTCTGAAGTTGTAAATGTAAGCATCGCATTATGGTTTGCTAGAAATGTTTTGACAAAAATAAAACGTATTTTTAGGCGATTTTTCACTAGTATTTGTGTTACAAAAACTTGGCACTCTCAACATTAATATCGATAGTTATCAAAAATAATACTACGAGGAATCAAAATAAAAAAAAAAAAAAATTATTCTCAATGTATTTTGTGTTAAACTATATATATATATATTCGTTACTCACGAGTGTCAAAAAAAAATCTACCAATAAAAGAAAAGTTAACAAAGAAAAGGGTTCCGGCGTTAAACCGTGGTAAATATATTTTTAATGCTCTTTGATGAAAGATCGCTAACAACTGAGACAGAAAAAACTGTCATAAATTTTAAGTTATACTATAAATTAAAAGACTATTTCTCTTGAGTTACGCATGATTGTATAGAAGGATCAATACAATTAGGACTGATGAATTAAATCTAATTCTATTGAGATTATTTTATTAGAATACTAAACATCCATCTCCAGTTCTAACACATACAAAATTTTCATTAGATCAGCACATGTATTATATATACTAAAATTTTCAAAAATGTAAGACAAGAAATCAAACATTGGTACCTACCTGAGAAGATCTAACAGATATCTGAAATATATCCATCTTGGAAAGGGGAAGAGGGTAGGTAGGTTAAATTTTGGGGATTTTCTGTGGGATTTCCCTTATGACCCATTGGATTTTTCTGTTTCTATTGGAAACAAATTTAAAATAGGGCTATTGTAAATGTTTATCTGATCATATAAATGAAAACCTGGATTGGTTTTAAACGATTTTATTATTTCTAATGTTTCATAACTATTTAATTTTTGGTTATTTTCTACCTTGAAGTATCCAGATTTTTGTTTAAATGACCACATAAACATTTCCAATAAACCTATTTTTAATTTGTTTCCAACAGGAACGGAAAAATCCAACGAGTCAATGAGTTTTGACATCAACTATAAAAAAAAAAAAAAAAAATAATAATAATAAAAAATAAATTAAAAATAACAGGAAATATATAAGCATTTGATTTGACTATTACCATAGTCACTGAAGCAATAGCTGGTCGTCATCAATGTTGATTTAAAGGACTGGGTGTTTCTGAACTGTTGCAGTGAAGATTGTTTTTCCGATCGTTAGATAAAAAAAAGTGTTTTATATTTTATCAAAGGAGATAATAAAGTTCGGAAAACATCACCCCTCCATTAGATTATAGACCTAATAACCCTAACCACCCCCACTAGGGGTTATAAATGGCAAAGAAAGAAATCTTTTTCTCTAGCTAGTGATTTTAAGGATCAGAAAACTGTTTGCATATAAATTGACGATGAGCTGAAAATAAAAGAAGGCAGCTATTGAAAATGAGTAAAACGTTACGAACAAAGAATATTGTTATCACTAGATAAGTTGTTCCCTATCAGGTGAATTTTATCAAAATCTTGCGGTGTTATTAATATTGCTAATCTATCTATACTATTATAGAAAAAGACAAGCCATTTTTCGTTTGCGATCACTAACCACGAAAATAACTAAACCAATCTGTATCAAATTTTAACTATAACTACACCATCTTCACGGTTCAAGGAAAATTTAGCAATAATAAAATTTGATGATTTTCAATTAAATTGTCAAGCAATTGCAATAACAGCTTTAAATATGTGGTTCGACATCTGGTCTCCAGTGAAAATTAAATATCGGCCGATATATGGGTAATATAATGAAAGATGTTTTCTGGCTCCATCTCAATTACCAACTCATACATTAAAAATAAGAATTAGATGTCTAATTATGTTTTTATGTTTAAAATTATCCACTAATCTTTTTATGTTTTAATTTATCCTCATACAAGACTAAAACGACAAGAAACTGCCCCCGTTTTCGACTACTTCAGCATTTACTTGATAAACGTTCAAACCTTCCAATTAATTACAAAATACTAATTTACATAACAGTAATTAGGCCAATTTGGGCATACGGAACTGGGCTTTGGGGCTCCACTAAACCATCCAATTCATCTCGTATCCAATACTTACAATCCAAAATCCTTAGAAAAATCCTAAATGCCCCTTACTTCGTCAAAAACAAACTTATCAACACGGATCTTATTATACCTTACATTTCTGACATTGCTCAAACCAGATATATATCCTCTCATAGTAAACTCACCAACCATTCAAATACATTAGTATCACAACTTGCTTCTCACTCTATTCCAGATAACCCTCCGAGGAGCCTGAAAAGAAGATGGCCTCGGTACCTTCTGATATAGTACTTCATTATATAGAACCTTTATAAGCGCTACCAATGGGTAGATGCTTAAAAAACAAGTGACGTTTAATTTTTATCATTATCATCTTATTTACTTGAAGTATTGTATTTTTATATTGTATATACAGTTGTGATTTTCAATAAATAATTTAAAAAAAGAAATGTTAAAATTACAGCTATGCGAGAATATATCATTGAGGCTATAATTCTAAGTAAAATAGCGACTAAAGACATTGTATACATTCCTAGAATCACAATGATTCCTACTGATCGACCATTTAAATTCAAACGATCAAAATTTCCATTTAAACTTGATTCTACTACTAAAATTCATAAATCGCAAACATTAGACATGAAAAAACGTTGTAATAGATCTTCCAACTAATTGTTTCTCTCACGATCAGTTATATACATATAGGAAAATCCAAAACAGGAAACCCTAACTATCAAATCCCGATATTATGAAAATCAAATCGTTTTCATAATATCGGGAGACAAATCTTGAAATATAATTTATTTGGATGTCTTATGAATTCATTTTTTTTTTCTTGCATGTTTTCCACAATTCAAGATTTTTATCTATATCTGAAGTTAGTAAACAAAACTTCAATTATTAGTTAAAACTATATAAATTCTTTTCTATGAGAGAGGGCGAAGCCGCGACGGTAGTACGTAAGGTAACGGCGATTTAATAGTTAGGGTTTGCTGTCCTGAAGAGTCCTATATGTATATAACTGACCAATAAAGAAATATTTAGTCAGAAGTTCTACTACTACGGTATTTTTAAAAACGGTACTACGGTTGCTAGTACTATTATATAAAAGGACAAGCCATATTTTGTTTGTGATCACTAACCAAAAAACTACTATTCTATACCAAATTTTAACCACACCATCTTCATAGTTTCAGAAAGGTTTAGCAATAACATAATCTACTAATTACCAATTAATTTCTTACTAAAAAAAAACCATAATATGTTGATAACAGTGAAGTTTGAAAATTGACCGATAGGTGGCGAGCGTCATACTACATGAGAGCTTACAAAGGTACAGTGTTATATAGAGCTTGCAATTGATCATAAAATTTACTTTTGTGAAATGAAAATATTAAAAAAGATTTTAATATGTGGTTCGACATGTGGACACTAGCGAAGTTGGAAAATGGACTGATATTTTGGTAATAATGTAGTAAATATTCTCTGTCTATAATTTTATTACTATTTATTCATTAAAATTAAAAAATGGATTTTCAATTATACTTTTACCTATTCTTCAATCTCCTAGTATAATGAGGATATAATTCATACTAGAACAGTGACAGAAGAACTCCCATTTGTTCCTAGCATCCCAAACATTCAAACTACCATTTCAATTCAAATTATTATAATTTCTAATTGAAGTTTCATTTGCTATTACTTACACAAATGTAGTGTTTCATTGCTGGCTGTGTTTTGTTTTTTTTCACAACCAATTAATCAAAAAAATCCAGGATATCCCATTACCGTTTCAGGTATAGGTGGGCGTGTTTCCAATTCTCCTGGCACAGTTTCGTGCCACATCTTCTCCACATTTCTCAGAGGCACATTCTTGTAAACCCGTCCGTGGTTCCTCACATCGCTAAACCATTTGCCTCCCAAGAACCTTACTCCAGAAATTGCTCGCGCCTTTGAACATTTGCGTTTGTCCGATCCTGACTTTCATCATCAGACAAGATTGATCTCCTCTTGGTGCAGATGTATACCCGCAATTATTATTGCCTCATCCGTTTATTCCAAGCTCTATTGGTCCGATTGCTATCAGTACTATTGTTGGTTGGGCAATCATAGGCCCTATCCAGACCCTATCACAAAATTAATCAGCCACTTCGTTAATTTCTGTTTGCCAGATTTCCCAAGATTTCCATGATTCTTCGAAAACTGCAAAATATTGAAAATATTCCATTTGAACAACCCCTGAGTACAGACCATAAAGACTCAAATGTTTCTGACATTTCAGAAAACATTGACCCGTTTATTAAAACCAATACATGTAGTCACAGACTAAATCGTGACAATGTTCCCCAGGAAATACAAATGAATAATCAGGGTGATTTTTTTAAACTTAAATCAAGTTTCAAAATTTAATCACATCAATAAAACAGGTGGTGCTGATACAAATGTTAGTGATTCATCTGATGAAAGGTTTTTTGATTCCCTTACAGAAGAGGATAACTGCATCTCATCCTTAAATAGCCGCTATTCTTTAGCCAATCAAGATTGTCCAAAATTCCTTCCTGTTAAAAATAAAAATAATAAAAAACCAGTATGCATACATAGTAAGAGTAACCAATATAGTGTAGTAAGTCAAATTCCGCTCTCGAATCCTATTAAACCTACCTTTTTAAAACCACCAGTTGTAGATATCAAAGGGTCTGTACGCTCTAAAATTTCAATATTCGATAAATTCTCCCCAGTAGGGTGTGCTGATGTTTCTTCTGTCGCCAATCATGCCCATATTGACTCTAGGGCCTTAGCCCTACTCATTTCGCGCAGACCAACAATTTCTGTTTAGGGACTCAAGATCCCTCCTCTTTGACCAATTGCCAGGAGCATTGGCCTCCTCCTTATCGTGACACCGCCTTAAGCACCAAGCCATTACCCGATCTTAAGTCTACTCCCATTGCGCTCATCGCAAATGAACCTGACCATACCTTTAAACATTTTTCTGGGTCTCTCCTTAATATCCGTGCCGATAAGCCGGCGAAGCCGCCTAGTTGCCGTACTCCTTTCATCGATTGCCTGGGGGTCCTCAGGGTGGGCGGCATACTTGACAACAACGCCGTTTTCTACAAATTATAATTCACAACGTTATAAGTGGACTTCAAATTCCAAGCGCCGTTGTGGAACCCAAGAAACGGGGCGACGTTGTTGTGAGTAAGGGGACTGAACAGCTCCTCACTCTCCCGGCCTTTAGCTCTTATTTCCGAGCTCATGCCTGATGGTGGTTTCACGAGCAGCCACCTTTGAGACCTCTAACGGCACTCTCACTGGACCCGTGAACAAGCTCATTCCGCTCCCGGAATGACGTCCTTTTGCATCGTATAACCTTTCTACAGTTGTGCTATTTTTGTTTCTTATTTTGTAAAATTGTCTACCCAAGAGTACTGTTTTATTTTCTTTACATTATATAATTGTTGCCCAGTTGGGCTGTTTCCTTTTCTTTACATTGTATAATTGTGCTCCCATTCATGTTATAATATTTTTACTTTTTTGTCTTTATCTTACTCCTTACTCAAGTTGAGCTTCCTTCCCTTCCCTTTATTTTATTTTATAAATTTGTTGCTGCCTGCCCACCATTTCATTGTATAACCTTTTGGAATAAAATTGGGCAACATCCCAATTTTGGTGGGCGGTATGTTCGCGCCAATCGGCGCTTTTGTGAGGGAGGGAAAGGAGAAAACTTTTATATTCCGTTTATTGACGCACTCTATGGAGCTCTAGGTAACTAGCCCTTATCTGCGTTAATCCCTACTAGAATATTCCTTTTTCTTCTAGCATCTGTGCTCCAGTACGCACCTATTAAAATTGCCCAAGACCTCATGGTCTTCCATCGCTTTTATGACCAAGGTGAAATTGCCTTCCAGGACCCTATTCCTCTTTTAAAAGTGATCTTATTTCCTGTGACGTTCATTAAAGATTTAGTTCTTACCCTAATGAGTGGTGATATAAGAGGAGGAGAGCCTAGACAAATATTGCAGCTTAGGAGAAGCATTTGCCAGACCGTAAGGATTCCGGGGGCCCCCGGACAGACCTTCGGCGGCAGTAATAAGGTAAGAAGTTTCTTATGTACTATTTGTTTATGCTACCTTCTAAATAAAACCTCCCCACAGGTGCAAAACCTCGTTTTCATATTTTCCCATACAGTCCATTTTCTGGAGGCCGAGGCGGATTTTTCGCATCGGAAATTATCATTCTTTTACTATTCAATTAATTAGAATTGGATAATGGGATGCTAACGATTTCTCTGATAGAGAAAGGAAAAGTATAGAAATATTCTTATATCGCTACATCGAGTAGTGAAATCAAGAAAAAATTATCAAAATATTACCTTAATAATCAATAAGTTAATGATTTAAAAAATAATTTCCTACTTACTCTATGCTAGGAATCAAACCCCTTTTATCTGTCTGGCGATAGATACAGCTTTGTTCTGGAGCGTCGGTCCTAGATATTCGTAGGCTGCTTTTCCCGATTAAAAAATATATATATATATATATATCTATATATATAATATATTATATATATATATATATATATCGTATTCTCATTGAAGAATAATAAAGCGGCCGGGGAAGACGGGATAATAGCCGAAATGGTGGAAGTCTGCGGAGGAAGGATATATTGCTAAAATGACAGAATTAATGCAAGAAATTTGGGAGGAAGAAGAAATACGAGAAGAATGGGAAAACGGCACTTATACACCCACTACATAAAAAGGGGCGAAGACAGATACAAATAACTATAGGGGGATTTCGCTACTTCCGGTGACGTACAAAATTTTGTCAAGAGCTCTGTTGAATAGACTAGAACCGCAAATCGATCATCAGATAGGAGAATACCAAAATGGATTTAGAAAGGAAGATCATGTCCGGAACAATACTGAGTTTAAATTAATCCTGAGATACCACATGATTAGATCGAAGAAAATTTATGTCTCCTTTGTGGATTTTCAGAAAGCCTACGATTCGGTGGATAGAGAAACACTTGTGCGGATACTTAAAGAATACGGAGTAGATAAGAAAACAATTAGTATAATTAAACAAACTTTAACTGGGACCTACTCTAAAATTAAATTCAGGGGGAAATTAGTAACCATTCGAAATTAAACAGGGTTAAGACAAGGGGATGGCTTATCACCTATTTTATTCAATATTGTTTTAGAAAAAATTATGAAGACGTTTTGGGAAACCAATAAATCTGGTGTAAGGATAGGAGGTAAGAAAGAAGGTGTGAAATGAAACCTGACCGCTGGCACTAGCTCGTATTTTAGATATAAATTATTAATAATTGCTTTTAATTACTGTATATTATATTTTTTGTCAGACTGATTATTAAAGGACTCCACCGCAACAATTTTTCGTAATGAATTTTTTAATTCTCTCGTGTTTTAAAGTTATGATCCTCTCTGTGCCTTCAATTAATCTCATGATTTTATGACTGTAAGTAAATATTCAAAAGAATAAAATGTGCACATAGCTATTGAGACTGCCTTCAAGTTGACGGTATAACTAATACGGATATAAAACTTTTACATCCTTCCCCTCGGCTTAGACAGAATAAATTACAAAATATAATTAATACCACCGCCACTTTTAATCTTTTGCATGAAGCAATTTCACTTGAAAAGTTCATTTCAAAGTTTGTAATACCTTGAAAATTTATCTCTGATGGATTGAGTGTCAAGGGACCGATCTATTTTAATTTCAAGTTATTAACTCAGAAATCTAAGAGACATTTTCTCCTTGATATAAGAATAATTGAGTATCAAAAATATAAAATTGAAAAAAAAAATATTGATCAAATTTGAAATGATGTAGTACAAAAATAAATTATTTTTCATCGATATTACGTCACCTAGTTATCATATCATATATCATCATTAGTAATAATATTTACGGAACCAAGGCAACATACAAATGACGTGGTATTTGTACTACCTGTGGGTCATTCCTTGCCAAATGAACCAATTCTACATTAGATTTAGACCTTGACCTCTCCGATTTCTATGATTTTTGGTATAGCAGCTGTACTTACCAAGACTAGTAAAAATGTAAAATATTACATTTTCCTGACTTTTGGTTTTTGAGTTATAAGCTTTTAAAAGCTCAAAAAACTGCTGTTTTCGGTCCTCACTCAGTATATTCAAAATTAATCTATTAAAAAACTATTACTCCCAAAGAGCTCAAATTTGCGGCATCCTTTTCTATTTGAAATGCCCTTTAATATGATATATCACTTGATATATTTTCGGTTCATTTTGAATTTTTTCGAAACTTCCAAAAACGGTTTTCGTGATTCCCAAAATATGTACCCTTCGATTATTTCGAAAAAAATATATGTGATTTATACTATTACTGACCACATGTAGTCAAAATTTTAGGATGGACGCGGAATGTTTCTTTTTTTTGGTTTTGGGCTCACATCTCGAAAACAGTGCATCATATACAAAACATGACCATTTACTAAATTAATGTTAACTAAATTCTCTACAATCTTTATTTTATACACATTATTCATATTTTGTACCACTTCCGAGATATACGCTTGGCAAATTTTTGGAAGTTTCGAAAAATGTAATATTTTACGTTTTTACTAGTCTTGGTAAGTACAGCTGCTATACCAAATATCATAGAAATCGGAGAGGTCAAGGTCCAAACCATTGGTTGATTTGACATGGAATGACCCCTGTCAGCTACTTCTGCTTGTAATATTTCGACAAAATCAATCATTAGTCCCGCTACCTTTAGCTAATGTTAGCAACCTCGAGGTAGTCTCCAAGGTTGGCAAAAACAACTAACAGTCTCCTCTTTTACTAGTATCTTCATATCTTCACGTGTACCTGTAAATGAGGAGTAAGTTAGTCAGGGTAACTAATATCTAAATTTATTATCGTGAATAAAAAATATTTCTCAAGTATTCTCATAAATAGTAAGTACACCTCTGATTATTATTATTTGAGTTCTTGAAATTAAAGGGTTTGGTGGATGAAGGGGTTATGTAACAAAACACAATCAAGAGTAATTTAAGATTAATTTATTTTATATTTCCTTTATAATCTCCTTTACAATGTTACATTGTGTGGAAAGAACACAATTCATTTAGTTTCTTCAATTTCTATTGTGAAACAGGGGTCAGGCGTTATCTCCCTTCCGATTTACCAATGCAGGTTTTTTTTTATGCATGTCAATATCACTGCAATACGATGTAGCCTAAAATTAAATATTTATGAATCATTAGAAATAATAATCTCTTTCAAACTTTTTTAAGTTATTATTCTTATGAAACCTACATTTTATTTTCTAGTTTCATATTGAATTAATTATATACCTAAATTCTATTAATAATATATGTCGAGGTCAACACTTTATTATTTAATTTAGGCTTTGTACTTTAGTTATTTTATTAATATATTAATCATATGGTCTCGTTAAAATTTACCCTGAGACTGTACCCATCTCCTTATTTTGCAACTTCGTTAATCTTCGGGCAATTACGTGAGTCACGTGACGTGCTATGAAGCCCAGAAACATCAGTGTGTGCCACAAAACAGTCAAGGCAAGAGTATACCTCCAATGAAATAAGGTTATGGCAGACGAGAAAGCTCTCTCACTACATGTTTTGCACTCACAAGGGGAGGACACACTCAGTCTCTCACGGATCTTGTTGGCAATTTTTTTGGAGGTTCCTGGTCAAAAAATATTAGACACATATTTTGCCGTTCCGACCAATGGGCCCTAGAAGCCGAGAAAAAAAATAAAATAGCATTAAACTAATTTATTTTTTATCTCGAGTTTAAAAAATGATATCGACATGATTCTTGCACCAAGATTTTCAGTTTTTGATTGCGAATTAAAGGAAAAATACAGTCGCTCCATATATTTTGGTTTAGGTTAATTAAGTTCTAAAAAAATGATTAGTTTTTCAAGCAAACTACCTCTATAGATTTTTTCACACAAAAATTGAGGTCAGATTCTAATTCAGCACTCTCAAAAACATTAAAAAACGGTTATTCAACAAAATCAAAAAATATCATTTTTTTCACCCTCTTCCAGGAAAATGAAATTTTAAAACCGATTATTGGTTACATACCTTTAAATCGTCATTACTTTGTCATGCAATTCACTGGTTGGTATCGCTGGAAAGAGGAGGGTCTCAGCTTTCTTTTGATGTATATAAATGTAAAATTCGATGAACAAAAACCTATTAAAAAAATTGGAAAATCCGAAAAACATTTTGATTTTTAACTTGAGTTTGAAACCAGATAGGATGATGAAACCAAATACATTTCAAGCGTATTACCACCCTATATTTTGTGTAAAAAAATAAAGTTGATACGTAAAACCGTCTAAGGGTAATTCACGTTTTTATCAATTTAAACAAAAGTTGCCTACCATTATTTGGTCAGGCAAACTTTGAAGCTTACAAACTTTTATTCTTCTATTTGGATGAAATTTCGTATTTAAGAGTTCTCTTGAATGCTGAATTCGAATCCGATATCGGTTCTTGTGAAAAAATTATATTGAATATACTTCACTTGAAAAATTTTAGCTTTTACACTCTAAAATGTGATAGAAAATTCTTTTAGCCCTAGAATTCCATCTCAACACCCTCAAAACTCAGGAAACGTATGTATATATATAGATATCAATAAAAAAAAAAAAAAAAAAAAAATATGTAATTTATTCTTCAAACCCAGAACACATCTTTAACCCGTTTTGTAATCTTTGTTTACTGGGTTCTAATAACTGAAGCTTATTACATTACAATTTCATTTTCATTATATTCAACAAAATCCTGTCAGCAACAGAAGTGAGGCAGTTATTGCTATAATGTTTTTATGTCAACTATCACAATCATATTTTAACATGTTCAACTGCAAAATAAAATAAAAATTGTAAATACTTAACAATCAAATCTAATATGTTGTTCTGTCTGTATATAATGTAAATATTAATTTGTAATAAGTTATTACAATAAATAATTAATAATTATAATTATTTTAATAATAATTAAAGTAACAAATTAATTCTCCCAATTAGTATATATATATATTTTTTTTTTTTTTTTTTTTTTTTTTTTTTTTTTTTTTTTATTGATATCTATATATATATACATACGTTTCCTGAGTTTTGAGGGTGTTGAGATGGAATTCTAGGGCTAAAAGAATTTTCTATCACATTTTAGAGTGTAAAAGCTAAAATTTTTCAAGTGAAGTATATTCAATATATTTTTTTTCACAAGAACCGATATCGGATTCGAATTCAGCATTCAAGAGAACCCTTAAATACGAAATTTCATCCAAATAGAAGAATAAAAGTTTGTAAGCTTTAAAGTTTGCCTGACCAAATAATGGTAGGCAACTTTTGTTTAAATTGATAAAAACGTGAATTACCCTTAGACGGTTTTACGTATCAACTTTATTTTTTTACACAAAATATAGGGTGGTAATACGCTTGAAATGTATTTGGTTTCATCATCCTATCTGGTTTCAAACTCAAGTTAAAAATCAAAATGTTTTTCGGATTTTCCAATTTTTTTAATAGGTTTTTGTTCATCGAATTTTACATTTATATACATCAAAAGAAAGCTGAGACCCTCCTCTTTCCAGCGATACCAACCAGTGAATTGCATGACAAAGTAATGACGATTTAAAGGTATGTAACCAATAATCGGTTTTAAAATTTCATTTTCCTGGAAGAGGGTGAAAAAAATGATATTTTTTGATTTTGTTGAATAACCGTTTTTTAATGTTTTTGAGGGTGCTGAATTAGAATCTGACCTCAATTTTTGTGTGAAAAAATCTATAGAGGTAGGTTGCTTGAAAAACTAATCATTCTTTTAGAATTTAATTAACCTAAACCAAAATCTATGGAGCGACTGTATTTTTCCTTTAATTCGCAATCAAAACTGAAAATCTTGGTGCAAGAATCATGTCGATATCATTTTTTAAACTCGAGATAAAAAATAAATTAGTTTAATGCTATTTTATTTTTTTTCTCGGCTTCTAGGGCCCATTGGTCGGAACGGCAAAATATGTGTCTAATATTTCCGTGTGAGACTGAGTGTGTCCTCCCCTTGTCAGAGCGCAAGGCCCGACATTTCCAGCTTTGATAGTAAGGGACTATATAGCTTCGTTACTTACTACGAGCCTGTGAACGGTATTTATTACTATATATTTGGACGCAAGGTTAAGCCATAGTTAGGCCATACTCTATTGAACTTTATTTTGATTATGTATTAATGGTTATTTGTTTATAAGAAGAAAAATTGAATTGTATGTAACGTTAAATTATTATTATGTTATAATTGTTAAATATTGTCATTATAGCTTATAAGATTTACTTGTTTATAAAATAAGAAAGGGAGACTGCATGTTATTTGAATTGATTTTGTTAATATAGTTCCAGGAAAATTGTTTATTGAGTTATATTATATCAAACTACCAGCTTCACAAAAAAGTGGACGGTTTCGGCTGAGTTCATCAAGAACCCCTAGCCGCCGCAACAATATATAAATTACAAAATCAATTAATATAAAAAGTTTAGTAAGTATTAAAAATATAATTAGATAATAATAAGGACTTTAGAGTTTTGTAAAATTAATTAAGGATGGATCTGTCGTTATGACGGAGTTGAGTTAATTCATGCTGGAGCTCTTCCCCCTTTGCCAAAACAAAGCCCATGACGACGGCATCTCAGCTCCATTGCGAAACGCTTTCTTAATTAGAGACCAAAATAAGGAGTCTATCAATGAAGATTTCTGGTTCTACGTCTGGTTTGTTTGCTGAGTCAAAGGGAAACTGTGATAAGCAGGAGGAGGTTTTTAATGATGTTATTAAATAAGCATGGAGCCCGTCTTCTCATGTTTAGTTCGACACATAATGACTTAATTTAAACCTTTTTTACACAAAGAAGCCTCATTAAAAATCCTGAAGAAAGTGGGGGAAGAAAGAATCGGAAAGGGTATAATATTTCATCAAGATCTTCAAAATGTTGCATAATTACGACAATCGTGTTTTTTGAACAATAATTCACATAGGATCAAATATGGAATTTTTATCACAATTTGTACTTACTGAATGTACTGTTGAGAGGAATTGCGACTTCAAGTTCAAACTGCACAGAAACCGGTAATTTTTCTGACTTATCCTTTTAAGTTTTACACTTCGAGAGTTGCATTAAAAATAAATAATATTTTTTTCATTTTGTTTGTTAAAATCACTAATTCCTGATCCAAGCTTTTAAACAATCCTATCAATAAATATAACAACCACCTAAGGGACAAAATATCAAAACATGCCTTTTTTGTGGTACTGTACAATTCAAAGATAAATACGTCTTTTAGTGCAGAAATAACTTATGTTCCATATCAGCAATGCTTTTTGCCAGCCTTGAAAATAATCCGTTTATTTCAGAAAAAAACCAAGCGCAGTTTTTTTTAGTTTCCCGAAAGTTGAAAAAAGCGCACTTAGATGGTTTCTGAAATAAACGATTCAATTGATTCCAATTAGTTTTTTATGCCATACCATCTCCATTAGGATATTTATGGCCTGAATAATTCATAAATTTTACAGCTAATTAACTACAAAATCAAATAATTAAAAAATATTATGTGATGATTAATAATATAATTAGATAATAATAAGAACTTTAGAGTGTTGTAAAATTAACTAAGGTTGAATATATCCTTATAACGGACTATTTGAACATACTATAATCCATAATGTTATAGCTTATCCATAATGATTATACCGTGATCCTAATCAGTTGATTATTTAATAATAAACTTCATACCAGTAACTGTAACTAGTTTTAATATTAGTTCATATTCCGTTTGCGTTATCACTGGTCTACAAACAATTTTTGTTTTCTTTCACAGAAACAAACATATGGGAATTTCAGTATATTTTTTGTGAGGATTTCAAATATACTGTTAGATTTTTATCATAAGACAGGAATTTTTTGTGATTGGCATTTTAACATTAATGGAAATAATATTAGCATACATACTTACTCAGTCAATATTTTTTAAACACAGCTTACCTATATTTTTTTTGATGATTTACGAGAATATTTAAGGTGGTGCTCCACTTGCGTTCCATTGTAGAAATTTGCTGATGAAAACGCTTCCTATGCTGATGATTCACATTAACAAGATTTCCTAGGAATAAGTCCAGGTGGGAGCCCAAGAAATGAAGTTTCAAGGAAATTTTACATCCCATAGCTTGGTTTTATGATTTTACAAGATCACTCACTTACCCCTGTATGTTTCAATTTTGTGATTTCCAAAGAAAGAAGTTCCTGAAATTGTTTGTCGTCCATGACTGATCTAATTTGTGGCCCTATAAAAATGCCTTCCTTCAGTGTTGGTTCATTTGCTTTTTGAATTTTTGATTTTAAATGCATAAATGCAGCACATTATATTTTTGAGTACTAAAAAAAAAAGTTACACATTTTGAGGGTGAAAAGAAAACTATAGACTCCTAGCCCAAACAAAATATGCAACATGTGTTAGAATAATAAAAATATATATAAGTACAGAATATAGATGAGTATGAAACTACTTACAATTCTGTAATTCTATAATTCTATATATTTAATTATTCTAATGCATGTTGTTATATACTTGTATTCTAGCTAACTTTATGTTTCGAAATAACTTCTATAACTTAAATAATTTTATTGTAACCTGTTTTATCACTGTAGGGCATGATTATGAAAACAATATAGTATCGAAACGTCGCCAAAATAGTTGTTTTTACATATTGACTGAACCTCAAGAACCTTGCTAAATATTTAATAGTAACAGTGAAGAAATTTATCCATATACACACACACACACACACACATATATATGTATGTGTATATATATATATATATATATATATATATATATATAGGGTGAGTATCTCTTAGTGTAAAAAAAAAAAAAAAAAAAAAAAGTGGGTGAAACTAGATCAAAAATGTAGCAAAATGCCGCAGACCTTACTTTTCTATTCCAATCCGTTGCAGATATACGATAAATCCAACACTTTTTTGAGGAAACCACGTTTTTTTTTCATAAAAGCTGCAATATTTTAAATATTTTTCCAATTTTGACAACATTTTCGAATTTAGCATTAAATTTCCTATAATAGCTGAGTGCCTGTAACCTTGAATTTTACAAACTTGGTATTTAAAGAACAGCTTGATCTTCACCTTATTTGGGGAAGTCACAATGTCGTATTTACTTCAACGCTCACCGTTTTTTTCGAAAAACCTATCCACAAAACGTCAAATTTCACAAAAACTTGCAAATTTAATTAGCTTTCGAATGATATGTTAAACGTATTGATTTTGTTTCAATTTCATTGAGAAATTTACTTTTGAAACCGAAAAAAGATGGTGTTCTCATTTGGCATACAAAATCAGCTACTCATGTAAATAAAACATTATGACAATCCCTTAATGAAAATGTACATTTTAAACATAATAAACTGTTCATTGGAATAAAAAGCAAAGAAAAAAAATTATTGTTTAATAGAAAATAAAGGAAAACTGTCAATAAAGTGACACCAGATCAGAGGACCTTATGTTATTACATTTATTTATTTATTACTATAATTTAGGATTTATTTTATTAAATTTCCAAGGTAAGGTTTAAAACTCAATGATAATCAACACAAACCTCAATTTGGCATTCGCTTCTGAAAGCAGATGATATTAAAGAATACCACTTTTTGAAGTGAATATATGGGTCTGTTTTTACAGGGGAAGGCATTTCTACCGTTACATGTGGAGTATCATTGGTATTGCTGTCGAATAGTATTGAAAAATCATAGTTTACCCAACAGATTGAATGATGAGATTACTAAGATTTGTCACAAAATATCCTACCACAACTTCATCACGATATTACACCTGAAGTTCGGCAAAATATGATTTTTCAACACCATAGTGCTCCTCCACATTATTCGAAAGAATTAAAATATTAACCAACGATATACATGGATAGGTAGAAGTGCCTTCCCCTGTAAAAACAGACTCATCTGCCCGTAAAATTCACCTCAAAAAGTAGTATTCTTTAATATCATCTGTATTCAAAAGCTAATACCGAAATTGAGGTTTATATTCTTTATCATTGAGTTTTAAACCTTACATTGAAAATCTAATAATATAAATCCTAAATGATAATAATAAATAAATAAATGTAATAACATAAGATCCTCTGATCTAGTTTCGCTATATTGACAGATTTCCTTTATTTTCTATTAAACAATAATTTTTTTTCTTTGCTTTTTATTCCAATGAACAGTTTATTATGTTTAAAATGTACATTTCCATTAAGGGATTGTCATAATGTTGTATTTACATAAATAGCTGATTTGTATGCCAAATGAGAACACCATCTTTTTTCGGTTTCAAAGTAAATTTCTCAATGAAATTGAAACAAAATCAATACGTTTAACATATCATTCGAAAGCTAATTAAATTTGCAAGTTTTTGTAAAATTTGACGTTTTGTGGATAGGTTTTTCAAAAACGGTGAGCGTTGAAGTAAATACGACATTGTGACTTTCCCAAATAAGGTGAAGATCAAGCTGTTCTTTAGATACCAAGTATGTAAAATTCAAGGTTACAGACACTCAGCTATTATAGGAAATTTAATGCTAAATTCGAAAATGTTGTCAAAATTGGAAAAATATTTAAGATATTGCAGCTTTTATAAAAAAAAAACGTGGTTTCCTCAAAAAAGTCTTTGATTTATCGTATACCTGCAACGGATTGGAATAGAAAAGTAAGGTCTGCGGCATTTTGCTACATTTTTGATCTAGTTTCACCCATTTTTTTTTTTTTTTTTTTTTTATACTAAGAGATACTCACCCTGTCTATATATATATATATATATATATATATATATATATATATATATATATATATATGTGTGTGTGTAAGTGTGTTTTGAAATATTTTTTAGAATATGACAATCGTGTTTCTTTAGTTGTATCACTTTGCAATATTTTTCACTATGCATTGAAATATTTTCTGCTCTAATAAGCAGAATAAATAAATTTATTAAAATGCTGCTTGAATTATTCTTATTGAAGGTATTTGGCATTGCAGGGAGTGGAAACAGTTTCGGGCAGGTTCACAAGAGAATTTGGATCAAAAGAAACTTCCCTCATACACTTGGAAAATGCTGTTCAAATTGTAAGTACATCAATTTATTTTTTCCCAAATTTTTCATTTACAGGATAAAAAATCTGGGAGTTGGCAAGGTCCTTAGCAGACTCATTTACAAAAGGAAGAGGTATGGACTCAGCAGTCGGACCGGACCATACTTTCAACGCCAGCAGATGTCATACCGCATGTTAGACCAACCTTTGATAGGAGTAAGCTTTATAATAAGCTAAATAAATTAATTTAGATTAGAAAATAAAGAAATTTCGGTCCATTGTTAAAAAATCTCAAAAATAGGAAACGTTTCATCAACTGACAGTGGTCCCTAAAACCAGTGCGTTGAACAACTTAAAAAAAAAGAGACGTATTTCAGTTGCTCCTGATACTTATGGTGAATATTCGCAAGAGCTTGTTCTTGCAAAAGTTAAATTTTTATACATCTGCAGTGTCTGCAGCTCAACAGCTCCATTAAGATTAAGACTTGGAGGATGAAATCTATTGCGTCTGTTCAGATGAAGAGCTCCTTCACTCTACATTGAATTGTTTTAAAATGAATAGTTTTTTAAAACTGTTTTTATTATTTCAGATTATTGTAATTTTTAATAATGTTAGTATATTATTTAGTCTACGATTTTAAATTAGGTATGCCTTTCCCCTAAATAATTGGTCAAAAAATTAATTATATACTGCTTTTTTATAACCGAATGTTCATTGCGTCTTTGTAGTATCATGGTACTGCAAAGATGCTAGTAAGGTTTTTTTTTTATTTGTTTTTTTATTTGATTATTATTTGGATTTGATTATTTTTTTTTCAAATAAATTTTATTTTGACATATTTTCTCCACCAGAGCGCTAAAAAATATTTTTGCTTATAAAAATAAGCAAAATCTATTTGTGAAACGATGATAATATTTTTTTCCCAAATTATTACTAAGAATTTAATCTACTTTTTATGCTGAAATGTTTATTTGTGCCGTTTAAAATAAGAAAGAACTTATTATTGTGAAATAATCAAACCTTAAATCAAGCAAAACAGTGATATATGTTTTTGATGTGATAGGTGACTTGTGTGTAGTAATTTAATAAACATTGTTTTGCTATCAAAGTTATGATTAATTTATCCATTAAATATTTTCTTTTGATTCTCTTCGTTTCAGGTAAATTTTGATATGCCTATCTGTTTCCTTCAAAACGCAACATGTCCAAACAACTTTTGCTTACATCATGGGTTATAGATGCAGAACTTTTAAATTATGGATCGTCAGTAGACATCTGTCTAGGATCTAAACAATGTAATAGTTTCGGACTTCAGTAGAGGGAACACTAGTGTAGGTTTTTGCTCTTTCTGAAAATGCTTCTGAATTGGACATGTTCAAGTAATCAGATTGGCCAAACATGTGATGTAGAGATCTCAAGAAATATGGAGAGGAACAATCTATGAAAAATATGTAAAATAGGCTGGAAGAAATTAGAATCTCATTCATAAGTAAATAGGGGGAAAATACTTCTTAAATTATATCGTATTGATTTAATATCGATTTAATTTAACTTATTTAATGATCGATTAATGCCGGTAAAGATGGCAACCTGCTTTCACTCTGCCACACCGGTACA
This sequence comes from Euschistus heros, assembly GCA_003667255.2. Classification (NCBI taxonomy): domain Eukaryota; kingdom Metazoa; phylum Arthropoda; class Insecta; order Hemiptera; family Pentatomidae; genus Euschistus; species Euschistus heros. The sequence goes on from RCWM02000046.1 coordinate 3,659,629, forward strand.
GTAAAAATCATTGGAAGAATGTTTTCTTCCTGAATGCATAAACACGTCCTATTAAACTTTATTATAATTTAAATATTTTTAAATAATAAGGAACTGATTAAATATTATTATATCAAAAATTTCAATAAATAAGACGCATATATAGCTGTTTAAAAAAAAAATAAAGATTTCTTTTTAAAATATCTAAAGAATGCAATTCGATAAATTGCTTTGCCATTGAGACTCTGCTGAGGAAATTTTCCAGTGACCTTGAGCATTGTTATGAATATCAATAAAACAGTGCTTCGAGGAGATGACTTGCTGAAAGTAGTCCACCAGCCAGGAGCAGAGCTGAACGTAAATCATCCAAGAAGCCAGCCAGCCATTCCGGCACGAGGAAGTAATATCCACTATGGAAGATATTACTTTACAATTCACTCCTTTTTATTGCATTACAATAGATCGATACTTTTTATTTTATTTTTAAAATATTCCTTGAAACCTACCTTGTCTTTGAGAAATATAAATATATGAATATATTAAGGCCAAGGTAGGTTTCACGTAATATTAAAAAACTAAAATAAAAAGTAAATAATATAAAAAATCTCTCTCTCTCTCTCTCTCTCTCTCTCTCTCTCTCTCTCTCTCTCACTCTCTCTCTCTCTCTCTCTCTCTCTCTCTCTCTCTCTCTCTCTCTCTCTCTCTCTCTCTCTCTCTCTCTCTCTCTCTCTCTCTCTCTCTCTCTCTCTCTCTCTCTCTCTCTCTCTCTCTCTCTCTCTCTCTCTCTCTCTCTCTCTCTCTCTCTCTCTCTCTCTCTCTCTCTCTCTCTCTCTCTCTCTCTCTCTCTCTCTCTCTCTCTCTCTCTCTCTCTCTCTCTCTCTCTCTCTCCCCCCCCCTCTCTCTCTCTCTCGCACAAGTAAGAACATAATAAAATAAAATATTAAAATATGTTTTAATTACTTAGTCAAAATTTATTACCTTTCAAGAACTATGGAGATGTGGTTAAAATTTGGTACAGTAGGGTTTAATAGTTTTTCCATTATAAACTATGTCGCAGTATGGCCACATATCGGTCGATTTTTAAACTGCACTGGGATCCACATGTCGCTTCATCTTAATATATATAAATTACGTGTCGCCGCCTAGGGGCCGGCTAACACCTAAACTACTGAACCGATTTTAATCAAATTTGCACACCGTGTGCAGTTTGATCCAACAAAAAAGATAGGATACCTTATATCTTAATTTATAGTCGCAATATTATTTGTATATTATCTGTAAGTCACAATTATCTGTTAGCTCTATACGATTCTAACATATGGCGGTATAAGGTTATACTATTATATAAAAGGACAAGCAATTTTTCGTTTGTGTTCACTAACCGCCAAAAACTACTGAACCAATCTCTACCAAATTTTGACTACATCATCTTTATAGAATGGTTTATAAATAGTAAAATCTAATGATTTTCAACTAATTCTTTATTGAAAAATGAATAATAAGTGGATAACAGTGAAGTTCAAAAATGGCGGCAATTGCCATCTACATGAAAGGTTAAAAGGTACAGTGTTACATAGAGGTGAACATTGATAATAAAATTTACTTATTTTTAATTAAATTGTTATAAAAACAGCTATATGGAGTGAAATATACCAAATTTTAACTACATCATGTTCATAGTACTAGGTTTAGCAACAATGAAAATTTAAATGTACAATGTTGAGTGTTAGAAACGGGTTTTGCCACACTACCACATACTTTTATGGTTAGAAATTAAAATCCAACCAGATCAAATCAAATAAAATTATTTCTGTCGAATGAAAATTATTAAAAATCAAAATGCCGATCCTCAGCTGTTTAATATTGTGTGTAAAAATATGAATTTTGAACCTTTAGTTGTAAGCACTGATAATGCAGTTTCTTATACCGCAGATTCTTAATAGTCTCTGTCCATCTGGATTACCAACTCATATATTAAAATTGAAAATTGGATGTCTAATTATGCTTTATGTTATCTTCAAATACCTAATCAATCTAAATTTAACCAAGTTAATAAAGGCTGCTATGCGTGAAAATATTATCAAAAATATAATTTTCAATTGTTCACTTTAATACAAGATTTTTATCGATAAACAAAAAATCAATTATTAGTTAAAATTCCTCGACGGGGGATGATGAAGTTATATATAAAAGGACAAGCCATTTCCGTTCGTTATCACTAACCGCGAAAACTATAGAACTATTCTGTACCAAATATAACTACATACATCATCTTCACAGTTCAAGGAAGGTTTAGCAATAATAAAATTTACATATTTTCTCTTAAATTACTGTTTATAAAGCGATAAATATGTAGTGGGTAGTAAAGCGAGCGCCATTCAAGAGAGGTTACAATGATCCAGTGTTAATTATAGCTAGAAATTGATAATAAAATTACTAAATTAAATTAATTTGTTATCCAAAAAGCTATAAATATGTGGTGTGACGTGTGGATTCCAGTGAAATTTAAAAATCGAATATGTGGCAAGCGACAATAGCATTTTAGTAAAACTAATGAACCTATATGAACCAAATTTTAACTACATCATCTTCATAGTTCTTGAAAGATTTACAATTAGAAAATTTACTATAATAATAACTTATACTATTATATAAAAGGACAAGCCATTTTTCGTTTGTGATCACTAACCGCGAATATTACTGAACCAATCTGTACTAAATATTAACTACATCATTTTCATAGTTCTAAGAAGGTTTAGCAATATTAAAATCTACTGATTTTTAATTTATATTTTATTAAAAAAGGTTAATATGTGGACAACAGTGCAGTATGAAAATTGACCGATAGGTGGGGAGTGCTATTCTACACGAGTGGTTACAAAACAGCTTGAAATTGATGATAAAATTTACTTATTAAACTATCAAGAAAATTATTAAAAAATATTTAAATATGGTGTGCGATATGTGGATCCCAGTGAAGCTTGAAAATCGACCGATTGTGTATAGAGCCATTCCACAATAGAGGTAACAATGGTAAACTGAACCTATCTGTACCGACATCTAAATAAATAGTTTTTATAATTCTAGGAAGGTTTTGCAATGGTAAAATTTAGAATAACTAAAATTTAAATGTACAATTTTAAGAGGCAGGACCGAGGTTTGCCACACAGTCATATACTTTTATAGTTCGAAATCAACATCCAACCAGATCAAATCAAAGTTTTTTCTGCCGAATACAAATTATTACTAAATCAAAATGTCGATCCTTTGCTTTTTTATATCGTGTGTAAAAATATGATTCACGGGCCTTTTTTCGTAAGCACTGATAATGCAGTTTATTTTCCGCAAGAGTTTCTTAATAGTCTTTATCCATCTTGATTACCAATTCATACATTAAAGTTAAAAATTTTATGCCTAATGGTGCTTATATGTAATCTTCAACCACCTAATCAGTGCAATTATAACTAGATTAATAATTACTGCTAAAAAATCATTGAAGAAATAATGCTCAACCACATGCTAAAATACAAGAATCTTATCGATAAACAAATAAAACTTTAATTTTTAGTTGAAATTATCTTTAGTTATGAGGGCGGGCGAAGCCGCGACGGGAATGCTAGTATATTTATAGTTTTTTTTTAATGACAATTGAATTGAAAATAAGTAAATTTTATCAGAAATTTTTGCTCTATATAACACCGTACCTTTGTAACCTCTCTAACTTGTAACCTAAAATAGTGCTTGCCACCTATCGGTCGATTATCAAACTTCACTGCACATCATATATTTATCAATTTTTTATGGAAATACAATTGAAAATCTTCATATTTTATTATTGCTATAGATATCTCAGAGAATGAGAGAGAGAGAAACAGAAAACGTGCATGAGTCCCTCTTTCAAGAAAATTGCTCATTAAAAGCCGGTAAATAGGTCTCGTCCTAAATACTAAAAAACGAAATGTATTGTGTAAATCATTGCCATATAGTATTGACATTTCTATCCATCCAGTACTTAAGCGTTGCCTGTGATAAGAATTTGATACTGAAAATACAGGTAAATGAATGTTTTAATGGGTCTATTTTGGCTGATAACTGGGGCATGGAATTCTAGAAGGTTTAGCGGAAGAAAAAGGAGCGTTGGTATGCAGTTCTAAGGGATTGGTTGTATAGGTCAGATTGAAGGAATCTATTGTGCATTGAATCGACTGCGGATCTGAACAACTGAATGTTCTAAGGTAATATTGTCAGCGGAAAGTGAGATAAACTTAATATGGAATAGAGATGTAAAACATTGGAGCGCTGGGTGTAAAATACGAGATTATGGGACATTTGTCTATTAATTTTAGTTTGGATAGTTGCATCGCAGTGGTTATAATAGGTCTGTGAATCAATTTGATTTATTTATTATATATATATATATATATATATATATATATATATATATATACACACACACACATATTTAATAGTCCAATCCTGATTTTATAATATCAAAATTGTAATTAGTCGACTTCCAAAAATATTTATACTGTTTTTTATATCGTTGGGTATTAGGTCTTGTATAAGAATTATTTTTTCAAGCAATTTTTGGCAGTTTTAATTGTTGCTTTATTGATTGACGTTTTTATCTCTAAACACATAGAATTCTCTTCAGGAAAAGTTTGGCACCCTGAAGCTCCAGGCCAGTAAGCACATCGACTCCTGCTTCAAGCACCCTAAAGATAATCCTCTATGCTTAGTGATCGAAACGCCAATCAATAAAGCAGCAATTAAAACAGCAAAAAATTGTTTGAAAATAATTTGTAAGGAAAACCTAACACCCAACTATATTAAAAGTTGTATAAATATTGTTAGAGGTCGACTAAATACAATTTTGATATATATAAATATATTTAAGAAACGTTTTTATTGAAATAATATTACGATCTGCCACACTAAAGGGCCATAAGTATTACAGCGTATGAACATAGATATATTAAAAAAATAAATAAATTTAATAAGTCCTATTAAAAATAGTAATCCTTTTCATTGTATTATAATAGACAATATCCGCTCTGTGGAGAGCTGCTGGTGACACAAAGGAAGGACCTATAGGTATACCCTTCCAATTAGTTAGGTCGAACCCTTTATGGTTGAACCCTACACCCGATTATCTTCACATCGATCTCCCCTGACCCTTGTCCTTCGAGGGGGGGAGGAGGAGGTGCTCATTACCTCATTAGTTGACCCTTCATCATCTTTGGTTTAGTGCCCCATAAAGTAATTTTCGAATTTACAACGAAACATCTGGCTGGAAACGTGTTTCAATTTAATCTTTTATTTAAACATCATTCTTGTCGATTTTTTTTTTTTCATTTTTCTACCAAATCTCTTTACCTATCTGCATTTTCATTGGTTATATATTCCATTTTTTAATTTTATCTACTAGGGGAGGGTAGTAATAGGAATATCGATATTTTTCATTCGATAATCCGATATTTTTTTTATTAATATTTATTCTTTCTATAAATCAATACGTGTCATACGCGGTATCGTTTTCTTTATTTTATAAAAATACAGCATTTAACTGTATATATATATATATATATATATATATATATATATATATATATATATATTTAAACAAAGTAGAAAAGTAATGATCTATTTCTATTATTATTTTAGTTTTTACCCAATAAATTTCAAATAAGACCATTTTAAAAAAAAATATGCATATTTTTTAACCAAAACCTGATATTAATATTAGATCATTCATCAATCTTAGGATTTCTATGCAATTTGAAATAAAAATATGTCATTTTAAAACGTCTTATTTATATAATATAGGTGAGGAAAATCTAAAAACTGATATTATTTTCAAATTCCTCACCTCAAAAAACATGTAGAAACTTAATTTTGTCGAAATCAAAAATAATTTTTTTTTTACCTTTAAAATTTTGTAGGATTTTAGAAGGCAAGGGGCTGTCAATTTCTGAAAAAGTGTAAATAATTTGCGCTATCTCACATATTTCACAACCGATTAGACCAAATTTTAAGGCCATCTACAAGCCTTAAAACTGCATAGTTTAGCCTAAATCCGGAGGTCGCAGGATTTCCCCTTATTGAAATATCTCAAGTTATATCAGGCCTTGGATTTTTTCATTCACATTAGTTTTTGTCCACTAAAATCTGGAGTAAATCCAATGTTATTCGCATGGATAAAAAGCAGATTGTATGCTGAATATAGAGATGATATTACTGTTGTAATCGGTTGAACACAGCAGTTGTTATGGCCGCCAACAACCGAAATTGTTGATGAAATCTCAACTTCAAAATTTTAACCTCCTCGAAAGGGGTAAAAAATCATAATTTTTTAATTTTGATAAAATTTCACATATAAGAGTTTTATGTTGCGTTAAATCAAGATTTGAGGTCAGTTGTTCATGAAAAAAGGTTTCCACTGATTTACAGCGGATTTTCCTTATTATTCAATTTCCTTGGAATTTTGTTATTTTTTTTGTCATTTTTGAGCACCCTAAAGCCGGATAGTGTCTTGAGCATAGCAAAAGTATTTTTATATCTAATAGCATACATAACTTCAAGAATCATTTCTTTATCTTGACTGAGAGCTGAGAAAAAAAATAAAACGTGGTTTTCATATTTTATTTTTTTCTCGGCTCCTAATACTCATTGGTGGCTATAACTCTAGTATTGCACTATTATAGGTCCCTACTACCCACACACAAATCGGCATTCAGATATGTGAGTTGAAAATGCAAACGTCCCCTTGTAAGTATATTTGTCCACTACCAAGTGTATGGAAGTTTATAGGTCAAATTATATCAAAGATCTATCGATAAATGTGAAACTCAAAGTGAAGCATCGGAATAAATCTACTAGAGTGATGCGGGCTTGACGAATTTGGTGGAGCAGTGTTTCATTATCGTTATCAAAATTAACAAAAACGAACAAATAAACAAAACAAATCATTGTAACGTGATTGGAATATTAAAAAATGGCATTTCTCAAAATAAAAACCCTGATACACATATATATCGATATTTTGGGTCAGTGGTACATCGATATTTAATGAATCGATATGAAATATATCGATATTTTTCTTACTTTACCCATCCCTACTCACTACATAACTGATTTAAATGTTTAAAATTTCGTAATTTGAATTCTATTAGTAAGGCAAACCGCCGATGTTTTTCTTTATTTTTTTTATGATAGATGCAAACAAATTTATAAATAAAAACGTTTTTATGTATAGTAATGACCATTTAATATACATAATGAATGATAAATTTATATTGAAGACAGTCATCTTGGCGTGCAGACCAACTAACTGATTTTGCTACACGATTTAGTTTGTTAAAACTGTGTAGTATATAAAACGTCACATAAAATTTTACGACATACTTCCTACCCTGTCCAACCCTCTTTTTTCTTCCTTGAACTCTCCCTTAACGCAAGCCAACTGGAATTGAAGGAGGAATTCCCGTAATAAAACTCCCTTTCAATTTATATTTATTTATTTCCTTTTTTTCTCTCTTTTACTATTTATTCACCTTTCAGTGTTTTTTTCTTAATTACTCCCTTAATCTTAGTGTAATATAACCTCTGAAGTTTCTCCCTGAAATTTTGCTGTATTGCTTTACTAATCGGTAACCACATCAATATATCTAAAGGGATCATACTTCGTCAAAACTATATTTAGAAATATTATACTTTAGTAATATAATGTATTGATATACTATTTAAAAAAAAAAAAATGGAAAGTACATTCCATCAAACTAATATGGGACATTTAGTTGCTATATAGAACTCACATTTATGATTCTTTCGCTGTCCACAAAAGAAGGTCGTTTTGAGCCCGACTGCCATAGTCCGTTTATTAAAGTTTCATACACCTTTAACTCATCATGAAAAGCTGTTTCAGAAATTTCCTTTTCTTCCTCCAATGTCGCTGAATTACTTGGATTTCATACTGGATCTGGAACTGGTGAGAGGGAAGTTTCCAGTATAAACGTTTTAACTGAGACACAGAAGCCTCAGTTTTTTTCCTACACGATTTTTCTCGTTAGCCTTTGCTGTATCCTCTTAAAAATAAAAAAATAGAAAACATTAAAAATAAAAAAAACCTCCGACACAACATTAATGAGTGGAATAAACTCGAATAAATATAAAAATTAACCCGTGTAAGATAAAAGTCTAAGTAACTCTTAATGATATAGCCAGATATTAGAAGAGCTTACTATTTAAGTTAGTTTTTATTAATTTACAATTAAAAGTCTGTGAAAACGTTCAGTTTATTAAATGTTGATTCCATGGCAGATGAGATGGGTCTGAAGAAAGTTAAGTTAATGTTCACAAGATGACGTTTTATTGGTCTTTTTTTTTCTTTGACTCACGGATTCTCACCTCATAGGAGCTGGATAAAATTTAAAGCAAATAAAGGTAATTTAAAAAAAATAAAACGCACACTCGAATCGCACGTTCCCCTGAATCTGAAGATGAATGAGCCGTGCGTGTTCAGAAAGCCACCGAAGACGCTAGATAGATAGATCATATCAAAGCTGTCCGTACTACAAAACTAGATGAAAACGTACAAAACCGTCGATCTCAAAGTGAAAACATACGGAATATTCAGATTCAAGAGTCTGAAGATGAAAGAATAGAGCGATTTAGAGCACTGAGTGTAAACGCTCGTGTCCAAAGATTGTTACAAAATGATAAAGAGAGACTGCACCGTCGTTCTATAATGCGTCAAAACGCACAGCAGTGTCATCATTGGGTACTCGGCAAAGAAGAATTTCTGAACGATATTAAAGACTTTGCTGATAATCCGTGTTCTATATGTCATATAACATAACAAAAATTATATAATATACTTTTTTTCTTAATTTACGCATATCTCTGAAACTACTGGACCAATTTTAATGAAACTTAAACTGTTCCCTAAGTTGAAGTGTAGATATCTAAAACCAAAAAGGATCATTTCGATAAGACTTTCAGTTTTCGAGAAATTCTTGGACACACGTGCACTTACAAAATTGAGCACACGTGCTTGAAAGCCTCATCATACTCAAATATTATGTAATTCCAACAATATTACGTACATACATACATGTCAAATGGATAACCTCCTTTTTTTTTTTGAAGTCGGTTAAAAAGACCTTTCTAAAGACACTACATCTCCTGGGTTGTCAGTGTTAGGGAGAAACATTAAGAACAGATTATGCATGGTCAGAAGAAGAGATTATGCATGATCGAGACACCTAATGAAGCTGTAGAAAACGAGAGGATAGTGATGGTGAATTCTATAATTTATTCTTCTTTGTGTACTTGACCTAAAATATTTTTATTATCGAGAAAATAGAGCTTTTGTAAACATTTACTACAAAAAGTATACTTAATTGTTCAATATTTCTCTTGTAATAAATCTTTATTCAGAATTTTTACTAACATTTTTATACGACTGAGTAAAGCCTTTTTAAAAAGAATAGTACAGACTAAGCTAGTTTTAATTGAGCAATATTATCATTATTATTTTTTTAACCTTTGGTTGGTAACGTGGCCCTTCAAGTACGTACCTGGTGACGAGGGATCCTCAGGAGACCACAATAAAAATTACCAAGTCCTAAAATAAAATTTTATTCGTTAAATAAAAATATTTAAATAATAAAAAGTGAAAACGTGAATTTTTCATAAATTTAGAACATATCATTTCAAATTGGTAAATTTATTGTAGAATATGTATATTTTTATTATTTACAATGATTTACAATTAAAAAAAAAAAAAAAAAAAAAAAAAAAAAAAAAAAAAAAAAAAAAAAAAAAAAAAAAAAAAAAAAAAAAAAAAAAAAAAAGAACACAAAATTAACTCATCGCGGCACTTTTTGCAAATAGGTTGTGAACAACTATTGCACACAGGTTTTCTACATATATTTGAAGGGCATAAAGCACACCCCTTTCTTAACATAGAAGTACTTCCTACCACTTTCATTATCGACATAATCAACCAATCCTGTTCACTCACTATCTGAAGAATGATCGCTAACAATACATCTCTCATCTTTTTCTACATCACTACCTTCATTTTCAATAGCGTCACATTCATCGAAAACACTTCTATCTAACTCAGGAAACAAGGAGTCGTCTGTAAAACAAACAGAAGAACTACAAATACCTGCTATTAAAATAAATGCTAACTACAAGCAGTGACACTGGTGGTGAAGAGTTAATTATTTGGTTGACAAAAAGAGCTATGGTAAGACGCGAGAAAGTGACTGACTATGAAAAAGTGCCTGAGACAGAAAGGTACAGGATCATACAGGCCGCTACATGAAATGTCCGGCTTTTGAGAATAATCTGTCTGTCCTCTCTGGTCCCTAGAACCCACACGTCACCAGCTAAAGGTTAAATGTTTATAAGCCCTCAATGATCTAAGGATATAATTTATTGATAGGTGCAGTTCTATATTTTTTTATTATCTTTAAAAATTAAATAAAAATTAAAATTAAAATATTAACTACCGCATGAAATAAAGTAGAAGACCGTTCATTCTCAATCTTCATGTATAAAGTTATATTTTTTATGTCTCTTGCTGATTTATGTATTTTTTATTCCGTTGGTACATTCAGAATTAGTTTTCTAGAGAGCACTCCAGCCTGAAGAGAGATAATTATATATAAATTCTAAAGAAACATAAAAAGTATATATCCTGTTGAGAAGTTGCCATAGTGGATGCTATTCCCTAGTCGATACGGTCTTTAGATTATGGCCGAATTTATTGTCTCCGACCCAGGAGAGGTTTCCTTCGAGGAGAGGTCTCGTTCCCTATCTAAAATTGGATTCCCTCGAGCACTCATAGGTCAGATGACAGAGCCGTCATTCCTCTTCATCTTTTATTTAAGATTTCACTCCTGACAGCTCCTAGCTGCGTGTTTTATTAGAAGAGAGTGATTTTTATACTTTTGGATTATTTATGTAACAAACATATCCAATATCAGAATAAATAATAAATTGTTATTAACTATACAATCCTAGTGTCTTTTTTTTTTAATATTTCCCTTGGGAAAAAAATAGTATAGTTGACTTTATAGAATATAAAAAGAAGCTGGACTGGGATGCTGTCTGAAAAAGCATGTCCTAGTTAAAAAATTTTGAATGGAGTGCCAACGTTTTGACCTGGCTTGTAGGTCTTCTTCAGGGCTAAAATTAACTAAAAAATAGATATCAACAAATAATAACAAAGATAAAAACTCAATTTCTCACAGGCTAGTAAAAACAAGAAATCATAAATATGCATATCTATAATCTACTGCTTTTTCCAGCTTAAATTTTAAAATTATCATAATTGAATTAATAATTAAATTAACAATCAATAATTATTTGAAATAAAACAAGTTGGCAGAAAATACCGGTTTCAAAGGTAACTTTATTCATTCAAACTTATGGAGCTCCTAAACGGTTAGGGCACTTCCGATAAAAGTTTGATTCAAGCAACGCCAAAAAAGCTAGAACGTATCAAAAAAGTGACTTTTTCCATTTAAACCAATATAGTTTCTGAAGGAGTAGATCCTAGCGACCATTGTTATATTACCCAAAATATTCTTCATTAAATTTCTAACATGGAAACTGTCGTCAAATGTTCGATCCGAGCATCACCAACAGAGCTAAAGCGTGTCAAAATGGTACATTTTTAAACGTGAAAAAAAGTTATATCAAAAAAGTACAAACCCCCAGCTAAAAGGCATATATATTTGAAAACAGTCAGATAAACAAAACTACAAATGGAGATGAAAAGAAGTAATAACGTAATAAATAATGACATAGATATCGTGGTATAACTAAGAAATTCAACAGTACAAAGAAGAAAAGAAATATGATGGTAGTAAAGATAAGAGAGGAAAAACATCTCATAAAAATTAAAGACAAAGGTTAAACTAATTAAATTAATTTAAAAAAAAACAGTAAATAAAAATTAAAGACAGGTCGATAAGTCGAAGCTCCATTAAACGTTTTTATCTTGAACGTGTTTTGTTTTCTTTTTCCTGATTAGATCCTAGAGCATTTTCTTCTTGCAATGCCTTGGGAATTCGAAAGAGTGCATAAATACATTCAACCAGCAGATTCATTACAGCTAGGGGATAATAAAAGTCCGATCTTATGATTAGAAAAAAAACTACAATTCTTTTATATATCAGTTCAGCTTGGTGCAGCGCTTTTTTTATAGCCACTTTACTCACTTTTTATATTGTATAATGATAGTTTTTCGTTGATTTTAAATAATGGAAATTCCTTCTTTATTAAGGGATACTTTTATTAAGCGCTGATGCTTGAAGAGACAAGCTATTTTCCTCAGGTTTAGGAAATATTTTTCCTCATTCATTCAAATCGAGTTAATAAGTTTAATGAGCATTTCTTCTTCTAAAAATTGTGTGTGTGAGGTTGAAGTGACCAACCGTGATAGAGCAATAGGCACTTTAATAAATGACTTTTTTTCGGTAGGATTGTAGTTGTAGTACCTGATCCACATAAGGTTGCTAGTTTTTCTTAACTAACATTTAAGTATGTCCATGAAATTCCATACCATAACATTATTGTTAAGAGGTTTAATCTATTTAGTTTGGCCTAGATAACTGTTTTTTGTATTTTTGATGATGTTTTATTTTGGATAGTTCATCGAATTTGTTTCAGCCACAACTATAGAAAAGGAAAAGGGTACGAAAGTAATCTAACGGAACTTTAGGTGGGACTCGATGGCCAAGCGCGTTAGGGCCAGGGTCTTATCTTAACTTCCCCACTCTGGCTAGCGATAGGTTGGTAGCCTGTTGATAACCAAGATACCAGTAGATATATCGATCAGTTTTAGACGGACTGTTTCGTTATCAATTGTTTGTTGGTTTTGAACAAGCAATAGACATTATTATACCCTAGCTCCAATTTAAGTTTTAAATTATTTCAATGATTAGTTTCATCAACCAATTTTTAGTTGGAATATGTTATCACAAAACTCTGAGTACCATGACATTACTTTTATCTCTGCAATACATTTATTATATAACCATAAAAAAGAAAAATATGTTACTTATGTATAAGATGGTAAGATGTTAATAATGCGATGAATAAAATGTTTTAAAGTAATATTATAACGTTAAAATATATGTAAATAGACTACTCTAATAGTCAGTGTGTTTCTGTAAATAACGATTAATCGCTGTACTGCTTCATGTTTTATGGTAGGTTATACTTGTAGAGGTCAGAAGACTCTTGAAATGTTTTTATGTTATAGTTAGTTGGTGTTTCTATATAGTTTCTAATTTTTTTTTTTTTTTTTTTTTTTTTTTTTATTACTTGCAATTTAATTGTTCGTTACAGGTATGCTTAGTTATTGCCAACATCAAAATGTTGACCTGTCGACTTCGTTATGGATTCCAGGGATATATATTCATAAAAATATACTAAGCATGCAACTTAAGAGGATCGAACATTTTCTATGACACAGTAGCACATTTTGAAAATATTAAATTATTTTGTAATAAATACTTATTTTTTCCATCGATAGTGTATTAAATATATTTGAAAATGGAATAATACTATTTTTCTTTCTTTGAATAAAAAAGTTATCTGAAAAAAAGAGGGAGATGCTATTGGAATAATGCTGGAAAAGAAATATTAAACCCGACAGGTGGAATCCAGGTTCCTCAAGAACAAGTGAAACAAGTAATTTACTCAGAGGAAAAGTTGTAATGGTTACAGAAGTAGCCCTTTGGAATAATTGATTAACCAAGTTTTCTCTATACCTCTTCCCCGGTGGGAATTGGTTCCGTACTCAATTGTCTGAAGGTTTAAATCTTCTATAGAACTTTAAGGTTGAATGAAAATAGGTATTGTAAGAATTCATAATTTATTCGCTATTTTTTCTTCTTCTTATTTTATTTTCTTACCTTCATTTATACAAAGTATCGTTTAGTGATAGTTCTTGAAATATGTAATAATTAAATATAGAGAATTTAAAATAAAAATTTTTCAGTTGGTAGATGAAATTTCTGAGCAATTTACGATCATATTGCACACATAAATAATTAATTTAAAGATCTGTATTCGCAGTAAAAAATATTTTTAATATTCTGATATTATATTATTTATATAGCATTTACTTTACTTTACTAAGTAGCTCTTTTCAACTTAGGACGTGTCTTGGCTTCTTCGACAATGTTGTTCCACATTTCTCTGTCCCTTTCTTTCGTTGTCCATCTCGTGACTCCCAAAACTCTTCTCCAGTTCCTGCAGCCATCATCTTCGTGGTCGGTCTTCTCTTCTTTGTCAGATACATTCCCATGCAATAGTGTGCTCATCATTCTGTCTTAAAGTATTGTCATTACGTGTCCCAGCCTTTCCCTTAATAAACTAGTCATCCGCGTGATTTAATTAACTGGATCAGATTGGCTTCCTACATAAGGAGTATAGTTCTTCGTCGATCCGGATTCTCCATGTGTTGGAGACAGCGTTAAAGACAGGGCCATATATCTTTCAAGTTTCCTTTCAAACACTCTTGGCCCTTGGTCATCGCGGCAGTAAGGGTCCACGTCTCTGCTAGGACTAGTAAGTTTTGGGTGATAGAACGTCTTGATATCAGTCTAATCTCATCCGCATAATCACATTATTATAGATTATATAAAATTAAATCAATAAAAAATGTATATTTGAACATAAATTTAATATTTTATCACTGTTATAACAAATATTCCATTAAAAGTATATTAAAAATACTATATATCTTAAAAAATAATAGTTGAAAATAATCAAAATAAAATAATATTTAAATATAACATTCACTTTTAATATATTTATTTATTTATTTTATTTTTTTTATAGAACCTTTATTGAGTAATTATTACAACCTGCCCAAAGGTGAGCAATAGGTAATATAGATGGCATATGATTACATTCACACATTATGTACAAAGAGAAAAAAAAAATAATAAAAAAAAAGTATATATATAAAATAAAATAAATAAAAAGATAACAGAAAAGTACTTCCTATACATTAAAAATATACATATAAATAAAATGAAATACTAAGATAAAACATTGAATAAATAAATAGTAATAATAAAAAATAAAACAAAATTAAATTATCAGTAAAAACACAATCGTACTTTATTTACAATACACACTCATCCTAGAAATATAATAGTGGAAGATAGTGAAAATGTGTTTTTCAGGATTATAATGCTTAAGAAACCGATTCCCGAGTTTTTTATTCTTGTCCACGTGACTTTTTAACATTGGTGTGCAGTTACTAAAAAAGTGATGAAAAAGTATTCGGAATGAATTTTGAGTATTTATTTGCAGTGGCAAGTAGCTGTTTCTCGTGGACGCATCAATTCGTAACCACGCAACCATTATACGTCGGAATATCGTAGTGTAAACACCATCTTTGACTGTCAGTACTTTCACTGTCCACATATGTCCAATATAAATCAGTTAAACCAAATATTTATTTAAAACGGGCCTCGTGCGTTTTGGTAGTAGGCCATGGTCCTCATAAATACTCACGAGAAAATGCGAAATAAATGAATAGGATTTCGGCGGTAATATTTTAAACCTTATTTTCACATTGGGGTGGTCATTATCATTTAACATTGTCATGGTCTGTTTATATTACATGCAATTATTAAGATACCACGACAATGTCAAAAAATTCATTTTTAATAATTTTAAGAAAACTGTGGCCAAAATTGAGTGTGATATTGAAAGTGAATTGATGTGATATTTGTAGTATCATTTAAATTCGTTATGAAACAGGAATTTTTCATGTTTTTTTGTTGTTTTTTTTATATATACATTTATTGAAATTTACAACTGTACAGAATATAAACATCAAGTGAATGTATTGACAACGATTATAATAACATGTTAAAACTTGAAAAGAACTACTCATCAGTAGCACTTTATTAAAACTTCTACACTAGAAGGGTTCTAGCCCATGTTCGTTACAGACGCCTCGGAGGATTATCAGGAATGGAGTGGGAAGCATGTTGAGAAACAAACGGATTTGAGTGATTATGGAGCTTACTATGAAAGGATAGGTATCTAGTGTCGGCTAAATCAGCAACATATGGAACATTAAGATCTTTATAAATAAGTTTATTAGTGAAAAAGTAAGGAGCATTGAGGATTTTACAAAGGATTTTGGATTGTAAGGACCGGATACAAGATGAATTGAATGGCTTAGTGTAGCCTCAAAGCTCAACTCCATATGTCTAAATTGATCTAATTATTGTTATGTAAATAAGTCTTTTGTAATTAATCAGAAGGTTTAAATGTTCAACAAGTAAATTTGTTTATTTGGGCTAAACTTCCTTATGTACTCCATCTTAGGCAGGAAGGACGGGTTATCCTACAGGTTACCAACATATTTTAGCCATGATGGGAAGGTCCCTACGAAATAAATTTTAATCCATCCAGTTGGGATACGAACCCACGACCTTCAGTACCAAGCGCCCTGGGAATATAGCATCAACTCGCTCGGCCATCGAGACCTTATAGGTCAAATAAATATTGAAGTAAGAGGAATATCATTAAAGGATATTGTAGGACAGTACGTCGTAGATTTACTAGGAAGGGTAAAGGTTATTTGATAGGATTTATTGGAAATTATTTTAATTCTCTAGTTTTGACATCATTCATGAACGTTTATGAAGTGGAAATGGAGTGTCCGGGAGGCAATGAAGGCATCATTGTTTACTGATAGCACACAAGTGTCATCAGCATACATGGGGTAAGGATAGTGATAGGATAAGTCGAGATTTTTTTCAAACTTAAGATAATCTTAATTTCCTCTTCATAATCATCACACAACTGTCTGTTATAATGTATACTTTATAATATTCCACTGAACACTGGTCAGCTTATGGGAGCAGAAGATGGAACCTTGGATACTCTCTTGAGGAACAGTGGCAGATTAGGTAAAGAGGGAAGAATAGAAAAAGTTATGATTAACTTTGAATGTTCTATCACTGAGAGAGGAGCGGATAATAAGGAATTATATTAATGGTAGGAATATACGGAGTTCGTAAAGCAGTTCCGGGTTCAGACTTGGTCTCTTTTGATAATTAAATTTTTTTTCAACAAAATGTACTATTGCTGTTAAATTCCGTATAAATTTATTAATTCCATTAAAAAATCGTTTTTCACTCCTCTCATTGGCTTTTTGATCACCACCAACTCTTTTTTTAGATCACTACAAGTGTTGAATATTCTATATTCTATATTAAAATATATCTTTATCTTTTGTTAGTAAGAGTTTTTTTTTTTTTTATTCTACACAGCACACATATCTGTTATCCAAAACTACAGTGTCTAATTAGGCTGAGTAATAAACAACATTACTTTGCTATGAGCAATGAGCGACATTGCTTTTCTGTAGTGATTCCGACAAGTATAGACATGTTTATACATGAGTGAAAAAACGCATATGAAACCAGCATAAAATTGAGTCAATCATTTTTAATTATTATAATATTTTGAAATGGAGATATCGGACAAGATTTATGCGGATTAAGTAACTAGTGAGTTATAGTTTAAGATCATACCCCATATAAATTCATAAATATAAATTTATTTGATTAAAAACAAAAGTCGATTGATTGAGTTCTGCACCTAACTGTATTTAGTTAAACTGCATTTAAGTCAATATTAGCCGAGTGAGTGGTATTAAGCTTTTGTTTAGTTAATAGTACAATTTAATTTTTAAAATAATATATTTTCTTGAATCAACCTTAGCTCATCTTTGTATACACGCTTTTAACAAGTTGTGTTATTAATTATAGCAATTTCATATTTAACTCTTGTGGGTTAATTAATCTACAATCCCCTTGAAAGTCAATTGGCTTCCCGAAACTTTTCGATAATGACCAGGAGCGAAAAAGAGATAACAATGGCAAAGTTTTCGTAAGGTGAAGGAGTTAACTTAAGCTCGTTATTCAACACCAAGATTCCTTTTAAGTGCGCCGCCGAATAGCAATGCATCTTAACAATATTTTATGAACCTAAATATTCAAACTCCCTATTCTGTTCTATCCTTTGAGAGAATGGTTCGAATCCATTTAAAGTCTCTACGGCTACTAAAGTGATTAATATAAGCGAAGTTCAATTAATTGCACTGTATCGTAAGATCACAGCATTTGGAAATTAATTAACGTCCAAATCAGCCAGTTCTCATTAAACATTTTCCACGGCTGGGCGGGCTCTCGTCGGGTCGGTGCTAGTTGGCTATATATCAAGCTAATGTTTCTCTTTATATCTTGTTCATTTACACTTTCACAACTGGAGTAATTAATGAAATGTCTACGCTAACAGCGGTGTTCTCATTACAACTATCAACACACAACAGCATTCAAACAGCCGTGGAGGGAAAAATATTTTTCAGAAAATTTCTACACGTTATGAGCAGTAAATTGTCATGCATGTTCAACTCAATGTCCTTAATTGAACGTAGAATGTTTAAAAATTGTTTACGATAAAGGCACCGGTAGTAGACACTATTGTGAGACTCGTGCAGTAATTTTAGTGGTATTTAAATATATTCGCCTTAAGTTCGTTTTTATCCCTACATATGCCCAATAGAACTCTTATTGGACATAAATTCTTCTTAAAATACCTCTGTTATTGATAATAAAGTTATTTTTAGACAGTTTTTGCGAAAATATTTTTTCACCAATAGTAGACACATGTGTACCAGTAGTAGACATAGAAACGCACCAGTAGTTGACTCTGCACTTACCAAATATATTTAATTTATTTCTCATCAAGTTTGCTTCCAAATATGTTTTTTTAATAAAAACTATTCTTAATCAATTACAAACACCCTCAATCATGAGATAAGCTAAGCTATTTTTGCCAATCCCCAAAACTTGATAGGTTCCTATTCCTCCTCGTACGTTTTCTTGTTGCTTTCTTTAGACAATATTGAGGGTAAGCATTTGAAGAGACTACACATGGTATATGCATTAGGAAGACAGGAGAATTAATTGTTCCAGTAGTACACATGTTTGAAAACCACCAGCAGACACCTCTGTCAACAACTGGAACATTACATTTCCAGGCTAAAATTCAAGAATCGTCATTTTTAAAGTCGAACTACGAACCAAATTTAATCATGAGTACAAAAAACTGGATTTTTCTAGTAGTAGACACCTTCGTCTACTACTGGAACAAGAGAGAGAATTAGTGTCCCAGTAGTAGACCATTTTAAAATTTACCATAAAAAAGCGTTATTAATTGAGATGATTGTGCACAATATCTCTACAAACAAAATTTGTAATAAAACTTTGAAACAATAAAAGAATAATTTATGAAAATCAAACTAACTACCGTGATTAACGGAAAGTCTTTTATGACAATGATAATTAAAAACTGACCTAACGTTTCCACTACTGGCATAATATGCTACTACTTTATAGTGGCAGCACAGTGGAAGCTTAAATTTAAAATGGGGCAAAATTCAAATCGTTGTGATGGTTTCATCTCTTTTTTCTTTTTTTTATTTCAAGTTTCAAGTTTCTACTACTGCTGCCTTTACCCTGAATGTATTTATATTTGTCTGTTTTTATTATTGTATATTAAATATATTTATTACTGTGTGCGTGTGTGTGTGCACATGTTTGTTTATACACCTATATCTAATATGTGTATGTATCTGTAAAGTAGTTACAAATTCTTTTCTCTCTGTACCTTTTTCAATTTAATCATTATTATTTTATTTATATATGTATAATAATTCTAAGTTATATAATAACTTGTAGAAGTAGATAATAATTACACAATTTTATTGTTAGTTTAGGTTTACTAGTTGATACTTTTATTATCTACTAGAACGAAGTTTACGTTGCTGTTTATGATCATCGCCTAGATCTGCTATAAAATTCTTACATTTTATTCCGCTTGATCTATATTTCTTTCGTTTACTTACATTGTAAAAAACGTGGTGAAATTGAATATTAGTTTAGAGTGTGAAAAAGTTGTTGAATAGGAAGAAATTGGGCGGTAGAGAACGCCGTGCATGCTAATGCAATGAAATTAATGTTATCGGCGTTGAATTGAGTCCTTTTCACACTATGTTACCGTTCGACTCAACTCCCGCTGTAAACGTTTTTAGGGTGTCTTTATAGTGAGTAATGTTTTTTATGATACCCTGATTCTGATTTTCGTAGGATATTTTTTCTTGCTTCAAATATTTTTAAATGAGTTTTCAGATTTTATTCCCGGTAAACAAAAAAATAGGGAAATATTACAACAATTAAACATTTTTATAAAATTTCTAATATATCATGAAATTGAGTTAAATAAATCGTACTAAATATTTGCAAACGATTCCTTAGAGTAAAACTTACACTGATTTTTTAAGCTCATCTTTAAAGCAAAAGTCTGTAAATTTTAAATAACAATCACAGAAATCCTTTGCATGCTCACTTCTCCTAGTTTATTTATTTATTAGGTGTTGATATACTTATACCATTAAGTTTTTACTTCAATTAGTTTACTTTCCTGAGCTGCTTTAACTTCTTTGATTCTATATTTTCTGTTCGATTAGAATAAAAAACGATTTAGTATGAAGAAAAAGAAGACAGCAGCAGATTGGGAAATATTTTTTAAAGCATGTCCAGTTTTGGTGGATTTTTTTATTTTTTTTTTGAGATAGTCTTGAGAGCTGCACACACTACTATACTGCTCTGGTTTTCCCTAACTAATTAACTCTCGTAATTACTTAATTATAAATAGATTATTCTATGCAACTGTGAAATTGTGATAAAGATATTGATTAGAAGAAAAACGTAAGTAAATAGTTTGAAAAAATAAATGCAAACAGTTATGTATTTAAAAATTTAAAACAATAATAACCTACTTTTTTTTAAAAAAGGAAAACTAATATCTGGTAGCTAATACTACCTGGTGTGCTTGAAAGATAGCCTCAAGGCTTCTAGATAGAAGTTAATAAGATTCACTATAAAATCTAGGATTATCTTCAACCATTTCCATGCTAAAGCTGCTCTTCAGCACGTGGGGCAGTCAATAAATTATAAGAGATAGTCTTCTCTATTGAAATTTTATTTTCATTTCTTTTTCCTTTTTTTTTAACAGTGTGTTTTAATTTTCACTGATCCTGAATTAACCTGAAGCGGTTGATTTATATGGCTGATTCTCAAACTACAGGCAAATTTGAGTAACCCGCTTTTTAAAATTGAATGAAGTAAACTTCGTTGATAGTATTGCCGATTCAAATCGATTCATGTTATGTAAATTTAAGATAACTGAAATTATTTGAAATTTTATCGTTTAAGGGTTACATTTTTACAGGGTTACAAACACCATCTGTGACTGTGAGTACATTATTGTTCACATTGTCATGACCATTATAGATCATTTAAACCAAATATTTATTCGAAACAGGCCTCATGCGTTTTAATAGTAGGCAGTAATATTTTTAACCTTATTTTCACAGTGGCGTGGCCCTTATCACATTGCCATGGTCTGTTTATATTCCATGCAAATGTTAAGATACCACGGCAATGTTAAAAAATTCATTTTAAATAATTTTAAGAAAATTTTGGCCAAAATTGAGTGTGACATTGAAGGTGAATTTATGTGATATTTGGAGTGATATTATTTAAATTATGTGATGAAAAAATACTTTAACGTTAAATAAAGACTGATATTCGTTATGAAGCAGAAATGTTTCATGTTTTATTTATTTTTTACCATAGAACCTTAAACTACTAAGATCCCAAATTCACATTGGTGTGGGTAAATTCACATTGTCATGGATTAAATTATAAACTTAAATTTAAAAAAATTAATGTGATTCATGTGTTGTTGCACCACCTATTATTTTCATAGGTAGTCTCCAGGAAGTATCATATATCAACAAGATTTATCAACGTATAAATTAAGAATTTTAGTTGCTAGAAATTTGCCTGTAGTTTGAGAATTACCCATATATGGTATTTGAGTTATGGGTGCCACTGTACCTCAACGACCATTAATTATTACAAATCAATATTGTATTATTTTTTTTATTCGTGTGTAAACACTTAGGAAGAACATAAGTTAATACAATATACTTTTTGGAAAAAAAAAAAAAAAAAATGTTATAAATGAGGCCTGGAATTCCAATTTCCAGATATGTATATATATATATATATATATATATATATATATATATATATATATATATATATATATATATATATATTAATAGTATATATATATATATTAATAGTAATCCTACTAGATTATGTTTAGCTAAAAGTTTTTCTCCTAAAAACAGTTAAATCGCATATTTAACGGCCATACAAAAAAATAAGGACTCTTAATTCACCTTTACCCTTATCGACCTACTATAAAAATTTTCAAAAATGGACTTGACTGTTGATTTGGAATTCTAGGCCCCAATTATAGAATAAAGACATTTACGTTTTAAAGTAATGTAAGTAATAAATAATCATGATGAAATATTTCGGAAAACAATGAACATTATATATTCTTTCGAAAAAAGTTATATAAAATAAAAATATTTATACACTGTACCATTGCGCTCTAGTAGCTGTTAGCTAAATTATTTATTTCAGATTATCTAACATTGCTCAAAGTAATAGAAGATTTTACTGATAAGTAATAAAAAAGCTACTACATACTAGTAAGTAATAGAAAAATCACTCACAAATAAAACTTGTCATAGTATATTTAGTTCATATATGTACATGTAGGTTTAATCATGAAGTCGGTTTCTTTTTTTTTTTTTTTTTTTTTTTTTTTTTTTTTTTTTTTTTTTAAAATGCTGAAAATACTACATATACTTGTAATAATTGTATATAAATAGAAGAAAATGATCTAGCTGATGAAAACCCATTATTATGTAAATAGTAAAATAACTAATTTTTATTTGGTTTTTTTAATGTTTTTTTTTTTTAGAATAAATTTCTTTGTAAATTTTGTAAAAATATATTTTTAATATTTATGCTCCATACTACAATTATTGATACATTATGATGACATTCAGTTATAACTACATATTTGGCAACATCAAACTGCATGTTTTATGAAAATCAATGAAGTGAGGAAAATGCTCACATAGCGACTAACGGTATACCAGATCGACTAGCGACCAACGCCGGGTTAAACTGATGTGAACATAATGTTGATTTACATTTAAAACTCGCAAAGAAAAATTATGTTATGTTTGAATTGTTTGCTTTTCTTGTCAATATATGGATATTTTTACTTGTGAAAACCACCTCATCTCTACTATCTTTTTCAAGTTTTTTTGTGTCGAAAACGTTTGTCAAGGCCCCAAATATGGCCGCTGCTAGTTATTCAATGAATCAGCAGTCATCTGACAGTGATAACCAAACAATATATCAGTTCACGTTTTACTGAATTTATTTCATGAAAGAAGACAATCAATAAGATTAAAACAGTCCTACTCTTGTAAGCTTGGGCTCGGGACTTGATTATAAAGTTTCATAATCATAGTTTTAAGGAGGTGACATAATAGTAACCATGCTCAAGGATACAACTTTTTTTTTTCAATGCATTGAAACGCTTTAAGGTATTCTCCATACTAGAAGCAAACAAGTTAATGGCTTCCTGATATCGGATGATAGAATGGGATCGATAACCATCAGCTAGTCATTAGCTAAGAATGTCATCTCCACCCTGTCAATTATAATCAATCCTTGAAGGCCCTTTATAAATAGCATCAGCAATATGTGAAGGGAAACTCATGTAAATTTCTCGTAAACAGCATTAATTTCATCTTTAAACTAATATATTCTACTTCTCCAACCAGTATATTTAGGTCTTATATGCTAGGTAATATAAAAATCACTTATTATTCAAAGAAAAAATTATTCAGTGTTGTCTATCTACAATTTTATTTTTCTACACTAGAGCTTTTGACAAAGATGCCATTCTGAAGTATAAGCTTATGAGTAAGATATTAATAGTGATCGGTTGCTCAAACATCAAGCTAAAACTACCATGACGAGTCATATGACCCTTTTCGGAACTTTTGGCAGACGTTCTTGGAAAGAACATTCATTACTTTGCTTGTTAACTTTATTACTTCTACTTGAGGCATGCATGATGGTATACAAGGATAAATAACATTAGGATTGATGAATTGGCCACTTCTATTGGAATTATTATATTAGAAAACATGATTCGAATGCTGAACATTTATCTTCAGTTCTAAAACATACAAAAAATTTGTTCAAAACATCAACAGTTTGTTTCATGAATTATATAAGGGGTGAATATCTCTTAGTATAAAAAAAAAAATTATGTGAAACCAGATCAAAAATGAAGAAAATTCCTTAGACCTTACCTTTCTATTCCAATCCATTGCATACATACGATAGTTCAAAGATTTCTTTTAGGAAACTGCGGTTTTTGTCATAAAGGCTGTAATATCTCCACTTTGATTTTTCAAATTTGACCACATTTTCGGATTTAGCATTAAATTTCCTATAAGAGCAGAGAACATCTAACCTTGAATTTTACAATTTTGGGACCTAAAGAACCACTTCATCTTCACTTAAGTTAGGGAAGTTACTATGTCATATTACTTTCCTTTTTTTAACAGTGTATTTTATTTTAACTTTAGAATATATAATCCATGCATCAAAGTACTGATGTTTTGAAAAATATTTTGTATGTTTTAAACTAAAGATGAATGTTTAGCATTCGAAACTAGTTTTCTAATAAAATAATTCCAATAGAAGCGGCAGTTAATTCACCAATCCTAATTTTATTACTTGTATTAAAAAATATATATCAAAAGCTTATAACTGAAGTATAAACCTGAAATGGTTACCGTTTGTCCTTCTATAGTATATTATTTTGAATATTATGATGAATAATATAGTTGTGAAAAAACAACTTTGTTTCCGTAATCTTACATCGTCCATCTCTCTGACATACTCAACATTACCTGCAAACCTACAGTAAGGACTGTTGTAAGAAGTCGTGCATTTTGTTTACAAGACATGGAAGATTAAATTTTTATTTTCACTAGGACCTACTGTTCAAGAGCTATATTGGTTAGAATGAAAAAATTAACCTTTATTTCACTCTCAAAAATGTAACATTTGATATGCTCTATCTCTGTTGGTGTTCGGAACAAAAATTGGCCGACAGTTTACTTATCGGCAGCAGTATATATAAAAACAGTATATTGTAGACATATCCATGGTTTATTGCTTTTCCCTGTTAGGGAGAAATGGATTTTTTTTTTTTTTTTTTTTTTTTTTTATGCTCTCCCTTCCAGTTCTATGAAATGTTTAAACTGGTGCTTATGATACAACTAGGTTGAAATATCTGCTTTGACAATATAAAAGTTGGCAGCCACGTGGAATTCGATTCCTCCATTAACACCTAAAATTCCAGCTACTCCGGTAGGCATTTGATCCCTTCCTTTTCCACTTTGGAAGGGTAATGCTATCGGGCCAAGTTGGAAGTGAGTTCTGCAACTCTTTATCAGCAACTTTTAGCGGAACCTGCTCCTGGAATTCAGACCTGGCAGACCGTGGAAAAATGTTATTCCCCAGCGGAACTTTTTCAACTTTCAGGTTTTTGTACGATTCTAGAAACCACTGAATACAAAACCTAGTTTTAGATTTTCTTTACTAATTATAATAAGTAGGAATATCATAATTATGATTTCGTCTCTTTCCTTTTATCAATAAATAAACAATAGCATAAGCGTTCAGCGTAAAATCTGGTCTTACGAACACATAAATAATAACAAGATTAAGAAAAATATATACATGTTGCATAAAATATATATACCTATTATATAGTGTAATACACATTGTATATTGTGAAAAAAAAAATGTTACTTCTAATAGAATATTTGTTGTACTAGTGACTTTATTAAGATTTCATAGGATATTAATGTTTTGCTCAAATACGTATATTTGATGTTTTATTAATCAAAAATTAAATTTTTTCAAATTTTTTATTATTATCTATAAACATCAAATCATGTAATTAGATCGTGATATTAACTCTCAGATATTCCATATACCTACTAAGCAACGATAATAATAAATTTTTTTAGCTGCTTTATCTTTCATTGTGTGTTTTGTTTTGATGGACATTTGGTCCGTGTTTTGTCAAGAACGGCCAAATATTTGTTCCATTGTTTTGTTTGTTATTTCGGGAATACGTTTGTATAATTTACATTATTTATATGATTCCTGCCTCATGTTTTTCCAGTTTAATATTTTATCAGAATTTATCTCTTGTTTTATGTAACTAAATGTCGTTTCAATATACATTATTTTATATATATTTTTTCTGTCTATTTACACACACATACACACACAATATTTTTTCCTTTTATGGTAACCCCATAAAAGGACCGTTTATAACATGCATATATGTTATACATGGTTCATGCAGTTACAGGCATACTACATGTATCCAATTATATTATATATCTTCACCACTATGTAAAACTAATTAATGTGAAAAACGCATTTGTTATTTCTTTCGTTCACCGTTATATTCTAAAAGGCCTATCTATGTTACATTCTAAAATTCTAGAAATTCGTAGAAATAACACAACTGATTTTGGTCTTCTAAATGCTGATCTGATTCGAAATTTTGCCAAAAGGCCTTTTAGAAAATAAAAGTAAAC
Source organism: Euschistus heros (assembly GCA_003667255.2). Lineage (NCBI taxonomy): Eukaryota > Metazoa > Arthropoda > Insecta > Hemiptera > Pentatomidae > Euschistus > Euschistus heros. The sequence goes on from RCWM02000046.1 coordinate 3,686,306, forward strand.
GAACGCATTAAAAAAAAAAATCACATTCGTGCCTACGAAATGAATTACAATTTGTTACAATTAACATACATATAATTGTTGTCTTAATAAACAATACTAATGTAAAATAACAAATTAGAAAATTAAATAATTACACTACAAAATAAAATTAATTTACAAAACAAATTGATTATAATGAACAAGAATAAATAAAGTCCACAAATATAGTGTTTCCCTTCCACTAGTAACCCTGTTGGAAGATTTTTTTTTTTACTGTACACTCCATACCTGCTTAATCTTATATAGTTATATAATCTTATATAGTTATATATAATCTATATCTATCTATATATAAACTATATAATCTTATATAGTTATATAATCTTATATACTTATATCTTATAAGACAAAAAATATATAAAAATTAAAAATTAATAGGCACACATGAAAAGATTGTATTAGTTCTTTACTTCGGTCTTTCAGTCTTAGTCTTATATTAATTATTAAGCTATCGTTTTAAAAAATATTTTTAGGTAGTTATTCTTATCTTATCTTATTGTTTCTGCTTGAGATTTAGTAAAATTTGAAATTTATTTATATGAATTTTTTTTAATTTTAAGATAAGACCAATGGCTATATACTATACAGGGTGTTCAGCATAAGGCTGTAGTAACTTCAGGAAGCGATTCTGGACATCATTTGCAACAAAAAAAATCCTTATACACTACAGTTCGATTCTCATCCGTTTTGTACATATATTTAATTTTATGTTTTTCATGAAATTCCTACTTTGGGAGATGCAACATCTGTGTTTTGGGAAATACTGAGAGAATGCTCAGAAATGTTAAATAGTTTATTGTCATTTGTCAAAAAGTAGAAATTTCTTGAAAAAACATAAAATTATGTATAAAACGGATGAGAATCGAGCTATAGTTTATAGGGAATTTTTTGTTGCAAATGATGCCCAAAATCGTCTCCCAAAGTTGCTGCAGTCTTATGTTGAACACCCTGTAGAATAAACGGTTTGTACTTTTTCATTATATGTACTTGATTGTAATGATAACAAATAAATATAAAGGGACGATTTAAATTGCCTTCTTTTGTAAAAATAATATTTTCTCTTTCAGGCCTGTTATCATTATTTAATATTAAATTCTGCATTAATTTACACCTCTGGTTATAAAATAATATATATATATATATTCATAGGGGATAGTAGAGTGATAACAATAATTGATGTTACCTTAGCCCTCCACTACTTGCGGGTAATCCATTGTGAGTTGCAGAACTTCAGTTCAAGAACTTAGGTCAAAACAATCTGGGCCACGTTTGAAGTCATTATGTCTCTCGAGTAAGCCTTCTTGAGTGCCTTGACCTCAAGTCTAATTGTTAGAAGCTACGATCCAGACTCAACTTTCAACCCTTCATTAATGATTTAAATAAACTATTTAAATATATCTTTTTAATTAATATGGTTGATAAAAAAAAATATAGCTACAAATGCAGAGTATAAAGATTCCGAATCATATGTTAAATAAATATACTTTTATATTTAAATAATAACTTAAGATGAATATGTTAGGTTTCAAGATAAATCCACTCTAAAAACCAAACCCTTTATCATTGAAGTTTTATTTACTTCCGATAAAAATCTTATATTTTGGAAATCATGAAAAAAAAGAATCATTAGATATCCGAATTTCGAGTTTTTCTTCCGATATTGAGAATGATTTGACTGTTAGGCGTTTCCAGATCTGAAAAACCCTACAAATTATTGACGTTGAGAGAAACAGTCAGTCCGAAGATCCACTAAAACCTATATGATATGGCCTTGTGATTTTTTTAATTATAATAGCAAAAGTATCAAATTTGTAAATTTAATTAATTAGATTAAGATTGTAGATAAGTAGGAATTTTTATTTATCTAGAATAAATGTGATTTCTCCAGTCCCTGTTAGAATTATAGTACTCTACAGTAGTGTCTGCAGTAACAAGTATAGCCTCAATTATATTTCTACGCTTAGCTGTAATTTTTAACCCAGTGCCATTACACAGATTAGTTAGCTAAATCTAGCTTAAAAACATAATTGGATATCTGATTTTAAATTTTAATGTATGAGTTGGTACTCCAGATAGACAGAGAATATTAACTATTGTATAAGTGATATATCGGTCAATTTTCAAACTCTACATGTTTTACCAAATATTTTTATGCTTACTCCACTGACCCCTGTTGTGCAGATCAGCTATCGACGGCTCCAGTTGGACAAACGTGTAAGTTTGGATCCACATATAAGACTAAAACGACAGGAAACTGCTCGTCGTTTTGGACTTCTTCAACATTTATTAGAAAAACGTTTAAAGCTACCGATTTTCTACAAAAGACTCATTTACATGACAGTAGACCTAATTGGACATATGCAATTGAGCTTTGGGGCTTCAATAGACCATCTAACTCATCTCTTATCCAATCCTAGCAATTCAAAATCCTTCAAAAAATCCTCAATCCTCCTTACTTTGTCACAAATAAACTTCTCCATAAGGTCCTTAATGTTGCTATTGCGTATGTTGCTGTTTATCCCAAACCAGATACCTATCCTAGTTAACTCCATAAATATTCAAATCCACTAGTCACTCAACTTGCTTCCCATTCTATTCCTAACAACCCTCCGAGGCGTCTGAAAAGAAGATGGCCTCGTGACCTTCTCAAATATAACTTTTATGGAAGTGCTACCAGTGGGTAGTTGCTTCACTAGCAATTGTCATGTTATTATTTTATGTTATTATCACATTTACTGGATGTATGTTTTTTTTTGTTTTTTTTATGTACAGTTGTAAATTTCAATACTTTGATTAAAAAAAAAAAATATCCTCTTTTTAATAAAAATTATTTGGGAAAAAACTAAATTTTATTATCAACTTCATGCTCTAGGTAACACCATAACATTGTAACCTCTTTTGCAGAATGGCGTTCGCCACCTATCGGTCAATTTTCAAGCTTCAGTTGAATCCATATATTTATTGTCTTTTTAATAAAGATTTAATTTAAAATCAGTAAATATTATATTTGCTAAACCTTTTTTGATCTTATGTATATTTTGATACAGAATTGGTTCTGCAGTTTTCGTGGTTAGTGCTCACAAACGAAAAATGGCCTGGTCGTTTATACAATAGTAGTATGGATTACCTTAATATTAAATTGTTGATATATTATTGTATTTATAATGCAATAGATTTAAATGTTAAATCGTTTCATCGACTACGTTCAAAACACAATTTCCTAGAATGATGTTTCCTTTCTCAGCCTTATAAGATGATAGACGTTTGAAATATGATGAAACATTCTACTCCATCACAATGGTAACATACTCGGTTTTAAAAATACTCGCTAGTAGATACTTGATGGTACGAATTTATTTTAAGTGCAAATACGGAACCAGTTACAATTTTTGTTTGTGTTTGTTACTAAGGGCTGAACGTCTTTTATATACCTCAACTAGAGTATTGTATTTTACAGGTTACCAAAATATAAGTAGATTATAGTATAGATTGAGAAGAACGAGTTTCATTTAATAGGTCCATCGTGAATTAAATTTTAAATCAAACAGGCTAGATTTGGACCTGCACTGCCGAGATTGCGGGAATGTTTAAGTACTTGACACTCCAACGACCTCAAGATTTTAGTTGCTATAAATATTTAATTGTTTACACCATATGATAGCTCATCTTTAGGTTTGTAATTAATATAGCAAATATTCAGTTATAATTATAATTCAGGTTTTTTTATGTATATTTGATTATCATTACCGATATTGTTTTGATAGTTTACTTCTTCAAATACTTCATGAAGATCCATTTTTATGAGTCGTGCAGGTAGAATTAAAATAAAAAATAAACCATAAAATACAGCCAACTCAAATGTTTTAACATCTACCTAAATCATTTAAACATATTCTATCAGTCTTGCCAGCCACCCTTATTCAGTTTTCATTGCGCATTCCTAATTTCTTTGTTGGTGAATAACACCATCCACCATTGTATTCTAATTTGCTTCACGCATCAATCTACCCAGAAAATGTTTGAATTAACATATTATACAACCTTATAACTAGGGATCGGATTTTTATGTATTTAAAAATGCCAAATATTTAATTAAAATATGCATTTATTTTCGTTAAATATGTGGTAAATATGTGATTTTATTAAAATATTTAAGTAAAAAGGACATTTTTTTTTTATGAAAATGGACATTTTTTTTTAAGTTATAATGATATATACAACAAAAGAACACTTTTACAATTTATAATAATTATTAGGAACAAATGTATTTTTTTACAACTTATAATAATTATTAGGAATAAAAGATTTTTTTTTACAAGTTATAATGATTTATACAACAAAAGAACATTTCTACAGTACATAATAATAAAAGATGTGATAAATTTTCAAATTTGAAAACTTCTCTCTGCGAAATTGTTTGCAACCACTTGGAATTTCAAATGTTGGAATGTAAAGCGACGATGATCTGTCGTACTCTTTAGGCTATATCTCCAAAACTATTAGTCAGATCTAAAATTACTTTTTTCTTCTAAAAGCTAGTTAAATATACTATTAGGCGTCACATATCAAGTTTAAGTTAGGTCTTATAAAATACACATACCAGAACGCTACAATTCCCGTTCTTTTGTGAAACACGTTTTTTAAGGATATTTTTCACAATAACTCCAAAACTATTTGCCCGATATCAAATTTATTTTTTTCATCTCAAAGTTGATTAAATTTACAATTTGTTCGTATATATGCAATTTATATTAAATCCCATGAAATACCCAAGCCAGCCCACTGAACTTGTCATAATTGTCAAAACACACACATTTAACTTGCTAGCGTGGGTGTTTCACGAGATTGAATATAAATATATAGGATCTAATAGTAAATTTAACCAGCTTTGAGATAAAAAAAACAAAGAAAGACATTTGAGATCGGACAAATAGTGTCGAAATTAAGCCGCAAGTTGGCCAATTTCTACAATTTTTCCCAAGACCATAACTTCGCGAATAATGGTCCGATTTAGGAGTTGTTTATTCATTTCGTAGGTTCTGGTTCCAGCAATATTTAATATTGGCAGACTTTTTTCGAAAAAAGCTTCGTTTTCGTGTTATAGGTAAAAACGAAATTAACCGGTATTTTGGGCGTTTATTGCGATTTTGAATAATCAGCCGATCGCTGCCGTGGTAGCTAAGTTCAGATTCGGATTCAGCATCCCAAAAAACATGAAGATTCATTAAGAATAACAGATCGGCAGTTTTTTCTTGTAAACATTCTTATTTTACTTATGTACCCACTGTGATTCACAGCCCTGTCAACCACCTCCAAATTATGAAAATATGCCCAAAATGGAAAATATGTGGAAATATGTACTTATTTTGATTAAATATGTGGAAATATGTATTTATTTCGATCAAATATGTATAAATATGCAATAACATCCAAATATGTGAAATAAAAGTAGCCTCAAACGGCTTGAAAAATGAACTCTTCTAGTTGAAAAACGTCTGAAAATTGCCTAAAAAAAAAATGTAAATACATACGAATCCGATCCCTACTTATAACACTTTATTAGAAAATTAATCGAGTCTTAAAAAATTTCGGAAGTAAGAAGTAGGCCAAGTTAACGGAAATTGCGTTTCCTGATTCTCGTTAAGCGACGATTCCATTGTGTAGATTTCGTGGATTACGGATCTAAAGTACATTAAAGCATACGTACGTTTAAACTGTTTAATTTAAAACTATAAAATGTTAGCTTCATTAAAAAATAAATTTCCAAGCATTATATTGTATTCATTTGCATTATCAATGATTAAATATAGTAGCTTTCATCAATCATTGAATTCGAAATTATTGAATCCAAGGCTGTTTAATCATATCGATTATTTGTTGAAAGACAAGAGAAGTAATGTGATTATCCCGATACGGAACTAAATAAAACAAAAATATATATTTAAAAAAAGTTAGTTACAATAGTCTTGAGCATTAGCAATTTCGTTTATATTATTACTACTCATATGTTTTTTTAACCTTATTTTTCTAAAACTCTATTATAGCTCATTTCCTAAAAATATACATTAGATAAATAGTTGTGAGAATTTCTTATGGTTTTTTAACCGAAAACTGTTTTACGAACTTTGCTGGAATATAATAAATACATCAAAATAGATCCGTCAAAGTTAGTTTTACCCAAAATGAAAAAACAAGTTGAGACATTCACCTGTTCTTTGTGCCATCAAGAACTAAGGAACCAAAGTTCCAAGGAAGTGGTGAATCACATTAAAGAGAGACACAGTTATATTAATATAGCGGTGATGCCCAAAATTGAGGAAAAAGTATCCGGGAAGAAAGGCTATTCACAACACGGGTAAGATTTATTTTCGTGTACTTACTCATAGTCAAGGTTTGTAGTATAGAACCGATGTCTACTAACTTAGTGAGGTATATATAGGTGTACATAGGCGTCTATATGTGCATTATTGTAATTATTTCTAATTAAAGTTTCAACCCAAAAAAGGATACGGGAGAATCAAGAAGGCAGCATAGTAAAAAATCTCAAGAGCTTTATCCGGTAAATACAGTTCAGGTAATAGTAGCGTGACGGTTAAAATGGACATGTAAATTTGTTGGATTTAATACCAACCAAAAAGAATTCCAAAAAAATAGGTAATCTGTTTTGAGCCGTCGGCTAAACGCCCAAGAGGTTGAACAAAGCGTAGATGGGAGGATTGCGACGGGCTGATCTTTAAGATTTAAGTTTAGATGATAGAGGTTGAAGTGTGCTCAGTTCGGTAAGCATTTTTTAAATTTTATATCGTTAAAGTTTTCATTTATTTTCAGAATTTGTGTTTTACGGGCCCCCATGATTTGACACCAGATAACTGTGATTATATAAAAGAACTGTAACATATTTAAACGTTTGTTTATTTGATAAATATTTTGTTCTAACCAAAAATCTCGAATATCTTTTAAAGTTACCTTCTTGTATTTTCAATAGTACACAAGTACCCATATTTCTTTTAAAAAAGAAGTAATAATAAAAAAAAGTAATAATATAATTTAATTTTTTTTTTTTTTTCAAAACATCTTTATTCAAAATAAAATAGTACATTGATACATATATTATTGAAATATAATGTATCTAGACAGAGTTTTACAAAATATCATCCTTTTGGATATTTTAATGTGATTGAGTGTTAGTTAAAAACATAGTGTTACAGTTAAATAGCGACATTTAGTAGCGATGTTACACTGAGATTAAGGTAGTAACAAAGGAAAAAAAAAGGATAAATAATCAAACAGATAGGAAAAAAATAAAATTAAAAATAAATAAAAAAAACAGAAATTAAAAGAGAGTTTTAAGACGGGAATTCGTCCTTCCATTCCTGTTGGTTGGCTTTGAAGGAGTAAATAAAATTAATTTTTAAAAAACGGGGTCTTTTATATAACAGGTACCGCGGCCACATTCTAGTAACTATAGTGATCACCAACATATATTTGATATTTAGTGATCATATGATTAAGTGTTTCTAATCATTAGTTTAAACAAAATAAAAAAAAATAAAGGAATCTCTTTGAACACGGTATTTAAAAGATTAAAAAAGTAAAAGATCTTATTTAATTGAAAAATGTATTTTATCTCAAGAAGTTCGGTGCACCGTAGGGCACATTACATTTCTTTTTAGTAACTAAAGTGATTACTATTGAGAAATCGCAGTAGTTACTAAAAAAGTAACCGTGGTAACTATTTCATGAAAGACCCAAAATACATTTTTTATGGAATCAGCTATTTATTCTATGAATAATCCACGATCTTGTTAACTTTTTCTTATCAACTAGAGGACGTCTACTGCAATTCTTTGAACCTTGTTAAGGAGAGTTTGTATTTTTTTTCTTTTTTTGTAGAGGATGAAGCTCCCCACATCTAACTTGTGAACATTAAAAAATATTCAAGAAAAATTATATAATTTTTTTTTAAATTGCAATAAAGTTAATATATATATTTTTTTTAAATAGTGTTTGAAAACAAAATACTAGAACTCAAGTTGGTAGGCATTCCTGTTTTTGCCCCGATCTTTAATTGGTCGAAAGTCGGTGCACAATGATAGCATTTTTTCTTTTTATGATTTTAAAAATCCTTTAGACTCTCCTACTTTTACCGTCTCTTGGTATTCCATCTCCCTGTAACATGGGTTGAAATTAGAAGACTTTCTGAAATTGAAAAATTTGTCTTCCCTAATATTTAAGTTTTTATGAGAACGTATTTGTTACAGCGACGTTGCTTTATTTGCTCGGTTCTTTAATTTGAAAAATGTTCCTTCTACATTTACATGATAAATGGTCTATAATTTGAAGCTGTATGAGACGCGAACTCAAATATTGCTGTTATTCAACTTAAAGTTTTAGGCTTATTTTATTACTGTATGTAATACATTTGTAAGCAACTAGCGAAAATGAGTTGACTAAAAAGAATTGTGTAGGTTTTTCTCTATTGCGAAAAAGTGTTTAAGTAAGACGTTCATATTAAATAAATATGTTTTAAAAATGAATATCTTACTTAAACACTTATTCACCATAAAGAAAAGCCTCCACGATTCATTTAAGTCTCTTAAATCATTATGATCAAAAGTCGACTGAACCACTTATTCAGTGAGATGACAGATATACACAAATATCTCAGGGAAACCCCAGACAAAGCTTGTCCCATACTTTTGGGGGGGGGGGGGGGGAGCCAGGCCCACAGAAATCCCAAAACTCTCCAAAGCTCAATGGATCCATTCACACAATATGTACAATAACATATATATATATATATATATATATATATATATATATATATATATATATATATATATACATATATATTATGATTTAGAATCATAAAATCTAGAACATTGAGATCATATCGGATTTGTGTCCTAATAAGGAACGTTGGGGATTTTAGTTTCTAGAATGATTTTGTAAAATTCCAAAGCTTAATTCCGTATACCCAAAGAGGTATAATTATGGTAATTCAAAAAAGTCGTTTGCATTTAGCTGAAATCTTGGGGGGATCGTTAAATAGATTTTACAGCCATCTAAAACGACTGCATCCTCTTTTTAGTTCGTTCTAGTGGTCATTAGATGAGATTTGTTGTAATTTATTTCCGTTATCAGTTACGACACCCTTCTTGAAGTTATGTAAAATTGAAAAGAAGTAATTTATTTTATACATTAAACTGGAAATATTGACCAGAAAAAGTTTAGGTAATTTTAGTAAGCAACAGTGTTTGTCACTTCTAAACTTAATCAACAGCTTTAGGGCAGATTAGTGTTTCTTCACATGTTCGCGTCACCAAGTGACATGTAACGCAATTTTTTAATTTAATGAATTTCTTTGTTCAAATTGTTAATATTTACTATGATCCGTATAATCTCAAGTAAATTTATCTATGAATTCATTGAACAAATCTGTAAACACCTAACACAAAGATACCTATCTAGTATGATGCTGAATTTGCCTCCACGAGATAGCTACACTTCCATGTTAAACTCACGACATCACCTAATCACCTAATCACCTATTTAATATGTACCCAAAAAAAAAGAAGAGGTCTTTTGAATCTAGATGAGTAAAGGCAAGGATGCTGCTGGACCAGGAGACAAAGAGGAGAGACGTTGGAGATGATGAAGAAGAATGATCCGGAACATCCCAGAATTGCCTTAACCCATTTAATACTAGAACCATATATTTTAAATCGTCCGAAATTGGTTTAGAATGTAAATTGTGTGCTGAATAAGGAGTAGAATAATTTTAATACCATTCAACTGATTTATAGAGAATATTATAGTGCTACTGAATAAAATATCTATCATCCCATTGAATAAGTGGTTAGGTCGATTTTTAACAAAAATGAGTTAAGTGACTAAAAAGAATCGTGTAGGTGTTTTCTTCATGGTGAACTGTTTGAAGGTAGTGTAGTGAAGGAAAAACGTTAATAAACACCGAAGCTGTGTAAAAACGTAGCACCATGCTGAAAACTTATAGAAGCTATAAAACCAGAGAAACATTAGTTTACAAAGTATTTATATCATATCATTACCATAATTGAGGGAAAAGAAACGTAGTCATCCATCGTCCTGCATTAATGTTAATCATGTATACATAAGGAAACAATTTGACTTTCAAATTATCTTGATTGTTCTGAGGACATGACATTCTATGTGTAGCTTATAGAAAAACGAAAATGCCTTTCCTTACCAGTCGAAATTGATAAAAGCCAGAGAGAGAATGGTAAGAAATATAATTGGGCCTGGGTCGAAGATTGTGCAGATTTGATTATATATTTGCCGTGCTGATTGAGGGTTTTTCCACCGCCTCAGCCCTCTGTTGACTTTTAATCATTCTCAATATCCAACCATCCCTTCACAAAGCCCAGCTCCTGTTTTTGACATCCCTCCTCGAGTGATTCCATCAGATTTCTATCGTTTTTTTTTTCTTTTGTTAGTTATTGCCGCCTCTTATTTAGAGCGGAAAAATAAATGGTTTGTATAAATATCTCCGCTAAAATTGTTAGTGCCTGCAGAGTTTGAATGTTTGCTTAGAATGAATATCACTGAATTGGATTTTGTTTATGCCAGTTAGGAATTAGTGTTGCGTATTAGGAGTCTATAATTCAAATTAGTAATTATTAAACGTGATTATGTTTTATGTAATAGGTAACTTTGCTGCTTACATGCCTTTCTTTTTAAACCGCAATCATGGTATAATGGTCATTGGTGATTTCACATTTTCTTTGTCTATTGTGTTTTTAAGGCTCTTTACTAATTACTATATCTATTTTTTAATCTAGTTTGGTGATTGACGAGTTATATTTTCCAAAAATATATTTAGTATATATATTTTAGTAGCTTTATTAGAAGGTCTGTACTGCAAATATTTTTTTATTGAATAATTACAAGCTGAAAAAATAAAGTAATAAAATAAAAATTAAACAACCTCTAAATATACAAGAAATAAAACAAAATATACAAAAAACAAAATAAAGTACAACATAAAATAAAGCGCAAAGAATATATTGTATGGGATGGAGACCTCATGCTTACCCAACTTAGAAAGGAGAATCTTAAGGAAAATCTATGGTCCCAGGAAGACACAGGAGGGGTACAGGCGAAGATCTAACGAAGAGATTTACAAAGAAATGAAGGACCTGGTAACTGATGTAAGAATCAGAAGGCTGATGTTCTATGGGCACATGAGGAGGATGAAGGAGGAAAGATTAAACAAGAGGATCTTTGACAGGAATTTTAGCTACAAAAGTAGGATATACGAAGCAAATGAGAGAAGAAGTAAAGAAACTTAAAATTTCGGATGCAGACTGTCTGAATAGAGACTCGTACAGGAGGACACTGAAAAATCTCACCTGTATTAGGGGAGAAAAAAAGAGAGGTACTATGTGGTCCGAGGAAAGAAAAGAGATGCATTCGAGGATCATGAAATTGTGATGGGAAGAAAGGAGGTCAAGATCCCGTTAACAGCTTAGCCAATGATATTCGGTGTGGTCCTGATGGGCCGTTACGTGTAAAAAAAAAAAAAAAAAAGCTCAAAGTAAAATAGAATATAATAAATGATAATATAAAATAGGTAATAATTGTTGAAACTAATCAATAAATAAAAAAATTAATAAAAATTAGGGAAGAAAAGAAATGAATCATAAATACAATCATACTCTGAATAAAATATTTACAATAATTCAGAGAAACACCCCGATCTAAGCCTGCCCCCCAATTCGGAGGGCAAGAGTTCCCAGCGCTATTCTCTCAGACGCGTCACAAGCAGAATCAAGTAGAGGCTAAGAGAGAGGGAGAGTTCTATAGTACTGCAAAGTAAGATAGCAAACATTTTACCTAATCCAATAGACATTTTTAGAAAATACCCTTTAATAAGTTCAAATTGAAGAATCCACATGTCCATATTGGAAAACGTTTTGAGTAGTAAACTAGGAGAATCATAAAGATCATTTTGTCTTGTGTTTAAGGCGCGGTGCACACTGGAGAAACCGGTTTCTAGAAACTGGTTTCTAGAAATATGGAAACGAAGTTGCTTGAAACTAAAAGATAGGATAGGCATAGGTTGGTGCACACGGCGTTTCATGAAACCGGGTTTCTAAAAACTCCTTAAATCAGTTTCCTGTTTCTTCCGTATCACATTTCATCAGTTCAAGTGTATATTCACACCCTAATAATTAATAAAATGTATTATTACAAATATATTACAACAATAAATATATATTATAATAAATAAAAGATATATAAATTTATTAGATTAAAAATCACCTTTCATATGTTATATTAGTAACTGCTACCCTCTTCCTGTCCTTACTTTTTGCAAGTCATTATCGCTCCCCTTTTCTTGATTTTATTTTTTAATAGTCATTGTTAGTCAAGTCTTTAACCAGGCAACGCAGTAGCGTATTTGACTAACACTCCAATCACAGATTTTAATTATAAATAATTATTTTATTGATAAAAAATTATAGAGCAATAAAAAGTAGCGGCAAATTGTCAAGTACCATTAAACAGTAGTTATTGCCATATGTGACCTATCCCTATGAAGTACAATTCCAAGCAGAAGGAAATCAATAATAATAATTTATGAGTGGTGAATTAGATCTGGCCGTATTAAAGTACCTACTTCTTGCCTCCTGGCTAATGCGACAAGAACAGGTATGAACAGTTTAGCAACGTTTAGCAAAAATGGGTAAATTAAAAAAAAGAGAGAGAGAGAAAGAGAGAGAGAGAGAGAGAGAGAGAGAGAGAGAGAGAGAGAGAGAGAGAGAGAGAGAGAGAGAGAGAGAGGGAGAGAGAGAGAGAGAGAGAGTGAGTGAGAGGGGAGGAAGGTAAACGAATATACTCGTATATGCCAGTAAAAGAAATTAAGGAAAATTCCTGAGAAGGCGGAGAGTGGGAGTTCCTTGTAAACATGGTTGAAAGCGTTTCGTTAAAGTTGAGGAAGCTGATAGACTTGGGCCGAATGAAGGAAAAATTTCATTCAAATGGAGGAAGTCCTACCGACAGAGAGAGAAAAAATTCTAACTAAGCACAAGCAGTAAGATAATTGAGCTCATAAGGACAAGTGATAGACTGATATTTATAAATTATATTATAATTTATTGATATAAATTATACTATTTATTGATATAAATTATACTATTTATTTTATACAATGGATGTAAAATATTTTCTGATATGAAGTTAGGTTGAATGTAATCGATAAATACATTTAACGAACTCTAAGCATAAATTTAAATGAAATTCCGGTGAATCCCTTTAAATGTAATTTTATTGGTAATAAATGAGAATGTACTAATACGTAGTCATTTATCATCGATTTTGTATGTTACATAAACCTTATACTTAAATGTTATACCAAAGTTGAAACACGATACTTCTGAGATTTTATTGGTAATGAATGAGAATGTACTAATCTATAGTAATTTGTAATTGACTCTGTATGTTACATAAACCTTATAATTGAATGTTATAGCAAATTTGAAACAGGATACATATCAGAGAAGAATTTCGATTAAGAGTACATTACATAAATCAGATACGAATAGGTGGAGTCTGTGGCGCCGCAGATACAAAATGTTTTACAATTAATGAATTTAAATTGTGAAATCAGTTCCCTTCAGGAGCAGAGTAAAATCATTATGTTAAATGCATCCTTCTGATCTGAGATATAGCATATTTAAAATTAATCAAATACGTATCTTGAACATCTCTCCATGATCCGTTCTTATTAATATCGTTATTTATGAGATTTTAACACATACATTTACTAAGATAAATTATTGAAAAAAAAAAAAAAAAAAAAAAAGCTAGGAAAATATTTCTTTTATTTTTTATTTATTTTAGGGTGTTACATCATGAAACGTTTCGTGCTGTTGAGCAAAATCCAGCTGAAGAAATACAGGAATACAAACGAATTCCTTTCAAATCAGAAATAAAAATGAATCATTGATGTATTTATTATTAAAAAGCTTCGTTATCCGATTTGTTTTCCTTTCTTAGTCAATTCATGTAATTCAATTTGTATATTAGATTTTTTTATACGTACTTTTATATCATTAATTTTATTTAAATGAGGCATTTTTCGAGAATTTTAACACTTAGTGACAACTATAACTGTTGCAATTGTCATGATAATGTTATTTTTCTTGTTTTATTTTTATCTAGAAATCGAGCCCCTCGTTAAAAAATTGTTAGTTGTATTTTATGTAGTATTTTTATTTTAGTTTTTAGTTTTTAATTGTATTTTATCGTAGTATTTGATTTCTTTTTTATATCTAAAGAAGGGCCACCATAAACTTAAGGAATTGTAACAAATCTTCTGGATTACTAAGCACTTGTTGATTTAAATTTACCTAAAATAAAATGAACTGTGAAAAGAAAGGTATTTATTTATTAATCTACTATTAAAATAGTTACCTACAAGAAGAAACATAATAACGTAATATGAAAATAAATGAACAGATAAACAAAGCGAAATTCATATTGTTGGTATAAGACCGTTATTTCAGTTTGAATTGCATTCTGCTAATAGGGTTCAAAAGCACGATCCTTTCTGCGACGGAGCAGCATAACTTCGCTACCCGAATTCCAGTTTTTCTCAGTTCATTGAAGTGCCACGTTGAAAGCTTTTACCGCCCCTGAAGGTGCCGTCAGCACCACCAAGTGCCCACTTTTAGGCTTCTCTTTACTTATTGTTAAATTTTCTATCACCTGACGTAAAAGTGGACAAAGGCGAATTTTGTTTTTAGTAGTTCCTTGTAGACTAGAAACCAAGTTGGGACACAGGGTTTTCTAAGATTTTTGTATCAAAATTTACGAAATACAAGAACAATTAGCTGAATTGAAAACCACACCCTTCGAATGTACGTATTTTTAAAGAAGCCATCAGAGCCATGTACTAAAAATTAGGTTAACTTTTAAATATATTCAGTTAAAGCATTTTTTTTTTTTTTTTAATCGAACAAATGAGATAGGGTCAACTTATCATGAAGAAATACTTGTTACTCGGTTCTTTAAAATACTTGACCAGTCTGGAGTAGATGTCTCGAGTGCTCTTTGAGTCAGACTGCTTGCTGTGCATGACCCTGCTTTCCCTCCTTCATTCTCTACACAATACCTATCTTCCTTCATCACATTGTTGAATGTCTGCCATAATTTTCTCTATAATTTCGATGATGGATAGTTAAAAAAATATATGTGGTTAATTCCACCTCAAAGGAATGTATTATATTATTTCATAATAAGTGGTTTATGAAATACGCAACATTAATAATGAAGCTTTTTATTCCCTAACTAATAACTACAAAATTTTTCGTTTGAGATGACTAACCACGAACACTACTGAGTCAATCTGTACCAAATTTTATCTACATCATCTTCACAGCTCAAGGAAGGTTCAGCAATAATATAATTTACAGCGCAGTAAAGATTGAAAATCAACAGATAGGTGGCGATCGCCATTCATGAGAGGATGAGTTGAGCATTAGTCGGTTGAATATTTATCCGACTAAAAAAAACGACTCAATTTTTAGTAGGAATTATCAATCTTAAATAAAATATTATACGAAATGACTTAAATTGTATCCCATTAAAAAACCGAATAAAAAATTCCAACACATTTTTTAGTCTTTGATTTCAACTAAAATTTTAATCAGATAAAAATTTATTTAAACAAATGTATGATTGACAAACTAAATACTAATGTATTTGTTATCCTTTTATAATTCTGAGAACACGGATCTTAAATATACAGCCGAACTTCCAACTGATTTTTATACTTGTTATCTTAAATATTCTTAAATAAAATCCTTACCTATATATCAGTGCCGAAAAAAGGAGAAAACACAAATAAATAACGTTAGTTACTCGAATGAAGAAATATAATTCAATGTAAAAAAAAAAAAAAAAAGCTTCAAACTCGGATAGATAGGGCAAGAAGGTGACTGGGCTAGTAGTGAATATTAAGCTATGAGTCCACTTGAGGCGTACTCTCAAGAAAAAGTAAGGAGATCAGTCTCAGGGTATTGTCAATCTGAGATCACTCGCGTTTCATCGTCTACTTGGGACTCCACTCACAGGTGTGATAAGTTATTTATTACCAATTCTTATAATAATGAATTGCTTTTTTATTTTCTGCACATTTTTTTAAGTGTGAACTTCTTTTGGCCCGGTGGTTACTTATGGGATGGAGTGAAACAAAAGCAAACTAGCGTCACGTATCGTATATTTAGATTTATCTTCTAGATTTTAATCTGTTCAGTATCTTTCCGATAAGCTTGAGATTTAAAACTTGGGACATATCTTATGAGTAAATACAATGCAATGATAACAAGAGTAGGGACCACGCCACAAAGTAGAAGGTAAGTGTACACAAAGTTAAAAGGTGTAAAAAGTAGATAAACTTCCATTATGTGCAAGATAACTAGAAAAAAAAATGTGGTTTTATTTTATTTTGGGCCTTACTAGTCGATTTAGACCTTAGCCAAGTTCTTACGAACAACTGATATAAAGTTATAACATTTACTTCAGCATAATTTCCTCTCCTCCAACCCGGTGTCATCCAATTACTCCCATGTTTTCTTCGATCGGTAACAACCAATCATCTTCAAATTTTACACACATCTTAAGGTTCTACTAAAGACAGCCGAATATCTGCTGTCCACAATGTTTTTCAGATCTGCCAGGATCTGACGATTTTTGGCGGCCGAAGGACATCCTTGGCCACTCTCCTTAACCACTTATATATTAGTTTTCGTCCTTAAATATAATATTTTGAAATATTCCAAGATATTCTTTTTAAGTTATCCGAAGGATAGTCCACGATCGTTGTCCTTAAGGATACTGTTTTGAAATATTTCAGAATTTAGCTATTTTCAGATGGCGGAAGGATATTACGCAATTACGGTCTTTAAGGATACTATTTTGAAATATGCTAATATTTAACGGTGTTTAGGTTATCCATGTTGTCGATGAAGCAGTTTGTCCATTGAAATTCGAGCATAGACTTTTCATAAATTCTTGTTGACGATGTTATGTGACAGATCTACTGCGTTACGTACGTAACCAAATGAGCTTAAATTGCAAATTGTTCCACTCGACTCCGGCAGAGAGACTTTTGTTTGTTTTTTCCAGGTCTATTCTGTAGAAAAAATATATGTAGAAGAAAAAAAAGCCGAATTTAGGCATTCTAATGGGCTTTCACAAACTAATTAGCTGAAACTTTGCTTACTAGGCCAAAACTAGCCAGCCAACAACTGTTCAATATAACACATAATCTTCAATAATAATAAACTGATTGCATATTTGGAAAAAATCGGATGAATAAAGGTGTGAATGGAGACTTTTTCTTATTTAAATTATTATGAATAATTAGCTATTTCAAAAGTACATATGAATAGGACAATAAATAAAAAGTTTAAAAATATAGCACTCAAATGAATCAGATATATCAACGTATCAAAATATGAGTTGTTGTTTTTTTCAATTTTTAATCGCTTACGACTACTGCAACTAAATTATTTACCATGAAAAAGGACTTAATTTTTAATCCTTATTCGTAAATAATAATTTAAGGTGACTAAAGGTTTCCCAATTAGTCGTTTTTTATTAGTCGCGACTAACGTCTTAAAAGCTAATCGTCAATTAATATTATTCCTTAGCGACTGAAAATGTAGTCATCATTCATCATTCGGATAATTTCTGCCCAACTCTTATACGAGGTTACAAAGGTGTGGTGTTATACTCGTATAGTGCTTGAAATCGGTTTTTAAAATTTAGTTATTTTCAATTAAATTGTTATTAAAAAAGAAATGAATATGTGGATCTAAGTCAACTCTGAAAATTTACCGATATACGACTAACTAACATAATATATATTCTCTATCCAGCCAGATTACTAACTCTTACATGAAAATTAGAAATTAATGTCAAATTATTTTTTTACTTCACCCACCTAACTAATTGTGTCAGGTTAAAATTACAGCTATGGGTGAGAATATCATTGAAGCTGTAATTTTCAATGGAACTGGAGAAACCTAGAACCCCAATGATTCCTATTGTTCTACAATTTCAATTCAAAACATTAAAATTTCCAGTTAAGGTTTATTTTGCTATTACAATTAACCAACTATAAGGCCAGACTTACAAAAACATTTTAGTAGATCTCCGGACTGAATATTTCTGTCTGGTCAGTTATATGTTGGACTTTCTAAAACTGAAAACCCTTACATTCAAATCATTTTCGTAACATCGAGAAACAAAGCTCAAAATTTAACTATTTCGATCTAATAAATTAAATCCTTTTTGCATGATTTTTACAATACTATATTTTAATTAGTAATTCAATACATGTAATATAATTAGTTAAAATCGTCTAAGTTCTTTGATTATAAGAACGGGCAAAGACATGACAGGGATGCTAATCTATATTAAAAAATAAACCAGAATTGCTTTATTTAAAAAAATAAAATAAATTTATTAATTTTGGAAACAAAAATCTCATTTTGTTTTAGAACTATTGACTAGCTGTTAAAAGTTCTAAATATTTTTTATTTCCTGTTATTTTTCACAATATTCCAACAATGCATTTAAATTATCTTTAAATTAATCAGTTCTTCTTTCATTGATTGAAAGATGGACGAATTTCCAAGAAACAGACTATTATTAGTAATAAAATAAGAAAAGCTACACTACACTAGTGAACTGGGAATTGAGAATACCGATGGACAGCCAAAGCCTTCTGTATCAATTAGTTGCCCCACCTTTAATTGAAACGGCCACTGTAATAGCATTTCGTTTCTTCCTGTGGGAACCCGGTGAGAAGTGACTCAAACCTATAGGGCTGAAGTAATAATAAAATAAAATTTGCCGTTTTTAACCACCTGAAATACATTTAATACTACAACCTAAGAATGATCCTAGGTTCAGTACTTTGCATATTTCTTACTGTTTCCTAGTCAACCATTTTTAATTCACAATTTGTAGATTGGATCACAAAGACTTGCTTGTTAAATATATCTGAGATGAACTCACAACCTTATGTTGTTAAACCAAATTTGTTAGGAATAAACATTTTTATGGGAACCTATAACAGGTTTAAATATATGACGAAATAAGTCTAAGAATGAACACGAATTTATTAAGAATAGTGAAATTGAATTATACCTTTATACCTTGAAAATTTCAATTGGTAGATAAAGGGTCCAAGTATACGCGATTCTCCTGGAGTGGAATTACGTGCTTTATCAGTTTAATCAATTTTATCAGAAATCTTAATAATGGTTTCTTTTTAAATTCAAGATTTTACACAAAACATTTTATGTAATTTATTGACTATTTCCATTAATGGAAAAGGGAAATACACTTTCTCCTACCAACAAAGAAATATAAAAATTGAATAATGTTGTGATGTGTTACAGATCTGTAAAACGTATCGTTGATTAATTTAGAAAAAAAAAAATCAGTGTTTATGGATAAATAAGAGGTTCTACTGGGTATGTCCATTATTTGAAAACATTTTACGATGTGGTTTAGTTATTATTTACATATTTTTATTGATTAAAGAAAAAAAAATTCATAACGTACATATGTTTTCTTCAGATCATCGGGCTCATTGGACGAAACGCACGAATAAATATAGATTTTTTTCCGATGGGAAATCACAAAAAAAAAATTTGGTCACATTCGGAAACGGACAGCGCAGAAGGTCCCCTTGTTAGTGGTGATTGGTTTTTCTTTGCTAGTTATCAGAGTTCGGGAATATTTTTTATACTAAAAAAAGTTTTTCAGGGTCTTCTACCCTCACAGCTGTCTAGTTACATGTAATTAATTGGTATGTGGGTCGAAAATTGAAGCAAAAAATATACGGAATGCATTCAGCGCATGTAAATAACCAAATAGAGGATGCTAGTGTTAAAAAAAAAAAAAGTCACGTAATATGTTTCTGAGAGACGGTCGTGGTAGGCACTAGAAGCAAATGTTTGGCAAAAAGTGAGGTAAAAATGATTTTTTTTTTCGAAAATGTTCTATTTTCAACAACATATATTTAAAAAACGCAACAAATATGAAAAAAATTATGAAATTTAATTAGTTTTTTATTTGAAACATATTTTTCTAAGTCCAACGTTGAGGAGATATAATCAAAAATCCCAAAAATTGATCTTCTTGCATCCCCCTTCCCACTGTGTGCTTAACCCAGCAGGGGCGGGACTTTTAGTATATTTGCCTTCTAACTACTCCTAACGAAGCCCTGAAGTCAAACATTATCGCATATTTCATGCACTCTACACTCCCGATTTCAGCACTCACTTACTGGATTAATGTTTAAAACCAAATCTGTTTGTTTACTACAACTACTACTACTTTGTGCTATAACCTTATGAGTCTTGGCTTCCCCGAACATAGTCCATTTCTCTATGACTATTTGTCTTTATCTTTTTCCGTTGATCTCCAGAAGGGATCAAGCACCATTAGCAACACCATCACTACATTTAATTTTGGGTCTGACTACTCTGCGCTTGTGGTGGATACTTCTTCCATTAAATTTTTCAGAATCCCCTTTTCAGACATCCTAGAAATCTATAACTTTTTTAAAGGCCGGTTTACACGTTCATACCCGTTCTCAGTTCAGTTTCAGTTCCGAAATTGAAACCAGATTGAACATTACATCTTTTGATCATAAATATTTAATTTTAAAAATTTATATACTTTTCTTTTTTTGTTTTTCACATTATATAGTTTTACCAGAACATAGATATTTAATTAAAACAACTCTTCAATTTCATTAATAGGCACCGCATTATTCATTAATTCATACCTGATTCGAATATTTATAAAACGTAAAATAATTAGACTTAAATGAATTTTATAGGGAGCTAAAAATAAAAATAAATTAAATATTCTAGATATTTTTTTTTATTGAACTAAGAGACAGACTGAAAAGGTGCGTTTCTGAGAACGTGGACTAAAAGGGTAGACCTTCAAACATCTGGAAATAATCCATGAGAGATCAAAATTACCGTAGGGGCTTTGCAGACGACTGATCAAACAGACGTATTCATTCGCTGACAAGTTTGGAAGTTAAAATGTTGCGATTCAAATATATTTAACAATTAATTCTTCAATGAAGGAGTTACTTTTATTGATCAATAATAGTATTATAAACAGCATTCAACTCCTCTTTATTATAAGTACAAACTTGTTACATGTTTCGGGAAACAAGGTCCCATGATCAGACTTATTTCTGTTTCCATTTCCATTCTACTTTCTTCATCACTATAATTCTTCAAGTGGTTATTCATCATGCCATCCACTATATATAATAAATTCTTCAATGAAGGAGTTACTTTTATTGGTCAATTATTATTATTATTTATTGGCGCTACGTCCCAAGTTGAGACTTGGCCTGCTCCAACATTGACCGCCAGTTTTCCCGATCAAGTGCTGCTGCCTTCCAATTTCGGGTACCAAGCAGAATCCTGGCATCAGTAGCTACGGAATCTTCCCATCTAAGCTTCGGACGACCAACTCTTCTTGTTCCGTACACCCGCTCACCTAACACCCTCTTTGGAATTTCTTCATGGTTCATCCTTATTACGTGACCGGCCCATCGTAATCTGGCTAGTTTAATGACATGCACAATATCAACATCTTTATAAAGGTCCTTTAGCTCATTATTTGTCCTTCCTCGCCAGGTTTGATTAATGCATACTGGTCCGAATATTCTTCGGAGAATTTTCCTCTCAAACCTCAGGAGTGACAATTCGGTTGCTTTTGTCATTGTCCACATTTCTGAGCCATAGGTAAGGACTGGGCGGATCAGCGTCTTATAAATTCTAAGCTTTGCAGCCCTGGACAGAGCTTTGCTTCGGAGATATTTTTGTAGTGAGAAATAGCATCGATTTGCTGAGAATATGCGTCTGTTTATTTCTTCTGCGATCCTATTTTGGGAATTGACTTGGGCCCCTAGGTACACAAATTCTCGTACCTTCTGGAATTTGTGAATCCCTATTTCGACATTTCCTTCTTGCTCCTGTTGTTGGTTTGATGTAGTCATATACTTTGTCTTCTCGTTGTTCACTGTGAGTCCCATTCTTGCAGCCGAGACCTCTAGTGCTTCGAATGATGTAGCTACATCTCTCCATGTTCTACTCATAAGGTCTAAATCGTCGGCATATCCAAGAAGCTGAACAGATCTATTCAACAAGGTCCCTACTACCTGTATTCCTGAATTTCTCACAGCCTTTTCTAAGGCTATATTAAAAACAAGGCAAGCTAGGCCATCACCCTGCCTGACACCAGTCTCTGTAGTGAACCCTCTAGACAAATCTCCACCAACTTTAACATAAGAGATATTGTTCTCCATTGTCATTTTTACTAGTCGAACAAGTTTATGGGGTATATTCATTTCTAACATGGCTATATAAGCTTCCTGACGATTTATGGAGTCATAGGCCTGTTGGAAGTCTATGAAGACATGGTGCGTGGGAATCTGGTATTCTGCCGTCTTCTCCAGTAGTATCCGGAGGGTAACGATCTGGTCAGAGGTTGACCTTCCCCTTCGGAATCCAGCTTGGTATTTTCCAATTTCCTTTTCAGCAAGAGGTAGTAGTCTGCCGTATAAGATAGTTGAAAGGATCTTGTAGGCGCATGGAAGTAGGGATATGCCTCGGTAGTTGCAAAAGTCCAGTGCGTTACCTTTTTTATATATAGGGCAAATAATCGTTTTCTTCCATTCCATGGGCAGTCTTTCTTCTTTCCATATTTCACTTAATAGTTCCTGTAGTAGCTTAATCAATTCACTGCCACCATGCTTTATGAGCTCTGCAGGAATTTCATCACAACCAGGCGCTTTATGATTTTTTAATTTATCTATAGCTTCCAGTAATTCTTCTTCATCAGGTGGCTCAATAAAGTCCTCATTGCTAGTTGCTTCCTGTAAGTCCCATCTCTCTTGTGGTTTTCCATTTCTATTGAGAAGATGGCTAAAATAATCAGCCCATTTATCCTTGATCTCCTGCTTGTTGGTAATCAGGCTTCCATCTTCCGCTTTACAGGCTTGACTATGAGGATTAAAGGGCTTTCGTCCCATGTTTACCTTTTGAAAGAAGTTTCTGCTATTCTTTTCACTAAAAGACTGTTCTACCTCTTCTAGCAGTTTATTTTCCCAATGTCTTTTCTTCCTTCTATGAGTATGCTTTTCTTCTCTTCTGGCTAGTCTCTAATCATCCACCGATCTACGTGTATGTCTTCTTTGTACCATGGTCCTATAGGCCTTATTCTTCCTCTCCGTTATTGCTTGGCATTCCTCATCAAACCATCCTTTCCCCCTTTCAGGTTTCTTGGTTCCCAGAATCTCTTTCGCTGTTACAGACATTGCTTCCTTGCATGCTTCCCACGTATTATCAATTCCTTTGTTAACATTAATTTCTCTAATCTTCACATCTAGAGAGCGAGCGAAATTTTCACTTACTTCAGGCTCCTTTAGTTTACTGATGTCAAATCTAGTTGTTCCACACCCATGCTGCATTTTGGTGTTTGAGATTCTACTTCTTATTTTACTAACAATTAGGTAGTGGTCCGAATCGGCATTTGCCCCTCGATATGCTCTGACATCCAGTAGAGAAGATCTGTGTCTGGCACTCATGAGGATATGGTCTATATGGGATGTTGTTACTTGTCCAAGGGGTCCAAACTTCCGCCATGTTCCCAAGTGAATTGATTTATGAGGGAAACATGTACCCCCAACAATTAGGTTCTTCGATGCTGCAAAATCCACAAGTCGTTTTCCATTCTGATTACAGACTTCATGCAGACTAAATTGGCCAATAGTAGGTTGGTATATCCTTTCCTTACCAACCTGGGCATTGAAATCACCGACCACAATCTTGATATCGTACCGAGGACATTCATTGTAGATCCTTTCCAATTGATCGTAGAATTTATCCTTAAGATCATCTTCTGATACTTCTGTTGGAGCATGAACACATATTAAGCTATAGTTGTGGAACTTTCCTTTTATCCGTAGTGTGCATAGCCTAGGGTTAATTGGTTTAAATCCTATTACGAGTTGTGACATCTTCTTCCCAACAATAAATCCTGTGCCAAAAGTATGCAGGCGGTCATCACAGCTGTAATAGACGGTATATGTTCCTTTCTTGAAGGTACTCTGCCCTGTCCACCTGATTTCCTGAATGGCAGCTATGTCTATGGAGTAGTTGTCAAGAGTGTTAAGAAGCTCCAGGTCTATAAAGTGATAAAATATTCCACGAGGCAAGTGTGAAGTCCGTTTGACGTTTGCTGTGTTGTTTCCTGAATTCCAGTCCGGCTAATCTTTGTGTTGCTTTCGTGATAAATAAAATTTAGGGAAAGTGGGTTTATCAGACCCACATCCCCCGATTCAGGTGGAGGGGCTGCCTCCTAAACCTCCTGACCGGTTCCTCTTCCGGGGCGGCTTCCTAGGAAAGGAGACCCTAGGGTATGTACTGTTAGTGTCCTATGTCTGTAGTGTAGGGGTGTTGTAGTGTGCTGATTTAGTGCACTGTATGTGTGTCAGTGTGCTGTTCCCCCAACCTGGAGGGCCAGTGGCTGACTGCAGTCCAAAGACCGGGCGATGGGATCGCCACCTCCCTACGCCATATTGGTCAATAATAGTATTATATATATATATATAGTGGATGGCATGATGAATAACCACTTGAAGAATTATTGTGATGAAGAAGGTAGAATGGAAATGGAAACAGAATTAAGTCTGATGATGGGACCTTGTTTCCCGAAACATGTAACAAGTTTGTACTTTTAATAAAGAGGAGTTGAATGCTGTTTATAATACTATTATTGATATTTAACAATGTATTTACATACTTCATATGTTAATAATATCAATACATACATTCATTTATGTAACTTAAAAAGAAGATTGCTTAGCTTCCACAGTTTTCTTTATTTTAGTATGATTTTTTATTGATAATCATTAAATCGTCTGCTCAGAGGTAAAAGTCATTAAGTAACAAAATCATTTTTTTTCTGTTTCAATATTCAAACGGTAATATGCTCAATAAAAAATTTTCAAATAGTTGTATAGTGAACTTTTGTCATTCTCTAATGTGCATATATAACAGTTATATTCGCTTGGTGACTTTCTATGCTTAGGGAAAATGATAATATTAACACATAATGACATTTTGTCGAATTTGGAAAAAATTGCACTCAGTGACTTTAACTTCCAAGCAGATGAAATATGATACAATAAAATAATGGAAATAAAATTTAATTTTAAAAAATAGTTTATATCGCTTAGTCTTGTGCAAAATATATTTTTGTCGTGAAATAACATAATATTCTAAAGTAAACATGTGAGCGATACAGGAAAGAAGATAATTCTCAGTCAGATTTTTTTTTTATCTTCTCCAAACTAGTACTGACGATAAGTCAGCTAAAGGAGCTCTAGTACTATTGGCAGAGAGGGAGCTAAGTTAAATAAACCTGATTTAATCCTTCCTCTCAAAGAATAAATCGCTGAAAGTGGCTGGCCATGTGAAATAAAATTCTACCTAAGAAGCCGAAGAAAATAAAAAATACTGAGGAGCCCTGGGGTACCTCAACTCAATAAATCTCGAAGAGAAGAAGTAGCCATTACCTGGGTGAGAAAAGGTCATATAAAAATGACCCATGGTTACTTAATATTAAAAAAAAAAAAAGCACCGAAATGTCTCACAATAGAACATATTGTTAAGAAATATCCTTTTTGTCACTAAATAAAAAATATGTATCGCTACAACCTATGAAGGGTGTTGGGTTCAGTACATTGTAAGGAAGTATTGTTTCGTGACCAACGGTTATGCAAGCAGGTGATATGGGTACCCACTTTATAGAGGCTGGGTGTGCCCAAGGAAGGTCTCCAGTTCTCGAAGTTGATCCACAAAAGAAACAGAAATTAAATTTTTTACCTTTAGCCGGGCTCGAATTTGGGCCCATGAGCATGGTTGTCTAGCAGCCTAGTGCCTACACCGCTGCCTACTAAATATTTATAAGACAAAAATATTCAAAATGATATTATTCTTGGAGACGATGAATAAAACATTAAAAAAATCATGAATTTACAGTAGGATGATAATGTAATCATATATATATATATATATATATATATATATATATATATATATATATATATATATATATATATATATATATATATATATATATATATTTATATTATATTTAAAATTCAATTATTATTTATTATGATTCATAGTATTTATTGACAGGCGTTGATGATCAACAAGTTTTAGGCTAATAAACATTATAAACAAACCAACCAATCTGCACTTCCAATCTTCGGTTATATTATATACTTATATCAACGATGCAATAGCATTTTATATAAATTATTGTAAAATCAGTTAAATAACTCATACAACTAGTCAACAGCAGTGCTTATTTTTCATAAGAATGTTAATTTTTGTTTTATTATATTTTTTTTAAACTTCTCAGAGAAAGAGCTCAACTAGTGATAGCTATTTATTTGTCATATTTAAAGGTGATGTCCACTGCAACGTAGCCAATGTTCCCTTCTTGTAGAATCAAATGATTAATAATATATTAAATTATGTTGAAGAACTGGCTATTTTTAAGAAATTATATAGAACATCGTGGATTGTTAAAGAGGAATATTTTCAGTTATTGGTTGAAGAGTGGTGTTCTCCAGTGGATTGTAGCATCTTGAGCATTTTGGCTGTGATGTACTACGCTCTGTATGTAATGGTATGTATGTGATGCGATGTGTCCGATCTCCGAAGAGTACCGAAGAAAACAAAGTAACTCATTTTTGATACGTCTTCCATCCGCCTCTATAATATTAGTACCAAACCCGTCAACCTGAACACTCCTTAAACCGATTATTATTTTTTTTTTTTTAAATTAGTTTATTCGATTACTATTATTTCAATCCTGCGCATCGAACTGCGCATCCTTCGAAAAACCCTTTATCGTCTACGCTTCCTCTTTTTTGAATCCATTGCCTATCTCGAAAATGCTCCTCTCTAGCTTCCTTTAAAAATCATCTATTTCTTTAGCTCCTGAATTTTCAATCTTCTGATTAGTATTACTAGATACATAATTAAAAGATTTCTCATTTTTATTTTGTTAATCATAATTTAATTATTAATCAATTATCATTGCCAAACAAGTGCCCTTTGTATTGCACTTATATGTTATTCTTAGGGAACAAGTTGAC
This sequence comes from Euschistus heros, assembly GCA_003667255.2. Classification (NCBI taxonomy): domain Eukaryota; kingdom Metazoa; phylum Arthropoda; class Insecta; order Hemiptera; family Pentatomidae; genus Euschistus; species Euschistus heros. The sequence continues at coordinate 3,713,616 of RCWM02000046.1, forward strand.
CCAGAATAATTTTTTTTTTCTTCTTCTTCTTAGGCATTGTCTTTAACTCAAGGCTTCATAATAAAACTGAAACCTTTCATCATATATACAGCATATTTAATTCAATAGGTGAATTCTAAGTTACTTCTGAAGAGAAGTATTTCTCAAGACGTTGTTTATATAAAGCGTAGAATTCGAAGTCCAGCCATGTCCATTTTTTAAAAAAATTCACAACTGGTCGATAAAGGCCGATAATTGGTGTAAACAAAGAAATTTCCTTATTTTTGAATGGGCGTTTTTAATGTGATTTAACTATATTTTAGGAGAAAATCTTCTACCTAAAGATAATCTAGTAGAAAAAAACATCAAAATAAAGATAAATGAAATAGAAAACCAACATCTAGCCAGCTCCCAAAGAGCTCATTGTGGAACAGGGCAATTTCAAGCAGGTGGAAAAGTTGAAGGAGTTAGTTTCCAACAACTCTGAGAAAGAAACTATCATGTGCAGGATCAACAAGATGGAAGTGGCATATCAGCTAACTAGGAACGTCTACAACAAAAGATCAGTGTCCATCAATGCAAAACTTAGACATTATAGTTCAGTCGTACGCCCAGAAGCAGAAGCATTGTACGCAGCAGAATTCCTTGCAATCGACAGAAAAAGAGAAAGATTCTTGGTCCCATGGTGAAAAAAGAGAAAATGGTGAATTCAGGAGACGACATAACAGCGAACTGTACCAGCACATGGAGAGGAACTTCGGTTCAACGAAGTTGAAAAAGACCTTCAAGAAATAGGAATCACACTCGAAGACATCCAGGAACGAGATCCTCTCCAGAAAAACCTTCGGGGGTACAAGTGCTTCCAAGAAATACCAAAGCTGAAAAGAGGCAAGAAGTGGACTGATAAAAAAAAGGAGGCTCACGGGATGAGAATGCGAGAGTACCAGGGAAGAATTAAAGCTCAAGGACGCAAGCAGTTAAAATAACATGGACCACAGCAGGCCGAAACGAAAAAAAAAAAAAATGAAATAGAAAGAATCGGAAATTGGATTTAGCTGGTTTTGGAATTTTACGCCTCATATTATAATTATAGTACTACTAACTTACCGCAAAAATAAATTTAATTTCTTCAGAAATACTTAACCTAACGACTAAAATTATTTTCAAACTCATATAATTATTGCAAGAGCAGACTTCCTGGGATTAGATGAAGCTTTGAAATAATTTGTAATAACCGTCCAGCCAAAATTACTGCTGAAAGATATTAGCCATCAAACCCTTCCCTTAGTATGAGGAGGGTTAGAGTTCACCGACACTTTGGGCCGGCCAACTTTAATGTAAAATTTACATCACACATGCTTCCTATAGGCCCACCGCCGATGTTAAGAGTATGTTTTATAAGCTGCTATAAAGGGTATGTTAAATATGTAGATTACATAAATAAAAAATCAACCTTTCTATGAAATGTACATTGTTGAAAACTCTGGGACGGAGAGATAAAACAACGTTTTATTATAGTATTATTATATAACAACTGTTTAACCTTAAAATATGATATTCATCACAATAAATAATAGCTTCTATAAAGAAGTTTAGCTTTTAGAATATGTAATAATAAAGTAATATAGAGTAAGAAGAATCATTACAAAGAGCAACCAAAGTCACAATGTCTAAACGTGTCAGAATTTTAGATACTGCGTTTGTTCTGTGATTATGCTTCGCTAAGACCCTTTATATTTATCCCTGGATAACTTTGGAAATTCCTTTAAATTATATCATGCCTCCATTTATTATTTTATGAGATCTGTTCGCACTGCAATCCCAAGATGGTAAAATCCAACCTTATTACTTTTCAATTGGGAATACATATTTTTAATTATGACACAAAACCACAATCATTGATTAAAAAAAAAGAAATGATACTATTCTTGTACTTGTACTAAATAACAGACTGTAATGATGAATCTAAAATAAAAAGATAACCAATATAAGCCATGTTTTCATTTCAATCAACCTATTTTTAATCGTGGCAACATAAATGACTAAAATGGCCTATTAGTCGGCGCTTTTTGTCGACTACAAAAGTAGCCAATTAGACTAGTCGGCCGATCTCCAGTATTTACCCACCTGCCGAACTTCCCTTTTCGTCTTTTTACACTCAGTCTACTGTAGGTTCCGAAATCAGTTCAAAGTCCTTCCATTTTGCCTCTTTTGGTAAGTATAAAAATGTCTGATTTCTTGTCTTACATTTTTTTAATTTAATATTTATAATTTTAATATTTTTAAATATATGTGCAGCTAAAGGCTAATAGATGATAGTCCAAATAGGTCAAAAATGGGATCTATTACACTATAACTCTTAGTAGTTGACCTGACCTGGGGTGTGATCTGCCATCTTGATAAATCTTGTATTAATTTTCTTTAATCGATCAGGATGAAATAAGATGGAAATTATTCGAGAGTAATGAAGTCAAAGGAAAATTGTAAATGGTATATATAATCGTTTGTAAATTTTCCCTCCTTCTGAACCTGTCAAACTCCATTGCGGTAACGACCCGCTTTTAATTATCACCCTCCACAGCCCAGACGCTTTTCTAACCCTTTTCTTTTAAATTTGCATATTGAGGAGGAAATAAACCTTGATCGAAGAAATGATGAATAAATATGTCAATGCAACAAAGTTGTAGTTTACGATAGCATTCAATTGTAAGTTAAAAAAAATAATAAATCAAAGCGACCAAATGTACGTTTTACGTATCTTTTAATTTGAAATAAAGTTGAATATTTCTAAGATATAAAAATTATGTTGGTTAGAGACGTATTCTCTGAAAATTAAAAATACGACTAAGTTAGTAAACAGAAACCTTTTTTTGTGTACTAACGTTTCGATCTACCTTGGTCTTTTTCACGGTTAAAATAAAAAACTGACCACATTTCTGAATGATTTCAGTAGAAATGATTTTTAATACTAAAAAATGGTATGGTAAAAATGAATAACTTGAAAAGGAAAAATAAGCAAACAAATATACTTTAAAAAAATATATGTTCGTCAGGGATGTTGTCAGAAAAAACACAACTGGGTCAGTAAACAAAACCTTTTTGTGTGCCTACGTTTCGATCTACTTTGGTCTTCTTCACGTTTAAAATAACAAAAAAACTGGCTGCATCCCTGATTCCATTTTCTACAAATAATTCATAATAACCTACAATGGTACGGTAAAAAAGAAAAACGTAAAACAAACAAATATACTGAATGATATACAAATATTGATTGTTTTTTTTTTTGTTTTTTTATCTTCTCCTATGTTAACATAATGTATAAATTATTTCTTATGATTTAAAAAAATTCAATGTCTATCTATTTACAAAATCTTAACTTATTATAATTTACCAAGGTAGGTATAGTTGTCAATGATGATTTCATACTAATGTCACCAAATAATAGCATACTTCCTCATCAATGCACACCTGAAAATGATAAGGTTTTTTTTATAGTAGCTACACAATTAAAATTTTAAAAATGCAAGATTTGAGAATGTATTGTCTTAATAAAATAGAAAAAATGACGAATTAAAAAAATTGCCAGACCTTTGTAATTTTAGTTGGCTGCTGATTGTTAATTAAGATTCCAATAAAAGGGAGAAACCCTTTATGAGGTCTGTTATTAAAAGTTGAGATTTTTCATAAAGTAGAATAGCTCTCAATTGGAGCCGAGGTCTCATTTTGCCTTCCCCCTCTTTGAGGCCTCATCAAGCCGTTCCTTCCCCAAGCTCTCCGTAATTCCATTGTCTAGTAAAACTGTTTCATTTTTATTCAGTTATTCTCCTATATTATTGTAAAATCATTCTGTTGTAGTTTCTTACTTATATATATATATATATATATATATATATATATATATATATATATATATATATATATATATATATATATACACATATACAGACAAAAAATTCCACCCCATTGATTTTTAATTTTCTTGACTGAATCTGATATTTCTTTTCTTTATCCATTAATATTTTTTTCAATAAAACTTTCTAAAATAATTAATGCTTGTTTATTATAAATACTTCTTTCACAACTTGTAGCTGCTGTGCCTATGTTGTTATGTATATTTTAACCGATCCACCCTTTTTAGTTTTCTCCATTATCAGTTTTTGTTTCTATTCCAGGCCAAAACTTTTATTAATGAACATCCCTCCTTACTTGCTTCCAGACCATAAAGCACTATTTTATATATAAATTATGATTTTTGGAGAAATATATTGACAAATTGACGGAATTAAAGATAAGAAGTGGGTCCGACAGCACCTTAAAAAAAAAATGTGTTTACGACTTATACAATAATACCAGTCGATAGATTAAAAAAACAGGAAAGAAGATACAAACGACCAAAGATAGGAGTCCGAAAATATAAATGGGAAAAGTATGTATCGAGAATGACTAAAATTTAAAGGATCTTGCCTACAATCGAAAAAAAAATCAATTTATAAGATTTAAAGGTAATTAAAAACTATTGACTTCTTCATCCCTCAATATATTACTTTTTTATTATATTCTGATGATATTAATTAATTTCATCTATAAATAATTTTTACGAACAGTTCCAGAATCGCATTAAAACTACGACGGTTTGTGTTTAAATATACTTTTCTAGTGTTGTTAAAAAAAGAAAAACAAAAACATGATTTAGTTCCCACTTCATCGTTATTTCTAGCTGCCACGTGAATGCTTTTTATGTTACTTAACTGAAAAAAAACGCATTCTAAATGAGCTGGGAGATTTACATTCTAACTCCCAACGATTCTGTGTTTGGTCAGCTCCATCGCTTTACTAAGCCCGCCTCAGTAGAAACGATAATCCGAGAGCTTTCTGTTTGGTGGGCATTCCACTCTTTGAAACAATTTCATTCATTTTACAATGCTAGTTTAATGTTTTATTCTCTCTCCCTCTCTCTTTCCATATATATATATATATATATATATATATATATATATATATATATATATATATATATATATATATATATATATGGACTGTGTCACAGGTCGCAGATTCCGTATATCTCTTACAGTACGTATCTCTCTTTATTCATGTTTAACCGCTTAGACCCATATATTATCCTGAGAAATTTTTTTTTTTTTTTAAGATTCTTAATGTATTCACTGTGGAGACATATAGTGTCCACGATGACGCTGAATATGTTCCTATTGTTTTTATTAACTTCTTATCAGTATCATTGAGGACCCCGAAATGTTTCATATTTGGGAAGTAAGTCCGTTTACTTGCCGTAATCCGATTTTGTATGCCTGATTCTATTTTTTTTTTTTTTTTTTTTTTTTTTTTTTTTTTTTTTTTTTTTTTGTGCAGTTGATTTCTTTATAGGTCAACTCTCTCAAAGGTATCAATGTTCTTCAGATTTTTAAAGGAGTATTCTTCTTGAGATAATTTTTCTCCAGTTCTTAAGCTAACATTTAATCTAAAGCCGGCTCCACACATTCGTGTTATGTCATAACACGCAACACGAAACTGTTTCGCCCAATGCTCGCCAAACCTGTCTCGTGTTATGTCATAACACATCACCCAAATTAACGACGAAACAGTTCTCTGTTATGGCTTAATACATAACACGAAACAGTTCTCTGTTATGGCTTAACACATAACACGAAACAGTTCTCTGTTATGGCATAACACATAACACGAAACAATGACGAAACAGTTCCCTGTTCTGTCATGACAATAAATCAATACCTACTAAAATAAGCCAAGTTCGTAAAAACGCATGTATCTATTAGGTTTTCAAACCTCAAAACCAGGTGGGATGTTCGTAGTAGGAATTTTAGCACTATTTTCGTTTTTCATTAATTGACTAGTTAATTAATTAATTGAAGTAGCATTTACAATATTAAAGAGTACTAAATGTGTGACGATTTTATTCTAACCGCAGCTATGTAGATTAATTGGTTGCGGAAATACAGTTCTCCAAGAAATAGTGATTTTTCACAATATTTTTGAAATTTTTCCCTTGAGTCAAGTTCTCGACCGCATTCTAAAAAAATTACTGGTTTCACAAACATTTCCTCAAGAAAGAATTTAAAGGAGCTTTAATTAGCTTTATTTGAAATGTATAATGTACCTGTAGACCAACTTTTTTTTAGAAACGGAAAAAGATCACAAAATCGGATTTGAGGAAGAACATTGCACTGCTGGTTTTTGAAATGAGTGAGAGAATTGGCAGGAATCTACCTGCTTCTTTTTTTATTAAAAAACATTTTCAAGTATCTATTGGTGTATTTAAAAACATGTATCTTAGGCTGATATCCTCCGATGTATAAATCGACTGGGCTATGTTGTTTTTCCCTGTTTCGGTCTCCCCCCTTTCTTATATCATATTTTATTTTCCATTGTTTCAGGACTCTTTAGTCTATCAAATACCATTTTTTTAATGCAAGGCTACTTAATCTCCTTACAGTCAGCTCTTATTATTTCTTTATCACATTGTCTCATGTGTTAATAATGTTTGCGTAAGCTTTATTTAGGCCAAGATCTATCTACTTTCAGACGGAACTAAGAGCAAAAGTGAAGATAAGCTACGAAAATCTCTTCTTGACTAATTGAATAGACGAAAAAAAATTTGTCAACAACGTAGTTTCCCATTACAAATGCTACCGTAAAAAAAATATACCTAATATAGTCCAGTTCAACTCAAAATGTATGAAATTAGTTATCGATTTAAATTGTATATTTTTTAAATCGCTACGTGCTTACTTTACGTTATTTATTATCAAATTTAATAGTTTTTATTTTAAAACAGTTATTATTGATAATAATGATTAACTGGGCTTTACGATTATTCGCTGTTGCTAAACGAATTTGTGGATAAGCGATTGTCTCTGTTTCGGCTTGTAATATGGGGAAACAAATTTCCTTTGATGTGTGTTAAAAACCGCCTCCTATAGCGATACACCCATAACACGAGCAGAAACAACTTGATAACACATAACACGAGCCGTGTGCCCATCCACACATTCGGCTTCTTCAACGAGCATGTCTGTTTCGTGTTGCGTGTTATGACATAACACGAATGTGTGGAGCTGGCTATATGACTATAACAGGATCCGAAAAAATATCATAACACATAACACGAGCCGAGTGGCCATCCTCACATTTGCCAATCTTTGACGAGCATGTCTGTTTCGTGTTGCGTGTTATGACATAACACGAATGTGTGGAGCCGGCTTTACACAAATATAGTGTTACTTCCAGTCCAACCACCTTCGCCTTCAGTTTTAAGTTATTTAAATATAATATACAAATGTCGTCCCTACAACTGCAAAGTATCGAATTTGTTAAAAGTATCATTTTAGCGAATTCTCAAATCTGAATTCACTCTGTAAAGGGGAGTAATAACCTTGTCAAAGGGTCGATTATACAAACTATTTAATGATTTCAAATCATTGTAACGAGTCCCTAAAGATAAAATGCAAAAACCGCCTATTTTCACATTCGATACTTGTAGCAGCGATATATACAAATTGCAAAATGGTTGATTCAAGAATAAAATCATTTAGGAACTCATTGAATCTGGTATTAGTAGTCAGAATGTATCGGATAACGTAAAAAAATAATTAAATAAAATCTTTCCTTTTACAACCTTTAAAGAGTCTTGGGCTCAGTATTTTAGTGTTTTTGTACTGTTTGTTGTGAGGTTTTTCTGTTTCTTTGTACAACTTTAACAAATAAAGCAACTATATTTCAAATAATTGAATTATTTTTGCAATTATAATTTTTTCAATAAATTTTATTCAGCAAGTTATGAACTCTACTTAATGACCCTTCACTTCAATTTGGACAGCTTCTTGACAATTGAGTGTTGATGCAATCTTATCGTTTTGTTTTTACAAAACAGTAATTCCTTATCCACTGCAGTACCTTAAATCCTTCATGGTACATTTTATTTATTCCAAGTAACAATGAATCTAATATGAAATTCCAAATAATAAATATATGTTGGTACCTAATAAATACGTTTTTCTTTGCAATATCCTTTGGAAAAATGATTCTGCACCCAAAGGTGACTGAGTTTCGCCTTTCTTGATACAAGGAACAAGGAACGGTGTAACCATCCTGTGGTTGATATCTATTTCCAATAAATATGTAATCCAGAAGGAAGTGATTCATCTTTTTCTCTAGATGTGTTTATTCCAGCCTTCTTATTGGTCATTTTAATCTCTGAATAATTTCGGATAAATTCTTCCCCTTCATCTACAAATGTAACTACATCAAATCTACTCTGGATTATTTAAGATTTTTCGGTAGGCCAAATGTCCATTATTATAACGTTTTTTCATTAACGTTATTGTAGTCAAATTTTAAATGTTATGGGAAGAGGGCATCAAGTGTCATTACATCCCATGATTTAATTCCAAATTAATTCACATTATTTTTTTCGCAAATCCCGTTGAAAGGTAAGATGTCTCGAATTTATTTTTGTTTAAAGATTTTCCTGAAGTTTTATTATACAGATATTTTTTCTCGCTAAATTTTATTGACAGTTAAATGGAGATGGTAAAAATCTAATCGCATTTCTTGTTTTAATTACAAGAACCATTGCATAGCATCATCTTCAGCATCAAATAAACTAAATAATTTAAACAATGTTTGGACATATAATATGAAAAACGTATCTACCGTTAATATGAAAAATTTAAACTCCCTATTCATAAAATAAATGTGCTTTATGGAAAAATAAAAATGTCGAAAGAAACACACAAAGGCCGGTTATAAATTTACATAATTGAGGATTTGGTCAAATTAGAATCTTCGTTTTAGGTCAACACATCGGCACCTCATACATATTTAAGCAGCCCCTCTGTTTTAGCGGTTAAGTTTTATGATTCTGTATGCAAGTCTTTTTTTTTTGTCTGCCATTGTTATTTCTAGCTGTAATAATAATAGTTATTTAAATTATTTTCGAGATATAATGTGACCAAAGTCTTTTGCATTTTATTTATTTTTTTCACCAATATTAGTAACCTAGTTTATAATATATAATTTATAACTGTTCTGTTTTAGAATCAGTTATATATTTGTTTAATTTATTTTATCATTTTATTTAGATGGTGTTTTTGTTATTTTGTTTTCTAAACCGAGAGATCCCTTTTCTTTTGCATTAACGTTAGCATAGTTCGATCGTTCGATTATAACGAACTTGGATCCCTTCCAACATAGTCAGATAAGGAGGAATAAGAAGCGGAAACCATGACATGAAACATAATAATACTTATAAAAGCTCTGACTAGAACGGAACCTGTAGAATAACCCGTTCTTCCTGTCCTTATTGGAGAACATTACACGTTATCAACAAATAAACAGCATATTATAAAAATACAACTTATAACTATATATATTAAAAAATGTAAATGTCTCATGTCTCTACTAACGGAGCAACTATTTTCTTGAGCAGTGAGAAAAATCTTACCCACAAGGAAAAAATTAAGAGGACAATTTTTGGAAAAATTACTTTTCCTACAAACCATTTATTACGATTTGTCGAAGTTGAATTGTTGACCTCGTAATATTAATATCTGGCTTAAAATATTACTACCTACTGTTAAATTCATAACTAATTATAATTAAATTTGCAACAAATTAAATTTGTGTTGCACCCTGATCATGATGGCATTGGCATTATCGTATTCATTTAATTTTATTCTGTTTGTATTTATTTGTTATTTTGTTATCTTAGAGTCTCTCTCTTGTTCATTTTTCTTTTATATTTTTGTCTCATATTCGTTGTTTCATTTTCCTATTCTGCATCCATGTTTCCCGCGCCTTTTTCCCCTTTTACCTACCCAGCTATTCTTACCGTTTAACATCAGTCATCGTTCGTCTCCTCACATGTATGGTTCGGTGGGTGGTTATCACATTCTACATTATTTCCCTCGTTCTTTCCCATATTTTCATTTTTTTATTTTATTTTTATTATTTACATTACATTTCCTTCTGTCCTTTTTTATTGTTCATTTACTATCCTTTTATCCATTACTATTAATTTTTATTTTATTTATTTATTTTATTTTATTGTTTTATTTTTTCCCCTTTATCATTCCTTTATTATCCTTAGTCTTACCTTGCTGTTTTGTGTGATTACTGATTTATGTATCTTATCTTTTCTATGCGGTTTTTTGTATTTTGCTTTTTATTCATGCCTGTATTCATTTTGTCATCAGTTTATCGGTCTTTTATTTTTGTCACATCTAGTATTTTGTTCATTATAGCCCTGAAGAAGAACTGCAAGGCAGGTCGAAACGTTGGCACGTACTAAAGAATTGCTTCTTAGACACGGTGTTCCTCTTTGACTGCATCCCTGAACATCTTCATCTGCAATTTTAGTTGTAAAGTAAATTAAGGTATCTACATCGAACTACTGCTCCTAAAATACCTTAATATGCCAAAATAGAATACACTATATAAATTTTGAAATTAACGTTGTTAACTTATGATAAACTTTCCATAAGTTTAAAGGTGAAATTATAAATAGAAACATAACTAAATGTGAAACTCAAAGTGATTCAGCGGGTTTGACGACTGGTGGAGAAGTGGTTCGATGTCGATACCGAAATTAACTATAACGATAAATTAAACAGAAATATTATTGTACTGTGATAAGACTTCTTAAAATATCGTTTCATAAAAAAAATAATAAAAATAGATATTTCAATACGTTTGTTACGATACCCATCCTTAGTCAAAACCAGCAGATTTGCTGAGTTACTACTTTAAAAGGTTAAAAAGTTAATATTATTATTGGTTTTTGTTTATTATTCATTATCTTTAATGATAACTTCAGTTTTACATATTTAAAATACTCATTTGTGTTGAAAACTGTTTTTTTACTATCCAGCTTAAACCAATTGGTTCGCAAACATTTCCCACATATTTAACGTCCGTGGCAACATTGTATGAAGGCTAAATTACAAATTGGATATCACATAATTAGTTTGAGTCTAATATTTAGACTAGTCAAACCAATCGTATTTTATTGGTTTACTGTTAGGAATATTGATGCGATTGAGATTTTAATTAAATGGATATTAAGATCACATCAATTTATGCCTTGATCTGATCATTGACATTTAGACTTTGCGTCATAATGCAAATTATTGTATGGCAATGTATTATTAATACATATACCTCTTATTGAGATGCAGACTAAAAACCAGTCACAACCTTTGCATATCTCTCACCGTTTGAAGCGTGTACTCTTTTTTCCTTTGACAATTCTTTTGAGTTATTCCTGTTGCATAGTTGCGTAATCGAAGATTTAACAATATATTATTATTTAAAGCTATCGATGATTGTTCCCATAAAAACAGGCACCATTTATTTTTATTTCTACATAATTCAGTAATATTCTTCAACGTTCAAACGTCCATGTCTTGCACAAGCGAAAAACGGTCGTTAGAATGTTGTTAAAATCAGATATTAAAGAAAATCCTATCCTGCTGGACACTCTTTTATTCTTACTATTTTTAAATTTCCAAACCGGGTAGTTTGGTTAGATAGAGGCGATGCACATAAAGTGCTTCATAAAAGCAGTCTAATGCGTCAAAAATCATTTTCTTGGGAAATAATTTTTTATTGATAAATTTATCTTTTATACTATATTTTACATTAAAAAGACTTATCGGGTCCAAAGAAAAGGACTCTAAACTTCTGTAAATTAAATAATATTTGAACAAACCTAAAGAAAAATTAAATCCTGATTATTACTTATTATTATTATTATATTACTTGGAAAACAACAGTTAATAATTTACTTACTTTTTTTCATTTGGCTCTTATTTTATTCTTTTGTTGTCTTCAACCAGTCACTACGCCAAAAGTCGGTCATTGAATGAGAACAATATTATTATCTAATTTTATATTCATTAACATTTATTTCCGCGTTGGCAATGTTGGTATGAATTACTACTAATAATCTATGATAACAATTTCATTAAAGTGACTTCGAAAATGTCATCTATATTAAAATAGTAGTTTCACAAAAAAAAAATAAATAATACTAATAATAATAAAAAATAAGAAAAATATTTATTTACAATCATATAAAGTGAATGGAACTAATTGCAACTAGGAAGTACCTTCATGGATTCAAACAGTGATTATCAAGAAAATATTTACCAAATATTGTTTGTCTCCATTGGCCTTTAACGAATTTATGATTTCTTCTTTTTTCTCAGTAAGAACTCAAGACACGCGTTTTAGATGTTCAAAGAGCTCATCACATGTTATGGTGTCTTGACTTTCAACACAGAAAAATCATAACGCCTTTAAAGAAAAAAAGAAGCAAACTATTCTTTTTTATTATTACACCATTATTTATTTTACTCAAACAACTTTTTTGGATATAGAAGACATTTTTGTAATCGCTTTAATATAATATCAATCATAAATTACCATTAGTAATAAACAACATCACCAACGCGAAAATAATTCTTAATGAATACATCAGAAAAAAATACTATTCTTATATAAAAACTGAATTTTCGCGTAGTGGTTGGTTGAAAACCGCATAAGAAAAAAATAAGTCCCAAATTACAAAGTAAACAAATTTTTTTTTCCAGGCCAAATAAACAATCATTATTCAATTCGTCTAAAGATCTGTTGGAAGATTATTGTATTTACAAAAAGTGTAGAGTATCTTCTTTGACCCAATGAGTCTTTCTAAGATAAAATATAATATATAACATAGATTGGTCCGTAAAATATGTTTTTTCCCAGGAAAATTTTTTAGACGTGAAAGATTGTTATTCTGAACCACCATGTATCAGCTAGAAGCGGGGTTTTCAATTGTTACAACCGTTAGTAAGGAAATCCGCTCCGTCAGTAGTCCTTAAGAAATGTTATTTAAAAAAAACTGCATTTTATTGTTCATGAGTATCAATTTATTTATCTTTATACCAAATCTTGTTATAATTTATTAATTTTCTCTTATGATTTTTAATGTATTTTTATCGATTTCCTTTTTAAATACTTTTGTTATCAAGAATATTATATTTTTAATTTACATCTATTTTTAATTACAGCAGCTGTGCCGCAATCTCGTTGCCAACAACTATAGATAGCTTCAATCGATTATTCAATTAATGATAAATTCATAAATTAATCGTATATTTTTTATTAAAAACAAAGCGTATATAAACTGCATTATACTACACCGTATATGGCCTTATATTTTTTTCCGGCTAAGAAAGTTTGTGAAACCTTCATTTCTTTTATCGTAAATTCGTCTCGTTATAAAAACTGAGTCATAAAAAACTTTGATATGAAATGAAAACTATTTCCATGAAAAAATAAGTTTATTATTTGAGCAGTAAAAACTTTAACCCACTATAAATTATGTCATTATTCGTCGTTTCATAACATGGTATATTTTAATGTTTGTATAGATTTATAGCTTTCCTTTTATCACCGATGATTTCATAAGCAATATATAATGATTACAGAATATTTTTATTGAGCTAATGGGGAATATGTTAGCAATTGTGGTATTTGTTTTGTTTTCTAAGTATAAATCAAGTTCAATGAAAAAGATAATAATATTTATTTAATCTGAAATTATTTATATAAATAAATATATTTGAAAGAATGTGAATTAAATACAAATTATAGGTAAAAATACAGGTTTTTATTTATTTTTTTCTTTAAATTAAATTCTGTGTAATAAACTGTTTATTTTTAATGGATTATCTTTTGTATGGAAGTTAGTATTAAAAATTCCTCTCCTAAACATTTTAATTTTTTCCCCCTTTTTTTAAGAACGTATAGTCTGAGCACTGGCTGATGGCACATGGCTGGCGAGAGAAGGGAGAGCAGCGTTGCCAAAGGTTTTTAACTCTCATAGGGGTTCGTCCTGTCTTTGCTGAAATCTTTCTCATTTTTTGGCATTTCGTCACTTTAAAATTCAGTTTTTACTCACAAGTTTACTCTTAGTTCTAGCGTGAGTATATGCATCGTTCAGCTTTAGTTAATAAAATTTTGTGAGGAAGACTTCTGCCTTGAAGAAAGGGAGGTTCGTGTTAGGACTACTTTTCCTGGTTTACGATATTGCCTTAGCATTAGTAGTCGGTAAATTCGGTAAATTACTGTTTGCAGTTAAAACGACTCGGACCACATCTGTTTTATTATGAGACCTCAAGTATATAGCTGACATACAAGAAACAAAAAAAATAAAATAAAAAAAAAATCGTTATAAGGGGTTTTGTAGTTGTATAAATTTTGAAGCTAAGCAATTAGTCTCTGCTTCCACCGCCCTTTTCTCTTGACTGAAATTCCTGTAAAATCTGCAACATAGTATTTTCGTTGATAATTGAGTCATTCTCCCACTGAATAAAAATTTCTTTCACAAAGCGATTGTGGTTTTTACATGAAACTTTTGCAACCCAGCTGTAACTAGTAGCTGCAAGGTATTTTCATCTTAAACGTAAAGTAGTTTTCCACATGGTTATTGATTTGTTTTCATGGTTAAATTTGAATTCAAAACGTCAAAATCTATTTCACTCATGTGTTCCATAACATGATTTGGCAACGTTAAAGACGAATAAGCTCTCCATTTCTGCGATTGTTAACTAACTTTTATTTCCTATTACCTCCGATAAGCTGCAATATATTAAATTCTAGAATTAAAACTGAAACTTATTCCTTAAAATGATAATCATGACTTCTAATGCCTGTGTCCCAGAGGTTCAATCTATTTTCCTCAGTTGTTTTTAAAAAGCTCGCCAAAGCAAACCTAAATTCATTCCATTACATTATAGGCTGGCTACACTGCAGAAGCTTCCCACCAAACTGAGAGTAACCTAACTAATAAAAAAATTCCTCTGATAGTTTTCCTAATTTCGTTTCAGTTTATGAGTTCGAATTTTAACTCTCAAAGTCATTCTTTTTCCTTCACATAGTTATTTTTCAAAGAAAGTAACTTTGATTCATGTTATCTTTGCATTGAAGTAAATGTTTCCCATGTAGTTAAGAGATCCATTTGTTTTTTTGTTTTTTTTTGTTTTTTGAGATGCATGTGATGTTAATCTTAAATAAACCTCAAAATTCTATCTCCCTCATGTCTATTTCCCTCTCACTTAAAGTGCGAGAAATAGATCAAAATTGGATAAACTGTAAATGAAATAAGATAAAATAAAAAAAAAGATACCTTTTATTTATATTTTCATTATTTATTTTAATCTAATATAATATTCATTATTTTAATATAATGTTCGATTACCAAGTTTAAATGTATACTATAATGTCTCACCATTTTAAATTTTTTTTATTACTTTTCTTTCAAGTTTTATGTTTAAGTGCTTATTTATTGTTTGTTTATTTCGTTAAACGTCACTTTATGTTGCTATGGCTAATCGGACGATGCTACGGTGGGAGTCCTAAATTTTGCCTATCCAGGTAGGGATCTTTAGCGAGTACCTGACATCGCACAGGCTCGGGACCCCCATTTTACGTACCTACGGCATAGCTAAGGATTTTTTACTCCCTTTAAAAAATCCTAAGGTCATCTGCCGGGCTGCGAACCCGCGATCTTGGGTTTAGTAGGTTGCTATACTAACCACTAGTGCTTATTTAGAGTTAACTAATATCTTTTAATCGACTAGTTAATCCCATACTCATTAACAATTCTTTTGTAATATAAATATTGGTTTTAAATTGAATTTTGAGTGTTTTCTATTTCCCTCACACCCTATATGTTTCACCCACTTTCATAAAGATGTTTATGAAGAAAATCTTTTTTTTTTTTTTTTTTTTTTTTACACTACTTTTTCATAAGAGAATAACAATGTCGAAATTCCCACAAAATAAGAGATTGGCCCATTCATTTGAGATTTTTAAACAGGTAATACAATAGACAAAACCATATCTGAAGCATAATATTTTCGTTGGTATTTACTAATGTATACTGGATTATATTTTTTAGTTTCCTGATTTCTTTCTTTCATGTTGTATCTGCTTTGAGCTATTGTAAGAACTTACAATATGTGGTGAAATAAAACAGTATCTACCCGATGATGTATTAAGACATAAAAACTGAGAAATATGTAAGTTTTTATTATGAAGTGTAAGTTGCAGCAGCACCGGTAACAATTTTCAGTGGTAATAGAAACTTCAGAATAAATCTTCCAGAAAAACACATTTACACCGTTCAATATAAAATAACGAATTTTTTATGTAAACACTTGTTTAGTTATTGTTTATGCATTAAAAAATAAATAAACTGATTTATTGAAATGTCGTATCCTTTTTATATTTTTAATTTATTTATTATTTTTATATTTGTTAGTATTGAGAGTGCTTTCTTCATTCCTATACTTTATTGGTCTGGAAAATCAGCTGACGTTCACTAAAAAAAGCTTAAATTTTTCATAATTCTAATTTATGTTGTTATGAAATTTTAACCTAGTAAAAAATGTGTAACCGAATTTAATTATTATTAATAACAACGGTATATTTTGGTATTATTATTAATATTATTTCGTAAGTTCGAACATTTAAAATAAAATTCTCTCTTACAGGTGAGGAGAGACGAGGTCTCGGTGACTTCCAGATTCCAACGTGGACTCAGAAGATTCTTCAGAGCTTTCCGAAAGGTTAGTAAATTTTAGTTTTGCTAAATTGTTAAAAATATATTCAAATAAAGTAAAGGAAAAGGTGTAAATATGGGGTAATTTTGTTTTTGATTTAAAGTTACCTTTTTTCTGGAAAAAATAATTTCTGTCTTTCATTAACAACTATAACAAGTTTCCTAAATGCGAGAAGGCAAAATAATGATTAACATAAATGATTTCATTTCAAAACCGGCGATTTACAAAAAGCTTTTGAAAATGCACTAGAAAAAATGGGGTCCCCTTTGAAAAAGTCACAAAAAACAGTTTAAAAGAGGATAGAACAATACAAAATAGTGAAGAACTTATCTACTACAGGAAAAAATATTATTTCCAGAAATCGCGAACATGCCAACATCAGTGGTTTTAGCACCGGACAATCAAGAGTGTCCACGTTTCACCCACACCTCTTCCCGATTGTCCTCAGAGAATTTTCCATCACAAAAGATGCAGGTTGCATCACTTGACTCTGGTTTACCCTCAACGTTGACATCTAGATTGGTATCATCATTGCTGACCACAAGGGGAAGGGTCATCGTAGTCTGATGAGTCCGATGAAGAATTGTACCTTTGCAAGGTGTCAAAAACTCTCGTTATGAACTTTACTTTTATATTAATTTATTGAGGTTATCCTTTAATAATGGAAAAGTACAATAAAAAAATAATATGTATATAGTGGTGAAGAGCTGGTTATACCATATTTATTATAACTTTTCTTAGTTTTTTTATGTTTTATATTTTGATTGTTTTACCTGATATAAGAGTTTGGTTTAAATACTGCTCAGGATGCACATTCCAAAACAATTTTACGTACCAGTATATTTATTAAATAATATTAGTTAAATTCTGTGAACAGGAGCAGACAACTTATAACCACGCCCCAGACACTGGATGTTACACCACAAGGGGCAAAATGTTACAACGAAAAACAAATGCTTTTCTAAACTATAATATCAGTTGTTAATTGAAGAAGAATATTATATAATCATATCTACTATGCAAAGTTTTCTTTTGTCACAAAAAAAAAAAAGATAGTTTCATTTATGAAGAGTATCTTATTTTATTTTATTTTTTTTTGTCTTCTTAGTTGTTGTTCTCCCTTACTTGTATTTTCTTGTTTTAGTTTTCGAAGTACCGATGCATTTTTACCTGGTGCACAGCATCTAAGTGTGAAGAATGATTCTCAATAATAAGTGCAATAATTGAATACGCGCATAAATTGTTTAATGAATAATCTGATATCGATCCCAGTCATTCAATTACTTGAGAGTTGCCGACATCAATGCAACTTAAATGTCTTTTGTGAACAAAACATTCTCAATATTTATTTTGCTGCTGCTTTTTCTTTGGTTATTTTAGTTCGATTTTTTTTATACCAAATTTTTCTGTTATCCTAAGTCGTCTTCATCCTATAAAAAACTACAAATATATGTAATCCTAATAATAACAGTTGACATAATGAACTATAATTGTCACAATCTCCTCCAACCATATGTCACTTTTATAATATATAATATATAAATTGTTCAAGGTCAAGTAGTAAAAGCTCAAATAATTATAACTAAATGAACGTAGATTGATTACAAACAGAAAAGGGCTTAAAACGTGAAGTTCACATGACGATTTTCCAAAGGTTTTAAAACTCATTTTAAACCCTGCCTGAGTATTTCTTTAGCATTATACTATATCATAAGGGACTATTCATTAAAGTAATATACAAACTTAAACAAAATATTTTTTTAATTATATTTAATAATAATTATGACTTAAGCCCAAACACCAGTGAAATATTACAATACACATTTTTTTGTTTATACTGAAAGCAAGTTATAGACCAATATTAGTAAATAAAAAAAAACAACATAAATATCGCTATCTCCGCTTTGGACAGAGTCAGCATGCCTGGGACTCCTTTCTCAAGAATGTTACCGTCTAAGCGGGCTCCTGCATTACTCCTGTAGCAACTGAAGGATACCCCTATTTCATTTACTACGTTCCAAAAGATTAAGTGAACATGTTTTATAATACCATGATGGAAATAACAAAAATTAACCAAATTAACCTAAAACTAATTATGTATTTTAAAAAACGAAATAAAACATGGAAAAAGGATTACCAATAATGTTTATTTTTACATACTTCTGAAAAATGGATCATTCATAAAATTTCCAATTTCTATTTAAATATACGACTTACACTTCGTTTCCGGATTATTATTTTAATTGAAAAAAATCAATTTTAAGAGTTTTAAAACCGATTTTAAATTATTTGAAAATAGAAAAGTACTCATAAAAGAACTTATCAGTGACAAGTACTGCTAAAAGAGACATAGAGGCATGCTCGCAGGTCCATTCTGAACAACGAAATGAATCTCGTACGAATAGCTATTTCCCCTTCAAAATGGTTCATTCGGTCATATAATTGAAAATAAAAATACATCATATTTTGGGAGTACTTAAAATAACAACACTATGACTGGAAGACCTCTCCCTATTCTCTCTCGATTCTTTTGTGGTGTCATGATATGACCGCCACAATATGATTGTCGCAAGATAAAGATTTAAAAAAAAATTAGAGACGTAACTTTGTTTTGAATATAACAGTTACGGACTTTTAAAACTATTCTCATTAGCCTGTTTCAAAAATAATAGTTTACATTAATGTAAACATTTACATTGATTAAGTTTAATTAATTAAACTTTATATCAGAATGATTTAAATCAAAATGTGAATTGAGTTTTCCGTATTATTTGCTAAATATTTCAATCCTTTTTTGGGGGTTTACGTCGCTACATATTTTAACCAGGACATGACAATCGTATTTAGAATTATTAAAAAATTAATCAAAAAATAAGAAGCTGTAATTAAAAAATATACTTACTAATTTCGAAAAAAAATATATGAACCTATATTAAAATTAAAATTAATAAGGTTCATATTCGCCCCTTGCTTTCATCACGCCTTGTATTCGAGTGGTTATAAGACTCAAATGATTTTGAATTGAGGGTCTAATGCAAAACTGTCTACCCATAATACGTTCCATAGGCCATGGTTAAAGAAATAGGGACATAAACAAATGAAGAAAAATAAAACTTTAATGAGAAATCAGAATTGAGGAAAATTTAATCATAGCTAAAATTTAATCAGAAATTGATTATTGGACAACTAATTTCCTGACCAATCACCTAATTTAATCATGATTGAATCGTTCAGTCTATTGTTTAGTGAAATAATGATTGTTTGACTGAAAGCTTTAATCATCATTAAATTAGGTGATTGATCCCAGGAAATTAGTTGCCAAAACAGCTATGATTAAATTTTACCTAAATTTGGAGACAATTAAAAAAAAAAAACATTGAGTAGAATTTTTGGCCTGTCATTACATTTATTGTTTTTTTACGAACCAGTATTTAACATTTTTTTATTTTCATATTTTTATTTGTTCTGTTTTTGTATTTTATTTTATTTTTATATAGTTGTTATATACACTTACTTCATTTCATTTTTATTTTTAAATGTTGGATCCATCTAGAGATAAAATTTCAAGGGGATACAATAAGTCGAAAAGTATATTAGCTATTAGACGCTTAAGGGGGCCTTTGTGAAGAATGAAAAGACGACAGAATAGAAACAGTAATCCTAGGAAGTCATTCTTGTGGCCCGGCATCATCTCTTCTTCCCTTGTCAGGGGATAATCCGACCGCCCATTCAGCTCTTTGTCCTATACAGAGCCAGTACACATCGGATAAACCACACCTAACTTAATAGTGGAGAAAAATTACATTTGTGCTTGATTTATTTTATTTTGTTAATTTCATTTGTGTTATTAGTTTGTGTATGTAAGAGAGAGAGAGATAGTGTGTTGCTATGTGGTTACATTTAGCTTAATGGATCATTATATACATTATCTTTATCAATAATAGCTATCAGGTGACACAATAGTCCCATAGATGCCTGAGCTAAATGATCTATTTGATTCTATCTCTTGTGTTAACCAATTCTACTCTAAGTAGTGACAGTTAGGCAATTTGATTAGATGATGAATAAGTAATAAAGTTGACGATTTAATTAAATTTAATATTATCATTTTAAAAATATGAAACTATGGACATATTATAAAGCTGTAATCAAGTCCCATGAAATACACATGCAAGCGTGCTAAAAACCCCGTGCTGTTGTGAAATCCAAGTTTTTTGGCACATTCTTCATTACAACTCTGAAGAAATTTATCCAATTCACTATTTCCTACTTTTATCAAAGAGATGGTTAAATTTACTATTAAATCCTGTGCTTTTGTCACGATTTTCTCTATAACTCCGAAATTATTTGTCCGATTTCTCATTTTTTTTTTTTTCCATCTCAAAGCTGGTAAAATTTTTTTATCAGATCCTATATATGTAATTTATGTTAAATCCCGCGGAATACCCATGCTAGCACGCTAACTGTGTATATTTTGGGAAAAATATGATGATTATGACATGTTCAGTGGGTGTAGCTAGGGATTTAAAATAAATTACATAAAAAGGATCTAATAGCAAATGTTAATACTATAATAGCAAATTAATTTGCAAAGGTACGGTGTTATAAAGAGCTTGAAATTAGTAATAAAATTTACTTATATTTAATTTAATCATTAAAAATTATTGAAATATGTAGTGCAAAATGTAGACCCAGTGATGTTTGTGCATCATTCCACAATAGAGGAATGATGCAAACCATTAATAAAACTACTAAACACACCTATACCAAATTTTAACTAAATCACTTCAGTTCTAGGGAAGTTTTATTATTATTTTCGCAATGATAAAATTTACAATAATAAAAACCTAAATGTTGAGTGGCAAAAGCGAGGTTCGATGGTTGGAAAATACAGCACACTGTCGTATTTTTTGATAATTAGAAATTTAAATCCAACCATAGGAACTTAATAAAATTATTGATGCTGCAAAAAAAATTATTACTAGAACAACATAGATCTTCTTCGCTGTTTAATATTGTGTGTATAAATACGATTCATGGGCCTTTAATGGTAAGCACTAATGCAGTCCATTATAAGCAAAAAAAAAATTTTATAGTCTCTGTCCACCTGCATTACTAGCTCATACATTTAAATTAAAAATCGGATGTCTAATTATGCTTTTGCGTAATCATCTAACACCTAATCAGTGCAATTTTAACTAGATTAAAAATTACTTCTGTGTGATATTTTTGAATTGAAAAAATAATGCTTAATTGCATATCGATAAACAAATAAAACTTTAGTTATTATTTAATATTAACTATGTTCTTTACTTTATTAATTTTATTTATTTATCCAACACCCGCTTGTGGCAGTTCAGTCATCTTATTTACTTTGAGAGCGAGCGAAGCTACGGCAGGGGATGCTTTTATTAAATATGTAAATATTTATATATTACACTAATCGGCAAAAAAGTGGCTTACAAAATTTTAAATAAAATTATATTGTTTTATAATTATTTTTATTATTCAATGATAAATGCTTCCAGTGCTAATGAGCTATAAATATGATGAAGAACCTCACAGCATATATGATTTTTTTTTTTTTAACATTCAGGAATTGAGGATCACTGTAAATACTGGGACGGCTGGCCGACCC
This sequence comes from Euschistus heros, assembly GCA_003667255.2. NCBI lineage: Eukaryota > Metazoa > Arthropoda > Insecta > Hemiptera > Pentatomidae > Euschistus > Euschistus heros. The sequence goes on from RCWM02000046.1 coordinate 3,735,882, forward strand.
TCCTTTACTTTCACTTAACTAAGAACTTCATTATAGGCGTGAAAGGATATGAATCGATTGCGACAAAGCATGTTTAAAACACAGCTCTGAATGTCTTAAACATCCTTTGTCGCAATCGATTCATATCCTTTCACGCCTATAATGAAGTTCTTAGTTAAGTGAAAGTAAAGGAGGGTCGGCCAGCGTCATGTAAAATGAGGTCTTCAGGATTTAAATGCGAACTGGCAAACACAATATTAGTGTAATTACATCATTGAGGTATTGCAAAACCTTATTTTTTCTGTGCGAGCGATTATGTTGAGCAATTTTAGTATTTGTTCGTTTATTTTTTGTCCCTGTTATTCGCCACCAACTTGAACTAGGCATATGATTGACCAATCTTGCAATCATGTTTGATTTCTCTCTGAACATAAAGCTGAATTCATCGATAGGGTTCCATACCGTTGAATTCTTTAAGAGGTGCGTGGAAGGATATAAATCCAGAAGAGGTTCCTGCAAACTTGATGAGAAGCTCGAAAAATAGTGGCTGTGGAGTAAGCGAAAGGAATATCCCATACTAAAACGTATTAATTGTAATAGTTAAATCGTATATATTTGATTAATTTCACTGGTCTACGAAATCAAACTTTTAGCGTGCCTTTAAAATAAATGCCTTATTTTTATACTAATTAGAGGTCATTGAAAAAGAAAATGCAAATATTTATTTAAAGTTAGCTCTTATTTTAAAAAAATATGCCTAGTACTAAAAAAACTTGACTTTTGGAAAAATGTCGAATTTAAAAAGAAAAAAATCTTTATTCAATTTTTTATTTAGTATTTTACATGAAATTGATAGCTTAGAAATATTTACACTATATTACTTCTTTCTTTATCCAGAATTTCTCTTCTTTCTCGCTCGTCTTTTATAATCAGTTTCATGGGTGTCTCTAATCAAGTTCCAGCTGCAGTCTGCTAACATTAAGCATTTTATCGACCCTGGTGTCTGTTTTCCACTGATAAAATGTCTTGGTGTAATCGCTATCCATGTTAGTCATTACATCACCGCTGTTAGTAGAGAAAAAATCAAGATGGGATTGTAGAAAATTAATTTTGAGGGACATCTGTAAACTAGCTGCTGATAATTTTGTAGGAGATTGTTCCCAAGTTCAACATAATTTTCATTTCTCTTATTGCCTACATGAACGACTGCCCTGAAAGACCCCACGCAATTTTTTTCAAAGTCCTCCCAAAAGTTTTGGTCCTTTACAATCTCTCTAATTTGGGGGGCCAATAGTGATTCCTTCTTTTATTTTTGCGTTGCTTGGACGAAGAAATTTACCTCCTGTTGTGGAGAGCCTTGATAAAGTTCTTTTTTATTCCCAATTTAATATGTAAAGATGGTAAAAGAATATTTTGGGGTCTTACAAGAGGGAGGTGTTTTACATTATTTTCTTCTGGTTTTTTAATCCTTATTCTAAAATAATGGAAGTAAGCAGTTGCTAAACACTGAATTATAAGAAATCTTTGTTTACTTAGATTCACTTTACCACGTATGTAGCTTGTCTGCACTATAAACACAATCAAGTGACATAATGAGAATTTGTACCAAAATGTGACGATAAGGTTCTAATGAAACACATCTTTTAACTGACTAACATAAACTGCCTTAGGCACAACAACGAATAAGTAACAACAATGTTTATTCTAGTAATCCCTTAAAACTCTGAAATCTCATCATAAATATAACTCTATGAAGTTATCCGCCATTGTACTATTCCAAATTTGGATTCAGTGAATCAAATACTACAGAAAGAGTATATTTTCATATAAAAAGCAATTTAGATGAAGACCAGTGTTATTAGTTTAGGGAAACACGATGGCCGACCTGATTGGGACGAGGGTCTTAGAACTAGGAAGGTCGTGGGTTCGATTCACGAATGATTTATGATAAGCTATTAAGTAATAGCCCCGCGAAATTATTCTCATTCTTCCTACCTCTCACCCTTATTATTCTCACCCTTAATAGAAGGTTGGTAACCGTCCTTTCTGTCCTATTTGGAGTACATAAGGACTTCAATCCCCACTCCCCCCCCCCAAAAAAACAGCAAATATTATAAATTGTTAATACGTTGTAGGTTTTTCATTTACATTTATAAAGCTTATATAAATTGTATATTTAGGCTTATTAATTATTAGCTATGTAGGTATATTTAGGAAAAAGTGAAGCAAATTATAAACTGCTCCTTCCTCTTCTCCTTAACCATTCTCTGGTATTCTGTACCCCCTCATATCATAAAATCACATTTCCTGAAAACATTTAAATACCTCTATTTTCAGTAACTCATTCTTGTACAAGGTGACGTTTGCCAATAATCTCCTTACTCGATAAAATGTCATGCTCTTGCATTTCTGGAATCCTTTCAATACCTTTTCACTATTTAGATTCCACTTAATACGATTTTTCTTACTCTGAATATAACATTGAGGTACAGCAGATATAACAGTACAGATACAGCACTAATTATTATACCAAAATAATTTATTTATCATTTCATTTGTGTAATTTTCTCTTATTTTCGTGTATCTATATTTAAATAATATCTATGATCTATCTATATTATCATTATCATTTTTTGTTTCATTTTACAATATCCGTGGCCAGATGTAACTAATTCTATTTATTTTCGTATTTACTTGTTATCCTTAAGGGAGTTGATCCCAGAGTAAAATTATTTTTTTGTTCTATTCTTTTCTATATTTAAATTTTAATTTACAAGACTAAAGCGACAAGAAACTGCTCGTCGTTACAGACTACTTCAACATTTACTAGACAAACGATCAAACCTCCTAATTCATTACAAAAGACTTATTTACATGACTGTTATTAGACCTATTTGGACGTACGGAGTTGAGTTTGGGGCTCTACTAAACCATCCAATTCTTCCCGTATCCAATTATTACAATCCAAAATCCTCAATGCTCTTTACTTTGTCACCAATAGGCTTATCCATAAAGATCTTAATGATCCATATGTTGCTGATTTAGCCCAAACCAGATACAAATCCTGTCATAGTAAGCATTTACTTGATTTACATATTTGTATAGTTGTAAATTTCAATAAATCGATATATATAATAAAATAAAATTTTAATTTTGATATAAAATTCAAAATTATTTTATTAGGAAGCTTTTGTCTTCTTTCACTTCCTCTGTTTGCCTTTCTGCTATCAGGGGCACTTTTTTTATTTTATTTTTTATTATTTTTTTTTAATGTGGTCAAGCTTTGAATCAAACTTACTCTTTAATGGGCGGCTCCTTGAACTCGGAACCACTACTTAGTTTTCCATTTACATCGGGTCTTCTCAGGGAAGGTGATCTTAAGTTACATTCAGTATGTGTCCTTTATTTCAATGTGCCTATGGTGTACTATACTGTTGTGTACTACTCGGGGGAGTACACTAATCCCCACTAGCTGAGCACTTCATCTATTAAGCTCTTGCTGGATTTATCATCAGGTAAATATATTGCTTTTAAATTGAGTAGTTAAGAATAAAAAACCGTTATATACATTTTTCAAAAAATTTACAGAACAAACAAATTACAAATTACTAATTTTTGGATAGGCGAAAAATTTGATAACACTTTAAACTCATCAATATTTTGTTCTCGGAGTAGTCTTAAACTTGTGAATTTACTATTTCAATCGATGTTTGCTTTAGCAAAAAATTTCTATTTTCCATTGGTGATAACGGGTTGTTTTGAAAGTCGGTCCAAAAATAAATTATTCTCTAATGTTGTTGAGTTTTCATAATTCTTCAATTTATTATATATTACGAATATGTAATATGTTACATTTCATATATCCATAAATTAAAGTACTGATATTTTGATATTTTTGTATGTTTTTAGATCTGATAATAAGTGTTTAACATTCGAAATTAATTTTCAAATAAAAATAATTCCAATAGAAGTGGCAATTAATTCATCAATCCTAATTGTATTGATCCTTCCATACCATCATGCGTACCTCAAGTGACAACTATAAAGAACTTACATTATAGAATTTCCTGATAATCGCGACTGTGTAAACAGCCTAAACATTTGTAAACAAACTATGCGATTATTGCCGATTAAGATTAAATTTTTTTGGGATATAATGGTTTTTTGTTTATAACCTATAAGCCATATATAAAGGCTCTTTTAATCTCTTAAAAACTTAAATATATATTTTTCTAAATAAAGTTGACTGAACGAATCAATCAATATGTGCCTGCAAATAGTTACATATAATTTAATAATCCAGTATATCTTCTTCGTATGTTTTCTCAAGCTATTGTATATAATCCTCCTTCCACATTCTTATCTATCTAGAGCATTCTCTTCAGTGAGCCCGAAGGCAAACTAGCCTATTATTATATTCTCTATTCAGCTTTATCGTTGACTTTATCGAGTCATTTCGTTTTGCCTTTTAGTTATTTTCTTTGGCCTAAATACATTTCTTTAAATTAAAACGGACTTTTTTATAATGCAATCTATTTGAACAATAAATCTGATCAGATTAACTTACTAATAAAGTAAACTTAGGTGATAACTTCCGCTGATTAAATTATTTAGAACAAAGAATTATTTTTTTCTAACCACTCCCTTTTTTTATATATTAACATAAGAATATATTAAATTTAAAAAAAAAAAATTAAACGTTTCTTAATTTTTTATTTATTTAATCATTGGATAATTCATTTTAGACATAATTAAAATAGTTATTTCAGGATAAGATAAGAATAGATAAGAATCTTAATAGAATCTAATAAACTTCAAGTCAGCACACAATGAACATCTTTTACTTTTTATAACTAATGCTTATTACATAGTTAGTTGCTTATCTAGAAGCACACTAGAGAAGACACTAGAGTCTTTCTCTAGTGTCTTCTCTCCCTGACTTAATCGCCCTTTACCTTCTCAAGCATCTTTACTCTATTTTCCAATTCTGTCAGTGCCTGTCTATACTGTTATATCCTCCACTTCTTTTTGTAATTTTATAATTTCATAGAGACACCAATGTGGTCAAAGCTTTCTAATTCAGCTGTACATGTTCATATCGTATTAGCCTGTTAGAGAAAAGTAGATAATTTTTATCTGCCACTCATAATTACCTCCAGCTGTACTTTACAAAGTGAGGTCACTCCTTCCAACGTTCGTCTGATCGTTATTAACACTTGGTACCAGCTGGATAGTTATTATAATTAATATGGCTGTAAGTCTTATATGTTACCATATTAATAGTTAACTTTTTTTCAAGATTTTAAATTAAAATTAATAAGCCTCGTGCCAAAGTTTATTACAGACCTATATTATCAATATGGTATTAACTTTTATATTTTATACAATTATATAAATCTTATGAACAAATATCTTCTGTAGGCATGTACGAGTATATTTTATATTACCTTTGTTGCATATAGGGAGGCGCGATAGCACAGTGGTTGCCACTTGACTACCAAACTTTCGGACTCGAGTTCGATTCCAATTGAAGGCATAAAATTTATTTTTTATTATTTCGGCTATGGATCGACTTCGAGGTCGGAAGACCCTCTTGGGACACCTGGCCTCTAGAACGTTGGTACCCTTAATTGGGGAAAACCCGCCGGTTTAGCGTGATTAAGGCCAGATCGCCTCCTTTCACTACCGTTGGCCCAGTAACAGTATATCCTTATCTAATTACTGAACCCAAGACCCTTCATAGGTTGTAGAGGTACAGTCTTTTTCTTGCTTGTAGTTATGTCATGGTGAAATGAATACCGTATCTCCCGCTTTCATAAATAAAAAAACGTTTGACTTTAAATTGAATTTCATTTGTTTATCGATAAAAATCTTGTATTTGTAATTTTCATTATTTCTTCAACGATATTTTCACGCATTTCATTAATTTTCATCCTGGTTAAAATGACATTAATGAGGTGTTTGAAGAGTACGTAAAAGCATAATTAGACATCTAATATGGCAGAAATAATATCATCAATCCATCTGGATTGTATGCAAACCTCATTTTCGGTACTCAATACTATCTTTTTAACTATTATTATAGTAAAATTTATTATCATAAACCTTCGTAGAACTATGAAGATGTTGTAGTTAAAACTTGGTACAGTTGGGTTTAATAGTTTTATCAATGCAAACTCTGTTGCAGAATGGCATATATTTATCGATATATTTATAGCTTTAATAACAATTGAATTGAAAATAAGTAAAATTTATCATAAATTTCTAACTCTGTAAAACACTGTACCTCTGTAATCTCTCTAGAATGGTGCTCGCCACCTATCTGTCGTTTATCAAACTTCTCTGCACTCTATTTATTTTTTTTTTTTTTTTTTTTTTTTTTTTTTTTTTTTTTTTTTTTTTTTTTTTTTTTTTTTTTTTTTTTTTTTTTTTTTTTTTTTTTTTTTTTTTTTTTTTTTTTTTTTTTTTTGGACAATTTAATTGAAAATTTTTAAATTTTAGTATTATAAAACCTTTCATGAGCTATGAAGATGATACGGTTGAAATTTGGTACAGATTGGTTCAGTAGTTTTCGCGGTTAGTGATCACAAACGAAAAATGGTAGTATTTACAAGCGAAGTATTTACAAATGAAGAAAGTTTTATTCAGGAATATATATATATATATATATATATATATATATATATATATATTCTCCCTCCTATTTTCTTATGTATTTATAATAAGACCTTTTTATTGAAATCTAAAGATTATCTTGTTCGTTATTCCGTCATATTAAAATTAATTCTTTGTCAAAGCAATCAACTAGAGTAGGGATGAGTTTGTAAACAAGGCAATCTAACTTCTTAAGTTCGCCTCGGCAAAGCCAGGGTGGTTTGCGGTTCGCTCTTTGGGTTTCCTTTAAACAAGCGTTGGGGCACAGAAGTGTGCCAACACAAGACACTAGCCACCTCAACCTAATTGTTTTGTCAATATTTCAACTATAATCAATAAATTATGAGTTTGTTATCATTATTGTTTATTGGTTGATAAATGTGCTATATATTGTGTTTAGTGACAAACAAATGGGTCTTAGAGGGTTTATAGAGGGAGCCACACAAGTTACTGTTTTTACTATGTATGTTGCCTCGGTGAATTATAAATATTCCAATTTTTCAACAAAAAAATTTTTTTTTCCTTTTTTCAGTTTTTTTTTTCTACTTCATTTGCTTCCATTTACCAAAGTAATAATAAACATAATAACATTTTAGGATTCACAAAATCAAGTTATAAAAAAATCTTACAGACAAAACAAATATATATATGTTGATTCTCAAGCATTTCTGTGTAAACATAAATGAAAACGATGATGGTATAGCCGTTTGTAATCCTGTTCCAAGATTCTACATAAGTCAAGCGCCAACAGGTACTTCTACCATTCCCGTTTGTCAGACAATTCTTTACAGAGAGTTGGCAAGCAACAGATTTTAGTCTCCTTCCTCTGAAACACATTATTTAAAAGTGATTTGTAAGGGATCATGGGTGGTATATTCTTAGACCCAGGAAATCAAAATTTCGAAATAATTCTGTTGAAAAAAATGGTTTCTTAGTGACGAGGGGGCGGAGATAACTAAATCCATAAAAAACTTGTGACACTTGTAAATAGCCGGTCAAGTTCAAGATTCGTACTTTAAGAAAACAAATTTTTTTTTTTTTCACATTGATTCACAAATTAGTACTCATTTCTGTGATAACCTCATAACGCAGTCTATTATACACCAATAAATAAAATAAAATAGAATATAGCTTTAACCCAGAATTCATAATACTCTTAACATACTATTCCGATGTGCCACAGGTTTATTGTGCTTTATTATCTCATGAATAATTTCTCGATCTGTTTTGGCACCAGCATCTAAATAAATAGTTGATTTGATAAAAAAAAAAAATGCATTAGGTATAGTATTCAATGTATATATATATTGTTGTAACTGACTTTTTTTTTATGAATTAAAACTAAAACATTAAGTTATTGTTGTATGTTATTCCCATTTTGTCAAATTTGCTTAGCTTATTATTACTTTTTTTTTTTCGAAAAGGGCCACATTTCGGATTCAGCACAACAAAAAATTTTAAAATCCATTTAGGAAATATTTCAATTTATATTACTTGTAAATATATTAGAAGCAAGAGGAGTCAGCAAAAAATAAAAAAAGTTAGGATTTATTATACTAATAAACGACGAAATGTTTTAAGTGGTCTGTCATACTAACCTAGAATATTTAAACAGTTTATACATCTACAATCCTCATAAATATAATTTAAAATTTATAGCAGTGATGAAACTATAAGTTTATTGTAAAAACGAAAATTCAAAGTTCCAGATCACAAACCTAAATAATCATTTCCATCATCGTACCATTACATAGTAATATATTGTAAATAACTAATACAGTTGTAATGGCTGTATTTCCAATATAACTCTGTTTTTTTCTAAATATTTTCACCTCTAGATATTAAATAATTTTTTTCTCGCTCAGGAAACTCATATTGAGGTTACTTTTTCAAAACTAAATGAAGCATTTCCTTGCCACCTCACTGAAAGATAATGTCCTTAGTTTTCATATCTTTAAACAATTCCAACTTTGGAACGGTATACAAAGTTTCTAATAATGAAAGATCCGGTTACTTCAAAAAACGGCTACATCTGGATCAAAAATCAGTTGTAACTCATTTGAGGACAGGTTTAGAAATTATTTTTATAAGGGTTATCCTCTAACACGTTCCCTAAGAAATATGAATTTTTGAAAATGAAATTTACGTAATTTCTAATGAATATAGATGCAAATTATAATAACTGTCTTATGGATTTGTGAATTGAAATTGTGATTTTTAGGGAAATAAAACATTCGCTTACCACTACTAGTAGAAGCCATGACTCATAGATTAAACAACAAATATTCGCATACACTTGTTAAATCACTTTTAAGGTATGATGTAAAATTAAAATACCTGGTAGGTTCAGAGCCTTCGACATTTCGAAGTTTCGTGTATTGACTTAGTAGAAATAATAATTTCAGAAGATCGGGAGTCTTCTTAATGTTTTGGAATTATTCTTTGCAAATATCCCGGAATGTCTGAAGAATTAATAAAACGAGCTTAATTTGCCTCAAACTTTCCATCCTAGTTATGCAAAAAAATGGCAATCGTTATGCACATGCAGTTGGTGACATCCGATTCTTACTGAAGCAGTGTTTGAATAGAACCAAGTAAAATCATTATGTTTTAAAAATAAAAAAAATATGCTTATTTTTATTATTCTATATTAATAATATAAGTAATGTTCTTCTTTTTTTTAGTTATATTCAATCCTGCCGAACATAAATTTATTTTATCAGTAACTATGTACTACTGAGTGTATCAAATTCTGAAATACTGAAATATTGAACTAATTTTTTTGGCATTTTTTTTAATTTATAGTTCCTACTTCATCAGAAGATAGGATATTCGTTCGTAAACAAACTAGTTAGTAAATAATCTAGAAACCACTGTGAGGTGCAGTCCCCTTCCGAGATGAATTGGATTCTCCCATTCGTCCTTTTTGAACAAGTAGGAGGTTTTGACTAATTCGTAGATTACAATGCCGTGACCGAAAATAAGTTTGTTTGTTTCCATTAGTTTTGGTTTCCTTGTAATTTATTGTTAATGACTTATTAGAATTAACATCTAAATTGGCTCTGCTGTATTGTTTACCGCCCTCCTTACTTATGAATTGGAGATTCCAGTAACGGAGTCGGAAGATTTGCATGTTGCGACCGTACATTAATATTCTTGACCATTGTTATTTAACTATTCTGTGAAAATAAAACCAGATTTTTAGCATATTATGGAATAATATTTATTTCTAAAATAACGCATCATATACTGATAGGCAAATAATTCCACCTAATTGAGATTTTTCATTTTCACGGCTCAATTTTTCTTTTAGGTGTTTACGTCCCCGTATACTTTTAATAGATCATATAAAAAGTATTAGGATTAAATTTCACAATAATAAAATACTCAATGATCCTTACTTTGTCACAAACATGCTTAACCATTAAGATCTTAATATTCCATATGTTGCTGAATCAACCTAAACCAGATTCTTTTATAATGAACTCCATGAACATTCAAATCCACTAGTATCTCACTTTTCTTAACATTCCATCCCCGATAATCCTGTGAGGTGTATGAAAAGAACGTGGTCTCGGGACCGTATATTAAAAAGCTTTTATATTAAAAAGATTGAAGTGTCACCATTGTGTAGTTGATGCACAAGCACTTGACATATTATTATGAGCATTATCTTTACATTAACTAGATTTATTTTCCCTTATTAGTACAGTAAACGCCGCTTAATGTGATCGCTGTGGTGATCACACTAGCCGACTGATAACATTAACCCGAAAGACACCAAACTGTCTCTGATTGTTCTCCATGAAGTTTTGTGAAACAGATGTTTTCCGGTTTCTTCCACCAATGAAACCACTCTTCTATTGCAATGATTCCCACTTTTTCCAAGTTTTTTAGATAATTCTTCTGCTTTTTTCTGAAGTAAATTAACACGATCATCTTTTCCCCTCACTTTCAGGAATCATTCTTTTAAGGCTCGTTCCACATCTTCTTCTTTTCCTGCTCTATTTCTTTTCCGATTTTGATTCTAATTTTGCGGAAATGAACTCTCGACATTCTTCTGCTGTTTTAATAGTTTATTCAGCAATAAATGAGAAATATTCAAAGTTTTAGCGGCTTTAGGCTGACTTATTCTGGTAGACAGGCTATCGTATGATTTTAAGATATCCATATTTTCAGATAAACTCAGATCCCGTCGTTTTAATAGTCCCACGCTCATTTAAAAGACAAAACAAAAGAACTGGAAGTTTACTCGAAAAACAAAAAAAAAGTCCGAACACTTTAGAGGACGAAATCATACTGAGCTGAGCTAGTAAATTTATTTTCATAGAATTTGAGAGAAGGTAATGATTATATTGTTCATTCTTAGAAAAGGGGATGTTCTTGGAAAGAATTATTCCCATTAGAATTACCTAGCCAAGATTATGAGAATGAGCACAATAAACGGAGTTTTAATAACAATAAACGAAAATATGGTAATATATGGGCTCGTTCCAAGCCATTATGATCACACAAAGCGGTTGATAACATTAACCGTGATCATAATATGCGGCGTCGACTCTATTATATTTTATCTTGTATACAGTTGGAAATTTCAATAGACAGTTTTTAAAAAAATAAATAGAATATAACAGTATTTAGAAATATTACCAAGCAATTTTAAGTTTACGAAGTTTTAAATTATCAAGAATTATTTTCGGCCCTTGGATTCATTATACCTTGCATTAACGCAAAACTGTAATAATTCGTCTTTTCTTTTCATTTAGGCCTAATTAGGACCTCAGGGCTCGTATCTACTCTTCAATGAGGATCTTCTAATAAATAAATTGTAATTATTTAAAATTCCGTTATTTTTTTTTCAATACTTTAGTTTAATTAATAATTTTTAATAATCTTAATACGATTCCTCTGTCCTCGTTAAAGAATATGAGGGCGTAAACACCCAAAAAAGAATAATACTTTACGTCTAAAAAATGAAAAAATCGTTTTAGTAGAATTTTTTATCTGTCAATATATTTATGAAAACGCACACTGTTCCTTTTAGAGATCTAGGCAATACTTAAATTTAAAGAAAAGTTTAAAAACAAATCACATAATCAAGCTACTGATACATACTTAATAATTTCAATATTTTTTTATATTTATTTGCAAAAGATATTTCTTGTACAAATAACATACGAAATAAAACAATTCTTTTTTTTTTTTTTTTTTTTTTTGTCTAGCAGCACTAGGACTTTGTATAGATAATATTAAATTATATAAGTACTACAAATATAAAGAAATAGTTTAGATTTTACATTAAAAAAAAATATAATAAAATAAATAATAATAATAAATAAATAAAATAATTATCAACTTAATAACAAGATCAATGCAATTACAAGGTATACAGAATTACAGATTTATAACTTCCCACCAAGTCATATTTAGTCATTATTGAATTTAATTAATAGTTAAGAAAATCAGAGAATCAGTGACCCAGTAATTTAGAAAAGAACCAGAATAAGACCATTGTCAGAACCCTATTCCAAAAAATAGGGTTATTAATAAAAATAGTTTATTAATTATTCTTTTAGCTTTGTTTCAAATACACAGACTTTTCATTTGAAAATTTTTATATTTACAAATTTTATTTTCACGTTTTCATGAAAGGCAGGGTAACATATAAAAACAGATGGTGCTATTGCCCTATGGCCAAGTATTCAAGCAGTCTTTAAATACAACCATCGGTAGAGAGCTTGAAAACCGGGTTTTTCTACTTAATAAACATAGTTCAAATCCCCAGTGCACTAGTGTTCATGTTGAGGGAAAAGAATGACTTTTGAAACTTATTTTTGTATGCAGTCTTACTTAATACGTTACACTAGCCAGAAAAAATCTGACGGTTAGTTAACAGTGTGGACCACACTCAGGAATAAAGCTCCGCCACGACTGATGCAGGTTGCAGGTCTGATATATTTTTTTAATATCGTATAATAACTTATGATATTTTCTCATTTTATTATGATCAAAGAATATCTGCTCCATAATTTCTAAATATACTGGGGCCTTATGTACCTTTCGAGCCTTATTTTCCTTTAACGTATAAAAGCTTTCATTGTAATCGTTGCTTTTGTAATTTTGTATAAGCAGAATTTTATTTATAACTGTTTGTTCACTAGGATATACAAATAACATTTCTTTGGAGTCCTGGAACATTGATATAACTATTTCCTCGAACTAAAAAAGATTGCACACTTTCTTCGGGGCTTTATAAATGAAAAATCGAAGCGGTAAAAAGAGTAAACTTTCATTCTAAAATTTCCCATTTGGTCGGGGCTCAGGAAAAAATGTGTTCCATCTGAGAATTCTAAACGGGAACTTTAAATATGAAGTTTTCTTATATAATCTATTGTGTACAGGTATAATCTGATTATAAATACTATAAATAAAGATTGAAGAAATTAAAAACCATTTTAAAGAAATGTGATTGAAGAAAAACGGACCACTAGATGAATAATCGAACAACTGGAAAATGTCTGAAGCGTAGACCGACATAAAGATGGAATCTTCATCTTAAATTGTCTTCAAGCTGATCTAATGGATTAAGGTTCTGAAGGATACCGTTGGAGGGGTTGTTCTATTTCATTATATCATGGCGCAGTTTTATTTTAGAAATAATTGATGCTTCAGTTCTTGTGTAAATTAAGTAACTGCTAACCCTTAGAGATTTTAATATTTTAACGTGATACTTGCAGCAAGAATTGTTAAACATGAGGTCCGTTTCACCTTCGATAATCTGTGAATCGGTCACTTTTTGTTCCGAACCACTGAAAAAGTTAGAACTAATGAATGAAGCTTCCACAGAGAATTAGAAAATTTTTGAACAATATCTTCAGAGAATTGCAGAATATTGCAAACGACACACTGTAACTATTACCAAGGTAACTATCGGAGGCTATATCCTCTGTGATCTATTTATTTAATTACAATTGTAGGTGCCGTGTACAGCAACTTAGGCTAGAGGCACCATTACATCATGTGCCATTACATATTAACATTATACATCAATTACATTATATACCATTACATATTAACATTCAAAATTACATTATGCTGGTTTTCATCCGACTTCAAAAAAGAGGAGGTTCTCAACTCGTCTGTATTTTTTTTTTTTTTTTTTTTGTGTATGTTACGCGATTACTCCGTCAATTCTGAATCCATTTTGATGATTCTTTTTTAGATCGGCAGGGCATACTTCAGAGGTGGTCCCATTAAAATTATTTTGAAATCAACGCAGCACTTTTTAAGAAAAATCAAAAAAACAGTTAATAAAAATCATTGTTATATAACCTTACATTTTAAACATATTTATGATTATGATTATTTAAAATCTCCATAGTAATTAAATCTCCGTCCTAAAGAATAAAGAAATATCGCCACTGGTGGAAGGCGGGGTCTACTTTTAGGCACCCTCAGAAAAAAGCTCAATTCAGTTGAAAATTAAATGATAAATTGGTACCAGGTATTTAATTTTCTTTATCAATGATTTTATATGTATGTACAAACAACATACACATATCCATTAATGAAAAATATACGTAATGATTTCAACTCCCATTTTTTGTGTTCAATTTTCCCAATTACATGAAGGTAAGTGGAATGATAACCTCGATAAGTCTTTGTTCAGTAACTCAAACTATTTTTCAGGGTAGATTGAATATCGAGAATTGACTATATAAACAAAAATACACTCACCACTAAAAAGTAATAAATAAAAATAATTTTTAGAGAAAAAAACAAAACCGACTTCAAGATTAAACCTACTTACACGTACTTAACTAAAAAATAAAAAATAATATTTTAATTGCTTAAAAAAAAAAACCGTTAAATGAAAATCAATGAAATTATCGCTACTTATACACCTATTCACAATTTGTGATCAGTTATTTTTGGAGTCGGTGCCAACCAAAACTAATAGAATTTGAAAAGAACAGGTAATTGTAAAGATCCTCCCACTGTTTCATCACCGCCACACCGCTGTCTCGGGCCATTCGAAAGTGTATTGCAGAGGCAGGATCAAACTGCCATTCTTGGCTGGCACCGACTCCAAAAATAACTGATCATAAATTGTGAATAGGTATATAAGTATCGACATTGATTTTCATTTAACGGTTTTTGTTTTGAAGCAATTGAAATATTATTTTTTATTTTTTAGTTAATTTCGTGTAAGTAGGTTTAATCTTGAAGTCGGTTTTGTTTTATTCTCTGAAAATTATTTTTATTACAATTCAACATTACACTACATTACAATACATTATCACTATTACATTATTACTACAACATTACGTTAGATTATTTCTACTATTCTATATTTCATTATAAACAATATATAATTAATAATTATATTAATATTTATATTAATAATTATATTAATATTTATAATAATTATATTAATATTTATAATAATTATATTAATATTTATAATAATTATATTAATATTTATAATAATTATATTAATATTTATAATAATTATATTAGCTATTACAATTAATCATTACACAATTTAATTTACAATTAAACATATTACACAATTAAACAATACGATTTAACATTACATTTTATCAGTTGTTAGAATACGAAATTATATTAGTTGAAACAAGTGGTTATCTATGTGTAGGGTAAAAAGATTATTCCAGTTATCGGGTTCCAAAGCTTCTCGGTATCCTTGAAGATTCAACAATGTCCTGGATGGTAAAATTCGGGTGCAATCATTAATAAGATGATCCATTGTCAGCAGGCAGTTGCAAGTAGCGCATTCTGGTAGAAGATTGCCCTCAAGTAAATGCCGTTGCGTCAACTTAGTGTATCCAATTCTAAGTCGCGTAATTACTGTTTGTTCTCTCCTGTTTATTGGGAAAGTTGTTACTGGAAGAAAGTTTTCGTATAACCTTTTCATTTTATTTGTATTAAGCACTTTTGACCAGACGTTGATCCATGCCTCTCTGCACAAGTTAAATATAGATTTATTAAAGTCGTAAAGAGTGACTTGGCTATTGGAAAAAAGAAACATAGTTCTTCCTTCTTTTGCGCTTGTGTCGGCCAATTCATTTCCTTCTATATTGGTGTGGCTAGGGACCCAAAGAAATTTAATATTTTTATTCATGTTGAGGACTAATTTCGTTATTTTCACTACGATAGGGTTTTCGGTTGAATGAAAGTTTTTGATTGCCTGAAGGGTGGAGTAAGAGTCACTGCAGATTAGAAATTGTCTACTGTCCAAATTTTCAATTATATTCATACAGAGATAGATTGAAAATAGTTCGGCGCAAAAGATAGATTAAATGTTTGGAAGACAATATCGGATGGTTTCAGAAGGAAGGATGACTGAACATCCAGCACTCTCCTTGTCTTTTGAGTTATCCGTGTAAAGGCAGACATAATTAATATAACGGTTAACGAGCAGATTTAAGAAGAAACTTTGTCTATAGGCCTCAGGAGGAGTGTTTATTTTCTTGATCCGGTTCGAAGAAAAATCAAAAGATATTGTATGAGCTGTCCATGGTGGTAAAGGATTTGGAGATAATGGATATAATGGTGGTAAAGAATATGAGTCGGATAATGGAGGATAGCTAGAGATACAGGATGGTAATTTGTAACACGAAAATTCAAAGGACTGTGAACTTGCTTTAATACGGCCTAATTATTTTAATAAAAGATAGGGTCTCCGTAGTTCAAGGGGTCACTCATCTGCCTCCCAGAGATTAATACAAACTATTAATAGGACTGGTAATAAACGCTCCAGTCGCCCTGCGGATCATTGAATGGTGTACTGGGTCTAATCTTTGTAAAATTCTTTTAGAAGAGTCTCCGTAAATTTCGCAACCGTAATCGATGACAGGTCTAATCAAGCACCTATATACTCTCAATAAGGAGGTTCTGTCATAGTCATAGGTTGAGGAAGAGAGTGCTTTCATTACATGAGATGTTTTAGATAAATTTGATATTAGCTCATCAGTATGGGGTTTCCATGACAGCCTTGAATCAAAGATGACCCCTAAATATCTGATAAAATTAGGTTTATTTAGGATTTGATTCCCAAGATGTTCAGTGAATGGTTGCGTGCATTTTCGAATTCTGCAAAAATGAACTGCTGAAGATTTGAAAGGGCTAAAGTTAAACCCGTGGCAGGTGCCCCAATTTTCTAGGTTGTTAAAGGTTTCCTGTATTACGAATTGGCCAAGGTTAATATCGGTGGAGCTATAATACGAGTAAATTAAAACGTCATCAGCGTATAATGAGATTCTAACGGGACCTTGAACAAATCTTCTTATGTCATTAATAGCGATGTTAAATAGTGTGGGACCTAAGACAGTTCCTTGAGGCACTCCATTATATAAGTCAAATTCGTCGGAAAAAAACTGAACCTGTTCGTACCATAAATTTTCGATTTGAAAGAAATTTTGAATGAAGTACAAGATGTTCCCAGAGAAACCCTATGACTGCAAGGTCTCTATAATTTTGCCTCTCCAACGTGAATCAAAGGCATTTTTTAAGTCCAGAAAAACGTGTTGATTTTTATTGAATGACGATTTTAAGTATGAGTTAAATTTGAAAAGGAAATGCGTTGTTGATTTATGTTTGCGAAATCCCAATTGTTCGTTGTCTAGTAATTTACGAGTTTCTAATTCCCATGAAAGGCGGCGATATTTTTTCGGTTAACTTACTCAAAACCGAAGTGAGAGAGATATGTCTGTAACTCTGAACCAATCTAGAGTCTTTATTGGGTTTGAGTAATAGTACTACCGTTGCCGTTGGCCATATTTTAGGGAAATCCCTGTTCATCCACCTATTGTTTAGGAGTTTTAGTAACTAGTAAATCACTATCGGGGGCAATTTTTTCATAAATTCCATGTGAACCTGATCTGGACCTGGAGATTTGGAATGGGAATATTTTATACTATATTTTAGTTCTTCCATCGTGAAGGGAAGATTGTATGACTCATTATCATGGTTTGAGTTATGAGAACTCTGAATAAGTTTATGTGCCACATTATTTTTCGTGATACAAGAAAGATGTTGTCCAAAACCATTGATAATGTCCTTGGGTTCAGTAAAAGTAATATCGTTGTAGGTGATTGACCTCGGAATTTTGTTGACATGTCTGCCCTTGATAGCTCCTATTTTATTCCAATAAATTTTTGTTGATACGGGTGATGAAATGGAGGAAATAAATTTAGTCCAAGACTTTTTTTTTTGCCTCTTCATAACCCATCGTGCTTCGCTTTGGCTTTATGGTAATTAATATGGTTAGCTAACGATGGGTAAGATTTTAAAAGTTTTAGAGCTTTGTGTCTGTTTGTCAGGGCGGAGCGACACTCATGGGACCACCAGGGAACTTTCCTCAGATGTTTGGATGGCTTCGTTTTAGGAACACACTGTTCAGCAATTTCCACAATGTTCGATGTAAACGCTTCAATATTTTCACCATGATAAGGGGAAATCACATAGTTTTTGAAAAAATCCGAACAGGCTTGGGAGTAACCTCCCAGTTAGCTTTATCTATCCCCCATTTCCCAAAAGAAGTTGGAAGAAATGGATCAATTTGCAGCGATAATATGAGAGGTATATGATCACTATCAGCGAGATCACAGTGGAAATAAGACTGAGGGGTGATGGGAAAAGAATGAGAGGCTAGACAAAGGTCCATTGAAGTCCAAGTTTTGTGAGCTCTGCTATAGAAGGATGGCTCACAGGGACCGCACAACATGAGGGAAAATTCATCCATTATTGATTCTAAAATTTTCCTCTTGCATCAGTTTTACGGTTAGGACCCCATGTTGGGCTGTGGGCGTTCATATCTCCCATTATAATAAAGGGAGGTGGAAGTTCAGGCAGAAGATCCCGAATTGAATTATAAGTAATAATATCTGAAGGATGTAAGTAAACAGAACAGATAGTGAACTGCACCGAGAGCTGGACAACGGCTGCGACAGCTTCTAACTTAGAAGACAATTTAATTTCCTTATTACTAATTCCTTTTTTAAAGGCGAGAGAAACACCCCCACTGGCCTGTGTATTGCGAGAAACAGATTTATTAATACAGTTAAAAGATGATTTTAAAATTGACCGTGTAATTGGGGTGTTAGGCGTTATTGCGTTACCCGTATTAGACTCCTGATTCTGGAAATCACCAGTAGGCTGTTGGTTGTTGGCTTTCTTGGAACCCAACTCGCGATTATTGTTTGATGTTTCGTGGATGGAACCTAGTTTAATTATTTTTTCGTCAGTAATATCACAATGATCCCTGGGATCTATTGAATTAATTTTCAAGTTATTTTCTAATTGAGTCTGTGATCTAGAAATTAGAGAGTGATTGGATAACCTTAGTTAATGATTCCCTATAATCAAGTAGAATAGAACAGAAATTTGTTAACTGAGCCATGGGTGGAATGATGGGCCTGTTAAGGATAAGCCAGGAGCTGGAAGATTCTATTTATTAATTGTCTTTGTCATTCATTTTGTATATTTATTTTATTTAATGGTAATATTTCGTTTCTATTACCTATTATTATTTCGTGTAATGCCTTCATCTTCATTGTTTATTCTATAAACATATATATATATTATGTATGCAAAGTCCAACTAAATACCAACATAGTGTAGATCAATAAACGCTTACTTTTAATCAAAGGGTTCCATTTAAAACTATTAAACTGAAAATATTAAAATGTATGCAGTTGTTTTAAGTCTGGGAAATTAGAGTTCATAAAAAAATAAACAACCCCATAAATATAGTATAACGTAATTGTATGAGTGAATAATTAACTGAGTTTTTCCCCTTTTTTTTATTTATTTAGCACCCCTGTTATTATTTCGCTTTCCCTCTCGCTTCACTTTACCTATTGTGTTTTTTTTATTTTACTATAAGTGGTTTTATTTTTTATTAAGTGATTGAATGTTGACGAGACAGCAATTTTAACATGAAATAAAAATCGAACTCATGCTTCACAGACTCTACAGCATCACTTGTATAAGTAACATAATTCTGGAAAGTCCCTATAAATTACAAAAAATCGCAACGTATTACTTTCCGGCGTGAAACATGCCCAATAGTTTTCCTTGACAACACACCGATTCCTCAATCAGACACTGTTCACTACCTTGATCTGACGTCAGGACCAAAGAATGACATGGAATCAACATATCAAGAAAGAAAGTAAAACGCTCAACCAAAGACTATTAACAAACTCCAAATTTTCCTAGCAAAAACATTTAGGACAATCACAAAAGCACGGTGGTGCGTAACCAGCATAACTTTACATACTGACATACGCATGCCAACATTTAACGAACAAATACGAATCCACTACAAACGATTCCACGAAAAACAACTTGGCTATACTACATATTCCAGACAACACCCAGAGAAAGCTAAAAAGGAGCTGGATGAGGGACCTCCTAGACTTAAAAAGTAAATAATTAAAAATCAAGACAGGAGGTGCCACTGGGTTCCGCTCCCTTCATGCCTTTCACGCCTCACTTTTCACACAACAGATTCACTAATTATCTGTGATAGACAGGTAAGTGTAAAGAAGTAAAGTAAAAACAAATTATTGATATTGGCTATGTTTGTAGAAATTAATCGTAAATGTATATTAATTGATTAATGTTACATCACTTTAATATTTTTTACCTAACCTGATATTAAATATATAAAAAAAACAATAAAGTAGTTAATTATACTGATATAGCCAAGCTTTTAATTTTTCTAAAATTCATCCAACATAATATATATGTATATTATTTATATTGAGTATAATATATTGGGCAATAAAATAGATTTTTTTTTTTTTTAAATCAATTTCTTGAAATTTACAATTGTACAAGTATACATCAAGTAAATGTGTTTAAAAAAAAAAGTTTGCAATAACATGCCTAAACTTGAGAAGAACTACTCATCAGTAGCACTTAAGTAAAAAAAATGAAAAACAAAATCTACACAAGAAGATCTCTGGGTCATCTTCTTTTCAGACGCCTCGGAGGATTATCGGGAATTGAGTGGGAAGCAAGTTGAGAAACTAGGGGATTTGAGTGGTTATGGAGTTTACTATGAAAGGATTGGTATCTGGTTTGGGCTAAATCAGCAACATATGGAACATTAAGATCTTTATGGATAAGTTTATTGGTGACAAAGTAAGGTGCATTGAGGATTTTTCAAAGGATTTTGGATTGTAAGGATTGGATACGGGAAGAATTGGATGGTTTAGTAGAGCCCCAAAGCTCAACTCCGTACGTCTATATAGGTCTAATCACAGTCAAGTAAATGAGTCTTTTGTAATTAATTGGGAGCTTTGAACGTTTGTCAAGTAAATGTTGAAGTAGTCTGTAACGACGAGCAGTTTCTTGTCGTTTTGGTCTTGTATGTGGATTCCAAGTAAGACGTTTGTCCAAGTGGAGTCCTAGGTAGCAGATCTGTTCAACCGGGATTAGTGGAATGTCATTAAAGGATATTGTAGGACAGGAAGTCGTAGGTTTACGACGAAGGGTAAAGGTTATTTGGGTTTATTTTGATTCTCCATTTTTGACACCATTCTTGAATGTTTAGGATATGAGGTTGAAGTGTTTGGGAGGCAAGGAATGGATCATTGTTTGCTGATAATACACATGTGTCATCAGCGTAAGTAGTGAGGACAGCGGTAGGATGAGTTGGGATGTCAGCTGTATAGATCGTGTAAAGGATAGGGCCAAGGATACTACCTTGAGGTACACCGGCAGATTGGGTAAAGAGGGAAGAGTAAGAAAATTTATGGTTTTCTTTGAACATTCTATCACTGAGATAGGAACGGATAATAAGGAAGTATGTTGAGGAAAGGAATTTGCGGAGTTTGTATAGCAGTCCTGGGTGCCAGACTCGGTCAAAGGCTTGTTCTACGTCGAGAAAGGCTCCCGTGCAGTACATTCCGTGCTCTAACGCTGAGGAGACCACGTCCACCACACGATGACATTGCTGGATAGTGGAGTGTGATGTTCGAAAACCAAACTGGTGATCTGGGATGATATGATTGGAATCTAGGATAGGATACAGGCTTTTCAGGATGAGTTTTTCTAAGATTTCGCCCATAATAGGCAAAAGTGATATTGGACGATACGAGGATGGGAGCTCAGGTGGCTTTTTGGGTTTAGGTATCATTTTAACTATTGATATTTTCCAAGGATCAGGGAAATATGTGGTGCGAAGTACCGCATTGTATATGTATGTTAGAAATAGGATTGCTTTCTGAGGTATAAAATAGATATAACAAAAAGATGAAATGCTTACTTCAGAGAACTGTTCAATACAAATACATCGATACATGATGAGGATATTCAAATTCCACTGGAAGATAATTTAGAACCTCCGAATCCTGAAGAAGTTCTCCTGGTCATATCATAAACAAACTGAAAAATAACAAAACTTAAAACAACAAAACAACAAAAAAAAATAACAATAAAAGCCTCCCTATAAAACTTAAAATAAGGATCTACCAGATCGTACCCATCATACTGTGTAGGAGCAAAACCTGAACGCTCCCTGCGAATAATGAAGCTGGTCACTAGGCTTTGTACAGCCCTACAAAGATGGATATGTAAGGAGTATAAGGAGCAACCAGGAGCTAAGTGACCTGTACAAAGCTCTAGATTTAGTAGCAACAGTTAAACAAAGACGATTAAGATGGCTAGGCCATGTTCATAGAATGGATTCCCCCAGAATGCCAAAAATCATTATGAATGGGTATCCTGAAGAACGGAAGAAAGAGGGGAAAAGGCCCAGATTGCACTGGAGAGAAGTCATTAAAGCGGACTAAAAAGTGAGGTACTGGAAGAGAGCCGGTGGTGACTGGAGGGAATTGTGGAAGGGGCCTAGGTTCTGCATGGACCCTAGCACCATTAAATAAATAAATCACATATATAGAATAGAAATTATTAAACAGTTTGAAATTAAGACAAGACTGATAGAAGGAGAGGGATTAGCACCTATGCAATTAAATATAGTGTTGGAGTAAATTATAAAAACATTGTGGGAATTCAATCAATCTAGATTAAGAAAGGAATAGGGGGAGTAAAATTCAAATCTTAGCATTTGCAGATGATCTAACACTTGTAACGGATAGTGAAAGAAGTGTGGTTAAACAGATTAGTGAACTAAAGGAAATAGCGTAAAGAGCCGGGTTGAAAATGTCGTTTGAGAAAACCAAAATAATGACAAATGTTAAAGCAATAAATCGAGATCAAATATGAGAAAATCCAGTTGGTTTGAGAAAGTATAAGAAAATTCCAGTTTAAATATATATGAGAATTCAAAAACTACAACGGAGATTCGTACCAGAACCTAAGGCTATACAACACTATTATAAAGCCGATTCTGATGTACGGTTGTGAGACCTGGGCTCTATCAGGCACCCTAGAAAGCAGGATCGAGAGATTCGAAGGAAAACTGCTCAGTAAAATAACCGGAGCGATTTGGGATCAAGGTCTTAGTACATGGGGAAGAAGGATTAAGGAAGAACCAATTACTGAGACTAGTTAATCGATATGTCACGATAAAAAAAACAAGGAGGTTAAGATGAGCGGCGCGTGTGGCCTAGGAATTGTATTCATCTATACAAATATTTAATTGGTATCAAATCCAGTGTGAGATTGAGGGAAGGAGTGATTTTCTAATCAGACGTCTAAATTAAATACTCTTATTTCAAGTAAATGGTGAAAACATTATTAATTGAAAACATTTCGGCGATAGTTTTCATACAGTGGAAATAAGCAAAGAGGGAGCTAGATGGCCGAGCGAGTTGTGGCGAGGGTCTCAGCGCGCTCGGTACTGAAGGTAGTGGGTTCGATTCCCATCTGGCCGGGTTAAAATATGTTATAGGTGAACCCACGAAATGACTATTTATGTGAGTTCTAAAATTAGATTTAAAAAAATAAATTTTGACCTACCTGTTTCATTTCATTTGAATTTTGAAACATTTTATGTCTTTTATCACATAAATAACACATTTAATTTAATCCTTTACAGAAAAGCACTTCTTATGCTAAAGTTTTAAAAATACTTTTAAGAAACAATTTCAGGACCTTATTTTGAGCATGAGATAAAAGATTTTTTGCTTTTAAAAAATTTATGCTAGTAGATATGAGATGGGACCTAATTCCCCAACTGTGCGATGAGGGAGAAATAAATTTCACTCCTATAATAAATAATAATAAGGTATTATTTATTGTGATAATTTTGAAACACAAGAAGACCTGGAAAAATTTTTTAAAACAAATTTATAAAATACTATTTAGCATTTCAGGGGAGATAAACTGTAGGGTAAAAAGTTTAAAGTATAATAAAACTGTTCTTACGTCGTTAACAAAAATTTTAATAGTTATTGTGTGTTATTAAATATGAGACTGTCAAAATGTTTTTAATTTTTGAATAAGGGCTCAGTGAAATGACAGATTAAAAACTTAATTATTTTTTATATTTAGTCACATATTAGATTAAACAATCTTTACACAGTTTCAAGAAAAAAATAAATAGGGTCTACAGGTTAAAAAAAAAACTGCGTCGTAGTCAAGTCACGGCCAAGGGCGAAAATGGACTTAAAACATGTTTCTCAGCTAGTGCACTCTACCCTTTTGTGTGGGTAAGTTTTTATTTTCCCCTGTATCTAGGAGTCCGATAAAAACAAAATAAGATATTGTGAGAGAATGTTTGAATGCTGCTTTAGAAGTGGGGAAAATATCATCCACTAAAGGGTAAAAATAAAAAAAAAAATTAAGTAAAATAGTTGAGAAATGAACTAAAAGCCTTTAACACTTAGGTTTAATGTGTGTGAAACGGAAGTGGATTTTAAATAATATTAGACATGATTTCTCATGTTTTTATACAATATACTCCTATAAGCTAGGAAGCAGTTCTAGTACCAAAACGGAATATCTCCCATAACTAGGTAACAATCCTTGCGGATGGAATGAAAAATTAAGACCTTTTGAGCTATGTTTCTGTTCTAGAGAGAAGCTTTCGGACTAAGTAAATGAGGGTAAGGGGATTCTGTTTGCTGAGAGCTAAGCTCACTTATAAGTGCTGTCAGCCCTCAAACCTCCTCCCGCTCTCCACACATCAAACCTCAGGCTATATCTCAGTTCATTCCGCTTTCGTTATGTGCTTCACTGGTATCTGATTGAGTTTGCCAAAATTCGATTAAGCAGTTTGATTTTATGGTTCTTTTCGATTTGTAATTTATGTTATGTTATAATAATATAAAAATATGTATAGGCCTTGTTCTTCCCTTCATATAAGCAGCCATGTTTCGGATCCCAAGAAAACTGTTGGTAGAATAATAGTCTTATATATTAAAATTTTTAAATTTCTGGAGAGTAAGTTCGAACTATGTAGCTTTGTGAGCGAGAAATGACAAGTATTGCTGGCTTTCAACCTTGTCTTTCTTTCCTCTTGGATTTAATTTCTGCTTGATATGGTAGACTCTAGATATTTGAATTGCTCAACGTGTTCTAATTTAATCCCGGTAATAACTATTTCACCAAATTTTCACCTTTTCTACAGTTAAACATATATTTCGTTTTATCGGTTATAATTACTTGACCGATTTCGTTACCGGTTTTCAATAGCGTAGTTGCGTTTAATTTAATAGTTTTCTCATCTTCAACCCGCAGTACTAATCATCAGCATAACCAAGAACCGGAATTTTATCACCCATTTCTATGCCTTTCCCCGTTAGCATTACCTTCCAAATGACGTATTCTAGTGTTAAGTTAAATTATACAGGAGATAGAGAATGTCCCTGTTTGAAATCAGAGTGTACCTCTAAATGTTTGGAGTAAAATATATATATAGCTAAATAAAAGGATCGCGGGATTGAGTTTTTAAAAAGAGGCTTTATTCTGAATTACATACATTGATCAAGATACAAGCACAATTTATAACTAAATACCAAAAACTTCGTGTTAAACATCTGTACGTCTCAACGCACGACTGCAGAATGTCCCCGAGGCAAGGTGGAGATGACCTTTTATAGGGTTTTTGGGAGTGGGGATATCATACATTCTATTTATATTGCTAAGTCCATAGAGGTACCCATAACTATATATATATATATATATATATATATATATATATATATATATATATATATATATATATAAAATCTTTTAGATGCCCTATTCGTTTTGCCTCGTGAGCTAATTATCAACATTTTTGAATTCTTGTATTACATTTTTTTTTTAAAACTACTGTATACAATGCAAAGTGCTGATAAATATATTATTTATTCTTACTGTGTGGAATATGGAAAAAATTACTACCTATTCGTATAGGGTACTCAATTACCGACCGAGTTGGGGCGAGAATCGTTGCGCGCTCATTTCAGAATGTGGTTGGTTCTAATACCAACTGGACAGGATAAAATTAATTTCGTGACAGTTGCATTGAGTGGATCTTGACTTATCCGCGCTGGCTAGAATAGGTTGGTAACCTGTATGATAACCGATCCTTCCTGTCCTAGTTGGAGTACATAAGGACTTTAAACCACAAGAAACAAACAAAACTATCCGCAAAGCCGTGGATGTAAACACCAAGAAGGAAGGACTGTTTATTACAGAAGTCACATCCCTGCATTTATATATTTAATATTTTAAGTTCCTAAAGGATTTTCATACATTTGTTTTGGTTTTGAGAATGAAAGAATTAATAAATAATAACCTAAAAGGATTAATTAAAAAAAAGTTTAAAAAAAATAAATAATAGTTCAAATGATCTTAATTGTATTTATCCTTCTATCATATCATGCTTACCTTAAGTCAAACATTTCCCCTCTCGTAGACACCTGATAAACCATTCTCAATAACTAAGCACATAAAATAACTAAATTGAGATTACCTTAACATATCTCTTTTTTTTATGATATTTTTATTCAGTTTAAATTAATTTATAGATTATATTTATGCTAGTGGTTTTATTTTATGACCCATTGAACCCAGTTCCTTGACTTCGAAGCTAAG
The DNA here is from genome assembly GCA_003667255.2 of Euschistus heros. Classification (NCBI taxonomy): domain Eukaryota; kingdom Metazoa; phylum Arthropoda; class Insecta; order Hemiptera; family Pentatomidae; genus Euschistus; species Euschistus heros. The sequence goes on from RCWM02000046.1 coordinate 3,762,537, forward strand.
CATCTTCATCAAGATGTTCCAACTTTGCCCATAAATTAGAAGCCCTAGAGCTCGGAGCATCAGAGTTCTGCCCCTTCCCCCTCCCCCACCCCCTCTATTATATTCTGTCATCTTCTCTCCTCAAAGTAGTTTCATAATCACCTCTAGCATCATTCCTGTCATTACTAACAACTTTGGGTCAGTGATTTATTAATCATTAAACATCGTTGAAAAAATTCCTTTATATCAGATTAAAAAACAAAACAAAAAAAATCATTTCAGTTCATTTACATATATTTAGACGTCTATATTTACTGCGCATTTTGTCTTGAGCTTCATTGTCGAATAAAAATTATTGCCCATGAATATAATTTTTGTTTTATAAGAACACGTATTGATTAAATTTTTATCAGTAATAAAAAAATATTTTTCTTGCAAAAAAAAATTGCACTTGTATTTATTTTTTAATGCTTGTGCACTCCAACTTGGGCAGGAAGTACATATTTATCATATTTAAAAATGATAAATTGTACAATTAGTCATATTTAAAAATGTAGAACATGAGAATATCGTAATTTTATCTCTGAAACATCTCGTTCCAGCATACATTAATTAATAAAAAATATTTATTATTTTATTAGATTAGAACAGGATTTTTACAAGTGGTCGATAAACCAAAAATTTAGAACATGAGATAGAGTTTGATGTAAATGCACACTTCTTTTGAAACCCGCAACCCATGCTAGAGCATGGGTGTGGAAAGTTTTCTGATAGACTGTGTACAATAATATTTGGCGTCCACCATGATTCATGAAGATACTGATTAACGAAGATTTCACAGAGATTAATCTAACTTTTTCATTTAGTGATACTCAGGTGCTCGGGCATTTTTCAAAATATCTCCACATAGTAGAAACGCGTACCATTGATAAAAATGATCTATATGGGTAAGGGAAGCACCCAGAACAAAAATTTGCTGTGCACATTTTCATGCAACAGTTACCTTCTTTGGAGCTCCTTGACTACGCTTCAACAAGTTGCCGCAACGGCAATTAAAATTTCGGGAATAGGTAATGTTTTAATTTTTTTCCATATTCCGTAGATTTAGAATATATAATTTGTAATAATTATCTATATCCATAATGAACTATGAAAATAATTAAGCTTTGTATTTTTATATTTTTAATAAAATAAAAAAAGGGAGGGGTGAACAGTTATTTGGAAACATTACCTATATACATTATCTGGAATAATGAATAAGAAATCATTCTAAAAATATTTTTGAGATTGTTCTTGCAATGGTTCTTGCGCTTGTTTCATGTGTCTGAATTGACCAGACAGGACTGCGTATCTTATGATGGCGGATATTAAAACAAAATATATAGGGATGAGGGCTAAGGTGGACAGTGAAATTTTGAAAAGAATAACAGATGCATTTATTTATCAAACTAACTTTTAAAACTCAAACTATATACAAATTTTTCGTGAAAGAAAAAACAAAATGAGCATTTAAAAAAATATTTAAAAACCAAAAATTCCATGTGAACATAGTTATCCCTATAAACCTATTAGCTGTGAGATAACCTTAGACATTATGTCAACTCTATTGTAATCCAACTAGAATGAGGGAAAAACAATAATTAAAAAAATGTATTAGATGCTCATACATTGTATAGCTGTGTATAGCCCATATCACCCCTAAGATCTCCTTTAAAGAGTCAGGAGGTCCAGCAATAAAGCCTCGGCACTACAGCCTTAGGAAGCTCCAGGCACAAGATATCAAGCAACTGTACATGGAGAAGTTGGATGAGAACATCTGCGCTGAAGATGTGGATGTGACAAACATTGAACTCCTGTGGTCAAGCTGTGTAACTGCGATGCGGGAGACAGCGAACAAGGTGTTGGGACCAAGAGAAAAGGAGATGAGGTCCCCATGGTTCGACGAAGAATGTGACGCTGCCACTAATGTGAAGAATATAGCGTATAAGAAAATGCTGAAGAAAGGGACTCGAATGGCTGTTGAAGAATATAAAAAGAAGAGGAGAGAGGAAAAAACAACTCCACCAAAGGAAGAAGAGCAGCAGAAAGAGAGAGAGGAACTGGAGAAGACAGAAGAACTATGGAAGGGCAAAGAATCGAGGGACTTTTTCAGAAGTGTCAATAGAAGAAGAAAATACCGATCAACTGTACCGGATACTTGCAAAGACATAGATGGGAAAATCGTTGCCTGCAAGAAGGACGTTCTGTTGCTATGGAAAAGACACTTTGAAGGGCTTCTCGACTCGGTTTACCGTGAATCAGAAATTAGAGAAGACTGTTCAGTCAATAACCGGGATGTTAACCTGGAACCGCCTGATGATGAGGAGATAACGGATGCCATTGACAGACTCAAGAATAACAAGGCACCTGGAGTTGATGAACTGCCAGCCGAACTCTTTAAGAGTGGAGGTGAACGGCTGACAAAGAGACTTCATGATCTTATCTTGAACAGCTGGGAGGAAGAGGTTCTGCCGGAGGACTGGAAAAAGGCAGTTATTTGCCCTGTTTTTAAGAAAGGAGATAAACTCCAATGTCAAAACTATAGAGGAATCTCTCTTCTCTCATGTGGATATAAAATTCTATCCAATATACTTTTCCAGCGGCTACTACCCTACGCAGAGAAGGAGCTTGGTCCCTACCAGTGTGGATTTCGGCGAGGAAGATCCACCACAGACCAAATCTTCTCCCTCAGAACAATTCTTGAGAGGGGAAATGAACACCAGATAAAAACCCATCATCTCTTTGTGGACTTCAAGGCAGCTTACGACAGCATTAACCGGGAAGAACTATATAAGGCACTAGAAGAGTTTAACATCCCAGAGAAGCTGATACGACTGGTAAAGCTGACCATGACAAATGTGAAGTGCACTGTGCAGGTTGGTGGGCAAAGAACGGAAGAATTCTCCTCAAGAAAAGGACTTCGCAAAGGAGATGCACTGGCGTGCCTTCTCTTTAACTTGGCGCTTGAGAAAGTGATAAGGGATGCTGGCTTGCAGACAAGAGGAATAATCTATAATAGAATGGTCCAGCTCTTAGCCTTTGCAGACGATGTGGACATTGTGGGGAGATCGTTGGAGTCAGTTAAAGAAGGATTTCTGGCTCTATTAGAGGCCGCCAAAGTGGTTGGATTGGAGATAAATGAAAAGAAAACTAAATATATGGTAACAGGAGAAGCTGCTCGACCTGGGGAGACAATTAATATCGGCCTCTTCAACTTTGAGAAAGTGGCCCAGTTCACATATTTGGGGTCCCTGGTTACTCAAGATAATTCACCTGCGGCTGAGGTGAAGAGAAGAATATTGATGGCGAACAAGTGCTACTTTGGCCTCCGCAAGGAATTCACCTCCCGCCTTTTATCGCGACAGACCAAGTTCCACCTATACAGGACATTGGTCCGCCCCGTCCTATTGTTTGGATCAGAGACGTGGACTACAAGTAGAAGAATAGAACAAGACCTCTTGGTCTTTGAAAGGAAAATTCTTCGAAGGATCTTTGGAGGAGTCCATACCGACGGAAACTGGAGAAGACGGACGAATAACGAAATTTATTCTATTTTTAATGAAAAAGATATTGTTCTGACAATGAAGCTGGGAAGATTGAGATGGGCTGGCCACGTGGCAAGGATGGACAATGAGGCAATCCCTAAAAAGCTCCTTACCGAACCTCTCCACGGAACTAGAAGAAGGGGGAGACCGAAGCTTAGATGGTCTGATGGAGTGGAGGGAGACGCTAGAGATGTACTGGGAGTCCGTCGCTGGATGACAGCGGCATTGAGCAGAGATGACTGGAGGAAGCTGGTGGAGGAGGCCAGGACTCGTCGCCGAGTTGCTGCGCCAACATAATAATAATAATAATAATTAGATGCTCAACATTCTTTGGATTGAAATGTCCATTTTATAGTTATGGTATATGTTTATTAAACTGATTACGTTTTTAATTCTCGTAAGTCCTATGTAATTCTCTTTCTGCATTGTAATAATATTGTTTTGCTAAATCTCTAGCGGTATTTTTTAACTTACGTAAAATATTCCGTACAAGTCTTCTAAAAATATTTTTACTCTTTTCTTTGCAATGAAACTTCTTGTTCTACTTAAGGAATTACTGCTTAAACTCATAGCTCCATAGCAGTTCTGTGTAAGTTACTTTATTTGATAAAAATGGATACAAACTACTTTGATTAGGAAACTGTAGCCGAGGCCAATATTTCAGTTGGAAAGTTGTCCTGAAAGCCTTCCCATTATCCTAATGGCTTTCAGGAAACGAAAATAGACCCTCGATCACATTATTGTACACCATATTCAAGATCATAAGCAGATTTTCCATTATCCAAGCCCTGGAACACCCTTTAAGGTTTCCAAAATACAAATGAGAGTAATTAAACTTAGTCTATATGAAAAATCAGCAAATCACAATTCACAATAAATATAGTTTTGTTTTATTCTACAGCTCATACAAAAAATAGACATTTTTTTTTAGTCATGAAAATAATTAAGCTACAAACACCACTAAATTAATAAATTAATTATTTGAGGTGCTAAAAGTATAATATAACTAAGGTTCCAATATTGACATTTATATGTCAAAAAATTACTTTACTTTTTTTCTCTTTTAATATTCTTATTCACACCTGTTATTAAAGAAACAATAAGTAAATTTGCTCAAGGTGTAATAATATAGGCCTTATAAACGTGAGGGATAGTAGCCCTCAACAGTACCTCCTCCTGACATCAATAAAAAAAAAAAATGAAAAGGATTTATTTGAGCGAATTTCTCATCTAGCTCCTTTTCTTTTGAGAGTGTTTCTGCCATGACATACCCATGTCATAAATGAGTATGTTATTATGTCCATAAAATCTGTCGTGAAATCGTCTATAAAGATTATGGATATGTTCGTTTACTGTGGGTACTTGTAAATCTTAGTGAAGTGTATGGTTTGAAATGTACCTAGGTTATTTCATGATTAGTTCAAGTATTTTTATTAATATATGTGTATGCAGCTGTGGTTGGTTTTCTCGAAAAGGTGTATGGACCTTCTTCTTTCATACTAAGAATTTAAATAACATATAACAACTTTAAATAACATATAGACCAGTTTCACTTAATGCATATTGAACTATAATCACTCCCCAGCGGAAGGAAAATGCTAACTTCCACACTTGCCAGCTACCTGAGAACAGATGCTCGCTAGTGGTTATCAAAGGTTTTACATAATTCAATCCCCTATAATTTCATTACAAAAGAATTGAAAAACAAAGATTAAGTCGTAGGCAATGTAACAAATGCTTATCTAGATTCGAAACCCCATAACTAATGTTAATTTATTAAACCTAATTACTAATATTTTTGTAGATATTACAAAGCAGTCATTCAACGAATAAATCTTGATATAAATTTGATTTATTACATAACGATGGTCACACAAGACCTACTGTAACCATCCACCAAAATTTATTCGTTGTGGACAAAACCACGAGAACAGCAGTTGCCACAAAAGATGGGAATCGCCTGCGACCTTTAAAAAATTATTATAGTAAATGATAAAAATGTATATAAAGTTTAATAAATATAGAAACCAATTAATATATGATTGACGTAATTAATAAATTGAATTAACATATAATGCAATTCTGTTCCTTTGATACGTAATACATAAACTAAGCAAGGTAGTAAAAAAAAAGAAATAGAACATTCTAATTTATTATATTTAATAATAATAGTTAATAGTTAATAGTTATAACAATAAAAAAGAGGTTTATGAGAGCGGTGGATGTGAGGCGAGACAGTATCGATGTAAAAATGGTGTCTTGAGATTTAATACGCATTTCCAAACATCGACGCTTAAAAAAAATAGTGGAAAAGACTCTCCTCTTGAATTTGAAAAAGGATTCTTCTTCTTCTTCTGCGATCTCTCCTTAGATGGCCAGGTTGGGGGTCAAGATGAGGAATTCAGTGTTCCTCTTAAGGTCCTCCAGGTCACCATGGAGCTTGGTCCACACAAAGGATTCAAAACGAACACCCTACATAAAATGTACGCATTCTATGAAATTACAATTTTAAAAATAAAGACGGCTGAGTCTTTGAAAAAAAAGGAATAAACCTATCCTATCAACCAAATCCAATATATAAAATACGTATTGTTTTGATTATTTAGATAAGGAATAGATCAATATAAAACTGACCTATTTATGCCATTTTAAATTACGATTTAATGTTAATGTATTGGGTTTTTGTCAAATTCCGTTAATTTTATTTAATAACGATTTGCGGTTTGGCTTCATAAGATTTTTTCAGTGGAGCAGAAGTCAAATCGGACAGAGCATAGCAAGCACGTTTTCACTTTACCTAATATTAATATTAGGTAATCAGTTTATTATTAATAGGTATCAATTATTAATAAGTCCAATAAACTCGTATGACTTCAAGAATGATTGGATTCAGTTCAAAAACTGTCAAATGTGGGCATATGACGCATGCGCTGAAAAACTCAGTATCGGACCATATATTTTATTATAATATAATAAAATGTATTATAAATAGTATAATATCGGATCATATTTTTTTATTCGAAGACTAGTTTCAAATGTTAGAACATTTATCATCAGTTCTAAAAACATAGAAAATATCTGCACTTTGCAACATAGATTGTATATATTAGATTTTAAAAAATTTAAAACATGAAATCAAACATGTGGATACTCAGAGGAGGTAAAATAGAAGGTTTAATATGGCAAAATGGTTTGGTTGGGTAAATACATTTTGATTCCTATATTTATTAGTCACGTAAATGGGCAGTTCTGTTTTTCCTATGACGGGCAGTGACGTAGTTAGAGGGGGCAAGGGGAGATCATGCCCCGGGCGCTACTCACAAAGGGCGCCAAAAAATTGCTGGATAATTTTTATTTTCAAGCCTAGCTTGAACCTATGAATTTATTTATTTATTAATTAGCGAGCATCTTTTACATAAAATATTATATGATTTTCGAATGGGGGGGCCTAAAAAGGTATTGTGCCCCGGGCGCGACCTAAGCTCGCTGCGCCACTGATGACGAGAATTTTTCCCCTTAAAAAGTTTTGAATTTTTGGTGTGTTCCCAACTGATAATGAATGTTCAGATAAAAAAAGTGGAAAAAAAATTATGAATCATAACTGTATTCATCCTCTATACCATTATGTGTACTTCATAAGCAGTGCTACCGATTCCAACGTAACAGTTTTCCACCGAGTATCAGCCAAATTTCCTCCGTTACCGCTAGCCATTTAAAAACTTCACCAGATATTCCCCAAATAACAAATGAGTAATGTTACTTTTCAAATTTAATAATGAGACATTAAATTTATTAGAAATAAAATATAATTCGTATATTTAATGTTATTTGTGTAATTAGGTATTGATATAATATAAAAATAATTATTTTTAAAAATACTTATTATTCCTAAAATTTACGCTTCTTGGTCGAATTGACATTTTTTAATAAAAGATGTGGAGTAAAAAGTAGCAAAAATATTTTATTTTAAACTTTTATTTGCAAATTCAAGATTAAAAAAAAAAAAAAAAAAAAAAAAAAAAGACAATAAAAATTGTGACAATAAAAATTATCTGTAACTAAAAAATCTATCACCTGCTGTAGTAAGATATCCTGCAGATTTGTCACCGCGTGTTATAAAAATGAAAAGGACAAGATATTGTTATAATTATAAAGATATGTTAAAATTATAGTTATAATTATAAATCAAAATATCCTTTGAATAAAATTAAAAATTGATAAAAAACAAAACTGATTATAAAGTGAATAAAGCAGAGGCAAGTCCATTTCACAGTTCCTCTTAGGTCATCACACCTTCCTGACAACGAGTAACCTCCACAAAAACCAATAATTGCTTTAATTTCCCACACAAACATTTCCCCATTTGGGTGCAAAGGCTTCTAAAATTTCTCCCTCGGGGGAAAATTTTCCCCCAATCGGCAGCTCAGCTCATAAGAGAACCTAAGGTTTATGTTAAACTTTCTTATTTTAATCATTGAACATTCAAAACACATGACCGCTGCCCGGTTACGCTCCTTCAGAATCCATGATTGAACTATTCAAGCGGTAAAGGTGCATCCAACTGCATATTAAAATATATATTTTACTATTATTAAATTAACTAAATTGTATCTAACAAAATAAAACAAATAAATAAAATTTTCAATTTGCTGACTTTAGAAATTTAGTAAATCGATTATTTAGTAATATACTATTTTTCTTTCTCTTATTCAATTAGAATTATTACCAATTTATTTATATTTAATTAGTAAAAAATAATCCATTTTATTATAAATAAATACTGGGTACATTGGTTATTAGTTTTATTTATTTTACTTACAAATATGTTATTTATCTATCATAATAGCAAATAATCAGTATCAGTCCCTAAAAATAACAATTTTCTTTTTACTTTTTTCTTTTTTTTTTTTAATTTATAACATTTTACTTGTGAAAAGAGAAATTTCTCTGATGGTGATCATGTTTTCACTATTCTCCCCAGTAGCTCCCTCTACCTGAATTGTAGCAGAGTTGGAATAGATTTAATCAGAAGTAATGGGCCACTGTTTCCTGGGAAGAGATAAAAAATAACACAAGGATATAAAGACAGGAGTAATGTCGTTTTTATCCTCTTAGGTTGACCCTTCTATTATTTATGTCGGTACTTTATTTCCCTCCATATCTTAGGAAACGACGGGTTCCTTTCTCAATCGTTCTAAAAATAAGCGCAGACAGAAAATATAATCCCGACTTTTATATATTTTATAATCACATTAAATGGGACATCACGTCACATAAAAAGTTATATTAATATTTCTTTCTACTCGTAAAGCTTAAATATTGTTTTTGGTTATATCAACGCTTCGGAACTTCGGTCCATATCGTAGAGATCTATCTTATTTTTTTTTATTTATTTCTTTTTTTTTACGTGAATACGTCTTTAAATTTGCTACCATATGGAGGTAATCCGAAAAACGTAATAACAAAATGGGGGGATACAGTTTGGCGTTGTAGTTTCGAATCTATCCTCTACATCCAAAATTAAATTATACCACTGGATAGCTAAGGAATGACGATAAGCAATTTTGAGTTTATTTTGCTGCGTGTCGAGATTTTTAATTAGTATAACTTTGAAGTCGGAGAAACTACGGTATTCGTTTGTTTTAATCATCAGCTGTCGTCAAAATCTACCGATTTTATACAAAACATTAGTTTAAAGTAGTGACAATGGATATAATAAGTTGTTAAAATAAAAAAATATTATCAATAATTTTGTTATAGTGTTCCTGATCAGCAATTGTTTTATACTTATAACCGCAATTAATGCACAAAGCTTGGTCGAGCACTCAGATCTCTCTACTGATACAATCATCAACTGATCTGATGAATCAGCGAGACCTGGATGAACAATTCCATGCCAAAGAATATCCCTAGCTTTGAACTGAGATTATATTGTAATACTGCTAGGAACAGACACTGCGACACAGAAATGGACCATGGCAAAACCCTCCCTCCTCCTTCGGACCGATGTAGCTGTTATATGTATGTTATATGTACAATTTCACTTCTTCGCTCCAAGAGGGACCAAACGGTCCAATAAGTACGTGCTATACGGCTACGACATTGATCACCATCTCGATGAAATAGATGAGGAATTGAAAAGCCGCCTGCCCGGATTCAAACTGGCGAGGAGACTTACCAGAAGAGAGGGCAACAACGAACCGTATCTCGTTGAGGGAATACAGACTGTTACTGAACACACTACTAAACTGGAAGACATCCAGAAGCTTAGAGTAGTAAACCAGATTCGCTTCAGAGCATCAACTTTCAAGGAAGACGGTAGACCAGTGCAGTGCCGACAATGTCAGCAGTTTGGTCACACAATGAAATACTGTGGCTGGACATGTAGATGCCCCTGGTGTGGCGACCCCCACCTCTTCGAGCAATGCCTTAAGCGAATCAATAATACGCCTAAATGTCCTAATTGTAAGTGCCCTTCACCCAGCCTCCTCTAAAGATTTCCCGTACCGCCAGAGTCTCCTTGCGCAGCAAAGGCAGAAGACGGCCACGATTCCATCACCAGCTCCGGTTTCGGAGTTGAATGATATAAACTTCCCAGCAGCCGAGTTAGGGGCTCGCATAACCCAACAGAATTTTTACTCTCTGGCATGCGGTGAAACACCTTCTCAACCCAAGCTACCCATTCAGCAGTCTCGTTTGTAGTAAGGATAGGAGAAAGTCTGTCTTCACCTGTCCCAACCAAATGTGGAGTGCCGCAGGGTTCGGTCCTCGGGCCAATACTCATCAACGTCTTCACTGGTAGCTGCTTATGCCGACGACATAGGAGTTTATGCATCTAGCATGAATGCGAAAAGGGCACTTAGTATGGCTGAGAGGGCAACAGCGACCATAGTTAAAGCACTCAAGTCGTGTGGAATCAAGGTGAACCCTAGAAAGACCGACGCCATCATACTGTCAAAAAGGGAAGAGGAATACCAACTTTACTGTGGACAATGAGAAACAAACGCTGTCTAACTCCATTCTCTACCTAGGTGTTCACTTTGATCGACACCTGACTTTCTCTACTCATGTGAGAAGTAGGATTAAGCTGGCGCGGCAGAAGACGTATCGTCTTAACTACCTCTTGACATCTCCTCAACTGTCTCTTCGACTCAAAATTCAGCTATACAGAGCCATCATACGCCCCACTCTACTTCACGGTGCCCCACTTCTTCAGTATATGTAAAAAACAACACTGAAACCACTTCCGAGCATTCAGAACTCAGTCCTCCAAGGAATAGTCCGCGGAAAAATTCTCGAGAGGTCCAGAAACACCGTCATAACAAAAAATTTACGACTGCCAACGGTACCATCATTCATTGGTCGGTAGCACATAAAATTCTTTGACGGCCTAAAGTATTGTGCCAATTCTCTCTTCAGGAAAAAACATGACCAAATGAGGATCTATGATTAAGTAACCAATCTTAAAATGCTGGGAAGGCAAAAGAAGATCATCGTATTCAAATTATTATTTTTTTATATTAATAAATGGGGGATAAGAAAAAAAATAAAAAGTGCACTAAAATTCTCTATAAAATGTTTATTAAATACAAATTTATTTATAGATAAAATTAATGTATTAACTTATTTGATAAGTTTGTCAAATCTAATATGATACTATGTTTATATCTTAAATGAATAACCTATGGAAGAATAGTTAAAAAAAGAAGGTTTGACTGGGAAAACCTTTTTGGAAGATACTACAATAACGAATTATGAGTATGAACTACCCAACGTTTGTATCAGTTATCAATATCTCGAGGTTATTTTATGATATAAAAAATCAAAAAACGTTTCCGTACGTGAGCTAGACTCACTTTGTAGTCCTAATCACTGACTCTGTAGAGAAACTGGAGTGGAGATGACATATCTTCAAGTACAGGTACATTTTCCGACATTCACATCAAGCCCTTAGAGCTGGATCCATACATACCGTAGAGTAGTCACGGTGGCAGAAATGAAGTTTCTCCGTAGTATTGCAGGGGCTGCAAATGAAATGAGAGGATTAAAAAACGAACGGAGGTCGTTCAAATCATTTAAATCTAAACAATTTTGGCCATGGTCAAATGGAGGAGCACAAATACCCACCAAAGACGGTAGAGTATGTTCCTAACAGTAGAAAACCTCATGGTCACCCAAAAGAATCTTACCTTGTTTACGTTGACAGGCTTTGTCGGAAGAGAGGCACAGATCTCCACTAGATCAAGAACTATGTGAAAAATTAAGAAGAGTGGCAGTTCTCCCTAAACAGTCCCTACGCTGAAAGGTCCTTGAGGAGAAATGCGAAAGAAGAAGTGGATCCGTGGTCACTTGGCTAATGGGGAAATTCTTGGGTGTTGGGAAGAGGGGTTTACCTTTATTGTCCACCTTAACGTTTCCAGGCGATTCTACTGCGTCGTCCTAAAATTAAATATGGAAATTAAAAAAAAAAAAAAAAAGGCAAGAAAATAAACAAAAAAATATTTAAAGAAAAGACCTTTCCTCGCTATGTTACAAACTAATTTAATTATATCTTTACAAATTTAAACTAAATAACAAAAAAATAAATAAATAAACGATTAACAATGAACCAAAAGTCAACTTTTCAAAAATACTAAAAAAATAATTAACATAAAGAAATAATTTGGATTAATATTTACACTATGCCAAAACCCACGAATCCCGCAGTCACGAAACGAAGCCAACTTGATTTTCAATCTAATTCGATAAATTTTGCATTAAGTCGACTCCTTTCGAAATACAGATAATAAAGCGAATTCCATATGATTTATCAATCACCAAATGTTTCCAACAAAAAAGCGGCCCAACTGCAACAGTACGCACCTGTGTCAATGTGGATCCTGACTCTTATTATATGAGCTAGTTCCTGGTGTTCTTATCTAAGTCTAGATTGGTAGGTAGTAGTGGTGAACGTTTTCATGGCTATTGTTATTAATGACGAAAATGCAACAAATCAGACTAAGTATTCAGAAATTAACAAAATACAATTTTTAAACTAAAATTACAAAGATTTTTTTTTCAAAACTGGAAAGGTAAGTAAAAATAAAGGTTGAATTAGATCGATTTTACAATACCATCATTATATAAACCATGCCTGAACCTGGTTCCTGGTTATAAAGCGTGGGTACTGGATACAACTTTTAGTATGACTGATGGTTATGAAAGACCGAATACTGCACCCTCCATCTGTTTTATCTTTACCATTTTATTTTATTTGTTTATTTTTATTTTCTTACTTTATTTCCTCCTGGTGAAATAATTTATTTGTCTAGCTAATCGTTGATACAAATTTATTAAGTTTAACACCTGCAACGAAGTAACTCTGATGACTTTAATCTGATGATTCCCAGAGAAAATTACACCAGGTTTTACTTTGACTTTTGGAATCAGCAATTTTATTTCCAAACTTTAGGGCTTCAACCTCTCAAATGAAAGTAATAACTGAGTATTTTTAAATAAGGTTTTACGAAAATTCTTTTCAGAAGGGAAAAGGATGAATGGTGTGGTTTTTTTAATAAAGCGCTGCGGAAGCATAAGCCTTTTTAATTAAGTAATATTACTTACCGAGGGACCACAGACGGATAGCTAACACCTTTTTTTTTTCTTAAAACTTTGATTAACTTATTAAGGTTGCTTATATGATAGCATATTTTCAACTTTTCTATAAAGCCATTAACTATACTATGTATACATTATACTACGTTAACAAAAAAATTAAAGAAAAAGAAAAAACATGACCAAATGAGGATCTATGATTAAGTAACCAATCTTAAAATGCTGGGAAGGCAAAAGAAGATCATCGTATTCAAATTATTATTTTTTTTATATATTTATAAAAGGAAGATAGGAAAAAAATAAAAAGTGCACTAAAATTCTCTATAAAAAAAATTGAAATTTTTATGATTAGCACCTAGAAATTTAAAATTATCAACCTGCTCTAGTCCTTCATCGCTTGCTCTTATCACTCTCATTATTCTCCGGGGTTTCTTCTCTATTCTCAAACATTTGGTCTTTTTCGGGTTAATCCTCATGTTTATCGTGGCCATTTTCTCTTTAAGAACATTTATGCTGTATTGGAGGTCTTGGTCAGCCTGCAAGACCATGTCATTCGCAAAAGCTAATACCGAAAATCTTATGGGTTGTTTGTTTCTGGGTCCTAACTGAAACTTTCTCATCCTTAGTTTAGCTTTCTCTATGGACTACTATGAAGATCAGTGGGCTCAAGCTACATCCTTGACGAATGACTGATTTTGTCTCGAATTCCTGTGCAATATTTTTAAATCTCGCGCATGTATCTCAAAAGTGGCACAACTCAAAAATCTGTATTTTTTATTTATCTTCATGTTTAAGTTCAATTGAAGGAAACCTTATATAAAATGTAAAAAATATATGGAATTAACTTTCACAAGATTCATCTCACTTTCGTCTGGGATTAAAAGATGATTCAGGTACACTTTTGGTATTGCACACAAGACTGAGAATTTTACATTTTTTTAATGAAGGTTTTTGAGTTTCGTCACTTTTGAAATACATATGCGATATATTAATAATTTTTTTATACTGTCTCACATAATTAATGTATTGTGCAGGCTACCTGGAGGAAGCGTAAAGTTGTGAAAAAGGAGGACAAGATTTTGAAAGAAGAATCTTCGAAGTGCCACTTCAGGTACTGCCCTCACGACTACCTCGCCGTCGATCCTTCCAAACCCTTCCATTATAAGGTATCTAAATATATATATATGAATTAGCACATATTGTTTATATTTTTTAGATGTGTCTAATATGTATCTAGTTATATTATTTTTTTTTTTTTTTTTATATTGGCACTCTCTCTTGGACCATGGCCTCCTAGCATAACTGACGCTATTTGGCTCTTTCCGTCTCAAATCTTTTTCCGACGTTTAACTCCTCGAACCATTTAATTATATTATATATAAATTGCTTATATTATTATATTAATATCTACAATAGTACATTATATAGATTTAATTATAGGAACGTGGAATTTTTTGAAGTCATAATTTGTAGGTGGGGCATTCCAGTGCCAAACGATGTAGCGAAAATGTACAGATTTAGATATTTCATGTACAAGAGGCTCGATATTCAGAGTAAGGCACCCTAACTGAAAAAAAGTACGCGGTCTGGCACGAACAGAACCATACTTATTAGTAGGGATGTTAGATGCGATAAAAACTAAAAACTATGCGCATAGATATGCAAATATTTTGGGTAAAATACACAGCTAAATGCCTTAAAATAGGCAATTATCTACATTATTAGAAATGTCTTGACGTAGCTGAGAAAACAGATCGATATGTCATGTTGCTACTCTTTGACAGTGAGTGGTGGCCAAGCATACTATACCAGCTCCAAATATAAGATACTCCTAGCAATTTGTATGCGCTGGTAAAGAGCTACCTCCAGGATCGGCATGTTAAAAAACGCTGAAACTTATACGAGTATGAAGATGTAGTCAAAAGGGGCTGTCCTCAGGGCTCTGTCCTTGGTCCCGCCCTGTGGAAGTTAGTCTTTCATGATATGTTGGCCATACCCGAGGAAAAACGGATTCCTACTACTGCCTATGTCAACTACCTGTCCACCAACATTATCGTCCAATTGAAGCAAAAAGCTGAAAGGTGTGCCAGCCTGATTGGTAATTGGTGAGAAAAATAGAGGACGAGAATAACGGCTGCAAAAACACAGCCCATCCTTCTAAAAGGAAATAAGTGCAGGGCTCACCCCATTATTAGAATTGAAGGGGAATGAATACGTCCAGCTGAGATTGTCACATACCAGGGTGTGAAAATCATAAGAAATTTTGATGTAACGCCACGTTTGGAATACCTAGCAAATAGTAGGTTGGGGGCCTCAGATACCCATCAACGGTGGCAATATATAAAGGAGTGATATTTGGTATCCTAAGGTATCCCCCGCCTGGTACCAAAACCTCTCACGCAGACAGATGAGTACGCTGCCAACCACTGGCGCAACCAAGGGGGGAGCTTGGGGGCTGAAGCCCCTCCTCAGAAGACCGAAACGACTAATTTTTTTTAGTCGATAACTATGATTTTCATTCATATAGTCTCGAACACCACCCATTCCTTGGTTTAGTTTAACTAAAACATAAAAAAGTAATCAGTTTTGAGCCTTCAGGTAAACGACCGAGGGGTAGACCGATATATACATATAAACCCAGCCCCCCAGATAGTAATCCTGGTTGCGTCACTGCTGCCAACAGTTCAGGAATCCTTTGCTGCGAGTCACCAGAGCGTATAGATCAGTGTCGCATGAGGCTGTCCAGGTCTTAGCAGGAGGGGCACCTCTTGATCTTGTTCTGCCAGAAGACGTGTTAAAATTTAAAATCAAAAGAGAGCCTTCTGACTCTGGTAGGACTACCAGATAATCTTCGATCGTTGATCGGACTCTGATGGATGGAGATTATTCGGGAGGATACAAAAGAAGAATGGAACAGGCAGTGGGTGACAACTCCGAAATATATTTAGAATAGAATTCCTAACCAACTGATCACGTCTTGCAGCAACTTCGGCCCTCTGGTTTCTCACAAGGCACGGAGCCTTTCGTGCCAGGGTTCAGAAACATGGAAAGAATACCGACCCACTTTGTCCCAGCTGTGGTGTACCGAAGACCTCTGAACACGTGATGAATGTGACCGCCTTTGAGGCACTGAGAGCCAAGCTACAGAGGTAAACAGGTCTCTACGTTCTAAATCTAACTAAGAGTGATTTCCCTCAACTAGTATCGGCTGACAACTTCCCGTATTACAAAAGTTTTGTATACAGTTGGGAAACTGAAGTATGAGTAGAGCACTTCAGCCTAGGAAGAAGATACCACACCCCAGAATTACAACTGAACAGAAATGATGCTGATGACAACCTCATCGCCGAATAATAAAGTGAACTAAACTTTATTGTAAAAATTATAAATACATTGTAAATATATGTTGTTATGTGAAATGCTAAATTTTAGATAAAATGTTTAATGTAATCTTGAAATGTTAGATGCTAAATGTAATTTTGAAAGGTTGTTATGTTGAAATACTGATGTATTGTTAAAACCAGCAGTAATGGCCCTGTAATCATCTCTGCAAAACTCGTTTAGCCGCGAGACAAGAAAGGGAAAAAATAAATAGTTATTCAAATGGAAACAAAATAAGATAAGTAAAAAATCGTTTACCATTTTACCAACATGTTATTTCAGGGTTAATAGCTCGTTTATTATCGTTTATCTGCTTCATGATGTAAGCAGAGTTTACTGCCATGCGATATCACAAAACTTCCACCTTGGACAAGCATCCAAATGAGCACCGACTGTTTGATGAAAGGTCTTTTAGTTTATAAGCGACAGGAGCTTTGCCGGCCATTTCCTCCCTCTCATCTAAATCCAGCTGCCAGTTTAAACAAACTCTGAATACTCTCCCTCTGATCTCCTTCAACCCTCTCCGCACTTATCTGACTTTTATCCCTCGAAAGGGTTCCGGATAAAATAAATATATCAACTGTTTTTCTATAAAAAAAAAATAAAAAATATAAAAATAAATACGATTTTCGTGTTAGAATTCCATGCATGATTACTCAGGGCGTGATCAAACTAATGCCTTTTGAGATGATTCCTATTTATGGAATTTTGAGGGCCAAAATTATATTATGATTTTAAAGTGAATCATAAAGCCGTTATATATTCTAATGTTTTATTTATTCATTGATATTTACAACTCTATGCATATATACATTGAGTATATTTGAGAAAATTATTACTATGTCTTGTCAAAACCATGTACCCATTTGTTGTTTGTATATTTGGGTTTAACGTCCTTATGTATTCCAACTAGGGCATGGTTATCCTACAGATAATCAACCTATTCTAACTAGGGAATAAAATTTATTCGTGGGTATGGATTAATTATTAAACAAAATCAAGCAGAATTAAAAAAACATAAAAATAATAAAATTACGAAATTTTAAATTAATAGGATCTTTTATAGTTTTGTTTTAGATTTATTCAAATTCTTTGCTCTCAAGAATTTATTCAAAATCACATTACACCTATAACCCAAAGAATGCAAGTTGTAATGAACACAAGGGGCAGACATAAACCTTATTAATTTAAAGTTTCATAAATTTAAAATGACAATTTTTTTTTTAATACTGCTTGTTTTTTTTTTATTAATATCTCTAACAATCCTAATAATTTTTATATGCCCTAGTTAAAGTATACATGGACGTAAACCTCTGAGAAGGAATGAAACGTCTGGTCGAGAAAATGAAAAAGTCAATTGTTTCGAATTTTTCGCTTGACAATTTTTTTTTTTCTTTTTTTGTATTCAACGTTTTTAATATTATTCTGATTTGGTGATAATATATAAGATGGGTTTACACAATTAGATATCAGTCAAATTTTATTAAAATCGCGATATCTATATATTTTATATCTATGAGGAAGAAGGTGTGATTGAAAACTAAAAGGGAATTATATATTAAAAGAATTTTCCATAAATATGTAATGGCGAATTGAGGATGTGGATGCTTCACTGCAGAATGTTAGGTAATTGAACTATATTAGGTTCATTATAGATTAAGATAGATCCCAAGCATTTACAGATAGAAGACCGTATCATTGTTTGTGGAAGAGGCGTTTAGGCGATAATCTCTAACAATTTAATCTATATTGTATAATCTAGGAGTATACAATCACAAAACATTTTTACTATACATATTTTTTACATACTTTCCAAAGATTGATCTTGTAGATGTAAGAATAAATGGTGTTTGAACGAAGCGAGGAAGCTTTATGTATGGAGACGGGTAAGGAATTCCATTTCAAGGCCGCTTGAATAATAAAGGATATTTCAAAGAAAGGAGTGAATGCTAGCGGGTATACAAATATTTTTAGTATTTGTTATTCCAGAGGGGGAATAAGGAATGCAGCGTGGGGATATCTATTACATAGGATAAATATTAGATTTTATAGATTGAAATAGAAAAAGTACCGCGGAATTATTTCCATCCTAGTTTATATACTAAAAATTGACACTTGGGAACACACTAAAAAAATCGTAAAATCTGTTTTTAGATTGAATGGATTTTTTGGGTGATTTGTGTCATTCTAAAACATCTTAAAATGTTGTTATTATAGAAAAGGAGTTTAAAATGGACTCCAAGGTTTTAAATGGAGCTTTGGAACTAAAGTGGAGATAAAATGATGGATTGTAAGGAACAGGATCCTTGTTAAGGAATCGTTTTGAACCGATTATTATTATTTTATTTATTTTTTTAGTTTATTCGATTACTATTATTACACTCCTGCGCATCGAACTGCATCTTTCAAAAAATCCTTTATTATCCTCTTTATGGAATTCATTGCCCATCTCAATTCGAAAAATCTCCTCTCTTACTTCCTTTAAACGTTATCTATTTCTTATCCTCCTGAATTTTCAATCTTCCGAGCAAATGTAAAACATTAATATTTATGTAATATACATTATAATTGTATACATAAGATGTATCCTTTTACAAGATTTTTCATTTTTTTTGTAACTCATAATTTAATTATTAATCAATATTTATTATTATTTATTATGATTAATTATCATAGCCAGACCATTTTCTTATGTATTGCACTCATATGTTATTCATAGGGGACAAGTTGTCCCAAAATAACGTTCATTTTCTTCTTCTTCTTCTTTTATTAATGCCATTGTAAAGATCACTAGATACCTAAATTATGTAGGATTGCTAATTTGTTTGTTTAAGGTAAATGCGCCGTCACCGGTCCACTATAGTTGAATTTTTTTTTTTTTTTTAAATCAGCTTCAAACTTAACATTTATAGAGTATTTTCTTTAATTTTTTTTAGGAAGGGAATCCAAATTATATGAAAACAAAACTAAGTCCATTATTACGCCAATAACGTCAAAGCGGAGTATCTCTAAAGGGCTTTCCACGGTCGAATTCCCACAGAGTGAAACTTGGTGATTGAGCTTATTCAATTCAATATTACAGAATATAATTCTCTCACCTGCAACTTCGGCATCAGTTCGATCCCCTTTCAATTCAAAGGGGGAACTTCTTCTATTAGCAGCGCTTTTCCTAATATCAAATACCGGCAGTTTATTCGTTTATTTTTCTTTCCATTCATAAATTATTTTTCATTAAAAGTTCTTCTTAGAGGATAACGATCCGGTTGGAGGTTTAAGCTGAACGAAAATCCTAATATCTTAGTAATACTTCTGTCGAATACTTTTCATTTCAATACCACTTCACAAACAAGCAGCGATACTGACGTCTATAGGATTTTCAGGAATAGCGCTTAGGTGGATTTAAAGGAATAAACCTTAGGTATTCCCATTTTTTTCTTATTTTTTTTCATTATTGTTCAGTTTATAAAAGAACCAGGAATATAGCAGATTCAATAAAAGCTTAAAGTTTATTTATAACTTCCTTGTGACTGTTCTCTTTCGGTAATATCTTTTAAGTCGTAAATAACATAAAAAGTCATAACGAGAGAAAAAATATTAATTCTGATAACATAAATATTTACGTTTGTAAATAATTAAGTTGTATAAAAAAAATTTTTACAATTAGATAAAGAAGCGGTTTTACTAATGGATTTACTAACGAATTGCTCCATTAAAAAATATTTTTGTTTCTCAACTTTAATAAATGTATACCTCCTAAAGCTGTTAACCCCTCTGAGGTCAAATTCCTTTTAAAAAAGTTGAAACTCCGCAAATCACCTGGATATGATCCTCTCACCACCCAGATCCTCCGGCAACTTCCTCAAATTGCATCCTTCGCACAACCCACTTTCCTCTGATATGGAAACACTCCATCATCGTTCTGTTCCTAAAACCAGGCAAACCTCCCAACAAAACCTCATCATATAGACCTATAAGTCTTCTTCCCATCCTTTCAAAAATCTTTGAAAAAATCCTTTTAAAACGAATCCTACCTATACTCGAATCCCAAAGCATCCCTTCCCACCAATTTGGATTCCGGACTGGTCACTCCACTGTTCACAAGGTCTTCGTGTTGTTGATCATATATCCTCTGCCCTTGAAAACAAGCAGTATAGCACTGGTGCATTTCTGGACGTAGCGCAAGCTTTCGACCGGGTGTGGCACCAGGGCTTGCTCCACAAGCTCAAGACGCACTTACCCCAATCCCTATACCTAGTCCTACGATCCTATCTCTCAAATCGCTCCTTTCGAGTCCGCTGTGGCTCAGAGTTCTCCAACTGTTATCCTATTGATGCCGGTGTGCCACAAGGTAGTGTACTAGGTCCTGTCCTCTATAATCTCTTCACTGCAGATATACCAACAAACCCTAATACCTTTTTAGCCACATTTGCAGATGATACTGCTATCCTATCATCCCATCCAGATCCTAAACTTGCTTCCCTCAACCTCCAAACACATCTTTTACAGATTGAAGCTTGGTGCAACAAGTGGAGAATAAAAGTTAATGAAGCCAAATGCAATCATATAACTGTTACCCTTCGCCGCAAATCCTGTCCTCCCATCCGCTTCAATAATATCCCTATACCTATATCCGACTCAGTACGCTATCTTGGCTTTCATCTTGACAAAAGACTGACTTGGAACTCTCACACTAGACTAAAAAGACAAGAACTAAACAGGAGATTCAGCCAACTTTACAGACTACTAGGCAGGAATTCTCATCTCTCAGTAGATAACAAACTCCTCATATATAAAACATTATTAAAACCTATTTGGACCTACGGACTTGAACTGTGGGGAACAGCAAGACAATCGAATATTAAACTTATTCAATCCTTCCAATCCAAAGTCCTCCGAACAATAGTCAATGCACCTTATTATGTTACCAATAAAACCCTACATAATGACCTAAAAATACCTTTTGTCCTTGATCTCATTCCTTCAAAATTCTCGAAATTTCATCAAAACCTATCCAATCATCCCAATCCTCTGGCTCAATCCCTATCCAGTCATAACCATCCTTATAACCCTCCGAGAAGGTTAAAACGGCAATGGCTCCGAGACCTTTTGTAATGTACAAGGTTATGTTGGAGTTCTGGTAATGACCAGCTTCTCTACTCAAGTCCTGAGTATCTGTGTCCATAGCGCTCCCACTCAGCCTCCACTGGATATTACCAGTGATGCAGCCGAGAGAGCAGCGCTGGGATCTCTACGCGTCTAGCCTTGACTCCCAATAAGTGGGGAATAGGTTCGATTCGGGGTTCCCCGGGCTGAGTGTGTTTGTATTGTATATAAAGTATGAATGAATAATAATTTGTGTATTTTAATTTTAATTCAATTTTGTTTTATTTCTGATTATTGTAAATAATTGTTAGTTTTATTTTATGAAGATATTTATTTATTTTATTTTATTTTTTATAATTATTAGTTGTGTGTGTGTGTGTGTGCATTTGTAAATACGGTATGAATGAATACATTTATCTCTGTACCTATTGCCCTTTACTGAGGCAGATTGTACACTTATTTCAATAAAATATATTAGAAGAAAAAATAAAATAAAATAAATGTAAATTATTAGTTCAACAATTGGCTAGACTATTTTTTAAAAAATTATCAATTTCTCTAATTTAGGATTTATAGAATTTTTATTTCTATACAAAAAAAGTGGTTAGTAATAAATCATTAATTAAATCAGTTGATTTAAATCTTATTATGTTGTATTTACTAGAATTAATTTCCACTTATACAAAATGGATCTTATTTTCAGTTAACGTTATGTCCTTAAAAACTATTTTCAATTCATAACGTATCCATACCTTATTATAATTAAATTATACAGTAATAAAAAAAGTATTATAAAAAAAAAATGTGAGTTGAAGCTGCGGAAACCATAAAATTAAACAAAACAACGTTCATAAAAACAGGTATAGCGATTAGTACCGAGAAACTAAAAAACTATGATTTGTAGCAGAAACGGTAATAATTTCGGTAAACAGATAAATCAATATAATATATCGAGAATGCAATATGATAATTTTTAGTATCAGTGGCCTAAAATATCCAGGAGAAGTTAAATTCAAGAGAAAATAAAGGAGTGATTAAAGGCCGCAAACATATATATTTCTCGTTTGCAAAACCACTCAGTTCGCGCCTACTGTTCAGAAACATAAAAAAAGGGAATCACAAGCTTTATCCTCCAGTTTTTTAAGTGAGAACGTGTGTTCAACGAAGATCAATGCATTAAAGTTCTCAAAAATAAATTATTCCGTGCAATATTTATTCCAAAATGGATGTGCACACACAAAGCTTCAGGAGGCACCACAATAAGGAATCGCAATACATTTGTCTACTCAATATAGCTGCATTAATTGATTAATAATTACATTGTGAGTTATAAAATATATGAGAACTATCGTAAAAAGATGCAGCTAATTTTGTATTATATCTAATATTATTACATAAAAATACATATTTTTCATTTGTTCGAAAGATTGAAAATTCAGGAAATAAAGAAATAGATGATGTTTAAAGGAATTTTTAGAAGAGCATTTTTGAATTGAGATGGGCAAGGATTTTCAGAAAGGGAAATGCCAGATAATAAAGGATTTTTCGAAGGATGCCGTTCGATGCGCAGGAAATTACAGGTTGTGGGGTTTGGTTTTAGTATTTAAGAAGTGGATGAAGGAGCGCAGAGTAAGGAGGTCATGGATATAAGTGTTTTTTTTTTTCAAGGATTGATCTGTGATGCACCTAGGAAGTAGTGATGTCAGAAGTTGGGGTAAAGCCACTCGATTTCAGAATACATGTGATACATGTGAGAATACGTCTGGAGATTCCGAAAATAAATCTAAGTAAATAATAAATGTAAATAATCTTTTACATCTGATTTCGAGTTCACCAGACATTATAAGAATAATGATGATAACTGCGTGTTCCTTGAGGGGAAACACAATAATAATATAAGAGCTTGTCGTGATGACGTTTCATCTTCCTGTGTAAGCGTTCATCATGGCATACGATAGCATAAAATATTTTTAGTGCATAACATGACGCTATCCAAAAATTGTCATATTTTAATTAATTAATAACTATTCTATTTCTATTTATTGCACTAATAACTGTCTTCTCCAGACTTTTTTTTTTTTTAAATTTGGTTCGAAAATAACTTTATTTTAGCTTTACTGCTAACTTTACTTATTGTTTCAGTGGTTGGTCCTGGTCACTCTTGCAATCCTGTACAACCTGGTCTTCGTCATTGGAAGAGCTGTCTTTTGGGAGCTCAACAACCTCTGCCCCGTGATCTGGTGGTCTATGGACTATTCTTGTGACGTCATATATCTCATCGACGTCATCATCCACATGCACGAAGGTTTGAGGAATTTCTTTCATATTTTATCTTCCATAAACAGATAATTCTATCAGTCATATTCTTTATCGTTAGAATCAAATAAAATACTAATATAAACTATAACGACCTAATAATCTCTTATTCAATAACTTCCAGCTATAGTTTTAAATTAAATAGTGCTGCAAAGAGGTCAAACATCCAGAAAATTCAATGTTTTTAGTCAAACGTTTTAAGACATATTGTAAATGCTCCGCTGTATGTCACCAACCCTTTGTTGTATATTGACTTAAAGACTTGAAGACGGTTCCAAATATTTCATATTAAACTTATACCCAACATAAAAATAACGTAAAAATCAGTAACACACCCACACAAACCTCCCTGACCACTGAAGATACATTAGTCTAGGGACTTACTTTCCATGTCGATCAATATAGATGCAATAAACATATTTGCTAAACGGGTCAGAAGCGCAGATTGCTAATAATTTATTAATCTTAATAAAAATTAATTAATTAATATGTTGAATATGAGTTTTTTTAGAATTTTAAATATACTATTTAATTGAAAATATATATACTTAACCCAAATCAAATAAAATTACAGTGGTAATTAAAAATATAATTTAATTAAGAAACATATCATTTCTATATTTTATAAATCCGTAATGATTACCATTAATGATCATCAACAAATATTTCCCACAGGTTTGGTGAATAAGCTACTAGGTTCTATTTGTAACCTATTCCATTAGTTCACATTCCCTTTCATCGTACCGTTAACGTTATTATATATAATTTTTCATTAAATATAAAGTTTTTAAATTCGTTCCGACACCCAATATTTTATTCTAATATAACATTAATTAATGAATTAGGTTTATCAAATAATCATTATTGATATCGCTACGATCGAAAACACCGTTCCTATGAAGTTACTACTGGGAACTGTTTATGATAATTAGTGGGTGTCGTCTGGGCTAGGACCATAGTATCATCTATTTACAGATCCAACTAAATATTAAAACTATTGATAGTATTTAGATACTATTTATATTATAAATTCCAGGATGACAATAAACCAAGTGAAGACACGAGTATTATAAATCGCTCCGGTAGTAATGGCCCGTAGAGTGTGCTCAAGCTGGCCGTTCGTTATCTGCTGGTCCGCATTATGCTGGGCCAGCCTCTGCCAAATTGGACTATTTGCCACGAAAGCAAGTTTGTTAAGAATTTCTGTTGAATTTAGAGATCCTACGCTTTAGCTCTCAATCGTCCCTGTCTTTTAACTTAACTTAGCAACTTTTTTTTAAAATTTGTAATATTAATTTTTTTTTTTTTTTCAATACAGTCAAAAACATGTCCTACAGTTGAAGAATAAAATATAATTCATTGCGAAATTATTTGCATTATAGACTTAAGTTTTCAGGATTCCATAATTGTTTGTCTGTTTATTAGAGTTTTAAGGGGTAAAACTCCCATGGTCATCAACGCCTGAAATTCATTCGTTATTGAAGAAAAAATAAATAAAATACGTACACACTTATACCTCCTTATCGATTACAAAAACGCAAAATATATAAGTGTATAGGATTTCATAATTTTCTGATAGAAGAGTTTTTTTTTTATATCATGTTTATACTTGCAATCAGCAAGCATCCGATATTCATTTTTTTTTTTTTTTTAATTTCATAACTCTCTACAAATTCAAAAGCTCTCTTTTCCAACTTTCAAGTTTCCTGACAAAGCTCCTGTTGTCAATAGCTCGCTAAAGCTAATGTTCCTCGATATTATCGATATTAATGTTACTTCAAATTCTCTTTGTCAAATTCTATTAAATTTTGTTTACTATATACGATTTATACAGAGTTTCATAAAGGAAAATTTCATCTTCTAAATAGAAAAAGCTGCTACAAATAATGATAATAATAACCAATATAAGATTATACTTAACTCGCATCCCAGCTCTTATAAGTATAGAACTTGGATCATTTTATCAAGTAATTTAAATTTTATTTGTTTATTTATAAAAGTATTGTATTAAAGTATATAACTGAGCACTATTTTTTCAATGATATTTTCAACCATAGCAGCAATTTTTAACCTAGTTAAATTTTCACTGATCAGGTGTTTTAAGATTACCGAAATCATAATTGGACATCCGATTTCTAATTTTCATATATGAGTAGTTAATCCAGATGGAGAGAGACTATCAAGAACCTCTTGCGGATAACGGGCTGCATTATCAGTGCATGTTTTTACTCATAAAAAAAAAATCAAAAATAGTAACAACATTATTGTTGCTTTTCTACTAAATCTATATCGAAGATGAGGGATATTTCAAAATATCCCTTATCTGACCAAACTAATCCTTGAAAATAGCCGAGTGATCGCGATATTTTAGAGATAAGAGTCGGATTCCCTCGTGAGCTTATAAAGTCGTTAAGGAATCCAAGGATTTGTGGTTCATCGTTAGATTGGTTCTTTCTCTGTACGGCTCCCCAGCGATTTTCTCTCCCGTCCACTTTTAAGATGCTTTTCAATTCCAAGTATCATTTGCCAACTTAACTGTAGCACATTTATTTTAATTTCCTAAACCATCATATCAATTTGGAATGTTATTATTTTTCCTAGATTTCGATAAAACCAAGGGGACTTCAGATTGTGTCATTATACTAACTTATTTATATGCTTCTAAATGTTATTGATTTGTTGGTAAGTATATATATTAATATTGAAGGTTGGTTATCTGTGTATGAATAGTCGAAACCCCGATCTTTTTAGCCCCCAGTAGAATTCCTTTTTATTCTTTAAATATACCTACTCTTGTATCCTCTTAAGTATCTCTTCCTATTATGGTTACAAGTCTTGGAAATGTTTAAACAATCTATCTAAAACATCCTTATTATTTCGTAAGAGGTTTCCTTCTTAGTCTTATATCATTATTTCCTTGGTGCATATCATGTACTTGTCCCTTTAACTCCTCAGAAAAGTTTTCTATTGTTCTTCATATCAAACTCTTCTTGTTTCCTTTCAAGTTTCTTTCTCCTTCTTTAGGGCTCTTTTATTTCTCAACACACCTTTTTTTTCTGTTTTTGTTTTATAGTTATCTACCTTGCCTGCCGTTTCTCTTAATAACTGTTTTCTTCTAGCACTATTTCTTTGTTTTACTGCTTCTTCACATTCTATGTCGTAGTAATCATTTCTTATATTCTGCTCTTTACCACACCTCCTCAGATGTTACAATCGTAAATGTATCTTTAAATGCAACCCTTCTCTTTGACTCTTTACTCAGCAAGTTTCCAAACATCTTCACAATTTTCCTCCGAAACAGATCACGATTCTCCTCAACTTGCAGTTTTTCAATTTCAGTAGCCTGTTAGGCTTGTAACTACTTTCATTTTATACCTAACCTTAAACAAAAAGTGACCTAATTCATCACAATACCTCCTCTGATGCGTCGGACATCTTGTATATCTGTCGCGTGCTTACTATCTACTGACATATGCTCAATTTAATTCCAGGTTCTCTGGAGATACCTCCTTCACCTTTGGAACATTCTCAGAGAAAAAGGTGTCACTCACACTCATTTCCCTTGATGTAGCCAAGTCTACCAGATGTATCACGTTATCACTGCAAACGACGTGCTTGCTGCGTCTTCCTATAACTGGATAGAAAGCACTCTCCTTACCGATTTTCGCGTTCCAATCTCCTAAAACCAGTTTCACGTCGTACCGCGAGATTTTATCTACTACCCTCTCGAATTTTCCTTAGTATCCTCTTCCTCTGATTTCTATTTTATTAGAGCATATGCGGTTACAATTGATAAATTGTTAAACCCTATTTTTGTCTTATCCCACAAATTCTATCATTATTTGCTCCTAATTAATCACTGTTTTATAGTGTCTCTTATCAGAATACTAGTACCAATAATATTAGTTTTACTGGCACTGTTGAAGAGAGTTTTATCACTAAGATTCACTATGTCTAAATAATAGGAATACAAATTGTAAATTAAAAATAATTAACTACAAAATTCGATATATAAAGGTAATCAGGAAACAAAATTTAGCATAAATCATATAAAATGTATATGACTGGTAAGTTAATGATATATTCTCATACTCTGAAATATTCCTGAAGTTAAATACTACAATGTTTGTTTACTACAATGTTCATTGTTTTGGTTACAATCTTATTTATTTGATATTTATAATTGTTATTCAGATTATTATCGTATCTATTGTTATACATTTTTACGTACAATTTTATTATTAATGTTATAATATGATCAGATAAAAACATCATTTTTTAATCCTCCCCATGCTTCACTTTATTTCTTTTCTTCCACTTATTGTAAAAATCCCTCTATATTTGTTTTTTAAGCTTTGATGAAGGCTTAAAAAAATATGTCGAAACGTTAGCATAGTAAAAGTACAATACTTAAGCCTTCTAATTGATCGTACCCTGAACCATTTCCACTAAAAAAATTAATACATATGTTTCCATCCAAATATTAGTCTTATTCACATACGTTTAAAAGCTGAATAGGAACACATATTTCAAATGTATAAAATTTAAAAGAAGTATTTTATGAATCAAATAGTATACTTAGATATCAATATTATGAGGTCAACAAATGAATTCCCATATGTGGTGAGCAGGTAAGAAAAGTAACTATCCTAAACTTTTTCTACCTTATTTATTACTTGTTGGTGGTGATTCGCCCTGCTCTAGAAATTAATCCTATTAAGGGCAGAGAAGTAGAAATATTAGAGACATATTTCTAGACAACTAACATAAAATCGGAAAAGAGGCATTAAAAACATTGAAAATTTAAAACATTCCCTTATTTAAACCACCATAAGGTTTTGCTATATTTTAAAAATATATATTGTTGTGTGTTGTGTTTTTATAATAAAGAGAAAACAATATATCGTAAGACATATTAATATATTGATATATTGTATAATATATTGATATTGATACATCTTTTTTAATGTACTTGTCTTAATATAGGCTTAGGCTAAACGAAGTCGTAGAGTTTTGGATCCTTTTGTTTTCTTATGTAGACTACTTATTTTCATCATAAAATATATTCTTAATGAAAACTTGTATAGCGCGATGCTCTTATTTAATGAAGTTTCAATTGTTTTAATAAAAGTTTTTTTACTTATTATAATACAAAATATTAAGAGAGTTTTTAGTTTTATATATCCCTATATAGCAACGACTGGTTATATTTTAAATATAAATTTGCCCCTAGCCGGACCTGGGGCATCCTGTTTACTTCCTTTCTTAATTAATGAATCCATTTATCTTTTGCCTAAGTAATTACCAACAATAATACACTTTATCAAAGCAATTACCTCGGAGGCGATTTTAACTTCTAAAACTTAAAACAAAAGCTTTTCCAAAATTAATGAACTAAGATCTGCGGATAAGAAGTTGTTTAAAGATACTTAAATTGACTCGGCCATAAAAAAAAATTAAGAACTTGGAAAACAAAAGGTGATTACGGAGGAAAAGATGTACAGACTTTCTAAAAAATAGGAAATACGATGTTTTCGTTTGCTTTAGAACGAACTTTCTAAAATAAAGAGTAAGTCTAACAAAAAAAAATAAATAAATAAAAATCTTTTTAGTTTCAGTAAGTCATTTAAAAATAAAAAAATAGTTATTACCACTTTAATTTATGATTTTGCAAAATATCTGCAAAAAATATTGCTATATCTATCAACTATTTTGCGTCCGGATGCCAGCGAGGATCTTCTAGCCTGAAAATATGAATGTTTTTAGAATAATTAATTGTTTATTAAAATAACTCTTTTTGCAAAGATTTCATGGAGCTAAATAATTAAAGCAGTTATAAAACAAAGTGATCCAACATAATTAATTGGGTGAGTGACGTACAAAGGCTAAATAAATTTTACTGTTGTTAATTTAAAAATAATTTATATCCAATTAATTATATATTCAATTGTATAGAAATACACATATTCACACTTAGATTTAATATGTGTGAATATGTGACACTTAGATTTAACGATCATTTTTAAGTCTAGGATCTTACTTGGTAACCTAGACGTACCTTAATGAGGGAGAGATGCTATGATGCGGAAACGGCGTCGTTGGTGGTGAGGTATCATCAGAAGATGACGTATACAAGTTCATATGGTGGAATCAGCGGTGAGTGACAAGACAAGCCACAAGACAGGCAAGAAGCAACAACACTAGAATATTATCCCGACCAATTTTATTACCAGCGCTCCCCTCTAAAATTTGGTCTACTGATTTCTTGGTAGTTTGAGCTTGGAACTTGACTTGAGTACGGTGAAGGGAATTATAAATGTCTGTGTTGCTAAGTGCTTCGCTATAAAGGGAGTAAAAAATCCTTAGCTATGCCGTCCTTCGGAAGGGACGTAAAATGGGGGTCCCGAGCCTGTGCGATATCAGGTACTCGTTAAAGATCCCAATTCTAATTATACCTGGATAGGCAAAATTTAGGACTCCCATCGTAGCTTCGTCCGATTGTCCATAGCAGCATAAAGTGACGTTAAACGAAATAAACAAGTGTTTCGCTAGGATATATTAAAGTTGGGATTGGTACCAAAAACAAATACTCTTTTTTGTGCACTGCCTAACTGCTGCCTCTAGTATCATCTAGAAGGGTTGGATTCCCAGATTTCTTGTCAAGGGCTGTGAAGAGTTAGCCTACTGCGCCTTACCGCAAATATTCTTATTGTTAATTTTAAAAATGCATAAGTTGGTCAATGGGATACATAGCAATATGAAGATCGTGATCATTATTTTCTCAATCCTAGATTTGAATTTTGTACTCAAAATAAATACCACTTTGTGTCTTCACAAATAATTTTATTCCTAGGACCGTCCGTTAGTCTGTCACATCTTTACGCACATTGATCAAGTTTCCTATAAGCTGATCGCGAAACGACTGAAAACCTCAGTAGTAATAGAAAAGATGCTTGTTTGCCAATATTAAATTTACTTTTTTTCAATCGAAGATATACTTAGCCCACATTTTTTTTTTTTTTTTTTTTTTTTTTTTTTTTTTTTTTTTTTTTTTTTTTAATATTTCAGCCTCGAATGCTGTAAGAATGTAAGTCCATATCAGATTTTTAAAGAAAACGATTTAAATTAATAATGGAAAAGAATCATTTTGGAAAATATATTTTTTTAATTTTTTTGGTAATAAAGTTTTTAATAATATAAAATTTATTAGTTATCCGATCATATTTACTATCCATGCTGGTCCACTTCAGCCAATTCAAAATAGAAACGTAATGACAATTATCATTTATTCATGTTTTGTTTTTTTAAGCTAATTATGGAAATTTACAACTGTATATAATATAAACAAAATACAACAAGTAAATGTGATGATAATAATAAAAATAGCATGTCAATTGCTTGTAAAGTAACTATCCATTAATAGCACCTATAAAAGTACTATATAATGAAGTACTATATTAGCAGGTCTCGAGACCATCTTCTTTTTATATAATGAGGTTATCTGACCTCGGAGGGTTACGTGGAATAGATTGGGAAGCTAATTGTGAAACTAATGGATTTGAATAATTACGGAGTTTGCTATAAAAGGATAGGTATCTGGTTTAGGCTAAGCCATAGACATAAAGAATGTTAAGATCTTTGTAGATAAGTTTGTTTGTGACGAAGGAGTATTGAGGATTTTGATTTAAAGATTGGATACAAGATGAATTGGATGGTTTAGTGAAACTCAAAGCTCAACTCCATACGTCCAAATAGGTCTAATTAATGTAATTTAAATGAGTTTTTTATAACTAATCGGAAGGTTTGAATGTTTTTTTAAGTAAATATAGGAAGATTTTAATACGAGAGATAATTTTCCATCAAAATGTAAGATGCTAAATGCATTGTTGCTTTAGCAAAGTCTGTCTTTCATGACAGTTGTGTATTGCCGAAGTGTATCATTTAGCGCCGTGTCGTTCTTGTAAAAAATTACCTTTTTTTTTTTTCAGCAACAACTTTTAAATGAAATAGATAAATCATACAGCTAAGTCATTAGCAGCTGTTACTTTGTATAACTGGTTTAATTTTTGTCATATAATTCAGTAATTTGTAAAATTCTCTAATAAAAATATAGCGCTAATTATTAAAGGATCTCGCGAATTCTACGGGTCAGGTTTAGATAGAATTGATGGTTCAAATCAGTATCTCTTATCCTTTAGATATCCTTATTTTATATACTTCAGTGTCCTGTGAAAAGCAATAAGCGGGAAGAGATACTTAAAAAAACAAAAACGATTAAAATGACGAAAATTAATTTGTTGGAAAATGGTAGCTAAAAATATCCTTCCGCTGTCAAAAATCTTTAGATCGTGGCAGATCTGAAACCAGTATACTTCAGTGGCTATGGGCTTAATGCAGCCACATTTTTATACTGCAGAATTATTTGAAAAGTTTCTGTAGTATTTACATTTTGATTAAGATTTTATGTAAGAAGTTCTTCAGTAAATTGTGAATCTTGGTTGAACAATAGTCAAATAACTTGTAGAACAACTTTCAGCTGGTTTATCAACAGTTACTGAAACGTGATGGGGATAGATGAGGTCAAAAATCTAAAAAAAAAAAAAAAAAATAATATATATATAAATAAAATAAAACATTTAAATTAAATAAGAAATAAAAATGGACCTAAGTGAATTAAAAAAAAAAATCTTAGGTGTGAAATGTGTCCAACATTTCTTTGGGGGTATATAATGAAACTTATTTGAGGAGCATTGTCACTTGCATCAGATAAATATTTTCCCTCCAACGATTACAAAAGAAATATTATGGGTATAGAATAAAAAGGCTGTTATTGGAAGATCAACTAAAATTTTATCAGAATAGAGGCTAACTGGGACTGGGATTTATTAGTGTGTTGATAAAATAAATGTCTCATAAAGTTATTATGAGGCAATCAGGAGAAGGCTAATATAGATTTAGGTTTTAAGGTTTAATGTTTAATGTTCAATATTTACTTTATATTGTATAGTTGGATAGTTTTACTAAAGAGATATCAGCTAATTAGGGAAAATGGAGACCTCAAAGGAATATTGAAGATCAGTTCCTGGAATTTATCTGAGCACGTGTTCCGCGTGGAAAGCAGAATAATAAGTATTGTGATGATAGTAATTTAATGATTTACCTAACAAAATGTTGATTCTTTACAACTATAAAAGTTCAGTATTGTTCTCAGGTTTTTGCAAATGCCTTATAGAGCATTAAAAAAAACTAATAATAAAAATTTAATAATGATGCAAATTACTAAAAAAATACAGCATTAAAACCATCTTTGATAATTCGAAAAACAGCTCGCTTAATAGAAATTAATTAATTTCTATAGTAAAATTAATGACTAAATACCTTTAAAAAATGGTTTTCTGGTATAATAAAATTCTACTCATTAATGTCTATTCAGAGAGCATGAAAAAGATAAATTTTTCTTTGATCGATGAGTTAGACATTGTTTTTAAATTCATACGAAATTATTAAAGTTTATCTCGGATAATACAATACTTTTTTTAAACCATATATCTGTACCTCAGAACTTGAAGAGCGTAAGCCCAAATTTTACAATTTTCAGATTATTGCACCATTTTATGAAGAATTTTATATAACATGAAGTCATAACGACTTAAGTCTTATGAAAAATAACTTTTTCTATTTTCTATCAGGGAAATAGTATTTGAGTTGTACCATTCATTAGAATGTTCAATGTATATATTTAATATTAACAGAATTTTTTTTTCTGTATGTTTGGTAAAGGTTCAAAATTATGTCTCTGAAAATTACCCGTTATTTGGGAGAAAAGAACCTAAGTCCTTACCTATGATTGAGCTTAACAAACGTAAGTCCACCTACGTTATTCTGTATCTGAGGTACATATGTCAAATACGATTATCATTAGCTGGTCATATGATTCAACTACATATATTACTAAACACAATTGAATTTAAAAAAAAAAAGGAATATGTCAAGAATGTGGAAGAAAATAAATTTGTATGTATTTTCTGATCAACAAAAGGAATGACTAGAGTAGATGTTTCATCCACTGTACCTTAAAAGTAGTAATATTCGATATTATTATGAACCTTATAGGTTCTCATATAATACCTATAAGGCTGGTATGACTCAGTCTAAGATTATTTTAATTAATCTTCAATCAAACTTATTCCTAAGATAATTGTATTATTTATCATTAATTCAGTTTCATTTAAAAAATAATTTATCCATCGGAAAGAGATTAATAATGCAAATGAGACAAAAAATATTTATTAAAACTTGCATTCTTTTTTAGAAAAACACAATCAAGACAATTATGTAAAGCGTAAGTTAGTCATACAACTTCCCATGTAACCTGTAACGGACTTATAAAATAAATTTACTGATGCGCGATACATTTAAAGGAAGTGTACAATTGTTTACTTGAATTCATTGCTAATAACTCTATTGCTAATAACATATTGGTTATTTTTCCTGAACATCGGCTTTGCACTGATAGTTGATACCTGAGAATTTATAAGATTCGATTCGTTGATAAATACTTTAATAGATTATTTAGAACCTTGACTGATACAAAAAAAAATTTACTTTTTGTCTTCCTCACAATGAAATTTAATATTTTCCTAGTGACCACTACTGGAGAGGTGTTTCCTAGTATTGGCCTTACGGAATCCCTTAAAAAAAAATCCATGAAAATGCCATCCCAAAATACAAATAAAATACATGACAAATTAGATACTAAATGACACCCTATGATCTACCTAAAAAGGAGGTGGACGAGGGACCTTATGAATTAAATCTTTAAGGTTAAAAATTAAAGGCAGGAGAAGTTAAAGCTAAGGTAGCAGGAATAATTTCTGTGATACAGATATTCCAGGGATTAAATTTGAATACATAGAACGATTTAAATATCTAAGGTCTACATTATCTAGGAAAAAATAAATTCAATAGTAAATAAAGGAAGGATTAAAAGCCGGAAATGCTTGTTATTTATCGGTCGTTGAACTCAGTGAATTCAGTTTGCGCTTATGCTCCCGAAATTTGATAGGTAGGATACTTTAGACTATTGCATTATCATCATTTCTTTATGGATTCATTAGGAGAAAACAGCATCTTGATGTTTTCAAGAATAAAGTACTGCGGAGAATATTTGACCCAAAAAAGGATGAACACTATGTGGAATTACGATATATTTATCAGATAAATAACTATCAGTAATAGCAGGGCGACGGTTAAAAGTGGCTGTGTAAAGTAGTTGGATTTAATAATTGACCGAATTTCAAAAAGGTGAGCAGTTTTAAGAAGGCCGATAATCAGAGACAACAGAGACGTATGAGAGAGGATTGCATCCGAGCTGATCTAGGGGATTTGGGTTTAATCAGGTGGATAACAGAGGTTGTTGCTGTCGGCATCGAACCTTAGGGTTCGCTAAGCCTTTCATTTATTTATTTCAGGAAAATTGTTAATATACTGAAATACGTATTATTAATTATAATAAGAGCTGGGCATAATATAATCATATTATGTATAGCTATTCGACCACCTAATTTAATCATAATTAAATATTTCAGTCGATTTTTTAGTGAACTAATGATTATATGACTGAAAAATTTAATCATTATTAAATAGGTGTTTGATTCCAGGAAATTAGGTTGTCAAATAGCTATGATTAAATTTTTAATGTGTAACGAATTGAATGTAATGTGTATAGTTTCGGGTTATTCTGTTATAATTTACCTTATTTATTCAGAATGAAAATAGAGTTTATGAGGTAATGTCTCTGTATATCTGTTATTTAACAAATTTATAATTAGTTTATTTTCAACTATACTTTATGTACTCTATTATTAATAAATATGTTTATCGAAAATCCGTTTTTGGGTGTGTTTTTTTTTAGTTATCATAATGATTAAGTTCAATAGTCATACAATACTGTGGGATTTTACATTTTTTTTAATGCGGATTTTTTAGTTGTATCACTTTTGAAATACAATGTGCGATATGTGCGTTCTTATTCAGTTATATTTAGTTAGGGTACATAGTTCTACTTTGGTTATTAACAGTTTAAAATATGTATACCTTTCTTGTGACTATCATACAATTGAGCTAAATTAATAACTTTTATTGATTTCGAATCGTAGTAGAACAGGGCAATCAATTTCATGAACAACTTGGCCTACAGACCTAAGTAACTGAGGGCTTAAGCGCGCTGCTTGGTTTTGGATATACAGTCACAGTTATTAGTCTAATTCCCCTACAGTTACGAACCTAGATTGCAAGTTTAAGCTTTTAAGTTAATAACCAATGAGAGGACATGTAAATTGGTCACATGATTTAGTGAACAACCATGTTAGCTAGTGAAAGCCAGAGCTGGGGCAACTTAGATTGGTGACAAGTTTAAATCTCGTTAAATATACTACAGTCAACCTTGCCCTATTTGGCTGTCGTCTAAGCGTCACTCAGAGACAAAGGTATATTATTTGTGTCATATAAACTATAACTTTCTTGTTAATACAACAGTTTGTATAACAAATTTCAAAAAACTAATTTACTATATTTAATTTTTACATATTCATTTATTGAAGAACAATTTAATAACAATTTATTAGTGGTACCACAAGACTTAACATGTTGTCATGAGTTAA
Organism: Euschistus heros; assembly: GCA_003667255.2. Taxonomy (NCBI): domain Eukaryota; kingdom Metazoa; phylum Arthropoda; class Insecta; order Hemiptera; family Pentatomidae; genus Euschistus; species Euschistus heros. The sequence goes on from RCWM02000046.1 coordinate 3,799,156, forward strand.
ATTTGAATTTTCGTTTTTTTATATTATTTATAATTATATATGTTTACTTAAGTGTAGGTAAATTTAAAAATGTAATGATAGAAGTAAATGAAATAAACTGAAATGAAAATAAAGAAATATGTATTATTAACTTAATTAAATATCTGATACTTACAAGGGGACGTTTGCAGTTGTAACTCACAGATTTGAATGTCGATTTTTGTGTGGGTAGTAGGGACCTGTAATAGTGCAAAACCAGCGTTATAGCCGCCAATGGGCATTAGGAGCCGAGTAAAAAAATAAAATATGAAAACCACGTTTTATTTTTTTTTCTCAGCTCTAAGTCAAGATAGAGAAATGATTCTTTCACGTTTAATTTTAGTTATGTCTGCTATTTTAAATAAAAATACATTCGTTATGCTCAACACACTATCCGGCTTTAGAATGCTCAAAACCTCCAAAAAAATGACAAAATTCCAAGGAAATCCGCTGTAAATCAGTGGAAACCTTTTTTCATGAACAACTGACCTCAAATCTTGATTTATCGCACCATAAAACCCATATATATGAAATTTTATCAAAATCAAAAAATATTGATTTTTTATCCCTTTCGAGGAGGTTAAAATTTTGAAGTTGAGATTTCATCAACATTTTCTACCGGTCATAACAACTGCTGTGTTCAACCGATTACAACAATAATAGCATCACTAGAATCAGCATACATTCTGCTTTTTATCCATGCGTATAACACTGGATTTACTCCCGATTTTAGTGAACAAAAACTGATGTGAATGAAAAAATCTACGGTCAGCTATAACTTATAGATATAACAAATATAGCGATTTCAATAAGGGGAAATTCTGCGACCTCCGGACTTGGGCTAAACTGTGCAGTTTTAGGCTTTTAGATAACCTTAAAATTTTGTCTTAATCGGTTGCGAGATATGTGAGATAAGACAAAACCGATGAAGACAAAATTTTAAAAATTTTAAGGTTATCTAAAAGCCTAAAACTGCACAGTTTAGCCCAAGTCCGGAGGTCGCAGAATTTCCCCTTATTGAAATCTCTATATTTGTTATATCTATAAGTTATAGCTGACCGTAGATTTTTTCATTCACATCAGTTTTTGTTCACTAAAATCGGGAGTAAATCCAGTGTTATACGCATGGATAAAAAGCAGAATGTATGCTGATTCTAGTGATGCTATTATTGTTGTAATCGGTAAAAAATGTTGATGAAATCTCAACTTCAAAATTTTAACCTCCTCGAAAGAGGTAAAAAATCAATATTTTTTGATTTTGATAAAATTTCATATATATGGATTTTATGGTGCGATAAATCAAGATTTGAGGTCAGTTGTTCATGAAAAAAGGTTTCCACTGATTTACAGCGGATTTCCTTGGAATTTTGTCATTTTTTTTGGAGGTTTTGAGCATTCTAAAGCCGGATAGTGTTTTGAGCATAACGAATGTATTTTTATTTAGTTCACCACCCAGGGGCGGGGAAAAATAGCAAACATAACTAAAATTAAACGTGAAAGAATCATTTCTCTATCTTGACTTAGAGCTGAGAAAAAAAAAAAAACGTGATTTTCATATTTTATTTTTTTTACTCGGCTCCTAATGCCCATTGGCGGCTATAACACTAGTTTTGCACTATTATATGCTACTTCCCACACAAAAATCGACATTCAAATCTGTTAGTTACAACTGCAAACGTCCTAAAGGGTGGGGGGAGGGAGAAGGTCCCAATTGTGTTTTTTCGATTAATCTCGAAAACGGTGGCTCTAGAAATATTTAGCAGATCAAAAGAAAGCTCATTACATTTTCTTGATAAAATCATTATATACGTATTCCTAGAAATTCCACCGGTTTTTTGAGATACCTAGACATTCTAAACTTGCTTAAAAAAAAGAAGCAAATTGATCCTGCACAAAATTATTGTACCTCTAATACTAAATATATTCAGTTTCTGTCTGGAGCTATACCTACCTGTAACTACAGGAAATCGGAAGTAATTCAAAACTTGTGTATGAGAATAGGAAAAGCCTATCCAAGGTACACCAGAATTTCAAATAACGACGGTTATGATGAGATTAGTCGTGTGCGCCAATATGCAGAAAAAAAATTTTGAAACCATTATTTTCAAAAACAAATGACCGCATAGAAGTGAGACCGCATAGTCGTTATATCAACAAAAAGAGGTTAAAAAATTTACTCATTAGAGAAATAATAATTCAAAATGCCTATTATTTTATTATATAAACAGTTTTTTCTCCTTCTATAAAATCAATATTTTACACATACAAGGTATCATCTAAATCCTTTATTATCCGCGCTTCCTCAATATGGAATTCATTCCCCATATCAATTCGAAAAAGCTCCACTCTTACTTCTATTTTTTTTACCTCCTGGATCTTCAATCTTCCGAGCAAATATAAAACTTGAATATTTATGTTATATACATTATAATAGTATACATAAGATGTATCCTTTTACAAGATTTCTCATTTATTTTATCATAGCCAGACGATTGTTCTTTGTATTGTACTTATTTGTTATTCTTAGGGGACAAGTTGTCCCAGAATAAACTTCATTTTCTTCTTCTTCTACAATATATTAGCCGACGATATGTTATCTGACTCACAGACACAAAAATTCTTTTCCTTTACACCCATAAACGTACCATATATATATTTACTGAGAAAACTTGTACGTGTATACCGATTAATATATCAATCAATCAATCAAATAAAATTTCAGAAATCATAAAATCTTGTTTACCGGCGCTTCAAAATGTGAAGACTGTAGTGGGTTGTGCAGTAGTGACCGAAAGCGAAGAACGTCTCTTCTAGTTACCGCGAGTCTGTTCCGTTTTCACTGGAGAGGCAACAGCCATTAAGGAAGCACTTCTGCACTGCCTGGAAGTCGAGTATGAGCAGTCAGTCATTGTCACAAATCCGATGAGCCTGATACTGGCAATAATAAAGTATCGGTCTCAACATTTGACAATATTAGAGATTCTTGACCTTATGCGGGAAATATAACAGAAACAGAATATGATTATTTTCATTTGGGTTCCATCCCATTGCGGTATTTCAAGAAATGAAACTCAGTCAGCTAGAAGTTGGGACAACGATATTCTTAAAAACATCAACCTGATTCCTAGGGAATAAGATGAGACATGTGATATGCTTGATTCAAACGAAGTTGGAAGTGTCTTAGAAAACAAATACGTCTAAATTATTACAAGTTAAGTCAAACTGATCAGCAAAGTGACAAGTTGCAGGATACCCAGAAAGGAGGAAACAATTTGTGCCAACTGAGAATCGGCCTCTGTGAATTCCCCGATGACTACCTCCTCCGTGGCTTGGAGACCCAGGACAATAAAACACATATCAGTAGACTGTCAACAGTTTTCATCTGTAAGGGAAAGACTCATAATGCCATATAAACTGAAAACAAATTCTACAGAATGATGAAAAGTCAGTGAAGTCATTGTTGGAGTTTTTATAGGCCATTATGTAATATATTAATAAATGTTTTTAAAATATTATGAGAAAAGAGATTTAATCAACTCACTTAATAAAAAATAATAATCCTCAACAAAGTTTTTACCTGAATCATGATCAATGTTTATAGAAATACTTTTTATGTTCCATTAAAATATGTTTAGTACGTATGTGGGTGTATCCATATATTGTGAGTGTATATATTTCTGTGATGTTTGTAGTACCCTCATGTCTAAATGATGGGGTTGGCAGAAAGGGCCAAGGGTAGATGTCTTTATTCCTATTAGTACTTTTTCTGTTTAATAAACGAAATCTTCAGCAAATAAACTAAATAGATGGTAACATATAAATATGTATCGGGTAATGCCAGTTTTATAGTGTCAAAAAGTTATTTTTTAAAAATTTTAAGAATGCATATTTAGGTATGTTGTAATTTTTTTAATGGTGGTTTTAGCTATATTGCATTCGTTGGACTCATTTTAGGTCAATGCTAATGATTTGTTCTATTATATAGCTAAATTAATCATAGATTATGGTCATACGGTTGTGCTTTTATTTATTACAATAATTTGAGTTAAAAGTGGTGAATATGATGGTTTATGTATTTTTTAGGATTTATGAATTACATGTCAATTTCTTTATTCAAAGTCTAGTTTCTTTATAATCAGTTCTAATATTTTTTTTTATTGTATTTTTTTTTAAGAACGAAAAGAATACATAAAGATTTCGTGATGATCCCTTAAACACTAATTTCCTTTTTCAGCCTGCAAATGTTTAGAATGCCAAGGTAGCCTGCGAAATAACTGCAAAATGTTCAAACAAACCAAGCGATGAAATATTATCTCTTCCTAAATTATATTAAAAATTATTAATTGATTTTAACATGTTCCACTTACTCTTCAGCATTACTAAATCAATAACCAGACTGGTTAAACAAAGGAAATTTAAACTTGAACGCTTCTAGTGCGACTTGTTGTTTATTTTAGCTTAAGCCAAACGACCCTCTAGCTTCCAATAACACAGCGACGCACAAGTGAAATAGAAACGTAAATGCTTAGCCAGGAGACATACACTTGTTAACTCAATCCATGTATATTACTATGCTTATATACTTTAACATCAACTGAGGCAATTGGAGTTATATTTCACAGCATTTCTAATTCTTTGTAGATGTTAAACAGGAAGAAAGTCTCAATAAGTGCTCTATTGTTCACACTCATTATGGATGAAATATGGTAGGTCGGTAAAATAAGATCAGATGGCACAGCAAGGTCGATGGTGGGCTATTAGAACTTCATATACGTTCAATTTACGGTTAAGAGGCTTATATACACCGATGATGTGGTATTAGTGAGAGACTCTAGAGAGAAACAAGGGACTATAAATTATGGTTTGAGGAACTTCAGTTCAGAGGTATTGCTAATAATGCCGATAAAAGTAAAGTTTTGCTTCTTGGAAGGTAATAAAATAAGAAAAAAGGACATGCAATGGAATATCTTTAAAGTCTGTTGATTCTTACGAATATTTGGGTACTCTATTAAACAAGGACGGGAGTGTAGACAATAACATACTAACTAGAGTTAAAAAAGCCAATGCAATCTACCCTTAAATATGGGCAGCGGTTATAGGTACTGAGGAAATAAGCACCCATCCCAAGCTACTTCTATATAAAACAATGTACTTACATATTGTATGTGTAGTTCTACTGTCCAGAAATCTTGAAAGTCCAGAATAAGCAAGCAAGCAAAGTTATGTCAGCGGAAATGAGATTTCTCAAAGGATACCAAGGAAATCCCGAAATTACTGACACAATAAAATTATTCGGGACAACCTGAGAGTCGTGCCAATTGGAGAATCAATTGAGCAGCGCCAACAGAAGTGGTTTGGGCATGTTACAGGAATGGCTGATGAAAGAAAAACTAATTGTTGCTGGAGGCTAGACCTGTAAGAAAGCGTCAAGTAAGATATAAATTGATCACATCGCAAAAATTGGAATGGAAAGAGACTGCTCTCTCTAAAGTATGAAATAAATGGCGCAGGATAGCGTTAATTGGAGAAATTTAATTCAGACTAAAACTCAATACCTCCCGGCAACATGAGGTATAAAAACAAGAAGTCAGACTTTAAGGTCTTATTAAAAATGTATAGTATTGAGTTAAATTTTAGCAAGATGTAAGTTGTAATTTGTAATAAGATGTGATGATGGGAGTAACGAGTCTTAAGATTATCGTTAGCGTAGGTCGCAGTTAATATATTTTTCTCGAATCATTGATACTGTATGTACATCAAGAAAAAAAATGGGATCGTATCATATTGTAACAAAAGTACAAGTTACTAGCTGACACAGACTCACCTAGAAGTTCTTACTCTTCAATAAGCGACCTGTATCGTTGGGATGGCGCGCCATGGCCCCCAGTCTGTGTAAAACTGTTTACATTACAGTGCGAGACTTTGTATGATGTACAATAATAGTGTTATAAAAAGATATAATAATACACAATAATAGTGTTATTGTTATAAAAAGAAGTAGTTTTGCCATAATTCTGTTAGAATAATGTGGAATAATCATCAGTGTGTACATCAAGTGCAATAATTACTTTTATTGATAAGATTGTTTGTTTTTTACTATTTGAATTTATTTACAATAAAATAAAATACGAAGTGAAATATACGTAAAATAGAGCTACAAAAATTAAAATATATGAATATTTAGTTAAAATAAAATATAAAAATAACTATATAATTTTTTTTTGTAAATCGATGTATATTGTACATCAGGTTATGTCAAATAACATATCTTTAGTAGGTTTTTGGTAATATCTTTTCAGTGAGGTGTTATCGTTATTTCCTATTTTCTGTATGATAGGGTTCATGGAAATAGTTGTAAGGGAAAAGGATTTCGGTGTCTGTAACTGTGTGTACTGTTTAATTCAACCTAAGTTATGTCAAATAACATATTTGAAATTTCTATGTACATCGGATAGTCGTTAATTTTTCGCATGCATGGATTTTAGATAACTCCTAACATACTGGTGGATAACATCCTGTTGTTAGGGTACAGCTCCAGACTGGACCGAAATATGTTAATATTGAACGTATAACTATTTTTTACCAAATGAATTTATTTTTTGCAGATAGTTGGGAATGCATATTGTAATATGGGTTCATTTTGATGATGATACTTTTTGCCCTATTGCATTAGTTATGAATATGTTTGGAGAAAGTTAAGGCATTGTAAAAATCTAAATAATTGATATACTGTGCCCAAGAAAGCGTGTTTTCCTTTATAATTGTGTTCTGAGTTATGAGTGGTCTTCTTTTAGTTAATACTAGCAATCCCCGCTTTCGCTTTCGCTCTCTTTTATAAGTAAAGATCTCGATACTTTTTTTTATTGAAGTACGCAATTGTTCATTATTTCTTCAATAACGTTGTCACGCATAGAAATCATTTTTAACCTAATACTATTAAACTGATTAGATGGTTGAATATAACGTAAAACACAATTAGACATCCAATTTTTAATTTTCATGTATGAATTGATAATCTAGATGGAAAGAAACTGTTAGGAAATTATTGTGGATAATGGACTGCATTATCAGTACTTACAAAAAAAGGCCCATGAATTATATACTTACACACAATAACAAAAAGCAAATTATCGACAATTTGATTTGGTAATAGTTTTTATTAGGCAGAAATAATTTCATCTCGTTTGATTTTTATTTCTAACCATAAAATTATAATTACTAAACCTTCCAAGAACTATAAAGATGATGTACTTAACATTTGATACAGATGAATTCAACAGTTTTACCATTGTTGACTGTATTGCAGAATGGTGCTAACCACATAACGGTCAATTTTCCAAGTGCACTGGAATCCACATGTCACATATTTAAATATTTTTTTTATAAATTAATTGAATATAATTAAATATTGAAATCAAATCATTTCCAAGGTTTATATAAAACTGTATCTTTGTAATCTTTGTAATGTAGAATGGCGCTCACCACCCATCGGTCAATTTTCAAACTTCACTATTATCTACATATCATCGAATTTTTCATAACGATTTAATTGAAAATCAATTCAATCTTCCTTGAACTATAAAGATGATGTAGCTAAAATTAGGTAGAGATTTGGTCAGTAGTTTTCGTGGTTAGTGATCACAAACGAAAAATAGCTTGTCCTTTTATATAATAGTATAAATAATGGCTTGTGTTGTTGGTGCGTTTATTTTAATATTTCATTTTTCAAAACGAATGCTGAACTTTTTAAGGATGCCCTGTGAACGGTTCACTATTGTATCGATCCGGATAGAGGATGTAAAAATTGCGGTGTTAGTCAGCATAAATGTTCGTTCTACTAATAATGAGATCGCTGAACTCAGTCAGATACAGAAGAAAAAAAAACTTTTTAAAATTAGGCTTTATTGAAAGGAACCTCTGACGGAAAGCAGAATTCAGTAAAAAATTTAGTAAGATAATGTTCTGTCTTTTTTTTATTTCATGAACATCAATATAGTTACTAAGCGTTATAGCAATTATAGGAACTTCTTTAGAAACATACTTACAAACCAATATTTTTTTAAAACATATTTGAAAATATTTTGTAAGACAAACCTGTTTGAGAAGCTATTGGTGTCAGGGAAGAGCAATTGCTCCTGTAGACACTATTCTGTGGAGGAGCTCCTCTAATGTTTCCTTTCATCAATCACCTCCTTAGAGCTATCTTCTGTCCTCCACGTCCTGTCGGAACTGTTGCCTCTTCTGTCACTGCTACTTTTTTATAATTTGTTTTCCTACAAAATACACCCTTTTTATATTCTTTCAATAGAGAAAACAATGTAAAGATGATTGACCTGCGACAAAACTAGGATAAGGAACCATATTTTCGACCGACTTATTTCTCAAATTCACTGTTAATTTTTTATTTCTCTGAGTGGTTTCGTTGATAGTTCTGAAATAACGATGTGATCAGAGAACAGTTTCAACTACTGAACCGAAAACAAAATAACTGTTGTAATCAAGGCTAATATTTAAAAGGGTTTTGTTTGTTTAATCTATCTTTCTAGGTAATTCAAAAAATACTCTTTGTATATAATTCTCTTTGTCTCATTTAATTAAGATTTTATCTGTCTCCACGGAAAGCTGGGGAACAGCTTGACTTATTTCCATGACGCTGCAGTTTTCTGCTTATATTTTATATTGTTGAAGTCCACAATAGCTTCTCAATTTATTATAATCGTTTTCATCTTTTAAAAAGTAGATTGGAAAATATCGAAGGTAATTAAAAATATTAAAAAAATAAAGAAATCAAGAAATTGACTTCTGAAATTGACAAACGCTTGTTTTCATAGCCTTATAAAAAATGTATTTATATATTAATGATATATTTATGCCTATAAAGATATCGATACACACCTACAAACACACACACACACAAACATACATGTATATATATATATTTTCTCTTTTAACTTTCGAATTTCTTCACCGCTATATTCATTTCTGCAAACTTTATATATCTTTTGTTCCTTAATGACGAATAATCTACTTGTCTTTCATATCCCATTAGACAGGTAGTATAAGTCGGTACGCTTCTTGTAAATGAGTGTTTATTTGTATGCCACATTTTCTAATGTCTACCCCTCATAACACCTTAGAAGTTGTCGCTAACCCTTAAAACGTTTAATATATTTACAATAATTGAATGGGCCACCTTAGAAACAGCGTAACCCACCTATGCAAATATTTTTAGCAGAGCCTAAAAAGTGCTGAACATTTGGAACAATTTCTTTAATTACTTGAAAATAGTGTAATCTTCAGTCACATTCCAGGATATGTCCCGCACGGGTTCAGCCGCAATAGTCATTTGCAGCACATTAGACACAAATAAAAAATAAAAAGGTTATCTCAAAATAACTTAAAATTTACAAAATTACATTTAACACACTGGTGCCACTAATACGAGTATATGGGTGATTCTCAAACTACAGGCAAATTTCTTGCTTCCAAAACTCTAAAGTTAAATGTTGATAAATCTTGCTGCAAACATTTGATATTTCCTGGAGGATACCTGTGAGGATTGTAGTTAGTGCAGCAACACATGAACTACTCTACTTTTTCTAAAATTTCAGTTTATAACTTTAACCCATAACCGCCTCTCGTTTTTTTGCTTTGCGTTCTGCATCAGACATTTTTTGACGCACCATTATGACTCAAAGTACTTCATAGACAATGTCCATAAAACCATAAACTAAGTCAATAGTTAGAAAAGAAAAAAAAATTGCCTGTAGAGAATCAGCCATCATAGGTACGCAAATATAATTATAAAATAAATAATCTTAAATTAGAAAGTTATTCCTGACACCAATGATCTTTCAGCATTGGATTGAAATAATAAGTTTAAGAAAGCGAAATTCATGTTTAGTAATATAATTTTAATTTCGACGAGTTTTAGAGATATTATTTGTTGACTTTAGTTTATTTTAGAAGTCAATTTTTCTTTTTTTTTTCTTAACTTATATTCCTGAAAGATATTATTTGATACATTTCATTGTATACAATATATCTAAATTTGTCAAAGGTTGTTAATTACTTAGTGATTCGTAAAAATTAAATTAATAGAAAAAATAATAACCATGAATGTTGTATTAGAATCATAAACTTAATTCAAATTTAACCTGATTGTGACTTTTTTTAAACTTATCTTGAAGAACAGGGAATAACAATTTAACCTTGACTTGGAGCAAGGGATGATGGTCCGTGACTTGGGGAAACTGCGGCAGAATTACCTCGAGTCTCGGAAATGGATTTGGGACTCGCTCTCCCTCTTGCCGACAGACCTGGCCTACATCTGGTGGCCTCCGGGATCCTGCATTAAGATCGTACCCTGTCCAGTCATCGTTCGTGTTAACAGACTTTTCAGGTGAGCTATAAACATTAAAATAAAATTACAATGTTAGTCTCTTGTATAATTTAAAGATTGATAATATATATATATATATATATATATATATATATATATATATATATATATATATATATCATATATTGATCTGTAACAAATAATAATCCTTACCCCTAACATAATATTAGTAATGTTTTGACGGCGTTCCTCAAGATAGTACCCTAGGTCTCATCCCCTACAGGGTGTATATAGCAGATATCCCGACCTCACCACGTAAGCTGATGACACATGTATGTTATCAGTGAATAATGTTTCCTTCAGGAATGGTGTCGAAATTAGAGAATTAAAATAAATCGAAAAATCTCAACAAATAACCTTTACCCTTTGTCGTTAATCTACGACTTCCTGTCATACAGTATTCTTTAATAATATTCCATTGATCCCTGTTGAGCAGATATCTAGGACTTCAACTGTACAAACGTTTAACAAACGTTCGTTTGTAAAACGTTTAAACTTTACAAACGTTTAACTTGGAATCCACATACAAGACTAAAACGACAGTAAACTGCTCGTCGTTTTCGGGTTCTCCAACATTAACTTTACAAATGTTCAAAGCTACCGATTTACTGCAAACAACTCATAAACATGACAGTTATCATACCTGCATACCTATTTACATACCTACATACGTACCTCATTACATTCCTATTTAGACATACGGAGTTGAGCTCTGCGGCTCAACTAAACCTTCTAATTCTTCTCGTATCAACTTCTTACAATCCAAAATCCTTCGAAAAATCTCTTTACTTTGTCACAAACAAACTTATCCATTAAAGATATGTTCTATATTTTGCTGATTTAGCCCGATCCAGATACCTATCCTTTCATAGTAAACTCCATAACCACTCAAATCCACTAGTCTCTCAACTTACTTCGCTTTCTATTCCTGATAATCCTCCGAGGCATCTGAAAAGAAGATGGCCTCGAGACCTTCTTATATAGAACTTTTATTAATGTGCTACCAATGGGTTGTTGCTTTACAAGTTATTGTCATGTTATATTTATTTTCCACACATTTCCTGGATGTACTAAGCAGGTGTAAATTTTAATAAATAGATTAAAAAAAAGTAATGTTTTAAAATTACAATAATGTTCGAATTTTATGTTTATTGCAAATTAACATATAATTTCAACGTGGATTTGTCTAGGTTACCTAGAATGATGGAGTTCTTCGACAGGACAGAAACAAGGACCGGCTATCCTAACTCTTTCAGAATTTGCAAAGTAGTATTTGCCATCATTGTCCTCATCCACTGGAATGCTTGTTTCTACTTTGCAATCAGTTACGCCATAGGGTTTGGATCCGACAACTGGGTCTACAACTTGACAGGATTCAAGAACTCTTCGCTGTCTAGGCAGTACATATACAGTTTCTACTGGTCCACACTCACGCTGACAACCATAGGTTAGTAGCATTATATATTATTGTAGCTCATAAGTATAAAAATGTATCTGTTCGTTAAAAAGATTCGAAAAATTGTATATTTTTTTCCGGTGCTACAGATCTTTAGATTCAGTCATTTAATGAAAGTCCCCACTAGAAGCCTGTTTGCTCTGGTGGAATAACATCTTCACGGCGGCAGTGGTCAATGATGTGATAGTAGATCAGTCGCTCAAACACCTTGCTGATGTGCGAGAGGAGGCTGATTGGACGATAATGCTCCGCAACGGTCCCTGACCTCTGTGGTTTCAGGAGTGGGACCACGACAGCTCTCTTCCAGGCCACAGGGAAGTAGGCGGTCCGGAGGCAGGCGTTGAAGATGTTAAGTAGGAAGGCCTTACCCTTCCTGGGTAACATCTTCAGCAACGTTGTGGGGACACCGTCCAGTCCGGATGCCTTTCTCCCTTTGATGCGCCGTAGGACGGATTCGAGCTCTTTGAAGGTCGAAAAGAGGGCCGTCTCGTTGGAGCTCGGTAGTGGTCCTGGGGGTGGCTGCGGGGCATCCTCCGTCCTCTCAGCGTCCTTGGCAGCATAGGCGCGGGCCAGATGTTCAGTCTGTTCAGCAGGTGTCAGCAGCTGGTCCCCATCAGTCAGGAACACCGCTCTCCTTTTATTGACAAAGGTTCGGACCAACCTCCAGAATTTCCTTATCTTAAGGCTCGTGACTATATAAGTACCCACTGATGCCGGTGACTCGTACCTGCTCTACATTACTTACTGCTGTAATACACGACTCACAGCGGAGCTGTTGAGAAGTTGCCTTTCTGAAGTATCATTTACATACAAACATATGTATTTTAGGGTTATTGGGGCATGTAGAGAAAATGTTACCAATGGAATCCCCAAAAACCTGTTCTACAGAAAGCGAGGTGGTGGACGAAGGCCTCTGCAACGTCTGCACTATGTTTAAGCAATCCTGAATGCTTAGTAGATACGCCACTGGAGTTGATAAGCTTTGGATAAGAATGGAGCGAACCACCGCATAATCGTAATTTAGAATGGTACATGAAACATGCTTAGAGAGGACACTCTAATGATTTATAAGACAATTTTTACAGCTAGCACATTTCCGATTTTTTTGGAGTACTCTTGATACTGAGTTTACCAGCCAGATGCCTTTAAATAAACTTAAAACTAATTAACTAGTGGTAATATAGACTGCATAATCAGATATTCTGAGACGATTTAGTTGAAATAAAAAAAAAAATTATATTAAATATCAGCCTACGGAAGAATTATTTTCAACTTTTATTAGTATTTTTATTATAAGACTAGTTTCGATCATTCATAAGCAGTCCAAAAACCTAAAAACTTTTGAACATCAGTAATTTAATATAGACTTTATATATATTAATGTGTAAAATGTAAGACAAGACATGAAATGTGTTGATATTCTATGAATCAAACTGAGAAGACTAGTAGCTATTGGTTCATATAATCAACTATAGGGCAATAGAAAGAAATAACTACGACACTATTTTCTATAATAGAATAATAGAAGTTGCCGAATAATTCATAAATTTCTAACTGGAAATATTTATTTATCGGGTAAACTATTGTCATGTATTTTAATTTCTTATTATCAATTCATATAACAAATTTGCGAAGAGGATGTGTAGTTTAAGAAACTGAAACGCTGGCGACATATTTTACGTGGTTTTTTAACAATAACTACGCGTTATTGCCATCTAAACATCTGAGGAAGGTTCCTTGGTGGTCGCATGGGTGTCGCGCCGCACTGAGAAAAAGACACAAAGCTCTAAAACTTTTAAAATCTCACCCTTCGTTAGCCAACCATATTAATTACCAAAAAGCTAAAGCAGAAGCACGATGGGTTATCAATGAGGCAAAAAAAAAATCTTGGACTAAATTCATTTCCTCCTTTTCCTCACCCGTATCAACGAAAATTTTTTGGAATAAAATAAGAGCTATCAAGGGTAGGCAAGTCAACCAAATTCCAAGGTCAATCATTTACAACGATAAAACTTTTATGGAACCCAAGGACATTGTCAATACTTTTGGACAACATCTTTCCTGTATCACGAAAAATAATGTGGAACATAAAGTTATTCAGAGTACTCCTAACTCAAACCATGATGATGAGTCACACAATCTTCCCTTCACGATGGAAGAACTAAAATACAGTATAACATTTTCCTGCTCCGAATCTCCAGGTCCAGATCATCTTCACATGGAATTCATAAAATATTTACCCCCGATAGTAATTAACGTGTTACTATAACTCCTAAACAATATTTAGATGAACAGAGATTTCCCTAAAATATGGTCTACGGCAACTATAGTACCATTACTCAAATCCAATAAAGACCCAAGATTGGTTCAGAGTTACAGACCTATCTCTCTCACTTCGGTTCTGTGTAAGCTAACCGAAAAAATGATCAATCGCCGCCTTTCATGGGAATTAGAATCCCGTAAATTACTAGACAACGAACAATATGGATTTCGCAAATATAAATCAGGAACGCATCTCCTTTTCAAATTTAACATATATTTAAAATCGTCTTTTAATAGAAATCAACAGGTTTTCGCAGTTTTTCTGGACTTAAAAATGCTTTTGATTCATGTTGGAGATCCAAAATTATAGACACCTTACAGTCATGGGGTTTCTCTGGGAACATTTTGTACTTCATTCAAAATTTCTCTCAAATCGTAAATTTATAGTACGCTCAGGCTCAGTTTTTTCCGAGGAATTTGACTTATATAATGGGGTGCCTCGTGGTTCAGTATTAAGCCCCACATTATTTAACATCGCAATTAATGACATACGAAAATTTGTTCCGAATCCCGTTAGAATCTCATTATACGCTGATGACGTTTTAATTTATTTTAGCTCCACCGATATTAACCTTGGCCAATTGATAATACAGGAAACCCTCAAGAATCTAGAAAAATGGGCCACATGTCACGGGTTTAACTTCAGCCCTTCTATATCTTCTGCAGTTCACGTTTGCAGAATTCGAAAATGCACACAACCTTTCACTGTATATCTTGGGAATCACATCCCAAATAGACCTAATTTTATCAGATATTTAGGGGTAATATTTAATTCAAGGTTATCATGGAAAATCCATATTGACGAGATAATATCAAAGATATCGGAAATATCTAATGTAATGAAAATACTCTCTTCCTCAACCTATGGCTGTGACAGAACGTCCTTATTAAGGGTTTATAGGTGCTTGATTAGACCTGTCATCGATTACGGTTACGAAATTTACGGAGATTCTTCTAAAAGGATTTTACAAAGATTAGATCCAGTACACCATTCAATGATTAGCAGGGCGACTGGATCGTTTATAACCAGTCCTATTAATAGTTTACTTTGGGAGGCAGATGAGTGGCCTCTTGAACTACGCAGACACTATATTTTTTTAAGAATAGTAGGTCGTATTAAAGCTAGTACAGAGTCCTCCGAATTTTCGCGTTACAAATTACCATCTCGTCTCTCTATGTATCCTCCATTATCCGCTCATTTTCTTTCCCACCGTTTTATATGTCATCTCCAAACCCACTACCACCGTGGACAACTCATAAAATATCATTTGATTTTTCCTTAAACCGGATTAAGAAAATAAACAACTCCTGAGGCCCTAAGGCAAAGTTTTTTAAATTTACTCCCTAAACGTTACATTTATTATATCTGCCTTTACACGGATGGCTCAAAAGATAAGAAGAGTGTTGGATGTTCAGTTATCCTTCCTTGAGAAACCCTCCGATATTGTCTTCCAAACATTTTCCCATTTTTTCCGCCGAACTATTTTCAATATACCTGTGTGTGAATTTAATTGAAATTTTGGACAGCAGGCAATTTCTAATCTGCAGCGACTCATTCTCCGCCCTTCAGGCAATCCAAAAATTTCATTTAACTGACAATCCTATCGTCATGAAAATTATGAAATCAGCACTAATGATGAATAAAAACATTACATTTCTTTGGGTCCCTAGTCACACCAATATAGAAGGGAATGGATTGGCAGACATAGGTGCAAAGGAAGCAAGAACCATGTTCCCTTTTTCAAATATCAATGTCACTCTCTACGACTATCATAAATATATATTTAACCTGTGCAGAGAAGCATGGATTAACATCTGTTCCTTACAACGGAGCACATTATGAAGGATTGCACCCAGCTTTCATCTTACTAGACTTCGTTGCATCTCTAAAAGTACTGCGAGGCTTTAAAGCCCGAAAACTGGAAAAAACTGTTTACCGTACTCAAAGAAAACAACTTGTATCGACTAATCTAGAAGTCTAATGACAAATGTTATGTAATGGTGTTGTTATCTAGCCCGAGTTGTTGTACACGGTACCTAAAACAGTAATCAAATAAATAAATAAATAACCTCGTAAAAAAATGAAAAATATTATTCATAGTTTTCAAGAAAACCAGATTTACATACATTTGAAGAATTTGGAACCTGACTATGTACGTTACAGAACCAAAAGTTGAGGAAGAAACAGAGGATGAACAATACAAAATTCAATACTACGCTCGAAAATAAAACGTTTGTTAAACAAATCGAAACCCCTTGATTGAATTCGCTCCGACTAAGTCTTCCATTATACAAGGGATCCCAGAACCACAAAGTGAGCATCAACCAAAACTCAATTTTCAACCGCTTTAAAGTAAGGAATCATTCAAAATTTTCACAATTATATTAAAAATGTATTTGCTACTCGACAATGTAATAGATCCCAAAAGTAAAAGTGCATACACTATTATCTACAATCTTTCTAGAGCTACAAAAAATAATTTATGAAACGGCTCCATTGATTCGCGTGGTACCGTTTTACGAGTATATTCCTATTTATTATTATCTAACAATTATCCTGTTATTTTTGGAATTTCTTTAATTATGTTCAACTTGGTTTTGTTTTAGTTATTTTTATGTGATGTATTACTATTCTTCGAAGTTAAAAAATAAAGGTAATTTATTTATTTTTTTTAAATAGTTCAATCCATTGTTTTGTAACTTTCACATTATCACTTTCACATTTGTAAGGTCACATTATCATATCTAGATGAACAATATTCTGAAATTCGTTCAAGGTAGACTTTTTAATACTGTGCAATGGAAGATTTATTTCCATATAGTCATAAAAGGCCTTATAAAGGGAGGCCATATTGATAAAAAATAGCATTTAGTTTTAAAGTATTTTTTTTTTCTCTTGTGTTCACATAATTTTATAATATGATCTACATAATTACATATAATAGTATCTTGCTCCCTCCTTAGTTCATACACCCATTATCTTTCTTTAATCCTAAATGATTATACTATCCCTTTCTACTCTTCTGTTAAAAATCTTGGAATTATATTTGATCTGACCCTTTCTTGGAAATCTTAGATTGCCAAAATCTCCCGCCGTTGTATAGGTCTACTAAAACCTTCTTCCCCAGTCAAGTTGTAAGCTTTTAGTCTCCTCCCTGTTATTCCCTTACTTTAGTACAGCATTCCAGCGCTTTTTCCTATTCCGCTCAACCAACCTATGGAATTCCATCCCTTCTCATATTAGACAAGCGAAATCTCTGCTAACATTCAAATTCCTCTATTTCCAGTACCTCCTCCTTATCCAAGGTGACGCTTGCTAACAATCTTCCTTCTCAATTAAATATCTAACTCTTTCTGGAACACTTTCGTTACTATTTTGCTCATGTTAGATACCAATCAAAATAATTTTTTCTCGCTCTGAACATAACATTAGGTTCTTCTATTTTATATAACAATCATTGTATCAAAAGAATCAATTTATTATTTCATTTGTAGAATGTTTTCTTATTTTCCTGTTTGTATATTTAATTAGTCTCTATGTATACATTATCATTGTTATATTATTATTTCTTCTTTATTTTATTTATTAATTCATTACTTCTCTGACCAGATGTAACTAATTTTATTTCTTTCTGTACTAAGTTGTTATTCTTAAGGGACTTGGTACCAGAGTAAAATTAATTTTATATTCTATTATATTCTAATATTGTTCGTCAATGATTACGCTGACATTATTGAAACTCGTCTCAATAATGTCGAAACTATAGGTACATTTTACCTTTAACATAAATCTTGAAATTCGGGCTGTTGAATAAGCGATACATTAGTGTAAAAGAAATTTAACATTTACGATCCAACACCGATCTTAAGTTGGAAGGCCAATTTGGAACCCAATTGAAGGGTAATTTCCTCCCGATCCCGCCCTGGCGCAGTATTGTTCTTAATTGGCCCTGAATCGCTCCCTAACTAGCCTACAAGAGCCACTCACCGCTCGGTTTCATATTCAAAATAAATTGCTATATATTGTTTTTATTCCAACCAAACACATTCGTTGGTTTCATGATTCGTTAAGGAAATCAAAGTTCTTTCAATCAATACTTTACCACTTCCAAAATTATCTAAAATGCAACAATTACGGCGAATCATGTTCAATATAGTTATATATTTTTTTTTAACATAATACTTTTATTCACAACTGTACACAATAGACAACCTGTGAATGTGAAGTTACATTAAAACAACAGACATGATCAGGCATGAGGGAGTCAGCACCCAGCGGAACAACCTCCAGGCGTGAAACTAAATTATTAGGGATTAGAGTGGAAGATCTCTCATCCACTTCCTTTTCAGCCTCCATTGATTTA
The DNA here is from genome assembly GCA_003667255.2 of Euschistus heros. Lineage (NCBI taxonomy): Eukaryota > Metazoa > Arthropoda > Insecta > Hemiptera > Pentatomidae > Euschistus > Euschistus heros. Next base: position 3,817,718 of record RCWM02000046.1, read on the forward strand.
TGTCAGTAATTAGTACTGTAGCCATATTATGTATCTGTTTGTTAGTGTCTCCACGTAGTTTTTCATGAAATTGTCGAAAACGTTTATGGATATGGGTCTTAACTGGCGGTATACGTAAGTCTGTTTGTAGCGTATTGTTTGACACATTAGGAGGGGATGACTGTTATCAGTCTTAGGAATTTGGATTGAAATGTTTGTATTTTCTGAATATACGTTCTTTTGACCTGTCCATAAATTTTTGATGCATACGTCCAGATGGGTTTTAGTAAGTAACTGGAAATGTTAAGTTTCTGTTTTAAAGGTAGTTCTGTTTTAAAGGTCTGTGAAGTACTGAGTAAAAAAATCGTAGTCTTAACTATAACGTCTGTTTTTTTGTCGTGACGCACAGTGCTTCGAACATAGAGTGAGGGTGGACAAAATTCGCAAACCTTCAAAATCTTATAGTAAATTACAAGCTGAACGAAAAATTTCCTATGAACATGGGTCCGCAAATGCACCTATAAAAAGTTATGGCAAGATAATTGTAAAAAAAGCAACTTTTTTTTTTCCTATGGTAGTAAAATGAAATTCTTGGTGCAAGTTTTTAATACTAGCGTAAATGTTGCATTTCGAGATACATTAGGATGTGTTTGAGTTAATGAAGAAGATAAGTAGTAAATGTTTTTTGTTTTTTTATTCCAACAGTAGGCACCTACCCAGATCAGCCCATACTATCATTATATTATTGCTCAGATTAGAGGCGATATTGCTCATCATCAGATGGACGGTTTTCAATGTTCGTCTCCTTTGGGGTGGGTAGCCCCGTAAATGAAACACATGTGCATGGTGTTTGTTCCAGATAAAATGTTGGTATTATTTTTAAAGCCTTTATTAATACTACCATCCAGCATTATGAACATTTCAAAACTAACCGTGTAAATTTGATTGCTTTCAAATTTAATTTCAATGGTTTGGAGGTGGCAAAATTTATTTTTCATTGCCGTTTTCTCGACATGCGTTAGATCTGCAGACGCTTTTTTGAAAATTAATTTTATGGGCTAGCAATATATGGTCGAAGATGAACGCAGATTCACCTTCAAGCAACATTTCCATTCCTCACATCGATCAATTTCAGAGCTACCATAGCTATTAAACAAAATATTCATCAGTGATTGATGCATTTTTAAACATTTGTTTATAATGGTTATGACCGAAACTATTATCGAATTCCCATTTACATTTAAGTTTGAACTCATTACACTTCTCCAGACTTGCAATTTTTAATACGCTCTTTACTGTTAGTTGCAGGAGTTCTTGTAAATTTATCCAAGCGCTAACTTCACCAGCGATAATATTATTAGAAAGTAGGGAATTTTTCGTAAAAGTTAATGAATAGAAAATAAAAAAGCAGTCCTTATGACCATTCCGTACTTCCCCATCGGAAATCCATTTTGTTTTTCAACCATTGCCCAGACATCTCTGCAGCAAAACGTAATTCAAAATCGTATTCAGAATAAGATCCTTTACTCGCTTTAATTTTTTTTTTTTTTTTTTTTTAATTTTTTTTTTTTTTTTTTTTTTTTTTTTTTTTTTTTTTTTTCCTGGTTTTATTGAAAGATTCTACGAAATGGATTTCAGTTCTTCCGCGTGTTCGGCTTGGGCCTGGTTTGACTGCTCTTATTTTTTATCTAATAGTTGGCAATTCAAAGTTCCTGCTAAATTCAAGATGCATATTCCTGACGAAATATATCACAACTCCTGTCGACCTCATTCAGTTTTTAATGGGATTTGAAGCAAAATAACCGACTAATTGTTGATATTTCTATTTCCAATTGATGGTTAGACTCTTCCACGTCCTTATATTACGCTATTTGATGTGATTTTTCGTGGGAAAAACATATTTCAGCAAACTGGCCATTGGCCTAATTTATGCTTTCTTAACAAAAAAAAAAATAATAAAACAGTCCCGCCGCAGGCAGGCGCAGTTAAAGTATATTGCAAATTAAAGCCTATATAACAAGCAACAAAAATATGCAAAATCTACAAAAGTATATTTGAGGATTTTTTTAAAAGCCTCTTCAAAGTTTGAATAATTTTCAAACTGGCCAGCGAAACTTTACACGCATGAAATGAATATAATAAGTGCTCAGCTTACCAATTAAAGTAGTAAATTTTAAAATAGATACCTTGATCTGTATATTGCATCGATGAAAATGGTTATTTTTTATCCAATGAGATGTGAATGGAACAAAATATAACTTGCGGCTAATATGATATGATCCGCAAAACGAAAATACCACTGAAGTTTTTCGATTGTATAGACTTAAACGAATGTGTAAACAATGAGATAATCATACTAAACAGTTGTCTAAGGTGTATTTAAGAATATCAAAAGGTAAACAGCTCGATAAAAAATACTTAGATTTTTGATTTTTGACCGTTGTCGAAGCACTGTGTGACGTGTGGACCCCATGTCAATCTTCTATCAAGCGTAAGTCCTAAGTATGTCATTTTTTCAGTTTGGTTTAAAGGTTGGTTGTCAATGTAAACAGGCGGGCAGGGTTTTGCGTCGTAGTGTAAATTTAACATGAATATAGTTATAGTTATATGATTTTAAAAAAGAGTTCGCCTATCTAATAAAGAACTAAAAAGATGAAATGACATCTTTTTAATAGTATATAAAAGCGTTACAGTGCAAAAATATATTCTAGGCAGTTAATTGTTCTAATGGATTTAACTTAAATTTGTTTTTGTCAATTTGGTATAAACGCTCTTATGTATTCTAACTACTAAGACCGGACGGACGGGTTATCCTAATGCTTACCATCCTATTTTAGCTAAGAAAAGGCTAAAAAAATTTATTTCGTGAGTCCCCTACGAAATAAATGCCAACCATCCCAGGTGGGAATCAAAAACTACTACTTTTGCTACCGGCCGCTCTGAGTGATTCGCCCAACCCACTCGGTCATCTGTTTTTTTTTAAATTCATTTACAACATGATTCTTTATATTCCTCTTTAATGTAGATTGAATTGTAAATGGTTTTTTTTATTTAGATGTCTACATAAATCAATTATCTACAATTTGATTTGCAAGAAAATAGATAAAATAGGTAATAACGAAGAAGGTAGTACATAGGTTTATAAAGAATTTAAGTACATACACACACAAGCGCGTGACACTTATTACCCTAGTAATGATTCAAATGACAGTTTTCATATATTCATTCCACAAAATAAAATTAAAATTAAAAAAACTGGCATATTTTATTTTGAATATAATTAAAATCAGATAATTTTTTTTCACTGAAATATAGTACTATTAACTGTAAAATATCAGGATCATGTATTTACCAATTTGCCTGAGATATGACATGTATATATTTGAAAGTAGGGATAGTCAAATATGAACTTTGATAAACTTTAAAGATTTAAAATTGAAATAAAAAAGTGTAAATTCTTTTATTAGGTATTGTTTATTATTTAGATTAAAAAACTTGTATTTACTTCCTATCATTTGTATTTAATTCTTAGATATTATTATTATTATTATCTTAGGCATTATTATCTGTGTAGTATTAAAATCTACATAATATTTGTATAGCTACATAATATAAAACTACATGACACTAGGGTTACCACATATTCTAGTTTTAACAAGATAAGAAAATAATTATATTTAAACATTTGTCTGAATTTTAATTTCAAATATATTCATAATTTACTATAGCAAGACATTTTTTTTTTTGTATTAATAATACAAAAAAATAATTGGGATTTTTTGTAACCAATGAGTATAATTAATAAAAAAATAAAAAGACTGTACAGCTCACACGATTCCAAGGGGAGGGACTGCAGAAGATATATTACCGCCATCTTGACACTGATGGTTCCATTATAATTACCCTATTTTAAGGCGAGATCCCACCATCACGAGGGGATAAAACTACAGCTTCACGGCAGATGAGATCTCATTAAACATTTTTGAAAATTAATATTATCGTATCTCATGTTTTTACATTAATTAGGACAAAATTACTTATTAGTGATAAATAATAAGAGAGGGAAAAAAGAACTAAAAAAAAAAAAAAAATTGAAAACAAAATTAATATAAATATCATAATAATTAAGTTATATAATGTTATTATAAATACGTCTATTTAAATTTATAAGTATGATACTGTAGCAATCTGCTACTTGTAACAACCTGAAACAGACAGCACCACTCAATTAAGTGTTCCTCTTTCACTGCAAGAGTGAAGATTACTACGTAACATGAGCATTTCCATTGTTTTATACTATTTATATCTTTACACTATTGAATAACACCACATAATATTAATAATATCAATTCTATATCCACTTGAAGAGGGAATAGCGAACTGGGCTAGTGCGGTAGTTATGGATTATTAACTTTGTGGCTTTACTGAAGTTTAGTATAGCCCAGCTTGCAATAACCACACGGATGAGTGACACCTAGCATGAGCTGAGTACCTGCCGTTGACAAAACATCCCTCCTCCAGCAGGTGACACCCGTCTTGTGGAGGCGACTCATCCCTTATGAAGGGACCACACCAACCAAGTTATAAACTTGAAATAAGTCGGCGTTGCCTTTCAAGAAAAAAAGCCGTAAAAAACAAATAAAATAATTATCCACTAAATTCATGTAAGTGATCTGTTGAACAATAAAATAAGTAGTTCAGTATCAGCCGTTAAGTCGAAAAATATACATTTTCTTTAATGTGTGTTTAAAAAGGTCTCTGCATATAACTTAAGGGCAATAGATCAAAAGCACTAGATTCCAACAAAAATAGAATCTTAATCAGACTTTATTACTCGCAGTTTTCAATGAATTCTATAATTTGATTTCTTCATATTTGTCAATTGAGGTAACCATGATGGTGTAGAAGAATTAATAAAATTAGGATTGTTAAATTGCTTGCCAGTTCTTTACTATTTATCGAAAACTAGTTTTCGTAAGTTAAACGTCATCATCAGTTCTAAAAACATACAAAAATTTCAAAACATCAGCACTTAAATGATTATAATATATGAAATATAACATATTTCATATATATAATCTATAATAACTAAAAGAGTTATGAAAACTGAAGTGCAAAAAATCGCCGAGTAATTAATTTTTAGGCCGACTTTCAAAACAAAACCCACTATGCAAACATACATTGAAATTGAAAATTCACAAGCTTAAGACCACTCCAACAACACAATATTCAAGGTATGTAGGTTATAAGTGCGGTAAAAATTTTCATCTGTCCGAAAATCAGTATTTTTGTAATTTTTTTGTCCTCCTGTAAAATTTTGAAAATTTGCTTAATGGGTTTTGTTTCTAAACGACTCAGATACTAATAAAATTTATTATAAAGAAGCAATAAGTATTTTTAATTAGCAAAATAGCATTGAAAAAGTCCAAGCTTTTGTATACATGAATGGACACCTGCGTGTGTCCGGAATGACATCCATTAAGAAATATTGATTCGTTTTATATATAACGTCCGGTTTTATTATTTAAAAAATTTAATGTGGGATAAGTGGACTAATGTTATTTAAATCATTTATCCTCACTTTTCTGATAATATTCACTGTCACTCCGAACATTGTTTACTAAGCCATCAGATATGACCATGAATACACACAATTTTATCTTACTTTTTACCACGAGGTGAAACCATCACATCTACATTGTACTGCAGTGATATTGTCATAATATATAAAAAACTGAAGAAAAAAACAACCGGCAATATTTAACTGAATGGGACCTATGATCTTAAACGACAACGCCATGTTTCACGATGAACCGTGATTAAAATAATTGAGCTGTATTACGAAGTTCTATAATGAAATCATCGACAGAAATTTAGAAAACTTCCGTAAACGTAAAATTGTTTAAATGGTTCTCAGGTCAAAAGCGCATTTTCTTATTTTATTTCTTCAAAAATCCACATACAAGACTAAAACGACAAGAAACTGCTCGTCGTTACAGACTACTTCAACATTTACTAGACAATCGTTCAAAGCTCCCAATTAATCACAAAAGACTCATATACATGACTGAGATTAGACTTATTTGGACGTACGGAGTTGAGCTTTGGAGCTCTACTAAACCATCCAATTCATCTCGTATCCAATCTTTACAATCCAAAATCCTTCAAAAAATCCTCAACGCTCCTTACTTTGTCACCAATAAACTAATCCATAAAGATCTTAATGTTCCATATGTTGCTGATTTAGCCCACACCATATACCTATCCTTTCATAGTAAGCTCCATAATCACTCAAATCCTTAAGTTCCTCAACTTGCATCCCACTCTATTCCTGATAATCCTCCGAGTTGTCTGAAACGAAGATGGTCTAGAGACCTTCTAGTGTTGAATTTTTAATAAAGTGCTACTGATGAGTAGTTCTTTTCAAGTTTTAATATGTTATTATTATCGTTGTCAATACATTTACTTGATGTATATATTTTAATTGGGTGTGGCAGATATATATTAATGGGGGTGGCAGAGGCCCAGGTCCTGCAAGGACTGTAGCGCCCAAGAACAACAACAACATATATTTTAAACAGTTGTAAATTTCAAGAAATGTATATTTCCTTTATGGGATTGAAACGTTGGGGAAAATGTATAGAAAATGAAGGTGAATATTTTAGATCAAAATGTTATGATTTCGTAAACTAGTTTTACTAAATAACGTTTTTTTTTAGAAACGGACATTTTATATAATACAAAGCAATAATACGCTATTGTGCTATTATTCTCTACCGCAACACTTGGATGGACAGGTCATGGTGTTAAAATAGGGCCCTTACCGAACAGATCAATTCCCGGGGTTTTAGGAGGCTCAGACTGTCGCTACTTAATGTCATAATTTCACTACTTGTTCTAAATTCCTACTTCGTCTCAATTTTTGTAGGGGATAGCATTTAACTGAGAAAACTTGCGATCAGTGAAAGGGCAAGCCGAACCCCTGTTATCTGAGATAAGTATCTGTAAAACAGTATTAATATCAAACAATTTATCCAAATTGAAATAAACATGGCGGTAGACAGCATGAGTAAAGCTTCACAGCAAATTAATTTTTATAATGTCGGTAGATATATGAGTAAGCGAAGATAAAACAAACATGTGATATAATGAGAACATTATTACCAGCAATGGCTGTCCCAATATTGGAAGGGGACTAAAATAAACACTAATATTAATGTAATCGGTTCATATTGGTATTTAGTTGTTTGCATATAAAGTTATTTACAATATTAGTCTCACCATTAGTATTTATATATTGCTCTTGAATGAGTCAATAGGAGTCGCCATTGAAATTAAATGTTGAACGCTGATTGATATAGGATGGAGTATATGTTTTCGTTTGTTGGTTTTTACGAAGGGTCACTAGTTTACTAATCACAACTTTATTATTTGACTTCTGTAAAATTATATGATACTAGTATCCCCCGTCGCGGCTTCGCCGGCTCTCATGAGTAGAGAACTTATATAATTATAGATAATAATTGAAGATTTATACGTTTAATGATAAAAACTTTGTTTTGAATTACGCAATTTAGCATTAGTTCAACAATGTTTTCACGCATAACAGTAATTTTTAGCCCGGTTAAAATGGCCTTGATCAGGTGTTTGAACATTACGTAAAAGCATAATTTGACATCTAATTTTTAATTTTAATGAATAAGATGGTTATCCAGATGGACAGAGACTATTGAAAAACACATTCGAATAATGGACTGTATTATCAGTGCTTTCATTTAAAGGCCCATGAACCATATTTTTGCGAACAAAATCAAAAAGCAAAGGATTGAATCGGTATGGTTTTCCTTATATAGTAAAATAATTCCCTAAAATGAATTTCTTATTCATCCAGTTGTATATTCTTTGAGCCTTTGTTTCAAATAAACAGGAATTTTAATGTTTTGTTTGTTTTTGCTTTTTTTTTATTACTTTTTTTATTACTTTTCCTATTCATTTTTTTCTTAATTTGGTCTTGAGGAATCTTGAACAGTTGATAGAAACATTATATAACTAAATAAGTGATTCAGCAACACTGTACGTTTCAAAGGCATGGTATGTTTTGAAAAGTAAATATTATTTTTCACGAGAGAGAGCTGCAATGAGATAATCGGAAGTGACATAAACAAGACTGACAATGGATAGTATACCTAGGATTTGGTGAGTGATTTTGAAAATGGCTGATAGTTATTAACTTTATAGAACATCAGTACGCCTCTTAGGCGTTTAGTGTTATCAACAAATGCTCATAGTAGAGATTATTATACCTTAGGGTGCTACGGTAGCATTCAATCTATAATAATAATTGTTATTATTTATTAATTTTTTATCAATAAATACACTGCAATATATTTCTTTATTGTATTTCTTAGGTGAAACACCTCAACCAGAGAACGATATAGAATACTTGTTCGTGGTAGCTGATTTCTTGGCCGGAGTGCTAATATTCGCTACCATCGTCGGTAACATAGGCAGCATGATCTCAAATATGAACGTAGCCAGAGTCGAATTCCAGAACAAGATGGATGGAGTGAAGCAGTACATGGCTTTCAGGAGAGTTTCCAGGGAGCTGGAAGCTAGGGTTATCCGATGGTTCGCCTATACCTGGGCCAATAAGCAAGTGAGTTTAATTTGTTTACTTACTATTAGCAATGGTAATATTTCTTTGAATTGAAAAAAAATAAATAAATAGATCCCCTATATAAAGCGTGTAAACTACCTTCAAGTCAACATTTTTTTTTTTTTTTTTTTTTTTTTTTGGATTTAAAAGTCTGATATGTTCTGTACACTTCATCTTTGGAATCTCGAGGGATACATTTTCCTCTTGTTTTTCCAAAGAGCTCGAGTGGCTGTACCCTTTCAACCGTTGCAAATGTAACAAAAAATAAATAAGCCTAAACGCAATCAAATAAATAAAAGAGTAAAACATATTCAAACAGCAAAATTAATAATAATGAATTAGAAAGACTATTTATGATGTTATACTAACACTAAAAATAAAATTCAATTATTTGCATTTCAAACGAAAGTATAGTTAGTATATCATTGAAGGAATAATCCTCTATTGCATTCTTTAATACAACATTTTTATTGATAAACAAATAAAACTATTAGAAATAAGAATTATTTGTCAAATAGTCTAAGTTCTTAACTTATGAGAGAGCGCGAAGCCGTGACGGGGATACTTGTAAGCCATAAAACTGTAAAGGGAAAACAAGCATTTTCATGCATTCAATAATTGATTAAAAAACAATTAATAGATTAAGGAAAACAATATTTGAAAATATTCCTATAATTCCAATAACCTGGTCCCGATAATAAATGGTTGGGAGGGCGAAATCGAGGGGGAAAATTGGAAAAGAGGGTTGAGAAATTGGTAACCATTTGAGGATTGATAAACCATCTACTTAGCACTTCCTCTTCGTCAACGTCTTCCACCCTTATGCTCACGCCCCTCCATTTTGTTACCAAGAACATCTTTGAACTAATTTTATAAAAAGGAAGAAAATTAAAAAATTTCAGGAGAATTTGGTTTACGGAGTTTTTTCGATTGTAAATCCTTCGCAAAATCCTCAATGCTCCTTACTTTGTCACCAATAAACCCCGAGGCGTCTGAAAAGAAGATAGCCTAAAGATCTTCTAGAGTAGAATTTTTATTGAAGCGCTACTGATGAGTAGTTCTTTTGAACTTTTGACATGTTATTGTAATCGGTAATAACACATTTACTTGAAGTATATATTTATAATGTATATATTTGTACAGTTGTAAATTTGAATGAATTTTTTTTTTTAAATAAATAAACAATAACGAACATAAATTCAACCAAGACTCGGGAGTGAAACTAATACATCTTGTATACATTTGTCTAAAATTAAATATCAATGAATTATTGGAAACAATAAAATCGTTCAAAACCAATCCAGATTTTTATTTATTTTTTTTCCAATGAACAAATAAATAATTCCAACGGTACCATATTAGACTTGATTCCAGTAGGAACAAAAAACCAGTTATAGGGAAAGCCAAAAGCTGACCCGTCTGTATTTTATTTATAATTAACTAAACGCTAATTAACTAACAATATTGCTTCTAGTGGCTTTGACCCCTTGCGAGTTGTAGAGCCAAGGAAAAAAAAAAATAAAGCCAAGTAAACAAACATTTCTGCTGCGTATCTGACAAATACGTCTATGGCAAGGTTAGAATTTGAAACTCGTCTTCAAATAAAAAACAAATCCAATAGAAGCAGCAAATAATCCATCAAGTATATTGATCCTTCTATACCATCAAGCGTACCTCAAGTGAATAATTATGAATTCAAATAAAATTTGCCAACACATTAATTAAATAACTATTTACAATATTAACTAACTCCCTAGCGCTAAATGCCCAGGTGACCGACCCTTGACCTCTTGAGTGATTCTCTTCAACTTCACTTTATCTTGAGCCTCGTTCATCGAACTGAGGACACCCGACCTTCTGGTATCCCTCTCTAGCATCCCGCTATCCCCTTCTCGGTCTTCCCTTTTTCCTACTAGAATTCTCTTCTGGCATTCTTTTTTTGTAACCATGTAATCATACCACATTCTAGCTAGACTGCCTCCCTATTCAAGCCTACTTGACTTTATGTAGTTAACGATCTTTTCATATTTTATCAAAGATATTTTTTACAATCTCTCAATCTCTCATCCTTCTGTTTGTCGTAGCAAAATTATAATATAATTCACCAGCCTGTTTATTTATAGACCGTATTTATTTTACTTTATTTATAATGTATTTAATTAATTTTAGTTTTTACTTTGTTTAGAAAAATCTTCTTTGCTTAAATTTAAAAAACTTAAGCGAATTCATATCCTTTAACTTTGTAGTGAATTATGGCTGAGCAAATCTTCTTCTTATCCTTTGAAACGGTGTTTCCTTTTGCCGGGTTTCCGTCAGGTCAAACATTCTTTCCGCTGTTCCCTGTCCCAACAATCACCGTCCCTCATACCTCTTCCTGCCATTTCCTCCGTTATTTCATCCTCCTATCTCCTTGCTGGTCGTCTACTCCTATTTCTCGGAGGGTTCCATTTTCTCACCATTTCAGGCAATCTTCCAGGAGGCATTCGACGTACATGTCCATACCATATTAACATATTCTTCATAACATGTTTCGTCACGCTATCCGTAATTTCTGTTGTATTCCATATACCTTCATTTCTTAATGCCCTGATTTTCTGGATACAACTCCTCCAGTAGTCCATCTCAGCTACTTTTAATTTATCCCTAATTCTCTTCTTGGTGAGGGTCAATGTTCCTGTGCCGTATCAATATTATATTCAATCAATGATTGAAATATCCGTTTCTTATTCTTTTTGGATAAGGTCCTGCTCCACAAAACCGGATGCAAGATGTGGATTGCCTTCCTAACCATTCCACATCTGCTCTGTATTTCCTTTTTACATCCTCTTGCCCCATCCAGGATCGAGCCTAAATATTTAAATTCTCCTACTTGTTTTCATTTGTCTCCTTCTATCCAGAGATCCCCCTCCTTATTCCTCTCTATACACATGTATTCCGTTTTGCCAAAATTTATTTTTATTTCCTAGGATTTGGAACATCGTATGAGCTTCCTCATCATCAACACTAGGTCTTCATTGCCCTGGGGCATAACCACCTGATCGTCCGCGAAGAAGATTGTACACTAAAAATCCTCTTCAGTAGGAATGTCCATCCTTTTACACTCCCTAAACCACTGCTCCATCATTAGTTCCAAGTATATTTAAAATAAAGTTGGGGATAAACAGCATCTCTGTTTTAGACCCTTCGAGGATTCAAAAGCTGAGAAAATCACTCACCCATAAACAGTGATTCAGGTAGAGTGTCAAACACATAGCACAAGCATCAACTTGTACGAGAAATAAACAGTAAATCCGAAAGTTGCCTTGACTGTCATTTTTTTATTTAATTCGAAAAGAATAAATAAACATCCCCGTGAAAAGAACAGCACGTGAACAACCACTCTCTTGCTTAAAGGAACACTACTCTGCCAAGGAGAAAAGCAGTAAATCAAAAATTGTAAGCTAATCACTCATTATTATTGTTGGATTCATTGTGAAATTTTCGATTCGATGCTCCGTAGAAAAACAGAAAAAGACTACTTAATGCTTTTCTACGGATCATCCAATTGAAAATTTCGCAACGAATCCAACAATACCAATAATTCATTATCTCATAATTTTTAAGCTGCTTTTCTTCTTGGCAGGGCAGAACAACATTAAGTAATACTTTCTGAAGAATCGCAGTAAACAGCTTTATTGCACTGTTCAGAAACTGAAGGTTTAGTATTAGTTTCCATCCATTTAACTTCATTCAAACCATCTTAGGTTAGCCATGTTTTAGTGGTAATATTGGTCTTCATAACGGTAACTGACTGGGTGGCGAGAATAATGTTGTTTGTTGGGTTTCATGATTTTTTTTTTTTTTTTCCTGAGAAAACGTTCTAAGAAGTCTCGGAATATCACAAGCAAAATTATTTAACCTATTCCGCCTCCAGAGAATGAGCTAGCTTATGATATACGTCTTTAGTATAGAATAACGTTGTATGTTGTTAGAGATTCCTAACCAACTCCATTTTCGTAGCGTTGTGTTCTTGTTGAGGAAGTGGAAAAACGTTGTATGTTGCACTCAAAGGTCTATTTAAGTATAGCATGAATGCTGTATTAGTGTTTCCACTCTCATTTACATTTGCCAAAGTAACATACGTTATTCCCTCCACCCCTTAAATTAACAATTTATTATTTGATTACTGATGATTTTTGTTTACATTCGATATCCAGTTAAAAAAAGTTTGATATGAAGTGATTTTTGGTTTGTATCCATTTAAAGCAACTGATTTTTACCTACTCAAAATTATACTAAGCAGCTATAATCAGAACATTTGAGATTTGTGGATTTGGTACCTATAAAGGTTATAATTATATCAATATTTTAAAGTTATCTTCATTATTTTTTTTTCAGTGATTTAATAGGTAGTAGGAGCTGGGTAGCCCAGTGGGAAGGGATTTGAACTAATCCTGGTTCTAGGTCCAAGGTCGGCGCAAAGACCTTGCATTGTTAAATATCTGGTTGTTGGGCCTGAAATATAAAAGATTACTAATGTTGATAAACTAACATTTTGATCATTTTTGTTATTCTAGAAGTAATTTAATAAAATGATCTGGTTTAATACTCAATTATTTATCATATTCCTTAGTAAATGCCAGATTATTCGCAAAATTGTTGGGGCAGCCTTCACTGATAATAAATGAAGAATAATCCAGAAAAGTAGAAAAATTAATACATTTTATACATTGCGGTATTGGTGATCGATCGTGTAAAAGAATCAGCCACTTCTTCCTAAATTTGTGCCAGCTAAATAAACCGTCATTATTTCACCTGTTGCGAGTGTAACAAACAAGAAACAATCCATTCTTCAATTTTCAACGAAATCCACCTATCGCAAAAGTTGCTTTGCTAGTGAAGGGAACAAGATTGTCACGTACTAATAAGAACAGGCCTGTGAATTTTAAGCAGCAATAAGTGTCGTGAGTTGCACTAATGAGTTGCAGCTTGGTAGGGACCCTCGTGATGAGCTTCCCCTGTAAACAGGTCAGCTCTCTCATGCCTGTCTGATCAGCATTCCCTCGATGAAGCTTATTTTTCAGAATTGTCTATCTTTGATAATCCTCCTCCATATTGATTCTACAATATTAATATTAACAATGGTAAGTGTAAATATATATTTTATTAAAAATCTATTTATATAAATATCTGAAATAAATTGGATATCTGCCGCAAAACTAGTGATATTAATGAACTTTAAAATTATACCTAGCTATGAAGTTGTGAGAAATTTAATCATAGCTATTTGCCTAATTTCCTGTAATCAATCTCCTAATTTAATTAAACTATCACAAAAAATCGAGCGAAAGATTTAATCACAATTAAATTAGGTGCTTGATTCCAGGAAATTTCTTGTCAAATAGCTATGATTAATGTATATAGGGGCAGGATGAACCCCAGGGATAAATATTTTTCTTTATAATTCTTTGTTTTTTCGAGGGGGGGGGGGGGTGGAGAGGTCCCATCTTATATGCAACTTTAATTTATTTTAATTTTATATACATTTTTTTCTTTCTCTCTATTTATTATGTTTTCATTTCTAGATACTGATTACTAGTTCATAGTATCTCAATGTATCTACTTTTGATTAGTAGTTAAAATTGTGATTAAGAGCATTCAATCGGATTTCATTGCTAGATCCTACGTCTATTCCATAACAAAATCAAAATATCTACTGATATTCCCTTCCAGTTCCTAGCCAAATTAATAATAATTTTATAAAAATGAATATACTCAATAAAATGAAGTTTCGCCACCTGATAATGATGGCACTTGTTCTTAAAACATATATTTTTGGTATTTATTGATAAAACCATTTAAGTTGTTAGATTTCTAGGATACAATCACAATTAAAAATTGTATTTCATATCTATTTTCGTCTTTTTCCTTAGTTATCAATGTTTATTTTTTGTTCGTTTTCGTTTGCCGAAACTCTGCTCTGTATATTCATCAGATTCATGGGACCTTTTGTTAAAGCTTATCGGAAAATTCTAAATTGTGTACGGTCAATATTGAGGAAGGTGAAATATTGGTTCCCTATATTGAAGATGCCATTGTACTCACTATAATTTCCAATACAGCGACCTACTTAGCCCTTTTTCGGATAAATCATTTCCCATCGGTTTTTTTGTATTTTTTGTATCGGTTAAATAATGTATTAGTTTTTCAATTTATTGACACATTTTGTGTAAATACATAAATATCCCTAAAACATTTTAAATTCAGTTATTTTTAGTACCTCATTCCCTATCCAATGCTAACGAGCTACGAACTCAACGAAATGATGTGTTCTGCCTTCTCACATTTCTGCAATCCTATAAATAACTATTAGCATAATTTATTTTTTTTCTCTTTCTTTTTTATTCATTACTATTGTATATACAACAGTAAGCATTGTACAAAATGAATTTATATTTCATTTAATTTTTAGAACATTCTCTTAATTTCCTCTCCATATGTTTAATTAGTACCTATGTAAATATAATTATTTTATTTATTTTTTTAATATGTATTTATTATGTCTGACCAGATGTAACTAACTCTATTTATTTCTGTTATTTGTTATTCTTAAGGAAACCAAATATGTATATAGAATAGAATAAAAAATAATTTTATTCTGAGACACATAATTATGTTTATACATATTCAGTGGGAGGTGCGGTAGCTCAGTGGGTAAGGCGCTTGAGCTCAAGGGCCCGAATTCGATTCCGACTGAAGGTAGAAAATTTATATTCTACCATTTCAGCCGTGGGTCGAATTCGAGGTCGGGAAACCCTCCTGGAGCACACTCAGCCTCTGGTGTGTGTACCCTTAATTGGGGAAAAAATGGCTTGAGCGGGAATTCTAACCAAATCACCTCCTTTCACAACCGTTGGCTCAGAAACAGTACAACCTACCTCAGTGCTGAACCCGAGACCCTACATGGGTTGTAAGTGTTACACAGTTATTCAGTTGGCCTTAAAATAATTTCTTGGTGTAAGCTTTCTTGTTTTGATTAAATTTTTATCTATTTAATTAATCTTTTTTTTTTAAAACCTTTATTCAGGGATTATTACAAGTTGCCACAAATGTGGGCAATAAGTAATATATAGATGACGTATGATTATATTCACACATTGTGTACAGTGGGAAAAAAAACAAAAACAGAAAAGATCTATACTATATTTTACTATGAAATAGTAAAATTTTATAAAATAAATAAATAAAATAAAATAAATAAGTAATAAGTAATAGTGATAATAAAAAATAAAGCAAATTTAAATTAAAAGTTAAAAATGCAATCATACTTTATTTACAATATACATATATAACAGTTGGCAAATCGGACGATGCTCAATTGCCGATTGACGGACGAGAGCTCAAATATATCAAACTTTTCGATGCAATATGAAAAAAAGGACGAAATTCTTTAAATTTATCAAATATACTCCACCACTCTTGTACGTTTAAAATAAATAATTATAAATACCAAGTAGCAAATTATTCATTGATTTATCTCAAGATTGCTTATAATTTTTCTTTAGCAATTTTGTTGGTTGATACATTATATTAATCATTCATTTATCATGGTGTTTTGAAATTAACTCTTTAATAGCCATCACTGTATGTTTGTTATAAAATTGTTTATTTTTTAATTAGAATTTTATTGAGATCCTGGACGCTATAAACTGTAATATATGTCTTTAATTAACCCTATTGCTAGCTAATGCAACGTTACGAGAAACACCTGCAGTTAGCAGAGACAAACAGCCTAACTATTATTTTTATTTGTGTTTTTCGAATAAATGCAAATTAAATAGTCTTAGCTAAGGACAATTTTTAAAAATGTTTTTGTTTTTTATATTTGAGAAAATATGTCTTTTCTAATTTCGATTATTGATGAATAAAGTATACTATGCAGTATTATTATACATAAGGAATTATTTATTATCACCGTCAAGCTATATTTATGCAGAGGTATTTCTGTTATGGCGTTGTAAAAGTGAAATGTATACATCAGAAATAGAAGAAAAAATTAAGATGTAGGTTGTTGAAGTATGCAGTCATAGATACACATATAATTAAAAAATGAATTTTCATTTTTTTAATGCAAACGTTTTGGCCTACAATGAAGCCTTTTTTACGGTTTCAGAGTGGTGTCGCAACTGAAACACCACTCTGGGTTTTCATTCATAGAATGAGCAATCGTGAAATCCCCAAAAGGCTCCTAGATGAAATGATATTTGAACGCAGAAAAGTGGGAAGTTTGCTGGGAATAAGAAATTGGAGAGCAGCAGCACAAAACAGAGAAGTTTGGCGGCTCAGACTAAGGGAGGACTTTTATCTTCTCGAATTGTAGCGCCAACAAACAACTACTATGACTGTACACCCCAACAATCTACATCTCCATTAGTTCCACAGTCAACAAAAACCTCATAAATAAAATATAAACTGTACTATACATATTATGTCTTTGTTATTTATTTGGACCATTGTATCCGATAAGTCGGCATTTCACAAACTCAGTACCCTTCCGGTCCACATTAAGCTAGGTTTGTGGGACGGTACTGTAAACCGAATTGAAATAAAAAATAGCCTCAAAACGGCAATGTTCTCTTAATGTATTAGGTACATAATTAAATGGGTGGGGGAAAAAAGTTGTATGTTTGGTTTAATACAAGGAATAAACAGGAAGAGGGAGTGTCTTTTTAAAAATTATCTATTTAATAAATTTTCAAAAGAACGAAAGTTAATTTGTCGGTAAAGAGTGGCCAAGGATGTTCAGCGGCCGTCAAAAATCGTTAGATCTGTCAGAATCTAGTATTCTTCTGGGGCTTTGGCGAAATATATAAATTGTATTAGTATACTAATACCTCACAGATAATGGAGGGGTAATCCTTTGATCTTGTATATGGAGATTGGATAAATACAATGTTGAAATAGAATAAGTCGAACAGTGAAATATAGATAGTAGGAGAACTTAAAAAATAATAATAATAATAATAAATAAAATAACATGTACTACATACCACCCATGAAGGGGTGGTATAATATAAGTATAGTATAAGTGGTATACTAAGTACTTGGCTTCAGTACTTAGGTAAGGTTTTACAGTTTCTGAGCCAACGGTTGTGAAAGAAGGTGATTTGGCTAGAATTCATGCTCAACCTCAATGCTTCTTCCCCATTTAAGGGTACCCACTTTTAAGAGGTTGGGTGTGCCCAAGGAGGGTCTCCCGACCTCGAATTCGATCCACGGCTGAAATGACTGAATATAAATTTTCTGCCACCAGTCGGACTCGAACTCGGGGGTAGTCAAGTGCATTAAAAAATATATATATTACATTAAAATAAGCCTAACTTAAATTTATCTGTATAATATATCTCATATCTATTAATAACTAACCTATTAAACCTTAAACTTTCACTTAGTTATTGATGGACATTTTTTTCCTTTTTATATGTGTCTGTATAATATGAATTGTTTTCGATTAAAGAGGAGGATTCGATCACATTAGTGGACTAAATAGAGAAATATTGATTCAGGTATTGGAAGATTGGGGGGCTATTTTTAAGTAAATGATAGAATAGTTTAAATCGATTTTCATAAATGTGAAGATTAATTCTAAGATATCCTGTCTAATCTAAATATGCAACTTGTACACTACAAATTAGTAAATCGTATAATTTAGTAGATTTTTTACTGAGTTCTGAAATTTTCTATCACAGTTGTACCATTATTCAAGGTAACGATATTAGGATGCCGTGTATAGTGGATGATTGTTCACGGAAAGAACGCGTGTTCTTCAGTATAGGTCTCCATAGAAACTAAAATAAAATGCCAGATATTGAAAAAATAAATGATGGTACATATGATACTTTTTGTTTTCATAGTACCAGTATGTTTTATAATAAATAAATAGACATATTTTATTAGTATTGAGTACTAGAAACGTTTCCTTTTTAGTAATGTATATTTGGCAATTTTTTACTTCTTTGCGTCAGTTTGTGTTGTCTCTGGTTTAAAAGAGTTTTATTTCGTGGTGAACCCATTTAATAAATTTTTAACTTTTAACATGGTCTAGACAGATAATCACTTATAATAAACCTATTTTAAGTAATTCAATTATTCAATATAAGGAAACAAAAAAAAATTACAATTAAATCATATAATCGATACTAAGGTTTGAGTTTAGATTGTTATAGTTTAATCATTATTTATCATTTTTAAAAATAAATATACATAATCCGATTCATACAAAAAAATGTTATTTATGTTATGCAAAATTATTAAGTTATTCACTAGTTGACTTCCAAAATGTAGATTAATCTATGTTTATTCCTAGAATGATTTCAAGCTCTCAAAAATAAAATATATTTATTTATCTTGGTTCAGTTTCTCTACTAATGTCGTGTAGCAGTTAAAGTACAACTTGTCAATTTTCTTTTAGATTCGAGTCGACGTGTCGTTCTTTTTTCTTCACAACTGATTGGATTGCTCTTTCTTTTGATTCCCTGCCAAAAGAAAGTAACGTATAAAAAAAAAGTATCTCATCGAAAACTCTAATTTATCAGGAAACGCAATTTACAATCAGGAATTAATCGTTTACTTCTTGTGAGAATAAATTAGGTTTTTAAGCTAAAATTATTTCTGTCGAAGCCGTTCTTTGACCGCTCGTAATAAATTTATCATTTACTAAATAACAATGCAGTGAATTTTCCTATCTACAACGGATATTCACGGATCCGGCGAAATTGGAAGAATGGCGGAAGTGGATTTATTTAAAAATGAATCCTGAACTACACACCATAAATATATTCAATGTCTCTTGTTTGTCCCTCGGACGCACTTCATAATTTATAGACAGACACTAGTTTCAAAATTTATAGTATTATTATTATATTATTTAAACTTGCTAAAAGATTTATAAGTTTTATTAAAATGTCCCATCAAGAGGGAAGTTTCTTCTCATTTATATATATATATATATATATATATATATATATATATATATATATATATATATATATATACATATATCAAACTGCTCAACAACAAGATCAGTTTAGGTTACAACAAACATTGGGCCGAGGACTACCTGAGGATCAGAAGATGCACCAAGTGCTGGAAGTTCCATCACTCCAAGGAGCGGTGCCAGGGTCAAACAACATGCCCCCAATGCTCAGGTAATCACTCCATTAAGGATTGTAACCAGCAGGGTAAACAATGTCCTAACTGTTCTACCTATAACCGACATATCAAACTTGAGCGATTTAAAATTAACAGCAACCATTCGGCTTCTGACAAAAACTGTCCCTCTTACATCAGAGAATTAAACAAACTTACTCAAAACACAGACTATTAAATTAAAAAACTACAGACTTACTACATTTCATCATTCATTCATACTCGTATATGGACTTTAAAATATTACAGATAAACACACATCATTCTAAAATTTGTACAGACTACATAAACCACTTTATTCAAGTAAAAAATATTGATATAACCCTCATACAAGAACCTTATACTAGAAACAACATTATTACAGCTTATAATCATCAAATTCAGATCTACCAAACACATGTTTCCAAACCAAGAGCTGCTATATTAATAAACAATAAATACATCGACGCAATCTTACTTACACAACACAGCGACCAGGACTTTTGCACAGTTGAAATTACTATTAAACAATACAAATTCTTATTTATCAGTACTTATTTCGATGAAACCTTAGACATTGACAACGATCTTGCCAAAATTGTGCCCATTATAAATTATTATAGCAACCATTACATTATTCTAGGTATAGACTCCAACAGCAGATCATTCCTCTGGAACGATATCAAAATTAATCCCAGAGGTCGAACTTTGGAATCATTTATCATTACCCAAAATTTGAGCATAATCAATAAACCTTCTGAGCTGACAACATTCGACGGTTCTAGAGGAAAGAGTAACATTGACTTGACTACTCGGATCACAATTCTATTTATTACGAAATTACCTGGCAAAATAACGGACAACACCAAAATTATAACTGTTTACACATGCAACACTACAAAACCAAAAATGTAAACTGGGAAAACTTTGAAAAAAATCTTACCTTTCAACTTAAAAAACAATTCAATATACTCGAAACGGACTCTAATACACTAGATACAGAATCAGAAATCGTCGACATTATCAACAATTATGAAGTGGACAAAATTATCGAAATTTTTAACAAAGCGATTACTAAAACTTGCAATATGACGTTTAAATTAACTAACACTAAATTTACAAAAAATAGACCTCACAGAACAGTACCCTGGTGGAACGACAAACTAACTGAACTGAGGAAACAAACTAACAGACTTAGGAAATCTTACCAAATAATAAAAAAAACTAACAAAGACATGAGAACACTAAAGAAACAAGTATATTTGGACTGCAAACACAGATACCAGGCACTTATGAAAACATCAAAAATTGATTCTTGGAAAAATTACTGCTCTGAAGAAACTAACCCCTGGAATTGGTCTTACAAATATGCAGCAAATAAATTGAAAAACCAAGACATTCTACGAACTGTACAAACAGACAATAACGAACACACGAAAGATTACAAGAAACGATTACAAACCTACTAGATAACTTGATTCATGAGGACAATTCGACTGACATTACTCAAGAACAGGTTACAAAAAGGACAAACGCAAATACACCCCCTGCTTCAAACGATGACCATCTCCTTGAACGAAATGAAATCCTACATTGTATCGAGAACTTAAATAAAAAGAAAACACCTGGACATGACAAATTCAATACAGACATTATACAACAAGTCACAAATATTTATCCAGACTTAATTACTAAAATTTATCAACTGATCTGGCTCAAAACACAAATTCCCATAACTTGGAAAAAAGGACTGTTACATATAATACCAAAGAGAGACTCTAACAAGTTACGTCCAATTACAATCCTCCCAATCATGAGCAAAGTCCTAGACAAAATAATCAACAACCGACTTACCCACTTTTTACTTACAAACGACTTGCTCAACAAAAACCAATTTGGATTCATTCCCCAAAAAAGTACTATCGATGCTCTTTATTATACTAATTCATTTATAGAATCGGCAACAAATAATAAAAAAAATTGTTTAATGCTGAAACTCGACATTTCGGGAGCGTTTGATAATGCCTGGGTTCCTGCCATAATGTTTAATCTGAGGAAGTACCAATGCCCAAGAAATTTATTTCAGTTGATACTAAGCTTCTTCAGGATCGATCTGTTGAAATCAGATCCAATAACTTCCAAATTTCAAAGAAACTAACTATTGGCACTCCCCAAGGTTCTTCTCTCTCACCGACGCTCTGGAATATTCTGATTAATTCTTTATTCGATTTAGTACTTCCAGAGAATGTAGAGATAACCACGTACACAGACGACATTTTACTTCTCGTCACTGGTAAACGTTTCCCCCAATTACAATTAATCACCAATCAAGCTTTAATTATTTTGGAAAAATGGGCAACAGATAATAAACTCGAATTTAATACTGACAAGACAAAATACATAATTTTTACCAAGAAACGAATTGTTCCAAATTTAAACATTAGACTCTATTCCAAAACACTTGTACAAACTGAAACCATGACATATTTAGGGATAACATTTAACAGGAAACTAAATTGGAAAGCACACACAGACTACGTTGTTAACAAAACAATAAAAACAGTAAACGGACTAACTATCGCTGCAAGAAACACATGGGGCCTAAAGACAGAGGCACTAAAAATTATCTATGAAGGAGCTATCATCCCAAAACTGCTTTACGCCATACCCGTTTGGGAATCGGGAGCAGTCAAACCAATCAATCTGAAAAAGCTTCAGCGGGTTCAGAGACTGATGGGAATAAGGATAAGCAAAGCATATCGCACTGTCTCTTACGACGCTGCCTGTGTCCTTGCAGGGATAAAACCAACTCACTTAAAAATTAAAGAACTAACGACATTATACAAAATAAAAAAACAAGGACTAAAATACAAGGACATGGAGCCAAGGGACATTGAAAACGAACTAACCACCAAACACTGGATACATCCTGCTATACACGCTAAACTAACACAGTACCTAACAGACACAGGAGCTGCAGACATAGACACAGGAAGTATTGACATTTACACGGATGGAAGCAAAGACGAACAGCACACAGGATGCGCACTAACTCTATATCACAATAACTGCTACTACGATGAACAATACAGACTAGGCCAAAACTGCTCTAATAATCAGGCAGAGAAATTAGCTGTAGTTAAGGCCACAGAATATATTTTAAGACAAACGTACATTCCTCAACACAAAAATACACCATTTACACGGACAACAAGATATTAATAGACTCAACTAATAACCCCAAATCCAACGACCCACTGACACATCGACTCAAGACAAATTTGATTGAACTAATGAACCGTGGAACACCAACTAACTTGATCTGGATCAAAGGCCATAGTGGAATCGAAGGGAACGAGCGAGCAGATTTATTGGCAAAGACAGCTGCTCACGATTCAGAACTAGCTATAGACTACAACCGCATTCCTATCTCATTTATTAAGCAACATATTAAAACAGACTTACTTACTGAATGGGACAAACTTTGGAACAACTCAACAAAAGGACGACCTTTGCACAAATACATCCCAAACATCACACTACAAAATCACGATACACCAAAAAGTACACATCACAAATTTACACAACTGCTAACGGAACATGGACAAACTAATCACTACTTAAAACGATTTCACTTGAAAAACAGATACATGTGAATGCAACGGACAGACTCCACAAACATTTCATTTTTACTTATGACTGCCCCCTTTACGAACACAATAGATACTTACTGATAAAGACAGTTTTGATGAATGGGGACACATGGCCTTATTCAGAAGCGAAACTATATAAAAATTCAAGAAACCTTTAGTGAAATTTGCTACATCAATTGGACCACACAAGTGAAGAAAGAAGACCACCCTTCATCAAAAACTAAAAAAAAAAAAAAAAAAAAAAAAAAAAAAAAAAAATTGAAGACATCAGAAAATCAACATGTCTACTCTTTATACTTTTTTTTTTTTTTTTTTTTTTTTTTTTTTTTTTTTTTTTTTTTTTTTTTTTTTTTTTTTTTTTTTCTTTTCTGTTTTGTTCATGTTTTTTTTTTTTTTTTTCTTTTCTTATTTTTCCCGTTTGTTCTAATTTCTATATAGTATATATATATATATATATATATATATATATATATTTATGAATAATATAGTGTGTCTATTTGTAGCTTCTCAAATGAGTTAAGATATCAGATGAGTATCTGTTAATCCAGATTTTTGAAAAAAATCTGGTTTTTATTGTGTTTTTTTTTTTATCGTCTTGCCCCTCTCAATTTTTCAAAAATCTGGATTAACAGATACTCATCTGATATCTTAACTCATTTGAGAAGCTACAAATAGACACACTATATTATTATATATATATATATATATATATATATATATATATATATATATATATATATATATAATATATAAATATAGGAATATATTTATTTATGAATAATATAGTGTGTCTAGTTGTAGCTTCTCAAATGAGTTAAGATATCAGATGAGTATCTGTTAATCCAGATTTTTGAAAAATTGAGAGGGGCAAGACGATAAAAAAACACAATAAAAACGGGTACTTTTTTTTTTTAAGTAATCGGAGGTTGGCAGCATTCGATTACGGCTTAATAGGTATTTATTTACCTGTCTCGCCTCCCTAATCTTCTGCCCGAAAAAATACTTGAAGAAAACCTTACACCAATAGGCATTACTACACAGTTAAATATGTACTCGTATATTTTATAAACCTATTTGCTTTGTATAAGTTAATGTAAAAATTCAGTAAATTCCATAAGAATTAATTTTCAAAACTTTCCTATACTCCTTTATTTTCCACCGCTAATGTTCCTTTAAAAAAAAAAAAAAAACTGTGATAGCTCCATTAAAGATAAATTAAAAGCCCTCGAAAACATTGATCAAAGTATTTGTTTTTGTGATATTGCTAGAAGCTTTGGACTTGAGAACATCATAAATAAAGATTATACACTTAGTTTTTCTTTCTAGAGTTTGAAATAATATGTTTATAAATGTATATTTATCTCTAAAAAAAACTCTGGATAAACTGGTTCCTCAGTGAAGAGGATTTTATACTTTTCTCCTGTAGTTTGAAAAATAAAATATTCTAGATGTCATCTTGCTAATTTTTATTATAATGCTAGATAAATATAATTTTTTTTTTATTAATTAGTCATTTAAAGTGAAATTCGCTTAAGCTTGAGATCTATCAATAGGACGGAAAATAATAGTTTAAAAAAAATTAAAGCTTTCTCTGCTTTCTTTATTTTTATTTGCTGGAAGTTAAATATTACACATATCACCGCCAGCGAAGCATGCATTTGTTACATTAAATACCAGATTCTATTTAATTTCCTTTACACATTTTAATGATTATTAATTCATGAGACAATCCATATTTTCCAAGTGGCTAAAATTATTGTTAGTCCAGTTCCTTTCAGTATTGAAAAAGTGGTCGATTCGAATAAAGAGGTAGAAAATTAATAAAATTTCATAGGTTGCATTTACCTTGTCAGTAGCAAAAGTTTCAACCACAAGAACCTTTTCAAAGCTTTAGAAAGGTAGGGAATGGCAAAAAAAGATAATAATAATAAAATAAAGTATTCGTCTTTTCTTTTGTTTTAACACTATTGAATATTTTCCTATAAATAACCTGTCAACAAAATACTTTTATATTCCCAATATATAAACAATATAAACCAATGATTCTATAAAAGCATAACCAAATGAATTGACAATTGATATGAGGATATGTTTCCTAATTATTTTCTTCAAGTAAAAGTTCGTCTCAGGAATATAAATAGAAAATTAGTTACATTGTGTGTTATGGAATAAAAAATAAATAATTTATAAAGTATGGTAAAAATTGTTACTAGCAAGTAATAAGACGCTTTCAGAAAGTCATGATTTCTTAAAATTAAGCGCTATCACACAATAATTTTCATTACCCTATCAGTGATAGAATATCTCCAGAATGAGGAATAGGAGGGGAAAATGCTAAACTATTAAAACATTACTAAATATTCTGCTGATCTAAACAATAAGTATTGTTGAAACTAACTAAAAAAGTATAGCTAGAAAAAAAACACGCTTTAATGGCAAACGGAAGTAAAAAGCCGAAAATAATTTTTATTTCATTAATAGTTTGTGTTATGGCTATAGAAAGCCCGACAATAAATTCTGATTAATTAATTAGGAATAAAATTTAAGTAAAACTAAAGTTATCAACGAAATAATTCAATTTATTGTAAAAAAGCGTGGGCTGCAACAAACTTTTGTTACCGACACCATTGAGATTTTATTATTATTATTATTATTTTCATAATTATTCTACTTTTATAAATAACTACTAACATTTTTGTGACAATTTATACTAAGCACTCCAGGTTTTTTTTACAACAAATTGAATTATTTTGTTAATAACTTAAGTTTTACTTTCATTTTATTCCAAATTAATTAATCATGATTGATGGTCTGGTTTTCTACTGCCATAACACTAACTATACAAAATATTTATGTTAGTTTATCATTAAAGCTTGTTTTTTTTTTTTTGTTTTTTGTTTTTTTAACTATAATTTATTTTCTTAATTTCTAGTCTCCAAACGATATAAATATTATTTATAATTAAGGTTCTCGATATTAGCGATGTTTACGTAACCTTTCCATTTCATGGCTCTCCGCCGCCCTGCATCGAACAATCAAGTTCTTCTATTTAAAAATTCCGTAGTGACATATGTGATACCACAATCATTGCCATTTATATTCTTCAATTACCCTCCATTGGTAGAAATTTTTTTATCAGTAATGAAGAAAGACATTTACCAAATTGTCGTGAAATGTGTACAGTTAACCTGCAAACTTATTTGGATTATTCTGGTAAGGAAATTAGAAAGTTATCCAATTATTGAATTGTCATTGGACCTTGACACGTGTTCAAATTTTCAAGTCAATTAGATTTCTGGAAAATTACGATGCAAGATTCCGTTGCATACCGTTTATTAACCGTGAAGTTAATAAAAGCGTATTAAAAATTATTTATATGTTAAGGCTTTGTTTATAGTGTTTTTGACGAAAAGCTTTTTCCCTCACCCAGTCCTTCTAGTTTTTAGATATTTCTTATTTTTATTTTCTTTTAAATACATTTTTACACTTTCTTGTCTTCATATTTTTTTTGATTTTTTTTTTCCTAGGATAGCCTGTCCTCCTCACTTATAAACCCCCTCATTTATGATCTGGAGATGAATGAGATAAATAATGGTGTTTTAATTATTGAATATTTAATGTCTAATATTTTTTCATTAATGTTATTTTCATTGCCTAGGCTTTGGATGAAGACAGGGTTTTAGCTGCTCTTCCGGACAAGTTAAAAGCGGAAATTGCGATACATGTTCATCTGGACACCCTGAAACAGGTATGACCAATAAATATAAATATATATACTTTTTTTTTTTTATCTATGAATTGATATTAAAAAAATTAGTCATAATGCTATTCATGAAGATATGCCAAAGTTATTAAATGCCTATTTAGCACTGTACTCACTTTAAAAGGAACAGGCTCATGAGTAGCAGGCTAGACTTGCTAAGGGATGAAGGTCTGAGGGCAGGTGACAAGCAGGTGCAAGTATCAAAGACTGTCATTGCCACAAGTGGACACATTGCTTCTTGCTATCTCTGGTTTCTCTAGTGAAGCTAGTTTTTAATTTTTAATTAATTTTAATTTTTGTTTCACGATGAATACCAATATATTTTTTTCGAAATTAGCCTGAATAAGGTTGGCAAGATAGAACGAGAGAGGACTGATGAGGGTGTTTTTGAATTAATTCATCTTTATGATGAAAAGAAGTTTACATGTTCATAATAAATTGTATTTGAATTATGAAAGAAAATGCGAGAGTTAATGTTGTATACGCTTTATAAATTGAAGTACTATACCAATTCCCTTAACATTTTATTTACAAATTGAAATTAAGAGTTAAAACAAATAACTAACTAAGTTTAATTTTTTCTCTATTTCGCTAAACTAAAATTAAATTATTTCATTGTAAACACTGGATCGATCATAAGGTATTAATTCAAAACAAAATGTGATATACTGATATAATAGGACCAGGTTGTGAATTGAAATGTAAAAGTATTTAGAATTTCTAGAAAAAAGTATTTTTTTTTTTTTTAAGTACATATTTCAAATGGGTAAAAAAATAAACTCTTATCTGACAATGTGATTGTATACCTTGGGTCATGCACTATGTCTTCTAGTTTTATAGAAATAGATAACTTTTTTAATACCTTCAATCATTTAAAAATAGTTTACAAAGTATAGGAGAAATAAATTATTCACTTAAAATAATGAAATATAAACAAATTACATCATTATAAACACATACCAAATGAGAAATAATGATGAGGTATGTCCCGTAAATGACAAACTAAGTAATTAGCTCAAATAGCAGTTCTTCAAAAATATCAGTAGGGGGCATTCAAAGTAATTACAACAAACTTTAATTGTATAAATTTTGCAAATGTAGATTAATAAAAAAAAAAAAAAAGTATTTTAAAGGTGAATGACAACCTGCTACTAAAACAAACGGGAATTACAGGTCTTAAATATCAAATAGCAAACTGGCAGAGGTGCTGAGACTAACCCCCCCTAGCCCACACTTGCAGACTCTAGGTGCGTCATATTCACCCCTACCAAACCAAATAAACAGCAGCGATTTTAAGGACAGTGCTCTTCCATTCCCATTAAATTTGTGTTTATACCAATACTTTTCAACGTTTTTGTAATACTTTTTGAGTATATCACAGCATTAATATACACTTGCAGTTTGAGTGAAGAAACTGCCTAGCTCATATTTTTCTGTCAACTGATTAGGTAATCATTCACAATTAGAGAAATGCTAGGGATTAGGAATTAGAGGCGTGTAAGCTTCTGTTCTAACTTCTACAAGTAATGCCTCATTTTAACTTCCCCGAGTTCCCCTAACTATAGGTCAAACCCTTAGAGATCGTTAATGACCCCCGTGAGCAAAGATCGGGCATTCTGCCCGATAAACTGGCCTCATTCAATGGTATCTTAGTTACTCCCAGGAGATTTTCTCCCTCTTAGTAGATATTTAATACCATGTTAGATGAAGATGATAAGGGTAATTTAGAGGGTTTATCAAAATCCCAATTCGAAATGGTTTGCTGATGCTATATTAATAATTATGATACACATTTTGTCTCCATTCAACAGTCGTTCTACTTTTCGAATTCCATACCAATACACCAAGCTTCCTGACGTCCTAACTTTATAAGCGGAGATAACGCCGATTAGACTTTTATCTTATTTCATTTTTTCTTCTGACATCGCATGTGCATTTAAAAAATGTAGATGATCTCATAAAGCCAAGCGATTAAAATATTAGTCAATATAAACGACTTAGAAGTTATATTTTAAAGACTAAGATTTTTGTAAAAACATAGTAGTATGTTAAACAACATTTAATCATTTGTTTTCTTTTCATTTAAGTCTAATTTTATTCTTATATTTGTTATCAACCAGTCACTACGCCTAAAGTTAGTATATATGTATATATATATATGTATTCCTACTAGTATGTTGTGATTAATAATTTTAATTATACGATTTCAAAAGAAAAAGTTATATATCCAATAAAAAGTAGTTTCACGATTAAAAAAAAATATTAATAACAATAATAATAAATATATATATATATATATATATATATATATATATATATATATATATTTTAAGTCGCATAAAGCGGATGGAACTAATTGCAACTGGTAAGTTCCTTTAAATATTGAAAGAATGATTATTCGAGAATATGCTTACAACATATTGTTTGGCCATTTTTGCTTTTAACGAATTTATGATTTTTAATGTGTTGGAAGTAAATACTCCATAGCTGATTTTTATTTTTAATTGTATAAAGTAAAAGTAACTGAAAAATTTCTTCATAGTTTTAAAGAGTGATTATTCAAGAATATAATAAAATATTGTTTGCCACAGAACGTTGAGCTCTTTGAACACCTAGAAACTGTGTCTTAACTTCCTACGCAAAAAAATTATAGGTACAGGTTTTAACAAACGTCTTTGGGCTTTAACTATGATAATCAATTTAATAAGAATGTTTTTGTTCATACTATTTGTTTCAATGTTTACTGTGACTAATCTTTTAATTTCTTGGCTTTATCATCATAGGGATCATATAAATTTTTAAAATTCATGTCAAAAGAAAAAATAAGATAAGAAAAAAGTCTAAGCACAATGAAAGCTGCCGAAGAAATTTGTGCCATAGAAAGAGAATCAGTTATCCATCGAAATATTACTGCACTTTGGTTCGTTTGTTTGGAAAAAATTATCCTTTGATTTTGGGGGAACCTGGAGGGGGTTTTGCATTTTAAACTCTCCTAATAGTCAGGAGATGACCTCAGATAGACATTATACAGTTTTGATAGTTTATACTATTTTGAGGGAAAAATACACGCTATTCGTCAATAAGAACCAAGCCATTTTGCAACATACCAATGCCTTTGCACATGGGCCATGTTTGAAAAACTCTCGAAACTGCAAAAAGTATACCTTTTTCTTTATCCTTCTATCTATATCCTAGATATGCGTGTCAGATTTTGGTTTCTTTAGAACAATAGCTCATTTTTTAAAATTTGAGAACCTCGACAAAAGAAGTTAGAATTGAACGTGATTCTTTGCCTAAAAACCGAAAAAGTGGTATCGGCATAAAATCCAATTGCGGGTAAAAGTCGAAAAATGATAATACTTTAAAGAGTAGTATTTAATAATGTTAAAATACGTAATCTGAAATAATGCTATCTATGCAAAAGGACTTTTGTAACAAGTAGTATTAACCCATCAATATCCGGTAAGATACCTATTTTATGATACATGAGTGGAGTTTAGCGTGGCTATAGCCATTCAAAGGAAAATAAAAAAATAAACGTATTCAAAAATCCCTGGCCCAGCGTTAAAGGGTTAAGAACCCATGCACAGTGCGGACACTGATCATTTTTTAATCTTTTTGATCTTAAAATATCAAAGTTCTGAAGCATTGAAAAAAGTAATAATACCATTAAATAAAATTGTATATTTAATGGGGTGTATAAAAAAAAAACATGACCGTTTCTTAAACAAATTTTTGTATTATTATTTCTTTGATATAAAATACAATTAATACTCAAAGTATTGTTCATTGTTATCTACCGTCATTATCCATCTGCTAGCCAATTGTTCGATGTCACACTGATACCATTCCTTGGGATGGCTGTCAAAGAACTCTTGGACAGCATTTTCAACTTCCGCAAAATTATCTATTTTTTTCCCTTGAAGAAAATGGGCCATGGATCGAAACATGTAGTAATCCGAGGGTGAGAGGTCTGGACTATATGGTGGATTAGGCAGGAGTTCAAACCCATGAAGTTCTGTAAACTTTTCTGCTGATTGTTGAGGAGTAAGTTCGTGAGGGACCAGTCTGCAGGTCTTTTTCACCTTCCCCATGGAGAGAAGATGGCGACTAACAGTATCTTTCGACACACCACACTACCTGGCAAGTTCGCGAGTACTTGTGGACGGATTTGACTCAACAGCTTCCTTCAGAACCTCGTCAATATCCATGAATGGCCACCCGGAGCCCTTCTTCCTTTCCAACGTCGTATCTCCACTTTTAAATTTTTCAAACCAACGCCGCGCAGTGCGCTCTTCAAGGACACCTTCCCCTTCATACTTAATAATTTCACGAGTTGCTTCAAGGGCCAGGAAATTTTTTTTCCAGTAATGCCTTAAAATTACGAGAATTTCGTAGGATACTGTCATGTTTCTGAAATAAATAACTGAACTGACTGAAATAAATAACTGAACTGAGGCTTTTTTTTAAGAAATGCAGTGTTAGTAAACAAGCTTAGAGAATGCTCTAAAGGGATTATTAAGTATTGGTAAATAATAAATAGCATTAAGATATTTACAGGCTTTTGAACTCTGGAATTTGATAAAACGGTAATTTTTGTTTTTATACGCCCCATTATATGAACAAACAGTGGCATTTTAGCCAACCAGCTGCTCTGCACTCTTGGACAGCATTTTCAACTTCCGCAAAATTATCTATTTTTTTCCCTTGAAGAAAATGGGCCATGGATCGAAACATGTAGTAATCCGAGGGTGAGAGGTCTGGACTATATGGTGGATTAGGCAGGAGTTCAAACCCATGAAGTTCTGTAAACTTTTCTGCTGATTGTTGAGGAGTAAGTTCGTGAGGGACCAGTCTGCAGGTCTTTTTCACCTTCCCCATGAGAGAGAAGATGGCGACTAACAGTATCTTTCGACACACCACACTACCTGGCAAGTTCGCGAGTACTTGTGGACGGATTTGACTCAACAGCTTCCTTCAGAACCTCGTCAATATCCATGAATGGCCACCCGGACCCTTCTTCCTTTCCAACGTCGTATCTCCACTTTTAAATTTTTCAAACCAACGCCGCGCAGTGCGCTCTTCAAGGACACCTTCCCCTTCATACTTAATAATTTCACGAGTTGCTTCAAGGGCCAGGAAATTTTTTTTCCAGTAATGCCTTAAAATTACGAGAATTTCGTAGGATACTGTCATGTTTCTGAAATAAATAACTGAACTGACTGAAATAAATAACTGAACTGAGGTTTTTTTTTAAGAAATGCAGTGTTAGTAAACAAGCTTAGAGAATGCTCTAAAGGGATTATTAAGTATTGGTAAATAATAAATAGCATTAAGATATTTACAGGCTTTTGAACTCTGGAATTTGATAAAACGGTAATTTTTTTTTTTTATACGCCCCATTATATGAACAAACAGTGGCATTTTAGCCAACCAGCTGCTCTGCACATAAGAGTTTCTAGATTAAGACAGTTATGGTTAGCTCATTATCGCTTACCGCTAAGATATTAGGGGTTCCATATTACAACACCTTCCTTTACTAACAAAGGGATGTGAGCCTAGTAAAAGCACCATTATTACATACATTAAATTCCTTTGTACCTGTCAAAATGTTATATCAACTACTTACTCAATTAATTAACCACATTAACTGAATTAAATTTAAAATTAAGTAATTAAGGAAATAGTTTTTAAGTTCTTACTCCCACTTTATTATATTTGACTATAACTATTCTTTACAATTCTACATTTCAGTTTTTAAGTGATGTAAGTTAAATAATTATTCCTTAATTTAAGTAATAAATTTAAAATTAGCGATCCTTTAAATTACGTTTTATATACAGGATTTTTCGTCGCTGATTTCGAACCAATTTTTTGGAGTTATTTTTCATTGAAAGATCGAGCGTTTCGTCCTATTATTTCAGAAAACACTATGTGTAATATAGAAAGAAAAAACAAATGTGTTTTTGAATTTTAGAGGAGGGTCTATTACGTAAGTGAATTAAATTTAGCTATAAAATACTTTAAACTACCGGTGAAAAGAAATAATGTAGATTAGGACCATTTAATTACCATCCAAATATGGTTTGTTTAATAGGTTATGGAATTGTGGGTTGTTGTTTGAATCATAAAAAAAAAATGGTCCGAAGGATTTATGTTGCAAAAATATTTATTTTAGGATTCGGTAAAAAATAGCTCCTAAATAGTAGCTCCTAGCAACAAAAAATATTCTCCGTTATATTTCTGATAAGGAATTGTTGGAAAATGTTCGATCCGAGCAACACCAACAGATCTTAAGTGTGCCAACATCTTAAAATTTTAAGTGTGAAAATTACAAGACTGGTTCAAAAAATTGGAAAATTAAACTTAAAAATGACAAATTTCAGCATATCACATTCACTGTTAGACACGACACCTGCCCTGCAGTCTACATAAGCAATGAACTTATTCAAAAAACACAGTTCAGTACCTAGGGCTTACTTTTGACAGAAGGGTGACCCTTACGTGAAATGGAACCTCTCTGCCTTAACAACAGACCAAAACTGCTACTCTCCATATAATCGACTCTAAATATTAGACAACAATAAAATACTTATACTTACATTACTTACTAAAACCTTTATAGAACTATGCATCAAACATTTTAGTTAAAGGTAAACACTCACAGTACTGCATTAATGTTAGTTTTTCCGATCTCTTGTAAAGTTAGCCAGAGTATAAAATATACTTTTATAAATGTATACAAAATGTTTTTTGGATGTAAAAGAAAAAGCACAAATAAAAAATCAATTCAGTCATGATAAATTTTATTAATTTAAAATTTCTTAAATACAAAATTGCTTGGTAATATTTTTAAGTACTGCTGTATATTATTTAAATACGTTGCTTTAAATTAATAATACGTTTTATATGCCCTGGTTAAAGTATATGGGGATGTAGATTTTAAGACCTTGGTGTCAGTGAGTACAACATAATCAACTAACTTGCAAATAAATTCTTAGTAAGAGTATTCTTAAATCTGTCGGTATTAGATTCTAACCATGAAGATATTTTATTAAATGAAAGATAGTTGTTTCCTCAGAGTAAATCTACTGAAAAATATGAGGAGGAATAGTAAAACGATCTAAGCGAGTAACCTGGAAGAGCCATTTGTCATTTAATCCTTATTATCTATTCGTCTAATTAGGCCCTACAACCCACTAACGGACCATGCCCTCCGCAAACAGTAACCGCCAGGCGTCCCAGTTTTGTTCTGGTACAATCCAATTTCTAGCTCCAAGTTCATCCCTGTCCATACTATCTTCCAACAAATTTATGCAGAATTTCAGTTAGCAGTTTCTTCTATATACCTGTAATTTGTATTATTATTATTTATTATTTACCTATTTTATATAGCTGGAAACAAGAAAAAACTTATATCCACTTATAGTTAAGATACTTTTGAATATGCTTAAAGCTGATAAGCCGTTCTCGTTCATACATAAGAAAATTCAAGCAACATAATTTTTTAATTTGACCTAACGTTATCAATTAGTCGAAATATCGTAATTAGAAGATAATCCAAATTTCGTGATCTATTTAATAATAAGCCCATTGAATGGTTGACGAGAATAACGCTATATGTTGCTCTGGCCAACTTCATAAAAGCGGAAAAACTAACTGTATTAACGCGTACCTGAATGGACCTCTGAGTACAAGATGCTACGTTTTTCCACCACTTTACAGTAATTTTAATTTGGCAGGCAGCTTTCATTTTTTTCTCTGCTCACTTAAACCTCTCATCCCTTTAAAACATTTTTCTAATATGCTTTATTCAAGAAATTACTACTTTTCGCCAAATAATAAACTAATAAAGCTGACAATTCCCGTATGCACATTAGAAAGAAGATTAAATTTCCTTTAAAATAAGAATATTTAGACTTGAAAAAACTCTGATCCAGTATTTAACTTAGTGGTCGAAACTTATAGTCTAGGACCCGACGACACTAAACCTATTATAATAAGTCTCCTAAAAAATCAATGTATATCTGAAAGATCATCAATTTTTGTGGTAAGAAAAACCACTGCTACAGTTTCCAAGTACGGTCAAGATGGCTGCAGCAAGCAAAATAAGGTTCCCAAGGCCATAACTTCACGAAAAATTGTCCTATTTCGGTATTGGTTTTTTTTATTTCGTACGTACTAAATCCTATTGCAATGTACTATATAAAGACATTCTTCCAAAAACCCTTCGTTATTTGTTATAGTCTTGATTTTGGGTATGATGCGGACGGCTGCCGTGGTAGCAAACTTCAGATTCGTATTCAGCACCACAAAAAACATTGAGAAAAAAAGTTCAGCAATTTTTTCCTGAAAACGTCCTTCTGGGACCTTATTTTGCTTGCTAGCGCCATCTTGACCGTGTTTGGAAATGGCAGCAGTGGTTTTTCTTACACAAAAATTGATGATCTTTCAGATATACATTGACTTTTCAGATAAACTTTTTTTGAGATACCAACCATCACAGGTTTAATGTCGTTGGCTCCTGTACTATTAAGAAATATCAAATTTCTAATTTCGTTCCAAAAATATTTCGTCAGTTAGAAACATTCAATACTCCAAAACATCTGCGACGAACACCTTTCAATTGGTTTTTAAAATGAATACTTTAATTACGATAAGAAAAGGGAGATGCAACATCGGCATTTAAAAAATTCTAAGAGAATACTCAGCAATATTCAATATTTGTATTACGTTTTATCATTATGTTATAATAGATAGGTAATTTAATTACAACTAACTATTGATCTTACTCTGATATATGCAATTGAGTAAACTTTTAGGACAATTTAAATACATTTTATTTCACAAAATCATCATCAGTAAACTAAACACATATATATTAAAAATACCCATAAAAGTAATGTTAAATAAAAACAACGAAACGGAACAGCCAAGTGCTAATTCAATTTAGATATTCCAGTTCACCAACTAGAGTAGAACAATGAATTGTACCTTGACCACGAGTGCATAAGAAAATTAACGTTGGCCCTTATATCAGAATAGTTTGCCCATTCCAGAGCGCATCCTCCTCTTCACACATCCATTTATCTTCGTGGGACATGAAAGAGCTTTTTGCTGAAGCAATGGCTGGTCAGGGTCGAACGGAGCATCCGAGTTGGCCTTTCCTCTGCTTTTTCATTTCCCTCGAATGGGTCGGCATTCAACTGATCTTAACTGCCTTCCATTGTTTCTGGTGTTTTTTTATTTCATTCAGGAAACGGAAGAAACATCTACAATACGTGCTCGTCCTTCATGATGTCTGGTCCAATGTTTATACGTTTCATTGAATTTTCTCGACTGTTAATCTTTTTTCCGAATAAAATAAACTGTACTTCTATAAAAAAAAAAAATTATGAGTAATTCTACTTTCAAAAAGTTGAACTTCTTGGACGTACAACTACCAATTTCCATAAACTCTGTTGTTCCATATTTACATAATATACATTTAATTTGATGGTTTTATATTTTTAAATATCTCTGTCTGAAATTAATGCAGTCAGAAAATAATTCCACCTTATTATGTTTTCGTATTTTTCATATTTAGAATTAATTTTCGACAGAAGGATGACTTGGGGCCCACACTTAAAACAGAAATCCTAAGCTTTTACAAAAATTGTGACTTTTACGCCCACTTCTACATGAAAATTATGCAAAGACTAAAGACTTACACTTACTAAAACCACTATGGACGTTAGCATCACAAATTTACTTCTTCTTCTTCTTCTTTGTAACGGTGTTCCCTTCGTTGGGTTTCCGTTAGGTCAAACTATCCTTCCACAGTTCTCTGTCCCACCAATCACCGTCCCTCAGACCTCTTCCTGCCATTTCCTCCGCTATCTCATCCTCCCATCTCCTTGTTGGTCGCCCTCTCCTTCTATTTCTCGGAGGGTTCCATTTTCTAACCATTTCAGGTAATCTTACAGAAGGCATTCGACGTACATGTCCATACCATATCAATTTCTTCTTCATAATATGTTCCGTCACGCTCTCCGTAATTTCCATTTTCCTCCTTATATCTTCATTTTTTACGCGATCTGCCCTGGTTTTCTGGATACACCTCCTCCAGTAATCCATCTCAACTACATTTAATTTATCCCTAATACTTTTGGTGAAGGACCATGTTTCTGCGCCATATGTGAGGATGCTTTCAATCAATGAATGAAAAATCCGTTTCTTTTGGGATCCTGCTCCACAAAATCAGATGCAACATGCGAATTGCTTTCCTAGCCATTCCACATCTGCTCTGTATTTCTCTTTTACAACCTCCTACCATATCCAGAATGGAGCCTAAATATTTAAATTCTCCTACCTGTTTACATTTTGCTCATTCTATCCAAAGATCCTCCTCCTCATTCCCCTCTATACACATGTACTCGGTTTAATCAAAATATATCTTCATTCCCCAGGCTTCGTAACATCGTATGAGCTTCCTCATCATCAACATCAGGTCTTCTTTATCCTGGGCCATAACCACCTGATCGTCCGCGAAGATGATTGTACACAAAAAATCCTGTAAAATACAAATTTACAGAATAGCTAAAAAGACTCACATTTAAAAAATACAGATTTTCATGTCAAAAACATTAAGACTCATTAAACAATCACCAAGGCGCGTCAATAACATAACATTACACACAGATTTACGCATACCCATTGTACAAGATCACAACCAGACAAAACATTTCACTACAAACTCTACGGACATATCAAAAATTTAATACAAACCATGACATCAGAAACATGCTGATGGATCTACTTGGATAACATTAATTAAAGATCATTTTAGGAGTAAATAACACTGGGTCCTGATTTCCCTTATGCCTGACATGAGTTATCCTCGCATCTGCTTATTGTCACGTAATAAGTGACAGATGTAGATTTAAAAAACTAACGTTAAAAAAAAATTAATTTAATAAATTTGAGCTTGTTTCATTACTCTAATGGAAAAATTAATAAATTTAGGTTAAATAATAGTTTCAATAACTATTCATAAAATAATTGTAATGTCTGGTTGAAAAACGGTGGACGCATCACACAACTTATAATAAGCTTATGTACTATCTTGAAGGAAGCGTGTGATATCATTCGGGACACAATCACTTTAAACCAGCACAGTACTAGTATTAGTGGAAAGTGGAATTATTACAGAAAATGGATTTTCTAAAGGCAAAACAACTCAAAAATAAGGATAAGTAACACTATTAATTATTTTATGCGTCTTGATAAACACTTTCAATCAAGCTTGAGTCAGAATTTCAATATGAAAAAGGCTAAATTAATATTTAAAAAAGCGTCTTAAGGGTCTTTATATGACTATTCTATACCAACTAATTATAATCTATTTATTCTTAATCAAAACCTTTTTAGCGGAAAATAGTAAAGATAATACCACTTTAAAATAAAAAGTCAGAGGTTAATTATTTAAATATAATTACCGCTTTCTGGAAATGGCCTATTTAGTAAAATTATATTCAGTAAGTCCAGCACGGTACTATAATAGTTTTTTATATCCTAATTTTTAAATTTTAGGAAAGTAGTTTAATATTCGAAAGTATTAAATTTCGCGAACTGAGTAGTTTTGTGACTGAGAACTAACAAGCATTACCGACTTTTAACATAGCCCTTATTTCTTCATTAATTTTATTTTTCCTCGGTGTAATAGATCCTAGATATCTGAATTGCACAACGTGTTCAAACTTTATCCCGGAAATATCTACTTCATTAAAATGTTTACCGTTTCTACTCCTAACCATATATTTCGTTTCTTCGGGATTAATTACAAGACGAATTTCTTTAACGGTTTTCATGAGCGTAGTTGCGTTTAATTTTATATTTTCCTCGTTTTCTCAGGATATATTATACTATTATTAATAAAAGTAATTTCCTTCTACTCGACCTCGATCCCCTTCAATCTGGTTTTTCGTCCTGGTTATTCTACCCAATCCGCACTAATCAAACATCACCAGTGATATCCATGCCGCAATAGACGAAAAAAAAACTAACCGTCCTTATACTCCTCGATTTTTCCAAGGCTTTTGATTCCATTGATCATTCTATCCTATTTTCAAACTTAAATCTTTAAACTTTTCTAACAGCTCTAGCCAGTGGTTCCATTCTTTTCCTCTCCAACCGTCACCCAAGCAGTATCAATCCCTAACCAACCCTTGTCAGACTTCCTACCTCTTTCCTCTGGTGTAGCCCAGGGCTCCAGCATATCACCTCTCCTCTTTAATTCCTACATTAACGATCTGCAACAGTCATTCTACACTGCTCCCACCACCTTTATGCAGATGACTGTCAAATATATTTATCCTTTTCCCCTGCCGAAATCCTTGATGCTTTTCTCCAAGATTCAGGATGACCTTGACAGTTATCTGTACCTAGGATATATTATACTATTATTATTAATAAAAGTAGATTATGAAATTTAGTGAAACTAGAAAAAGATGGGGGTTTGGAAAGAAAAATGTATAGCAACGATTTTTTACTCACTAACGTTTTATAATTTGAAGTCTGTACTTCACCTCTCTCTGTAATTTCATGTATCTCACTTCTGTGATATTTGAACTTGCATAAACCGGTCGTTATGTTCTTTGATCAAAGCGACATTATACATTTTACACTTTCGAACTGTGGATGTGAACATCGACCTAGCTGTGGTTAGTTCACCTTTCAAGATTTTATTCATGTCAGTCGTTATGAGAACGATGTCTTCTATCTACCATAGGTTCCACGCCCACAGGTCTGAAAAACAAATTCTCATCAGTTTTGAACATTCACTACATAATGGTGCTAATTCAAAAGAAAATTTCAACATGAATATTTACTGTCAAATTTTAGTTCTTATTGTTTTACTGGAAGCATGTATATTGTATGAGTCTTTTAGAACCAAAATCCGGCTTGTCCATTTTTCACAATTTTAGGAGAAAAAAAAATTATAAAATACCAATTTTGGACAGACGAATTATTCACTCACACTTTGAACCCATCTTCAATATTGTGTTCTTGGAGTTATGTTAAAATTGTGAATTTTCAATTTCTAAAAGCAGGAAATTTCTATTTTATGGTGGACATAACTTGTTTTGAATGTTGGCCTAAAAATTAATTATTCGGTAATTGTTTGCTCTTTATCGAGTGATTACATCTCTTTTATTAGTAGATTATACATATATGAAATATGTTAAATTTCATATCTATAATCTGTGTATCAAAGTGGTGATGTTTAGAAATTTTCGTATGTTTTTGGAACTGATGAATGTTCATGAACATGCGAAACTTTTTTTTTCAATGTAAAATAATTCCAGTAGAAATGGCAGTTAGTTTATCAATCCTAATCGTATTGATCCGTCTGTACATCATTCGTACCTAAAGTGACAAATAGTAAGAACTCAAATAGTTGAATTCGCTGGAAACCGCGAGTGTGTACATAACCTAATCAGTTTGTAAACAAACTATGCGATAAAGGCAGATTGATTATGATCTTTCATTGATTCTGTCTCTTGGTAACATATAATTTTCCCCTAGTCCCTTGGTTTTCAAATTATCGACCATATTTATTTTTGATTAGCTATACATCTTTTTCTAATTTTTTTTTTTTTTTTATCGTGAAATATATACTTAACAATACTTTTATTTTTACCTTTTCTCGCTCTCATCTTCCTTTTCAGTATTTATATTAGGCTGATATAGGCCAATGCAGAGATGGATGATACGCTGGATGGAACCTTATCCCTAAACATTAAACTGGACGGCCCATTTGCCAAGCATGTCAACGTAATTACTTCCTAGGTATCGTGTTCCTCAACACCACATCGATTTGAAAACACTTTGTATCACATGCATATCATAATGCGGTTGTGAATGTGAAATTTCTTTATTGTGTTCTACCTATCAATGTATGAGTTGGTAATCCAGATGGACAGATCATATTTACTATAGTATTAGCAATAAATCGGTCGATTTTCAAACTCAACATGTCGTATTACATATTTATATCTTATTAATAACTATTTAATTTAAGATAAATAAATTGTATTATCAATTTCAAGTTCTGTATAACACGTAAAGTAACACGTAAAGTGTAAAGGTACCTTTGTAACCTCTCTTGCTGAATGGCGCTCGTCACCTATTGGTCGATTATCAAACTTCACTGCGCACAACATATTAATCGCTGTATTAATGATAATATAATTAAAAATCTGTAAATTTTATAATTGCTAGCTTTCCTTGAACTATGAAGACTATGTATTAGTTCAGTGGTTTTCGTAGTCAGTAATTACAAACGAAAAATGACTTGTCCTTTTAGAAATAGTATAGATAGGCGATCCACCTCCAAAAAAGGATTTTTCGTATCAGAAATTTTATGGTCATTCTAGTAATAAAAAAAATAAAAAATTTTAATTGAAATTTACAACTGTATACAATATAAAAATACAATACATAGTAATTGTGGTGATAATGGTAAAAATACACGTCACTTGTGTTTAAAGCTTTTTAAACCCATAGGCAGCACTTATAAAGGTTCTATATAATAAAGTAGTATCGAGAAGAAGGTATCGAGGCCATCTTCTTTTCAGGAACCTCGGAGGATTATCTGGAATGGAATGAGTTGTGATACTGATGGATTTGAATGGTTGTGGGGTTTACTGAATCAAAAAATCCAATATAAAAGAAAACGAAGTGTAATTATTGTAAATATCTTAACCTACAGTTAAAATTTATAAACAATTACTATTTTTGGTGCAAAGTAATTTAATTTAGCTTGTTTATTTTTTTTTGGCTAGCAAAAAATCTTCAATCTATTTATTTCTTATTGGTTAGAGGTGCATACGGGCGATTCATAATGGAATAAAATTCATTGAAAGAACCATCCTGGTTCAATCAGATTCACGTCGTTCATATCAAGTCTGAATAAATTAGGTATAATTGTGATTGTTAGAAATAACTGGTTATAATAAACACAAAAGCATAAACAAGGTAGTATTAAACTAGAACAGAAACACCATTAATATTTACAACCATACTTCGGCCATTACTGAAACCGCAATCCGCTTCACACTCCAACTATTTATGTCTATTCAGGAACAATTTCATTAGAATTACAAAACTCTATTGTTAATCTATACTATTGTATAAAAGGAAAAGCCAGTCTATACCAAATTTTAACCACATCCTCTTTGTAGTTCCGGGAAGGTTTAGCAATAATAAAATCTACTGATTTTTTATTAAAATGTATCCAAAATATTTGGATAACAGTAAAGTTTGAAAATTAATCGATAGTTGGCGAGCGCCATTCTACAAGAGGGGTTACAAAGGAATGGTTACATAGAGCTTAAAACTGATATGAAAATTTACTTATATGCAATTAAATTGTTAAAAAGGATTTAAATATGTGTTGCAAAGTGTAGATCTCAGTGAAGTTTGAAAATCGACCGATATGTGGTTAACACTATTCTGTTCAAAACTTTACAATGGTAAAACTTCACCTTCATATCTCTAGGAAGGTTTAGTTATACTAAAATCAATCAAAATTTTAATATCAGAAACGAGGTTTGCCAGACTGCCATATACTTTAACTCGTGAATGTTAAATTCATATTTCTACAGGGTTTAATCAAACCTCACTAATATATTACATACCTAACTATGTAATTTTAAGCTATTTATCATTAGCAAGAAATGTTACAAAATAATAATTTATATGCAATTTTAAATAAATAAACTAGTTTCTGTTATATTTCTTCATTTTCTGTTGTTCTTTATTTGATTTTTTTTTTTTTTTTTTTTCATTTTCATAAAATTAATTAAAGAATTAAAAAAATATATTTTCTATTTTTTTTTTATTTTACTTTGATTTTTAAAATATTAATTACCATTTTCTACTCTGTAGGTCAGAATTTTTCAAGACTGCGAACCTGGCTTGCTTGAGGAACTAGTTTTAAAACTCCGTCTTCAGGTATATATTTAATTAAATTAATAATTATTATGATTATTCTCATGAAACATATTATATATGCTTTTATG
Organism: Euschistus heros; assembly: GCA_003667255.2. NCBI lineage: Eukaryota > Metazoa > Arthropoda > Insecta > Hemiptera > Pentatomidae > Euschistus > Euschistus heros. The sequence continues at coordinate 3,860,999 of RCWM02000046.1, forward strand.
TATTTTAGGTAAAGGTTTATCATTTAATAAATTATTTCAATGTTTTGGAACAATTCAAAACCTTGCTGATGAGTTAGTTTTTAATAATAAATAATTGAGATGACTGCACTTTTCTAGCTACTATTTATCTATTGTTTCTGCCTTGCTAGTATCTTTATTACTGGCTTATTCTCAGCTTTACTATATCACTTTTTTTCTACATTTTTACATGAATGTATTGTGTATTAGTTTAGGGTAATAGTAATATGAGTAAATCTATAATTTTGAATCATAGATAAAAATAATAATTGAAGAGTGTTAGGGTTGATGGAGGAATGTCCAAAAATTGAATAAGATTTCATTGCCACCTGTTAGCTTGTCCAATGTACAATCGCATAAGGTGGTTTCAAGGAGGCTAGAAAAATAATTTTCACATGTTTCAGAGTTTAAGGACCAGTTTTCAATAATACAGAATAAAGACTTTATAATTTTCATTTGCGATTTATTCGGAACTGTGGTTACTGGACATTCCCCCTCTAGCCTTCAACCCTTTAAGTGTGAATGAAAATTATTTTTTGCTAGATACTGCTTAAATTTTGATATCCTTTAAATACATTTTTAATGACAATTTATTTAATGTCCTTCCTTATGTATAAGAAATAATTACGATGAGGATTCTATGGTTGATTGTAGGATGTATGAGTAGAGAAATAGCCAGGGATGCAGTCAAGTATAATAAACACGTCCAAGTTTAAAAAAAAAATATATATATATATATATATATATATATATATATATATATATATATATATATATAAAATGTATCTAATATATAGAGGGTTTTTTTTTATTTAATAAATTGGACGTGTATTTGACCAGTGGAAGTGTTTATTATACTTGAATCCATCCCTGACCATTTCTCTACCACTAAGAAATGATTACATTTGGATAATAATTTACGAATAAGAGCATACTTGTTAAATGAACCTAAAGACAATGTATGTGCCTCGAAAGGTGTAGTTAAGTTTTGTTTAAATAAAAAATAAAACTAATACATTGCAAATAGCTACTAATAATTAATAATAATGTCTTCTCATTCTTTTTAATGGCCATCATTTTAATGGCACCTACAGAATACGGCACAATGATGAGTTGTATAAATACCAGGAGGATATCCTGACATGTATAAGGAAAAGGCGACTGGCATTTTATGGACACTTAGCCCGCATGAGTCCTAACAGATTATCAAACAGAATATTTACTGTGGCAGGTAGAGAAAAGGCTCCCAAGAGCAAGTGGATCACAACAGTGAAGTCAGATCTGGAACAACTAGGGATCCCACTCGATAAAACAAAGGACCGACTACAGTTCCGACAGGGAGTTTTTCCAGTATCCCTTACCATTAAGAAGACCACAGGGACCAAATGGACAGAAGAGAGACAGCTGGCTCATAGTCAGAAAATGAAAGACTTCTGGAAGAGAAAGAAGAGGATCCTCGCCGAAAAGTAGCTACGAGTCCGTGGTCCGTAGTGGCCCAAAAAAAAAAAGGAAAAATAATGTCTTCTCATCCAATGTTATATTATAACTCAAATTAAAGTTTAGTTTTGCCCAACCTAAAACTTCCGAATGAAATCTTACTATAAACTAATATATGGATTTAATGTTTGAACCATTTTTTTGAACTTAATTTTCAACTAAAAACTAAAAATTACACATTCTTTCATTTTAAAAATTTACTCTTCCAAACAAGTGAAATTACTGTCATCTCATTACGTCAGTAAAAACACAGGTAAGTTTTTAGTATTTATCAATAATGTTTTGTTTCAGCATAAAAAAAATGTGAGCCTTTCTTACTACTTTTATAATCCATGTAGCCATGACTCCAAATTTGTTGTTGTAGAATACTGAATGCTTGTATTGCTTATAGTTTTACGATAGAACATTAGATTATTGCATAGTTTTATTTCATATTTATAAATATGTAACTTTAAACAAAACTTCATGTTTATTATTGACTTCAATTTTATCTTCTTTTTTTTTCATAATTTTAAGAATCTTTAAGATTATTAATTATTCAATCGAATAGTTAAATTCTATAAATATTGTAGTAGTTTTTGAAAACATTAGTACGTTACTATGAAAGTCTTTTTAACTTAATAAATAGGAAAATATCTTCTATCAAGATTTGGTTTTCATATACAAATAGCTATTTAGTCTTTTTATTATTTTTTTTTTCACAAAACCTTACTGCAATATCAAATTAGAAGCGTGAGTAAAGAATATATTTCAATTTTTATCTAGAATGTAACATTTTAAAAGAATATAGGATATTCTATGTTCTAAGGCTTCTATGGAATATAGAATGAAAAAAAATCTGGAATATAGAGTGGTTTTTTGTGAAAAGGGTTAAAATAGAAGATGGCCAAAAAAGTGCCGCCGGAAACTAGGATAAAGCCGTTTTAACTCGTGATAGAAGAGGGTTGATAAAGAGTCTGGGGACCCCCTAAAGATTAATCTCAATGAAGGAGATTCAAAAACTGGAGAAGAGAAATATTTAATTTTTTTTTTTAATTTTACTTAAGGAGTTCCAAAACTAATCGAGTGTAATGTTGTAGAAATAAAATATTAATATCTACTCTAATTATAGTAACCGAGAGAGTAAATCGAATGGTCAGTCATAGATGTTAAAAGGTGAAAGAAAAAGCTGTTAATTTTTTTTTTTCTTTTAGAAATTAACTCCCGAATGCTACAAACAAACAATGTTCTCAGTCCGAATCATTAATTTTTTAATGTGTAATTCTCTAGAATTTAAGTATTGCGTCCCCTCGATTTACTTGAAAATTTATGTGAAATGCCTTTATATGTTTAAAGGTTTATTTAATGCTTTATAGATATTAGGTATAGTATTGATGACCCCATTACCCCATCTATTGATGTCTCATTTATTGAATTCTTACTGTCCTATCGTGCAAACCCATTCTATTTTAATTATTGGTAATTAGTTTAACAATAATAATTATTATTAATGATTATACTTTATTTATCATTAATATTCTAAAAATGATTTTACAATTAATCTAACTATTAATGATTTTACAATCTGTTCGAGGGTCAGCACACTATCAACTATATCCACTTACTACATGGCTATTAACATCAAAGGGTACTTCTTAAATGTCGGCATCGTGGAGTTCATCTCTACCAGGTCTTCCTCATTTATCATGGTTGCTACAGCCTCGTTCTCCATCCCCGAGTTCTTCCAAAAAAGAGTTCTTTATTTTCCAAAGCAAATCTTAAATAGAGATCTATCCCCTCCATCTAATCTTTGCATTTGTTCCTTTAAATATTTTATAATAGTTTGGAAACGTTTTCTGCAGGAATCGTTGGTAAGGGATCTAAATGTCCTAATAGGATACCCTGCCGAAACTCAGCTTCACAAGTTGTCACTCACCCTTACGCTTCTACAACTTATAATAAAAATTAATACATCATAAGATGCCGCCACACTTTTAGCTTCCCATCTAAAATAATTCTTAATATTATTTATTAATCTCATATCAATAATACACTGCAATAATCATAATTAACTTTAACTTCACGACATTTTTTTAGTAAAAAAAAAAGAACTAATAGAACTCTTGTCAGAATGATTTAGGTTTGCAGTGGTGTGACAAATGCGACAATTTTTTACAAAAGAAAGGTAGGACACAATAAAAAGAGAAAAAAATCACATCCAGTCAAATTTCGCGATCAACGTTCCCCATACTACTGCAGACCAAATACAAACATTCCAATTGGAAAATAATCAGTGGAAGAGCAATGGTCAGATGGACTGTTTTATTGTTTTATTTTAAGATATTCGAGAGACTAACATTCCAATAGAAGTGGTGGATAATTTATAAATCCCAATTTAAAGACAATTTATTCTCAGTATTTGGTCCTAAAAATCTGCGTTAATTATGAAATTGGTTTACTTATATGAATTAATTTAACGAGAAACTTATTTAAAAATTTTATATAGCGTTATTAATATGGCCCGTAGTCCGGCTAAGGGAAGTAATAATTTATTCTGTTATATCTGCTGAGAGAGATTCTCATGTGGGACACCCAGACTCTGTATCGTATATACCCTAAATAAGTGGGAAAAACCTGGCGGTCGAGTGTGATTCTGACCAAACCACCCCTTTACTTAACCGTTTGTTTAGAAATAGGAAATCCTTATATAAGTACTGAACCCCCTTCAAGGATTGCTTTGATACAGTTTTTTTTTTCTTTTCTATTAACAATATAACATTTAATTTAAAACAAGATTAATGCATGTTGTATTTTATTCAATTTTTATAAGACAATTGTAACCCCTCACTTAGAATGGTGCTCGCCACCTATCGGTCGAATTTCAAACTTCACAATTATCTACATATTATCGCTTTTCTAATCAAAAATTAATTGTAAATCAGTTTATTTTATTATTTCTAAACCTTCTTTGAACTAAAAAGATGGTGTAGTTAATATTTGGTACAGAATGGATCATTAGTTTTCGCAGTTATTTATCACCAACGAACTGAAGGTTCTGTTATAAAGTAGTATTAATAAATAAATAAAGGCTTAGCGAACCTGAAGGTTCGATGCCGAGATCACCAACCCTTGACCACACACCTCCCTCCAATCTACTCCCCCAAAACCCAAATCCCCAGGTTGGCCCTGACACGATCCTCCCATCTACGTATTGGTCTACCTCTCGGTCGTTTACCAGACGGTTCAAAACTGGTTAGTTTTTTCGAAAATTCGATCATTACTAAACCCAACAACTTCACATGCCCATTTTAACCGTCGCGCTACTATTACCTTAACAGTATTTACCGAATATAACTCGCGCAATTCCGCATTGTGAAGCCTTCTAAATTCTCGTTTCTTCATCCTTTTTTGGGCCAAATATTCTAAGTAGTATATTATTTTCGAAAACTTTAAGCCATTGTTCCTCCCTTAACCTAAGCGGCCATGTTTTGCATCCATAGAGAACTGTTCCTAGTAAAATAGTCTTATATATTCTAATTTTTAAATTTCTGGAGAGTAAACACGAACTGAGAAGTTTTGCGACCGAAAAATAAAAAGCATTACCGGATTTTAACCTAGCCCTTATTTCCTCTTTAATTTCATTTTTTTTTCTTGATATAATAAACCCTAGATATTTGAAATGCTTAACGCGTTCAAACTTTATCCCGGAAACATTTACATCACTAAAATAATTACTGTTTCTACATCTAACCTCATATGTATTTCGTTTTATCGGTACAAATTATTCGATCAGTTTCGTTACTGGTTTTCATGAGCGTAGTTGCGTATAGTTTAATAGTCTCTTCGTTTTCCCCCAAAAGTACCAAATCATCAGCATAACCAAGAACCGGAAATTTATCACCCATCTCTAATCCTTTTCCCGTAAACATTACCTTTCCAACGACGTATTCTATTGCTTCGTTAAATAATACCGGAAAAAGAGAATCTGATCTCCAATTATCAGTAATTCGGTTCGTTAGAATTGATTTAAATATTTCATAACATGCCGGAAGGAGTGGGATACTATGATAGTTGCTACAGTCTGTTCTAGGATCCTTTTTGTGAATCAGAATAAGTATAGATTCTTTTCATTCTTTGGGTATTTTTTTTCTTTTTCCCAAATCATTGTTACTAGTTGATGAATTTTAGAAATTCCAGCTTCGCATATAGTAGGATAACAAATGAATTCAGTTTATCTTTTATTTTAATCGCTTTTCGAAATTAAGTTCAGCTAAGTCTGGCTTTCTCATTTTAAATGCATTTGGCATGTAAATATTAGGTTGTCAAAACACAGGTTTTTCACTTCTGTGGCTAAGACTTCCCGACAGATTATGTTAAATCCGACAGTACTGCGATGTTGTTGTTTTGGTTAATCTGGAAGGGTCCAATATTAAAAACAGGCTGCCAGATCTTATGGAGTCCGAACCGAGTGACGACAAAAACAAGAAAACCGATCGATATAAAGACAGTATCAACCTTAAATAGATTCTTCCAAAGCCATCTTGATTTTATTTTTTATTTTAGTATAGTTATTATATTTACTGTTGATCATTTCATTATTTTTATTATGCAAAATTAAAATTTGTAAATAAGAATAATTTATTAGAAATTTTATAGTCTAAACACAATTCATATTGGAGATGGTGGTAGAGTATATTGCCAAGATCAGAAAATTACACACCATTAATAATAATAATAAATTCCTTATTTATTTTGTGACGTATGTATTAAATAAAAATATAATAACTATTTAAACATCATGTACCATGCGTAAATATTCTATAATGCCGACGTTTAGGCCTTGCATGCTTCCTTTAGGGCTACAAAAACAAATGATCTAATTCGATTAAAAAAAGGGATCCAAGAAAAAAAATCAAAGAGGATTAAATCTAAAACTTTTATGTGAGAGAAATAGAAAATAAAAATGGAAGAAGAGTTTTAACAAAAGATGATTTAATGGCATCAAATAATATTAAAAAAGTATGACTGTATTTTAACTATTAATTTAATCCTTTTTTTTTTTTTACCCACTATTATTGTTTTTTAAATTAATCTATTAATTATAGGGTTTTTTCTTCACTTTATTAATTGTACAGTTTGAGGTTCTTTATTTATTTTTCACTTTATTTATTGCATTATATATTACGAGGTTCTTTATTTATTTTATTATTTTCACTTCTTTTCATTTATATATTATTGTATTGAATGGATCCACCATATTACTTATTGTCCTATTTGAGGCAGACTGTAATAATTTCTCAAATAAAATAATTTCAATTCAAAATAATAAAAAATTTTAAATAACACAATACATTTTTTTTTTTACCATTACAAGCGACACAGAAGGTAAAACAGACTTATAATGAGATGGTCTGTTGAGATAATAATGCAATATTATAAGCATTAATATAAAATAATATATATATATATATATATATATATATATATATATATATATATATATATATATATATATATATATATATATATATATATATATATATATATATATATATAATATAAAATATATATCATGCAGCAAAATAACAAAAAAATAAAAAAAATCTTTTATAGCCTAGAAAAAGTATTCAGTAAACTTGTGTATCATTCGAGTTATCGCAATATTTTTTTTATTATTTGACTGACTCAGCGAAATTTAAAAATTAAATAAGAAAAAAAATCTATCCACTTAAAATATGTTTTTATCCATGTATAAAATGCAAAATATGGAGGTACTAGCACTTCTCTTCTAAACTTATTATTATATTAAAACCAATAGGAATTAAGTCAGAGCGAGATAGCCAGAAGTGAAGAGAATTTTAAGAGAAACCCAACCGTTATCATGGCTCTAATTCTCTTATTTTGCATGGTCACAGGGTTTTCCTGTTTAATTTTTGAGAAGGGTTACAAGATAACTAAATGTGAATAGTGATTGAACCAGGATGTTTAAACTGGAGTAATATAATTTTAAAAAGCGGAAAGAATATAGCTTCAATCCAATTTTTATCAATTTTAGACTTTATTTGATGTCTATTGGGGCCTAACGTCCTTAATTTACTCCCACTATGGCAAAAAGGACGGATTATCCTACTGGTTATCAACCTAATCTAGCCACGTAGAGAAGATATAGATCCATTGTGTGGGTCCATCCAACTCGAACAGATGACATTCGAACCCACGACTCTCTGTAGGGAGGGTCTCTGAGCCCCTCGCCTTAACTTGCTCGGCCATCGATAGCCCTTTTTGTTTCCTTGTGAAAAGGTAAATTATTACGGCTTTCTAAAGGGCTTGAGATTAGTTATGTTTGTGATACTTGTTAAAGGGATATATTAATATATATATATATATATATATATATATATATATATATATATATATATATATATATATATATATATATATATAATTTTATATAAATATACATACATGTATATTGTTTTATTTATTGTTACTTAATCTTTATCTTTATTTAATTCCTTTTGGTAATTTTTTTTAAAATAATAATAATGATATTTTTAACTATAAGAAATATAAGGAGAATGTCTGGGATACAGACAGGATAAAGAAAAAAACAATTTACAAAAAAGACTTATATAATGAAGTGTCGACGTTTCGACCTGCCTTGTAGGTGTTCTTCAGGGCGACTGCATTCCAGACCATCTGCTTTTATATATTTTTTATTTTTATTTTCGTTCATTATGCAACAATATTAATAATAACGAATTTTCCCAAAAATTTATTTCTATTGAAAACTACCCTTTTAGTAAATAGCCATTTTTATGTATTTCGTTTAGTTGGCAAAATTATTTTAATAATCAATATCACTATCTTTTACTTTGTGTCAAATATGGTATTTGATATGTTGTTTTTGAAAAATTAACATTAAAAAGTTCGTTTTTGGAGAAAATAGAAAGGGCCATTGACTAATGCGTCATCTTCACAAATATCTTTCAGAGGAGGAAAGAAATTTGTGTCACAAGATAAGCAATTATGACCGAATGGTGTTAGATTGCTAAAGCAAAAGGACGACGGAAATGAAGTTGGTATTTACGTGGGACGAAGAATCTGAAGATATGGAAAATTAAATTTAAAATATTTCACCTTAATGTGACAACTTTTATGTTGAAAATCTAGAAAACATCTAAATATAATTAACAACTACAACTTTAACCACTAAAATTTTATTTATGTTATTTGTAATAAATTTAAAAGCCATAGATCAATGCTATAAGTTTTTAATTTTTCTTTTCTAATTTTTTTCCCTTAAAACATTTTTAATTAGGCTCGGTCGACTTTTATTCAGGGTCGATTATATTCGAGATACTAATAAATAATAATTTATAGTATTTCTTTCATTTAAATTAATTATTCTGTTTTAAAAATGTTTCTTCTAAGCCTTCTTAGCTATATAATTTACTAGCTGAAAGGACCCTGCTCCGCTATGGTTTAATATCATTAGGATTAAGGACAACTTAAATTAGTAAAAGTTAATCTTAACGTTGATAACTATTATTATTACTTAAATAAACCTGAAGAATTCCATTCTTAGAATAATTTAAATAAGTAAATTTGACAATTTGCAAAAATTCATATCTTCAATTTCAACAGGCCTCCAGTGAAGCTTCGAGGCAGCTCTACCGTCTGATACCAGATCATCAGTTTTTCTCGTGACATACTTAAAGTGAATACAGACTCAACTTCTCAACGTTCTTGATTTTTTCGAATAAAGTATAGTCTTTCTGTTTCTATTTTTGCGTACATATCAAGCATAAATTGGTTGAGGAGATTACGAAATTAAAGTAAATAAGGTTCTTCACCTCCTCGCTCCACCAACATTTAGGCGTGAAATCAGCTGCAGACACAGTTTTCTTAAGTAGTATATTGGTGTTTGGGTCACGCTGAGGGATTTTAATACTGCACCCATCTTCTCCATGGTAGAACATGAGACAATACTGAAGAGAATCTTACACTTGATAGAACTCACTGATTCTTATCAGTTTTTTGTCCGTACATCGAACTGGCGTTACATGCCATCACCAGAGAACATAAGTCTTTTAACCTCCTCTTTAACATTAGTCTTTTAATAGCTTCTCGAAACAACTTAAACTGGTAAGGGTCCACCTCTGCAGCCACCATCACAGTTCACAGAAAGTACCATATTATAAGGTTTCAACATCGATCGCATTTTTGTTTGTTTACAACTATAAGGAACTTAATTTGTGGTCAAAGTGTGCGGCTTAAACATCTAACCTATTTTTTAACTTAGCATATCTCCAAATACCACATGACAATTAATCTATTATTATTCACCCAATAAAAATTGTAATCGCATTTTTCGCGAATTAGCCGCGATCCAGGCCGATTTTTTTAAATTCTTTTCTTAGCGAGCACCTACGGCCCTAGAAGAAGCTACATATCGAATTTCATTCCAATCCGTTCGGTGGTTTCTGAGATTTCGTGTTAAATGAGTGAGTGGTATTTGACAAATATATAGTAGATTAAACTTCTGATATGTCATTATATATCTGGATTTTTATTAAATCTTCTGTCAACATTTACCAGGAGCTCAAACTGAATTTCTATCGTGTTGAATAATTACTGACATTTTTTCAAGATTGACTAATTTGTTTAATCCTTTTTCAAATATATCGTTTAATAACTTATAACTAACTGTTCTAGTAACTATAAAATGGACCGTATAATGGAAAGCGGTTCCTTTAAAGGATTACTAGGAATAAAAGGGGACAAGGCCAGAAATACAGCTCTTAAATACACACAAAAGGCCAGTACTATTTCCTTGAATTATGACTAGTTAGAAGTCAGCAAATTGACTCAAGATATTGGATGACGACTGAGCAAATAGCCGAATTCAAACATGACCTGTGAGATAGTGACAATATTTCTTACAACCCTGTTCATTATTCTTCAACGTGTACTTTTCACGTAGCCCTGAACGCTACTTACTACGCTAATTCAAGGAGTCAAAAATTGTTTATTGGTATTAGAAACGGATTATGGTTAGAATAAGATAACGAGGTATATTTTATAGGTTTATGAATAAAAATGAGGGAGTCATACATTTTAGACATGGTATAAACTCGGTTTTTTTTTATTTTTAACTTTTATTGACTAAATATTACTGTTTCAAATGAGTGCAATAAGTAATACGGATGGCTTTATAAATCCATTATACAATATATACAATTAGAAATAAATTTAAAAAAAATAATTAACTTATAAAATATTATAATGAATTATACAATATATAAGGTGAAATATCGTCGATGAGATTGCGAATATCCGTTATGTGCATTTTTTTCGATTAAAGTTTTTTTGCAGGTTTCGTTTTAAAATCAAATTATGCGTCTAACGTAAAAACCCAAATACGCAAATTAATTCTGGATAAGGTTTTGACTAAACACGTTTGTGATTTCACCCCAAAAAATAATTACACATGTACTTCAAAGCACATTTTATATTTAATGCAGTAGAAGTCGCTAAAATGCACATAGCGGAATTGGCAATCTCACCGACCATATATAATAAAAAAAATAATAATAATTGTAAAATTTATATTAAAAGTTAAAAAAATCAATAATACTTTATTTACAATAGACAATCACCCTAGTTTCCCCCAACCAAAACCATCCGTCCACTTACGGACAAGCCAGGTTCAGAGAGATCCTCTTCGCTATCAGCTGCGTCACTGGTGTAAAATGCCTAATGGAGGCTGAGTGAGAGCGCTATAATACAGTCGCTCAGTGCATGAGAGGAAAAGCTGGCCGTTGCCAGAACTTCTACATAAATACATATTTACAGATGGTCTCAGGACCACTGCAGTTTTAATCTGCGAGAGAGGTCATCAGGATGTATGGAACTGGATAATAATTGAGCCAAAGGGTTAGGATGGAAGGACAGGTTGCTGTGGAATTTCGAAAATTAGCGTTTATTGAGATCATTATGTAGGGTTTTGTTGGAGACATAATAAGGGTCATTCACTATAGTTCGGAGGATTTAGTACTGGAAGGATTGAATGCGTTTGACATTCGACTGTTATGCTATTCCCCAACGATCGAGTGCATAAATTTATTCATTAATGAAGTTTGGTTGCGAAACCATCTTAAAGCATTATTGAAGATTCTAATATATGCATTTGAAAATAACACTCCTGTAAATAAAAGTATCAATAAGTATTGATAAAAAATTACTGTTTCTTGCCCAAATTAAACATTTAATCATTAGATTTTTCCCAAACAAAACAATGATTAGGTTCCTATTTCATGAAGGCTAGGAACATCAGAATGTTAAAATTTTTCAATTTTTCAAAAACCACTGAAGGATACTGGTTTAAGATCTGTCAGGATCTGACGAGAAGCTGAGTTTATGATTACTACTCTCCCTAAAACCCTGATGAAGGATTGTAATGCAAGTCGAAACGTCGGCATTATAAATTAAAATATTATTTTTAATTGCTGTGTATCTATGACTGCATATCCCAACAATCTACTTCTCTAAATCTATTTTTATGCCCCTTTAATTAGTCCCTTTAATCTATTTTAATTAGTCCCTTTAATGGAACTGCTTGTAGTTCTTATGGATGCGGTTTATAACGCTTTAAGTAGGCGTAAACCTAGTTTTAATTGCAAACAAAGTAGTACAGCTACAGTCTTTCGAAGCTCTTGGATTGGATACTTAATTAGGAAAGTCTGTTTTACAGATAATGGTAATTTGGTCAGTATCTAAGAGCAACTGCAATTTTATTGTGTTAGAGTTTTAAATGTTCAGAGCTGTAACCACTACGGATGGGTTTCTTAAGAAAAATATCCATATTACATATCGACGATATTTTTATATATAGGTGACCAGAAATATCAATATACCGACATATCGTGTGTTTTTTTTTTTTTTCTTCTTTTTTAGGAAATTCTATTAAATGTTCCAATCAGGTTACAATGATATTTCTGTTTATTTTATATTTTTAGCTAATTCAGGTAAAGACATCGAACTACTGCTCCACCAATGTACTTATATATTGATTTTTTGTTATTTCCACCTTCCTTATGTGAGAAATTTTAACTTTACATATTGTGTGAATGGATTTTTTGTCATTCGTCTTAAAGTATGGCATTGTATTATTATTTCAATAAAGCACTTCTATTTAAAAAAAAAATGTGTTTATTAGAAGTTCCATATTTGCTTATTTCCACTTCCCTGATGGGAGTAAGTTTACCAAAAGTTAAAAACATTCAAATTATATTTAGTGTTTTAAATATTCAAATTTTGTTATTACTAGGCGTTAACAACATTACCTACAATATTGATTTAGTGTTTTCTATCTAGGTGTCGAAAGTTAATTTGGATGTGGCATGGGTATAGTAATGGTTACTTCTATGTAATTACCTTAATTTATTTTACACAATTACAATTACAACATTATTTCAAATGTTTAAAATTTTAAAGTAATTTATTATCCATTAAACAGTAAGCAGTAGGTTCATATGCTTAGATGATATTATGAGTTCAACTAAGTAATTCTCTCATATCATCATCTGTTGATTTTAGGAAAAGTAAATATCCCAAATTTTTCCACTTGATTTCTTGTGGGAGATATGGTTTGCCCTGTTCTGGAAAATAATCGCTCTGCTGACAGTGAAGTGGAACAGTAGCAATATATTTCCTGGCCAACCTACATACAAATGAAAAAGTTGCATTAGAACATTTTCTTATTTAACCCAATTTTATAAGACTTTGTTACTTTTTTTCTTAATTGTATATAGTTGTATTTTGCATTTTTATAATATAGAGAAAATGTTACATCGATATATCGTAAGGATAAATGTTGATGTAAAAATATCGGTTTATCGGAAGAAGAAAATCGATATTTCGATATATCGTGCATCGATACAGATTTATAGAAACCACATAAATGCTCCGTTCTCTTCAGTTTAAAAGATTCCAACTTTCATATTTCATATTTCTAGGCGGTAAGGAACCATTACGCTTCACATTATCAGAAGATTAATTGGGTCCTGTAATAGATCAAAGAGACTGTCTCCAGCAACTTGATTAATTATAGCTCATAGTTTGGGATGATAGTTATAGATTTGATTAGGAAACTAATTGTACCTCCTTTTGGATGTCATTTCTACTACAACTTCCCTCTTGGATATTCTGTCAAATTATTTGGATAAACAGAGTGAATAGTTGTCTAATTGACATTGGGCAGCTTAGTATTGAATGATTTTTGAATAATACTGTAAAAATATAAAATATGAGTTGTAGGAACCATTGTGTGAAAAATATAATTATATGTCATGAAAAATACCAATTTCTCCATGGCTAAAAAAAAAAAATAGATCATGGATATGTATATTTATATGTCTATCTATAATCTACTACCATTTATTGCCAATAGTTTCGTCTGCTGAACTTATGTATTACATCCAAATCAACTGTTGATTATATTTCAAAATCGTTCTCAACTTTTTCCTTCTTTTGATCAATTTACATTTTAGAATTAAAAGGACCAAACTACTTCCATTAATAATAAAATGAAGTGTCTCGATCTGTCAAAATCACTGTATGTAATGCTCATTTAAGGCCGGTTGTGACTTAAGGGAGCGAGTGTTGCGTGTTGACTGAACAGAATGAAAGGTTACTGAGGATTTGGGATAGAAAGGTTCTCAGGAAGATCCTGTACAAAGGATGGCGGAAGAGAGGTTTCCAAAAAATATGATGTATGGCAGGCCGGGAGGAAAAAGATAAACAGGCTGAGGTGGCTGGACAACGTCCAGGATGACCTGAGAAGACTGGGAGTAAATGGTTGGAAGAGGTAGGCAGAAGATAGACAGGAATGGCTGTAAATTCTTAGTGAAGCCAAGACCCGACTATGACTGTAGCGCTCAATATAATAATAATAATAATAATAATAATTAAATTCAATTAACCATTAATCATTATTCGAAATAAACAAAGTTGAGAGGAAATATGGGTTTCAAATGGGACTTCTTTCATTCAAGCCAATATAGCTCCTAAACGAAAGGTCCTCGCGGAAAATGTTATAAGACAATAAATATTTTTGATCCGAACAACACCAACAGACCCAGAGCGTGTTGAAATGTTACACTTTTGAGGGTGAAAAAAAGTTACACCACGAAACTATAGACTCCAGTTAAAAGACATACATATTAAAAATCCAATTCATCTCGTATCCAATCCTTACAATCCAAAATCCTTAATGCTCCTTACTTTATCACCAATAAACTTATCCATAAAGATCTTAATTTCCCATATGTTGCTGATTTAGCCCACACCAGATACCTATCCTTTCATAGTAAGCTCCATAACCACTCAAATCCGTTAGTTTCTCAACTTGCTTCCCACTCCATTCCTGATAATCCTACGGGGCGTCTGAAACGAAGATGAAGTAGTGACCTTCTAGTGTAGAATTTTTAATAAAGTGCTACTGATGAGTAGTTCTTTTCAAGTTTTAACATGTTATTATAATCGTTGTCAGTACATTTACTTGATGTATATATTTTGTACAGTTGTAAATTTCAATAAAAAAAAACATATTAAAAAAAAATAATATGATTTAAATTCATTAAATAAATGCTTTTTAAATTTCATCTTAATATCAGCTTCGGCCAATCAATCCATCGTTGCATAGGTCTTCCTCTAAACCTTGTTCCATCGCTTCAGTTATTATTTACTTTGGCAGGTCATTCTCAGCCATCTTAGTAACGTCCCTAGACAATTTCAATATATTAGAAACATATAATGGATGCTATAAGAATAACTTATATAGTAGCCGATGGTATTTAAAAAACACATTTAGTAATATAAAATTGTTATTATTTATTTATATTAACTTTAGGTCAATGGTGCCTTGGCTTAATAAGGTTTTGAATGAACCTTGGAAGATTTTTTTTTTTTTTTTTGTATTCTTCCGTTTAGGCAATCATTGAATTCTGAATTGAATCTGGTAAAGATGGTCGTATTTTTATTCGTCTTAACAATTCAATATGTACTATTTACTGAACTAAATAGTACGTTGATGGATTTCTAATAGTACGTAGATCTGAAGTATGTGCTAGTAACACTAAAAATCATATTTAAGTGTTTTGCTGGAATCCGGGAATTATTATGGACGTATGTAGTTGTTTAATATTATATATAAACAAAAATTTATCTTTATAGTTCAGTTCGAAAATTACAACATCCTGCGATAAAAGGTCCTTATATGTATCCAGCAGCTGTTGGCCTCTGTCAAAATTAATTCAGCTAGAGCTTCCAAATTAAACCCAGCCTAAATCATAACTCCTTCTCCACCATTTCTCCTTCTTCTTGAAAAAGTTGTAGCCGTATACCTCTCATTAATTCTTCTCCAAACTCTTCTCCCACCCGTCAGGTGATCGCAGAGTAAACCGTAATTTATCTGAAGAAGAATTAATGAGCGGTATACGGCTTCAAACTTTTCATAAAGAAGGGGCTTGGAAGAGGAGTTGTAATCTTACCAGAAGAACACGTAGAAAGAATTTATTAAAAACCTTATTATGTCCAGGCCCAATCGAATGCAATCCATAAAGGCAGAAGTAAATCCTAATGATTGAAATTTTACAGCTTACGAAAAATAAAATTTAATTAAATAATAAATCCGGCAAAGACGACTTAAACCCTTCATCATACCGAACGATTAGTTTATTGGTTGGTTCTAAAATATCCAGAAAAATATTGTACAAAAGACTTCTTTGCACACCGACAGATGAACAAATAATTTCTAATCATTAAAATCCCATTCAACCACACAACTACACAGAGTCACTGACAACCTATCAACAGCACTAGAGCAAAAGCTATATGCAACCGACGTTAAAATTCTACACAGATCTCTTTTAGATTACAACATCACCTACAAACTAAAATCTTGGTGCTAATTGTAAAAGTTGAACTACGACCAATGCCAGCACATCACGTTCTCAGACAGGAAACTTGTACTCCTGTCTACATTGACAATTTTACATTACCACAAACTGACCGCGTAAATTACCCAGGATTGATTGAATTTTGATAAAAGAATGATTTAGACGAAGCCCGCACACTAAGAATAATCACCAAAAACTTTAACCCAAAGACATAAACTACACTATGGTATCTACTACTCAGACGACAAAACAACTTTTAACTTTAACAGAACCTTGCTACTTGCACATATTTATTAAAATCAGTTTGGACTTAAGCTTCTTAAATTTTTGATAATACAAAAAATGACCATCATATAGAAACTGCAGATTTATCATCTAACCCTTTAACTTATCGCACAGGTTCCTTGTTTTGCCAACACAACCAACGATTCCATCAAAATTTTCAAGAACACAGAAACAAACTAATGTTCACCATGGCTATGGCCATCGCCTATATACTGACCAGTGGCCTGAAAATACTAACAGGAGGCTGAAAAGAAGGTGGATTAGAGATCTACATTCTTAACTTTTCTTAAGTAAATGAATGCCAAGGAAGAATTACCGCCGGCTTAATATTCTTCCTCATGGCATGCCACCTCATTTTTTTGTTTTTTTTATAAAAAAAAAGAAGAAATTTCAAGCCAGGCATCCCTATGATTTAAGCTTTATAAATTTGTTCAAGCTAATCGTGCTGTCGTCTTGTCATATAAACCATTAACCACATTGCTGCAAAAGCAGATAGATTTTAAAAAAGGTAATATTAAATTAAATTAATTGAATTAACTGTATATCCAGGAAACGTGAACGTAACGATCTTCTTGGATAAAAATGTGTGAAAAAAAGAGAGAGGTAAAGGTAAAGGTAGGTAGCATGGTGATTGCGTCTATCGTTTTGTAATCATCCGACCCCTGTAAGCCTCTTACCCAACATTACAGGAGGACGATTGTATCAACGAAATAGGATAAGGATTCTCTCAAGATTATCTCTGACAAAAGGCTTTAGTCTGAGGCTCTTTTAGTGGAAAATGGCGGAGGAACATGCATTACGAATGGGTTGGAAAAGGTCACACAACTGTTTGTGTGTTTGAACGTCATATTTTTTTTGTGTCGTTTTTTATTCATTTACCACTTTGTCTACCTATAATCGCTTCATTCTTTTACAGGTTTTCAGTCCTGGCGATTACATATGCCGTAAAGGAGACGTCGGCAAAGAAATGTACATCGTAAAGCGTGGCCGGTTATCCGTCGTAGCTGACGATGAAAAAAAACTGTCCTTGCGACCCTTGGAGCAGGTTCTGTATTCGGAGAGGTTTCGGTACTGGACATTGCTGGAAACAAGACTGGGAACAGGCGTACAGCAAACGTGCGATCCCTTGGGTAAGTAGTCAATTATATAACATATGTAAATCTTATTGAATATCTGATGGTTGTGATGTAATATCATCTTAAAACTTATAAGGAATTTCAAAGTAATGATTATGATTTCAGATACTCAGACCTCTTCTGTTTGGACAAGAGGGACCTTTGGAAAGCGTTGGCAGACTACCCGGAAGCTAAACAAAGTCTTATGGAGCGAGGTTGTCAGATTCTGCGCAAAGATGGACTTCTTGATGAAGATGCTTTCAAGAAGGCTCAAGAAGAGAACGAAACTCTCAAAGATAAAGTCGAAAGAATTGGTATTTATTTGTTATTTGAAACACATATTAATATTGCAGCCAGTCATTTCAAATTAAAATATAGTTTAACACAGTGCCCTTTTGAATATAGGGCTCCGAAATAAGTTTATGTATCTTTAGATCCTCATTCCTTTGAAAATACAACTTCTATCATTGGAAACTAAACTTTGATGGTTTTTGATGTAATGGTTTGAGAGTTAGTTGCTTGAGCAAGCAACATTTTACAGTAGACATGCTAAGACATAAGATAAACTACTTCATACTTTATCGATATTTACTACTGTTATATCACATTTAAGATACCATCCACTATTTGTAGCAAGCAAATATCCGTTCTAATTAACGTGTATTTGATGGAATGATATTTCTTTATTTTATTAAATTGTATAAAACATATTTACTCAACTACTACATAAACATATTTATTCATTTAAAATATATCACCAAGGATAAACCATTGCGACCTAAGATAAACTCTTCAATCTACCATAGCATAAAACCTCTGGAACCATTTTTCTTCTTAAATACCAATTATAAATTATGAATTGAGAATATTTAATTGAATGGGTCCGCCGAAAAACGCTCTAAGCGACAAAATTTGGTGCCGATTTTAAAGGTTTTTAAATGTACAATAAATAGTACGTCATAGTATGATATAGTACTCCATTATGTCATTATACGTGTAAATATAACAAATTACGAGGTGAAAAAAAAAATCTAACTTACCAAAATAACAAACTTTAGATTATGATTTTATTTCACTGATTACTCAAAATTTTGTTTGTCGCTTAGAACGTTTTTCGGCGGACCCATTCAATTATTTATTTTTATAAATAATCAATAGTTCATAAGTGAGATGTGATAAAATATTGGAAACATTTCACTCATAAATAATAATTAACGTTTCCGAAAGCTGCTTGGAGTTGGCCAATGCGTGACGGCAAGTACTATAAGACCAGCCCACGCAGTGTTGCGTTAGCCATTTGATCTCCACATAGAGTAGGTGGAAATCTCCCTTTGATCAACCTAACCCTCGCTGTTTTTTTTTTTTTTTTTTTTTTTTTTTTCATTTTCTTCGACTTTTATTTGATGTATTCGTGTGGGAGGCATATTTAATCAAAGATCTTTAATTTAAATTTCCGGAACGTATCTTTTTTTATCCCTTTTAAAAGCAAACGAAATAGTATCATTCCCATTTGTGAATCGTTATCAAATGTAATAAAAATACAAATGATATAAAAAAAAACACATTTTTATTTTTTTAGATTCACCTAGCATTTTACTGAAGTAAATAAATATAACAAGATTTTTTATATCATATTTCTGTTATTTATTTTATGCTTTATTGATATTTACAACTGCTATATCAAATTAAGGATATTATCCTATATTTATAACAAACAAATCTCCTTTCTAATTTATTTCCTTATAGCCTCCCAAGCGAAGAATGGGAAATTATTTAGAGATGTGCCAACTAGTCGGTAACACCGACTAATCGGCTGCTTTAGTAGTCGTTGACTAGTCAGCGATTAATCGGCGAAACTCTCCAGCGAGTCGGTCATTTTTTTTTTTCATCTATATTTCTACTCTTAAAAATAGGTTTGTCGAAATGAAGACTTGGCCTTCATTATAATTTTAATTTTAGATCCATCTTTACAGTTTGCTATTTAATCCGAGAAGAGGATTTTATTTTTGGTCAAAGGGTTATCATACATCAATTATTGAACTATAAAAAAAGTTATGGTATTAACAAAAAATATGTTCTATAATACTAAAGAAAGAACTTACATAAACCATTATTTTTTTAATCACAATTTCGGTTTTATGTCCTAAATAAAAATATTCATTCTTAATTGAAATTTAATATAAAGGTTGAAACACAAAAAGGGAACTGCTACTTTCTAGCAACTTACAAACGCTTTTATATACAATTATATGTAAGCTAGATTCGTCAAATAAAGTCCTTAAACACGATATCCTTTACCGCATATTTAAGTTCTAAACTGTCAAAGCTAATTTGTTTTAAAAAAACACTTCATTGCCCACGAATCGTAAAAAGCTAAAAAAAAAATAAGATAAACAAAAACCTGTAGCAGCTTGTATAGACGGCTATAAATCTATAAACAAAGCTTCTCGAATATTACCGATGTCTTCCGAATTCCAACGGAAGCAATGATCGGCTTGGCCGAACAGTCGGCCCATCTCTAAAAATAATACAACTTTTGATTTTTATGATATCTGTTGCGCCGGCTAGGGGTTCGTAGTGAACTCAGCCGAAACCGTCCACTTTTGTGAAGCTGGTAGCTCAATATAACAAATATCGTTAAATAAACATTTTGCCTGTAACTTTATTTCATAATTAACAAGGTTAGTTTAAATAAGATGCAGCCTCTTTTCATCATCTTATAAATAAAGAAAGCTTATAAATTATTATGAATAAGTTAATGAACAATTATAACTTAATAATAATTTAACATTACATACAAATATAATCTTTCATTATAACCAATAAGCATTAATAAATTACCAAGGTAAAGTTCAACTAACTATGGTGCAATGATGGCTTGACTTTGTGAGTGAATGTATGATAGTAGATGCCATTTAGAAACCCGTGGTGAGTAAAACGATTATAGCTGATACTACATAGTCACTTAGTATCAGATCTGGATTGTCGGGCCTTGCGCTCCTAATGCAAAAACATGCAGCGATAGAGCTCTCTCGTCCACCATAAACTTAGACCAGGGTAGACATGACTCTTTCCTTCAATGTCTTGTCGCACACTGATGTCTCTGGGCCTCATAGCACGTCACGTGACTCACGTAATTGCCCGAAGATTAACGAAGTTGCAAAATAAGAAGGTGGGTACAGTCTCAGGGTAAATTTTAACGAGACCATACGATTAATATATTATTAAAATAATTTAAGTACTAAGTCTAAATTAAGTCTGTACTAAATACTAAAGTGTCGGCCTCGACAATATCTATTATTACGAACTTTAATTTTCTTTGTGGCAGATATATGTATATATGTATAGCTAGATAGCTTGTTGTTCCAGATCGACTCGTCGGTAATTTACAAACCCGATTGGCTAGACTGCAAGCAGAATACCTTAGCCAGCAGACCAAACTGAAACAACGGCTGTCGCGGGTCGAGCGAAGAGAAGGTACCAACCAAGTGCAGCAACCGATCCAGAGCTCATCAGATCAGAAGCGCAGGTGATCGTTTGTTAAAGGCTTTTAATTCATAAGTAAATGTTATAAACCATATTAGCTAACGTATAGACAAAACTAATCAGCATCCATGTCTATTAAAATTACTAAACAATACGGTTATACGAACCACTCTTATGGATATCGTAGAACTATATTAATTTTGTTAAAACTGCAAATCAATCAAATTGTTTCTACAACGATGAATTGACCTATCTAAAGTATATTGTTAATTATAAATATATATTTTATTTATTTAAGGAAAAAGTATCTGATATAATCCTTTTTAAAAAAAAAATAATTAGTTGTAGTAAGTATTTATGGTATCTTGATTTGTTATTTGTTAGCTGTTGGTTTACATACATATACGGGGCAACAATTCATTGCTCAATCAGGGCACTCTCCAAACGTTTTCGTCATTCATTTCTTTCTTCTGTGCAGCAGCCATTCAGTCTGGTGTTCCAAGGATGTTCCTGGCATCTGCACGGACGCTATCCAACCATCTCATTTTGGGTCGTCCGACTCTTCTAGTTTGATAAATCGCCTCGATAGTTAATTTTTTTTGGAATCTCGTTCTCATACATCCTGGCGATGTACCCTGCCCATCTGAGTCTCCTCCCTCTGATACACCTAGCTATGTCGGTGCCCTTGAAGAGACAGTAAATTTCTTGGTTTTTTTCTGTAAGCAGCCTATTTTCATCAGCCTTAGTCCATGCCCATGCTTCAGATCCATATGTGAGGACCGGACGTACAAGGACTTTGTATAGCCTCACTTTAGTCTTGTTGGTTAAAAACCTATTTTTAAATTGCTTTGCGAGGCCAAAATAACACCTGTTTGCTGCTGCGATCCGACGTATAACATCCTTAGTCACATCGTTTCCTAAATTAATCTCCGACACCAAGTATACAAAATTTTGTACCCTCTCAAACTTGTTTATTTTTCTATCTCAATATGATCTTTCCGGAAACGCTCCGGTCCAGCTGTTGGCTTAACATCCTTATTTATATCCTCCTTACATCCACCGACTAGATCTGGAAGGATTAGTTGTTCTAGTTAGAATGGATAAGTCGAAACAATTATTATTTGTCACCGATGTTAACTCCTGTTTCCTAATAGGAGATTGGATGGGGGATTGCCTTGAATAGACTCTTGATATAGAACTTTCAAAAAGTTGATAACAATAAAAAGGAACGATTTCTCGAATTCGATAGAGATAGATGAAAGTTTCCAGAACTACAATGAGTTACAGAAAAAACCAAATTCATAAACTAGCAACTAGTTGCATATGGTTTATGTAACCATTCTTTTGGTTCCAAAAAGCTTGCCTGATTCCCATTATTTCTTCCAGCAATATTTTTCTTTTCAATGCTGGCCTCTATGATTCTAAAAATTATTTCTTACGATTTAAGCTTTAGAAATATCTTTACAGTTCAACGCAAAATAAATTCACATTATACAACGTTATAAAGTACTCTTCCAAGTTTTCTGACCTGTTAGAATGATATATAATTATGTATTTAAAATGAAGAGGGTATTTAGGGATACATTCAGAAGTAGTAAAAACCACACAGAGATTATAGAAAAACAAAGTTGGAGCTAACACACCTTTCTCAATAAGGTGTGTAAATATGTATAGGTAAATAATAAAATTACAATTTAAAAAATAAATAATCAAGGGTGTAGCCAGGAGAAAGAAAAAAAAAGTCCAAGTAAAAAACTTTTATTGAGTGCCGACGTTTTGATCTGCATTGCAGGTCTTCTTCAGAGTCACCGAACTACTCAAGGACTTTTTAATTACACCTATTTTTTTTTTTCTTTCTCCTGATTGCATCCCTGATCATCTTACTATTATTATTACTTGACATTCAAATATATATGAACTAGATAATTGTTGTGAAGAGTATTTTTCAAAACACATCCATTCATATTTTTTTATGTGTATATGTATATGCTCACGTTGAATTGAAATATAAAAAAAAGTGTTTTCATAATTTGAATCTAGTTTTCGAAAGAAAACCGTCCTTACCGTCCTTTTCCAAATTATGTGGGACTTAGATAATCTCCTTAACCGCGAAAAGAAGCTGGACAGAATGAGGTGACCTATGAATTAGTGGAAATAAATTAGCCGCAGTACTACTTAGTTGGAAGCTGAGTGGGTGGGCTAATGAAATGAGTGTCTCTTATTGTACTGCCGTCTTAGTTGTCCCGTTCGATACTGCTTTCGCCTTTGGTCGGTTTGCATTGGTTCTCAATTCATCCAACCCATGCTGAAGAAATTCATGGAAAAAAAAGTAATTAA
Source organism: Euschistus heros (assembly GCA_003667255.2). Taxonomy (NCBI): domain Eukaryota; kingdom Metazoa; phylum Arthropoda; class Insecta; order Hemiptera; family Pentatomidae; genus Euschistus; species Euschistus heros. The sequence goes on from RCWM02000046.1 coordinate 3,884,679, forward strand.
ATTAAAAAAAGGGAAAAATTTCATTCATCAAATAAAAACGATCTGTGTGTAATTACTTTGAGCTTGGCATAGTTAAAAAACACATTTCGTTCTTTTCAACATCGGTGATTTGATACCACCGTCAAATATTCGCTCAAAACTAAAAGTTTCATATTTATGAAGCAAACATGTAAGGATTTCCTATATGGATAATTTTAATAGAAAAAAAATCTGGATCCGTGTTACATACATGCTTTCTCAACCACGAGCTGTGGTGTATGATCAGATAGGAGATAATACAACTTAATATTTTTATTTATTTTTTTTAGGATTCACTAATTAAACAAACTTTTTTTAATTTTTGATAACATACAGTTTGCATCTCAATCCACCCCTCTCTGCCTTTACTAAATTTCTGATTGCAATAGTATTTTATCAATGAATTACGATTATGGCACATTACATCTATTGAAGAATGGTGTCAATCGTCTGCTTGGAGGTAAAAGTCATTAAAAATAAAATAATTTTTTTTCCGTTTCAATATTCGAACAAGAATATGTTCATTAAAAATTTCTCAGATAGTCATATAACGGTGAATTTTCTCATTCTCCATGTATATATAGAGCATATGCATATATAGATGATACTATCAACGCACAATGGATTTTTATTGAATTTGGAAAAAATGTATTCTCATTATTTACTTTTCGGGAAAAAGTATCTCATTATTTACCACCAAGCAGACGAAATATAGAGAAATAATAAATTACACTAAGAGTTGTTGCTTAAATAACCCGACTACGACTTCCTTTCCTACAGTATCCTTTAATAATATTCCACTGATCCCTGTTGAACATATCCGCTATTGACTTATTTACAAGACAGTTGTCAGACCTATTTGGACGTATGGAAATGAGCTTTGGGGCTCCAAGAACCATCCAATTCATTTCGTATCCAATCCTTCCAATCCGAAATCCTTCGAAAAATCCTTAATGCTCCTTACTTTCTCACAAACAAAGTCATCCATGAAGACCTTAATGTTTCATATGCTGTTGATTCAGCCCAAACCAGAAACCTAACATTTTATTGTAAACTACATAACAATTCAAATCCACTAGTGTTTTAACTTGCTTCCTAATCTCTACCAGATAACCCTCAAAGGTGCCTCAAAAGAAGATGGCTTCGGTACCTTCTAATATAGAACTTTTATTGAAGTGCTTCCAGTGGATAGTTGCTTCACAAGCATTGACATATTATTATGAACGTTGTGATCACATTTACTAGATTAATTTTTTTAAATCGATTCACTTGTGAATTTCGATAAATAGATTTGAAAAAATAAATAAATAATCCAACGAATTTTCGCTCCATCCAAATCTTACCATACTTAGCGTTAAATCCTCAATGATTATTATTTCTCATAATTATACGTAATGACATTAATGTTTCATGTGTTGCTAATTCGTTCCGAATCAGCTACATGTTCTTCCATAATGCAGTCAACATACAATTAAACATACCTTATTGTTTAAATTATAAATTTTAATTTTTAAAAAATACCTGAAAGAGTAACTTGTAATAAATAGATTCTTTTATTATATTTTATGTTTTCATCTATTCCGCTACATTAAAAACGTCAAATCTAGAGGATTTTCTTTTGGACAGTACCCCTCCGGCATGCCTTTAAATCATCACTTCATGTATAATTTCGATAAGCCAACACACAACATGCTGGTAGCGCCCCTTAGTTCAGTTGTTAACATTAATTTGAAGATTTTTTTTTTCATATCAATTCTGATAGTTAAAAAACATTAGACTGATTTTTCAGAAAAAAAATCCTCAATGTAACCTATAACCTTAAGCTTCGGCCTAAAATATTATGATCATACAATAACTGCTTAATATCCATAAACAGTTATGGACTTCAATTTTTCAGTAAACAAAATGACAATATACTCGTATTTCAGAAAAATAAAAGATGACAACGTTTTTGGTTTTGGAGAGCTGAAGGGTGCTTTAAAAGTCTTAATGGAATCAAGTAAAATCTTATCAACGAATTTCGACTGATTGCCTCTGCCTCGTATATCAGAGGGACTGAATTCACTTACGTTCATGTACCTCGACCAAATTAATTCACGTTGAAAATGCATTTCGTCTGTAGGATCGGAAGAAGGAGAAAGCCTTCTAAGCTGCTTCCAAGTTAATTGAATATTGGAATTGGATGTCCTTGCAGACGTCATGGTTACAGGCGTCGATAGTGGATGGTCGGAGATCACTTTATCGATCTAAGGAAGGGAGCATGCGTTCCAGAATGATAAAAGGAAAATTTTGCTCTATGAGTAGATTTTATTAGTAATATGTATTTAGTATATCAGAAAGTTACAAAAAATTATAAATCCGTAATATTTTCGTATAAATATGCAAATCACATTACGGAATCAAATAATAAAAAATTCGATATATCGATTATCAATTGGAAAAGCTTCGGAAGTTACTTAACGACTGAAATGGCTCAATGGTTTAGGCAATGGACTACGAAACCTAGGCCTAGATTCGAGTTCCGCTGAGACTAGAATAGTTATTTATTTGACAAGTGTTTGCTACTTTTACTCACTCGAGGCAAGGTTTGCACGCACGATAGATCGAAGCGAAGTGAGTACTGCAAATTGCCCAGTGGGAAATACTTTACACTGAAATTATATATACATATATTTTTTTTTTCTGCAAACCACTATTAACTTAACATTAACTAAACTATTTTTTTTTTATCAACCAAAATAATTAAAAATTCTATGTTAACAGTTCATTTATTATATATTTTTTATAAATATTTATTGTTATGTTGTGGTTATTGGCATTAGTTATTAATGAATAGTTATAAGAGGAGTTTAATGTTGGATTTGAATTTGAACCAGTGGAAGTTCTGGGAAGGCAGTGAATTGCTCAGATGTATTTTTGACTTTCATGTATAATAAGCTGTTTCTTCTATGAAGCACAATCATAAAGTGACACTAATGGAAAATAAAAAAAACATTAAAAATAAAAATAAATAAATAAATATACGCGCTTGTGTGTGTGTGTGTGTGTGTGTGTGTGTGTGTGTGTGTGTGTGTGTGTGTGTGTGTGTGTGTGTGTGTGTGTGTTGTGTGTGTGTGTGTGTGTGTGTGTGTGTGTGTGTGTGTGTGTGTGTTGTGTGTGTGTGTGTGTGTGTGTGTGTGTGTGTGTGTGTGTGTGTGTGTGTGTGTGTGTGTGTGTGTGTGTGTGTGTGTGTGTGTGTGTGTGTGTGTGTGTGTGTGTGTGTGTGTGTGTGTGTGTGTGTTTTGTAAGGTTCTTGAGGTTCAGATTAATAAATAAAAACAACTATTTTGGCAACGTTTTTGTGACTATATTGTTCTCATAATAATGCCAATGTTACAATGTACCATATGTGGATATGGTATCAACAGTAATTGTAACAGTCCAGAAATATATCCATATATATATATATATATATATATATATATATATATATATATATATATATATATATAAATATAATATATATATATATATATATATATATATATATATATATATATATATATTGATGGTTTCCGTTTAGCTTCATAGTTAGAAGAATAAAATTTAAAATAAACATTAGGATATAAAACAGGGGTAAATGAATAAACATATAATTTTATTCTTAAACACATCATCCCGACATCAAAGTACTGGAAAAGTGGAAGATGATCCTTCATACCCCAACAACAGATGGCACATAATTTCCATGAAAATTATTATTTTAATATTGATGGATCATATATTTTTTTTTCATATCTTTCATGGTATTTATGTTATTTTCTAAAAATATTAGACAAAATTTCATTGTTGAATAACAAGACATCCCAGGAGAGCTTCTGTGACCTAGTTTTAGTTACTTTTAAAGAAACGCCATAAGCATAAATAGTGCCATATTTTATATAGATTTAAAGGTTTTGCTGAAGGTCCGAATGTTTCTTTTTACACAAAGATTTAAACTGGAACTTAGATATAATTTAAAGACTTAATTAATCAAATCCATGGAACTGCAGGACACAGATATACAATGTAGGACAACCAAACGAAAATACACAAACAAGAAATACTATACAAAATAAAATAAATATTTTGAATTTCAAAGTTTTACGAATGAATAACCAAAAAATGCTTTTCGTTTTTCTCATATGATCATGGATATATCTATCTACAATCTACTGGTTTTCCCTATTTACATTTTAAAATTAAATGGATCAAATTAATTAAAATAATAATTTAATTAAATTAGCAATTAATGATTATTCGAAATATGAAAAGTTGAGAGAAAATAGAGGTTTGAAACATGACTTTTTTGTTTAAACCTATAAAGCTCCTAAACGGTAGGTCCTAGTGACAAATGTAATATAACTAGTACTACCAATTCTACAACTACACTGTGTTTCAGATTCGATGATGAGATGGACCAAGAAGCAGTAGCATCCGCTAGACTAGTAAGGCGATCATTTCAGGGTCTGGTGCGTGGATGCAGAGGATCCAGATCTAGGCAGCGGAAACCAAGCACAGTATAGCCAGTAGTGATAGTGGTGTTGGTGACCAGTGAATTGGTCTAACTATATCTATTGTGGAACATTATCTCATTAGTAAAAACCTTCTTTCTTTTCTATTGAACTTTTGCAACGACATATTTTAAATAAGATGTCACCACCAGCAATAAACTGGTCTCAAACTATCTATAATATAAATGTTTCAACAGCCAACTTTACTGATCTTAAAGTAAAGTATAAATAAATATTTTATGTATGATCTTTAAGAAAAAAAAAGTTTAAAAAGAAAAAAAAATTAAGGCAAGGGACATAGGTAACAAATAATGATCAGTTATTAAATGTAAACTGTCTCATTTTAAGACTGTTATTTCAAAGAAAAAGTCATATCATTAATATGAGATCAATTTGCTTAAAATAATCTTGATTAACTGATAGTGAAAGCAACCGCTCAAGTATTAACCTTAAAATTGAGTTTACAATATTACTTTCATCATAAGTAGAGAAACTAATGAATGTAATACATTGTTACAAGGTAATTTGAAAATGACTGGTCTTTGTGCTTTTTATGTTGGGCAAAAAAATTTGAAAGTCCAGCAAAGGTTGCTTTCACCTATGTTTTTTGCCTATTTACTAGGTTCCATTAAATGCCTAAATTTTTAATGGAGATCTTAAGAATTCTTATCATTAAATGTAAAATATTTATGAAGATGAGTATTAGAAATGTATATTGTTACCAATTCCTGATACAGGGAAATATTAAATGTTTATTATAACAATAAGTGTAGAAACTGGTTGTATTTTGTGTAATTCTGAGAGTTTACGATATTAGAATATTGCTTTATTTGATAAAACGTAGTGTTATTGATTTGGCTGATTATGGATAATTGAAGTAGTTATTAAACTATGTTTATAAATGGCTTAGAGCAGGAATGGCTCATTTTACCAATTAAATCAGTAATACATTATTTTATCTATTGAAAAATTGTGTATTTAAAACTGTTGATGCCACTGAAGCTCTGGAAAAGTGTACACCAGAATGAAATATTTTTGTTAACAAACTTATATAAGTATATAATATTACATTTATGTATGAAAACTATAATTTTGCATTTCGAAATAAAACATTTGAAAAAATCAATATATTGGTTTACTTATTTTGTGATTAATATTTAAATTATTATGTCATAAATTCATCAATTTTCATGAAATCTGATACAAAAGAACATTCATTACCTTTAACCAAATGAAAGGGCAGACTGCAATTGTAATTTTTTTAAACAAATAAATGAGACAGTAAAATAAAATGTAGCAAAGCTTTATTATTTTGAAATGTTTATTTATACTCTTAAATAATGATACCATAAGAAGTAATTTTCTCTTTTCATTAAACGCAATCTTTCTATAATACCTCTTGTCATATCATATCTTTTCCTTACATCATATTCTTACCACTGGTTGTTACAGACCTAGTACCACTAGTATGGAGCAGCTACTAGTCCAACTCAAACAAAATATTTACCTATACCCTCAACCGCAATTATTGTTCATGTAATTTTAAAAAATTAAGAAGAAATTTCAAAGTGTTTATTTCTAATCTATTTGTCTAATTGCCCCTACATCCCTCAATGGACCCTGGCCTATTCAATAAGCTTCCAACAGTCATCCCTGTTATCTGTGGCTGCTTTCCAATTCCTTTTCCAGCATTTCTCTCATGTCAGAGCTGCCTCACTGTCTACCCATCTTAATTTGGGTTAGCCAAATCTTCTTAGATTGTGCAATGGTTTTTTAAGAAACATTTCCAATAGAAATATTAAAGCAATGATTATTATAGTACTAAAATAATTTTGATATCAATATCCTTAAACTTGAAATTTCAGGATTTAAAAAAAAACATGATGATCAACTATTTTAATGATAGTCCTGTAACATGTAGGAAGTCTATTACTGATCATTTATCAGAAAAATTTCAGAAAATTATTTGTAGATTATATATTTTTTCTCAAATATAAGCTCATTTTCCTTAAATTTAATGGACCAATATGAATCATGTTTTGGTTAAAGGCTTTTAGGGATAGTAGACAATTGTTGATAAACTTTATTAACTAATAAACAATAGTGGCTAATAAATAAAGATTTTGTAGAAAATTTAAAAAAACTTTGAGATGCACCAAAAGGGAAGTACTTTGTTGACTATACACCTAAATTGATAATTTTATTTGAAAAACATAGGATATTTTATTTTTAACTGTTGATTTGTTTTTTTAAATATTTTTTTATTTTGTAACATGCCATAAAAATAAAAATAATCAAAATTAAATAAACCTTACAAGTCTTTTGAGAGTACTCTGGCAATTTCCTTATATATATTTCAATATGCAAATTAGCAAAACTAAAAATCAAATTCTAATAAACAGCAATATCTAATGAATGATGATCAACCATAAAATTTTAACACACATATATATATATATATATATATATATATATATATATATATATATATATATATATATACAGGGTGTTCAATATTCGATGGCCAACCACTTTTTTTTCCACAGTTCTTGAAATTTTGAAACGAAAATCTCTGGGTCTTAACTGTGTCAAATGAAGTTTCTTTTCAGGTTATAGTCTGCTCTCCAACCTTCTCCAGTTCTTCTCCAGCGACCCTAACTCTGTAATTCCAAAAGGGATGAGGTATTTTTTTTTTTACGACTGATTTCGATAGAAAATCAAATTTTGGATCGATTTTATACTGGTGAATTTTTTTATCCGGGGCACCGTTTCGCCGCAAATCGCGAAAAATCATTTAAAGAAAATAATCAGTCTAAAATTGGGTTGGCAAAAATAAAATAAACTTTGAACAAAAATATTAAATTAATGCCTTCCCGCGCCTGGTACGACGAGCGGCGAGAACAGGTCTACTTGGAAGGTTTTCCCCAAGAAGCTCAAATCGTCGACATTTATGTACTGGCTTCGGTGGAAGCGTATCCTCATCGAAGCATTCGAGACATAGCCACAACATAGTACTATACATATATAGTGATATAGTTATATTATTGTTTTAAAGTGAAGGGTCTTAATTTCAATTCTTATCTTCAGTATACCAATTCCAATTTCAAGTTGTATATTGGTGATTAACAAAGCTATTCTTTTTCAACAATAGTGTATGAGTAAAGATCTTAAATATTTACCAAAATTTTCAGAGTTCAGTGAATAAGAGAAAAAGGACAAGGTGGAATTTATTATAGACTGAGCACTTGATATTTTTCTACAGCCCAGATCTCAATCACCTTAATAAATCAAACTGGGTTTACAGATTTTAATAATAGAATTTACGATTCAAGTTATCACAAACTATTTCCTTCCTGAAAAACCAGTATGATAACATTTTTGTGTACTAGAGGTCAGAAACAAATATTCAAAATGATTATTATATCTCTGCAGCAATAACTCCAAACTTTTACTCAAATTTATATTTCAATTGATAATCACCATTAATCACCCTCAAAGCTATCATAACGTATCATATATGGGGTCACCTGTGGTGTAGTGGTTAGCATAGCAACCTACTAAACCCAAGATCGCGGGTTCGCAGCCCGGCAGATGACCTTAGGATTTTTTAAAGGGAGTAAAAAATCCTTAGCTAATCAAATGCAATTTTCAAAAATAATAAATGTATAATTCACTGTTAAGATAAACGGAGAAGATAATCATGGAAACCTTGCAGGTCAAAAAGTTGGCACCCATTAAAGTATTTTTACTTAGATGTGGTGTTCCTCTTTGACTGCATCCCTGATTATCTTCTTCTAAATAATTTTAAAAATATGTATTACATATTTTTATATGTAATCAAACTATCAATCATTTGATTATTCCAGTTCAAGAATGAATTAAATGTACTAAGTAAATGTCTGAGTAGAAGCAATACACCAAAAAAGAATTTTTCAAAAAAATAAAAGATGTATATCTATAATTGAAGTCTTGAACAAAAAACATTTTTTGCTCTAATGAAGAATTAATGAAGAAAAAACAAAATAAATTTACACCAGGGTAGGTGGTGAGGAAGCACTAATCGTGGGCCCATACAAGTTTGAAAGGGTGTATGCATTTACATATCTAGGAGATAACACCATTTAATAAAGTATCTGCAGAAATAAAAAAGAGGCTAGTGGCAGCTAACAGGGCTTATTTCGCTCTTCTAAAGATATTTCGCAGCAGACTCGTGACTAGGGGAACGAAGCTCACCATCTATAAGACCCTTGTCCGCCCTGTTCTTACCTACGCTTCCCAGACATGGACTATCTCCAGAAGAAATGAAAATGATCTCCTAGCATTTGAAAGGAAGATTCTCTCTTGAATAATGGGTCCAGTGATAGATGGAGATAGATAGAGGATTAGGAGAAACTGGGAGCTTTATGATCTGTATAAGGATATAGATGTGATCAGATTCATAAAGCTGGAGAGACTCAGTTGGGCTGGCCACTTAATAAGAATGAGAGACGATGAGATCCCCAAGAGAGCCATGGACACCGTCTTGCACAAAAAACGACATGCTGGTAGGCCAAGATTAAGATGGATCGATGGCGTGGCAGCGGATGCATGAAGCCTGTTAGGATTCAGGTGCTGGAGATCGGCTGCACAGGATCGAGCCGAATGGCGGAGGCTCATTGAGAAGGCCAGGACCCACCAAAGGTTGTAGCGCCACGAAGAAGAAGAAGAATAAAAGAGCATGGCATCTGTGCAATTAACATTTACATTCAATGAATGTTTTCTTTTTAATACTTTTTTTAAATATTTCTATTATTCCAGTGGAAATACCCCCAAAATGGAGTCTGCCTTGCAAAAGATGGATTAGTAGATTTTATGATTCAGTATGGCACAGATGGGTCCTGAGAATAAAATATCAAAAGTGACTACATCTGATAAGGGTAAATGTTTTAGGGGGCAAAAATCCCAACAATTTTCCACTTTTTTCAGATTTTTGCAAAAAACATATACCAAAATGCTTTAAATCGAAAAATGTGTTATTTACAAAATTAAGGATTATTAAATTTTGTGTCTAAAAAGATATCTCTTAAGCTGAATTTGATTTAGGAGTATAGCCACAATCGATTGTCTAAAATCGACAAATTTCGCGAACTTTCTCCAAAAGTTAGTTTTGGTCATGTTTAAGAGTCTATAACAAAAAAATGGCTAATCCAATCAAAAAATATCGTATGCTAATAGTTATAGATTCAATTATAAAATTGGAAGGCCTCGATGGGCAGGGCATGTGGTTCGGATGAATCCAGATGAGGTCCCTAAAAATCTATTAAAGGAAAAAATATTGGCCAAGAGAAGAGAGGGCAGACCAAGACTGAGATGGGCCGATGGAGTGGCAGTGGATGCCCTGACCATCTTGGGAGTGAGGAACTGGAGAGCAGCAGCAAGACACTGATGACTGGCGGTTGCTGCTACGGGAGGCCTTGACTCACTATTAGTTGTAGCGCCGTTTTGATTGATTGATTGAATAGTTATAGATCATTAGATTTGGTCTAAGACAGGTTTAATTCGGTTTGCTATTAAAGCGTGTTTTTTAAACTATAATTTTTTTCACTCATGGGTTCAATTTTTACCATTCGGGAAAAACAAGGCAAGTCTAAAAGCATATGTTTTTGAATCATATGGCTTTGAAGTTTTAAGTTTCAAGTGAAAATCAATATTTTTTTTATTTTTATTATTATTCTAATTTTGCAACCGCCATTATTCTAAAAATCCTCTATATTTTTTTGATGGAATGGACTCATATTTCTAAAAATGCCCAATGTATTTTAAAGGATACCATTAACATTACGACTTGTCTACTTTTACACGATGTTTAGAACACCAATATAGGTTGCCCAGATTATTTATAGGGACCTTATTTATCTCATTTGGGACAAAAACCGACATATCTAGTTTTTCCCAGATGGTACAGAATGATTTCTTTAGTTTTCCTGTAACTTTCCCAACAATTCTTCTTGTTTCAGTTTCTTTAATTTCTAATGTATTAGAAAAACGACAATTTCATCGGTATGCTATCATCACGTTTAATTTTTGAATATTTAATAATTTGGCGGAAAAGGTGCAAATTCTACTAACCTAAATATTTTCTCAGATAAGCAGAATTTTAATTCATGCCGAATCGTTACATGAATATTTTTTTATTTTTTTACTGATACCAAACATCTGTTATTATTAGTTGATGTTTATATATATATTCAAATTGAAGTTTATTACCTGAACTATCGTGCTTGGTCCTAACATAATAGATCCTAAAAATAAAAACGTATATTTAATAGATTAAATTAATACAAGTTATTACAACGGGTATTAATTTGAAAAATGTTGAAATAAACATAACCTTAAGATAATATTTATTAGAAATACTATAAAACACATTTGGATTCTATTCCTTAGTTTATTTTATTGACTTAGGATGAAGTATTATTAAACATATTTTGGGATACCTTGTCAATTGGATAGCATTGCCTGATGGAAAATGACCTCTGAAAAACGTTTTCTCCGTAATATAGGTATAAAAATTGCTTTCCCATTCTTCACAATCGAAAAATGAATGTGGAGTTAAAAATTTGATAAGCTTGATGAAACAATCAAAAGGGATCAAAGTGCTACAAGTGAGGTGCTTATTGTGTCACGAAGCCTTGAGATACAGCAGGTTTGAGCAAACAATTATTGTTATGAGATGATAAAAATTAATGGCTTATTATTTATCTACATTATAAGCATTGTTATTAGATGTTGTTTCTATAGTGCTTAAACGAAATACGTTGGTAGGATCTCACGATACCAAAATTTACCACTATACGAAGTAGGATTCTTACGAGCTTATATGATTTTAGGAAACACTTACTGACTAAAATTGCAATATGTTGTCCCAATGAGGTACTATTTTTCGAAAATCAAATCATGCATATGTAATAAGGTTCATAATAATACAAAAAATAATACATTAATGACGGTCATTCATTCGCTCAATCCCACTAAATGGTTAGATTTCAGCAATGAAGTTATCCCTGCGATTGCCTCATTCCGATATAAATCTTAATGAATCATATAAATGTATATGTGTAACATCAAATTACGCATTTTGAAAATAAAACACATATTGTATAAATTTTATCGTATATTTCATTTCTTTTTTTTCAGTCAGAAAAAATCATGAGACATTAGAAATCGGGTATAGTCATTAAAATCTAAATAGATTCTGAAATTTCGATTTGAGGTTAGAGAAGGTTCAAATCCGAAGTAACTTAAAACAATTTTATTATAAAGGTGATAATATTTTCCTTCAAAAAGGTGATAATTTCAGAAAGGGTTGTATCCATATGCTTAGAATGTTTATTTTTATATTTTACTGTAATGTGAAGAATAGGTAAACAGCGTAAGAAATTCAAAGATAGATAGATAGAGGTTATCGGTTGTAAAAGATAACCTTTAAACTATTCATATTTATTTTTATTTTTCTTGTGTACACCTTCAATGGGGATATTAACCTAACCAGATTCATAGAAAAAAAAAATAATAGTATAATTATAATTACACATTTTATATAGTTTTTTAAACATTAATAAACATATGTATACTGATTCGTAATTAATACACTGCCTTCTACAATCACTTACAATATTTGTATTGTATACAAATTAAATAGAAGAAGGGGAAAATTAATAGAATAATTTATTATATTGCTGATAAAAGTGAAATAAAAATTGAATAAATTTAAACAGATTCTTTATGCCAAACGTAAAAAATTTACATTACATATAACCAATACATTGCAAAAAAGTATTGCTCTTGCTTGTTTGTGAAGGATTTTATTTATTAATGAAAAAGTTGGGTGATGTTTGGGTTTAAAGATTCTCACTTCAAAAGGTCTGTAGGCTTGGAGTCCATTAAAATCCATTTTAAAATTTTTAATCGACAGTAGATAGAAAAATTGATTAGATGTCAAAAATAGATTAACTACTATGGAATGACAATAATCATTTTTTTCTCTATTCCTTAATAAAGTAGCCAAGTAAGAGGGACGTATATTTCAATATTTTGTAAATGCACCGTGCTTATAGTAATAGCGTTTGTATCGATAATTACACTAATAACAATTATTTTTATTTAACGATTAGTGAAATCAAATAAGTTGAATTTGTTTATGTAGAGAGAAAAAAGAAAATCGATGATAACTTTTATAACTCAGAATTCTCTAAGACCTGATGATGTAAAAGACTTTAGAGCAGCCGAAGAAACTTCAGCCTTATGATTCAGGAGCTTTGCTTTTCTTGAGTTCTTTTAACTTAAAGGCCATCGGAAAAGCCAAAAAGCAGTGCTTTCAGCATTTATATCATAATACAGGTGGTTATCATGCTAACGCAGCACCTTAATTCTATACAACTATATTTTGTACATTCTGAATTCAAGTCTGCTCGTCATTGTTACGTTTTGCGGCATACATGTACATGGACTTCTGGACATTCATCTCAAGCCCGAGTTTCTTATCAGCTCCCAGGAACTTTTCCAGGGCACTTTATAAAGCTTGAAGAGTCTGAGATCACAAACATGTGCAAAAGCGAGATGTGTTAGACGATTACCAACAGGCTTAGGTCATGTTTTACGAAATGCATACTCTAACATGATAGTGGAAGAGCAGAACTGATAGTGCCTCATCTGGTCGTAATCTTTTCCAAAATTGAACCCTGAATTGGAATTGGAGCATCTTGTTTTCCGAAGAATCACGCCAATGATTCTAAAAATATATTATAAATTAATTAGAGGCTTCAGGAATTGTTTGCAGAGGGAGGCGTTGTCTGTTTTATCCGAATGGGCCATGTGAAGAGAATGGATGCGAAGCCAGGTGGTGGACAAAAGCGTGGAAGACTTCGAACGTGAAGGCCAGATGATTTCGAACAAGACCTGAAGACTTTAGATGAACTCCACTGTAGAAGTGTTACTCGTTAGTTGTCCAGTACAGAACCAATTGGAACAAGTTGTTAATGGGAGCCAAGGTCCTATATGTTCTCGTGTTAATTTAATTTTTAAAAACTCAATTTCTCCTAGACTGAGAAAAACAATTGATCATGGATATGTCTACTTATTATATATTGTATTTATATCTACTGTCTCTGATAATAATGACTAATGATAATAATAATAATGATGGAAATTGCAGAGATTTATTGCCGTGTCAATAAAAGCCCAACACTTAAAAAATATAGTCAAAACATTAATTTTTTTATTCAAACCAATATAACTCCTAAACTGTAAGTCTTAGCGACAAATGTTATGTAAAAAAAAATTTTCTCCATTAAAATTCTAATTGGGAAACTGTCGTAAAATTTTCGATCCGAGAAACACCAACATTCTACTTTTCTAGACCGTGCCAAAATGTTATATTTTTTAATTGAGTGAAAAAACGTTGCAAATTTTTATTGTGATAAAAATTACACAGGGTGCAAAAAAGGTACACAAGAAAACTATAGATGTTCTTTTAATAATATAAGGGATACGAGATTTATCCATGCTTCATTCTATAAATAAAATATAAAAGTGTTCAAGTTTCTAGCTATGATTTAAAATGTCGCCCCAGTTTTCAAGATATTAAGTTCTTTTATTTTATATCAGATAAAATCATTTGTTTTTTTGTTTTTTCGTAGATGTCACTCGCTCAGCACACTAAAAGACCTCTTCATTCAGGTTATTTCTAATAAGTAATTTAAGTTAATTGTCCTTACTCCATACACAACACTTTGTGAGAATATATCTTATGACAATCAGTTCTAATAAAAATTAAAAAAAAGTGCGAATAACTACTCAACTTATTAATGTTTACCCTTATTTTACCAGAGGTTTTGAACATTTCGTTTTATATATATATTAGTCTTTTATGTGGTATGGGGAAAAAGTAATTAGGAATAAATTAATTATTTGCCACTTTACTTTGTATGTTTTTTTTCAAATAAAATAAACTGTTAACGGCAAAAACTGGACACTAACTAAATTAAAGATAATAGAAAAATATAAGGTCATACAATAACAAAACGCAGTAATTAAAATTCGTTTTAGCATTTAAGTAAAAATAACCATAATAAATAAATAAAGTAAAATAAAAAAACTTTTGGGTTCAGTACATAGGTAAGGATGTGCTGTTACTGGGCCAACAGTTGTGAAAGGAGGAGATTTTGCCGATGTCAGGCTCAACCGCAAGGTTTCTTCCACAATTAACGGTACAACACACTTTTATCAAAGCCGGGTGAACCCCAGGAGGGTCTCCTGACCTAGAAGTCAAGCCGTGGCCGAATTAACAGAAAATATTTTTTTTGCATCACTTGAGGTACGCATGATGGTATAGAAGGATCAATACAATTAGGATTGATGAATTAATTGCCACTTCTATTGAGATTATTTTATTAGAAAACTAGTTTCGAATGCTAAACATTTCTGTTTTAGTAACCTCGAAGAATTGAAGATGAATGTTTAGCATTCGAAACTAGTTTTCTAATAAAAATAATCTCAATAGAAGTGGCAATCAATTCATCAATCCTAATTGTATTGATCCTTCTATACCATCATGCGTACCTCAAGTGATGCAAAAAAAAATATTTTCTGTTAATTCGGCCACGGCTTGACTTCTAGGTCAGGAGACCCTCCTGGGGTTCCACCCGGGTTCGATAAAAGTGTGTTGTACCGTTAATTGTGGAAGAAACCTTGCGGTTGAGCCTGATATCGGCAAAATCTCCTCCTTTCACAACTGTAGAATTGAAGATGAATGTTTAGCATTCGAAACTAGTTTTCTAATAAAATAATCTCAATAGAAGTGGCAATCAATTCATCAATCCTAATTGTATTGATCCTTCTATACCATCATGCGTACCTCAAGTGATGCAAAAAAAATATTTTCTGTTAATTTGGCCACGGCTTGACTTCTAGGTCAGGCGACCCTCCTGGGGTTCACCCGGCTTCGATAAAAGTGTGTTGTACCGTTAATTGTGGAAGAAACCTTGCGGTTGAGCCTGATAACGGCAAAATCTCCTCCTTTCACAACTGTAGAATTGCCTTCAACAGGATTCATACTTGGGCCCAGGAGCTTGGCAGTAAGGCGGACAAAAAGAATCGGGAATAAAACTAATCAATCACGTAGAAAATAATCTAAAATTAAATATTTATGAATAACAGTGATAATAGTGATGATGAAATGTTTTAAAACAAATCTTTTTTTTTTTTTTTCTTAAATGACTTGACAAATATTTTCAATAATTCTATTTTAAATTCCAGTAGGAACGAAAAAATCTACAAGTTATAAGGAAAACCTAAGGGATTGTCCATTCACATCTTTATATAGTTGAAAATCCCACCCTCTCTCTTTCTATTATTCCACAGTTCACTCAATGAACTAATAGCTTCCAGAAGTTCTTCTGCTTCGCTTACATTGGAGTGGGTCGACATGCCTGATTATTTATTTTAATATTTTTAAAATTAATGTGTATGTATAATGTGCCTATCAAATTGCTATTTTTTAAATGTTTGTATGTTTTTAGAACTAATGATAAATGTTTAACATTCTGAACTAGTTTTTCTAATAAAATAATCCCGATAGAAGTTTCAAATAATTCATCAATTCCTTATTGTATTGATCCTTCTATTATCATAACTGAAAAACTTTGTTTCAAAATTGGTGCTGTTGAATATTATACTTTTAATTTATGTTTCAGAGACTATACTCGACCTCTGATTGAGCATTTGAAGAGAAGACATCCATACATAAACATCGCTAGATTACCATCACTTCCCGACTCGAGCGATCGACTGTATATGAGGACAAGCGTGGAAGGACTCGCAAATCCTGTAAGTATAACGGATTACACTTACAGCAGTTTTATCAGGAATAAAAAAACTGAAAATTGTTAAAAACAACATCCATGGAAAATCATTAAATATATTTTAGTAAGTACCTAAAACAATTTTATATGCTTCGGTTATATAATAAGGTACTAGCATCCCCGTCACGGCTTCATTTTATTTCTTTATCGATAAAAATCTTGCATTGAAGTATCCCATTGAGCATTATTTCTATATATTTATACGCATAGCAGTATTTTTAACCGGACTAGAATTTCATTGATTTAGTGTTTGTGGATGACGTAAAAGCATAATTAGACATCCAATTTTTAATTTTAATGTATGATAAGGTAATCCAGATGGACAGAGCCTATTAAGTTCTTTTGGAAAATGGACTGCATTATCAGTGCTTACAACTAAAAGCCCATGGATTATATTTTTACTAACAATATCAAAAAGCAAAATATAGGCATTTAATTATAATTTTTATTCGGCAGAAATAATTGCATTTATTTCATCTGATTTTATTTTAATTTCTAACCATAAAAGTATATGAGAGTTTCTGCCTCTCAACGCAGTACATTAAAATTATTATTTTAGTAAATTTTACTATTCTAAACCTTCCCAGAACTTTGAAGATGGTGTAGATAACATTTGGTACGGATAGGTTCTACCATTGCAAACTGTTGCAGAATGGCGCTAGCCACATATCGGTGATTTTTAAACTCCACTGGGATCCACATGTCGCACCACATATTAAATAGCTTTCTAATAGTTTTCAATTGATAATAGGTAAATTATATGATCAATATAATTTAAAGAAAACCTATCGGTCGGTTTTCAAACTTCACTACACACCACATAATATGTATCGCTTTTTTTAATAACAATTAAAGTGAAAATCAGTATTGCTAAACCTTCCTTGAACTATGAAGATGATGCAGTTAAAATTGTGTACAGATAGGTTCAGTAGTTTTCGCGGTTAGTGATCAGAAATGAAAAATGGCTTGTCCTTTTATACTCGTATAATAGTACAGATTAGCGTGTTTGCTATTTCAGGGTCTGAATAAGCAAAATCTTTGCACAAAAGAATCACTAAACACAAAGCTACTGGTGTTAATTCACTCATAATACGTAATACACACGGTGTGTTAAATAGTTTCGAATTGTTTTATATTAATATATATCTGTGGCACTTGTGAAAAGTCGGTCAAGTGACAAATTCCTATTTTAGAAAAAAACGCGTTTTTGTCCACAATAATTCTAAAATTAGTACTGATCTTTGTAGCCTCATACCTAAGTCCTTTAGGCACAATTAAACAGAAAAAAAAAAAAATATTAGGTGGGTGCAAAAATAATGCAGGTTTTATAAGACAAAAAAATCAAATAATAATTTTATGTAGTTTATTATGTTTAGTGTCCAATACTGATTTCTCTCGCAGTCTCCTGAGTAGTTTTGGTACGGTTTTTTTCTACCAATGTCCTCAGATAGTCGTGATCAGCAACAGAATGCCTACCACTACCTTCCTTGTCTTCGAGAACAAAATTTCATAGATAAAATGTTTGGAACCATCACTGCATTCTACATTTATTGATACTTCCTCCACCCCAAACAACACCAATACATTCGATTCGAACCGCACTTCGATCAGGTTTGATGTCATAAAAATGAATTTGACGTAAATTTTGTTTTGACATGAATTTCAAAGTTCCTTACTCATGGAAAATGTAACACAAACTAAACTAATCTTTGAGGGAAAAACACATTAATAATTCTTGTTTATAACTCATTAACTAGACAGGAGGATTATCTTTGTTTACTTGGCAAGTAGTTGCCTAAACAAAATGAATATTCAAAACCAGCATTATTTTTGCACCGACCCAGAAGCTTGTTGTTGATACCCATAAGTCAAAATTCACAAACTTAAAACATACAATGCACTTAACCAACTAGTCACAAGTGCCACAGATATAATACATATTATATATTCTATACAATATTAGTTATATTATGCAAAAATTCAATTTGTTCAAACATAATTTGTGAAAAATTAATAATTACGTTTTCCTATCTGCGTGTGTTTGACAAACTACTTGACCAGTGGAAGATTAGGTAACCCTTTTCCTAGCGGAATGAAGCCCGCTCTGTTTACAGACAATCACAAGTGATATTTGTTTTCTGTTGCAAACAACGGGAAAATAAAGTCAGAATAAAGGGCTCCAAGTTCTGACCGAATCTATTTCAATTTTTAATGATGGGTTATTTGTCGACTAAGATGTATCTAAGATGTAGGTCGTTGTTTGGGGTAGGCAAGTTAAGAACAAAGCAGTTAAAATTAATTTTAATTTAGAATGCTGAGGTTTCGACTTTAAAATAACCCTTTACCCCGTTAAAATTAAAATTTAATTTTAACTGCATACCCCAACCAACAACCTACATCCACTTCTGTTTTGTTCGAAATAAAAACCATTTGCATAGCAATAAAATAACACAATTAAATATTTTTCAAATTATATTTATTTTATCTATATAATCACTTACAAATTCTATGTCTTTTAAGACTATCAGCTCCTACGTAGCATTAGAAAAAGAACGATCTTGGGCGAACGATGAGTCAAAAGATAACGAACAATTGCCATTCGACTCTTCCCTGAAGAAGGAATGTACTTCCCCATTATCGAGTAATGTATTGTATTGTATTGATTAATTAATATAAACTATTGACTAGTATTATTATATGTCTCTTCCTCTTATTGTTCAATCGCATAATGTGCTCAAGGATTTCTCAGAGGAAAGAAAAAGGGGAATAAATTATTTCCTACAAATAATGTTAGAGCAAAAAGTAACGTTAAGTAATGCCATGATTTATTTTTATCAACTAATCAAAAATATTACATTCTCTAGAAGCAAACTTTTTTTTTTTTTTTTTTTTTTTTTTTTTTTTTTTTTTTTTTTTTTTTTTCCGTCACTAAGTAATCATTCTATTTGTTAAAATATATTCCCTCCTCCCTAAAATGTTTCCTGAACGTGCCATTAAACCAAATTTTGAATCTTTTGACATGTATAACATTGATAATTGCTTCTTTGTAATCGTTAATTCGTACAATATAAACATATATATATTAATATTTTCTTCAATAAAGGAGTTATAAATGTAGATAATATCATGTATTTTATAAAGCAATTACTCCTCAACATATATTTTAAAAACATGTTACATGTTTTTAAAATATATGTTGAGGAGTAATTGCTTTATAAAATACATGATATTATATATATATTAATTATATCCATCATATATAAATCATGAAATATTTACAGCAGCGCTAGGAATAGTATTAAGAATAGAATAGAATCATAGTACAATTGGAACCTTCCTAGTTTCCTGAAAGTATTTTAATAGCATGGATTGTGAAGAATCACTAAATCAAAACTCACCAGAATGAATTGCAATTAGTTCGGGACTCGATTAACCAAGTCAATCTACCGAGCCTTCGGTTTCTTTTATTTCATTTTATTATATATCAATTTTTTTCAACCAAACATTTGATTTCCGAAAAAGATATTAGGCAATCTTTGTACGAGCATTACCACTGGAAGGCTGGTAGATGGAAAGAATGGTCTACTAGGAAATGAACCGTCCTCATTAATTCCTAATGAAGAAGAGTTCGCTGGGTTTGAGAAAGCATTTCAATATCTGGAATGCAGAAAAAATATAGCATCGTTCATTTTGATGGTTTTAAGACAATGGATCGTGCGGTGGAAAATAAAATATCGATAATATTAATTATTTTGTTATTAAATTAAAATATGTAGTGCGTCAATCTTCTTATTTCATTTTAAATGGACCATGTTTTACCGGTGACCTAGTTGGTCAAAAGTGATACATTTTGGGGAAATGCGAGGGCGTCACGCGTAGCTTGAAATAGTCATATTACGCGAGTAGGAGCAGTTAAGAGCTCAACTCTTCTTAATATAAATAACACTTGACTAGGAGGCAGGTTCTAATGAGTAAGCTTCTTTTGACTCTGTTTCTCCTGATAAAAAATAAAAAAATTTAATCCGGATTTGACCGATTTTACTCGCCTGTTCAAAATATTGGTTTGAATAAAAAAAGTCACGTTTGAAACCTCTATTTTCAAGTGTAGGAGGTTTTTGACAAGCTCTAGCGATGTTGTTGCTGTTCGGATAGAAAATGTATTTAATTTTAACTTATCGGATATTATATGGAAAATATTTTTTGTAAGGCGGTAACCCTTAAAACATGTTCCATGTTATTGTTTCTTAGAAGACAGACTCAAAGGGGCCATTTTTTTCTTATATTTCCTTACGTTTTTGGGGTCTCGATTAACCGAGGATTTGGTTATAAGAGCCTATCTCGGTTGCAAACAAAAAGGTTAATCGAGTCCCAAGTTTATATCGGGAACCACTGAGGGAAATTTGGGTTTCTGAAGAGGAAGATTGGGGCGGAAATCTCCTATACTCACTTTGACAAGTCACTGAGATACATTGCCCGATTCCTCTTACCCAATGCTTCTTGGAACCCTTATTCTCATCAACACCTACAGCTAATCTTCTGACCTTTTGAGGGCTCAGTGCTTCCTGGGTCATCGATCTAGCATCGTTCCAACAGAGAGGACCTCTCTGAACGCTAAGAAGAGCGTATTTCATACCTACTCGGATGAAATACAAATTATTATTTTAATAGCGAACTAAACATGTCGGAAAGTACCCTACGAAGGCTAAAAAGGAGTTAATTGAGTGATCTCCTCTGACTGAACCTTTTTAAAGCTTATATTAAATTCACTTACCGCTTGGTGCTCCCAGATGCTTGACATGGCAACTAAAATGTAATTGAATTCACTTATTGTCACGTGCTGAGTGACAGGTTTGGATTATTTTTTTTTAAATTTATAATTATAACTTATAATTTATTGATATTTATAAATGACCGATAAAACAATAATTATATAAGAGGAATTGTGAATGAATGGCATTTCAAAGACTAGCAAAGCAACTACCCATTGATAGCTGATCAATAGAAATGTTCTACATATATTAGGAGGTCCATAGGAAAAAGATCACAGACTACTTTACTCACGTGCAATACGTAATAGAGATAATTATAATAGTCCAGTCAATGAGTGCTGAAATGAGGGGTGTAGAGTGCAAGGAATATGCGATAATTTTTAACTTCATAGCTTCGTTAGGAATAGTTAGAAGGTAAACATACTAAAAGTCCCCGCCCCTGGTGGTGAGCTAACGGTGGGGGGGAGGGGAGAAGTTCCATTATTTTGTTTTTTCGATAATATCTCGATAACCGTTGACTCTAGAAAAATATGTTACAAATAAACATAAAAGTTAATTAAACTTCCTATAAAGTTGTCTATATATAAATTTGTCGTAATTCTAACCGTTTGCGAGATATACGTTATTGAAAATATTACTTCTGTATTACTTCCATTACGTTCCACAATCGTTTCTCAGAAAAGACGTCAGAATCAAAATTGTAGAGCATTAAATTTACTTTAGTTTCATATATACGTTTTTGTATTTGCTTTAAATATTTAACAAAAAGTGAGGTAAACATTTTTTTTATTTCTAAAATTGTCGATTTTTAATAACATATATCTCGAAAACCGTTGGAATTTCTACGAATACGTATATAATTAATTTTATAGGAAATTTAATGAGCTTCAATTTTGATCTGCTACATATTTTTTTAGAGTCCACCGTTTTCGAGATATAATCGAAAAACGAAATTGGGACCTTCGATTACACTTTACACTTCACTGTTACACTTTCAAATTGAATTAATCGAGAGTTAACAATAAATCAGATTGTGGATGGAGAGAGTGGCCAAGGATGTCCTTCGGCCTCGAAAAAACGTCAGATCCTGGCAGATCTGTAAAACAGTGTCAACAAATGGACCAACCAAAAAAACAAAAACAAAAACAAACGGAGAGTTCACTGTTACACTTTCAAATTGAATTAATCGAGAGTTAACAATAAATCAGATTGTGGATGGAGAGAGTGGCCAAGGATGTCCTTCGGCCTCGAAAAAACGTCAGATCCTGGCAAATCTGTAAAACAGTGTCTTATGTGTATTTCTGAAAAAATACGTTTATTGATACTCATTCCAAAACTAATTGTTTGATCCAAAATTTCTATTTTTTATCTGAAAGCTCTTTAAATTTACTATAATAACGTATATATATATATATATATATATATATATATGAACGGTTAGAATCACGACAAATTTATGTATAGTCAACTTTATAGGAAATTTAATAAGCTTTTATGTTTATTTAAAACATATTTTTCTAGAGTCAACCGTTTTCGAGGTATTATTGAAAGACAAAAAAAATTTAACTTCTCCCCTCCCCCCCCCACCGTTAGCTCGCCCCCCAGGGGCGGGGACTTTTAGTATGTTTACCTCCTAACTATTCCAAACAAAGCTATGAAGTCAAAAATTATCGCATATTCCACGCACTCTACAATATGTTTATTGACTGGACTATAAATCAATTCATAAAATGTATTAAAAAAAAAATGAATATTCTCAACAAAGAAAAATAATAATAATAAATAACAATAATAATTAAATAAACTTAAAAAGGGTAAAGTTTCAGGGATCATCAGTGAACCCTTCCAATTAAGAACAGAACTTAGACGGAGGATAGCCTCTCCCCGGTACTGTTTAACGTAGTCCTGGACAAAATCATGAAAGAAATGTGGAAGAGCAACGATGCTGGTGCAACGATAGGGTTAAAAACAAGCCCATCAAAGTAAGATGTCTGGCATATGCGGACGATCTGGCCTTAATGGCAGAGACTGAAAGAGAAACAATAGAGAAATTGAATACTTTGAAGAAAATAGCTGAAAAGACAGGTTTACAGATATCGTTTGAGAAAACAGAATTAAAGACTACAGATAGAAACTTTCAAAATAAAATAGTAGAGACAAAGTACGGGAGAATTAAAGTGACAAATAAATTCAAGTACCTGGGGGAAATTATATGTAGCAATGGGTCGGAGTAGGAAATCATAAAAGAGAAAATAAGTAAATTGGAAAGATTAAGCTTCGCGACAAGCAATTTATATAATAAAAGCAGCCTGTCATTAAACACGAAGATAAGACATTACAATACAGTCGTCAAACCGGCAATACTGAACGAAATGGAAACCGCTTCCCTCCCCAGCCTAAGGAAAATATTAGGGATAGAAAAAAGAATATTAAGAAGAATTTACGGCCCAAAGAAGACACAAGAGAGTGGGAGAGAGCGATGCGAGGAAAGGAATAGCGTGGACCGAAGAAATATGGAAGGAGCAATCGGAAAGAATGAGGAAATGATGGGAAGAGAAAAGGACGGATAGAATGGGTTTGAACAGAGGTGAAAATAATGAATAATATTCGCGTGGCCTCTAAGGCCGTTTCGTAAAAAAAATAAAAATTATAAAATAAAATAAAAACATTAAGATACAATCATACTAAATATGCAAAATTAATAGAACAAATACAATTTCTTAAAACAATAATAAATAAATAAATAAATATATACCTACATAAACCATTAATGATTTAAAACCTTTAAAAGTTTCAGACAAAAAATGGGTATTAGGAAATGGCAGACTACTGTGTACAAGATGCGGCTGTCAAGCGACTCCAACGTTGGAAAAAAAAGGGTCAACATATAGATCGATCGGAAGGACATGTTTTTTACTCTGGTAAGAAAGAATATTTATAAATCATCGTTTCGATAATTTATGTTGCTTCAAACCTAAAACTAATAACTTAATATAATTGCCTGTTTGTATAGGTGCTGGCCTTTTTCTTATATGACTTATAACTTCTGCTCTGAGAGGACAGTAAAACTATTTTGTAGGAAGTGTTCAACCTATTTAGCAACCTACGACCTAAAAGATAAAAAATTGACACATCGCCGACCTTTTCACGAACTTCATCAAACATCGTCAGTCGTTGCCAAGTTGTCTACGTCTGCTCCGAGTATCAGCATCCAATCAAACAGTTGGGAAAAACTAAAAAATGGCCAACTACCCCTGAGTCAATCCTCTATCAAGTAGTGATTATTTTTTGAGAAATAATAAAATAACTTTATTTACAGCTTTTTTTTTTGCTTTTTTTTATAGTTTTATATATTTAAGTCTATCATAATAGACTAAAAAGTTAACCTGAACATACATATGTTTCTTACGTTATTGCTAAGCAAGTCACTTTTTTTTTATCGATGTTATTACATATATGATAATGATTAAAATCTAACTGATCCAATGATGGATGAATCAAATCTGGAAGAACGGGAAAATGAATCTGAAAATACCGTTGTTGACGAATTAAACTTCAGAAGAAATAGATGCAGATTGTATGATGGAAACAGTGATGCAACAGGAGTATACCTTGATCTTCTTCGGAGAGCTAATGAGATGAGAACAGAAGTAACAGCAGCCAATGCAGCTGGACAGAGTTCGTTAGCTGATACTGTTTCTGAAAATTTAAACAGGTTGAATAACATCAGAAATTATTTTACAGAATAGTACATATATGAAAAAAAATATTACATAGTGTAATATTACTGTATCCACATCATCAAAAACTCTAGTAAAATTGAATCATTATTCAAAGCAGTCTCTATTTTTTTATAGAGTTCTGAAAGTCTCTCATTCCCCTATCTTTGTGTCATGTATTTTTTCGTACATTATTGAGGTTTTTAGTCTTTGTTCAAATACTTCCCTTAAAATCAATATCATTCCTAACAGTTAAAAACGTTAAGATTCCTTACTTTCTTCTGTTGTATATTTCAGAGGGTTTGGAGATTAAATTTATAATTTGTAATCTATCATTCAAATACCGAAACTTTGAAAAAAAGTTATTTGAATTTTAATTTTTTTTTGTAGATCTTCTGCTTAGCTGTAAATTATGAAAAAAAAAAAAAAGTAATAGAATTAAAATAATGACAGTTATTGGTACACAGATCCTACAGATCCCAAAATTCGACTATGTGGCTTAGTCAAACAGAAATATACGGGGTGTCCCAAATTTAAATAGCAAAACTTCAGGAACTTATAGGGGACCGAAAAACTAAGACAAAAAGTCCTTTAGAGATTTGCTCATTTTTGCTTAGTTGTAGAGAAAATCGCAAAAAAAGAAACAAAACAAGTTTTCATTTTTGTACTTATTTATTTACATTTATATATTTATGTTATGTTCTTTTTAATGTAAATATTACTCAAAATGTTGTCCTCTTGCACCAATGCAAGCATTACATCTAGCACTCACTTGATAAATTGCAGCTAAACATTGTTCTGATGATATTTGGTGCACTGCATCTATGATTCGGTCTCTTAATTGCTCTCTTGAGTTGATTGACACCGAATAAACTTTCTGCTTCAAGATTCCCCATACAAAGAAATCCATG
Organism: Euschistus heros; assembly: GCA_003667255.2. Classification (NCBI taxonomy): domain Eukaryota; kingdom Metazoa; phylum Arthropoda; class Insecta; order Hemiptera; family Pentatomidae; genus Euschistus; species Euschistus heros. Next base: position 3,910,528 of record RCWM02000046.1, read on the forward strand.
GGTGTCATATCAGGTGATCTGGGTGGCCAAGGTAATTCTCCTCTCACGTAATTCCATCCACATCGTTGTGGATAATTTATATCCAGCCAAGCTCGAGCAACTCTGCTGTAATGAGCTGGACATCCATCGAGTTGGAACCACATTTCAATCCGCTACTGTAAGGGAATGTCATCTAAATAATTAGAGAAGTCGTTCTCCAAAAAATGTGTAAATGTGATACCATTCAATCTTCCAGGCAAAAAATATGGTCCCATCAGTAATCCGTTCCAAATTCCAAGCCAAACGTTAACAGCAAATTCATGCATCTCTAATAGCTTTGGGATTTTCAAGAGCCCATACATGATAATTTCTTTGATTAACAATTCCTCCTCTTGTAAAGGTAGCTTCATCGGTCCATATAATTTTTAATGGAAATAAATTATCATCGCGAATTTTGTCAAAAAACCAATTCCTAAAATTCAATCTCTTGACATAATCTTGAGTTAATAAATTCTGGACTTTTTGAAGATGGTATGGGTAGCGATTATCACCTTTCAAAGATCGCCATATTGCTTGCCGCGATATTGCTAATGCAGCAGATGCTGTTCGAATGCTAGTCTCAGGATTGTTATCGAAGTGGCGTTTGACACAATTTCTTCTCCAATAATCTGCTCTTGTTGCTGCCTGGAATTGGTCGCCTTCATTACGCATTAAGAATGACCCAGTCTCTCGTAGTCCATTAAAAGTTAACGAAAAGACTCGTCGATTATGCACTCTTCTATTTGGAAATCGGCGCGCATATCCCGCACCGCTTTTAAAGCATTACCGTTACAGAAACCATACACAAAAATCATATCAGTGTATTCAACATTAGAATACGTATGCGGCATTGTGGCTGATGCTATTCACACAAAAATATCTGAGTAACAGACTGAAGACTGATTTAGGAATTATAATCCTAGAAGGAAGCCAAAATGTAAACAAATAAAAGAATGTAAAGGATAACATTAAGTGTTTACATATCTCACTGCCTAGCCTGACAAACTTTGAAACGTGATAATCGCTACCTGTAAAATTTTTGTTTTGTTTCTTTTTTTGCGATTTTCTCTAAAACTAAGCAAAAACGAGCAAATCTCTAAAGGACTTTTTGTCTTAGTTTTTTGGTCCCCTATAAGTTCCTGAAGTTTTGCCATTTAAATTCGGAACACCCTGTAGATTGAGTTTATGAAGTGGTAAATGCTATTTTTAGCCAGGATTAATAGTATTTCAACATTAATTTGTGAATTTCTTTTTGGATCCAGTTGTATTAATCTTTATTTTTTTTTTTTTTTAATATTTCTTTTTATTGATTATATATATATACATATAGGTAATGGTTTTGTAAACCTAAAGGCTCATCCTAACACCTCACACCTAATATTGTCACTTATTCTGACACAAGTGGACCTTAAAAAGGATAAAGTTCCCACCACTTCATTTTCTATAATTTCTAGCTTATGCAGACCTAAAAAAAAAGAGTAGCCACTACGTTTTTTTATTTTTATTTTTTTTCCACAAGAACATGCTGAAAGTAGATATCTTTATTTTTTTTGCATATTTAATGGCGATTACTTATCCATTTTAAACTTATTAATTAAGCTAAATGACTTGGAGAAATTCATAAAATACTTCTCTCCTTAGTAGGTAAATTTTATATTATATTTATATCAGTAGGTACTGATAAGTGACAATGGCTAACAACTTTAGTGAAAATTGCAACTATGTAGCTTTTAAACATCTTATTCTTTAGCTTTATCTCCAGTGATCTTATGACATATTTTATAATCTGGATTCTGACCTTAACTATTTTTTAATACATTTTTTTCCAGCAATCTATAGAAAAAACAATTGGCCCAAGGCTCCTTTAGAAATCTGATACCCTTCAAAACATAAAAAATAGATATAATAGATGTATAAATATTATAGATATATAGATTATATCTATAATATTTATAGAGTATAATAGATGTCATAGAGTTTAGAATAATCAAACTAGAAATAATATAATTTTAACTGAATTTTTACGTAACTAGACAATTGGATAAGATGTTATAGGTAGGATGAGTAAAAAAAAAATATTAGGCAATGTTTGAAAATCAACAAACATATTTTATAATATTTGCCAATGTCAAATAACTCAGGCATATTTACAACATCTATATTTCACTTTTTTTATTTGACATTACATATACAAGAACATCGTGTATTTCATTTCATTTTTATTTTCTTTATTTGTAATTTATTTATATTTTCTCAGAACATTTCAAATTTATTGACTCTATTATTTTTCATTTTTTTTTTTTTTTTTTTTTTTTTTTCCTTTCCTCTAATTTTTATTTCTTGATTAGACTTATTTTTTGTTTTAGCCCTGATGATGACTATCATTGATTTGGCCTAAACATTGGCAAATAAAATAAAATATGTTTATTAATTTTTAAACATTGCCTAAATTCTTTTTCCGATTGAGGCCACCCAATATCTTATTCAATATATTCATCCTGTAATTAAACATAGATCTTCTTTGACTAGACAATTGTACCTTTATGCTAAACATTTACGTTTTTCAATATTTAAGACATTGAAAGAAACCTAATTTCTAATGACGTTATTACTAATGAACTATTTTAAATATTCTAAAAATCCTCTAGTTTTCAGAGCATCTACTTCGCATTTGAGCAGAGAACCAGAAATCTGTGAAGTGAGACAAATAGAGGATACTGAAACTTCTGTGGAGACAATTTTACCATTATCTGAACCATTTGTTGTGGTGAGTTGTGTTTAATATTCATTAGATTAATCATATTAAACTAATTTTCAAACATTATTTATCTATCAACAAATGACATTATTTTATAACTGCCAGAATGTAAATTAAATATTTTTATAATAATGTTTATATGAGATTGTAATATTTTAATTCAAGTTATAATTTTCATAATGTTTTTGGAATATGTGAAAGAATAATGTTAGTACGCTAGGATAAAACTAAGTACATGCGAGCTGGACCTGGAGCGGGAGTTACAGTTTTAGAACAAGTGAGAATGGGGCCTTCATCCTTCCAAACAGTTGACCATTTTACATATTTGTGCTCAATTGCAAGTGAGTCCAATAGGATCTGCCTAGAAATAAGTTAATGACTCTAAAAGACCAACAGATGTTATTTGGGGTTAAGAAAAATTCGAGAAGCCGAGCTATTACCTACCATTCTATCACCAGCTCTATAACACTCTAATACTACTAGTTCTTACCTACGGATCAGAAGCCTGGACTCTGACAAGTGCTGAAGAGAAAGGTATTCTTAATGTTGAATAGAAAATACTGCACCGCATATTTGGTGCTATGAAAGTTGGTGAGAATTGGAGAAGGCGGACCAATCGGGAACTCTATTAGATGTCCTTTAAAGTGGACGTGATGAGGTATATAAAGCTGGGAAGACTGCACTGGGCGGGTCATGTTGCCTGAATGCCAGCTAACGAGATCCTGTTGGACGGGAGCCTCCATGGGACTAGAGGAAGAGGTAGACCACGGTTTAGTTGGGAGGACACTGTGAACATGGACCCCAGTGACCTTCTAATGGCCTACAACTGGGGAGCATCTGCATAATATCAAGCTACATGGCTACTTGACAAGTATAGCAGCTCTACTAATTCGTTCCTAGTATGGATAATGACATATTTCAATTCTTAACATGATCCTATTTTTTTGCACACCTGTGAACTAATGCATCAATATGTAAGTTTTCTGTTTTTCATGACAGTAGCGATAGAATCATTGAAAACTACTTATCAAATAAGGAATATAATTTTTGTTTGTAACACAGAACATCAAGATCTTTGACCACATCTTTGGTTTTCTAACAGAAATTGCTTGTTGAAGGAGAGATATCTCATGAGGGGAGGGGGTTATCAATTTCAAGGATATCCTTAACCCAATAAAGGTTCCCTTCGGAACCAATTCAACAATACTATTCCCACCAGTATATGTTGCCTTCAATAAGATTATAGAGTGGGGAGGAGGGCGAGAGACAATTGTTGAAGAATTCTAGGAATCCATGCATTCTGTAATTATTGTTTACCCATTTGGCCAATATACAATGTCACATATTTCACTTTTTTTGTTCAATGTTACATACACATCACATATTTCATTTTTATTTTCTTTATCATTGTGTAATTTATCTACATTTTTCAGATCATTTCAAATTTTTTAATAACTCTATTATTTTTCATTTTAAAAATTCTAGGAATCCATGCATTTTGTAATTAGTGTTCACCCATTTGGCCAATATACAACTTCGATAACTGTTCATAACATTGTGATTTTCCAAATTTATTATTATACTATTATATTCAACTGATATTGATAATGTAAGAAATAATGACTTAATTATACATTAACAAATATCATCCTTGCTGTAAATCACCTTATAAAAAATAAATAAACTTCTAACAATTATCTAATTTTAGATATCAAGGGATGGAAATATTTGCTCTGTGGAAAACCAGCCTTATATTGGTGAGAATGGTCCACCTCCTTCCTACACATCTCGCCTCCACCTATACCAGCTATTGTCCTGCCCCCGATAATTCATCCACCCCCACCTCCAACCTATGAACAAACTTTTGGCTTAAGATATTTAGACAGAGATCAGCCTGTTCTAGTTTTTAATACAGAAAGTAAGTTAAATGACTTTTTTTTCTAATTTGAAAATAATTATAACTTTTTTTTGTGAACAAAATACTTTTCAAATTATTTGTTGAGAATGTAGATAACCGATAATAATTTCTATCCTGTTATCTTTTATTTTTTATTTTTTTAATCAATGCATACAATTTCCTCATTTTAATAATTTATCATGATTTTTTTAATTTTTTTGTTTTTTTTAAATTTAGTTCAATTTTTTCGTTAAAATGTCGTTTTAATTTTTTTTAAATTTAGTTCAATAAAATGTCATCGGATTCTTGTTGAGACTTATGGCGATGTTGCTCCAACCGTCAGGACATGTGAACGTTGGTTTCAAAGTTTCAAACGTGGTGATTTTGATGTTACTGATCAAAAACGAGAAAATCTACCAAAAAAGTTTGAGGACTTCGAATTGCAATCTTTATTAGACGAAGACAATACCCAAACCCAACAAATGATGGCAGAACAGTTGAATGTCACTAGGCAAGCCATTTCCGATCGCCTGAGAGCTATGGGAAAGATTCAAAAGGTTGGAAAATGGGTTCCACATGAATTGGACGAACGACAGATGGAAAAACGAAAAACTGTGTGCGAAATGCTGCTTTTACGCCACGAAAGAAAGGGTTTTTTGCATCGAGTTGTAACTGGCGATGAAAAATGGATTTATTTTCAGAATCCCAAACGAAAAAAAATCATGGGTAACGCCAGGACAACCATCCACATCGAGTGCAAGACCGGATCGTTTTGGGAAGAAGACAATGCTGTGTGTGTGGTGGGATCAGAAGGGAGTAGTCTACTACGAGCTTCTCAAACCCGGCGAAACAGTCAATACCGAGCGCTACCGACAACAAATGATCAATTTGAGTCACGCATTGACTGAAAAACGCCCAGAATGGGCTCACAGGCACGCCAAAGTCATTCTTCAGCATGATAACGCTCCTGCACATTCAGCCAGATTGAATAAGGAAACGATTTCTTCGCTTGGTTGGGAACTCCTACCCCACCCGCCGTATTCACCTGACCTGGCGCCTTCTGATTATCACCTCTTCTCATCGATGGGACACTCATTGGCGGAGCAACACTTCAACAATTTCGAAAACGTACGAAAATGCTTGATGAATGGATTTCAAATAAAGATGAAGCATTCTTTTGGAATGGTATCCATATATTGCCCGAGAGATGGACAAAATGTGTAGAAAGCGAGGGTCAGTACTTTGAATAAAATATATTATACTTTTTTTTTAAATTACTGTGTATATATTTTAAGAAATAAACGACATTTTAAACTTGCATACCTGGTATCTCAATGGCATAATCTATTGTAGAATAATGTGGATAAGTACTGCGGATTTACAACACCATAAACTTTAAATTCACTCCCTCCTTAAAGTACTTGAAATTTCATTTCAAATCTATTTTTATAAATAATAAATAGTAATACTCATATGGATAAACGAGCCTTTCAGTTGACAGAATATCTAACTGCCATTTTTAAAAAAATGATATTTTTTCATTATGTGGATATACTTATTAAATTGTATCAAATAAACCTATTAAAACTTTTGAGTTGGTTGTGTAGATAAGAAAACAATTTTTTTTTAATTTCATTTCCGAAGAAAAGTAAGTATTTTTAAATTGACAGAATGACTAGCTCCTTAATTGTTTATATTATTCAACGTTCAAGCTCAAGTCCTTTCTTTTAATTCCAACTGAATGTTTTTAAAATCAATAATATTTTTAGAGATTTTTATCTGATTACCTCAGTTCAATTTAACTACTAGTGTTATCGATCACATAAAAGCATTTCCTTCTTATACGAGTCATCATAACCTAATTAGAAAATATATGAGCCCTTCTGTAAATATTTTGAAAATGTACAGTGTATACTTAGAATATTGCAAAAACATTTGCACAAACCCAGTAAAAGAAAAAATGTGCTACCAGCTCTTTAATAGTGAATTTAATTTATATTGTAAAACACCATCGTATGATACATGCCAAACATGTGACTTTCACACAGAACAATTTTTTATAAAATATTCTTTTGATGCAAATGACTTCATGGAAACCGATGTTAGAAAAAAATCTGTTGGCAGACCTATGAAACTATCTTTAGTAAATCAGGATATAGAAGAATTACCCGTTACTACGATGAAGAAAAAATCGAATATCACACTTTTTCTTTAGATAAAAATAAAACTCTCAATGTTGTGATCAGAAAGGTGCCATACTCTATTACAGATGAAGAGCTAAAATCAGAACTAATTTCCAAAGATTTTGATGTTTTATACGTTTCCAGAATATTGAATAAAGAAAAAAAACCCACTCCGCTTTGTTCAGTCTCACTAGCAAATAATACAAAGGCCAATGATATTTTTAAACTTGAAAATTTATTTTCTGCTATAATTTCAGTGGAACCAAAAAAATAAAAACAATGATATCCCCATGTGTACCAACTGTCAAAGATTTGGTCACACAAAAAATTACTGTCGATTAGAACCAAGGTGTGTCAAATGCAAAGAAAAACATCATTTTTCAAAATGTCCTCTAAAATTTACTGATAAACCGTTTTGTGTCAACTGTAATCAAGAACATGCAGCTAGCTATAGAGGTTGCCCTTATTACCAAACAATTAAAAATAAAACTAACTCACCTGCAGTTCCAAATAATATCGAAAATAAAAATGAAGAAGCTCTTGCAAATCGTAAAACATTTCGTAAAGCTACACCACATTTTTCTTATTCTTCTGCCTTATCACCTGAACAACAACCTCAAGAAAAAATAACACCGAAGATAACAGTGAAAACATATTGTCCGCTATTACAAAAATAATAATCAACGCTATAAAACCATATTTATCACAAATAATGAAACATTTAAGTTCGTTAGTAACCTCCTTCTTTACAACTGGGCCTTAGTGTAAACAACAGCCCATCGACTGTTACTAATTCCTTTCCCACCCGTTATAATAAATATGTTTACTTTCATTTTCTTGCTATATTCTTAATGATACTATATTTATTTTACTATGACCGCTGAAATAAAAAAATTAAATCTTTTAAACTGGAATGCATATGGTATTTATTCACAAAAAAGTGAATTTAAAATATTTCTTGAATCGAACTCTATCGATATAGCCTGTATATCTGAAACTCATTTATCAAGTAATATTAAATTTAATATACCAGGCTATGAAATTTTTGAGAAAAGATAGGAACAGTTCTACTGCTTCTGGCGGAGTAGCTCTCATCATCAAAAATAATATCAGTTTCTCCGAAAATATTATTCTCGATATATTTAATATCGAGTTCATATCCATTCGTCTAAACTCTACCCACAGCACTGTTATCACAGCCGTATATAAGCCACCAAATAAGAAGCTCAAAGAAGAAGAAATTCTTAAATTATTACCTCCGAATGAATCAACTTTAGTATTGGGTGATATGAATTGTAAACATATCTACTGGGGGTGTCATAAATCAAATTCAAATGGTAGCAAATTACTCGATATCTGTTCTAGAAATAATATTCTAATCACGGCACCTCCCGAACCTACATTTTTTAGAAAAGGATGTACGCCTGACATATTAGATATTATGCTATCAACAAATATCAGCCTACCTGTCACAAGCAAAACAATAGCTGCTCTAAATTCGGACCATATCCCAATATTAATTCATTTTTCAACTGAAACTCCTGAAATTATCACTCGAAGTTCCATGATTAAAGGACTAGTAAACTGGGACATGTACGAACAATTGATGGAGCAAAATATTTGTTTGAAAAAAAAATTCCACCACATTATTGAAATTGATGAAGCTATAAAAATTTTCACAGAAATCATATCTAAATCCATTAATGACTCCACAGTAAAACCATTCCACAAAAAAAGAAACAGCTATTTAAACAACGTACCAACTTCAATTCTATCAAAAATAAAGGAAAAAAATTATGCTAGAAGACAGTGGATACGAACTAAAAATCCAAATTTCAAAACAATATGGAACAAATTAAAAAAACTGTCAAAACAGAATTAGAAATATTCACATTAGCACAATATAAAAATTATGTCTCAAATCTGGATCCAAATGATCAAACACTATGGAAGGCTACGAAACGGCTATTAAACAAGCAAGAAAAAATCCCAAGCCTATTAGAAAATGGTGATTATATCACTAGTGATATTGAGAAAGCTGAAGCCTTTGCAAACTATTTTGAAAAAAACATTTTCAATCCCTACAAGAGAAACAAGTCCGTCAAGAAGAAACTCAGTATATTATGAAATCAATGAATTTGTAACATTACCACAAGCAACAGCACAACGTCCATTGAAATTTGCAACTCCAAAAGAGATTTTCGAGCTTATTACAAAACTTAAATCAAAGAAAAGTCCTGGCCATGATCTAATTCCAGTTATTGCCATTAAAAAATTACCGAGAAAAGCCATAATTTTCATTACTTCAATTTTCAATAGTTGCTTGAGAACAGGTTATTTTCCTGATAATTGGAAGAAGGCTGAACTGGTAGTTATCCACAAGCCTGGGAAAAACGCCAAACAAATCAGCAGCTACAGGCCTATAAGTCTCTTACCAATTCTAGGAAAACTTCTGGAATCAGTTATAAAACGGCGCCTAACTTCTTTTTTTTCAAGATATATGCATTATTCCCGATTTCCAATTTGGATTTCAGGTCAGTCATTCCACTGCACATCAACTATCAAGATTATCAGAACTCATAGTAAACGGTTTCGAAATGAAAAAACACACACTTGT